>OU426976.1:5000000-6250000 GCA_911387765.1 Pyrgus malvae | reverse complement strand
GCTTTGGTTCAAGAAAACTGAGGACACTGCTCGAAGACCAGACTCCAAGTCCTACTTCGGGATGTGGCTCAACTTGCACGATTCCTAACGTAAGTTAATTTTTATTTTCCTCTAGTCGGTAACCCTGGGTCTTCAGCTCCTGATTAATGCTTTAAGTGCTTCTATTTTATGTATAAATATTCCAGCCAACCTGGATAGATGTCAAAAATGTCGCTTAATTACACCTGCTACGTCCCTAACGAATGGGGTACGCAGTCTAAGTCAGTGCTTAAGAATGTGATCACCAAAAAAGCTTTTGCGCGTTGGGTTGCAACCGGAAGCATTGAAGGCGCCACAATTTCTTTTTCAAACACACCAGCTAAGATGGTAAATTATAATTACCAACCCTGGTTACGTAAGACCAGTGATGACCGAAATCATCCGCATCCTAATGAGTATTTCGGCATGCGGATGAAGTGCGTGCTATGCTCATCTAGGTAAGCCGTCCGAATCGTCAACGACCCAAGATTGACTGACAGGCTAGAACCGCTCAGCTTGCGAAGAGACATCTCTCATCGCTCTGCGTGTTCTACCGACTTTACTATGGTGAGTGCTCCGAGGAACTTTTCAGACTAATGCCTACATCACCATTTCATGATTATACCACCAGACGAAGGTTAAAGTTCCACAGGCACCATCTGGACTCGTGGCGGTCCTCCACAGTCCGCTTTGCATGCTCCTTTTTACCACGGACGTGTAGGTTATGGGACAACCTTCCAGCTGAGGCATTCCCAGTGGACTATAACATGGGGTTCTTCAAGAAAGCTGTAAAAAAAGCACTCCTCCAAAGCCGGCAATGCTCGGGTGGCTCCCCTGGGGTTGCCCGTGTCCATAGGCGACGGTGATCGCTTAACATCACGCGGCCCGTCTGCCTTTTTGTTCGGTTTACATATAAAAAAAAAAAAAAAAAAAAAAAAAAGCCGATTTTCTCACCTAACTAGCAACGCTCCGTCGACGCGACTCAACTCCACACGCAAGAAACTTGTAACAGATTTTATAAAATAAAATTTTTTTTTTGTTGGTTTCAGATCCCGGATCAACGAGGAATAACATAGACCTAAGCTTTGAAGTAATGTAAAATTATTGTGTGATTAATATGTGGTGCCAAAACCTACATGTACTTGTGCTCATACTCATACTTGTACTCACGATATGTATCCACCTCATGAGTATTAAAATGAAAATTATATCCATTACCAATTTATGTTCTTGGTCTCTCTACCTATAGATCATACTATGACAGGATACTCAATTGAAGCACAATATTTTAAACTCTTTATTTATACCAAATTTTATTAATTACAAAATAAAACAACTATTATCTTAAGCCTAGTTTTCCTACAATAATCTGAACAACTATAGGTTTACTTAGTTAACAATTAACAATCATAAATTGCTACACTAGTATAATGAAGACATGTCTTTAAATAATGTTTCGTCGGAAAATGAAATTTTAAACAGAGGCCCAATATTTTTTCTTCAGTATTTGAAAGTTGGTGCTATTTAACTGATTTACTAGCCTAGTGTATTCCTTTAAATTTTTGATGGTCGTTATTTCTTGGCAAATACCTTTCCCGAATTTGAAGCAGAGTACTGGCCTCACTCCTCCTGTCATGCCACCTTTATACTGCATTGGGCAGCATGGGGTTTTCGACTTCAAACACTGGAAAAAAACAACATAAATTTAAATGACTTTAGATGGTCTACCGTTCATATACTCATAATTATACGTCTGAAGTAGACGTATATAAGGAAAAGTGCACTTACAGGCTTTCCTGGCAGTAAACACGAGTTTCCACGCTTTGTTTTCTCTGTAGGTCTTATTCCCGACAGCGGCGTTGCATTTACAAAAATCAGAGCGATCGAAATCAAAATGATCTTCATATCAACCATCTTGAAGATAAAAGCTCGTCAAAAGCTTCGCCTCAAGCTCTCAAGGAAAAATGATCTGAAAAATACCGTCCGGAATGATATATCTATAACGCAAATTCATTACTCGCCAAAATTTAGGAGGATAATAATCGAAGGTAGAAAGTCCACTGGATACTACTTACAGTTAGGGCTTAAAGTGGTGTGCTCTAGTAGAATTTCAAAATGATTCTGATATCCGGTCTCTGATTCCCCGGGTATTTATTCCTTGCTAACGAGGTAATAAAATTAAATGGGCTATACATAAACCGCCCTCACGCTATCATAGTAAAAACTTCATCGAGTAGGCGACACATTGTCTGGCAGGTCTGGGCGAATTCTACCATCTTGTTATACAAAATTTTGGACAAGTATCGGAGTTACTTGTATGGCACTGCGAGAAAGTTATTACAGCACTAATTGCATTCGTAGTTGAAATCATGCCTCCATTGTCAATAAACTAATTTACCTAGGAACTCATGATCTTAACAGCCAAATGATGCCTTGTTTCAACGTTGACAAAATAACCTTCACTTATTATGTTCTCACGTGAATATTTACTTTACTGAATTGAAAGTCACCTTGATACTTATCGAATACGTCAATTCATTTAATTCTATTATTATCTACAGATATGTATATTATTCATTTTTCAATTATAGTTTAATAATCTAGTTTTGCCTATTCATAATCATAAAAGGTCGAGCATAATAAGGCATTGTCCAACCCGGTACATACTGCAATAGAGCTTTGACGAAGTTTAAACCTCTTATTTTTTAACAACTTTTTTTTCAAGTACTTGGTTATTTTTTACTTTTAGATTTCATTATTTTTTGTAAAAAATAAATTGTTGATTCTTAGTAACAATGGCTCAACGGGTACTTGGCGCACATTTTTACAGTGAAACTGTTTTTTGTGGGATTTCATTGGTTTTTGTAAAGATTATTATTATTATTTTAATTAATAATTCAATTAATAATTTTAATATATGAGCTGAGCTCAAATCGAATGTGTATTGTGTATATTTAAATATCCCACTACAGCATCTACAATTTATGCAGAAATTATTGCAGCGCACTCTAGTGCGTAGAAATTGAAATCGTCAAAACTCTATTTTTGATTGGAGTTTCCTGTCTACGGATAAAATTACGGCTTGTAAGCGTTTTTTAGTCTATGAAAATCAGATTTTTGCACCGAAAAAAGTTTCTGACTAAAAATTGGTGTTGCTATAGTTTGGGCTGGTGAAATTTATTAATTAAAAATAGATTTCATCATAAAATTTAATCAATATTAAATTATTACAGTTTAGTAAGATGTAACCTATTGACAGAAAGCATAAATTTTAACATAAATTTATTTCAATAAATATAAAATTTTATAACCCTAAAAAAGGGTTCTGCTTACGGTATACACATTCGGTAAGCCTGGCGCTCCGTTTTCAACGGATTTGAACGGAACTTGGCGCCAGATTCTACCGAATCTGTAGATAACCCGAAAATTTGACTTCTAACGATACTTGATAAACAAAAGAATCTAACGATACTTGATAAACAAATATGATGGCAAAAACACATTCATTGATTTACAAGGGTAAAAAGGAGTTTCGGATGTTCCGCGTGTTCTAATCAGGTGCAGATAGTCCGCGGCTGAAGGTACAGTTTTAAGTGCTTGAACATGACTGCAGCGTCCGGTGCCAAAATAATCACACATCCCTTCTTCGTCGTAAGATGGTCTACCTGGGCGGCTGATCTTTACAGCGCAGCAAGGCACGCACGAGTCAAAACACTGAAAACAATTACAACAACTGATTGTACATAACAATTGACGAAACTAAATAATAAGAGCAATTATTATCAAATAATAAAAGTATATGATGAAAAATCTAATATTTCCCTGCTCTGTACCTCTCCTCCACCCTGTACTGAACATGAGTCACTGGTTGAACATAACAATCTGAAGAAACCACAAAAACCCCGATCAAGTACAGCTCGGCTACTGAAGCGGGCCCTAGTGACTGCTATTGAAAGTATTCTAACAGTCGCTGGAGCTCGAACCCTTGCCTGGCGGGAGCGATGTATGGGCAGCCTAAGACGCTGGCGCTTTAGATCGCTCGACCAACGTTTCGCTTTTAATTTTATATAAAATAAAATGAAAATATAAATAAAATGAATATTAAATTATATAAAAAATTTTATCCCGAGAGCCTAAAACTTTAGCCCCAAAAGTAGATAGACTGAGCTTAAATCATTTACCTCCTTTCCATAAGGAACGCAGTCCGTAGGTTCCTCAGCCAACGCCATCATTACTGCACAAGCAACCAAAATTACTATAATTTTTCCTGCCATTGTTTCCACAGTACTTGCTCTCACCAAAACTTCTAACAAACTGTCCAGAATTAGTACTGAGCAATATATATACATACCCAACCCCACCCGTTACATACACGTGGTAGCAGATCACCCAGAAACTTCCCGTTAGTTCATTGCTAAAAATAGTCAACAGAATTTTCCTCATTGCGCATATAGATGTGATAAATACTCGTATCACTTATACTTTCAACGGTTATTTTTGAATTACCTACGTAATCAAGAAGAGCAATGGACCAATGAGAGCGCTTGTTTAATTGTCCATGTGCTCATATCAATCTGAACGACCGTCAGCTCAGTCTTTTTTCAGTGCGTCGGTGAAGGGTATAGACGTGTTTCTTGTTGCAAAGTTATAAATCTGACCGTCAGCTCAGTCTTTTTTCAGTGCGTCGGTGAAGGGTATAGACGTGTTTCTTGTTGCAAAGTTATAAATCTGACCGTCAGCTCAGTCTTTTTTCAGTGCGTCGGTGAAGGGTATAGACGTGTTTCTTGTTGCAAAGTTATAAATCTGATAGTTCCTGATGAACTACCCGAGTCAAAATTTAAATCGTAGGTTCAACGTAATGAACGTTAAAAACGCAAGTTTGACGTATTGGACGTAAAAAATGTAGATTTAATGTTTTCAACCTATCGGACTAGGTACGTTACTTGGAACCTCAAAACGTAGAGATCTAAAGAAAACACGATTTCCGAAATTTGAGATGAAAACATTAACTTCCCTATTTTTTGAAAATTTTCGATCGACGGAAATCGTGTTTTCTTGAGAATTTATCAATATGTAAATAAGATTTGCAGGATTTGGTTGTAAATACGACTCTAACAGCATTTTCGCCTCTCAGGCGGGGCATGTCATAAATTATCATAAACGTCAGATATTGTTTCTAATTCACTGACATCCCAATATCCGCCTTACATACAAGGAATTTCCGGCTTCAATAAATTTCATGTAATTTTAATTATTCCCTATTGAGCGTCCTTACACAATCATAAAGTAACCTCCAACGTAGTTATTAAAACAGTTAAAAAAAGAACGTTTTGTTGCATAAAAATTTAATCACAATATAATAGTAAATGACAACTATAGTATTTTGATATTTGTAACGGACTTATTAACAGTACCTTATATTAATATCTTATGTATACCTGAACATATATTCGTATTACCAAATACAACTAGCTGAAAACTAACAATTTAAAAATTCGTTATTATATTTTTATCAATATTTTTAAAATCATTACTAATATAACCAAAATCATATTATCGAAATGTAAGAATGAATGATGAAAACAAATTATACATATTAGTTATTTTTTCAATTCTTCACTTCACTTTTGATCAAGTCATTCATTAATTGAGTTAAATATCTTTCGGATCCTTTAACAACCTTTTCTAAATTAGTCCCAGACAATCCCGGCTATTATTTTGTAACACTGTCTTGAAAACAAGCTAAAATTAAGTAAGAGAACATTAATAATTATGTTGAAATATCAATAATCGTAGTAAGAATATTAATTTAAGTAAAATTCCATATTATAATTCAGGTTCCTATATGGATTCCTATAGGTTGAGGTTGGAATTCATACTTTCCCATGTGGATTTCCATGGGTTCCCACATAAATCCATGTGGATTTTTTTGATAGGGTAATGAAATAGTCTTACATCATTTTCAATCAAAAAAGTCACAACAATGGTATCGGCTGTATCTTGTGAGATATTCATGAAGACAATAAGAAAATTCACTAATTTTTCAACTCTCAAATCGTACTATTAAACGATATGCAACAAATACATATAAATATAAAGTCGAAGAATAGGCGGGAGATGAATTAGAAGACTTTATTTCTTCAGTAGGCGTTGAAGGATACTGGCATAGAACAGAAGTCCAATACTTTCTCTTCAATTCTTCAAAGTTAGTGTCATTTAACTTCGCAGCCAGCTTTTGATACTCATCAAAATTTTCGATACTTTGGTTGAACTGGCATCTCCCTTTCCCAAACTTGAAGCATGATACTGGTCTCACATGATTTCGATCCTTATAAAATGGGCAGCAGGGATACTGTGACGTCAAACACTGAAATACAACGTTAGTCTGCAATTAAATTTGCTTTGTGTGATCTACAGAACAGAAGCACCGTTCAAGATTTACTTACAGGTCTTCCTAACGACTCGCAGTTCACTTGACTTTTCGGTGGCCTTATGCGATATCGTGATATCACAGGCACCACCAATATTGCAATCAAAATCATCAGCTTAACCACATTACCAGTCATTTTTTCAATTTTGTCGATAGAAATAGATAGTGGTATAGTTTGCACAGATTAAACTTCACACTAACTTATACGGAAGCCGTTGAACAGTCACCTAGAGAAAGAGTACGTCGAGGAGCGTACCTCACATAAGCACAGAGAAAAGTGATTTTTGATAACGATTTTCAAACCTTATATAGTGTTCTTTAGTCTTAATGTATGCATTTACTTGCTGATAATGAAGAAAGTGGGTGGTATCTTAATTTAACTTGGTTAAGCTTATGGCAGAGACTAGCGCTAATAATATAGTCCACGATATTTATCCACCTCATGAGTGTATTCAAATAAAAATTACATCCACTACCAATTAATGTACTTGGTCTCTCTACTTATCGATTATACTATGACAGGATACTCAATTGAAGCACAATATTTTTAAACTCTTTATTTGCACTAAATTTTATTAATCACAAAGTAGAACAACTATTATCTTAAGCCTAGTTTTCTTACAATAATCTAAAGAACTATAGTTTAACTTAGTTAACATTATTGCGCTTAAACAAGGAACGAAAGTGTTTGAACAATTAACAATCATAAATTGCTACACTAGTATGATCAAAACATGCCTTGAATAATATATTTTTAGCATAACACCAACGCAACCTGTCAGGAAATGTGATTTTCAGAAACCAAAGCAACTGGCATTACTTCACCGGACGAAAATAGATTTTGAATATGATTTACATACTCCTTGAATGACTCACTGATTTAACAATCGACGATTTAATATCTGGGACATATTTTCTAAACATGTATGGCTTCTGGAATGGGGTTTCGGGAACGGAAATTTGAAACAGAGGCCCAATATTTTTTCTTCAGGTTTTGAAAGTTGGTGCTATTTAACTGATTTACTAGCCTAGTGTATTCCTTTAAATTTCTGATGGTCGTTATTTCTTGGCAAATACCTTTCCCGAATTTGAAGCAGAGTACTGGCCTCACTCCTCCTGTCATGCCACCTTTATACTGCATTGGGCAGCATGGGATTTTCGACTTCAAACACTGGAAAAAAACAACATAAATTTAATCGACTTTAGATGGTCTACCGTACATATACTCATAATTATACGTCTTAAGTAGGCTTATGTTAGGAAAAATATACTTACAGGCTTTCCTAGCGATAAACACGGGTTTTTGAGCTTTGTTTTCTCTGTAGGTTCTATTCTGCATAACGGCGTTGCATTTACAATTAGAACAATCGAAATCAAAAGGATCTTCATATCAACCATGTTGAAGATAAAAGCTCGTCAAAAGGTTCGCCTCAAGCTCTCAAGGAACAATGATCTGAAAAATACCATCCGGGCTTATATATCCATCATGCGAAGTCATTACTCTTCAAAATTTAGGAGGATGGAGGAATAATTTTCGATACTCCGCCTACATTGATGGAATAAATAAATTTTAATGACAAAATTTTCGCAACACTGAGCATTTTCAAAGTAAATTAGTGATTCGAAATGACATTGACTTATTCTTGGTACTTACCAAGTCGTATATAATATATAGCTTAGATTACATTGATTTAGATAATTTTAAAGAACAAACAGCTGCAGACAAACTTAAAAGTTATTTTTATTGGGAAGTGAACCCAAGCTTCTCAGGTTTGAACCGAATGTGCTATATGACACTATACCTAATTATTTGCTAGGTTAAAGGGCGTGAACATGAATCAAAAAAGTATTATTATTATAAGCTTTACTTGTATCAATTGGTAGTGTTTTACAAAGAGGACTTATCGTACTGTCCACATTTGCCTATGATGAGTATAAGTCACGACTTCAGCATAGCGATCTGAGGAAAACCACAGAAAACCTGATCCAGTACAGCTCGGCTACCGAAGCGGGCCCTAGTGGCTATTGAGAAAAGTATTTTTTTTGCATTCGACAGGGCTCGAACCCTCGTTTAGCCAGTGCATTGTACGGGCAGCCTAAGGCGCTGGCGCCTTAGACCGTTCGGCCAACACACGGCTTCTCTGTCAATGAAAGAAGTATTGTAACTCCATAAATTTATTAAAGTAATTTCTTAACTCTAAAGAAAATTTTAGTTAAATCTAAGTGATATCAAAGGAAAAAGTTATGCATTTAATACATTAATCTATAAGCTCCTTGAAAGAGCCCTATAAAAAAAGGCGGAAGTAAATCCTTCCAGTATTCACAGAATAGCTTGCGATGATTAGAATTGTTAATTTTTTTAACAAGTTGAATGTACTTCTCATAGTTGACTATATTTTTTCGCGCCTCGCACTGCCCTTGGCCAAATATGAAGCACACCCCTTCTGTTATCAGAATTTCTCCGTTCTTCATCTTTTGGGTCTGATAACAGGGGACCTTCGAATTGATGCACTGAAAATAAAAAATATCACGTCAATACATTTTCAATGGCCGATACATAATAAAAAATCATAGTGAAGATCATGGATACACTTACTTTTGCTCCTAATTTTAGGCACTTTTGTACTACGACAGGCTCCGGCGTAGCCTCGTCCTGGAGTCTCTCCAAGGCCAGTTCGATTTCTGTCGGAACATCTTCTAAAAGATCGCTCGGTTCTATACTTGAATATTGAAGTAGCTTTGTCACATTAACGGGGCTCGATTGGGCTCCGATCACAGTTATGATCAGAAACAGCACGAATTGTACCAGCAGCATGGCGAAACTGTAAACAGAACAGAACGAAACAATCAACTAATTTTACTGCTGATATTGAAATTATCAGTCATCAGAGGTAGAAAGTCCACTGGACACTACTTACAGTTAGGGTTTGGAGTGGTGTGCTCTAGTAGAATTTCAAAATGATTCTGATATCCGGTCTCTGATTCCCCGGGTATTTATTCCCGGCCGACGAGAAAATAAAACTACATAGGCTCTAGCTGAACCGCACCAACGCTATCATAGTAAAAACTTCATCGAGTAGGCGACACATTGTCTGGCAGGTTTGGGCGAATTCTACCATCTTGTTATACAAAACTTTGGACAGGTATCGGAGTTACTTGCATGGCACTGCGAGAAAGTTACTACAGCACTAATTGCATTCGTAGTTGAAATCATGCCTCCATTGTCAATAAACTAATTTACCTAAGAACTCATGATCTTAACAGCCAAATGATGCCTTGTTCCAACGTTGACAAAATAACCTTCACTTATTATGTTCTCACGTAAATATTTACTTTACTGTCAGTCACTTCAACAAGCAAGGAAATTAATTTTCGCTGTTGAAGAGTAGAGTGCAGACAATCCCCATGAACAATATTTCCATCAAGGAAGAGTCGTAGAACCTAATGGATTCCGCTCGTAAAACAAGTGTTACTATATTAACATTAATTAAGTAAGATATTCACGAAATTTGCTTCAGAATTTAAACATTTTGATTTGAAAGTCACCTTGATACTTATCGAACACGTCAATTTAGTTAATTCAATTTTAATGACAGATATATATATATTATTTGTTTCAATTATAGTTTAATAATCTAGTTTTGCCTATTCATAATCATATAAGGTCGAGCATAATAAGGCACTTGCTCACAAGGCACATCAAACATGCACAAAGATCTTTCCCGGATCGTCCAACCCGGTACATACGGCAATAGGGCTTTGACGAAGTTTAAACCTTTTATTTTATAAGATCGTGCGAAATAACTAATTTTTTGATACGGCGCCGGAAGCATACAAGTATATTTAGGCTGGATTTTCAAAGGATGTAGATAAGGCAGCATGGGCTCATCAGATTCTGAAATGTCATAAAATAAAAGATATTTACTAAACCATTAATTGAAAACATATATCAATAAATAAATTTCTTTGAGATCCATTATCAGACCTCAATCAATTAAATTCCGACATGGGAAACTGCCTTTGTTTTGGTAACTTAATGCCATTTTTAAGCCATTCACCTTTTTAACCCTTCATTACTCGCGCTCCTTTTAGTTTCACACTCACTCTCAAGCGGTAGCCTACAAGTTGAGTCTTGTCAGGGCGGAGTTAGGCTCATAGCGCGAGTAACGGAAGGTTAAGCTTCTTCTTCATTGTCCATGTGAGTCAAGTGACCCAACGTTGTAGAAATCATAATAAGCTTGAATTTCTAACACAAGAAAAACCTGTAGGATCTACTTGTAGAATTTTAGTACTCAACAGATGTCATCTCACAAGGAGGCGAACGCCGGTTCCAATACGTTCAACAGGTTTCTACTCAATGCTTAGAACTTATACTTAGTACATTGAGTTTGTGTTTAATTAATTGGTATTAATACTAAGTGACATTACTGGCTTAGAGAAATTAAATCTGGTATCTACTTACCACTCTATAGATAACTGCAGGGAATTCAGGTTGCCACTGAGGTAGAAAAAAATGATGTTCCTTCTAAAGGGTTCACAGTTAGAAAGATGATCAAGACTTTTAGGGTTTAATAACATGAAAGATTTATAGTCAGAGGTCGCTAAAGTTTTACGAGTTTTTCATGAAGTTATCAGCACTGCGTAGAATGTTCATGTTACATGCAAATTTGATGTGTGTTGGAAGGTAGGGCACGCGTTTTTTTAATCTAAATCAGTGCCTAATTTTCTAATTAGAAAGATAAAATAAACCTACTACTTTGATCTGAAGGCAATAACTTTAATCAGGCGCCCAAAGATGATTTTCTAGATGAAATTAGTTACAGAAAACTGGGTACGGACTCAGTTATGGCTCTGTAACGATTTCTAATTCCATAGTCAAAGTTGTTGTTTGCTAATCGTTAACTAAAAAGTTCTCATCAGTTTGTAACTTTCGCCTTGGAAAGCTCCCCTGGTTATACAACTTTTCGTCGTGTAAAGGTTTGTGTAGTATAAACGTCATAATACTGTCAACTGTATCATATAATTACCATTTAAATATCTGCTAAACGGATAGTAATTGTTTAAACGTAGTATTTGTAACCATTATATATAATTCGAATATAAGTATTACGAGTGACCTCTATACATCCTAAAGTATCACAAACATGATAATACGACCGTTATTTAATTAATACTCATATTAAAGGTTTATGATAACCTTGTATACCACTTCCACCATTTTGAAATCAAATTTTTCATATTTATTTAGGTACATCATGGATCTAAAAAAGTGGAAAAGTGTTAAAAGAAGTGGTGCATTCAAAAGAAAAGTTAAAAAAAATTATCATTCGCTTCAAGCACGTACTTTAATACAAAGTTATAGAGCTAAATGCAAATTTAACCAGCCAATTTAACCTAAATGTTACGAGTATACCCTGCAGTTCATTTGCCGAAGTTCAGGACTCTTGTTCATTTTCCGAAGTTGAAGACAGTTATTCATCGTCCGAAAATGAAGATAATGTTGATGTCGAAGTCCGATCGTATAATCCGCCGTATAACATTACAGCTAGGCGGTTCCTAAAACAGGGCCGTTCTGTATTGTGGCGTATCCACGATTAGCCGGAATGTTATTGCGATACGTTCTACAATATGGCGGCTCACGTTTAGCCTCATTGTAATGAAGCCTCGTAGCCACCCAACCTACTTATGATTATGACCGCACTCGACATTGCTGAGCTTTATTGACACCCATCCTGCTTATAACCGCACTAGATGTTGCTGAATGGCCACCCATCCCACTTTTGACCGCACTCGACATTGCTTAGCTTTGTTAACACCCATACGTCTTATGACTGCACATCATGTGTTAGTTAATGACCACCCATTCTACTTTTGACCACAGGTGTCATTGAGCTAAGCAATGTCCCTGAAGCACATTTTCACTATAATTATTTATATTCGAAAAATACCCAAACCGAATCAGAGCACCCCTCTATCCACGTGGTCTTGTCTGTACTACCCTTAGAGTGTATATAAAAAGCCGGAGGCGCGGAGGGAGACCACTCCCCGCCCGCTGTAGGAAAGCGCAGGCATCAAGAGAGCCGTAGCGGCTGAGGCTGATCGCCGAAGCCCACTTGTTTTATTACATTATCCAAGCCTTGGAAGATATTATATAAAATAGCTAGTTAATGTGATTAATTCATTGTCAATTATCACTTTATCTAAATTGAGTAGATATTTTAAATAATGGCTAGATAATATAATATATAATATACGGATTTATTACTTTGGCTGTAACATATACACAATTGGGCGGCACGATATTACGCCGCTTTGACGAACGCGAAGAGCTCATACAATACAACGTTCGCTAATTTAGCTAAATTGCAATCCGGCTGAACGAGAGTGCGCCGCATTACAATACAGCCCTGTTTTAGGAAATAGCTAGCCGGAATGTAATACGGCGGAATATACAATCCGACTGCGACATTGATATAGAAGACACTTCAACCAAAAATGATGACTTCAGAGACCATTATAAAAAGTGGGCTATTTTAATATTCCACAAGTTGCATTAAAGCAATTAAATATAATTCTGAACAAAAGAATGCCCTGCATAGTCCCTTTAGACCCAAAAACGCTTTTAAAAAGTAAAAAAAGATTTACAAATAATTCTTATCGATGATGGTCATTACTGGAATAATGGTCTCCTTGAATCTTTAAAGACGATTTTACAAAACCTAAATGATAAACCGAAATGCGTTTCGCTTAATGTGAATATTGACGGACTACCATTGTTCAACAGCTCTAAGCATCAAGTGTGGCCTATATTTATGTAACATACACGAAAAACCAAATGTGCCCCCTTTTGTTGTGGGTATTTATGAAGGTACGAGTAAACCATCAAATGTATCCGCATATTTTCATCCTTTTGTAAGTGAATTACAAGAATTAATGTCTAATAATTTGAGAATAGCATCGCAAGACGGGGTCGATACATTGATCGAAGTTAAACTCAGAGCCTTCATATGCGACTCGCCAGCGAGAGCCATTGGTTAAAGGTGGGTATCCTAGTCTCAATTATGTAATTTAAAATTTTCTGTTAGGTGATATTCTTATTAATTTTTTTATGTAATGTTTTATTGGAAACTGAAACAGTCATCCCAGTCGAAATCGGCCAGGAACTTAGGTGTAATATTGTACCGGCTCAGATGGTCGAGTGGCAGCAAGCGCTGTCTATCAAATGTTTGTATGAACGATTCTGAGTTGGAAAACCAACCGGAATGTAGTGAGTGAGAGGTTTTCGTTTAGTAGTAATTTAAATAAAAGTCAATTATACGTAAACTATTGTTCACTGACTGTAATTATATTTTATATTTTACAGGAGTATGCAACTTTAATGCTAAACATGGTTGCTTGAAATGTACAGTGGTCGGCGAGTATAGTCATAAATCGCACACAGTCTTCTTTCGAAAAACTGATTGCCCACGAAGAAATTTCATTTATTCATTTATTCATTTATTTGCATTGAACACAGTCTACATATAAGGTCTTAAAATATTGGTACATAGTACATAGTAGGTATCGTGTTCAGCTAACTTACAATTTAGCATGCAAAAATAATTATTTGAATTAAATTAAATTGTATAAAATCCTTAAATTATTAACATAATGTCATGGTCATACTGATTAACAATATACAGGTTTTTATAATCAATAATTTCCATAATTAGTCATTCTATTTCTAAAGAGTTACATGTCAAACTTACTATCTAAATATTCTTTTATTGTGTAATAATTGTAATTTATTAATATCTTTCTTATTTTAATTTTTCCCCACAATATTAGACCGTATCTTAATATGGGATCTATGTATCCGTAATATGCAGTTAGGGCCGTCTCTATATTAGTGCTGCGTCTAAGTCTACTGAGGGCATACGTAAATTTATTGACATTTTTGGCTATTCTATCAGTATGCATTCCCCAAGAAAAATTCCTATCCAAGGTTATGCCAAGAAAGACAATATTATCCACTTCACTAATGATTTGACCTTGGTGATGGATAGTTAACTTTTTACAACTTTTATTTTTGGTCCTAAATTGAATATAACTCGTTTTATTGTAATTAATATTTAAATTATTTTGAGTCATCCAGTTATTAACATCTATTATTGTATTATTAATCATTCCATTAAATTTATCTATGTCATATTTCTTGTCGCATGTCAGAATAATTGAGAAATCATCAGCAAATAACATACTAGAATGCTTTGTCACTTCCGGAAGGTCATTTATATATAGTAAAAATAGAAGAGGGCCCAGCACACTCCCTTGTGGTACACCAATACGATTAAGTTTATAATCTGAAGAGAAATTTTGAACTTCATTTCTTTTATTGATTCTCGTTATTTGTGTACATTGAGTCCTATCACTTAGGTATGAATTTAACAATTTTAGTGCCACTCCCCGTATTCCGTTTTTTTTCTAGTTTGGATAGCAAGATATTATGGGAAACATGGTCAAAAGCTTTTGACATATCGAAAAACAAGGCCACTACATTGCGCTTGTCATCCAAATTCTTAATAATTTTTTGTGTCAAGTTAAATCCCGCCAATGTAGTAGATTTTCCCGTTTGAAATGCATACTGTTCTTTTTTAATTATATCATATTTGATCCAAAACTTAGTTAATCTATTTTGTATACATTTTTCAAATATTTTTGAGAGCACTGGAATTAATGTAATAGGCCGATAATTTGAAATAATGTGTTTGTCACCTTTTTTGTAAATTGGTCTAACAACTGAAATGACGCGGACTTTCATTCTAAGAAGTATGGAGATCACCACAAGTATGATTCTCCTTTGCTAGCATTGCCAATGGATATGATTGAACAATTTCCTGTAGGAGATTCTCTACATATTATTGATTTGGGTATTATGAAACGGTTATTAATTGGCTGGAGGGATGGAAATTTAGGAAATCTGATTACAAAATGGCCTGCAAGGGAAATAGGAAAAGTCTCTCAATTTTTACTATGCTGTCAGATGCCAAAGGAAATACACAGGAGTGTTAGAAGCCTTAAATACTTGTCACATTGGAAAGGTTCTGAGTTCCGTACTTTTCTGCTCTATTTAAGTTTTGTGATATTTAAGGATGTCTTAGATAATGCAGCATATCACCATTTTCTGCTCTTTTTCTCAGCTGTAACTATTTGTACAAGCGAGACACATTTTCAACTTCTACCAGTCGCAGAAACAATGTTAAAGCAGTTCGTTGAAAATTATGGCAAGTTTTATGGCCAAGAGTACATTACCAGCAATGTTCACAATTTAATACACGTAGTAGAAGAAGTAAAGAGATTTGGAACCTTGCAGAGCTTTAATGCTTATCCTTTAGAAAATAAATTGAGTTCAATAAAAATAATGATCAGAAAAGGAAACCAGCCACTTCAGCAAATTGCTAATAGATTAATAGAGAGACAATATAATATTGAAGTAGAGAACTTAATAAATGATACTAATCATAACTACCCTACTATAAAAAGTTACAAATATGGAAGTAAACTTAAGACAGTTATTCACAAGGGAACATTGTCAATGCGAAACTTACGAACATAGATAAACTTTCTCATCTTACAAATGAAGTAAGGCTGAGTTTGTATTGTAAAAATTGTAGCTACAGAAGAATGTTATTGGTGTGTCCCTAGCCTAGGACACTAATCAGAAGTTTTGTTCATCATTGAAAAAGCTATTTGATTATCACATTAATAAATCAATAAGTAGTCTGTAGGTTATCCTTTGGACACAATTAATTCATCACTCAAAATCACAACAGAAAATCCGATGAATGGAGAAAGTCCTAGCTTTAAGCAGATGATTTTCATTATTGATTTTCCCGAAACAGAATAGGTTCCACTGAAATAGGGCATGCGAAAAAATTCATTGTTATCTGTAGATCAAAGTACATTAAATTTGTTAACGAAAGAAAGGAGACCGCCAGAATCTCATACATCGTTGGGCCATATACATCAATATGCGCTACAGCAATGATTTTAGTGTTAATTGACCAATATATATATTATATTTTAGCAGATCAAAGAATTTTTTAAAAATTCTATGGGAATAAGGAGAAAATTGCATATTTGAATGACATAGGTTAGGTTATACTCAATATTATGGTAAACAAAAATACCTTTGTTTTTGTATTATATAATAGAAAAACGTGCATTATAGTAGTACCTATTGTAGATATTAAATAATATTACTTCTGATTGTAGTACAGGGATTAGTAAAAAAAGGTATTATAATTTGAAAATATTCAGTAGTTTTTACGCCATTTTGCACTGTAGGGCTGGTTCACTGAAGTGTATTATATATCCTTTATACATTTATACCAAATAACTTTTAATTAAAAACAACAAAACCATATAAATATGAACAGCTCAACATAGGCCTCAATCTAACGTTTGATTCTCTGTTCAATCTTGTGAAACCTCACCTAGGCACCTACCTACCTTACTGTACATTGTGTAGTATAAAGTAATAAAAAAACAGGGAATGTAGAAAAAAATATAACTAGACATATTTCAGAAGTATTTAATTTGTCTTATTCCTTGGACATATTATTAAAATCTCACCGGGGAAGGCCGCTTGTGTACCTTGCAGATTCTCTGTTCAGTCCTCACCTACCTACTTTACCATAAGTACATTATGTGTTATGAAGTAATTAGAAAAATATGAAATGGAGAGAAAAATAAAATATTATTAAAATCTCATCGGGGAAGGTCGCTTGTGTACCTTGCAGATTCTCTGTTCAACCCTCACCTACCTACTTTACCTAAGTACATTATGTGTTATGAAGTAATTAGAGAAATATGAAATGGAAAGAAAAATAAAACAAGAGACATATTTACAAGTATTTTATTCATCCTCATTATCTAACTCATAATTGTTAGGAAGGGTGCAGAGGGTGTGATATACATAGTTCTGTTTCCTTGCTCAGGCAATTGCCCTGGTTGTTTCAATGTAACATTTTGACTGTGTTTCTTTGAGGTCTTATATAGTCAGGCAGTACAATTTTGTCGACATAATTAACTATGACTTAGACCATATTTACAGGATTTTGGGAGTCACTTTCTTCAACAACCTCTATGGGTTCAGGGGTTGATTGTCTGGCTGATGTAGAAGGTCCTGATATAAAGTGTCAACTTGCCCTATCAGCTCTTACCCAGGAAGCATAACATATTCTGCTAGTAAGTTCAATCTGTAGAGAAAAAACAAAATATGTCATTTGCATACCTAGTGTTTGAAATAAAACAAAATTGTCATAGATAGCCTTGTGTAATGATGTCCAACTGTAGGATTTGAAACAATCTCTTGTTGTGCAGCTCTCAAGGCCTCATTTGCCAGATTCCAGCAAGATGAACACACAGATTGATCGTTGGTAAACTAGAAAAGAATAATACAGTTAAGTATATGACACTGATAAGTATATATGTAGGAAAACAACGAGAAATTATGATTTATTAGTTCCTCTGACTCCAATATTTTTAACACTCAAACAACGAAAATCGCAAAACTGTTTACTACGGGCTTAAATTGTTTCGTAAGAGTAAAGTAATATTAATGCACAAACTTACTGTTTGCAGGCCTGTCCATTCTTTATTATGGAAAGCACAGATTGATCTATCTTCCAACCATCTTCCAACAAAACATTGCCAATTGCATTGCTACGGTCAGTAGCAATTCCGAAATTCATTATCCAGTCAAAGTATTGGTCGGAGTGTCTCCTTAGGGGCGGATTATCAAAGTCCGCGAAACAAAGCCAAAGTCGCGATAAAAGAGCATCAGTAATACATTTTTATAGTCGGAACAAAAATGAATTGAGTCGACGTCGACTAGCTGATGACTAGCTGCTCGTTAGAGTAATTGTGTTCCTGTTCTGTGACTAGCTGCTTGTCAAATAACTTGACAATTTGACATTTGTGACTGACACTTTGAAAGTAATGGTAGCTTCACTCATCAGCACTTAAAGAATTATCGAGTAGTACGGTTGCTTTTTAATCGATTATAATAAATTAATAATTACTGCAAATGTTGTTTGCTTCATCAACTATTTATTATTTAAATATTATTTTGTTATATTGCTAAATGATTCTTTGTAATAGATTATTTCTTATTAAAGTGAATATATAAGCGACAACTACTCGATAAAATTACAATATCGATTACTGTGTTTTAAAAAAGTAAGTTTTTAAGCACATGCCGTAGAAAATTAGTGAAACTATTTGTGTTATTTAATCAGAAAAAAATCTAGTATTTTAGGTATAAGTATGGTTTCTGTAGCGAAAACTTCATGTTGGGCCCAATTCTGGCGATCTCCTTTCAGAGTTGAAGTCTTGGTGGCCAAAATGATTTTCAAATTGGAACCTTAGTAAGATACTTCATTTCTGCTGTTCATTGATTACGTGACATGTTTTTCTGATTAGTGTATTTGAATCAATGATACTTTATTAGAAGCTTGGCCCATTGCACATGTGTACTTAATAGTAGTGATGCTTAGGCATTTAGTTTTTGGGGAAAGGGACGTTTATAATAAAGTACGACAAAGTTCTGAAGATTTGTTTAATTACTTTCACAGTGCACTGGTTATGTATACCAATAATATATATATACTAGACACGCCCTATACCCTACTATCTACCGCCGTGCCCGGGTGACGACTGGCGCCACCTAATTACGCCTCGTCCGTGCAGTTACAAAATTGCATTGTGTGCAATTCTCTGCTACAACAACCCCTTCCTTTTTTGAGAAAAAAATGAAATTGTTCAAACGATTACAACAAAATAGAAAAATATATAAAGTAGCTTCCAGAGTGCACAAAACGCAGTTGCGGCGCGAGCAAAATGCTGATAGCGCAGTAGACTGCAACTCTACACTGGTATTATAACATGATACATTCAAAACAATATTATTATCTTGTTCTAACTATGGGCACAGTTTTCTACGAATGCAAACAAAGGATAGATAAATCGTAAGTATAGGTATGCAATGTATGACATAAAATATAATTAATATTTTATACATTAGTTATGAAAACAATAAATGCATAAAATTACATCGTTTACATTGAACTTGAGGCATTTAATTTTATTTTATATAACTGAAAAATTGACACTGAATTACGCATATGAATATGAACAAATCTATACAAAAAGGAGATGGAAACGATTACATACTAATTTGGGCCAAAATGTAAAGAGATGAAATTGATGTGAATTTATAGCTTGAGACTTAAAAGTCCCTCGCTGAAAATTCTGTACATTTTTACAATCTGAGAGACGGATTATTAGAGTTTTAGTAAAAATAAGGTTATGTTGCAATCTTTAACTGACAGCTGTCTTAAACACTAGTATTGATTTGTGTTTATTATATTTAATAGAGAATTATTGATAATAATGCACGTGAATCAACGCTAATTACATTAAATCATTTGACAGATGTGCCTAGCTCTAGTGTTTCCAAGTTAACAATTTCACATTCGCAAAAATACAACACAAAAGCACTCAAAACGCATCGGAAAACACCACAAGTTATTGCTCAAAGCAATGACAAATGACAATGAGCAAACAACTGTCATGACAACGACATAGACTATAAAGAAATAAAATCGATAGTCATACAATTATAATATATATGAAATCGATAATCGTAATATTGGTTTTCAGTAATTACTTTGCTCCTTAGCTATTTATTTTATTAATAATGTGTCTATAATTGAGTATCATAAACGTATTTATATTGCATTTAATTACTTTGAGTTATTTATTAAATCCAAATTTTTTCTTTTTGTAATATTAAATCGATACCATTAATCGATAATTTTAGAAAACTATTTCTCTTTTATTTCTCTGCTCCCAGATTGAAAATTGACCTAATTTTTGTAATTACAAGATAAAAAAATACGACAAATTTTTTAGACCATATCACATCTTTTTACATTTTGTCCCACAGTTTTCCATCTCCTTTGTAAATTAATTAACTGACTAACTAACTTTATCGACTAGTTAGTAGTAACTTAGCTACATTTTAACTGTATACTTAAATAGTTATAAGATTCGAGTAACAAAATGTCATGACGCAACGACTATTAATTAAATCATTGATCAATAATTCAAAAGTTTTACGCGAATGTGGTGACGGGATGTACGGGAACTGGAACCGAACCCGGCGCGGGCGTGGCCGGTTGCACCTGGATGTGCGCGAGCGGCGGTGCCGCCGCGGCCGGTGCGCGCTGGCATGCCGCTATCTGCCGCTGTAGCCACTTCCTGCCGCGGTTGCGGCAATATCGCCACAAGACGTACAGTGTTACCACCACGAAGAAACAAACCATGGCCACCATGAATATGTTTTGCCTTGACATGTGGGCCTCCACCGCGCTACCGTTCTGCGCGATCACTACTTGCTCTTTCGACTGATTTTTACTCATTGTAATAATCATGAGCCGCGTATTGTCACACGAAAATTGAAACGTAAATGATAAAACATTTCATATTTATCTACACGTTAACTACCTTTTTGCGTCATAACCTAATTTGTTACTTAAATTTACAAATTATATTTTCGTAAATTGCAATTAAACAAATACTTTATGCAAAATAAGTACATATGAAAAACAATTGTGAAACATCGTTACTCATAACATAACTGATGATTAGTTATTGTCACACATAAGGTATTTGCTATATCAAAAGCGAAACTATCTTACGCTATAATCAAGTATAATACAATTTATCATAAGTACTATTGGATCTTAACAAAATGTTGCTAATATTTGTAATGCAAGTATAATGAAATAATAATTCAAGTAAAAATTCATGTGAAAAATATTTTCTCATCAGGGTTTGAAAATGTGACGTTCAACGAAAATCATATATTAAAACGTACAGGAGCGCGTACTACACGTCCACTCCTAGTCTTTTTACAAGAAGTATTCGTAAGATTACTTGATGTGTTTACGTTTTTATCAAAGGTTACATCGCTAAACTGAGTCGTAGGAGTGTCATCGGATATGTTACGTTCCGTATGCTCCTCGTTCAGCGTATAAGCGGGTTTCAACCGATCTATTGAAACAGTTATGCGTCTCGTAGGCAATTGAACTTTATAAACCTTATTACCTCTACTTAAGACTCGGAATGGTCCGTCATAGGGAGGCTGTAATGGTTTAAGAACAGCATCATTTCGAATAAAAACAAATTCACACGATTTAAGATCCGGATGGATGAATATCGTACGTGAATTTCTCTGTCTATCTGGGACTGATCTCAATTTACATATATTACTTCGTATTTCAGTAACTAAAGTATGAGGGTCTGACGGTTCTGACTTTTTAGAGTCAAAAAATTCGCCTGGTAACCTCAAGGTACATCCATACGTTAACTCAGCAGCCGAAATTCCGGTATCGCTACGTAACGTGCATCTAAGCCCTAATAGAATGGTCGACAATTCATCCTGCCAGGATGCAGAGTCTAAACGAGCCTTAAGGGCAGCCTTGAGTGATCTATGAAACCGTTCCAATACGAAAGTGAATGATAGCTAAATAAATTCCTAGCAGCTCACGATCATACGTACTATATTTAACTTGCGTAACTGAAAGCTTACGTGAAAAATAGCCTAAAGGTCTACGCAGACCGGGACGTCATGGCAAGGGATTTTGCCGTGAGTCAGCGCACACCGGCTGCTTAGATACCGCGGCATACCAGCATTTTACCACGGCATGCCACGGCGTGCCGCGGCATTCCAGCACTTTGCCACGGCATGCCCCGGCATGCCCCGGGGTGCCGCGGCATGACAAAGCACGCCTCAGCGACTCCTGCTGCCTGCAGTCTTCAGTTGCGTTTGATTGAGTGTTGGTGTGCCTCAGTTTTACAATGGTAGATTGGGATTTAGTGTTGATATCGATTATTGCAGATGAAGAAGAAAGTGCACAGGCTAATAATAGGAATAGAAGAAGATTTTGGGTTGATAATTTATGGAAAGAAAGGGAATCAAAGGGTGAATTCAATAATTTATTTAATGACTTAAAATACGACGTGCAAAAATTTTATGACTATCATAGAATGGATTATGAGAAATTTCAAGCACTGTTGAATATATGTCGACCATATATCGAAAAACAGAGGACCAATTTTCGCAACCCCATTGAAGCCGATCAAAGATTATCCTTGTGTTTGAGGTGGGCAGTTAAATGATTGTATAAGTTTAATATTTTCTTCTTTTATTTAATTAAAAAAACAAATTTTTTTGCCAAATACAATCATGAATTGTAGACACATAATAACGATTTTTATGTTTTTGCACTGATAAATCTTCTCACTGATAATTCCTGGATCTTTATTTCTTTTTACTTAATTTAGAGTACCTACTAGTTTAGATTAGTTTCGTATTCAGAAACTGCAGTTTCATAACCAGACCGTGAAGCAGGTTCATAGCCAGGGCCCGAGGCGGTTTCATAACCAGACCGTGAAGCAGGTTCATAGCCAGAACCTGAGGCGGTTCCAAAGCCAGACCCCGAAGCTGCTTCATAACCAGAGCCTGAGGCAGTTCCAAAGCCAGACCCCGAAGCTGCTTCATAGCCAGATCTTGAGGTGGTTTCATAGCCAGATCTTGAGGTGGTTTCATAGCCAGATCCTGATACAGCTTCATAGCCCAAGCCTGCCGCGGTTCCACAGCCAGATCTTGAAGTAAAAGCGGTACGGCATGGTCGTTGATGTTGCAAATTGGTAGAGACATCTTCAGATGTTGGAGCTGGAGTTCCCTCTATGTAGTTTAATTCGGCGTCAGTTACCATATTAAATATTTGTCTCTTTATTCGGACCTGCTCTCTTTTTGGTAGCTTTTTTACTGTGGCAGCCATTGTTTGAAAGAACGAATCAATGGCGTCCACCTCCTTTTTCGATTCAATATATTTATTTAGTATTTCAGTAGTTGTTGTAGGTTCTGGTATTATTGAGGAATGGTGTGAATCATTGGTCATTCGCGAAACTGAACGTTCATCGCTATCAACGACAGCGGATTCTGCAAAAGAAGTCTGCGTATCCTCTGAAGAGGAGTCCAAATTCGAGGTTTGTTTTCTGTGCTGAATGAATTTTTTCAAAAACTCCAGCTCTTTTTCAAACTTGATAGGGCGTCGCTTTGTGTACGGGTCACCACTCTTTGTTTTTCTGTTATTCAGAGCTTTCCTAAAATTATTACGTATATTACTCCATATTTTCTGACATTCTTCACCTAAAACAAAACATAAGCAGGTAAAATGGTATAGAATGGGAAAAGGCCTTAGATAGTGACTAGGTGACTAGGTTAGCACCAGCTATGTTTATGGGATTATATTGAGCTAATTTTTTTTCTAAGTAAAAATTACCACTGGCTTTACGGTGAAGGAAAATATCGTGAGGAATTCATAATTATATATAAATAAATATATCGTATTATTTAATTGACTTTGTTTAACTGTACCCTGTCTTTCACTCTGCCTCACTTACCCCTCTTTATATTATCTTTCAGATTTTTGATCACGGGAAGTAGCTTCAAGTCTCTAGGTTACAGCTATCGTATGGGGTTTAGTACAGTGCGCTCTATAGTACATGAAACTTGCCAAGTCATTTGGAATGTCCTAAGGCCTAGTGTTATGCCAAAACCAACAAGGGAAAAATGGACGCGAATCGCGATGGAATTTGATGAAAAATGGAATTTCCCGAACTGCATCGGTGCAATAGATGGTAAACATTTTAGGATAAGGGCACCTCGCAATAGTGGAAGTCTCTACATGAACTATAAAAAGTTTTTTAGTATCGTGCTACTAGCGGTTGTGGATGCAAATTATAAATTTGTGATTGCAGATGTAGGATCATATGGACGAAATAGTGATGGAGGTATAATGCAAAACTCAATATTTGGTAAAAAATTGACTTCTAATGCCCTCGATATTCCCCCAAAAAAACGTTTACCGAGGACAGATCTTGAGTTGCCCTATGTTTTTATAGCAGACGAGGCTTTTCCGTTAACCACAAACATTATGAGACCATTTAGTAGCGACCGATTGACAGATGAAGCAATGAAAATATACAATTATCGTTTGAGTAGAGCCAGGCGTATCGTCGAAAATGCATTTGGTATACTTCAAGAACGTTTCGAATTATGTCAAAAAGGAATTCAGGTTCAACCAAAATATATTGATAATATCATTTTAGCATGTACTTGCTTACACAATTTCATCATAGGTGGTACAAGCACAGAAAGTCAAAGTATAGCAAGTGTAAGCATTAATTTAGAAAACGATAATAATATGAACAATGCATTAGATGGTACGACAGTACGGGAGATGTTTAAAGATTACTTTAACTCTGATGAGGGCTCGATTCCATGGCAAAACGATATTGTAAATAGACATTAATACCGTGTGAAGTATTAAAATAGAATTATATTGCAAAAATATTTACCTGTTTTATTCATTTCTGTCCCAATTATTCTCCACGCATTGTTCTTCATTTGAGTGTTCATATAATGTTTTGATGACATATTATATAAATAATCATAGGCTTGAACTAATGTTATTAATTTTTCCTCCATGTTGGAATAAAAAACGTAAAAAACTGGTCTCCGAAAAAAACACGTAGGTACACAGTCGTCAAAGACGCGGGCGCAAATGGATGGTCAATGGTGTGCATTCCCCGCTTCTCTACCCCCACCGCCGCACCCCGCAGTATATTACTACGAGCGCTGGAGTCCGTGTCATGCCGTTGCCTACCGCAGTATGCCGCGGCATCCCGCCACGGGAGCCTGTGACGAGCGCCGGAGTCCGTGTCATGCCGTTGCCTACCGCAGTATGCCGCGGCATCCCGCCACGGGAGCCTGTGGCGTGTCTTTTCGATTAAATCCCTTTCAATGCCACGGCATCATTTTAAAGCATAGCAATTTATGTCGTATTTCTGTAACAGTACGGTTGAATGTCCATTAGTAAAAATTAAAATCCCTTGCCATTCCGTCCCGGTCTGCGTAGGCCCAAATTCAGCAATTGTACAGCTGTCTTACCAGTGTGTGAGGTGTTTTGCTGCGTCGGCGCCCCAGATCAGCGCTCCAGATGCAAGTCGATTTGCGTCACCTTATGTTCGCTTGAACATCCTGCCCCCCCCGAAAAACGGGATGCGTCCAGATGGTAGATTTCAATAAATTCATGATGTGGTTTTTTCTGGGAGCGCCCGTCCCTGCTGAAAATACCCCAGCCACATCCCCATTGAATGATGGGATCGTTTGGTTTGCCTCACTAGCCATCCTGGATATCCTCTTAAGAGACGAGCTGACCTGCGCTCCCTTGAAGAAGAACTCTCTCCCGTACTCGAGTAGAGATGATGACACCCACGTCTCTTCCAACTTCAGGGTTATTCCTGCCTTGGTACATAGGTCTAAGAGGGTCTCCTGAAACCATGCAATATACTGCTTCCTTGTCATCCTGAGCCCCTCCAAGGTGGTGGTTGCTGGTAGTTTCAGATATATGACCTGATTGTCCCCCTGACCAGTCAGCGTCGCTATAGTGCCGCACTTCCACGATGCAACTAGGATGAGCAGGAGAGTAGCCAGTGTCCATCCTTTTTGGCGGAGACCCTCCATCCAAGCCTCCGGGCCATATATACACCTAGGACCACTAACGGGAAGCCCGTCATCTCCTTGTCGAGGGGGGCAGAACCTGTCTTGGAATAAGAGCACAGACTCCAGTGGAAACTTCTGCGTGTACGCCATCACATTGGTCACACCCAGCAGCCTGTCCAGTTCCTCAAATAAAGGGGTAACACCTTCAAACCTGAAGCTGGTGCACCAGCTGGAGAAGTCCATGGACATGAAAACAGCACCTCCATCCTCAGTGGATGAAGTCTCAGAGATTTTCAGGAGATGTTTGAACAGGTCATCTTCTGACTTAGTCATGGTCTGGTGCGGTATGAACTTGAAGATGTGCTTGATGTTATTCTCGGTCGCAACTTGAAACAGACGCATCTCAAGAACCAGCTTTCCGAAAAATCGTGCTTTCCTTTTCTTCATCTCCCTCTCCTTAGCGACACCTACAGTAACTTTCCAGTCTTGGGGGATGTGTCCTTGAGATACGGTCTCTATGATGTTTTTCACATTTACCTCCTCCCTTGACAAGTATTGCATGATGACATTGTTGCTTTCTCTTGGTGGTGCAGTAGGAAATCTTCCATGGAGGGTCCTGTGGGCCTGGGTGTCATACTCCCTGGGCCAGTGCGATAGTCCGGGTATAATGGCCTTGTCAGCAAGGAGGTCCGCCGTATATATCTGGTAATCAAATTCCATAGTCTTTTGGAATCTGATATCCCTGAACATGTGGGTGGTCCATGGGTCATTGGGACTCTCCCCCCAGTAGCCTCTTTCGTAGCATTGTTTGACGTATAGGTCACTACCATCTCCAAACTCAAGGTTCGGCCACCTTCTCTTCTGCTTATAATAGTTCCTTGAGAACTCTAAGACAAACGCCCGCCTAATCTCTTCTGCCACTTGGTCTAAATCCGACTTCAACACTGTTCCTTTCTTTATCCATTCAGCTACACTCTCATCCATTACTATTTCCGGGTGACCGAAGCACTTGGTTAGACCCGTGAGCTCAAGGGCCAAGTCTACATCATCCGAGGTTGATACGGTGCGTGTTGCCACCTTGACCAGCATAGAGTGTGGAAATCTTTGAAGGGTCTCATCTAATGAGTGAAGGAAGCTAGGGTCTCCTTCTATGTCCTTCAGGATAGTAGCAATTACTAACGGTTGCCAACACTTAAGTATGTCATAAGCGTCATCCTTATATATACTTATATCATTCAGTGCAGCGTATATAACATTAGCTACTTCATTGTACAGATTGTATAAAGGGTATTTTCTTGATGCTGCTAGCCCATACGAAAGAGAGGAGAACCAGGCGTTAACACAGTCTCTGACAGCCAAGAAATGACTATGGGTGATAATGTATGCGAATGAGTCAGAGGGCCATACAACATGCAGGTTTCCGTAGCATTTTCCTTTACATCCAAAGAAATCATAAGAAATGGAGTACTTCTCACTA
Organism: Pyrgus malvae; assembly: GCA_911387765.1. Taxonomy (NCBI): domain Eukaryota; kingdom Metazoa; phylum Arthropoda; class Insecta; order Lepidoptera; family Hesperiidae; genus Pyrgus; species Pyrgus malvae. The sequence goes on along the minus strand of OU426976.1, from coordinate 6,222,454 downwards.
AAAGTAATAGAGTGAGTAATAGAGGAAAGCCTCTTCTTAATGCAATAAACCTGTCTCATTAAAGGGGGAGGCTTGAGGGACGGGCCATCAACTGTGACACCGCAGTAGTCTCGCGTCCCTATGGATGTTGCTTCATTGGCAATCCTTATGTGCCTAGATAGCTCCTGGCCAGCCCTGGAGTCCTTGTTGGTTCCGCTCACATGGAGCAGAGCCCAATGTATGTACTGGTCTGATGGCAAAAAGGATACTCCCTTCGTGTCCTTCTGAAGAGATATATGCTCTCTCTTCAGTCCTGCTGGGTTGTCCCAGTTGTCTAACAGATAGTCTATCTCTCCTCTATGGAGGGCCGATTGAAGGTGCCTGTCTCTTCTGAATATCGGTTTCCTTTTGGTGGTGGCATACAACGGATTTTGGTCTTCTTCTTCCATCTTGGTGGTATGTGAGATGGCTCTTCAGCAGAGTGTTTATCTCTTGAATCTCCATCTTCCTCTTCTTTCTTGCTGTCCCTGACCCTAACAATTAATTTGGTCAATACTTAGCACACCTGCGCCCTCTGTTACGGTACGTGCGACTTCTCAATACACTGGGGAGACCCGCTTGTGGGAGGCCAGCGACCGATCCGTTACCGTATGAGTAGCTTTCTAACAGGATGCACTAAGTATGTGTCCTTCAGATCAAAACAAAACTGATGCTTGTTGGGTACACCAGCCTGCTGAGACCTAAAGTTGTCAGTCAGTATTTGTCTGCCTAGCGCTCTATCCTGTCTCGTGCCTAAATACCCTATCCTATACTTAACGTATTTTTAAAGTTTCTACTTAGTACGCCTGCGCCCTCTGTTACGGTACTTGCGACTTCTCAATACACTGGGGAGACCCGCTTGTGGGAGGCCAGTGACCGATCCGTTACCGTACAAGTAGCTCTCTAACAGGACGCACTAAGTATGTACATGTACTTTAGATTACAACAAAACTGATGCTTGTTGGGTACACCAGCCTGCTGAGACCTAAAGTTGTCAGTCAATAATTGTCTGCCTAATTCGTCCTACCTAACGATTCAAGTTAAAAGTAGTGACCTTGACCCATAGGTCACTGGTTTCTCTCGAAGGACCAAAATGTACAGCTGTCTTACCAGTGTGTGAGGTCTGTGAATTGTAATGTCTTGTAATGTAGTCGCGGACGGTGTGTGTGTATTATTTATATTGTAGTGTCGTCGCGACTAGTGTGCTATGTTGTGTATAGTGTCAGTGTTTGGTTTCGAACAGCTGTACATGAAATTATATTACCTATGTGTGGTCGTCTACCACCCTAGCAACCCTACGGTCCCTAGCTTCCCTGTGGTTGTGTCGTGTGTATGTATGTGTGAGTGAGTGAGGAACTCGCCGCCAGTCAAGCAGGCTCACAAGACTGATTCAGACGGAATGGCCGGCAAGGTGTCTTGGGCCACATGCGTTTGTTAGGGCGGTGCCGTTATTTGTTAAGAAGGTTGAACCGAATCTCAGACTCAAAGTATGAGGGGGAGACGAGTAAACTTAGGGATTCCTTGGTCAAAAGTGTTTCCATCTTAGATCCGGATAGCTCTAGTTCCGAATCAGAGGGGAGCTGCGGTAGTAAAAGAGAGGTAGTGCGCAGTATCCTCCATAAAGTAGAACACAAGGTGAATTTAAATAGTTTAAACTTAAAATTTGATGGGCAAACTTGTGTTCGTTCATTCATTAATAGATTAGAAGAGCTCAGAGTGGCTAGGGGCATTAACGAAGAGGAGGCTCTTCATGGTTTTCCTGACTTATTGTCCGGTCCGGCTTTGTGCTGGTTCCGTGCCAATAAGTCTAACTTTTCTAGTTTATCAAGCCTTTTGTCCGCTTTACGGAATGATTTTGATCTGCCTGATTATGACCATAGATTATTGCAAGAGATACATTCTCGCACGCAAGCAAAAGGGGAATCCATTGTTGTCTATACCTCTATACTGTTAGGAATGATGTCCCAGCTCTCGGTTCCTTTGTCGGAGGAGGATAAACTTAAAATTATTATGAGGAATGTCCGCCCCGAATATAGTAGAGAATTTATATTATTCGATGTAAAATCTATATCTCAGTTATTAGAACTTGGGAAAAAATGTGAATTAATAAGATACAGAATGGAAAGTTTTGTTGAACCTCCACCTGTAAAGAATTCTTTGGCTCCAGATTTTAATTTACCTTTTAAGGTTGAAACCACATCTAAGCCACCTAAACTCTCTCAGGTATCCTCTGTATCACGATCGGCAAACCTTAAGTGTTTCCGTTGTGGGGAGACAGGGCACCCTACTAAGGAATGCACTCTTACTGGGGAGATACTTTGTTATAAATGTGGAGAAAAGGGTGTGAGAGTAGTTAACTGCCCTAATTGCTCCCATTCAAAAAACCTGAATAGGCCTGTCTCCGTGAATGCCAGGGTTCCGGAGACACATTTAGCTCCTGATATCAATGTGAAATTTTCTAAAGGGCATTCCACTAAGTCCGGCACACCAGTCTCTGCTTCCCCTGCTCGGCCTGAGTCGAAGCGAGCCAAGCCTAAGAAGCGCTCGACTCTGCCAAGTACGGTGTCGCAGCAACCGGAAGGGTCAGTTGTTGAACACAACCACTCAATAGAACCCTTATTCTCACCCCCAGCTGAGGACTGTAGGCCATATTTGTCAGTTACCATCTTAGGACAAAAGGTGTGTGGTTTATTGGACTGTGGTGCTTCATGTTCTATTTTAGGTGACAATGTTCACAAGTTGTTTTTAAAATTAAAGGTTCCACTTTTGAACTTTGACCAGCCCAGAGTGCTGAGAGTAGCTAGTGGAAATGAACTAGTTTGTAAATCTTATATGAACCTTCCGGTAGAATGCAATGGAATGGTGCAAGTAGTTACTTTCTATGTTCAGCCACAAATTAAATTGCCTATTCATTTTGGTATTAATTTTTGGAAAGCTTTTAATTTAGGTCCTGATATTTTATCCTGTTTACCTACATCCGATATTAATAGTTTTAATCTTAGTAATATTAAGGAAGATGGCTTAAGGAGCCTGGACTCCTTAACCGCTTCTCAAAAGGTTCAGTTAGAGCGAATCAGGACTTTGTTTAATAACATTAATACTGATGTTGTTGGTTTGGGTCTTACAAATTTAATTGAACATAATATTGATACTGGGTCAGCCCAACCAATTAAACAGAAGTACTATCGCCTTAGTCCGGAGAAACTTAAGCATTTAAACAGTGAGTTAGACCGAATGTTAAAACTCAAAATTGTTGAGCCTTCATCTTCGCCTTGGAATTCACCCGTTACTATGGTGCCTAAGTCCAATGGTGAGGTGAGACTTTGCCTTGATAGCAGGAAGGTCAACTCCGTTTCTAAATCTGATGCCTATCCATTACCTTATATTAATTACATATTGGACAACCTTCGGGACGCCAAATATTTGACGTCCCTGGACCTGAGTGCGGCATATCACCAGGTGCCTCTCTCTCCGTCTTCGAGGGAGAAGACGGCCTTTACAGTGCCAGGACGAGGGTTATTCCATTATAAGGTGATGTGCTTTGGTCTCATGGGAGCCTCTGCAACCATGCAAAGGTTGATGGATAGCCTTTTTAGTGCAGAATTTGACAATAAAGTATTTTGTTATATTGATGACATAATTATTTGTACTAGTACCTTTGAGGAACATATAAATATTTTAAAACGGGTTTATGACAAACTTAAGTTTGCTAACCTCACTATCAACATGGAGAAATCTATGTTCTGTAGGAGTGAATTAAAATATTTGGGGTATGTTGTAGATTGCTTTGGTCTTAGGACTGATCCATCAAAAGTCGATGTGATCATGAATTTTCCCACTCCTACAGATGTGAAGGAGGTTAAGCGATTTTTAGGTATGGCTGGTTGGTATCGTAGGTTTATAAAGGATTTTTCCAAAGTGGCTAGGCCCCTTTCCCGGCTTACTAGTAAGAAGGTGAAATTTGTATGGGATGCTGGTGCCGAGGAATCCTTTTCACAATTAAAATCTGCTCTTATATCATCTCCTATCCTTAGGTGTCCTAATTTTGAGGAACCTTTTTACATCCATACTGATGCATCTTCTTATGCTATTGGTGGTGTCTTAACCCAGAAGCATGAGGGCGTGGATCATCCAATTGCTTACTGCAGTAGGACACTTTCTGCCCCTGAAACAAATTACACCGCTACGGAACGGGAGTTACTAGCCGTCATTTATGCTCTAGAGCAGTACCGTTCCTATGTAGAGGGCAAGAAGTGTTTTATTGTGACTGACCATGCCTCACTTCTGTGGTTCTATAATTTGAAAAATCCAACGGGCAGACTTAACCGATGGGCATGTCGGTTGAGTCAATTTGATTTTGAAATCATCCATAGGAAAGGGAAGGAACATGTTATTCCGGACACTTTATCCCGAATCAAGATTGACTCTATCGACATTGTTCCCGAGGATGTCTCTGACCCGTGGTACCTTAAATTACTTGATGGATGTAATAGGAATCCCAACCATTTTCCAAATTTTAGTATCATTGAGGGGAAGTTGTACCGGTTGTCCAAGAATAAATATAACCTAACTTCTCAGTTTGACTGGAAGCTGGTGGTTCCTTTGGAGAAGCGACCAGACATTCTGAAGAGGTACCATGATGACCCCGAGGCAGGACATTTTGGTGTGGCTAAGACCCACAAGAGGATTTCCACGTATTACTTTTGGCCTTCTTTATTTAAAGATGTCAAGGCCTATGTGGATTCTTGTGAAACTTGTCGCTGTTACAAGCCTGTTAATACAGCACGCCCCGGACTCATGGGAAATCCCAAGTTAGTTTCACAACCATGGGAAGCTATTTCTTGTGATATACTTGGACCTTTTCCTCCATCTTATTCTAGGAACCAATATTTATTTGTAGTTTCTGATTATTTTTCAAAATATGTTTTAATATTTCCTATGCGTACTGCTACTGCTAAAAATATTGTAAATATTCTTCATAAAAAGGTTTTCTTAGTGCATGGAGTTTGCAAATTTTTATACACTGATAACGGACCTCAATTCACTTCTAAGGAGTTTAGGGATCTTATCACTCAATTTGGAGTGCCTAATTTGTTTTATAATCCTCGCTATCACCCTCAGACAAACCAAACAGAGAGAGTGAACAGAGATATTGTTAGGGCTATTGCATCTTATGTGCGTTCTGATCATCGCAACTGGGACCAGAACATTCCTGAGATCCAGTGTGCCTTGAACACCTCTGTTCACGATAGCACCAAATTCTCAGCTTATTTTTTGAACCATGGTAGGGAGATAGTCTTGGATGGAGCTTTATATAATTTGAACACCCCGATAGATAGGCAAGCCGTACAAGTGGATTCCGACACCTTTCCGAAGGGATTGCCGAAGTTAAAGGAAATATTTGGCAAAGTTCATTCCCATCTTAAAAAGGCTCATGAACATAACGCCAAATAACCTGCGGAAGCGACCAGTGGAGTTTCATGAGGGGCAAATAATTTATAAAAGATGTTTTCCCCTATCCAGTGCTCCCAAGTACTTTTCTTCCAAATTGTCTCCGAAATTTGAAAAGTGTATAATTAGCAAGAAACTTTCTCCATTAGTTTATTCATTGAAGTCTTTGGATGGGAAATCTTTGGGTCAATTTCACATCAAAGATCTTGTGGACAGGAATAGGGAAGAGGAATCGGCGTAGAAGGTGGTAGCAGCTGTACTGAAGAGCATTGGGTCACTAGGTTAGGTTTTTGTGTCTGTGTTTGTCCTTAGCGTAGTAATTCCCGTAGGCCTAGATGCATTGGTGGGCCTTCTGTCCACCAATGATGCTAAGGGACTTACTCCTAGTTAGGTAGGGGTCAAGTTTTTTTTTTTTTTTTTTTTAACAAGGGATTAAATTTTCTTTCATTTGGGCTTAACCTTGTCTTCGTATTTTGTCGGGTCGAAGTTTGTCGAAAAATTTTATTTCTTCAAAATAAAATTTTTCTTTCCAACGGGAGATGTACTGTAACACCGTATTTTACACCACTGTTAACACTTACTTTTTTGCTTTGGTTTTCCACATATAATAACATACTTGTTTTGCATTTATTTAAATAATTGTAAATCACCTTTGTTTGTCTTTAGTTTTTTGTTTTTGTACTTGACGGACTGACTGACATTATATTGACATCTGGCTTTGACGTTTGGCAAGTACAGGTAGTTGTTTTTTTTTTATGAAAAGGATATCGGTACAGCAGTTATTTGGCCAACATTACTGGTAGTAAATTATTTTAGAATTAAAATTGAGATATCCTAGATTTTATGATAAATACTAACTGCTGTGTCAAACTAGGCCCATGTCCGTCACGAGAGTTGTTTTTCTTAAATGTCGGTAAAGTATTTTTTTTCAAATCATAGTTGCATTTGGACTTATGCGTTACAGTGTTGCTTTATCATTTTTTTTTTGTTTTGTCTGTGACCATGGTGCATTACGGTGCAAGAAATGGGTTTCTCGAACTTTCGGCGTTCGCAAACGTATATAAGGACTGGAGGGGTAGGCCTCCGCCTTTTCTTTCTCCGGAGCCGGCGTCAAATAGAAGCAGAGTCGTCGCGTGTAGCCCGTGTTCTTAGACCACGTGCGCTATTCTTCAGTATAGCTGCTGCCATTTCCTGGGGTTGAGTTCGAGCGCCTGACCCTCGCCGAACTCCCTCACCTTATTTATTTTGGAAGAACCCAACCTTTGTTGGTAAGTTTTGAACCATTTTTTTTTTAAAAAGGTTAGGTTTATTTGGTGGGCCTATTGTCAAACACAAAGGTTAACCACGTGTTCCTTTGTGTTCCAGGGTTCTTCGTTTCTTGGTTCTTCTTCTTCTCTTTTACTTCACGAGACGTCCACTCCATCAACCCCATTCTACATCCACGTGGTAGTAATCATCGCGTTGGAATCTTCCTGAGGGTTGAATTGGTTGAATCGTCTTGGAGACCTCAACCCCATCCGGAGCGTGACGCCCTGTGGGAGTTGGTATCTGCGGTCTCCATTTAGAAAACTTATGCTGCCTCTCCAAGGATTGTTCCGGGTTCCTTGAAGGAGGGAAGTAGGAGTATATTTTTTTTAACTTCAGTTTCCTTTTTATCTTAAATTATTTCACCTTTTATCTATATAAAGGGAACAACAAATAAGGAGAAAACTGTTAAACTTAAGACTTATTTCTTAGGTATTTTACCTGTATTAGGTAATAAGAACCTCTTATGTACTTTTATTTAAGTGAAATTAGATATAATAATTTGAACCAACTGTTTGATTGTGATAGTGTGGTAAGGCGCCCAACAATTTAATTACCCTTTGAAGAATTGATAATAAATAGTCCATTTTTTTATTGTTCTGTGTAGTTTTTTTTTAACCACACCGTCCTCCAGGCCTACCTACACACCCACACACCCTCACACACACCGGTGCACCCTAACATCTGGTGCACCCTGCTCACCGCTTATAGAGCCTAGCCGAGGTGGACTGTCACAACGTCATTGCGCTATGCATGTGTGGGCGGTAGAAATTGACCATGCCAATGAAACGACGGAGTTCGCATACCGTTTCCGGTCTCGGGAACTCCAAAATTGCCTGAACTTTATCGTTAGAGGGCCTGATACCTTCTACAGTTATGTCGTGACCTAAAAATTCGAGTTTATCTTTACCGAAAGAACATTTCGACAAATTAATTGTTATACCAAAGTCATTTAATCGTTGAAAAAGAGCCTCGAGATGCTGTTTATGTTTCTCGCTTGTTTCGCTGGCAATTAGTATATCGTCGATGTAACAGAATATAAAATCGGAACTACTCTCGAAAGTTCCATCCTCTCGTCGTATACCTAAACCTTGTAAAACCGTGTTGTTCATGAAACGTTGGTAAGTCTGCGCAGCATTGATAAGTCCAAAACTCATCCTAGGAAACTCAAATAAACCGAAACTTGTGATGATGGCAGTCTTTTCAACGTCTTCAGGGGCAACAGGTATACAATGATATGCTCTATTTACGTCAATTTTACTGAAAATACGTTTTCCTGTTAAAATGTAGGTAAAATCATGCAATCTGGGTATTGGGTATCTGTCCGGCTTCGTGACGGCGTTAAGCGCCCTATAGTCCCCACAGGGTCGAATCTCTCCGTTCTTCTTGGGAACCACATGTAACGGACTAGACCAGGGGCTCCTCGAAGGTCGACAAATTCCCAATTCCTGCATAATACGAAATTCTTCACTAACCTTTTTATATCTATCAGGAGGCAAGGGGCGGGCGCGCGCATGCACGGGCGGCCCCGTCGTCTCTATATGGTGAAACACTGTATGCTTAGGGGTTTCCTTGAAAGACACAGGTTTCGTTATATCAGGATACTTCAATAAAAGGTCAGAGTATGGATGTGATTCATCTACCGTGCTTAAACTAGGCTGTGTACAAGTAACTATTGAACCTACTATATTCAAATTAGTAATTTGATCTACCAATCTACGTTTGCTAAGATCCACTAGTAATTTATGATGTACTAAAAAGTCTGCGCCTATAATAGGCTGATTTACTGCAGCTAATACAAATGTCCAACGATAGGGTCTACGTAATTTTAAATCTAACACTAAAGTCTTTACACCAAAAGTTTGAATTTCTGTACCATTTGCTGCATACAATTTATACTTAAAATTATTAACAGTACTAATAGTTTTACTACGCGCGGGAAGCACTGAAATATTTGCTCCCGTATCAACTAAAAATCTGAGGCCGGAGTTAAAGTCCGTAACACATAATCTATTGCTACTTACACCGTGAGTACAGTCACCCGACACTGGCTGTACTTCGCTCAGTTTTCCTTCTTCCAGCTGCAGGGCTGAATGCACTTGTGCGCATTCTCCTTGTAGCGGTAGTGGTAGAAACACTGCCAGTCAGGTCTCTTTCCCTTGCGCGTGGCACTGGTGTGCGGTGCTCTGGTCTGGCTCTGACTGCGTCTTCGAGTGCGCTGCCTGGACCGCTCCATACGACCAATCCGCTCGTTAATCTTCTTAATCTCCGCGATTATCATGGAGGTGTCGCTCGCCGGTGGTGCTGCTGTCCCGACCTCCGCGATGGTACCGCTTCGTGTAGTCTCCATGACTTTATCCGCGATCCTTGCGAGCACGTCGAGCTCCGCTGACTCTGTCACTGATATGATCCCTCGTACCGCTGTTGGCAGGTGGCTCTGCCACAGGATCTTCAACGTGTCATCAGGAAGTTTCGCCCTGGCGAGGTCCCTCATCCGTCTCAGCAGCTGTGACGGTCGCTGATCTCCCAGCTCCATCTCGCTGATAAGCTTCTGGATCTGACGGGTCTCAGACTCCTCGTAAACCGTCAATAATCTCTCCTTCAGCGTGGCGTACTTTTGTGAGTCCTGGGGCTGCATCAAAATGTCCGTGACCTGTTGGATGGCCTCTTTCGACAGCTTCGTGATGATGAGGTTGAATTTGGCCTCATCCGACAGCTTTTGCGGTGCGAGTATGGCTTCAACCTGATAAAACCATAACCTGGGCTGGTCCAACCAGAATTCCGGAACCCTCGATGAAACCGTGATTGCAGCCATGTCGGTCTTGGCTTCTTCCTTCACAGGACCAGGTACTTGTGATTGTTGCGGCAAACCAGGGACCGGCGGGTTCATGTTGATCGATAGCGACGCGGAAAATTTAGTGTATAAAGTCCGAACAATATGGCGTGAGTGCGTGGGGCACGGCGGTAAAAAATGTGAGTCGTCACCTAAGTTAAGTTTAGTTTTAAAGTTCACTCACTAAAAAATAATGTTCAACGCGGGGTCACCACTTTGGGGAAAGGGACGTTTATAATAAAGTACGACAAAGTTCTGAAGAATTGTTTAATTACTTTCACAGTGCACTGGTTATGTATACCAATAATATATTGTTGGACAACAGCCCTTGGAGTGGGGAGCATTCCGAGCGTTGCATTGTCGTCCCTATAAAAGGAGCGGGGCGAGTAGCGCTCGCACAGTCTACGTTCGGTTCTCTTGCAGGGCGAAGCTCTGCCGGTTTGATATTAGACCTGTATTCTTTATTTAAAATAAGTGATTTTTAGTGGTTGCTTGTTATAGTTTAAAAATTAATTAGTGATGAAAGTGAATTGTTTTTGAGACTGCTAAATTATTGTCATTAGTTATTAATTAGTTATTAATTAATTTACGTTAAGTGAAATTCTGTTTACGAGAATAAATAATTTTGTTTTTTTTTTAAGTGTTTCCACTTCTGATTCCTAAAATCAGAAGTGGGATAGAATCCTATCTCCCACATAACTATAAATAAATAAATTATGAGTCCATCTCGTTCCCGGTCACGTACTAAACGTAATTGTAGTTCGCGTTCCCGCGGAAAGCAATCGCGACGTCTGCGTAGCCCGTCGGGGTACACTCTGCCTCGCCGTTCTAGGTCTAGGAGTAGTAATGCGCGCCGCGACAGTTATAAAGAGGGTAGTCGTGGAAACCGTGGTCGGGACTACGATTGTCATGACCGTCGCGACAGGAGGTCGCGGAGTCGGGACCACAGCCGATCATGTGACTATCGTGGCCGTCAATCATTCGACACTATCATATCACGTCTTCACGCTTTGGAGACACACGCTCGATCGGTAGGTTCGACAAATCCTACTATGGGAAATGGCACGGAACAGATTGTGGCAGCAATAGAATCCTTAAAGCATGTGAGTACTCAGAAATATTATGTTTCTAATTTTGACTCAAATGTTCACGATGTAGATTTATGGTTTAGTGAGGTCGATAAGGCCAAGCAGATTAATCAGTGGGACGATCAAGAATGTCTCTCTCGTGTTGGCGCATGTCTCAAAGGCGACGCCAAATTGTGGCTAGACGAATGGGTTTCTAGCGACCGTTCGTGGAGCAATTTTAAAATTGATTTTAAGTCTTTGTGTGTTAAAAGAATAGATATGGCAGGCATTTTGTTCGAGGTTATGTCAATCAATTCTGATAAATTTCTTACTTATGCGGATTACGCTCGTAAATGTTTATTGCGCCTGCGTATTGTTAAGGGTCTTAGTGATAACCTCATTACATCTATTGTACTTCGTGGCATTAAGGATCCTCATGTCAAAGCAACTGCAACCAATGCTGACCTTCCTCCAAATGAGCTAGTTAATTACCTGTCCACCTTTGTCAAACCTAATAATCCAGAAACATCAAACACACGTACAATTCACCGTCCCGCAATGCATCAGTATAATGTTAAAAGACCTTTTAGACCTGAAATGCGTAAATGCTATACATGCGGTGCTATGGGACATAGGGCAAATAATTGTCCCAAAAAGTCTAGTTTGGGAAGTTCTACTAGTAAAACTAATATCGAGCAAAATAAACAAAATAATAATAATAATGTTCAAGTTTCAGTTCTTTCATGTTCATATTGCAAGAAAACCGGCCATGACATCAGTAAGTGTTTTCTAAGACAACGAGCAGGACAACGCAACAAAAATAACGTAAATTTTTGTTCAAATCCGTTTCATAAGTCCGGCGATGTTGTGGTTGGTATAATACAAGGTATACCTGTAGACATATTGATAGACAGCGGTGCTATAGGAGTGTCCCTTATTTCGTCGTGTGTGGTAACACACCTAGCGTGTCACCGCAAACCTACATACCAGCAGCTTAAGGGTTTGGGTGAGTCGACTACTAGTATAAATTCTTATGTCACACTTGTTATAGAATTGGAGGGAATCTCTTTGGAAGCAGATTTATTAGTGGTACCCAGTGAATGTATGAACGCGCCCGTGATTATAGGTACCGATGTACTTAATCGCGATGGTGTGACATACATCAGGACTAAACACTCACAACGTATTATACATAACCCTAAGCCCCTAACCGTTTCCACTGTGAGTTTAACAGCGGAAACGGAACAGCTGCAAGTAAAAACTTCACTATCCGGTAATGACTATCAGCAGTTGGTAACTATTTTAAACCGATATGCAAATTTCATGATTTCCGGTACTGCTTCGTCTACAGTTACTACCGGGGTTATGCATATCCGGGTCAACACTGATACTCCAGTGCATTATCGCCCTTATAAAATGTCATACGAGGAAAAATTAAAAGTACGTAGTATCATTGAGGACCTTCTGTCCAAAGGCATCATACGTGAATCGGAGTCACCTTACTCTAGCCCTATTTTGTTGGTAAAAAAGAAAGATGGCTCCGACCGTATGTGCGTTGATTTTCGCGCCCTGAACAGAATAACTGTTAAGGATCGGTTCCCATTGCCGCTTATTGAGGACCATATTGACCGTCTGGGCAAGGGTAGGTACTTTACTACCTTAGATATGGCAACGGGATTCCACCAAATTCAGTTAGACGAGTCTTCGATACCGTTGACTGGATTTGTGACGCCAGAGGGGCATTATGAATATGTCAAAATGCCCTATGGCCTAGCAAATGCCCCTGTAGTTTATCAGCGCATAATTAGTAAAACATTACAAAATTTCATTAATGAGGGGAATGTCTTGGTCTATATTGATGATTGCTTAATACTATCTTCTACTATTCAAGAAGGTTTACAAATACTAGAGAGAGTACTAGCTGTTCTTACTAAGTCGGGCTTTTCCATTAATTTAAAGAAATGTTCTTTCTTATGTACCGAGATAGAGTATTTGGGACGCGTGATATCTAATGGACAGGTTAAACCGTCCTTGACTAAAGTCCAAGCTTTGGCGAATTCTCCCATACCACAAAATCCTAAACAAGTTCGACAGTTTCTGGGGTTAGCAGGGTACTTTCGAAAATATATTCCAAATTACTCAACGAGAACTGCTTGTATTGCACGTTTAACCTGTAAAAATACCGAATTTTGTTGGGGAGAACATCAGGAACGTGTCCGCCAAGAAATAATTACAATTTTAACCAGCGAACCCGTTCTTGTAATATTTGATCCGACACTTGCTACCGAAGTTCACACAGATGCAAGTAGTCTTGGTTATGGCGCGATTTTACAACAGCATCATAAGGATGGTAACCGACACGTGGTGGCTTATTATAGTCAAGTTACAAAGGGTGCAGAACGAAATTACCATTCTTATGAGCTTGAAACGTTGGCCGTAGTTAAGGCCCTTAAGCATTTCAGGCATTATTTAATCGGTATGCATTTTACGGTAGTCACTGATTGTAATGCCCTGAAAGCCACTCAGAATAAACGAGATTTGTTACCGCGTGTGGCAAGATGGTGGATTTTTTTACAAGATTATAATTTCAGTATACTGTACCGCAAAGGAACCATGATGCCACACGCAGATTATCTAAGTCGCAACCCTTGTTATAAGATTAATAATATAGAACGTCCGCGGAATTGGGCTCAAATAGCTCAGGCAGGAGACGAGGAGACTCAAGCTTTGGTCCAGTCATTGGAGCAAGGTCAATTGGACCCAACACGGTACGTAAAGCAAGGTGGAATCCTTTATTATCGATATACTCCCACAGGTGAGGAGCCTAGACTTTTGTGTTACATACCTAAGGGCCATCGCTTGAGCCTCCTTCGTGTCTTTCATGATGAGCATAGTCATATTAATGCTGATAAAGTAATAGATTTATTGCTAAGACATTTTTGGTTTCCGGGCCTTAGATCATTTGTTACCAAATACATAGCTCACTGTATTACATGTATTGCCCACAAGCGAGTACCACGTGCACCTTTGCAACCCATTGTTTCGTGGAGTAAGCCTGACGTCCCATTTGAAGTCCTACATGTTGACATTTTAGGACCTTTGCCTCAGTCTAAAGAATACAAATATGTGATGCTTGTGGTCGATGCATTTACTAAGTATTGTTTATTAATATCGATATGTCGTCAGGATGTTGACGAGCTAAAAAAAGTATTTAAGTTTGTTATTTCATTGTTCGGTACCCCTAAATTGATAGTTTCGGATAGAGGACGAATGTTTGAATCGACTGGCTTTACGTCATGGATGCAAGACTTAGGTGTACAACTTCATCATATTACACCGGAGATGCACCAGGCCAATGGTCAAGTGGAGCGCTACATTCGAACGGTATTGAACATGTTGCGAATAGTAGTTAATCATAAGAAGGTTGAGTGGTCTGATGAACTATGGCAGTTGCAGCTTATTCTAAATTTAACAAAGCAGAAAACAACTCAAGCCTCCGCTTTGAACCTTCTTATCGGCTGCGAGAGTGCCACGCCAGCTATCAGAGCTCTAGTACGAGAAGTTGCCATTAGCCCTTCAATGACTAATCGTGAGAGTCGGCGAGAGATGTTAAGACAAAGGACGACCGAACGGTTAAGGAATAATCAAGCTAATCAAGACAGTGTTGTCAACAAAAACCGGCAATCTCCTCGTGTGTTTCAGAAGGAAGATATGGTCTTTGTAATAAAGTATTCACAGTCACAGGGAAAATTGGATCCTGGCATGAGGGGACCTTACAGGGTCACCAAGGCCCTTCCAAACGGTCGCTACGAATTAAAGTTACTTGCTGGATCATATGGGAAGACTACGTATGCTGCTTCCCAATTCATGGTGCCCTGGAGGGGTGAGTGGACCCCTGAGACGTGTGCGGCTTTCTTTGAAGCCAAATGCCTCAGTCTAGGTATTGAACCAACCTTTTATCACTGTGAGCGCGCTCGTCCTACAGTGTATAAAAACGTTAATCTTGTTGTCTTACCGCAAAAGAGTTGCCTGTGTTATGAACGTTAAGTCACTGTGAGCGCGCCCGTCCTACAGTGCATATATCTATTTGCTTGACAACCTTCACTGTGAGTGCGCCCGTCCTACAGTGAAAAAGATCTTTTTGTATTCCACTGCGAGAGCGCTCGCCTGCGGTGTGAATACCACCATATAAAGCTTGTCGACAAGTCCCTGAGCATCATGTAAGGTGCTCAGAGTTTTATGTGTCGATTAATGCTGGTATAGCTTTGTGCATGTTGAGATTAACAAAATCTAACACCTACTTACTCTTTAATTTAAAGGTTTCATGCAAATTCTAATAATTTTTAAACCATTTCAGCTTCACACGATGATAATGAGAACGATAATTATAATGACGAAGACGTGAGTCGTCCTGGGCCTTCAACAAGGCCTGCAGATGATCCATCCGAGGCACCTATTGGGTCACCCAGCGATTCGAATTCCGACCATTTAACAATACCATCCCTTCCTGAACTAAGTATTGAATAAAAGAATCTGACAGGGACGTCAGAATGTCAGGAGAGGCCGTGTTGGACAACAGCCCTTGGAGTGGGGAGCATTCCGAGCGTTGCATTGTCGTCCCTATAAAAGGAGCGGGGCGAGTAGCGCTCGCACAGTCTACGTTCGGTTCTCTTGCAGGGCGAAGCTCTGCCGGTTTGATATTAGACCTGTATTCTTTATTTAAAATAAGTGATTTTTAGTGGTTGCTTGTTATAGTTTAAAAATTAATTAGTGATGAAAGTGAATTGTTTTTGAGACTGCTAAATTATTGTCATTAGTTATTAATTAATTTACGTTAAGTGAAATTCTGTTTACGAGAATAAATAATTTTGTTTTTTTTTTAAGTGTTTCCACTTCTGATTCCTAAAATCAGAAGTGGGATAGAATCCTATCTCCCACATAACTATAAATAAATAAATTATGAGTCCATCTCGTTCCCGGTCACGTACTAAACGTAATTGTAGTTCGCGTTCCCGCGGAAAGCAATCGCGACGTCTGCGTAGCCCGTCGGGGTACACTCTGCCTCGCCGTTCTAGGTCTAGGAGTAGTAATGCGCGCCGCGACAGTTATAAAGAGGGTAGTCGTGGAAACCGTGGTCGGGACTACGATTGTCATGACCGTCGCGACAGGAGGTCGCGGAGTCGGGACCACAGCCGATCATGTGACTATCGTGGCCGTCAATCATTCGACACTATCATATCACGTCTATCACGTGTTTCCACTTCTGATTCCTAAAAATATATATACTAGACACGCCCTATACCCTACTATCTACCGCCGTGCCCGGGTGACGACTGGCGCCACCTAATTACGCCTCGTCCGTGCAGTTACAAAACTGCATTGTGTGCAATTCTCTGCTACAAGTTGATAGATCTAGAACAACTATCAGACTTAGTTTTTAAGCAGGTGTCGAATTCTGAGTATTTCTTAACCCTTTAATGCTTGACCTTGAATCCTTACTCTTAGTTTAAATTGTACTTATGTCTTCTTCTCAAAGTGAGAGAGCCGCAGAATGTTTTGAAAAGAGGAGGCTAAGAAATGGTAGGGGGCGCATCTATATACTACTACGAATAACCATTACTTTCGGCGTTACAAAGAATTGGGATTGGTTCTATTCCCCAGTGGCCTACACCGAGATCTATTCAGATCCCAAAGCAGCTAGGATTATTGAAACATAAATTTATAGAAATACATACTTTATTTAAACTGAAAATGTAATTAACTAATCTAGTTACATGAGCAGAATGTAGACTAACAAGTTTGAGAAATGATTATATAAAATCATACCACTGAAAATAAAATACTACAGGCGGAATAAATCAGCCCCCATTTGCACAAGATCCAATTCTTGGCCGATTACTTGATCAATCAAGTTTGAAACAATTACTTTTTCTGGAAACTCTTCGTTTCCGGGAACAATAAGATTTGTTAATTCTCTATTGAGATTTGTGGGTTGTTCAGCAAATCCGGAGTCATAGTCATTAAATTTATTAACCGATGGTGGATAAGCCTCATCGTACGGTTCGCCAAATTGAGGGTTAAAATTTTCAAATAGCCCAGATAGTGGTGAGTAAAAATTGTCGTCAGGTACTGCTGGTTGTGAGTTAAAGTCTTCGAATGATCCGACAAATTGTTGATCATAGTCTTCGTTTGGAGCAGCGAAACTTCCGTAGACTTCAGTGAACTGTGGGAGAATAATTTTCAAAAAATCATTGCTTCGCGAGTTGGAGTATCTTGGGTTTTTAAAAAAGTGGGGTTTTCGATTTCTATATTTTCCACCAGTTTTCCATCTTCGCGATCCAAAACTAAAAGACGGCTTCCGGAATCCAGAAAATCTCCTCGCGGAAGCAAGTCCAGTGCTACCTCCATCCAGGAACCCTAAAAATAAAAAAAATACATTCAATTATCCTCTCAAATACTATCAGATTATGTGGTGAAACTTGCGCTTGCCCCCCAAACAAGACCGAGGCCTGAACTAAGCTGGTTATACTCGCACGTAGTAACCCCCTGTTCTGTACCCAGATGGAATGCCGTTATAAAAACATATAATCAAAAGACGACCTTAGCATTAACCCGTAGTCTGAAGATCCACTGTATATGGGTACCTACCCACATTAAGCCACCACGAGGCAGTACCCACTTGGATCTTACCCGTTACCCCAAGAACAATGGCAGTGATGGGGGTCTTGCACAGGTCCACTCATGATACCAAAGGACCCACTTCGGTGCGTGAGATGCTAGGAGGCTGTGGGACACACCTTCTTCCCTACTCCTCATGAAGGGTTCCTTCAGCCAAAACGTAATTCACCCATAGCATAGTTAAATACCAAGTGCTTTAATCTGGGTTGTTTGATAGATTATCCGATCTTCGAGCGTTCACTAACATTGATACATTGAATCTATCAACGACGAAACTTAAATACTGCAATCGAGATTTTTTTTAAATATTCAATATAAAATATGTAAACATTAATATTAACCCACATGAGGTTCCAATGATGGCGACCAATAAGACGAGCAAAGCTTTGCTGAGGTACATGCTGATTGTACTTTCTGAACACAACTGTAATGAAAAATGCTGGGCGGGTGCTTAAATACCAACCATCTTATCAGGCGTATGCATAAGAATAAGACCGTTGCCGAGTATGGAGTTCGAACAACAACAACTGATAAGGGTTTTAATCGACGCCTGGTCAAGGCGTGGAAAATGTGGTCAGCATTGTTTCTGGTTTAGTTAGGTATGACCTCTACGTAAGAGTCTGGTTACATGAACTGATTAGCCTTGTAACATATGGATGACATTAGTCTTTTTTCAGTTAGGTATGATCTCTTCGTATTTGCAAGTGATACCAGATTCATAGGAAAATGCCACAATATTTCTTATTTAGCTCTAGTCTTGACATCAATGCTGGAGTTCATAGAGAATGTAATGGCTGGAGCTTTCGAATTTACGCGAGTTTTTTACTGTAATGATTTTATGCGTATACAAAAAAGAGCATTTATCCTTGTTCTATCTCTTACTAAACTGGATACCTAACTGAAGTGCTTCTAATTAAAAGTTTAACTGGAGGCGATAAAACTTATTGGTTTGTTTTCGTTAACCTTATGTGACATTTGTAACGATGTTTGTTTCATTACTTGGAATTCCTGTTCCAATAATTACAGGCCTGGTCTCAGTAAACATAAAAATACGTTGATAATACCTTTTATCAAGTTAGTAAATCTAGTGACGCCCGGATTGTCCCAGTGGCTCCTGATTGGTTAACTCTATATGAAGCTTCATTCAAACAGCGACGACTCTCAACGATCCACACTTGTATCCAGACAGTGGAATAGTCAGTTACCAAATTGTGATTCCAAGACATCAAGAAAGTGATAATCATGTTGCTAACAAAAGCTACTGCTATTTTATTCGTTCTTAGCATAGGCATTCGTTGTGAGTATCGATACTATAAATTACAAGTACTACAGCTTTGGTAAATTTGATATTCATGATTTTCCAGTAAATTCTGTAAAGTTCTCGGCGAAACGTAGAATTTAAGTACAGAAGTTTCAAATCATTGTATTAAATGATCGACTTGGTTTTCGGTATCAAGATTCAACGTTCCAATTTAAAAAAAATAACTCAAAAATAACCATTGAATCTATTGCTTTTTGTTTCAGTGTCCCCGAATGACCATTAAAGTGGATTGGCGATCGCACGACCTATTCATCTCTACTTCTAACAGTCAATGATAACGGAGTCCCAAAGTACTACTTACTCGCACTTAAAAATGAAATTAAATCGTTTTCGGCAGATGATTCAGACAAGAAGTCTAACTCAACAACCAACCATGGATCTGAAACTGGCCAGAGTATAATAATAATATCTCTCAACAGACTAATTCACCAGGGAGCACCTTGCATGGATCGGAGACTGTCCAGAGTGAGAGTGTCTATAACTAGTCCAACTCAACAGGTGAAACTTCCTATGGATCGCACACGGTACAAAAGGGCAATGCTTACCATCAGTCCAACTCAAATGGCCATACCTCCTTTAGATCGCGAACAGTACAGACTGGCAATACCTACCAACTGACGAACTCAAACGCTAACGTCTCATATGGATCACATACAGTACAGGCAATGTATATTGGTTACAGTTAACTAAGTCCTTTCTGTGATCTTCTAGATAAACAATGTCATTATAATCATTCAAGGTAAATTCAGCTGTTTGTAAGTAGATCAATAAACAGAGTTTGCGACTACTTAGAAACATGCATTCTTGCTAAAGAAACAGCTGACTACAAATCTACGTTTCATGTCATATGAGAAAGTCATTATCTGATTACACTTATGTTAAATGAGATTATAGTTATTCCTAGTCAAAGTATAAAAATTGTAGAGTCTTTGATGACTCGATGTGTATGAAATAGGTTGTGAAAAAAAATGGATTTTTCTGAAAATGATATTTTCTTGAAACGGAAAATAAAAACAATTGTTTTATAATCAGCTGTATATTTGACTTAAAATTTTACTTTCTTGACAGAAGAAAGTTAATGGTTACAAACACAATAAAAAAAAACATAAAACAATGATATTTTGAATCAGAGCATATTTTGTTTGTTAAGAAAACTACCTTCAGTAAAATTTGGAAATTTTTAACCAGTTTTGTCTCATTAGTCTAATGTTAGATCTGGAAGTAGAGATTTAGGTGAATAATTGTTGAAAGTATTGTTGAATTAAAGAAATTTATTTTGTTGAAAGAAAATATTTTATTTATATTAAAGAAAGTAATTACATTATACATTCAAATTGATGCTTTTTTACACAAAGTCTACTTTTAAATTGTACAATGCCTCAAAAACATAATAAATAAAAGAGTTTTACGCAGACTCATGTTCCCACGAACCATTGAAATGAGTGGGTCCTTGATTAACAAGCTCAGCAGACTTTGAATCTTCGTATGATGGATCAGCTTGCGACTCGATGTCTTGAGAGGAATTATCGAATTGCGAGTTGTAGTGATTGTATGATTCAGCTGGCTGGGAATAAGTGTTTTCGTACCATTCAGAGGGTAGTGAGTAAGTGCTATCATCTGATTCAGCAGGTTGATAATAAGTCCCATTGTATAATTCAGTGGGCAGGGAATGAGAATTTTTATTAGATTCAGAAGGTTGTGGGTAAGCCCTGTCATATGGCCCAGCCGGTCGTAAATAAGTGTCATCGTATGATCCAGCCGGTTGTGAATAGGTGTCATCGTATAATCCAGCAGGTTGTGAATACGTGCTAGCGTATGATCCAGCAGCTTCTGGGTAAGCGCTGTGATATGGCTCAGCAGGTTGAGAATAATTGTCCTCGTATGATCCAGAAGGTTGTGAATATGTGTCATCGTATGATCCAGCAGGTTGTAAATAGGTGCCAGCGTATGATCCAGCAGGTTGGGGGTAAGCGGTATCATATGATCCAGCTGGTTGCGAATAAGTGTCATCGTATGGTCCAGCAGTTCGCGAATAAGGATTATGATATAATGATTTCGACAGTACTGGCTTAAAGCCTCGGTGTAATTTATCCTTGAAAAATTGGAAAAACTACTAGAATATCGATTAGGATATAGATCTTGGCTGTTAGGTGAGGATCTAGGCCATTCTTTTTGGCTATTAGGCTTAGATTCTAACCACCAATTATGACTAGTAGGTTTAGCATTGAGCATTCCATTTTGTCCAGCTGGTATTGATTCAAACCATTCATCTATTCCAGTAGGTTTTGGTTTCTGCTATCCGTTCTGTTCAGTAGGTTTCGGCGTTAGCTATCCGTGCTGATCAGCAGGTTTCGGCCTCAGCCATCCGTTTTATCCAGCAGGCTTCGGCTTCAGCCATTGATTTTGTCCAAAGGGCTTCAGCTTTAGCCATCCGTTCTGTCCAGCAGGCTTCGGGTTGAGCCATTGATTTTGTCCAGTAGGCTTTGGCTTCAGCCATTGATTTTGTCCAACAGGCTTCGGATTTAACCATCAATTTCCTCCAACAAGCTTCGGTTTTCGCCATCCAGAATTAAAATAAGCTTTTGGTTTATCCCATTTAGAGAATTTTTTCGCAGAAACGAGTCCACTACTGTCATCGAGGAACCCTATAAAATGAAAAAACAAATTTAGCAAACACTCTAGCTAGTCCTTTAATAAGTATCTTACTAAATAAATTACATGATTTAACACACTAACATAATTTTAATAAAAGATAACTACAAAAATTTCACTAATTTCCTACAATATTTTATTCATAATCAAGACGATCATGGAACACGTATATAATAGATTTAAAAAGAATAATCTACATGCCTTCTCGAATATTATGATTGAGAATTTAAATTAAAATTTACGATAAAATAAGTAGATCGGTACTTACATGAAGTTCCAAGGAACATGTCGAGTGCACTGTCGAGGTACGAATGAGGAGCTCTAGTCCCGTGGGTGCTTTTATAGGAAACAACTCAGCTTATCAGTTCTATGATTCACGTCCAGTAATAATACTGTTTCCCTGCACTGAATCCCAACAAAAATTGATAATAGCCTGAATCAACGTCCGCTCAAGTTATGTAGCAAGTCATAGGCATTATTTTTACTTCAGTTAGGTATGCCCTCTACGTAGAAAAATTGTAATAATTAGTCATTGATATTCTATGTTGTTCCAGGATAAATTGTACAATACCTACTCAAAGTCATGATTCGATGTCAAAGTTCGGGGTCACATGGCTTCCGAGGAAGAATGTATGATAAGCTTCCTCGGAAGCCATGAACTGCTATAATAATAAATTTCTCCAAAAGGTTAATAGAAACCTATAGTTTCGAAAAGTAAGGTTAATTGCTTAATACTGCCCACCCTTAAAGCATATTAACAACTTTATAGAAGTAGGTAGTATAGATAACAAGGTGCTTTAACATGTGACGTATTTTATGACTAAAACAATAAATGAGTTATTATTTTCCAAAATAAAGTAATAATACTTTATTTTGGAAAATAATTGTTATAAAAACCTCTAAATTACTAAAATGAGGTACAGTATCAACTGATGGTGATGAATTATCCATATTGAGGAGGATCAATGTTTTATGATTTCCTCATTAGCAGAGTCCGTAATTGTCCTCAATTATAACCTTGCTGGCCAGGATATTGACCGTTGTAAGTAGATTGCTGATGGTATGGTTCTAATTCAGATTCAGTATGAGAAGAATAAGATCCATCCATTCTGCTCGTTCGTGGAGGAACTGATATCTGTCCATTATAAGCTTGCTGGCCAGAATATTGATCATTGTAAATAGGTTGCGGCTGGTATGGTCCTAATTCAGATTCAGGATGAGCAGGATAAGATCCATCCATTCTGCTCGTTCGTAGAGGAACTGATGTCTGCCCATTATAAGCTTGCTGGCCATAATATTGATCGTTGTAAATAGGTTGCGGCTGGTATGGTCCTAATTCAGATTCAGGATGATTACGATAAGGTCCATTCATTCTGCTCGTTCGTGGAGGAACTGATCTCTGTCCATTATAAGCTTGCTGGCCAGAATATTGATCGTTGTAAATAGGTTGCGGCTGGTATGGTCCTAATTCAGATTCAGGATGATTACGATAAGGTCCATTCATTCTGCTCGTTCGTGGAGGAACTGATCTCTGTCCATTATAAGCTTGCTGGCCAGGATATTGACCGTTGTAAGTAGATTGCTGATGGAATGGTCCTAATTCAGATTCAGTATGAGAAGAATAAGATCCATCCATTCTGCTCGTTCGTGGAGGAACTGATATCTGTCCATTATAAGTTTGCTGGCCAGAATATTGATCGTTGTAAATAGGTTGCGGCTGGTATGGTCCTAATTCAGATTCAGGATGATTACGATAAGGTCCATTCATTCTGCTCGTTCGTGGAGGAACTGATCTCTGTCCATTATAAGCTTGCTGGCCAGGATATTGACCGTTGTAAGTAGATTGCTGTTGGTATGGTCCTAATTCAGATTCAGGATGAGAAGGATAAGATCCATACGTTTTAGTCGTTCTTGGAAGAACTGGTCTCTGTTCATTTTGTGGTCTTGGGACGTTCTGTTGACCAGCGTTAGTCGGTTGTGATTGGTATGGTCCTGATCCAGATCCAAGATGAGCAGGATAAGATCTATGAGGTTTTGGGTTAGTATACTGATCAACGTGAGTAGGTTGTGGTTGGTTAGGCCCTGATCTAATTTCAGGTTGTACAGTATCAACTGATGGTGATGAATTATCCATATTGAGGAGGATCAATGTTTTATGATTTCCTCATTAGCAGAGTCCGTAATTGTCCTCAATTATAACCTTGCTGGCCAGGATATTGACCGTTGTAAGTAGATTGCTGATGGTATGGTTCTAATTCAGATTCAGTATGAGAAGAATAAGATCCATCCATTCTGCTCGTTCGTGGAGGAACTGATATCTGTCCATTATAAGCTTGCTGGCCAGAATATTGATCATTGTAAATAGGTTGCGGCTGGTATGGTCCTAATTCAGATTCAGGATGAGCAGGATAAGATCCATCCATTCTGCTCGTTCGTAGAGGAACTGATGTCTGCCCATTATAAGCTTGCTGGCCAGAATATTGATCGTTGTAAATAGGTTGCGGCTGGTATGGTCCTAATTCAGATTCAGGATGATTACGATAAGGTCCATTCATTCTGCTCGTTCGTGGAGGAACTGATCTCTGTCCATTATAAGCTTGCTGGCCAGAATATTGATCGTTGTAAATAGGTTGCGGCTGGTATGGTCCTAATTCAGATTCAGGATGATTACGATAAGGTCCATTCATTCTGCTCGTTCGTGGAGGAACTGATCTCTGTCCATTATAAGCTTGCTGGCCAGGATATTGACCGTTGTAAGTAGATTGCTGATGGAATGTTCCTAATTCAGATTCAGTATGAGAAGAATAAGATCCATCCATTCTGTACTGTATGAAACCCCTACATACTTACCTATTATAATATCATAATGTAACTATAGAATAAGAAATCATTATAATAAATCAGTTATTACTCAGCATTCCGTGGTTTCACTTGTCTCCTCGTGGTCCGACCAGTACATGGCGACCCGAGCCAGTAACGTTAGACGTTCTCCATAAAAGGACCGCAATTCGTAAACATTATCGCGTTCGGTGCAAGTACAGTCTAGCAAGATGAATTACTTCAATTTAAATCATCGTGAACCTTTGACGACGCTTGTGAAAGAACAGTTTTGTGAACGTGAAATTCGGAAAAATGGGTTCCCAAACTAGTAAAACAAAAGAAACATTGTACAACACCAACACAGCTTTGGGCATCGACGCCTCAAAGCACATGAAGGAAATCGGCGAGCATATGTCTCTGACAAACTGCATATTGATCGCAGTTATTACTCTCATGGCCATTGGGGCCCTGCTTATCCTGTATAAGATGTATAAAAAGTGTCATGGGACTATGGTACGGCGTGAAGTCAACGAGTTCGCTTTGAGGAGGTACGCCAGCCTCCTGCGCCGTCAACCTGCAGCTCTGGGCCAGTCGGGTGCGAAGCCGGAAGAAATAGTGTAATCCATGTAGTTAGTGCGGTCACAGTGTGGTAAAGTGCGCGACCTACTATAGTGTACCTATAACAAATAAAAGTGTGGTGTTCGCGGCAAAATACGGCTCAAAGGACTGCGCGATTTCCTAGAGAATAAGTATTCTATTGTACTCATGTATTCATAGAATATAAGGTAAGACATGGTTAGTCTTTAGTAAGGTATGTTTTTGTTATGGCCGAAGTATTAGGAAAGTTAATAGAAGATTTAAAAGAAATACGTAAATATTTGGTAAAAATTGGTGATAAAAGAAGGCAAGGAAATATTTCTGTTTTAAAGTTAAGTGAAGCAAATATTTTGTACGGCCAATATAGTACATTATTTATTAATTTACAAAAGGAATTAAAAAGTGAGAATTTGTCGAGTAGTACAGTAAATTTAATAAATGAAAATTCTGCACTTTTCTTAAATTTATACAACGAAATTGTACAATTGTGTTCTGTTACAAAGTGTAAGGAACAAATACGCACGATGGCCACAGAAAATGCTAGTATTTTTGATTTAAAAATAGCTTTGAGCTTGTTGCCCGTCATGAATGATGATGATGGCGTTACAAAACAACTTATCGAAAATATTGAATATTACGAGTCTACTTTGAGTAAACAGGACTGTAAGAAACAATTAATTACTTTTGTATTGAAAAGTAGACTATCAGAAACTGCGAAGTTGAAATTAAATCCGTCTTATGATAATGTCGAGGATTTGATAAGGGATATGCGTAAACTATTACTTCCTCAGAAATCTTTCACCGCGATCCAGACCAAACTGCAGCGGGCTGCACAGAATGGCAAGTCAGTTGCGGACTACGGAAAGGAGATATGTGAGTTATTTGTTGATTTAACCATATCACAAGCCGACGGCAATTCAAATGCATACAAAGTTTTAAAACCAATTAACGAGAAATACGCTATTAAGCGTTTTGCTGACGGCTTGCGTAATTCTAAACTAAGTACGATTATAGCGGCGCGTAACTACACGTCTTTGAAGGACGCCATACAGGCTGCCCAGGACGAGGAAGTATCCACATCGACTAACTCTTCGGAAGTCGTTGGTATGTACAGAGCTGCTCCGGGTTATCACAGAAACAATAGATTTGGTTCTTATAGACCTTTGAGGGCCCAGGTCAGCCGCATTTAAATGGCAACGCGGATTTTTCGTGAGAAGTAATAACGCGTCACGGAATAGGTATAATACATTTGATAGGCAAGGTTCTTATCAGGTGAATAATTGGCGAGGAAGCAACAGGGGTAGGCAACGTCGAGGTCGAAGCAGGGGATTTTCGACAAGGGATGTAAACACCTTGGCAACAGAACAAGGTACAGCTGAGTCAGGGGACCACACACTCAGCGCAGATTTGAGTCACTTTTTTCGGACCTAACTATGTTTATGCATGCAACTCTCTAAATAAAGTATCGCTTCAGGTAGGCAACTACATATATGGATGGCTAGTTGATACCGGGGCATCAGTGTCAGTCATCAAGTATGACTTGTTAGCGTATTTACAAATCCCATTCCATAAAAAGAGAGTTGTAATTAGAGGAATTGGTGGCAATGTTTTTACAGAGGGCTATGCTGACATTCAATTATGTTATAACAATAATTATTTCTTGCACAAGTTTTATGTTTTGAAACAAATACCTTCAAGCACAGATGGTATTTTGGGACAAGATTTTTTGAGATCATTTAACGCGATATTAAATTTTGAATATAACACTCTATCTTTGACAACAAAATTTGACAAAAAGGTATCTATTCCGTTAGATATTCAACCGGAAAAGTATAACTATTTAACTATTCCCGCAAGAAGTGAATCGATTCATTTCATTAACACCAACGAAAAAGATGAATTGGTTATAGAATGTCAGGAATTATGCGAGGGTATATTCGTGGCTAGCACTATTATCAAACCAGAAAATGGAAAATTTCCTATAAAAATTTGCAAAATATTTCGTTAAATAAATCCAAATTAAATGATTATTACATTTGTCATTTTAGTAAACCAAAAATAAACGCGGATAGAGTCAAGTTATTATTTTCACATTTAAAATTAGATAACTTGAACGATGAAGAGAGAAAATCTGTGGAAAATATATGTGCCAAATTTCCGGATATTTTCCATTTACCTGGTGACAAGTTGAATATTACTTCTGTATACGAACACACTATTGAATTAGAGCCTCATAGTACTCCTATTTATTCGAAACCTTACCGTTTACCGCAAACACAAAAAATTGAGGTAGAAAAACAAATACAGGAAATGCTCAAGGATGGCATAATAGAGGAAAGTACAAGTGCTTGGTCTAGTCCATTATTATTAGTACCGAAAAGGTCAGATTCCACAGCTAAAAAGTGGCGCATTGTAATTGATTATAGAAAATTAAACACTAAAATAAAAGACGATAAATTTCCATTACCGAACATAACGGATATCCTAGACTCCTTATCAGGTTCTGTATATTTCACACATTTAGATCTTTTTCACGGATTTTATCAAATTGGGCTTAACCCTAACAGTAGACAGTATACCGCTTTTACACATAAGAAGCAATATCAATTGACTAGACTTCCCATGGGTCTGAAAACCAGCCCAAACGCATTTTCAAGGATGATGACTATTGCAATGTCGGGTCTTAATTACGAGAAGTGCCTAGTCTACCAAGACGACTTAGCCGTATTTGGAAGGTCCCTAGAATCCCACAATCAAAATTTACTTGACATTTTTAGTAGACTTCGTAAAGTAAATTTAAAACTTAATCCAGATAAGTGCATTTTTCTACAAAAGGAGATGTTATATTTAGGACATGTGGTGTCGGAAAAAGGTGTTTCTCCCGATACATCAAAAATACAAATTGTACAAAATTACCCAAGACCACAAAACACTCAAGAAGTTAAACGCTTTGTAGCTTTTATTAATTATTACCGCAGATTTATTAAAAACTTTGCCGAAATTGCCTTCCCATTAAATAAATTATGTTGTAAAAATGTCCCCTTTGTATGGACAGACGAATGTCAAGCAAGTTTTGAAATGTTAAAAAATAAATTAATTAACCCTCCCATTTTACAGTACCCAAATTTCGCGGATGACAATATTTTTGTATTACAAACGGACGCGTCAGGAGTAGCAATTGGATCGGTTTTGTGCAACAACGATGGTCGGCCTGTGGCTTACGCGAGCCGAAGTTTAAATAAGGCGGAAAGAAATTATCCTACTATCGAAAAGGAATTACTTGCGATAGTTTGGAGTGTTAAACATTTCCGACCTTATTTATACGGAAGACAGTTCAAGATACAGACCGATCATCGACCACTAGTTTTCCTATTTGGAATGAAAGACCCGTCAAGTAGGCTCACGAAATTTCGTTTACAGCTAGAAGAGTATAATTTCACAGTTGAATATATCAAAGGTCGTAACAATGCAGCTGCAGATGCATTGTCACGCATAGTAATAACTTCCGATGATTTAAAAAGTATGAACTCGGGTTTACAACAATTGAATGTGATGACGAGGGCTCAAAGAAAAAAATTGCAAAATAGTCAAATCAGTCAAAAATCTCCGGTTATTAATAATCCTACTCCAAACTCAAGGTCTGATCAGCCGAGAGTCGTGGAAATTATTAAGAAACCGAAAATTTTTGTTGAATTGTCTTTAACTTCTGTAAGGAAATTAAATAACTTGCGCAAACAGAATACTTTATTAGATTATTCAAAGTATTTTATATACGTACACGGAAAGTCAATTATTTATTTAAACCCAAATACTCGATCGTCGTTATCGCGAGGCGAAATGATGAGAGATTTGTGTTTATTATGTAAAAAGCACTCTATAGAAGAGTTGTGTATAATACAAAATGAGAATAATAAAGAATTTATAGCTAGCATTATTGAGGAAATAAATAAATCAAAAGATTGGTCCGGACCACGTATATGCGTAATAAGAGGAGTTCAAAGAATAGATAATTTAGATGACAGACGTGTCATTCTAAATGATTTTCACTTATTGCCTACGAGCGGCCACTCGGGCATTAGGAGAATGACAAATAATATAAAGAAATACTACTTTTGGCAAAGTATGGATAAGGACATACATGATTACGTATCAAAATGCGAAACTTGCCAAAAACAAAAATATTGTGTAAAGGTAAAACAACCTATGACTATAACTAGTACGGCGCATAGCGCGTTTGAAAAAGTATACTTAGATTTGGTAGGTCCCTTGCCTGAAGATGACAGAAAAAATGTTTATATATTAACTTTGCAGTGTGAGCTGTCGAAATTCATAGAAGCATACCCGCTACGAGCAAAAGATACGGTAAGTGTAGCAAGGTCATTCGTAGACAACTTTATCTTGCGCTACGGGATTCCGCGCGTTATCGCTACGGACAGAGGCACAGAATTTGTCTCAGACACAATGAAGCAGGTATGTAAACTATTAAATATTGATCACATCACGTCTACTGCTTATCACCACGAGAGCATAGGCGCATTGGAGAACTCACACAAACACTTAGGTGCGTATTTACGTACAAATTGCAAAAACCACACTAATTCATGGAGCGAGTGGATTCCTTACTGGTGTTTTGCCTACAACAATAGTGTTCATTCAGAAACCCAGTACACGCCACATGAATTAGTGTTCGGAAAATTATGCAACATACCTACAAATTTCTCAGGATGCGAAGTGAGTCCCTTATACAATCTCGACAGTTATCCGCATGAATTAAAATATAGGCTCCAAGTAGCTCAAAGGGATGCTAGGAATAATTTGGATAATAGTAAGGTAAAAAGAAAATTATATTATGATAGAAATATTAACCCTATAACATATAAGAAGGGAGACTATGTATTGTTAACAAACCCTTCCGGAGATAAAATGCAATCAATTTATCTCGGGCCATATTTAGTGTTAGAAGACTTAGATTGTAATGTTAAAATTATGAAAAACGGCAAAGAGGACATTGTGCATAAAAACAGAACAAAGATTTTCAGAAAATAAATAATGTATTCTTTTCAAATAAAATCTGATCGTTTTGTTCCTTGCATTCATGTATTGCATAATAGTGGTAACTTAATATTTTATGACTAACCCTGTATAATCATGTTATCTTACTTGTAGTATCATTACTACTGTTTTGTATACCTACGTACTATTTTATATCAATTGTAACCTAAATTTAGTATTAGATGCAATGCATTTGCAAAAAAAAATGTACTCTGTATTTTTTTTTCTTTTCTTATGGGGGAGATGTACTGTATGAAACCCCTACATACTTACCTATTATAATATCATAATGTAACTATAGAATAAGAAATCATTATAATAAATCAGTTATTACTCAGCATTCCGTGGTTTCACTTGTCTCCTCGTGGTCCGACCAGTACAATTCTGCTCGTTCGTGGAGGAACTGATATCTGTCCATTATAAGCTTGCTGGCCAGAATATTGATCGTTGTAAATAGGTTGCGGCTGGTATGGTCCTAATTCAGATTCAGGATGATTACGATAAGGTCCATTCATTCTGCTCGTTCGTGGAGGAACTGATCTCTGTCCATTATAAGCTTGCTGGCCAGGATATTGACCGTTGTAAGTAGATTGCTGTTGGTATGGTCCTAATTCAGATTCAGGATGAGAAGGATAAGATCCATACGTTTTAGTCGTTCTTGGAAGAACTGGTCTCTGTTCATTTTGTGGTCTTGGGACGTTCTGTTGACCAGCGTTAGTCGGTTGTGATTGGTATGGTCCTGATCCAGATCCAAGATGAGCAGGATAAGATCTATGAGGTTTTGGGTTAGTATACTGATCAACGTGAGTAGGTTGTGGTTGGTTAGGCCCTGATCTAATTTCAGGTTGTATAGTATCAACTGATGGTGATGAATTGTCCATATTGAGGAGGATCAATGTTTTATGATTTCCTCATTAGCAGAGTCCGTAATTGTCCTCAATTATAACCTTGCTGGCCAGGATATTGACCGTTGTAAGTAGATTGCTGATGGTATGGTTCTAATTCAGATTCAGTATGAGAAGAATAAGATCCATCCATTCTGCTCGTTCGTAGAGGAACTGATGTCTGCCCATTATAAGCTTGCTGGCCAGAATATTGATCGTTGTAAATAGGTTGCGGCTGGTATGGTCCTAATTCAGTTTCAGGATGATTACGATAAGGTCCATTCATTCTGCTCGTTCGTGGAGGAACTGATCTCTGTCCATTATAAGCTTGCTGGCCAGAATATTGATCGTTGTAAATAGGTTGCGGCTGGTATGGTCCTAATTCAGATTCAGGATGATTACGATAAGGTCCATTCATTCTGCTCGTTCGTGGAGGAACTGATCTCTGTCCATTATAAGCTTGCTGGCCAGAATATTGATCGTTGTAAATAGGTTGCGGCTGGTATGGTCCTAATTCAGATTCAGGATGATTACGATAAGGTCCATTCATTCTGCTCGTTCGTGGAGGAACTGATCTCTGACCATTATAAGCTTGCTGGCCAGGATATTGACCGTTGTAAGTAGATTGATGTTGGTATGGTCCTAATTCAGATTCAGGATGAGAAGGATAAGATCCATACGTTTTAGTCGTTCTTGGAAGAACTGGTCTCTGTTCATTTTGTGGTCTTGGGACGTTCTGTTGACCAGCGTTAGTCGGTTGTGATTGGTATGGTCCTGATCCAGATCCAAGATGAGCAGGATAAGATCTATGAGGTTTTGGGTTAGTATACTGATCAACGTGAGTAGGTTGTGGTTGGTTAGGCCCTGATCTAATTTCAGGTTGTTGAGGCTCCAATTTATTTCCTATGTAAGATTCTAAACCAGCTTGCTGTTTTACATAGATAGCTTTCGGAACGTCTGATCCTGGCACAATTTAAAAATGGAAGGTTTTAATAGAATCTTCATTAGGGTTCTTTAGGTTTTGCTTCTCGATGACAACTGTTCGAATAAGTTTTTGATCATCGGGGTTGTTGTTGATATTAACTTTTTCCTCCGTCACATGAATGAATTTTCTATAATCTTCGTTATGACGCACTAGCGCTCTGTTATAAATATCGGATATAGAGCCATCATCGTTATTTTGCTGTGATGCAACTGCTTTGTACGCAACATTGCGACTTGGAGAAACATAAAGTCGATTTCTGCCTTCTGTCCCATAAATCGAGCCGCCTACATACTTCAAACCTTCAGTCGCTTCGATGCCTGAAAAGAAAATAACACTGATTAATATTGAAGTCGCAATCATCAAATTTTGGAATCAACGACACAGAGTCCGCTGTACAACCGATTGATTCAAGAATCAAAATTAAAATTATATTTGCATCTAGTTGAATGTTGAAACTCTATACTTCCAGAATCATAATAAAAATTTATCAACTCTTAATTGAGAGAAACCGAAAATTTAATAGAGAAATAAAAACAATATTACTTACTTAAAATTCCGGAGACGATGCAAACTAAAACGCCAACTGCTATGATCTGCATTGCTTCGATGCTTGGTTACTTTTGCGTCTGTATGAACAATCAGGTTTTTTTATACGTGACAGTCCCCAAGCTGTGTGGCGTAATTAGAACGACACCAAACTGAAGTTCCTAGAATTGTCAGTGAACCTTTATCATTGATCCCGAGTGTCATACATATCAGTATAACGTGCTATTTACGCATCAAATGTCCAATACCTACTGAAAATCATGATTTGATGTCAATGTTTCTGGTCACATGACGGAATTCTCGTTCATAGCTATTTAAATCTGTTCCAGGATGACTCAGGAGCCCTCGCGACTTTCAACCCACTCTGATTCCACTCTGATTTCAGAGCCAGAGTGAACACAGTATGAAATCATGCTGATTCAGAGTGTATTTGTTCCATTTGCCCAGAGTGTTTTCAGAGTGATTTCAGATTGTTTTAAGAGTGTTTTCAGAGTGTTTCCACAGTGATTCCAGAATGTTTCCAGAGTACTCTTATTATTATTATCAATATTATTATTATTTTTCTTTATTTTCGTTTTACTCGAAATATTGAGGATATTTCGGTTTTCAGTGATATTCACGGGCTTAAGCCAAGTGCACATCACTGTCGGGTTCGTCTTCATTTAAAAAATTTCTGACAATACGACAAGTATTCAGGATAGCGGCTTTCTGCATGGTGATATAAGAGTTTTCTGGAAGATCTAATAAGTGAAGATAGTGAGTCAAGCTATTTGGTATTACACCAGTACTGGAGAGCACCAGCGGCACGATATGTACACGATTCATTTTCCAGATTCTAATGATTTCTTCTTTTAGTTCTACGCATTTGTGAAGTTTATCGGTAATAGTTTTCTGTGACTTGTGGGTGTTTGGGATCGATATGTCTATTAAATATGCTATTTTGTTTATTTTATCTATAAGAGTTATATCTGGTCTATTATTGTGAACTGTTTTGTCGGTAAGTATAGCTCTAACAAAGTACATTCTATGACTGGCACTCTCCAATACTGGCTTTGGTATGTACTGTTAGTATGGTATTAATTTATTTGAGACTAGCTGACCCGACAGACGTTTTCCTGTCTTAACTATGGATATTAAAATCGAATTTGTAATTTTTTTATTAATTATCAATTTTCTTAATTTTTTTCATTGATAAGAACCTTCTCCTGATAATAATAAATACAACAAAAAAGAATTATCGAAATCGGTCTAACCGTTCACGCGTGAGGCCGAGACCAAGGGAAATAGGAATTCAGTTTTATACATATAGAGTGTGTACTTTAGTTATCAGGACTCAGTTTAAATTAACCCCGTTATAATTGTGTCATACGTATCTGTTCTGCGTCTGCAAGTAGGTACTGCTATAAAAGATAGGTAACAGGTTACTACAGTACCTACTTCGTTTTGAAGCTGGTGTTAAAATGACCAAGTTATTTGGTGCACTAACCCGCTAGCAAGCCACATAAACCTGACCGTGAGAACAACAGCCCCCTTTTTAAATTAGTCCGACGAAATATAAAGGTTGTCATAATTATATTTTTAAGAAATAAGAAAGTCAGGCCCTATATACCAATGTTTATACTGCTAAGTTCAGAAATGAGATGATAATTAATTTCTATACATTTTACTTAACCCTTCCCCCGCCTTTTTACCCTTTTAGGCGGAAGTTTATCCATTTCACCTGCACAAATCATTTTAAATTGTAAACAATCACATACTCGTATGTATATTACCTACTCTACTTATTAGAAGTATAAGTAGAGTAGGTCTATATAGTATATATATATAGAGTAGGTCCAGAAATGAGAAAATTCCATGTAAACTTCACTCTCCTATTTCACTCTCGTAGGAGTTAGTTAACTTTTTAAAGGCTCAAAAATATTTTGAGTAAATCTAGTATCGTGTTGCAGAGCCAGCTCCTGATTTACCTAATAACTTTATTCAACAATTAATTATTTTCACTTAAATCTACCTTCTTACGGTATCTGAGGCTACTACATTACATTATTACTACTACATTACATTATTACTACATTAATTATTTAACATTTCAACCACACTAAAACCCACTGAATAGGATTTTCAGCCAAACCTGCCAATGTCTTCCATGCGCAGCGATGTACTCTGTGGCGCGGCGTTACAAATGGGCTCTTGGGTGAGCAATGTAGGTAACTCTGCCAAGAGTCGTGCGGCCGAATACGCCGTCGTTTTACCCGTGGCTGTTGGTCCGACTCCCAGTATAGCCGTGAAAGCCTCTACTTTTTATGATTACGTGGAGAACACCATATTTCATATTGTTAATGCCGAGGTAACTTTTATGTTTTCGGGACGGAATCTTCGCAAGGTACGTGTCAGATTGAAAAGTGATACCGGGTTATGTGGGATTTATACAGCACTAAAACCTCCTCAGTGGCCTGCTGAACACTCGTTCAGAGGACTCCATGCGCGGTGCTCCAAATCGCCGCCCACAACTCCAGAAGTTCACATTTATTCGCCTCTTACGATTAGGTAGCTGATCTGTTCTTACTGTATCTAGTCTTATTGTAGCTCATATTCATAACTTCCACCTACGGAGAGCAATCCCGAGCTAGCCAGTTTAGCTTCTTGAAGAAACTACCTACATTGTACAGAAACCTACAACAAATGTATGAAGAGTATTTTTTAAGTATTCATATTATATTATCTATGAAGTTTTTAGGTTACTGTCCAATAAACTGTCATGGAAGAAAATAAAATAATGACAGATCTCGTTTTAACGTTTGATTCCGAGGGCTATTTCGAGAGAAAGCGACAAAAAAGTACAAATATTTTCAAATAGCAATTTTTTTATATTCCGTCAAATTGGTGGAGCATAGAAATATTTTTGTCAGTCAGCAGGATTTCTTAACGTTTGGCGTAGAAGGTACTTACCTCAATTTAAAAATAAATATTCACTGCAGTAACTTTTCTAAAACCATAAAAAATATATAAGAAGCAAGCAGTCAATTAATGATAAGTTTCACAGAGTTCAGTCATGCAAAACTTGTAACTCGGCGTATCACGTATGAAAGTCGATAAAAATAGTAACTAACATTTTGCAAGTTCAAGAGTTTTCATATAAAAAATCAAAATCTTTTCCATGACTGATGATCAACGCTTAATTTTTTAATACCGTGCAACAGTTCATCATGGATTTCAAACACTAAGAAATTTAGCTGATGTGACGTAATTAAAACAAAATATTAGAAAATGGTTGCAAGTTTTCATTGCTTAGCTCTCTGAATATTTCATGTGAGTCACATTTTTGAAGGACGCTGTCTTGTCTTAAATGTTAATGTTGCATTCGAATTGGAAAATAGTTTTTAAATTTTCTAAGTTTTCGTGATATTTCCTTAATGTTTTATTACATAAGTACCTTCTTCTGCCAATTACAAACACAACAAAAGAAGAATTAGCGAAATCGGTCCAGCCGTTCACGCGTGATGTCGTGACCAAGGGAAAATGGGATTCATTTTTATATTTATTTGAGATTAAATTGTGTTTGTTTGCAATTTTCTGGTGAACGTAATAAGCAACTTGGTTATGGCGGTGGGTATAATCGTTTTGAGATAAACTTGGACAGGCGCTAGTGATATGCTGAATAGTTTCTGGTAGGCGATGACATTTTCTACATTTATCATTTTGAACTTTGGGGTCTTTAAGGATATATTTTTTGT
Organism: Pyrgus malvae; assembly: GCA_911387765.1. Classification (NCBI taxonomy): domain Eukaryota; kingdom Metazoa; phylum Arthropoda; class Insecta; order Lepidoptera; family Hesperiidae; genus Pyrgus; species Pyrgus malvae. Next base: position 6,186,511 of record OU426976.1, on the reverse strand, counting down.
AGTTTTTCGTGTTTGTCACCTGATCTTGAATAGATATAAGGAATCCTTCGGTTTCCGGGAAAAGAGATCCTAATGTTAGCCATTTATTTGAGGCCTCTATATTTATGTGAGGTTGTTCTAAATCATGGATATGTCTATTGTCTACCGTGTAGTTCCTTACCTCGCCATCTATCTAATTTTTGTTTGTCGTAGTCTGTAGGAGATATAAATTGAACAGTTTTATTACTTAAATTAAGTGGAGTGTAGTTTGTATCTATATCTATGATTGCTTTGTGTATGATACTAGTATTCGATTTTGTGTAAAAAAAGTTTCTAAGATTAATTATTTGCCCTTCCCATAATTTCTTTAAATCAATTAAACCCCTTCCCCCATTCAATCTTTTAATAGTTAATCTCTCTATTGCAGATTTAGGATGTAAATATTTATATTTTGTTAAAGTGGTTCTAGTTTTTATTTTAAGATTATTATTATGTTCAAATATATTTCTTTTCCTCGACTCTTCGTCGGTTATAAAGACCAAGGTACGGGCTCACGCCAAGTATCCTAGTTCTTGTTTTTTATCAGTGGATTTGTGTGTTGTGTGCGTCTAAATTTGCGATGTTTGTCAGATCAGTAGTTACCGAGCGTGTAGAGTTAGTGTGTTGTTCATCTTGAAGCATGAGGGTAGTTGGATTAAGGAAACGCCGGACTATGGAACAGGTGTCTATGATAATTGATTTTTGTTATTATTATTATCGTTATTATTATTATTATTATTGCGGAGCTTTTGTTGCCTCGAAGTATTGAAGACACTTCGGTGTTTAATGAAGTCACGAGCCTAAGCCAAGTGATTTTCATTGTCTATATAAGGTTGGTTATTTAAGTCTTCTTGTAGAAATTTTCGGACAATACGACATGTGTTCAATATTGCCGCTTTCTGAATTGTGATATAGGTATTTTCTGCGATATTAAGTGTTTTAAGTGACTGTATCAAATGTTTAGGAATGACCCCTGTACTGGATAACACCAGTGGCACTATGTAAACCTTGTTCATTTTCCACATTTTAAGCACTTCATAATAATAATAATTATTATTTTTGTATTTGTTTTTTTTCTCAGCTGACGCTGGTATCGTTATTATTATTATTATGTATCTCTCTTTATAGGTCACGGGTCGAAGATGTTATTTGACCCGGTCATTTGGAAGGCTTGCGTGGGGACATAGGTGATATATACTGTGAATCGTTATTTATTTATAAATAAAATGAATACTATTGACGAAATTAAATTTTCATTTCACTTATAAAATACGTAACATACTTAAATAAAAATAGTTGTGAAACGTTTATATTGCTGAACTTAGTGCTCTATCTTCACTTCAGAGTGGAGAGCAGTTCATACGGTTCGAGACTTCCACGCCGACGGACCAGGTTCGATTCCCCGCACATCCTAATTATTTATATTTTTTCAGGCTAATCTAATAAACTTATCACGCCACACAAATCTGAGAGTAATAATTAATTATAAAAAAAAGAAATTATAAATTAAAATAAATTAAATTTTTTGCAATGTAGAAAGACTTTAGAATCACTTTTAAAACACTCTGAAATCACTCTGGAATCACCCTGAAAACACTTTCAAATTACTCTGGAAACATTCTGAAACCAGCGTTTCATTTCTCTAGATTTCATCTGCATCTGCATTTACTAACATTTTGCAAGTTCAAGAGTTTTCATATAAATGTCATGTTAACATTTCGTTAGCAACAAGCTCCGTTAACATAGTTTTCTTTATTATTGCCAGCCTTGCCTTTGTTAGTAGTAGGCGCTGAATCTCCCGACGAGACATTGATTGAACTTTCATTATCATGATGATTTTTATCGCCATCCTTGTTATTGTTAGTAGTAGGCGCTGAATTTCCGACGAGACACTGGTCGAACCTCCGTTAACATCATCTCCTTTATTATCGTCAGCCGCGTTATTTTTGATAGCAGGCGCTGAACCTTGTATCGAGGCAGTTTTCTTTATTATCGCCATCATTGTCGTTGTTAATAGCAGGCGCTGAATCTTCCGACGAGACATTGGTTGTAGCTCCGTTAACATAGTTTTCTTTATTATTGCCAGCCTTGCCTTTGTTAGTAGTAGGCGCTGAATCTCCCGACGAGACATTGATTGAACTTTCATTATCATGATGATTTTTATCGCCATCCTTGTTATTGTTAGTAGTAGGCGCTTAATTTCCCGACGAGACACTGGTCGAACCTCCGTTAATATCATCTCTTTTATTATCGCCAGCCGCGTTATTTTTGATAGCAGGCGCTGAACCTTTTATCGAGGCATTGTCGAAATCTTCGTTAACATCGTTTTCTTTATTATCGCCATCATTGTCGTTGTTAATAGCAGGCGCTGAATCTTCCGACGAGACATTGGTTGTAGCTCCGTTAACATAGTTTTCTTTATTATTGCCAGCCTTGCCTTTGTTAGTAGTAGGCGCTGAATCTCCCGACGAGACATTGATTGAACTTTCATTATCATGATAATTTTTATCGCCATCCTTGTTATTGTTAGTAGTAGGCGCTGAATTTCCCGACGAGACACTGGTCGAACCTCCGTTAACATTATCTCCTTTATTATCACCAGCCGCGTTATTTTTGATAGCAGGCGCTGAAACTTTTATCGAGGCATTGTTTAGATCTTCGTAAACATCGTTTTCTTTATTATCGCCATCATTGTCGTTGTTAATAGCAGGCGCTGAATCTTCCGACGAGACATTGGTTGTTGCTCCGTTAACATAGTTTTCCTTATTATTGCCAGCCTTGCCTTTGTTAGTAGTAGACACTGAATCTCCCGACGAGACATTGATTGAATCTCCGTTAACATGATCTTCTTTCTCTGATGTTTTATTATCACCGACGAGATTCTTAATCTTACAACGAGATGTTTTACATCCTGTCGACTCACCACCAAAGATATTACTATTTTGATTGATCACAGCTCCTTTTATCTCTCCATCTTTATTGCCACCCTCAAAAATATTCTCACTTTGCTCTAAATATACTCCTGTTATTTCATTACCATTTTCACTTCTGCCAAATTGGTTCTCTGTTTGGTTAACTACTGCGCCCACAATATTTCCGCCTTTAAATTTATTTTGACGTTGATGGTGTGTAATACCAGTCGCTTGACCAGTGGTCTGATGGCCATCATATTCTTCTGTGCGTCTTATCACACTTGGAGCTGCTCGAACCCCTTAAAGAAAAGATCACAACATGATGAATATCCTGTTAAGTCACGTTCAAATTGTATTTTACTTCAAAATATTACTCGTGGACTTATAAAACAACATCCAAGCTTAAACTACAAACTTTTGCAACACTGAGCTTGAAAGCTTTCAAATATAATTACAACACAATCTTGAACTATCAAAAACTTCACTTACATTCTGCACCGATGATTGTGGCAAATACCACCACTACTTTTGCGTTGAATCGCATGCTGGCGCGCTTCCCGAACTGGAATGGAGATTTTGTAGACTACTCGACTTTTATATTATTTCTTATCACAGATTTATACGGGTCATTAGAGTTAGCGACGAATTACGTCAATTGTTTACTTATTCTAGTTATTTATCATGTGTTCGTGGACTTTAATGACAACAATAAACTCTGACCTGCTGATTATAAACTTATCCATTCGGTTGCTATCTGACGTAATTTGAGGTTCAAAACGATTTAAATTGAACAAACAATTCTAATCGTTTCAATCAACAACAATGGGTTAAGAGTCACCATTTTATCAAGTATCATATGTAATATACAGTAATTAGGCTCTTTATAGCTATGTTTTTCCATTTATTGGATTTCGAACACGATTGCACAATCAATTCCAATAACATCAACTAATGAAAATAGGTTCCAAGTAATAACGAATAATGGACTTGTTTTTGCATGGCTCATAGCGCGAAGCGCGTGAGGTTGTGTTTATACCCGACTCGTCAAGGTTAAACAATTTTGCGATCTTCAAATGCCTCTATCACAACCATATTGTACTTGTACAATAATATAAGTAGATGTACACCAAGAAAACACTTAAATTAAACTATCTTATACTTTCTAAAATCATTTAATGTTATTATTTTGAAGAAAAAATCGTTTCGAAAAAATTTTTACATCGACGTCCTGATGTCACCCCATTTTGAATGTACCAACAATTACTCCCAAACAAATTGATATTTCGAGACCGGGCTTTTTTTATTAGTTTAAGAATTCGATGAACTGGTGCCGTATTTCAGATCATTAGCCCAGTTTACGTTTTTTTTTAAATTGAATTTGTATAACAATTCATTACGATACACACGTACAAAAACAAACAAACGAATTTTTCTTATTTCTCTTACATGAAAACTATGGCGCCACTTGATCAAGCTAGATTTTTTTAGACTGCGTGCACATATAACAAGAAAAACGGGCGCCAATATTAAAAATATATGTATATATATACTCTGTAAGAAATTATTGAATTAGTATTATTTTTTAGTTTTATCAATTACACAACTCATGTTTTTCTTAAAAAATGAATCAGCGTTATGAGATATACACTTTTGGATTTTCTAAACTTTTTTTCTATTTAGTAGAATCATTTTCCTTGTTATTACGCAATACATAGAAACAATTTTAATTAGCAAAATTAGCGACAAACATAGCTGATAAGGGAATTAGCATTTATAGATTCACCTACATCTGGAAGTTGTTTGTTCTAGTGGAAGATACTAGATTTAGCGGCTTACTGATATTCGGAAACGTCACATCATATTTGTTTGTCTGTTTAGTATACCAAAAGTTCTAAACATATGATCGTTATTTCAATTCATTATTCAAAAAGCTATAAGCAAACTCACATTTGTCAACTCTTGGATCATCAAAAATTCACTCTTTACCAAGAATTAATACACTAGACTGCTACTGCTATTGAAATATATGGGTGAATAAACGGGATACCGCTTTTTACTGGACAACGGATACAGTTTCTAGTGACAAAACCGAATGGCACAATTCGACTAGATCGTTTTTTTGCAGGATCCCACATGCGGGATGCTCGTGAGAACGCTAGCATATAAACATATTCTCCATCAAACGGGATCCTGCAAAAAACTGGACTGCCGTGTGAAAGGGCATTAAGATAGACTCCGCGCGGCGCCACGCTTATCGAATGGTAAGCACAGTAAGTATCGGACCGTTTGTACAAACATGCCTCACGCTCACTATATGCCGACCGGCCATTACGTGACATGACAGCGTCTGTGCAGGTATCCCTCAAATCACGCACACATAGATCGGTACGGTGCTTCACTTTTGCCCGATTTACACTTCCATAAGTAAGTAAGTAGAAATCATGTGTGGAGACCTCCCGATAAGTAAGTAAGTAGGCCGTTTACTTCGCGCTTCTCGCAAGTAAGCAAGTTGAACTTTCTTACTTACCTACTTACTGATGGATGTGTAAATCCAGCATTTCGTTAAGCGTGGCACGGAGTCCATCTTTTCAATAAGTTTATGTTATAACTCTATTCGGATTCAATAGATAAATTACGCTACTAAATTTTATCAAATTATAATTTTATATTTTCTAACATAATAAATAAAAGTTATGAAAAATGCTAAACTCAGTTTATAGCTAATTATGTGAGAGGCGTAAAAATAATTACAAATTATGTAGAGATTTTTTAAACTATTTTACAAAAACTAGTAAAATTAAATAAATATTACCTATGAAGTTGAAGCGTGTTCCAAAATTCTTACAATTTATTTAATGATTCAAATTTAAGGTATGTATGGTTAACTGACTAATTACAATATTCGCATTCGTCTTCAGGAAAATGATTATAGATAGCAAAATATTTGCAATGGGGGCACCAAAATAAACGGTAACATAACAAATTATTTACATTGTTGTCAGTTAAAACAAAATGTAACGGCCGTCTACTTCCACGGACTATCTGGAAACCACATCCATAACAACGATAAGAAAAGATAAAATGAGTTAATGACCACGGCCATTTCAAATCTGCGTTTATCATTTCGATGAAGTCCATCTTTGATAAAAACTTATCAACATCCGCATAATTATAGATCATTGTGGGGTTTACCTGAAACAAAAGTTACAGTAAGACTTAACTAAGTTCTAAGCCACGCAACTCCTTCTATTCTTAAAATATAAATTCTTTGAACTAAGTATTTTATTATTGATCCCTAAATTAACTTTCATGGCGACACAGAATGAACTCGCAGTTTATAGGTCGGGAAGTTATATAGTTGTCATATAACGCAGTCACTTAATCAATTATTAATAAAAATATGTGAAAACATTAAAATTTTAAAAGCGCACAAAAAAAACGGCAAATTGTTTGTAAAGTAGGTTTACGATCGAGATGTTTACGTGATAACGTCCGCACGAGAAAATCTCCATTCGTTTGTATGCCGCTAGAGTGAGAGAGACGGAAGATCGGTCCACTCACTCGAACGCTATGCCAGCCTCCGCTCGTGAGGATTCCGCGTGACAAGTTTCACGGAATGACTGGCAGCGCTCGAGATGAGACGGGAGATCGGTCCGTCTCTCTCTCGTTATACCTGCGATCGCGCTCGTGAGGTTTTGGTGTGACACAAGTTTCTGAACATGTCACCCGACTAAAACGATTTTAAAGACGTTATCACGTCAAAAATTGTTACAAACTTACCTCACATTAATCAGTAAACTTGATTGCACAATGGTCTACAACTGATGAAATGGTTTAGCAGAAAAAATGCAATATTAACGCTATCAAAAACACTGCTGAATTAAATTAATTTTTTATACTTTTTCGTTCAATATAATCTTTAAATGACAATAACATAACGATTACATCATATAAAAGTCATATTGTGTTGACATGAAGTCGAATACACGCCGCGACAGCTATCATTACTTGACATGTAGTCAAATCGCCGACGTGTATATGACCACTATGCGACTAAGTAGGTATTTATATGACTGTTACACGAAACTCTTTGCGCCTTAAGTTGAATAAAATGGGCCCTTATGCCGTCGAGTAAACGTTCCTATGACATTTATACGATTATACTAAATAACATTATTTTGCCACCATCACGTCTACTCAACGTCGAAAATGTTTATTGGGTATAAACGACTAGCGGTCGCCCGCGACTATGTCCGCATGGACTTTGGTATTTGTCATAGTATGATGTTATATAGCCTATAGCCTTCCCCAATAAATAGACTATACAACACAAAAAGATTTTTTCAATTTAAAAATTCCTGGGGGTAGTGCACTGCGTCCTCTATGTTAGTGACGGTGTCTATGGATTTATAGCACCTAACTTCACACGGTACTTTCTGCATAATTAAATCGTTTCGTTGACTGTTTCATTCCCGGGAGAAACTATTGCTCTACAACACAGCCAACGAAAATCATATTGATGTAAGTTTTGGATGTCAGGATATATAACATCTATCAGACTATCTAAATTATGGACTATTTGGCCTAGAGACTCATCCAAAGTAACCGCATAATCAGTGCCCAAATTTAAAGATGGAAAAATTCCTTCTCCAAGTCTCAGCAGCTGTTGTGGATTGCTATGTGTATTTCCATGTTGGTGCGATGCTTAATCGCAACGATAACTGGTCTGTATCCGAAATAAAATATATTTGCAAGAACTGTGGGTTTTGGCCTGATGGTGGTAAAAGACTACCAATGAGATACACCTGTTCTTCAATTTTAAAAGTGGGCATAAATTTACCTTCCCTGATTTCTTTTGCGCCAAACGATGTCATTTGAAACAGACTATTGTATTTACGTATGTTTGTTAAAAAATGACCAGCTAATGGATAGTTATTAGTTAAAAGATTTTTTAGTGGTTGTGGCGGCTCCTGAAGGGTAGGAAGACAAACTTTACCTGAAGCACAGCACATACCATTGGGTTCGTCCGTCCATTTCTTGACAGAGCAGTTAGAAAACAGATCTTATTCGTGACTCCGATTTGGACGGACGCTTATTGTGAATAATCAACCTGCGGATCATATCTGAAAGCCAGTCTGTTGCTGTTAACTAAAATTCGATTGCGAACTCCATTTGTGGACAACTGCTGTCTCACTGCCTGAGCTCTAAGTCGCTGCAAACGCTCGACACTCGACTCTCTTTCGCGCAACTAGAGGTCCTTATACTTTGTTCATGAAGACGTTGGGAACGCTCCAGCCTCGACTCTCGTGCACGTAACTCATAGGTTCTCAGATTTTGTTGTGCAAGGGGTTGCGAACGTTCGACACGTTCGAACGTTCGTTAAAAGGGTAAGGGTGACTGTTTCTAAAAAGTCTAATTGGAAATCAAAAGGCATTAGAAGGTCAAGTAAGAAAAAGAGACAGCTTTATATGAACTTAATAAAGAATAGGTCGAGTAGGTCTGAGTCTTACTATAAATCATATAAGAAAATTTTAAAATCTGTAATAAGATATTCTAAAAGGCTGTCTAATTCTAGATACTTAAGTAATAGCTCTAATAAAACTAAAGCTACATGGGGACTCATTAAATACTTAACCAAACCATGCAACCAACTAAGAGAAACAATAAAAGATATAAAAATCGGTACATTAAAAATTACGGACGCTTCAGAGATAGTAGAGCAGTTCAATAATCTCTACATAACTCAAAATATTAATAACTCATTTGTAGATACATATGTCCCTCAGTTTGATAGTTCTTGTAAAAGTATGTATCTAAAACCTGTTGATGAATGGGAAGTAATTACTATAGTTAAGCAACTAAAAAATAAAAAAAAGTTGTGGTTATGATGGTATCTCCACACAAGTAATTAAGTCTTGTATAAATGAAATTGTCAAACCTCTCGTGTATATTATCAACATAATGCTGGAAACCGGTAGCTTTCCAGATGATCTTAAGGTTACTTTAATTAAACCCCTTCACAAAAAAGGTCCTAAAGATATAATTAATAATTACAGACCAATAGCGTTATTGCCTAGCTTCTCAAAAATTTTCGAAAAAGTAATTTTTAGTAGACTAGTTAACTATATGAACAAAAATAACATACTTAGTGATTTTCAATTTGGATTCAGGCAAAATAGATCCACCTCTTGCGCTATTTACAGGATGCTTAAACAGGTTTGGACTAATATTAATAATAAAGTAAAATGTGCTGCTCTGTTTGTTGATATGACCAGGGCGTTTGACTGTGTTGTGCATAACATACTTTTACGACAATTGGAAAGAATAGGTGTTCGCGGTATTGCATACAAGTTATTACAATCTTACCTAAATAATAGAAAGCAAGCGACGGTACTAACAACATTTAACAAATTGAACAATACATTAGAAGAGGTACAATCAAAATTCGCAATTTGTAAAATCGGTGTCCCTCAAGGTAGTGTTCTTGGTCCACTATTATTTTTGATGTATATAAATGAACTACCCGCCATAGCTAAATACCCATGTGTAATGTTCGCTGATGATGCAACAATTTTATTTTACAACGATAGTATTTCAGTTGAGGATTATAGGCATGAAATAAGAAGTACACTATTAACTATAAAAACTTGGCTAGACACAATGAACCTCACGGTAAATTTAAACAAAACTAAAATTATGCAATTTAAAAATTATAAACAGAATTTAGAAAATCTAAATATACAACTAGATTCAGTTGAAATAGAAGAAGTAGAACAAACTAATTTCCTAGGAGTGTCCTTAGATACTCACTTAAACTGGAAAAGTCACATTGATAAAATTAATAATAAAATATCTGCCAATTGTTATGCGCTTTCAGTATTAGTGGATGCGTCAACTCTTGAAGTAGCTAAAAGTTTTTATTATGCAAATATTTACCCCCTTCTAACTTATGGCATTATATACTGGGGAAACTCTGTCAATGTTAGTAGAACATTTATATTGCAAAAACGCAGTCTTAGAATAATGTATGGTAAAGCGAGCGATGAATCTATTCGCTCATTGTTTTCCGAAGAGAAATTTCTTACATTAACTAGTATATACATATTGGAGATTTGTACTTTCGTTTTTAATAACATAAATTCATTTGAAAAGCAAATAAACATGCGCATAAGAGATGTACCCACGAGGCAGAAAGATAGTGACGCTTTATATTTACCTCGAGTGAAATGTCAGATTTTCAAAAATAGTACATACATATTTGCTATTAGAATATTCAATAAATTACCCATACATTTCAAACAATTATCAGGTACTAAATTTAAAAGAGAACTAAAGCAATGGCTTATAAAAAAAGTATACTATAGTATAAACGAATTTTTTGATGACGTGCATTAAAATGGTTTGGGGAGCTTCCGCGTAAAATATTAACTCTAAACAATGCCTGAGAGTTTTTTTTCCGCCGGCTTTTTCCTCTCATTGACCCAGTGGTGGGTAGGCATCAAAAGCCGATGATCCGTTAAGAATATTCTTAGCGGATCTTAAAATAAAACTATTTGACTACTTAGCTATTTAATTTTAATTAGTAATATAATATTGTATGCCAGAGCATGGTAGACTGTTTAAACTCTTATAATAATTTTAAACATCTAACTGTATGTATGTAAACAGTCAACAATAAAGTATTTTCATTTCATTTCATTTCATTTCATTTCATTTCATTTCATTTCATTTCACTCGACTCGCGTGTGCGTACCTGAGAGTTTCTCTTTGTTCCGCAAGGCGTTGTGAACGTTTAGGTGAAGCTTCTCCCATACGACGTATTTTTGCTGCCCGTGCTTGAGAACTATGTTTAGAAAGTTGAGACCTGGCTCTCTTAGGCATTTTCAAAAGCGTGTAATATTCTAGCTCTGAAAAGAACTGTTGGTTAGCCCTGAAAAGAACTGCTGTATAGCTATGAGAAGAACTGTTGTTTATCTCTGAGAAGAACTTTTGCGTAGGTGTAGTTATAAGAAAGAAATCTAAAAAGAATGGCATGAAAATTATTAGACTTTGCGCACGACCGTTGCGTAGGGAGCCGACCTCGCGTCTGAGCCCACTTCGCAACGGACCGTACAGCAGAAATTGATATATTTTAATTTCACCCTAACTCGTGGATAATGTAGCTTTCGACTGGTGAAAGAATTTTTTAAATCGGTCCAGAAGTTTTTGAGCCTATTCATTACAAACAAACAAAGTTTTTTTTTCTTAATAATAGCCAATAACCTTACAATTAACTGTCAGGTGTTAGAAGAGGCATAAAATGGTAAATAATCTAATTATTTAAAAAGTTATTTTTACTATAAATATTGTTATAGTTAACGGGTTACACTACTATATCTGAAGACAACGAGGGCCTAATAGGAGGATTTGAGTATAGTGGAGGGGCTGAGGGGATTGTCATCCACCCTGACACTTCAGTCTTTACTCTCGAGTGTAAATTCTTACGAGTAACCCTATACTTTATGACGACTATCACTAACATAGTTAATACTATGGCAACACAGACAAGGACCCAACACGTATAATGATGTGGAGGCGCCCATGGCTCTTCTTTCATTTGTGGTATTCTAGATTCACTAACCCATCCATCCACCGTAATGTCGTTGAGTGATTCATGTTGGATGGGCATTGTTAAGTTTATTACAATTTCATATCCCGTGCGCAACGTTTCCTGAGATAGCTGGTAGATTTGCCCCCCTATGTGTAGGTAGTCTCCATCATTGGATGTTAGAACAAAAGAAACTGTACTAGCCTCAATGTTTTCCTCTTTATAATATCAGTGTAGATGTAGAAGATTTTTTAATAAAAAAATGGTGGTTGTGCCTCACTCGACATAGATAGGTATAGTGTGTCGCGGACTTTTTTGTAAATATTTATAAGATCTACAATTAATTTGAACATTTTATGGTTCTATCTTTTATAGTTTAGGCAGCGTACGCAAAATAAGTAACTTTTCTGGTTGATTTTTTGCACCTTGTGTCCGAAAAACCCAATAATCTTACGGAACCCTATTTTTTCCAAAATAAAATTTAGCCTATGTTACTCGTGGATAATGTAGCTTTCGAATGGTGAAAGAATTTTTTAAATCGGTCCAGTAGTTTTTGAGCCTATTCATTACAAACAAACAAACAAAGTTTTCCTGTTTATAATATCAGTGTAGATAATACCAGTATAGAATTTTTTATTCCATCCCTAGCATTTCGGCTGAGATCATCGACGTCACGTGTATCCGACGTCGATAGGTAATAAGGTTCTACTTTAACATCCATGGACTTCAGTATAAAATACCGATCTATTTTTATTTTCAAGAACTTGGCGTAAGTAGTAGACCGTGTTAGTAAATAATCATAGTGGGTGTTATTACGGGAACCTTGTGGTTGACCACTGTTGTATTTGTCGCTGAATAGATCAATTGACTGAAGAATAGTAACAACTAATGGTCGAATGGTTTGTAATTGTTGTGCCAGTGTGAGCTCCTTGTTAGCGTTCGATGAATCGAAGAATGATCGATTTACGATATTATTCTGAATCTTGGTAGAAATTGGTAGAGCAGGATCAGACGATCGTCGGATTTCTTTACACAAAGATATACTCTGCATCGAGTATAGCTAAGCATCTCCAAAATCATCTGTACAAGAGACATCGAAATCAAAATCCCCAATTTGGATACCGCCCCTATCATCAATCAGGTATGGGAATCATAGAAACTCACCTGTTTCGTAACATATTTGAGCCAAATATGAATTCCATATTTTCAAGAACTTGGCGTAAGTAGTGGACCGTGTTAGTAAATAATCATAGTGGGTGTTATTACAGGAACCTCGTGGTTGACCACCGTTGTATTTGTCACTGAATAGATCAATTGACTGAAGAATGGTAGCAACTAATGGTCGAATGGTTTGTAATTGTTGTGCCAGTGTGAGCTCCTTGTTAGCGTTCGATGAATCGAAGAATGATCGATTTACGATATTATTCTGAATCTTGGTAGAAACTGGTAGAGCAGGATCAGACGATCGTCGGATTTCTTTACACAAAGATATACTCTGCATCGAGTATAGCTAAGCATCTCCAAAATCATCTGTACAAGAGACATCGAATTAAATATCCCCAATTTGGATACCGCCCCTATCATCAATCAGGTATGGGAATCATAGAAACTCACCAGTTTCGTAACATATTTTCGCCAAATATGAATTCCATATTTTCAAGAACTTGGCGTAAGTAGTGGACCGTGTTAGTAAATAATCATAGTGGGTGTTATTACAGGAACCTTGTGGTTGACCACCGTTGTATTTGTCACTGAATAGATCAATTGACTGAAGAATGGTAGCAACTAATGGTCGAATGGTTTGTAATTGTTGTGCCAGTGTGAGCTCCTTGGTAGCGTTCGATGAATCGAAGAATGATCGATTTACGATACTATTCTGAATCTTGGTAGAATCCGGTAGAGCAGGATCAGTCGATCGTCAGATTTCTTAACAAAAAGATAGATTCTGCATCGAGTATAGCTAAGCATCTCCAAAATCATCTGTACAAGAGATATCGAAATCAATATCCCCAATTTGGATACCGCCCCTATTATCAATCAGGTATGGGAATCATTGAAACTTACCTGTTTCGTAACATATTTTCGCCAAATATGAATTCCAATGAGACAATGCCGGCTGGTTGTTGATAATCAGCTGTAGCGCCTTTCGCTCTTCATTTAGACGCGGGTACCGTATAAAGACACGAGTGTCTGGGATCGAAACAAGCCACTTGGAACGCTCTGTCTTCAAGATGGCCAATGAACTTATTAACAAAGTACTTCTTCATTTCCACTCTAGATATGATCTGAGGTGAAAAGCACGGGTGTTTGTTTGAATAACCAGACACTTATTTGATAAACTTATCACTTTATGTCACAACACTCACCATATTCTGCAGTGCTGACATTAACTAACTTTTAAAATTCAGAATCGTAACAAAAGTACGCGCTCCAGTGCTAGGATCAGAAGACCAATGCTTGAAAATGTAAAATTCCGTGTTTTATAAGCTGAGATTTGGAAAAAAACTTCATTACCAACAGTAGCTATATATTATATGTTCTGGACCACTCAAACTCAACTGACAGGAGCTGTCAAAAAGTGATGTGTATGTTCTGGACCACTCAAACTCGAATGACAGGAGCTGTCAAATGGGTGGATGACGTAACTGCATGTTTTGTCTCTCTCTAACGTGTTGGTGTGTGTGTATGTTCTGTCTCGCCATCCTACGTTGGTAGTCGGCGCCGGCGCCCGGGCGCTCCGGCCCCGCGGCGGGGTGCTCCGCCCTCGGCGCTCCGCCGCGCTCCGCGGGCGCTCCGCCGCGGCCCCGCCGCGGGGTGCTCCGCCACGGGGCGCCGCCGCCGCGTGTGACGTCACTAGGGGGGCAAAATGGGCTCCTGCGGTGCGGGGCGCGGGCGGGGAGCGTGGTGATAAGATGCCGCGCCGCCCTTGACATGGTGATAAGCGAGCCGCTGCTGGCATTGGTGGTTCTGAATTTATCTTACATTTGCATTCTGATTCTCATGCGGTGTGCTGCTATTTACTAAAACATAATTCTAAAAATAAAAACCATGACTGAGCAACCAGTAAATCAGTGTAAAAGTAAACAAATGAACGATTGTGAAACGGATTCAGTGCGTATAAGTAGTAGACCGATAGCTAAATTTCCAGTGTATAGTTTAAAGGCGATAAGATTGTCAAGTTTTGTGGATTGGCCAATAAGTATGCGACAGAAACCGGAAACATTGGCTGAAGCTGGATTTTTTTATACTGGTCGCGGAGACAGAGTAATATGTTTTCACTGTGGAGGTGGCTTGATGGATTGGGAAGAAGATGATGATCCTTGGCAACAGCACGCTCGGTGGTTTAGTAATTGTGTATATTTGAGGCTCAAGAAAAAGTGTTTTGAAACATACACGTGTTGTGGTTAGGGAAAGAAAATAGAAATAAAGAAACCTTGTATAAAATGTGTATTTTTTATTTAATATCATAATGGCCCCAAGCTAAAGTGGTGACACCATCTTCCTTAATGTACCTCTTATCATCATTGCTAGAGAGCACTTTTTTTCTTTTAATTTGCGTATACAAATTATGTTGATCACTTATGAATGTAAGCGTATTATCATAATGTACATATTCATTTTCAAGAGCATTTTTATAATTATCAAAATTTAACTTTCTAACAACAGAGGCGGGTGTACCTTTATTTTTCTTAATACTAACATCATTTTCTAAAACATAGCTATACATTTTTGGGCGTAAACCTACAAACTCTTTTATAATACAACCATTGCTCTCATCCTTCATAAGCCCTACAACTTTTTTATTAACAAGAGGTAAATTATAAACATTATCCTTAGGAAAATCTGAGGTGTCGAACATAGTATTTATATCATATCGGATATCTTCATAGAAATTCTTAGTTTTTATTTGATAAACAAAAGAGTCAGTGTCGGTGTAGAACAACTTCACATTAGGTCCATATTTAGGTAGCATATAGGAATAGTGAAAATCATACATTAGACATTTGGAAAGTTCTAATACAGTGAAGCCCGTATAGATCGGTTTGTTGTATAAAATTTTTGTTTTATTTAATTGTACTGCGACAAAATCTTCCGAGAAGATCTTACAACTATGAAAATTTGGATGGGCTATGTATCTTTCAGCACCGTATTTACATTTAGTTCTCGTTCTCTTATCATCCCAATAATTGCAAAGTTTCACATCGACCCTTTTGCCCACATTCTCTATAGTTTTACCGAAAATTGAATTGTTCATTAGTTTGTAAAAGTCTTTCTCAAACGAGTTTGTCGCTAATGTTCTTTTATTAGTGTTTAACTCTATGTAGGGTTTAAGCCATGGACATTGATGAAATGATAGAATTCTATGGATTTTTTTACAAATAAGCCCATTTTCTACACTTTGTTTCAAGTTTAAATAGTGAATGATATAATTTTGTTTATTATCGAGAGTTAGCAACAGTTTTTTAATTTTACCCTTGGGCGGTGCTCTTGTTTCTGCGCAAAATGGATAGTCATTGTGTAAGTCATGTAGTGACTGGGGATATTCCAAGTCCACTTCTAATATGTAGCCAATGTCTGAATCGGGACGTTGTGTCAGTATATTAAACTGTTCAATTTCCTCACTAGTCAACCACTTAAAATTAGAGTAGGGCAGATATTGACTCATAGCATAACCATACAAGTTGTTGACGTCTAAGTAAACAATGAAACTGTCTTCACGTGTAGGATTATACTCTGATGGTTTTATTAAGGGATTATTTGCTACAGCATGCCTTTTGGAAACTTGACATATGCCGCCTCGAATACCAGTCTGTATGAATTGAATCATTTCGTAATCGATGAGAAGTTCCAATTTTACGCCTGTATGTTTTAACATAGCATCCCACGAGAGACCGGGTGCTGTTAGATATCTGCAAGGATCTAGTTTGTATGCACCTAAGCAAACATTACGAAAATTTTCAAACACTTCAGCTAGCAATAAAACATCCGTTTTCAAATATAAGTTACAGTACTCGCCTAAAGATTTTATATTAAACTTATCCCATACAGTTTGTGCATGTAAGTAATCTTCGTCAGCAATGTGTAATTGAGTCAACTCGCTATAAAAAGCATGTTTATCGGGTAATGACTCGTCTAAAAACTTGTCCCAACTATCGATATACTCATATGGGAAAACGCCTTTCCGTGTTAAAAGCTGCATTTGCTGAGGATCGGGGAAGTATCGAGATAAGATCTTAAATTGGTCAGACGAAAGATTATTCGCTAATTTTTCTAAGCTTGAAGACATAAATTTGAATGAATCGACAAATCGAATAGTAATGTTTTTTTCCTTCGTAAAACATAATTTTTGACTAAATGATATATACTTTTCCTTGTGAATTGGAATGCAATCAATATGATTACCTTCTCTCGCAGCTAGTTCTTTGATGAATAAATGACTATCATATCCGCTTAAATTATGAAAAAATATGGGGACGAAATTAGGAAGAGAATATTGAAGATTACATTGATTATGTGCAACACCTCTAATTTTCCCCGTAAGATGACAATGATCAATTACTTTAACATCCGCTGATTGCAATGGCTGTTCACATATATGACAATGAGATGCCGTGTTTATATATAAAATACTATTATTTTTATCATATGGTACATTTGTTGAATAAATATCTGCTATACATTTGGTATCATTATAAATGTTATCAATAAATTTTATTACACAATCCTCTCCGTGATAAGTGACAAATTTACATAGCGATTCATCATAGTTACAGTGTATGTAATATGCGAAACTGCACGGAATGTGCTCATGGGTATAATAAGTATTTTTAATGCTCTCGGTATTTAAAGGCTTTAAAATCGATTCGAAATCTGCATAGATGACAAATGGTACTGAAAGTTGATGACTAAAATTTTTGAAATTTAAATATATATCATCGCGAGAAGGTACTTGAATTAAAGCTTTTTGACAGCCCAACATTTTGTGCTGTTCAAGATTACACTCACTAGTGAAATACTGCAAACATCCAAAGCACAAATGAATTTTCCTTGTATATTTTGTAATTTGAGATCGTACCAAAGCAGACATATTTTTTATCCAACAATAATGGGATTTACCATTTCGATTGTTATCTTCCAAAAATAATAAATTAACACGATGATCGTAGACGTCTACTTTTGATATATACATAGGCACAATAGCTTTTTTTTCAATACCATATACATTAACATTAATTTTATTTAGTGATTCAAACTTCTTAATACCTATAATTGTTACAGGTAACTCGATCCCATCAGTTTTAAACACAGTCTCGTAGGGCGGATATGATGATATTCGGTCAGAGTGTTTATCAGCTGGATACAGTGCGCTCACCACAGCCCAGAAAAAACATGCGTTATCACTGTTTTTCACGTTCACACATGCATGTTTACGCGTTATCCAGCTCGGAAGTGGTATATATGAGTTTCCTTTCAATGGAACATATTTATTAACATTAATTTCTAAAAATTCTATTTTCTCTAATGCCCAACCACTATCTCTTTCTTGGAATTCTTCACATTTTTTCAATATGACAGCGGCAGTGTCCTTGCAGTATGATGTCAGGTCCGATGAATCTTGTAAATGAACGTTTTTCGTGTTGAAAGATTTTAAGCTTTTTATCACATCACTGTCCTTGTACGCTACGTAAGTACAAAAAAGTTCTAAATTAACTTTTACATGTTTATGCGTCTGAACTTCCAGTCTAATTATTTCTTCCACTTTAACACTTGCATTTTCTAAATAATCTTTCGGATTTAATATACTCGATGATCCATTAACCCGATATGTAGCGATTCTACACTTGTATGCACTTTTCACTATGTAGGTGAAATAATCACCCTCATCTTGTTTACACAGTAGCTTGTGACGTTTGCTTCTCGAATGGCTGATCAATTCGGTACTAGGTACTGATGTATTACAATATGAACAGTCGTACATCTTCACAGTGTATTTCATATGAATTGAATGAATTAGAAACTGTCAATTTACCTTTTATATAGTCAACGTTATGACTAAGATTGGTACGTTAGATAAGGAATGATGGAGGTGGTTTTTGTGGTTTAAAGATATTTCATAACAGACTGTTTCAGTAAGTACCTATAATTACCACATTATGCTAAAATAAAATTGTTGTTCGACTGTATAATTAGACAAGGTTAAATAAAAAATTGTTTGATAGTAAACTGTTTTATTATAATATATTTAATACAATTCATACACAATTACGATAAAAGACAAGAATAAAACAGGTTTTCAATCAGATACGCTTTTATTTCTTGATCTGCTATAGAGGTTTTATCGTATATGTTATCCATAATAATACATGCTTCTTCCAACGTCTTCACTCGACTTAGCTTCAATCGTTTTCTAAAATAATTTATTCTGTTTTCATAGAAACTCCTCATCTTTTCTAAATAATCCACTCGTATATCAATACAATTCAAAACATTTTTGAGAGACCACCAATCTTCACTGGAAATACTCAATGATTTATCTTCAAGATGCACTATAATGAAATAGTAAGCTTTCCCATTATCCAAAGTGGTAAGAAAACTTATTGAGCGGTTCGATGCTATTGGGTATGTACCGTCCATAAAGTATTTCGTTATATTGTCTTCATTATCCATAATAACTCTTTTCCATTCGTGTATAGTCATACACAATTTTCCGGCTATATCCACACATACTTGTAAGCATGGACCTTGATCATATTCCAATGTTGAGGAGAGCTTCAGAAATGTAGATATATAAGGAAATAATGGTGTGATATGATAAACATTTTTATTTAATTCACAATAAAAATACGGTATGGATGGGGTGTGTGTGGAATACATCTTCACACCACGAACCGTTTCTCACAACTGAGTAGGAAAACAGCAGATAACCGATGTGAACTGAGCAGGAGGTGGTTGCAGATTAAACTGAATAGATCACTTAAACTGAACAGATCAGTTTGGACGAAACTGCCTGTTTATTGGTTCAGTTTTCGAACTGTATTAGACAAGATGTTGTATTCAAATACTGAGTCATGAATGAGTAAACAGTAAGCTGTTGTATTTGATGGTACATTCTTTTTAAATTCCAACTCTACCTTGATATCTATAGCACCACCGCTAGAACGAAATGAGTCATTCTGTCTTGAACAGTCGATAACAATCAGGGGAGACCTCGTTTTAAAGTGAGCGAGATTAATTTGGGTGGTAGGGTTATTTAGACCATAGTAGGAGCGTTTAAAGTCACTAAAAGATTCATATAATAATGAGTATACCCCTTTCTCGAAATCACAAGCAAACGAGTCATATGGATAATATTGAGAATTCAAGTATAAGCGAGCATTTTGAAAATTACTGTGATCAAACAGACTCATGTCCTTATCAACTTCATTATTGCGTGCATGTTGAAATCCTAGTATGACGTAACGCGGTTTTTCTAATTGCGTAGTTGTTTTTACAGTCCATACATGTTTTTGAGATTGAGGTAAAACTGGATACTCATACAAATCCCATGAACGGAAAGCAACCGGAATGGGAATATTATTTTCAATGTACTTTAATAGACGAAGCTTTTCACTATCTGACACCTTAACCACAGGCATTCGCCAAGCAACCCGCGTTAGATTTATTTGAATCTTCTTCGTAGCATCCTTCGTAATGGCACAGTTGAAATTGGAGGAACTTCTATTAAGGATTAATTCATGTTTAGCATTGACAATGACTTTTTTGTAGTCCTCAGCGAAACCCAACATGTGACGAAGAGGTATATTGAAACAGAAATCGCCATCAATTTCCTTGATTGTGCCCATGTTCCATCCGCTGTTCTCTAGAGCATTACTCTCTTCCTTACCATATGACACGATCCCCTTCATGGTGGTGGAGATACCGCAATTTTTAGTTCTATCAATTTCCACACCATTCAATTCATAGCGAATGTCTTGAAACAGAAACGCTAGACCGTTATTTGTTAGGGTGCACTCCTTATTTATGTTACCCTCAATCATCAGATAACTTTCACTGGGTAGTACTATTAAATCTTGACTGTTGATACATATTCGAATCTCATCATTATTTTTGTATGTTTCATTGTAAGGTATGTATGTGTGATATTCAATGCTCTCTATACTGTCATCAAACACAACCTTCTCCCCAATATCTAAGATTGACGATGACGTCATGATGTCGCTCTTTGGATTTGTAGTCCCAACGATTGAAGAAACAACAGATTATTCTTTGATATTTTGAATGTCTTACGAGCTACAGACGGCGGTGTACTCTCCAAGACGGTGCTCAGATTACTATGAACTCGCGCTCCACTTCCGTCGCTCTTATACACAATCATAGTGCTTTTCTAATATGGAGACGTAAGGATATATTTTCCCCTCTAAAATTGATTAGATTCCCTTGCTCGTTCACAATACGTACATTGAGATTTTGAATAGAGTTTCCTTTCAAGGGTAAGTATACTATATGCGCTGGACTCTCTATAATCTGATATCCTGGCGGTACTGACGGTGAAAACTCATGTAACACATGAGACGCCTTATTATTAATAAATGATCCCTGAATGATGTTGCACTCCACTCTTATAGAGTTCACAGTTAGAATGTTGATCGGTTGATCCGATAAATGAATTTGTTTTTTTGGGAGCACCCTCCGTGAAAAGCCAAAAATACTTCCAATACTGTTCTCTTTCTCAAAGTGTATATCGTATAATGGTGAAAAAAATACACACTTAAATGTGTTTGTATTGGCCTCCATATCGATTAGTTTGTTTCCATCATCATTTGCCCTATTCAAAAGTTCGCGCTCTAGATACTCAAAAATGTCTTCCAACTCGTACGATCCCTCCGGAACTTCGATAACGTTGTTATCACCATAATGAAACATATTATTATGTTTATCAATATTCGGAATTGAATTGAATGTTTTAAAATAAATAAGTGCGCACTCATATTTACCATGACTAGGTAGTTCTATGGGCGGTAAAAAACTAACGTTAAATGAAGAATCATTACCATCTAAACTTAAAGATAATGATGACATTGTTTCAGGTTGACAATTCAATGAGAAATGAAACACAGACATATATTTCATAACATTTTATTAGTGAATAGTCGATCACAAGCATTCGATAGAAAACGTAAACAAAGGTGTCCACAATTAAAAGCGTTATCATTCTGTTCATTTGTATAGTTGTAAATTATTGTTAGTCTATGATTATCTTTGAGCATATAGTGGAGAAACTCCCTAGGTGGCCTTAAGTTACCATAACTATCGAAATATTCACAGATTAAGTTTTTCTTCACATACGCCACCCAATGTGTACCCACCCCACTCGAATCATCTAAATTTATTACACCAGTTTCACATGCCCACGGTGGAGATTTTCTCTTTGCTAGATCATCTCGCATAATCACACCTCGAAAATGTGGGATATTCAATTGTTTTACATATTTGATGATTTCATAGTCGTATAAGCCGCGATTCGGTAGGGCGAGTTTTAGTTTTTTTCATGTGGTGCTAAATATAGACCCATACCATTTTTGTACGGTGCCATATACATTCCTTTACCTACAGCGACAGGAATGTGTGAACGAACAGGATCCTTCTTCTTTACCATTTCATAAATGTTTTTGGCAGCAGTTGACACCCCTCCGGCCAATGAACCGGCAGCCGCAAGCGCTCCCAGTATTGGAATTAATGGAAAAAAACCGCCTCTTTTAGGCAATCGGATCACTCTTGGTTTTTTAATCAGTTTACTTTTTGTATATTTTTTGGCAGCTTTTACAGCAGCACTCAGCAACTTGTCATGTGATGGGGCATTTTTTTTGTCTTTCTTTCCCTTTGAATATGTTTTCAATGCTTTACGAGTCGCCGTTATCACCTTGGACATGGGCGTAAGACCCATGCCACGTTTCACTTTAAATTTCATGATTTTGTTAACGCCTAATGCTGCTAACCTTTCAGAGAATGTGGGCGCCTCCTTCCAACGCTTCTTCGCAACTGATGCCAATTCTAAATCAGCCTTATGCCTTTGTTCTAGAGATGAATTTTGCGCGTACGCGATGTCATGTGATTTACAGGCCTCATCCAATGGGTTTATACCAACATCACCACGATTCAAGCGTTTCTTCAATTTTGTACCAGGACCGCAATAATTATAGCCCGGTAGGTGTAACTCGAAGGGTAGATTATTAATAATATTGTTTAACAAACCACTACCTTGTTTCACGTGTTTTTTACGTGTGTTGCTTTTCTTATGTTGTACAACCATTTTATAAGACTATTTAAAGGCGCATACATCCACTCGTCCACCTTTTATCGAAATGAAGTTTATCAAGCAAAACGCTCATTTATCAGTGGAGGATTGGAACGTTATAAAAAAAAAATCTATAAATAATAGTGAGAAAAAACATGGAAGCCTATTGCCCGATAGTATAAGGTGTTTGATATGTGGACCATCGGGATGTGGTAAAACAAATCTCCTTCTCACTCTGCTGCTCAATGAAAATGGATTGAAATTCCACAATGTTTACCTATATTCAAAATCTCTGCAGCAGCCAAAATATATATTTTTAAATGAGGTGTTCAATCAAGTTTCTGACGCTAATTTATATACTTTTTCGGATAAAAGTGAGATAACATCCTTGGAGGACACTAAAAATAATAGCGTTATAATTTTTGATGATGTGGCGATGGAAGACCAAGAATCGATTCGCATATACTTCTCTATGGGTAGGCATAAGGATCTAGATTGTTTCTATTTGTGTCAAACATATAGCAAAATACCCAAACAATTGGTGCGTGATAATGCCAATTTAATAATACTTTTTAAACAGGATGACTTAAATTTAAAGCATGTGTATGACGACCATGTGAATACTGACATGGCGTGGGAAAAGTTTCTTGAGATGTGTAAAATTTGTTGGAAAGATCAGTATGGCTTTATTGTGGTTGATAAGAATAATGCGATTAATAAGGGTCGTTATCGCAGAGGATTTGATGATTTTATAAGTATATATTAAACTAGTATCAGTTGCAATGGCGTCACTTTATCATGGATCCTTCAACGACGCAGATCTTTGGTGATAAGGCAGTCAAACGTAAGCTAATTCAATCAGTGAAATCCGTTAAAAACAAAATAAAGTCTTTGAATGCTGATAAGGCTGAATTTTCATCAGCTTTACAAGATACCTTTGAACCGATTACGCAACCATTAAATAGTATACTAAAACAAACGTTAAAAATCGAACATAGTGATGATAAGAATGATGATGGAGCACAACAGGAATGGAAAAAGAGAAAAGTAAATGAAGACACTAAAAAAAAGAAACTGAATAGGATATTAAAAGTAAAAAAAGACTTTCAAACCTCACCTACTGAAGATGATAGTAATGATGATGATGATGATGATGCAACAAAATCGCCTCTAGACAGCTCTTTATCGGAAGACAACTTTCAAGATGCCGACAATGTGGATACTCTTCCTCCGTTTGTAAAAAAGTATCTGGATTCGATGATTATCGGTAAAATCTCAAAAATTCCTTTCGGTGTCTATATTACATCCGGAACATATAAAGTGGGTGATAGTACTATAATATTTGATAAAAAAAATTTGAAAATTAAAAACAACAGCTACGGTTACACACCAGGCTTATTGGAGCTGCTATTCAAAAAAGATCCTGATACGTCTATCATACAACAGTCAGACATTGATAATTATTATGAAATTATAACAACGACAAACGCTCATAAACGAAACTTTTCACCAAACGAACAGATTCAGGGTGATCGGAGTAACAAGTACATTACATACATAAAAAACTGGCAAAATCCCTCCAAAAAAGTTGTTGGATCTGGTTATCGTTCTTCCGTTGCAAGCAATAAGAAAGGTTTTTGCTTAAAAAAAAAATACTATCCCAACACGGACGTGGTGTACTGGGATGATCCTAATGAACTCATAGATAGACTGCAGCTTCTTATCGCTTCACGAAAGGCCGGCAATAATGGACATGACAATGAAATATTGTCTATAATAGAGGAATTACAAGAAGCCGGTATTATTACAACACCATCTTCGAGTGTATTAAGACATATCTTAAGCTAAAAGCCTTCTTATTATAAGGATGACAATCAATAAATTCGGACGTTTCTTATCTGAGGGTAAAAGTGCTGCTCGTACATCATCTTCAAGGTCGATTAGGGTATATAAAAACTTGGCAGATTGCGAAAACAGAATTCTCAGGAATGTACGAGATGGAGTATTGAAAAACGACGCGATTAACAAAAAGCAACTGGAGGATGCCATAAACTTTTGTTTGTCTAAAATTAAAAATAATTCAAATATTTTGAAGGAACTACAGAGCCACTCTGGAAATCAAATATCCAAATCAAAGGAAACTAAACCCACAAGTGGGCCCAGTGTGAAATCTAATAAGGAGAAAAAGTCATGAGTAAGTGGCGAGTCGTTCAGGAACTTCATAGAAATGCACGAAAAACATACCCACGTCGACGCTTTATTCAAAGAGGATTTGATGATACGTGGCAGATAGATCTGATAGATATGCAAAAGTACTCCAAGTATAATAAGGGGTTCAAGTACATATTGGTGTGCATCGATACATTTTCAAAATATGCATGGGCTCAACCGGTAAAGAATAAATCGGGTGATGATGTCACTCACGCTATGTCAACTATATTGAACAATAATCTAAAGAGGAAACCGATAAACGTACAATCCGATGATGGAAAAGAGTTTTACAATTCAAAGTTCACGGCATTAATGAAGAAAAATAAAATTAATCACTATTCTACATATAGCGTGATGAAAGCGTCGATAGTGGAGAGATTCATTCGGACTATCAAAAGTTGGCTTTGGAAACAGTTTTCCTACAATGGTTCGTATAATTGGATTGATCAGGAGCTGCTCAATGTTATGCACAAATATAATAATAAAGTACATAGTACTATCAGGTGTTCCCCAGCTAGTGTGAATCATACTAACGCGAATGTTTTGTTATCTACTGTGTATAATCACATTAAAATAAGGCCAAAGGCAAAGTATGTGTGTGGAGACTATGTGCGAATCAGTAAGCATAAAAGTGCCTTTTCTAAGGGATACACAGGGAATTGGAGTGTGGAAATATTTAAAATTATTAAAGTGAATACAACTGACCCCATTACATATAATTTACAAGATGAGAAAGGACAGCCAATATTGGGAGGATTCTACGAACAAGAACTGCAAAAAGTTAAATATCCAGATGTCTATCTTGTGGAAAAGATTTTGAAGAGGAAAGGGGATAAAGTTTTAGTTAAGTGGCTCGGTATGAATGAAACCTCTTGGATCAATAAAGAAAACAAAGTTAATTAAATACACGTGTTTAATTTTATTATCCATACACCTTTATACTTAGGCTATACATAGATCATTATAAACCTATAATTAATTTTATTATCCATACACCTTTTTTTATACTTAGGCTTTAAGTACATAGCCCATTACAAATATTATGCTACAGCAAAACCACTAATTTAACAATATAAATGGATAAAAACAATAAATACAATTTAATATTCAAGCTGCAAAAAAATGTCTGTACCTATACATCGCGCTGCAATGGCAAATTTTATTTTTATCATTCAGTATGTCTTTTACAAGTATTTGATATTTATACTTAGGCTATACATAGACCATTATAAACCTATAATTAATTTTACTATCCATACACCTTTCTTTTTACTTAGGCTATAGGTACATAGCCCATTACAAATATTATGCTACAGCAAAACCAATAAAATTTAACAATAAAAATAATGATACAGTGATCAATGGTAAAGAATACTATTTAATAGCCAAGCTGCAAATACTTGCACTTCTACACCGCTGCAATGGCAAATTTTATTTTTATTATTTGATTTAAATTCGGTGTGTCTTTTACAATTGGTACTAGGTATTTCTAATTTTAAATCTATCATAATATTATTGAATTTTGGACAATTAAATGTCTCTAAATCTATGCTCGACAAACCTAATCTATCTAATAATATTTTTTCTTGCTGACCCCCCTTATATGCCCATAACTTGTTTTTTCCCTATCTAAACTATTGATATAGTTCACTAATTGTTTATAATGAATATCGTTTTTAAAGTTTTTTACTTGCAGCCCATGCACAAATTTACTTACATACCAATTGGTTTTACTGAAATTTTCTTCAACAAACGACTGCGGTAGCTTAATATGAAATAAATAGAGAAATTCGCGGTGAACATTAAAAATTGCCACTTCCTTGAACAAAAATGACCCGTTTTTCGTCTGAAATCCCTCTATATCTATTATATATTTAATATTTTGTAAAGTATTCTTAAACATTTTCAATTATCAATACTGCGAAATTAAATAATAAATTAGCACAGCTCACTTTGAAAAGTTCGAGTCTAAAACACTCCGCCGGGGTTTGGTACAGTAATGCTAATTTATAGCCAACTATTACCAATACTGCAAAATATACAATTTAATAACAAATTCGCACTGCTCACACGGAAAAGTTCGTGTGCAAAACACTCCGCCGGAGTTTGGGAAAGTAATACCAACCACTCTTCCGCAGTAATATTAATGTCACCCACAGTATTTTCCCAGTGATCTGCAAGGTCGTCCCAGGTCTCAATCAAACTGTAAATTTGATTATCGTTAAATTCACTTCTTTCATAAAGTTTTTTCAGCAGGATGTCTACGTCTCCAAGTAGTTTTGCTAAGGGTATGTGTGAAGTCCATAGACATAGTAATTGATTTGATGACAAGTATGATATCCACTCTTTCTTACATTCAGAGTACATTACTTCCACAAGAGACATCATATTTAATTTGTTTTTTTTTCTGCAATCTGCTGCAACATAAATTTACATTTTACTGTATATCGGTATCGATGAAATTAATTATTTCATGGCCCGTTTTTAAATTTTGAAGGCATCTTTGTTGCCACTGCGATTTTGTAGGGTTTGTCGATAGCAGGTATCAGAGACTGACAGACATATTTTGCAAATTAAAAATATTAACATTGAAAAAATAACCGTATCACTGTATATCGGTATCGGTGAAATGGACTGTCCAGCTTTGTCCGCTCGGCCCCTTATTAATAATGTACAGGCCCTGATTCAGGTCATTAATAACCTCTTCGTTCAAATCATTGAATGCAGCCGGTAATGCAATAATATAGCCATTATCTAAATACACGATGGTTTGCAATGATCCCGGTTTAAATTTTGAAGGCATCTTTGTTGCCTCTGCGATCTTATAGGGCTTGTTGATTTCTAAATCACCCATTCTTTTCCAAACCCTCTTTCCTCGGTTATTTAAAATGGACACTGACTGAGACATTTTAAAAAAAATTTGACACTTACAACTTTTACAACTTAATGTTTACACTGTTGGAAACAGACACACTAATGATAATATTCTGAAAAGAACTGCTGTATATATACCTCCAAAACTATGGGAAAAATAAGCTAGAATAATTATCGCAGGAAGTACAAAAAACCACAATTATTGTTATCAATACTAAAAAAATACTACAAATATCGCAGGAAGTACAAAAAACCACAATTATTGTTATCAATACTAAAAAAAATACTACAAAATTGTAAATGAAAATCCCAAGGGAAAACAGTAACTATAAAACCGCAATTTATCATTTAGTTTTAAAAAATACTTTGGTTGAAAATTTATTGACCACAACTAAATGATAGTCGTTAAACATAATTATTATTAACTACTTAATTAGTACGCATTCGAAAAATAATATGAAAAAAGAAACAATAACCTTGAGCTGTCACCTTCGAGGTCATCGAATAGGTATAATTGCCAAACATTCAGCATCGCTCAATGTTCCACTCTCCAATTTATCCATCTGCTCAAATGTCCAATCCTGAACGTTTTGAAGTACATTCTTAAAATTTTGACATACATCACTTAATGGTTTTGTTGTTGTTCTCAGTGAAGTTTTCAATATTATAGGCTTCATCGTTGTTGAGCTTGTTGATGTCATCCACCGTGTGCTTGGGGGCAATAATGAAGGGTCTTCTGAGGTTGTTTCAAATCTCTTATCCTTTGTTGTTTTTGATGTTGGTTTGTTTTTATTATTGTAATTAGCACCACCTCTTGGTAATGATAAAACAATTTCCATGCCCATATCATCCCTATATGTCTGATGAAACGAATCAGATGTCCATGTTTGATGTAAAGTATTACTCACACCATCGGCACTAGTCCCACCTGCAGTGCCTCGCTTTGAACGGAGCATGATGGAACCTTCATCATGACATACTGTTATCTCCACTTGTTTCAACAATGATGTATAATTGTCACAGAAACGAAGATTAAATTCATCAAATTTCATTTTACTTGTAATCGTCACATTACCGTCATCAGCTGAACCGTTGATGAAATAGAACTTCATTCTCCAATTAGTCACCAAATCGCCTCGCTCATCAATTAACTCCATCTTTTTTAGTCTACACCACTCGCCTGCACTGCATAAGTCAGTTAAATTTTCAGCCAAAGCTTTCGTCACATTTCTTATCACAACTTCAGAACCAGTATCGCAGTTATGCTGCAGGTGGAACATTACCCACCAGGGTAACAAACTTGTTAACAACATTATGATACAACTGAACCGCTCAATAAAAACTTTATAAATGTGCAATTGCATTAATGACCATCCGTCTTTTATATTCATCTCATATCGCTTATAACGGGATATTGCATTTCCTATGAATCTAGGATGAAAAATCCTTTGCTTCTATTATTTATCGCAACAAAGTATGAAAACACTCGGTCCCATTATTTATCACGACAAATGATAATTCTAAAATTGCCCGTCATATCAACAACAAACATTGTAATTCACGCCCACATCAACTCATCGCAGCCCTGTTACCACGTACGGAAGCGCGGGGCGGCGGGGGAGGGGGGCGAGCCAAAAAACATTCATGAAGTGACTTGACATTGGCATTATGCAACTCACAACCTTTGCCTTTTAAAAAAAATGACAATCACTGACAACGCTTAACATTGGCATTATGCAACTCACAACCTTTGCCTTTTAAAAAAAAATGACAATCACTGGCAACACTTGACATTGGCCATAGACCCCTCTCTACATTTGCCTAAAAAAATTAACAAACACTGGCAACACTTGACATTATATGCAACTTTGTCTTTAAAAAATATATATTAACAAACACTGGCAACACTTGACATTATATATAAGATATATTTGTCCAAAGATATTTTAAATTTATCTATGTATTTAAAATTAGTGAATTATGTTAGGCTTTGGATAAAGGCTTTAAAATTAGGATAACTCAAATAGCTACTTTTGCTATTTTATAAGTAAGCACGCCTCACAAGCCTCTCAACCCCTGCTGCCCACTGCTGGAGGTTCTCGTTGGGCCTTTGAATTCGCTCTCGAAGCTGAGCTCGTTACACATGCTCTAAGTGTTTCTCGCCATAGCGAGTTTCTAGCGCTTCTATTAGGGCTTCCAGTGTCCGGCCTTCCTTCGGTAAGTTATCATAATTTATATCATAGTTTTAAGCCTATGAAATAAATAAATGATTAAATGATGATTAAATGATCTATAGTCATCAAGGCGTCTCCTCTTAAGGCCAGGGTTAAAGCTGTAAAAGAGTAATCGTTTCCCCAGACATTTGCTTTTGCGAGCGTCTCGAACTGGTATCGGAACGCCGACTAGGAAGAGCTTCCATCGAAGTGTGGAAGGTCGAGCCTCGCCGATGATGATGACGGAACTACTACGGGCTCGCGAGTCTTTAGTTTAACGACCTCATTGCTAAGCTGTTGTAGGCGATTGTCATGGCCTTCGACTCGCTCCTCCAGATGGTCCGTCCTCAGCGTGATTTCTTTGGCTTCATGCTGAACCTCCTTGAGCTTTTCCCCGAGTCCAGTCAGCCCACTGTTGATTTTGTCGATCACAGTTTCGCGGCTGGCCTGGATCTATTCCTGGATCTCGCGGCGACTGGCTTCTTTACTAGTCTGGATCTCCTCCCGGAGACTAGCCTGCATAGCTTGCATATCGCGGCGGCTGGCTTCTTGTTCGCGGCGGCTGGCGTCTAGACTGGCCTGCATTCTCTGTATGACGGACAGTAGCGCTGTCATATCCATTGCAAGGGCCGGTGCTGCGCTTGTCCCTGACGACGACCCCGATGCAACAATCTCGTCCTCTTCCTCAACCGCAAGTTGTCGCGCAACATCCATGCCGACTTGTCTCCTGGTCCTCGTAGCGCGTCCCTCTTCTTCTTGTTGTACTAACGGCATCCCACTTCTGACACCAATTGTTACGCGCTATGGGTAATAAAAATGCCGTCTGTAACGTAGAAGACGTTTATTGTCAGCTTTCACAAAAATCCACTTACCAGAGTCCAAATCACAATGCACAATTACTATAGTCCAATATCTTCGCTGTAGTCGTCGAAATAATTCTTCCTTGTCGCTTGTTAGAGATCGCTTCGGTTTCACTTCCGGAACTAAACTGCCCAGTCGCGGCTCGGCGCGTGCCTTATATACTGCTACCCATGGTTCTCTAGAAATTTCCCGAACCACTAAAAACAATAGGCCCGTCCCGAACGTTTACGTTATTTTACGTTACTACGCACTATGTACAGCCTTATGTACAGTCAAACAATAGACGCGGGCCGCGATGTAAAGAACCTTTATTAAATATTATATTAAATTTTTATTTAAAATATTAAAAGTACGCTATATATAGGTACGTACTCGCCGCGGATCCCGAATTTGTTTACTCGTAGAAATCGATGTTTTTCTTATGACTGATTTTTCGAGAACTTTCTTCTTGCTGTACGACACTTTGTTTTCAAGATATAGGTACTCAAAGTCGTAACAATATTATTCCGCCTACTCGTTTACAATACATATTGGCGAGGTTCTCGAACGAAGGCTTTAAGTAGCTAGTTCTAAAATTCGGAACCACATAAACTTAATATTGTGTTTGCGTCACTCGGAGGTATTAGCCGCGCCAATAAAGAAACGAATCTAAAATGGCGTCTGTGTACCTGCACTGACAGATGGTAGGGTCAACAAATAAAAAGAAAAATAGTAAGAAAAAGTATTTTTTTATTTATATAGAAGTATTACCCAAGGAACATTGGTTTGTTTTTTATGCAACAACAACAATTGCCAGTTTAATACAACAGGTATAATAAAATAGATAATAATAGAATCGTAAAACTACCATATTTTAGATGTTGATGGTTCTTCACCACGATCACTGTAGTCTATTGGTTCGACACCACCCATTTCGTCGTCTATCTCTTGACAGTTGTCGCTTGAGGAATCTTCATTATCACTTTCTTCGTCACTGCTGTGCATTTCAACTTGGATGATAAAGTTTTCTATTTCAGTTTCCTTGGACACATCACGTTCATCGTATTTCTTCGACCCTTTTAATATGATTTATTTGTTTTTTCCAGTCATCAGGTATTATGGAAGCGATTGCTTCTTTTGTCAGCTGTTCAATTTTGTTTTCGTGCTGTTCAACATTTTTGTCAGCTACTCTTTGTTTTGTTAAATTCCATACATGCTCAATTGGATTCAAGTCACAGTTGTATGGGGGTAAACGGAGCACTTAATGCTCAATAATAATGGGATTTTAATAACTCGTCCACAACACAACGCTTTTCAGGTAGTTTTTTTGTCAACTTTGTTAAAAGCTCTGCTTTTGTCCACTCTTCCTTGAACGAGATGTCATGTTTCCTCATAAATCTTTTCACATCTTCTTTTCGCGTAGCCGATGATGGCGCTTTTTCTATTTGCATGGAATGATAAGGCGCATTGTCCATTACTAGTATGGACAATGGTGGCAAGTTGGGTATTACAGCCGGTGGCACAAAAACGTACGCTTCATAACTTGAAAGTGGAACATTGAGGGGACGGAGGGGTGACTTATTGCATTCAGAGGGCGAGTGATTCATGATGCAATGACGCGTTCATCAGGCTTCGTTGGCAACAGTGGCCACAATCATACATCACGCTCCAAAGTTTTTATACCACCTCACACGTACAGCCACTTACGGCAACAATGCGGCGACTCTAAGCGGCTACACGGTCGAGGAAACTGAATTTTTCATCAACTCGATGCTTTTCCACTGGATCGCTTTGCACACTACACAGTGTGACAAACGGCGTTTGCTCTGGATGCGCGCAAAATCTCTGATGGTCATCGACGAGTCTCGTGAGTTGGCCGCGGCGGGCTCGCGTACCTGCATCCTTGTCTCAACATTCTCATAATTTTCTTGGTTATGCTTGAAAACCCCGGCCGCTGCTGCAGCATCACGGGTCTCTCGCGCATCGGCGGAGCTTGGCCGGGTATTTAGGAAAGAGGTTCGAGAGCGAAAATGAAACTATTGGTTTGCTCGACGACATATTGATTTATTTAAAAAAATTACAAGGGTTTGCTACATCAATCTGTAGAGTAACGGACCGCAAAGACGCATGCCTACACCACGCAAAAAAACAATATCATACAAGGAAAGTAACCGAGTATCGGCCGTGTCTTGGTCTAACGAGATTCCCCGTCGTTGGCGCTCGATCATAATATTCCGGAGAAGGTGTAATCAGTCCCTGACGTGATTCCAACAATAATGATGCGAATGCCCGTATCGACACTGCTCATCTCTCGAGGGCAAACGTTTCGAGCGAAAACGTTGACAAACGTTTCGCAGCCACGGCCGTCGTCGTTTGCCAAATGGCACGGGCAGGAGGCGTGCCTGTAGTCCGAGCAGATATTCATATGAACGTGAATTTTGATAAAGTTTTCTAGCTCCGAGACACTGGTGAATTTCTTCAAACCGGCAGGATAGATCCCACCAAATACAGACACCAAACACTCGACATTTATCAGAATTTTTCCGTTTCTTCTTGAAGGATCAAAGTTGTATTCAATCTTGATTCGTTTGCCATTGATGAAAGTAATTTCAATGTTGTGAGTAGACATTTGCCACAACTTTGTTCGAATGGCAGGAGGACATTGGTCCTTTCGAGGCCAGAGCGAAAGGAGAAAATTTCGAAAATCGGCAAAAGGAAGATACTTGGACAGGTAAAGTATCGTATCGTCCACAGAATAATTTCCTCGGACGTCAACACCGTTGGCATTGTGTTATTTATCGTGTCCTCTCGTTTTCCAAACTATACCGAACGCGCGTCCTCTCACGATGACCATCTACGACGATTTGGTCAATAGTCTTATATTTTATACCTGAATTATTTATAACTTGTTATCTTGCTATCTGTAAACAGTGGAAGTTGCCAATCTTATATACGCCTGCTCTAAATATTTGCTCATCGACTCTGGCTCTATGCTCGCGAGAAGGCATGCACGGTCCAGCAAACATGGGGCGAGTCTTGTTTCCATCATCTTTATAGTACTCTGCATCGAGACTGTGCAATGCGTTGTCAAAAATACACGTCAAAAGCCTACAGGAAAGTTCCTTTCCTCGATTACATAACGCGCCATATTACCCATTCATAAATTCTCTATTAGACGCGGGCGTTCGGCGGGCTTGGAGTTGAAAATCCTTTTGATTTTTGATATATTCCCATCCTAAATTTGTTTACATTGTACGAAAAAACTTTTGCATGAATCATACGTCTGGGCGATAGACGTGACTGGCGCTGCGCCGTTATACTTGATAAGCAGAGGCTACGAATGAGAATTATTTGTGTGGTCCGGTACGAACGACCTAATGAACCGGTATTCGATAATGTCCGATATCTATAATGTTCATTGATAACCCGTTTACATTCATCCAACATTCAGGCGCTTAAGTGTTTAGCGTGTGAGCGAAAGTCTATTCGGAATAATCTGCTGCACATGCGATACCAACGATAGATTGGTTGAGATTCGTTTTGTGTCCTGCTGGTAGTAGAATGTTATGGGCCTACAGGTATAATAAGTAAAAAACAAAGAAACATACAAAAACGTATTTAATGGCGTTTACTACGATAAAACAAAATGCTGTGATATACATATACAACCAAACTATTACTACATATTAAAGCTAATTATGTTGAAAGCAGTTTGCTTTGCTGCTATTCATCGTCGCTGCTATCATAACTACATCGATCTCTAGAGCAGTTCTGAGCAAGTGTTCCGGAGTTGCGCGTCTGCCCGTTTGAAAGTATACAACAATGTCATCTGGCAATAACGAATATCGCTCGGCAATGTCCTGGTTGAACAGCTCTTTCGATTCTCTCAAGAGAATAGTGGTATTAAGATACTGGTTTAACCACGAAGCAACATGTTGCGAGCAATAGTGTTGAAAATGGCCGTGTTGGCACTCGTCGACCGGCGGCTTGACGAATGCTCCGTAAGCATGCTCGTCGTCGTCGTATAGCAGGTGACACGGGCAACAGGCGTGACGACTTCCCGAACACAAGTTGACATGAACATGCATTTCGATAAACTCGTACAGCTTTGGTATACTCCTGAAGCCCTTCATCGCCGCCCGAGGGATGATTCCACCAAACACAGGAACCAGCGACGTGGAGTCAATGAGAACCCGTCTTCTTTTATTCTCGTGGCATCAAAATTGTATATTATCGGTAATCGTTTCCCATTGAAAAATGTGGCTTCGAAGGTGCCAGTAGACAGTCGCCATAGTGTTGATTGAACAATGTCGCTTTCATTGCCATCGGGCCAGATGGACCTGTCCAAGCTTCGGCGATCTTCAAAGTTTAGGAATTTGCAAAAGTACAGAATAATGTCCAAAGGCAGATACGA
Source organism: Pyrgus malvae (assembly GCA_911387765.1). Taxonomy (NCBI): domain Eukaryota; kingdom Metazoa; phylum Arthropoda; class Insecta; order Lepidoptera; family Hesperiidae; genus Pyrgus; species Pyrgus malvae. Next base: position 6,151,146 of record OU426976.1, on the reverse strand, counting down.
TGGCTGCCGCTCGGAAGCGGATAACTGATGCACCTGCTCCATCTTTTGTTCCTGTCGTCTGAGCTGGCTCTGCTCGCACAGCAAATTGTAGAATTTACGGAAGAAAACGATCAACAACGGGCGACCACAGATTAATGCGTCTCTGCCGATTCGTTCCTTCGTACTGAATAATACACGATCCTGGCTATTGCAATACTTTATACCGTGCATGACACGGACACGGCACATGTCATTATTTCAATTATTCAATGCTTCAACTACTTCCTTGGAAGAGTATATGTACATGTTTTATCATTAATGTGTGGTAATCATTCTTATCTGCATTGACAATGTTAAAACATAAATATCACACTTTTGTTATTGCATTCGTTGTTACTCGTAGAAATGCATAAGTCAACTTGTATGCTGCATACATTTATTGAGAATAGATATAACATATGGATCTTATTTTAGGCTGAAACGTGGGTTTACACGCCGATGGCTCGCTTCAACGAGCAAGTCGTTATTCGTGATTCGTCGTGGCTCTCGGAAATACATCGATCGGTAAATAATTGTTTTTCGATGTCAACACCGGTACCTGCAGCGGCGAGGCCGGTGGCGATGCCCGTGGCTGTGCCGCAGCCGACGTCATTCTCCGTTTGCGGCACTGCATGGTGATGGCATAAGAATAAATAATACTACGTAGAACGGAAACTCCCGCTCCGAACGGGCTCAAGGTCGCGATATTAGCCTACACGTTAATTTCGGCTAAACCGACTACTGAAGACGGGCTGTCTCGGACGAGCGCGTCAATTACAATAACGGCGCCAAGTTAAAGTGGTGTGTTTGGTTGTACAAACAATTCTAAAACAATGCCAAACTTAAGTTTTTTTAGTTTGCCCAAAGATGATGCGAGATAAGTAATATTTTTTAAATATTATTCCTTTTCCGTACCTAATTTATCAAAAGGATATGACCAGTTCTTTTTGTGTAGCCAATTGTTTCACTTTCACTCAATTATAAAAAAAATATGTTAGATAACTACAGCATTTTAACATGTCGCCAAAATATTTTTTAATAGCCCCCGCCATCGGTCATTGAACCTTTCTCGATTGTTTTGCCTCGCGATTGCGGCGCCGCGGCACTGGTGCACGACGCACGTTGTACTTAATATGTAATTCGTTTATTTTAAACCTACACTACGTAAGTACTTACACCTATGTAGGTAAGTAATACTTACTTAAATGGCTTCATTTGGTATGGTACTTATAACTTATTAAGTAATATTATTTATAAGTATTTATAGAGTAGGTAAGTATTTATCATTCTCATATTTTGTAATACTAAACTAAAATAATGATTTTTAAGTAAAGAAAAACTTATATTTTTGCGATATTATCTTTAGACATAAGCATTACTAACAGTTCACAGGCCTGGCAGCACGCCTGGGCGACAGAGGGGCGTAACGGGGTGAAGAGGGAAGTAGGTATATAAATTGCGGCATATCGATGGCGGTCAAAGGAGATTCCGTTCTATGTAGTATTATTTATTCTTATGGTGATGGGTTTATCGGGTGTTTTTGTTTGGGTTTGTTTGAACGCGACTGCACTAAAAGCTGAGCGCGTACACGAACGTTCACTTCCTTAATGTTCGGTTCCTTATCCAAGACAATTTATATCTGCACACGTTCTGAGAAATGATTACGCTCGCATCACTTGTTCTCAAAGCTCGATTTGAATAGCGTGCATGCATCATGATGATCGCGATGCGTACATCAAGAATAAAGTATACAAGTTTTCTATCTCAAAGTGTAAAAGCCATGATGAGTGCACAAATAGCAGACCATGCAGGCACTGCAAAGCAACAATAGCGATGGGCGAGTCGAGTTGCCTGATTCGAATAACTCGAATCAGACTCTGATCGAGTCGATTCGAATCAGGTTTCTTTGCGACTCGAATCAACTCGCCTACTCTAATACTCTATTCACCGCTTAGAATCGCATGCACTAACTCTCTACTTAGTTGTTTCGAATCGGATGCGATTCGTAAGTCGACGAGCGAGAAGTGAATTCATACGAATCGGCAGCGTTCGGTTTCACTTGTATTCCTTCGGCGCTCGTCGGCTCAAGAAACCTGAGTGTGAGAAAGAAAGCAATATTTTAAGCCTTTCCAGTTCCAGGAATATTAGTGATGAGGCGCTCCTTTGCTATGATTTTTTGTCGTTTACGGGGTAATAATAATGTATTAAATACGCGTAGGTATAGTATAGTTTGGGAAATATAATTTATTTAACCGGTTCAGCTTAACGATTGTAGCGCGAAGCCGCGAATCGCGTATAAGAATTACTGTGTTGTTGGCTGATTATACAATAAATAAAAATTACATAGGTATCATACTTTCCTCGGGATATATTAGATAAACGATAATATCTATTTTGTATTGTACCTATAAAAATATTTATTTGTGAATATGTCGATACGATACGATGTCTTACTTACTCACACTCAGAAATTCAGTCAAATTAACTCGCATCGAGCATGTAAATGTAATATGACTCTACTCGACTCGATTAGCCAACTCGCGGGACTTGCAAACTCGTGGATCGGTCGAAACCGCGAACGACAACCGGAGCCAACCGGTTCGGTTAATGCGAGTCGAGTCAACTCGAGTTCCGATTCGAGTTTGCTTCCAAATTGATTCGAATCATCCGAGTTCAAGAATAATGGACTCGTAACATCGCTGAGCAGCAATAACAACTACCACACTCAAGTACACTTTGACAATGGTCGTAACGGCCTTGACGGCTCATTATTACATCGTTATCGCGGCCGTTAAGATACGCGCAGTGTTTTCGCAAAGCTGCGATAGATGCTGTTTTGCTCCGTTGCCATAATAATGTGAGTCAGGCGACTTGACCGATAAGATGCCACGTAGCAGGACAACCGCATATACCGCTGCTACTTTTTAGTTTCATTCTAGTTGAGCTGGCGGGTCAACTGTAACTACTTCCGATTCTGTGGTTTGTTGTCCGCGCACCCAGTATAAGGACTGCGCGCTGCCATGCTCCAAATGCTGCATTTACTGCTGTCGTTACGAGGATTAGTTATCGGATTGTATTTAGATTTTTATAAGTAAACTATTGAAGCGTGACTGCTGAAGCTTACAGTTTGCACGAGACAGCTTTCATGCCCGAATCCGAAAATACCACTCATTCCTTGGCCCGATACTTCCGCCTCAAGATATGACCCGTATGTTCTTGTGGTACTGGCTGTAATTTTTCTTCTAAATATTTAAGAAAGTTTTTCCCATCCATTTCATTATGGTAGTCGCCTTTCTTGGATTTTGCTTTAAAAAGCAAGTCAGCACCGTCCAAAAAGCCATACTCGCTTCCTGCGTGCACTATTTATTACCCACCTCTGGCCAGGGGCCAGGGCTGTCGTTTTTTCTAATGCCTTTATTTTTAGAACTCTGACAGCATTTGCTCACCGTGTAGTTGGCATGGATCCAACTCTCGTCCATATAAACAAATGTTTTTTTATTGGCCCCTAATGCGTCATTTTGTCTGATGCGACGCAGGTAACGTACGCGCCAAGCTTTAATATTTTCACTTACAATGAGAATTGATCGGTTTTGACGACATGTTTTGAATCGATCTTCGTTTTGTTCTGCTCAGCTAGTTTACCTGAAAAACACAAATAATCTAGATTTACTAAGGTAAGCAAAATAGAAAAGTACAAAAATCTGACGGACTTTATTTCTCGCTCTTATAAATAAGTTTCTTGCAGTGTTTGTTGTATTAATGGGGTGGATTTAACATTGATGCGACAAGCAATGCTCGTTTCAATCTTAACACGTTCTCTGCTAACGCGGTCAGTGCTGACCGACAGTGAAGTTTCCCTTTAGGCCTATTAAAAATCATAAGAAGCCGAAATTAATGCCACAATCCAGGGTTTACAAGCTACTTCATCGTCTAAGTGGACAGATCCCAAAGGTAATCAGCGGAATATAATTCCCTTTACTGAATGTTGTGGCATGCCGGTTTCTATTCGTACTTCAATGACTGATAAATCTCCGGCTGATTTTAATGCACTTTTGGTGACGGATAGCCTTTTACAAGAAATCGTTGAATGTAGTAATAAATAGTAAATAAGTAACACTGCTGAAGCTTCGCAAAATGCAAGAATACGCTTATGGTCTGAAAAGAATCTTTCTGAGATGAAACATTTTTTCAGCTTAATTTTGTACATGGGTTTGGTAAAGCTTCCACCGACTTCACCGCGTTCAACACTTTCTGGATATACTGAATGTCAATTTCAAAAGAAATTTTATTCCAGGTCAAGACATATGCGTCGATGAAAGTATGGTTCCGTTTTGAGGACGCTTGCTATTTCGCCAGTATAATAAGCAAAAACGTCATAAGTACGGGATCAAACTCTTCAAATTGTGTACCCTACCTGGTTATACATTTAAAATAAATATATATGCTGGTAAACAAAACGAAGAAGTGAATGTCACGCCTCAAAGAGTTGTAATGAACCTTTGCCAGGACTAACTTAATAAAGGATATTCGTTATACACAGATAACTGGCACACAAGTGTACCCTTAGCCAGTGAGCTCCTGGAAAATGAAACACATCTAATTGGAACTTTACGAAAAAATAGGAAGCATTTTCCTAATGTTGTCGTTTCTACGAAGCTGAAAAAAGGCCAGTTCATAGCGAAAGAAAGTGAGGATGGGATAACAATTTTACGATGGAAAGATAAACGAGATATGTTGGTACTTTGCACAAAACATTCAACACGTTTTGTTTCCGTTAACAAAAATATTAAAACCACGATGAAACCGGCTATTGTTGTAGATTATAACAAGGCAAAAGGAGCAGTGGATTTAGCTGATCAAATGGCAGCATACCAAACTCCATTAAGGAAGTCCATAAAATGGTATAAAAAACTGGCATTTGATCTCATTTTGAATATTGCAATGGTAAATGCTTTAGTTTTGTATAAAAGCATCACAAAAAAGCCCATACCTATAGCAGATTTTAGAAAAGAAATACTAGAGTTTTTTATCAAAACCTTCAATACCCAGAGCACTTTCGGCTTTCGGGCCGAACGACAAGAAGAAAACACGTTCTTTAGAAAAAACCAGGACCTTCTTTGAAGGTGCGTCGGTCTTGTGTAGAATGTTACAAGAAAAATGTTTCTACATTTAGGCGTGTAATAGCCAGAAACAAGACCTAAAAAGTACCTACTTTCTGTAATGCTTGCCCAGACAACCCATTTCTATGTGTTGAGTGTTTTGCCAACGTTCATATATAACTTTATAGGTATCTTTCATTACTGTTCCTTTTTATATGGTTATTTGGTATCATTGTTAAAATGTTAAAGAAAGTTTTACTTTTAATTGAGTGTGGGCTCACTAGTTCACCACATATACACGTACTCACCCACACTCATATAAAACATACACGCACACATACACATACATATATTCATACACACTATCTATATACATATACACATACATACATAACATACACACGTCAAGCGTCGCCGGTCATCTACCATACGGGCCGGTCGCTAGGTGCATTGAAAACGTAGCCGAGTCCCGTTAGCTTTCCGGCTGCTCGGGCGCACACGCCGCGCACCTCTCGCCCCTGACAGCTAGCGTCGCACGCCACGCCACGCCAGTCGACTCACGCTCCTTCGACGCGAAGCCCGTGCTGCTCGGCTACCGTTGCCTCCCGCTATCCGCCGCTTACGCTTTACGCTAACGCGCCCAACTAACTGTTTTCTATTTCGTGTGACTTTCCATAGCTGTACTGTCTTTCTACTTACTGTGTTATCGTGTTTCCGTTACTCAATCTTTCGTGTGACTCTTGTGTATCTATTTCTATTCTATTGTACTTACTGTTTTCACTCCTTCTGAGCTATATCTTGTGTTTTTTTCCTTTTGTAACTTTATCTTCCGTGTGTGTGCGAAATAAATCGTGTGGGAAATCATAACGGTGTTCGGACTATTATTGCTTCCAACCTACACGGACTGCCACAACCAGCAACACACACCTATTTCCACATGAGTTTACAATACAGTACAATACAAATTATCTTTATTGTATACCATTAATAATTGTAATACATTTAAATATTATATATAAATACATGTACAACAGGCGGTCTTATCGCTAAAACAGCTATATCTTCCAGACAACCTTGTATGGTTAGAAAAGTAAAGAAAAACAGTACAGTAAAGGGTAACGGTGCACAATGCTACCTACAACTTAGTTCCTATGTCAGCAGACAATGTTATAACAGCATGCATCAATTTATAAAGAGAGAGAAGTTTAAGAGCGATAGAAGAAGTTTGAATAGGAGTAAAATAGTTGTAAGTACCTACAAGCTTAAAAAGTGGTCCTTCACTAGCTTATTGAACGATTCCAAAGAGCGTGCATGTCGAATAGCGACCGGCAAATCGTTCCACAACCGCACATCTACTGCAGTGAAGGAGTTTTTATAGAAAGAAGAGGAGAATGTAGGAACAGAAAGAGATAAGTTATAATTAGAGCGAAGAACCTTAGTTGTGTGAGAAAGATGCATCCAGTTAAATCGTTCTTTCGTTTAATTATTAGAAAAAACGTTTTGATTTTTTGTGGTGTTTTCAATAAATTTCTTTGCATGGTAATTGTTGTTTTTCTTTCTAACTTCTTAAATTTTTCAAAAACCAACTTGATATGGAAAAGCTAGAGGACCAATTAATATGAGATTTAGTTTGACAGCACTGCCCAACGGCCTGTAAGAACGAAAACCCTTGTAAAATGCGGTCATCACTGACTGGCGCGGCTTGAATGAAACTGGACAGGAAACTGCGTTTTTTTTCTCGGCATAGAACGTGTTAAGCAATATTACAATATAATAATTCTCATTAGCATCTTGTCATAGATAAGTTACAAGCTTTTAATCTAGAAGTAGAAATAGAAATATATGCTTGTGAAATGAATATGTAAAACTTTTGTTAAATGTGTAATAAAAGAAAAGATTTAATATGCAACTTTGTTTATTGTTATTTCTTTTTGGCGGTGTATGGTTGCCAGTTTAGGCGAGGGTTGGTGTGCGCAGATGAGTTGGTAATATGGGTTTTGAAATAAGAACTGTCCAAACACGAATCACCGGTTTATTTTTCGCACACACACAGAACGCCATATAATGTCAGAAGGAGTAGTAAGCAAGCGTCAGGAAAAGTTCACATACAAGTACAAGACATACAGAAACCGAAAGATCGCGAGTGACAATTATTTTTGAATAAGCGGCGCGAAAGCATTGGCGCGGTGCAGCCGTGCTACCGTATATGTACGATTTCATTCAATGCATCTATGATGCGCGTGTGGCGTGCAATGCGCTCTGTAACTGCCGCCCGCGCGCCGCCGCCCGCTCGCCCTCGCGCCACCGCCCGGCCATGTAGCTACGCCGGCCGGCAGCGATAAGATAACGAACAATATTAATATAGAACTCGAACTGTTTGTCCTTTTTACATACAAAATTTATTTACTATTTTTATTTTATTTTCTAATTTTAAATATTTTACATTTACATTTAATTTTGTTTTTCATTTACTATTTTAATACAGTACGTTTTTCTTTATTTCATTTTTGATTATTTATATTTTTAAAGATTTTAAATTTTGATTTTCACAATAACAATATTTTAAAAAAGTGTAAGTAAATTTCTAGTAGGCCCACTACATCTTTAAATTATGTTACAAAATATTCATAGCAGTAATTAATACATTAAGGGCCTCGTTCACCATCTCTGAGTAAAATGTTCATTAGTTACTGCCCAAGTCAAGTTAATTGAAAGGTAAAAGCTATGAGTATTTTCTACCAATTTCACAAACGAAAATAAAGCTTCGAGTAACAACACACTGGTTAAGTGAACGACATACCAAATCATTCGTGACATTCATTCACTTATACGTCAATGTGACTCGTCAAGCGTCATTGTCAGTTGTCATTTGTGTACAGTGTGACCATTTGTGGCAGGTTTCTGCCATTTTGGCAGATTTCACTACTAATTTCATTTAACATTTGAATAATTCTCATTATTCAAATGTTAAATGAGTATTTTTTTTTACAAATGTAACATTTATTAGTATAATATAAATTAGATCGAAAATGATTTTTCCGAACTGACAACATAATATTTAAAATGCAAAACCTTGGATGTTTGTTGCTCAATCGTGCATAAACGGCCGAACCAATCAGGATGAAATTTGGCACAGAGATAGATTATAGTCTGGGATTTACACGATGAAACATACTACCAATAGTAGACTTGTAACTTCTACTACTGGTATACGAAATGAATTAATGAAATAGTTTATTAACATCCTGGGTTCATCCAATATACACTTGATGTTTGTCATTGTTGTACGGCCATCGGCTGACCGTCATCCGCTTTGAAATGAAATGAAAATACTTTATTGTTGACTGTTTACATACATACAGTTAGATGTTTAAAATTATTATAAGAGTTTAAACAGTCTACCATGCTCTGCCATACAATATTATATTACTAATTAAAATTAAAGTATAAAATAGTTTTATTTTAAGATCCGTTAAGAATATTCTTAACGGATCATCGGCTTTTGATGCCTACCCACCACTGGGTCAATGAGAGAAAAAAAGCCGGCGGAAAAAAAGATGCGCTAAGGCTTATATGGGCTTGGAGAAAAAAGCGGGCGGAAAAAAACTCCAGCCCTGTTTTAATTAATGTATTTTTGTTCGTAAAAAATATATTCTATATTTTATTTTTTCTTTTGATTTCTTCGACATAGACAGGTGCGGTTTGAAGAGGGATATAGATGGGCGATACGTTTCAATATTATCGCATATCGATACGTATAATATAATTATATAGTAAATAAATTATATAGTAATATAATAATCAAAATTGCCTCCATCTGTTGCAATACATCAGACATTTTAACACATATTTTGCCCATTTTGGGGGCAATATAAAAAAGGCAATATCAGCCTAGCCCGACTCTAAAACTCAAGAGTTGCAGATTTGGCACAATTGGCCCAGCTTGTGGCAGATTTGCCACTTTTGAGATGGTCACACTGTTTGTGTATAATTTGCATCGGTTGCGCTTCAAAAGTTGTGTTGCGAAAGTCTGCGAAATATTAAATTTTATTTAGTTTTAAGTACTATTTAACATGGAAACGGTTAAAAGAGATAGAGGAACCAACTTTACATTGCTTCAATTGCTTGAAATAGATATTTTGGTATCTGTTATTCAAAAATATAAAGCAGTGTTAGAAAATAAACAAAGTGATACGTCCACATGGAAGATGAAGGAAAACGCTTGGGAAAGCATCCAAGACGAGTTTAACCTGGCCATCTTGCCACAATATCCAAGCATTTTAATTGACTGTCACAAACCACCTGAACATTTATTGAGAAATGAGATTTTCTCTTTCTATAGGTTTCAGCTGAATCGCCTCCTGCAATAATAAAATAAAATAAAATTAAAATATCACATTTAAATCTAGTACTTAGTAGTTATATACATGTATATTATAACATATAAATTAAAACATACCGGGTGACTTTATTGTAACATGTGTACAAACAATCTAGTGCTCCTATTACCCTGGGTAGCGTTGCCAGGCGTCCGGATAAAGCCGGACATAGGTAGGCTTTTTGATTGCGTGTCCGGCCAAAATAAACGGTGTCCGGCTTGTCCGGCTTTTGTTAGGCTTTTCACATTTCGCAAACAAGCGAGCGCCGAGCTGTGCCGCCCGTGGCCCGCTCCCCTGCGCTCTGCCAGTCCAGTATTGTTCATTCCTTGTCATTCCTCGAAAATCGACGAACGAAACGACGTGCTGTACGTTGCGTCGCGTCAGTTTTTGTATTTAGCGACAATAATTTTGGTAAGTATTATTTGTTCTGTACTATTGATGCTACTTCAAAAAGTCTTATACATTTTATAATGTATTTTGTTCATATTATGACCAATCTATTGATAATTTCAACCAACTATTTGAAGTGAATAATACTTTTCCCTGAGTTCTAGATAGTAACATAGTTGTTATTTTATATTTTTATTGCGTGTAGTTAAAAATAAGTTGAAAAAAACAAATGCGTTTTCTGAGTGAATTTTGACAATTTTTAATAGAAGTCTTTTTAACACAAAAATTATGAATGAAAAATACAAACTGTAGGTTTCAAACACACACCGTGCGCCGTGCGACTGCGAGTGATATGACAGTCATTTTTTACTTTTCAGATCTCAAAATGCCAAAGAGAAAATGTATTTTTTCAGAAGAATTAAAAATAAAATATATAATTTTTAAGGCAACGGCAGAACCGTCGGAGGTGAAGTGTGAGCTTTGCGACCAGTTAATATCAATAGCCAGTAAGGGAAAATATGACCTTGAAAAGCATTTAAATACCGAAAAACACCGTAAAAATATTAGGGCCGCCGTGTGTTCGTCAAAAATAGACAATTTTGTAACAACAAGATCGGGACCAAAAAGGGAAGTGCAAGCGGCTGAGGCTACTTTAGTTTTTCACACAGTAAAGCACAATCAGTCATTTAATTCATTAGACTGTACAGTACCACTTCAAAAGTGCCTTTATGCTGATTCAGATATTGCTAAAGAAGTAACCTGTGCGAGAACAAAGGCAGAAGCAATTTTGAAAAATGTTCTTGCGCCATATGTTTTAAAAAATATATTGGAGGACTTGTCTGATATAAAATACATAAGCGCTTCGACTGACGCAAGCAATCATGGTGCTATTAAGTTATTCCCGCTATTAATTCAGTATTTTGACTATCAGAAAGACGGAATTCAGGTTTCCTTAATAGATATTCAATCACAACAAAATGAGACATCCGAAACTATATCTAATTACGTCTACAATTCACTGCGTGACAAAAACCTCTCAGACAAACTAATGGCATTTTCGGCTGATAATGCTGCTACAAATTTTGGCGGCAAAGACAGAGGAGGACAAAATATTTATTTATTTATTTGTATCACCTTAAAATAAGGGTTACAGGGTAAGACTTAATGCCTAATGGCATTCTCTGCCAGTCAACCCTGGGTGATGGTGAGAACTTACGGTAGGCAGGAAAATGTGTGATTAAAAAAGTTATTGGTATAAAAATAATGAAAAGAAAATAATTGTTATATACATACATACATAATACAAACATACAACAAATATACATACATACATACATACATAAATACATACATACATACATACATACATAAATATATACATACATAAAAAGCGTACATAAATATACAACTATTAATGTCAAAAAGGTGACAGCCATAATGCCAACTTATAATGACTCATTAGTTACTTGCTAACAGATGTCTACGTATCAACTCCTTAAATGTAGATTTTGTACGCGCCTTTCTGATACTTTCGGGCAGGGCGTTCCAGAGCAGTATAGCCTGAACATTAAATGAGTATCGGAAAAAATCACTGTTGTGTGGAGGTATACAAAGCAAAAGGTTATTAGTGGAACGAAGACCTTTGTCATGAACTGAACACAGGTACTGAAAATTTTCCTTCAGATAATTTGGAGAAGTTGGATCATGTAAGATTGAATACAGAACCAAAAGAATTCTAGAGGTACGCCTCTGACGAATAGTAAGCCATTTAAGCTGGCTTCGATAACTTGAAATATGATCATACTTACGTAGATTGAAAATAAAACGGATACAGTTGTTGAGAAGGCGCTCTAGCTTATTTAAAAGTTCTTCGTTTAGGTCTGGGTAGCATACGTCACCATAGTCGATGATGGGTAGCACGAGAGTGTAGATCAACATCAGCTTAGTCTTGTAAGGTAAGAAATTTTTGAAACGATAAAGGGACTGAAGCGTTCCGTTGACCTTGCGGCATATTGCTGTGACTTGTTTGCGCCAGTTCATGCAACTGTCGATGTTAAGGCCTAAGTTAATAACACTGTCACTAAAAGGTATTATATGTGTATCATAAATTAACTTCGGCAGACATGTGAAATCCACCTTGGCTAGCTGTCTCGCACTGCCCACAATAATGCCCTGACATTTCACAGGATTAACTATAACCCCATACTGATTACACCAAGATTTAACTTTAGCCAAGTTCTTATTTACCAAATCGATGGTGTATTTAAGGTTGTCAATGGTAGTATGGGCATACAATTGAAGATCATCAGCATACAGATGGTAGGGACAATTAATGTAGGAGGTGATCGAGTTGATAAATAACGAAAACAACAGAGGAGAGAGTATTCCGCCCTGCGGAACGCCAGCGCTTACATCAGCCCATGCAGAGCAGTCCTGCCCAACATGCACTGACTGCTGACGATCGCGAAGATAGGAATCAAACCACGATAATGCTGTTTGTGAAAATTTAAGGCGGGAGAGAGTGGATAGGAGTAAATCGTGGTCCACTGTGTTAAAAGCGTTTGAAAAGTCAATAAGCACCAGAACTGTGACCATCTTGTCGTTCATGCCCAACCTGATACTATCAGTGACCTTGATCAGTGCAGTAGTGGTGCTATGACCTGGACGAAACCCAGACTGATGTACACTCAGTAGGTTATGTTCATGTATGAAAGAGGAGACTTGCTTATGTACACAGGCTTCCAGAACTTTGGAGAGGTAGGGGAGAATAGATATCGGACGAAATTGGTTAACCAATGTAGGGTTAGAAACTTTGGGTAGCGGTCTCACGTGCGCCTTTTTCCAGAGACTTGGGTATTCGCCTGTTGTGAGAGAACTATTAATAATATTAGTGATTACAGGCAACAGGGTCTCTATGATAGGGCCTATCATAATTTTGCCAATGGAATCGCATCCAACGGCTTTCGATTTCAATGAAACGATTATCTTCATTACCTCGCCATGCGTCACCGGCGAGAATTGAAAGTTTGGTATATTCAATGACGGCATGAGGGCAATTGAAGATAATGTTTGATGTTTAATTGCAGGGTCTATTAAAGATGTCGAGAGAAAGTGTTTGTTCAAGATATCAGGAGTTAGGGAAGGAATGCGATCATATGTAGGTGGTTTACAGATTCCAAGTGATTTAAGAAATTTCCATACATCAGCTGGAGAAGAATTGTGAATATTATCATGAATATATCGGCGTTTTGCTGTTCGTACCATCTGATTGCATCGATTACGGGCGATCTTAAAAGATGTCCAATTTTCTGCCGATCGGTTAGACTTAAAGGCTCTAAAAGCCCGGTCCCGTCTTCTCATCGCCATTTGAACCAGCCTAGACATCCAAGGTGCAGGGTTCCGCTTAAGCTTAACCCTACGTGATGGTGCGTGGGTTTCATATAAGTCAAGGATGGATTTGTTTAGAAGTGCAACCTTACTGTCCACTGTTTCCGCTTCTACTACTGGGTTGAGATCCATCCTTGACGCGTCCCTTTTAAGCTTGTCCATGTCCATTTTGCTGAAATTTCTTAATTTGATAATCGTGGGTTCCATCTTGGGAGGCTTAATCTTATAAGATGCATAGATGAGGTCATGGCGTGAGAATCCGGGAGCGGGAAGCTGGCCGTGCCTAAGAACACGGTCTACAGAAGATGTAATGATGATGTCAATCCAGGTGGGCTTGGTGTTAACATTATGGTGGGTGGCTGACAAGGGCAAAATTGTCAGGTTTACCGCGTCTACCATGTTCTTCAGTTTAGTGACTCGAGCAGTGTTGCTAAGAAGATCAGTGTTAAAGTCGCCCATGATGACATAATGTGCATAGTCAGACCCAAACGAATCGAAAATGTTTTCTAAAGTGTTAAAATAATCAATGGAGGGAGGACAGTATATGACTCCTAGTAACACCCTAGCACCTTTAAAGTTCAGCTCGATAAAAAGGTACTCAGCAGAGGCAGAGTAGCCCGATGGAGATGATAAACATACAGTGTACGATAACGAGGATCGTAGATATATTGCTACTCCACCTCCAACTTTTCCCGTTCTATCGTTGCGCAGAAGCACATAACCCGGCAAGGCGTACGAAGAAGATTGAAGGGGGGGCTTCAACCAGCTTTCCGAAATGAGAAGTGCGTGAATGTGGTCACAGGAAAAAACTTCTTCGAGCTCCGAGTAATGGCTCGGTATGCTTTGAGCATTTATATGACACACATTTAAGCAGGCATTGTCGTTAAAAATGGTAGATAATTGATTTTTTAACATGCAAGTATCATTAAAAGATTCATCGCAGGAGGCATAAGTATTATCTGAGTCATATGCAGAGTGATAAGAGTCATTATCTGACATAATAATATATAAAGTAATATAATAAATATGATATAGTAATAAATAATAGTAATAAGAATATCAATAAAAGCCAATACCTAAATATAAAATAATTAATTATAACTACAAAATATTATTGAGCACATACCATATTACCAACCCCAAAGTTGACTATTACAAAACGCTGACTATGATAGCCAAAATGCAAAACGAGATACATATAATTCGAGAACAAAATTAAAAATGTTAATTTAATTTGTTGAGAAAAAAAAGGAAAAAAATAATTGGCTGTATGTTTCTAACTACAACAGAGTGTTACACACATTACAAAAATCGGAGATTTGACATCAGGTTTTACATACTCTTTGTTTGACATTGACACACAAGTGACAGCTAGTTTATTGCAAAGATTAACAACATTTTTGTTTGTTTTGGTGCATGCATAATCACTGTGAAAGTAAGATTACCCGAAAATAATCACAAAAAGCAAAGAAAATCAAAACAAAACACAGGCACTACGAGTACAGATCTGAGAGTACACTGACACTACGGAACGCTGGCGACTTGTGTTGCAAAACCGACAATGCATGATTTGAATGGACAACACAAGCAGTATAAAAGCAGGAGAAACGATGTTAACCGTGAAGCATAACATACACAACTACCTGATGCCTACTTCTTTGTACCTGCTCGTCGTGGCCGTTTGCTCTCCTCCACCGGGGCACCCGCTTTACGGCGCTCTTCATGTGGATGGTTGGAGGATTCTTCAGATGACTGATTATCATGGCCCTCATCTGCCGTGTCCTTGTCGTTGCTCACAGCCGAAGACGCCGCTACAGGATGTTTTGCCATGCATGCCTCCAGATCGTCTTCAGTTGTAACTTTGACCCGGCTGCCATCAGGGACCTTAATATTGATAGTGCCATCCAGGGTCCACACGTTACGCAAACCGTAGTATTGTTTAGCACGCTTGTGTATTACCTGGCGTGTCTTAGTGAGGAACTCCGAAACTGCCACCTGTGTCCCTTTCAGTTTCGCTTTTAACCGCCAGATATCTGCTTTAGTGTGGTGGTCACCAAAATGAACTAATATGGAGCGTGTGCGGCCTTTTTCTTGGGCCCCGAACCGAAAACAACGCTTGAAGGATGACACAGTGAGCTGCTTCAGACCCATGTTGTTGTGAAGAATGCTCAACAATTTTTGCTCAGTTTTTTCTCCGGGATCTTCAGCTACACCACTAAACAAAAGTATCTTTTGTCGGCTTCGCGTGTCCATTTCATCAATTACTCGGGCATTGTTCCGGATCTGCTGCCCAAGGAGATGGATTGCACTCTTCACTAAATCTTTGAAGGCTCGAAATTCTTCATCAAGTTGAGTCAAACTTGGATTGCTGGGTGATGCCAAAGACTGTAATCTGCTTTCAAAGCTGGCCAACTTAAGACTCCAAGACTCCTCAAACGCCTTCTGGACTCTCTCCAAGTCAGATTTAAGTGCCATCAGTGCAGTGAGATAGTTCAATAAAGTGATTCCTGGTGTTAACTATAGAGGTTGTAGAGTGGGGTGGTAACAAGTAAGTACTTTAGGTCTTTAAATGCTCATTTCCTATTATACTCAAAGGAAGTACACTTGATTATGAAATAATTTGAGCACTAATATTTATATTAAAATGATTATTATTAAATAAAAACAATATTTAAAAACGGAACTTCAAAACCAGATGTTATAATTTTCACGCCTACCCCCGAAAGTCCTAAATAATGTTTACTTTACATTAAAATCTCTCAGAATATAATTGGAGTCGGCTGTGTTTCACATATTTTAAATAATTCTGTCCACAGTGCTCTTGATTCCTTGCCACTGTGTTTTGAAAGTATTGTTATGCAGATTCACAATCATTTTGCTACATTTACCGTACGTACAGAGGAACTCAAAAGTATTATCTCAGAATTAGACATTCATTTTAAACAAATACTTTATCATTCAAAGACGCGCTGGCTGAGTCTTTTTCCAGCGATAGAAAGGATTTTACAAATGTTTGAACCTCTTAAGTTGTATTTCCTAAAAAAGGAAAAGAATAATACATCTAGAACTTTGAGAGATTTTTTTGAAAATGACCTTAACGAAGGCTATTTGTGGGCTGTTCATGGGCTGTTCTTTCATGGCCATTTATCAAAATCGCATCAAAGATACAGAGATGGCTGATGTTTCTGTAAATGAGGTTTTGGAAAACTGTTCTGAGATAATGAATAGCATAAATGCAAGAATTGAACAAGACTTTTGCCCACTGAAAGTGACTTCCATTTTGCGTAAATTCAAAGAGAACAACGAAAATTCTGAACAGGTGACTGCGTTCAAAGAGGATATTAAAAACATGTACATTATGCAGTACAATATCTATGATCTTGGACTGAAAACTTATACAAAGACACAAAACATTTCACATGGATGACTTTAAAAGATGTTCCTGAATGGAATCAAGTTTCCGATACTATAAGTATCATATTACAAAACGACGTCAAAATTGACGATAGCAAATGTTTTGACCAACTGCAAAATCTTAAAAGTTTTCTGAACACTCACAAAGAGAACGTTGATTTCAAGAAGCTAATTAGCACATAAGAAATGGGTAGCCTATTTTAAATCGATGATAAATCAAGATTGCTTTTCAGAATTCCTAACAATTTGTCAATATTACTTTGCTATCCCAGGACATAACGCAAACGTAGAAAGGGCTTTTTCCTTGATAGGTCAGCAATGGACGAAAGAACGCAACAGATTGCATGTTGATACTGTTGCCAAAATGTTGGTTCTTGAATTCAATTTAAAACATTTGACATGTAAGGAATTTTACAACTACATTTTGAAAGAAACTGAGCTTTTAAAGCAGGTTTCGGCAAACCAAAAATATGAATAATTATTTTTATTGTGTAGGTAACTCAAACAGAAAAAGTTTTTTTTTTGTTTTATTGTTTAACTTTAAGAGAAGAATTTTTATTTTGTTACATTGTTTAACTTAAAGAGAAGAAGTTTTGATTATTTTTTTAGTTAAAAAAGTCTTATTTGTTATTAGTATTTAATAAAAATTCCAATATGTTGATAAATGTTAAAGACAAATACAAAGACAAAGACTAAGTTAAGTATCTAGAATTTAATTTTGACTGATTAAAGTGATTACTAATAAAGTACCTATCTAAGACTGATTTGGCATTCGATTTTATTTATTATTTCACTAGAAATTAACAAGATTTATGATAATAATCAAAAAAACTTAATTTGACATAAACAAATTGTCGTTACTGAGACAAAATCCTCAATAATATAGGATGTCCGGCTTTTTTACCCAAATGTCCGGCCAAACTAGCTGGTCTGTCCGGCTATTAGGTGCTTGAAAAATACCACTCACCTTTGCGATTTTGCCATAATTTTATGTTTTATATAGTGATGCACTTGGTTCACTGTATTCTTCGATAATCGAAATGTAGCAAAAAAATCTGTTTCGTCTAGGTCCGTGAAATAATCAAATCGGAATTTAAAGACGCGATTCCTCTGTATTCGCTGCATCGGGGAATATTCTAATTCATCCAATTGATGATCAATTAAATCAATTAAATCCATTTTATAAATTTGAGAAATATCGTAAGCACAAATTGATAAAAGAGTCATATAGAGCTTGTCCAGAAGAAGCGAATTTGTCGAGAAAAGTTTTGCGCGAATTCAGAATGCGCGCGTAAATCACGTGCACTATGTCAGAGTTGGCGATGCCACAATCGAAGAAAAAAAACCACGTAATTGACAGTTTTATGATATCTATATTTTAAGAAAATATGTGTCAAGTAACCACCTAATTGGCAGACTATGCTGTGAGTAATTTAGAGGTCACTTTATCATATGATTAGTGCTACTCGGACATCGTGAAATTGAAGTTACAGGTGACTTTAACTTTAGATTAGCGTACTTGTTACTTTACTTAAAGGTGGGGAAAGAGGCCCTTAGTCTCAAAAATGTCTCCTAATTACTTAAAACAAGTATTACTAAAAACAAGTCTACTTAATTAGAAAAAAAAAGTTTAGAATATTCAAAAGTATTAAAAAGAATTCAAATTATTATATTTCCTATGCTCTTTAATTAATTTTTTAATCAGGGAAATGTTGTTTAAAAATAAGTCATTATTGTACGTCAAAATATTTATTTTATTACTAAAAGATACAACGAGATCGAGTTGTAAGCAACAAACTGATTTATTATTAAGTTACCCTCCAAACCAACATAATCATGTGACATTCAATATCAAACAAACATAACATATCTTTCATCTCTATCTTTATAGGCACAGTATATTGTTAGGAATTAACGTCGGTAGTTGAATAAAAAAATGTGACGAGGTAGGACAAAACGCCTATAAAAGCGAGGCCTCCTCTAAGGGAGGGATTATTAGTGCTTTAATCTTGATAACGGCTGTAACTCTGCCCGATTGCGTACTGAAATTCTGTGTCTGTGCTTACTCATTATTTAATTGTTGTTGTATAAGGAAATGTTAATTAGAAACCTTAAATCGTTACCTGTAAATTGTATCAAAGGCTTTGTGAATTAAATGGTGATCTAAATATTCTGCTTCTGGTTTTCATTTTTAAAATCAGAAGTGGGATATACACGCGCCCCACATAAACTTTCATCCTGAACAAATGCAGAAATCAGTACGCACGTTTTTTTTACATTTTTCGTGTATCGATTAAACAATCTGTACCAGTTCAGTGATAACTCTTGGAGTGAGACTTACTCGTATTTGAAAACGTTGGGTAAGGTCAGAACCCGTAAGTAAAAAATAATTCTTTTAAGAAAATATTTATTTGCTCGAATGTGGTATAGTTTTATGTTAAATTTTACCATAGTGAAGTTTTAAATATTTGTCGGTAATTTATTGTTAATTTTGACGCACATGTGGTAGCAATTTTTTTGACCTTATAGCTGACTAGGTTATTGACAGGCACCAATAGTCTTATCAGGAAAACAAGTAAAAAAATTTACAATATTCATCTTTCCTTGTAAATAAAAAGTTGTGTCTTTACAATTAAACGGGCTTCATATAATATGTACAGACAGGGCACACTTAATATTTTAAACCTTTTAAAGAGAGGCTCGCAGCTTGTTAATGGAGTGGTATTAGCTATAGCGCGAATACATCTCTTTTATGCTATAAACGCTTTATTGAAATCTGTAGTTTCCCCAGAGTAGTATTCTGTATCTAAGATTCGACGATGGATACGTCTATCCATGATAAAATTTTAATGCTACATTTGTTACTTATTAGTTTTGCGAATCCAAGTGAAAAAGCATTTTTTTTGTTACTTTAAAAATACTCTGCTTATCCTTTGCTTTTGAGATAAGTTTATGTATGAAGAAAATGAGTACCTACCTAGTTCTTACAGTCGGTTACTTTTACCTTTTCAAAAGTATTTATTTGTATCCAACGAGTACAGTACCTACCGTCACTGGGGAGTAAGTAATGGCAACATTTTTGTTAAATATTTCCGAATCGAGAGTGCACGCAATTATTTCCGTGAA
The DNA here is from genome assembly GCA_911387765.1 of Pyrgus malvae. NCBI lineage: Eukaryota > Metazoa > Arthropoda > Insecta > Lepidoptera > Hesperiidae > Pyrgus > Pyrgus malvae. The sequence goes on along the minus strand of OU426976.1, from coordinate 6,131,333 downwards.
ACAGTGTTTTTGAATATTTGTAGTCATTTCAAAGCAAGAAGTCAATTTATAAACTTGGTATCTGATATTTTTCTGAATACCTACAAATGTAAGCATTAAACAAACACGTTTAATCTTTACTTTAAAAATTGAATTGGTTGGTCTGTACCAAAAGTAAATTTTGGCAAACTTGCATAACCGAATACAATCTTAAAGTTAAAAGTGACAGTTGATATTTTATATAGATTGCATATGCTATGAGTATTCGTATAATTAACTATCAAAGTTGTTGGCTGAGAGTTACGAGTATCTATCAGTTTTTATTCAAGTAACATGGGACAAAACCTTGAGATTTTTCTTGAGTTTTCAGACTCTCCTCTAATGAAGGAAGCAAGTCGAGAATGGGTGCTGGAAGCTTAAAAATGACACTAGATCAGTGGTTGAAGTAGTGTTGACAACCAAGAAAAACAGTACTAAAAAGAAAGTTGCTCTTTACCTATTACTTACTTTTTATGGTTACTGAATTTTTAAGGTAAATAAGTGACACTAAGCAAGCTGAATTATAAACCAACGGTATATGTGATATAACCGTTTTGTTTGTCAGATTTAATTGATGTCTAGTGCATTTACAGATAAGGTTTATACTTTTTTTTTTTTCGACTACCTACATACCTTTATCGCTGACCAATTTGAACATTTGTTACTGACTGTGATTAGTAAAGATTTCATCAGAAGCGGTTTTGTAAGTTGTAGCAGAGTACTGTCAGGTAGGCCGAGCTTCAAACTATGTACCTTTACTACGGGAGAACACGAGGACATGTGATTTGGTCAGTTCTGACTGTGCACATTGTTATTCTAGCTGGTAGCAATAGTGAACCGACAGTGAGTTACATAAATCTTTTCGTAATAACAAATTACTTTTCCTATATAAGTTTGTTCATAAAATTTCATTTTCTTAATGTTACGCTTGTGTTTCAATGTGCAAATAAGTTTTTTTTTCGCGTGATACTAAACTTGTGATTATGTCTGCTATCGAATTTTTATTTTTGGTAGATGACAGTGTCTTCTGTTGGCCAAGACTGTGTAATGCCTGGGTATTACTAGTGATGACAGCGTGACTATATTGGCTGAACTTTTAATAAAACATTCTACTGGTTTAAGCACGCTTTTACCATGGTGCTATTAACATTTGTAACAAAGTGTAACACACTGTGTACTATTGACAGCAAGATGAAAATATTAAGAAAAATGCTAGCATACAACCCGCGGGCTCTGTAACCCCGGGGGCTTTACTGGTGACTTCATTTTTATATTTTACCTCCTATCTGACCCAAGTTTTTTTTTCTATATTGGTAAATTTTTGTTAGTTTTATTGGACCTAAAAGTTCTTCTAAGTACGTTGTTCCTAATTTATGCACAAATATATTAATTTTCTTTACATGTCATTTTTGAAACTGTTACCATAAAATGAAACCTGAGTCATATTTCTTTTTTGATATAGTTAAGTGTTCTAAACGATTGCCTTTCGAACAATTAATAAGTCTAATACATTCTCTGCAATATCGGCTGCGCATTTAATGTTACCTATAAAGAGTGCCTGTGAACAACATATTATGTACAACAGAAATCTACGATGAACACTGTTTTTACAGATTGAAATGCGGTGATACAAGACTAGTGGGATCCTATATAAACATCTAGTTGAAGCCGTGTTATTGTTAACAGAGATCCGTGATGAACACTGTTGTTACAGATTACAATGCGGTGATACAAGACTAGTGGGATCCTATATAAACATCTAGTTGAAGCCGTGTTATTGTTAACAGAGATCCGTGATGAACACTGTTGTTACAGATTGCAATATGGTGATACACGACTAGTGTGATATTGTACGAACATCACCTAAGTCAAGCCGTGTTTAAGTTTGGGCTACTCAAGTTCACATGCAAGCCGGTATTGTAAGAAGTCATAAAAATTTAAGAAAAATATAAGGTTTTAACAGGACTTGTTTCATTTTGCAGTTCTTGAATCAGACCCACACGATCGAGGACGAACGTGTGAGCAGGACGGCCGGATGTAATCGTGGTTAAAAAGGAGCTCAGTGATATATACTAAATTTTTATTTATACTATTTTAATTATACTAAACTTTTGAACTAGATGGTGCTACTAGTACATTTATTTAAAAAAAAGCAACAGTGCTTTCTTATTTCGAAATAGTTGGACAAAACTCATTCTTTATTTTACTGATTAATAATTTTGGTACTCGTACATGTTAATAATTTTTCCTTTCACAAAACAAGTTCGTTAATGGCTGTCCCAAAACTTAAATGAAATATCTCATTTATAAGCTTAATTCTTATCTAGATGTGCCTGTTATAAATTGCTGTTAAGTCACTAGAACATCTCAAGCTTTATGATTCAAAGCCTAATTGTTAGATTTATTACAAAAACTTTAAATTCCAAAAAGTGCTTCATACGATAGGCCGATCTTTAAGATTTAGTTTGGTTTGTTCTCATTTGCAGAAGCTAATCCTTGTGATGTCGGCATGCGTTCGAAGGCTGCTGCCTCCGCCACTGTATGGTGCGTGGCGCTCTGGTGTGCTCTTGGGTGGCACCGGGCGCTCCTTCAGTGCACTGCTACTTAAGTGCAATGGCATTGAAGGATCTTCACCGCCTGGCGAGGACGCCAGGATATCAGGAGGGCCGTGTTAGGAATTAACGTCGGTAGTTGAATAAAAAAATGTGACGAGGTAGGACAAAACGCCTATAAAAGCGAGGCCTCCTCTAAGGGAGGGATTATTAGTGCTTTAATCTTGATAACGGCTGTAACTCTGCCCGATTGCGTACTGAAATTCTGTGTCTGTGCTTACTCATTATTTAATTGTTGTTGTATAAGGAAATGTTAATTAGAAACCTTAAATCGTTACCTGTAAATTGTATCAAAGGCTTTGTGAATTAAATGGTGATCTAAATATTCTGCTTCTGGTTTTCATTTTTAAAAATATGCAATAGTAATTTAAACCTATCAGTGCACAACCTTACATAATCCAAAACTAATTAAAATTAATGATTAATGAATTTAAGGACTACAATAATTAATCTCTTGGCACGCCAATGATATCTGGCCATAACTCCGGGTCTGGTATTTCAATATCCGGTTCTGGTGAACCTGGAGATTCAGAGTCATTTTCCGTCGCTGATATAGGTACTCTTTCCGATCTGGCTATTATCTGATCTACATGACGCCTGTGCAGTTGTCCATCATCAGTTTTGACTGTATATGTGTCGCAGTCGGATCGTATAATTCGCCGTATTACATTCCGGCTAGCTATTTCCTAAAACAGGGCTGTATTGTAATGCGGCGCACTCTCGTTCAGCCGGATTGCAATTCAGCTAAATTAGCGAACGTTGTATTGTATGAGCTCTTCGCGTTCGTCAAAGCGGCGTAATATCGTGCCGCCCAATTGTCTATATGTTACATCCAAAGTAATAAATCCGGATATTATATATTATCTAGCCATCTTTTATAATATCTACTCAATTTAGATAAAGTGATAATTGACAATGAATTAATCACATTAACTGGCAATTTTATATAATATCTTCCAAGGCTTGGATAATGTAATAAAACTGATAAAACAAGTGGCTCTGTGACATCTCCGGCGCTGCGGGAAGACTACTCCCTCCGCCCCAGCGTAAGAAAGCGCGGCACCTGCGCTCGCCTTCGCAGCTTCGACTTTTTGGTCGCCTTCGGCGACCAGCCTCAGCCGCTACGGCTCTCTTGATGCCTGCGCTTTCCTACAGCGGGCGGGGAGTGGTCTCCCTTCGCGCCTCCGGTTTTTTATATACACTCTAGGGGTAGTACAGACAAGACCACGTGGATAGTGGGGTACTCTGATTCGGTTTGGGTATTTTTCATAAATAATTATAGTTTTTAATAAATAATTATAGTGCAAATGTGTTTTAGGGTGAGGCTTCATTACAATGAGGCTAAACGTGAGCCGCCATATTGTAGAACGTATCGCAATAACAATCCGGCTAATCGTGGACCCGCCACAATACAGAACGGCCCTGTTTTAAGAACCGGCTAGCTGTAATGTTATACGGCGGATTATACGATCCGACTGCGACATATGTACTGGGCCCATCAATACTTCCCACTACCGCCTTACACCACTTCTGCCCCGGCCCATACATTCTTATTAACACTGGCTGGTTTACTGTAAACAGCCTACTAGGCCGTCGCTGGGCTACATCCTGCAGTTGACGCTCCATGCTGCTTGGTGCTGCATCCGGGTGTATCATTGAAATTGCTGTACGGTATTTCTGACCATTCCAGCTTCTGAAGTTTATTCTTTATACATTTCACAGTAACCTCTGCCTGACCATTAGTAGCTGGATGATATGGCGGCGAGTAAACATGTTTTATGTTGTTTTTCTGCAAAAAAAAAATTGAACTCATCCGATGTAAATGCTCGACCATTGTCAGAAACCAAAACTTCTGGCAGTCCTTGAGATGCAAAAATCTTTCTCAATGATGTAATCACACTTTTACTGCTAGGCGATTGCACAATTTCAGCTTCGGGCCACTTGCTATAACTGTCTAACAGTATCAAGAACGTCTTCCCGTTATAAGGCCCAGCAAAGTCTATTTGAACTCTGCTCCAAGGTTTTTCCGGACTAATCCATATCTGTGGATTTCTTGGAGGATTGTTTCTTACAGCTTGGCATTGCTCACACTCTCTCACAATTTGCTCTATGTCCTTATCCATACCATACCACCATACATATCCTTTAGCATACGCTTTAGTTAACACAATCCCTGCATGTGGGTCATGCAGCAATTTAAGTACCTTCTCTTGCAGCGCTGCTGGGACCACTACTCTGTTACCCCACAATAAACAACCTTTATTGTTGGAAAGAGCATCCTTACGACTCCAAAATTGTTGGAGTGTCACATCCGGAGTCGATATAGATTAGTGATGTACTAATTATCGATTGATTCTGCCTGTCCTTAATGGTTTTTAAATAAAAACAAGTATTTTACTATTTACTTATCTTTATATTGCTGTTGGGCTTTCTTAATGCTATTAGCTATATCATTCTCAGAAATTGCAAACTCAGCATTAATAATTTTACAAGATCTTATCTTTTGCTGAAGAGTTTGCTAATCAAAGTAAAAAAATATATTCTGTTACAAGTTTATGATGAGTTTCACATTTAAACCATGTCGTGCTACAGTGGGTACTAAGTGTTAAGATACACAAATGGCAATTTGGCATATTCAGTTTGCAGTTTGCTTCATTTACAAAATATATTACTTCTTTTTTTGGATAAGTAAGCGAAATTCTATCTGCCCACCATTCCTTTGAAGAAATGTATTTGTATTGAGAATTATCCAAATTCGGATTATCCTCCTTCAAATAGAGTTTACAAAACTCATTATTAAATTTGGTTAAAACTCTTACAACTAAGTACCCTATAAACAACTGGTTTTTCTTCAAATTAGTGAGTTTTCCAAATATCCCATTTCTGAATCTTCAGGAAGACATAACACAGGATAACAAACGTTATTCTCAGAATCTATATTTTGTGGTACAGCCCAGGCTTCATGGGAATTTCCTTCAAACTTCTTTGAAGAGTTCTTGTGGTTGGCAGTTGTAGCACACTTTGCATATAGCGGTAAGCTTTATGCGATCTCTTGAAGATGGCCAAAGCAGTGATTTTAGTTTTTCGATCCCAACGCTTCCAATCGATTTTAAAACATCAGAATCTAATTTGTCCAGATCTATAGATGATTTTACTACCCTCCTTAATGTTATTTTTGAATCTTGAAAACGTTTCAATAACTGTTTATCCCGTTTGGTCAAAACATCTGCGTCTAAAAGAAAAAAAAAATATTACAACAATTATAATTATCAAAGTAATTTATTTCAATACTAGCTTTACCCGGGACTTCGTCCCGGATCACAAACAAATTCAGATTTTATTTGTACCCTATGCACTACAGAGGCAAATGTATGCAAATTAACAGACAATACAGACAAACATTTGGATTTCTGTTATTGCCCTTTATGCCAAATCTATGTCTTTTTTTAATAATTCCAATGTAGAGATTTTACTTTTCTACGATTTTATTATATGTTAATAGGGTGGAAATGTAATGTTTCATTACATCTGGTATTTATAGCATATTTATGGGGATTAAAACACTATAGTTAAAGCAGTACTTGTTTTAGTATATTTGAGTAAAAAACTGTGAAATAAACATTAAATATTATGTTTAATGAAGATCTGTTTGTAACGTAAAAAGTATAATTTTCTTTCGAACTTCAAGTCCAATGCGCCACCTCAAGATGACGAGTTAGAAAGCTGAAATTTAACGTGAACAGGTCTAGAAGGATGGGTTATCAATTGATAATAAAGCGTAATCGAAATTCAAAAATATTTTTTCACTCCACCCTGATGTATAGAAGATTCAATCAATACAAACCAGATATTTTATTGTCACTTATTCTTGATCGTTTGTAACTCTGGACTAGAACATCATCACACTCCTGTGATGGTACATCCTCTAAAATTAAGTTAAAGTTATATTAAATTGCATATGATAAGTATTAGTCATATCATTAACAAATGATCTATTAAGTTTAAACTCTTCTACAAAATGTATGTTTGAAGAAGAAAGTACCTGTGTGGCCTTACTTTTAAATACTTTAAACTAACATAAACACTGTATCATTAGTGTTTACATTCTTCCCATATTCACCATTTTGTGAACCTTTTAAAATTTCTTTATGCTCAGTTAACTTTTACTCTGGGTTTGACTCATAACTATTGTAGGCATCGACGGCAGTTTTTCACACTTTTTTTTACTTAAGCCCCCGACGCAAAAACAAGGCTTAATATTTCAAACCTGCTGTACCCAACAAATATATTGTTACGCGAGTTAAATTCGGGCGAACGAAATATTTGTTTTTAAAAAGAATTTATTTATTATTACAAAGAAAATTACAATTAAAATATGTGTTATCGATTCTAAGGCTGATACAAGACTCCAATAAAATGAAAAACAAAATCTATTGTTCAATGCCGCGTAAATGCTGGGTCAGCGCGTCGTATGCAGCTTGGTAGGCATATTCCACCGGTTACGCCGTGGTAACTCCTCCCTCCCTAAGATGGAAGCGCACCTTGCAGCTTCCAGTAGCGTCCTCGCTACTTATCTTGTCTTCTGTGGCTTCGTTTCTATTTAACGTCTTCTTAAATTTTCTATTTGAAATCCACTTGTAAATTCGCCATATCAATAGTGTTGTTATAATTGCATAAAAGATTAAAGAAATCCAGCTTGGAGTAGCCATCAACGTTGACCAGCTGATGTAATTTTCGTATCTCAAACTTTGTGTTTCAGCAATAATTTGATGCAGATTATCTAAAGATGAATCTTCCAGCTTCACTTCATATCTTATATTTTCTTCTGGTATAGCTTGTTCCTTTGGTATAGGTATAACTTCATGTAGATATATTGTATTGAGATGACTTTGGAGAGTTATGTTGCTGAGATGGACTTGGCACTCTTTTGTTATTTTTATTATGTTGACTCCTTGTATTTTTCTGTATTCTGTTCTTGGTCCACACTGGATTCTGAGAACGACTTCTTCATTGTTGACCACAATCCAACTATTTTCTCCAATCTTCTGTATTTTTGTTTTCTTCAAATTGACTTTTACATGGGTACAGTTGGCTTTTTTATGTTGAATGAGAGATAAGATGCAATCTTCATTTGATTCTGCAGACATCATGGACAGCGACTTGCAAAGGTGAGTATCTTCATTGATGAGACGACAGTCTTCTTGCAGGTAAGTGTACTCTTCGCTCCCAAGTATAAGGTATTTGGATTTAGGAATGATAGCTAGGTTATTTTTATTCGGGATGGAAAATAGGTGAATAAAATCATACACATTATTATCAATAGAGGGGATCTCCAATATAAAGGTAAGTGAATATTGTGTACTATATGCTTTTACATCAATTGATCTTTCTATAATATGAATATTACTAACACTTATTTCTGTTACAGGTCTGAAGGACAGCGACTTCTGCAGCTTCGTGATTTCCTGAACTAAATTATGTGGTCCTATTATGCTAGGATGAACTACACCTAATTGCGAAAATGACATCGCGTCTTCTAATACCATAAGTTTATCTAATATTAATTGTAAGCTAAAGTCAATTTGAACGTACATATCTAAGAAATTAACATGATTTACAAGTGCATTTGTAATACTACTCGAATTTTGAAAAATCTTAAGTAAATTATTCTGATTATCATTAATTCTCTTAATTTGATTATTAAATTCATTAACTGTACTTTCAGCTAGCATTAATGACTTTTTCTGTAAATTTTGAGTCTTTTGCATTTGATTTTTCAAATTCGAGATTTCATTTTCATACCTAACAGCATCATCGTTATCTAAATTTCCTGTAATAGCCTTAACAATGGATCCTAAACCGTTAATTAAACCGCGTTTTGCTCTCACATGAGGCGTGATAAAAGCTATCTTTTTATCTATACGACTTAAAGTTTGATATATCTGATCCTGATAAGTTTTATGTAAATCATTAGTAGAAAAATTTGATTCCGCTAATTTAATGCTAGAAAATAATGCCATAAGCTTAACAGTAGTAACATGTAAATCTGTAATATTATAAACACAAGCAAGACTAAAGGAATCTATTTGTTCTAAAACTTTTCCTTCTCTTAATAAAAGGACACCGTTAGTGTTATCTATGGGATCTATTGTTACGTTTGCTGCTGCGTAGAGCACGAAGGCTCCGGTGACGATCGTCCTGTTACAAGATGAGGTCTCCGTAATAATTTAAAATGAACCCTAATAGATTTAGAGTTAGGATGACTACCTATAATTTCTGCAACATTGTTAGGATGAAGATGAATGATCTTATAAGGACCCTTAAAGACAGGCTTTGTCTTATCATTACGCGCTGTTTTGGCCACCTGCTTATAAACTGTTTCACCTACCTTAAAAGCTAAGCTTTCAGCCTCCTGGTTGCGCCTTGCAATTACCTGTTCTTTATTCTTCGACATATGGGCTGCAACACACTCTTGGACTGCTTCAGCGTTCATGCGGTGCTTAATAACATAATCCTGATAAAATTCCTTACTATAATATAATTCTAACGGATTTCGGGATGATGTATGTCCAAAAAGTAATTCATGGGGTGTGTATTCTGTAGCTGAATGCACAGTATTATTGTAAGCTAATATTGCATATTTCATAATGCTTTGAATAGGGTCATCTTTATTAGTCATTCTTTGAATACGAATAATTTCTGCTATAGTAGAATGAAAACGTTCAATAGGAGAGTTGGAATTTGGATTATAAGGAGTAGTAAAATGTAAATGGATTCCATGTAAAGCACATATTTCTTTTATAACATCATTTTCAAATTTACTGTCAGAGTCCGTCGTAATCTTAAGGGGTATTCCAACTACTGAAAAATGCTGTAATAATGCTTCAGCTATGTTAACACTATTAACTACGCTTAACGGAAAAGCTTGTGCATGTTTAGAGAAATTATCAATAATAGTAAGAAATGTAGCTCCACCTGTGGAATAAAGATCCATAAAAAGGTGTTCCATCGGTTTCGTTGGGGTTTCTGTAAGTGCTAAAGGGGGTCTCAATGGATTACGTTCATATTTAGCTTTAAGACAAGTATCACAACTATTAACATATTTTTGAATAGTTAGCAACATACTAGGCCAGTGATAATTTTTATGTAGCTGTTTATAAGTTTCTTGAATGCCACGATGAATTGTTCTACCTTCATGATATCTCTTGATTAAATCTTGCTGCTCAGTTTTATTCTCCACTAATGTTACACGTGAAGAACATTTAAATAATTTAGGACCTCTATCGTTAAAAATTGTTGAATATACTTTCGAAAATACGGGGTATAATTCTTCATTATAAAAATAACAGTGAAATACTCTGTCGGCAATTGTATGTTCTTTTAGAAAATTGATAACTTCTTGTTCGGTATTGTTAACTGGAATAAATACATCTTTAATAGTGTAACGAGTACTAGTCGATCTATTATCTACTCTATAAGTTGAACCTGGAGTTGTCCTTATGTGAAACTGTTTTAACTGCCTATCTATTGCATCTGCTAATATAGGAATATTTTTATTATTGCTACTATTATCTACTTCAATTTCATCTGTAGTTATTGGTAAACGATCGGTCGTTACTACACTCATACTATCGGATTCAGGGGGTAAATTAGATAAAGGTTCATTCTCAACTAAATTATCATTATTTTCATTATTAACAACATCATTTACATTTTCTTCTCGATTCCTAACGTTTTCGAAAATTCTGTCTATTATATTATCGTTTTCATTATCATCAAGATTTACCTGTAAGGATTCTATGCTATTATGAAATAATTTTGCTCTGGATAAAGCATCAGCATTAGTATTTTGTAAACCCTTTTTATACACGACATTAAAATCATATTCAGCTAATTTGAGACGCCAACGAGTTAATTTTGAATTTGGGTCTTTAATTGACATTAACCAAGTAAGAGGCCTATGGTCTGTGTAAATAGTGAATTTTCGACCGTAAAGATATGGCCTAAAGTATTTAACGGCCCAAACTATAGCCAAAAGTTCTTTTTCTATAGTTGAGTATCGAGATTCTGTATCTGAAAGAGTGCGAGATGCATATGCTACAGGTTTATCGTATCCTACTTTTCCTTGCGATAACACAGCGCCTAAAGCATAATCAGAAGCATCTGTTGTTAAAATAAAAGGTTCATTAAAATCAGGGTATTTAAGAATGGGTTCTGTTGTCAACATTTCTTTACACTTATTAAATGCATTTAAAAATTCTGGTGAATGTACAACTTTATGATTTTTCTTTAAACAAATTGTCATAGGTTTAGTTAATGCAGCAAAATTTTTAATAAATTTTCGGTAATATCCTACAAGCCCTAAAAATGCTTTAATATCTTTTTGAGTCTTAGGTAACGGAAAATTAAGAACTGCTTTAATTTTGTCTTTATTTGGCTTAACACCTGCATTAGTTAGTTCATGACCTAAAAAGTTAACTTGTTTTTGTAAAAACTCTGATTTATCTAATTGAATTTTCAGATTATGAATTCTAAAACGTTCAAAAACTTCTTTAATTTTACCAATGTGTTCTTGAAGGGATGTTGAAGCTACAATAACATCATCTAAATACGTAAAGACGTTACTTATACCTCGCAAAATATGATCCATTAATCTTTGAAATGTACTAGGGGCGTTTTTTTAAGCCAAAAGGCATTCTCAAAAATTCATAATGCCCACGTTCAGTAGTAAAAGCTGTTTTTTCTACGTCTTTAGGATGCATTTCAACCTGGTGGTAGCCGCTTGCCAAATCTAAGGTGGTAAAATATTGTGCACGTCCTAAACGATCAAGAATATCATTAATGTTAGGAAGAGGATATTTATCTTCTATAATTTTATCGTTAAGACGCCGGTAATCAATTACCAATCTCCATTTTACATTGCCTGAGGCGTCTGGTTTTTTCGGGACGATATGAACAGGACATGACCAAGGTGACACACTTTCTCTAATAATACCTTGCTTTAATAATTTATTAACTTGGTTAGCAATTTCAGCTCTCTGTTGGGGTGGTTGCCTATAATTTTTAACATAAATGGGGTTGTCGTCAGTCAGTCGTAATTCATGTTTAACTGCATGGGTAAATGTAAGGGGAATTTCCTCGGAATAAAATAGATCTCTATGTTGATAGCATAACTTAGTAATTTCGCGCTTTTCTTCTTCATTCATATGTGCTGTTCTAATTTTTTCTAAATTTTTTACAAGTATTTTATCTATATTAGGCTTTACTTTAATATTATTAAGTTTAATATTATTAAGTTTACATTTGTTATTATTTATAGTATTAGACGTATTTTCAGAGTATGACTGTAATTTTATAGGAATATTATTTTTAATTACAGCCTTTTCATCATTGTAATTAATTATAGAAGTTTTAAATAAACCATTTTTAACTGTAACCATTGCTGCTGGTGATTTAAGACCAATTGACCAATCGAAATCATCATGTATGTATTGGCCATCAGTATAATTAGTTTTAACTGTAATTATTTTACTACATCTTGGTTCGACTCTTATTTTTTTTGCTGGGTAATCAAAATGTATTGGGATGTCAGCTGATGATGTGTGAAGCACTTTATTCTTAAGGTCAATATTACTAGATAACGCTTTAAGAAGATCTAAGCCTATTAAACCTTTATATTTAGGATCAAAGTCAAAAAGTAAAAATTTATGATATATATCTGAATTAAACGCTGGTGGTAATGGTAGATAAGCGACATAATAGTGCTTTGTGGTAGCATGAGCTGTTTTAACCTCAAATGGTTCATATTCAATGCATAATTCAAAAATAGTTCCAAAAATAACATCAGGGGAAATCATAGACCTAGAAGCACCTGTATCAATTAAAAACTTGCCATTATATTCCGGTAATTAGATATAAGGTAAATGATCTTTATCATGATTATTAAGTTTTATTACCTGGGGTCGGCGACATGCTCGTCCTGGGTAAAATTTTGCTGGTTACTTACCTCTTGCTCAATGCCAGAAGTAGCAGACATGTCGTATGGTACTTGCTCCTCGTAAGACACGTACTCTTGGTAGCTTGGCTGGTTGTATTCTTCAGCATACTGTTCTTCAGGACTATAGAAGAGTTCTTCAGAGACAAAATTCGGTTTTGGCTTACCTACTGATCTCATAGTGACATCGGATACACTTCGCGACTGCTTGACAGGTCTCTGGGGCATGTTAGTTGTAATAGGCCTATTGCTAAAATTACCTTGTCTGTTCTTCCATGGTAGAAGAGAGTCAATCACCTGCTGCCGTTGTTCAGGTGACAAATTATTTTGTTTAGGTACAAAATTTGGCGTAATAAGACGTTGTAAAGGATTACGGTTATTACTATAAGAAGGTTGGTTATTATGATTATTAAATGACATCTGAGGGTTATTATTTAACGCAAATCTTTGTGGTGCACTATTAATCGATCTAAACATATTATTTTGGTTACTAAATTGCAAATGATTAGGTTCCTTGAATTTTGCTTGCGACGTAAATGGCATGTTATTATAATTAAAACTACGATTAAAAGATAAGCGAGCCTCCTCTTGTCTAGCTGCAACTATAGCAGATTCTAAGGAGTTCGGTTTCGCTATTCTAACACCTATGGAAACATTAAACTCTAATTGATTCACGTATTGTTCTATGACCATATTTTCATAATAACTTTTATCTGAGTGTTTTCCTATAGAATGTAATGTATCGAGTACTTCCCTAAGCCGTTTCCCAAATGATTCTGCATCTTCCGATTTTAGGCGACGCATTCGGGTTAGCTCTTGCATAACCTGAATTTCATTTCGGGGTTCACCTAGGCGTCGTACTAAAGCTGCTTTAATTGCCTCCCATGAGGAGAGTTTATCCTCATAAGCGATTGCGTCTATGGCACGTCCACTAAGCCTATTCTTAATTAAACACAATAATGCGGGATGCTGCCTACTCCGCTCATCAACTAGGGCTATCAAACCGTCTACTTCACGTAAATAATAATTCAAAGTTTTTGGATTACCATCATATCTAGGCATTAAATCGGACATAAGTTTAAAATCACCATCACAATCTTTAAGAGACATTTTTACGCTTTATATATACGGATATCGCAAAATTAATCAAATAGTTTTAAAATGCACAAAAACACAATATAAAGATATCACAAAAATAATCAGATAGTTTTAAATTGCACAAAAAATACACACAAAAATAAAATGTTAATAACATTCACATATACGAGGTCAATTGCGATTTCAGCATATAACACACGTACACATAAAATACACAAAATAAAAGAAAAAAAATACGACAGGAAATAGAGCAAGGAACTTGGAAGTTACTGAGCACTCACCAAATCTTCCACTGCATCTCCTGACGGGATCTTGTACAGCAACACGCTTCCCAATGTTCCAGGATACGTGTGGTCTTCGCCCAGAGGTTCTTTATCTCTTAGATAGCGATGTTACGACGATTGAAACCGTCCCCTTTAGGTAGAAGAGTTTGATTCTATCCCAAAGTATCGCTATCCGCCCCGACTGCGCCAGTTAAATTCGGGCGAACGAAATATTTGTTTTTAAAAAGAATTTATTTATTATTACAAAGAAAATTACAATTAAAATATGTGTTATCGATTCTAAGGCTGATACAAGACTCCAATAAAATGAAAAACAAAATCTATTGTTCAATGCCGCGTAAATGCTGGGTCAGCGCGTCGTATGCAGCTTGGTAGGCATATTCCACCGGTTACGCCGTGGTAACTCGCGCTATGGGTAATAAAAATGCCGTTTGTAACGTAGAAGACGTTTATTGTCAGCTTCCATAAAAATCCACTTAACAGAGTCCAAATAACTAAGCACAATCACTGTAGTCCAATATCTTCGCTGTAGTCGTCGAAATAATTCTTCCTTGTAGCTCGTGGTAGAGATAGCTTCGGTTTCACTTCCGGAACTAAACTGCCACTTTTTGCATAAGCACAATACAAGTGTCTTAATAGTATAACTGGGCTTGCGGTCCTTGTCATAGTGACTCCTGTAGTTTGTATAAGTGTATTCATGGGTAGTGTGAATTCCACAGAATATATTTATTTATTTATTTATTATATATTGATTGTTTTATTTTAACTGTCCTCGAGAGAGATGGCCTCTATCCTTGAAATTACGTCAGCAATCACATTTTCCTGTCCCTTGACATGAATGACATCCGTTGTTAATTGTAAGATGAAGACTATGAGTAACAACATAACAGCAATTGCAACGAGCAATACGTTTTGTTGAAACATGTGTGAGTCGTGCGACTCTACTTCGTTGACTTTACTTTACCACCACTTTGGGCGATGACAACTTGCCCCTTGCTCATGGACTTGCCCATGATGCTTGACTACTAATGTTAAAATGAATCTATGCCGTAGCAATATTGTCAAAGATTAGCAATACAGTAGGTAAGTTACATACAAAAATCGTTAAAAATTTTTAATTTCTCAAGCGCCTAAGCATTAAGTTGTATACATTTTAAATAGTAAAAATAGTGAATGTAAAGATTGTAAATCTCTGTAAAAAGTTTTGTTATACAAAAACTGTCATTGGAAAAGATATAAAAATACAAAAATGTTAAAAAGATATAATGAAATGTTATGTAAAACGAGCCGGTAGTCTTGAAATTCGACCACTTCTAGTGCGTTTTGGAACATCTCTATCGGTTCCAACTGTACCATAGTCTGCTGGTTCAGGATCCGACGAACCTCTCTGAGGAACATTAAGATGGGATGTATCGGAGTTCCCGTCTGTACGATCATCCAGTGGTATAGGGTTGACCCTCAGAGAAGCACCCCTCTCTGAGGGACAGCTCCGTTGCCATCTACCAATAAGTATGCTAGCTTAAAGCGATCGGTCTATAGAAATAATAGTTTGCTTGTCATGAATTTGTATCACGTAAACCTTGTTCCCTCTTTTGATTATACGGTAAGGTCCGTTATATGTAGGTTTAAAAGATTTACGTATAGTAGCATTTCTGACAAAAAAACATTTACTCGACAGAAGGTCGGGATGTACAAACATAGAACGCGAATTACTATGCAATAGGCTTGATTTTTTAAATCGAATTACGAATTTTTTTTACTATGGTTTCAGGATTGCATGCACTGGTATTACTAGTGACGTCAAAAAAGTCTCCTGGTAGTCTGAGAGCCTGACCATATATCATCTCTGCGGCACTAAACTCACAGTCCAGCTTGATTGCTGCACGTAATCATAACATAGCCGTGGGCAACTCATCTGTCCACGAACTAGAATCTAAACGAGCTGTCCTCTATCTGCAAGAATGCTGTCACCGGTCTCACACTTTTTTAACAAGTCGCTTCTTTCTACGGTTTGGCGGTCACTAACTGACCCAGCATATGCAGGGGAACAATACGACAGCAAACCTCCAGGTGTAGCTCCAACTAATACCTTTAATGTAATGCTATGTTTATAACTGCTCCACGATGCTTGTTGGGAAACAGGGTTTCCAGGTTTTTGTATCTTAATCTCTGTTCCATCAATGATAACTCTGGTATTCTTATCATATTGTTTAAAACTCTCTGGCATGTAATATAGCACTTATTCTTTGTCAGGCCAAATATTTAATTTTCTCCAAAGTTGGTCCATATAATTAATCCATGTAATAAATATGTTGTACACGGTTGTTTCACTGGTTTGAAAAAATTGTGCAAGTTCGAAATTGCATTTATTTTGGCGTAATTTCATCATTGTCATGAAAAACTGGTCTTCAATACTAATATTTTGGACATAACTTCCACAGTACTTTATTAAGTGAGCCATTGGGCTCAATGTCGATAAAACAAAATTGAACTTTGCATAAGTTTCAAAACCAGTATAAAAAGCAATAACATTGGCTTGGTCTTTATACCTCTGTATAGATCCATAAATGTGTTCGAAGTTTACTTGAGTACTCTTTGATTCAGACGATGCACTAGGTTGGCTACTGTCTGGCATTACAGGCGGTGGATTCATGGGTATTTCTATTTCACTATGCACTGTGAATTGCTCATCACTAAATTGAACGTCACACTTATTTTGTGTTTGAATACCGCTAGGTCCAGGAATTTGATCACCACAAGATGTCTCTTTATTTTCAAAACAAAGTTGTTTGCTACTTCTCTTTAGCAGTCTTTCTGATCGCTGTTGTGCTGATGGGTTGACCGGTTTGACTTTGGTAAATGAAAATATAGAAGGGACTGCAGTTTTCTTCAATACTTTGTGTATAGATTCATCACCTAGAACATAAAAAAGTTAATTAACATAACATGTTATAGCGGTGGTTGTATATGATTCATACAATGGTAGCATTGCCTGAAATGAAAAGGGAAAACATAGATCTGTTTTATGAAAGTAAAGCCTCACCTGTGTAAGAATTTCTTCCATAGTAATCTTCCGATTTAAAATGGGCAGCACATAACTTCGACGAATTACTAGCCTTCCAATTTTTCCTTCGAAGAGCTTTTTCCCACAGTTTTCTTCTCTTAACTTCTTTGGGGAATAAATGAATTCCCGTATTTTTGCAATTAACAGCTGCACATAGGGTCATATTATGGAATTATCCCTAAAACAATTCGTTTGTTTACAAAAATACTATGAGAATGACAGTTCGCTGTCAAATTTATGGAACAATCAACAGTAGCGACATCTGAAGTGAGAAATAAGCAGTTTTTTACCTCATTGCTACTTTAAACGAACGATGCCACCGCTCAACCATCCCATTGCTTTGTGGGTGGTACGGAGTAATGCGTATTTTATTTACTCCCATGTAGCGCATATGGGAAATGAATAGTGAGCTCTCGAACTACCTACCTTGATCCGTAGTTAACCTATCAAAACGTGTAATCCACCCTTCATATACTGGTCGAGCTACAGTATCTGCAGTTTGATCTACGATCGGAAATGCCTCAGGCATTTAGTACATCTGTATATTATAATCAAGCAATACCTATAACCTTGTGACGAAGTAGTAACGACCCTACTTAATCTATGTGTATGTGCTCAAATCGACCACACGCAGGAAATTCCTGCAAATGAGCAACTGCGGGACGCTGTACTTTAGTTCGCTGACATTTAAAAAAAAATTTGACAGACCATCTTACGCTTAGTGCGAATGCCGGGATGACTTAAATCGTGAACGCTGTTGAATGCTATTCGACGAAAAGATTCAGTATGTATGTATGTAAGTATGGATGGTCGAGCATGATTAGTAGAGAAATCGCAATAAACCTTTTTATCACAGGTAGGAATGGTCACACATTTCAACTGAATACTATCATGCGATCCTCGTGCGATGTATTCGTCGCGAGCTTGCGCTTCTGCTAAAGCTGCGTAATCAATAACTGTTGGACACACAATACTGTCTCTACACGCGATAAGGCGTTAGCTACAATGTTGTTAGAACCATCTATATGACGAATATCTGTAGTGAACTCACTAATAAACATTAGCTGTCTAGTACGGCGGGGAGTCTCTTTATTTGAATCAATTTTAGAGAATGCGTAAACTAAAGGTTTATGATCAGTATAAATAGTTAATGGACGATCTTCATGTAAATTTCTAAAATGTTTAAGTGACATGAAAATGGCTAAAAGTTCTCGGTTATATGTAGAGTATTTTTGTTGAACTGTGGACAAGGCTTTAGAAAAATAAGCGATGGGCTTCCAAGTATTGCCTATCTGTTGCTGTAATACAGCGCCTACGCAAGTGTCCGAGGCGTCACAGCATAAGGGGGCTTTTCCACCAGAGATGTGCTATGCTACAATGCTATGGATTCGTTTGATATCCACCAATCATATTCATTGGTGCACATAGCTTAGCACTGGTGGAAACGGATTCAACTAAGATATGTTTTTTGTATGGAAGTATGCGTGCTATGGATGTGTGCTATGTATGCGTGCTATGGATGCGTGCTATAGATGCCTGCTATGGACCACCGCGAGTGGTGTAGCTATGTGCAGAGCAGAGTACCTACAGTATGCCCGCGTTTTTCGCTGAAAGTAGACATGCCATCGTGGAAGCAAAAAGTTATTTTGTATCTCGCAATGTGCGAAGAAGAACTCATGGAGGAAGATGAATTGTTGTTCAGCTTTTTACTCCGACGAAGAAAACATAGATTCTGGATACGAAATCATATTAAATATCACTCAATACACTCAGAATTCTTTACACTGTTCCAAACAGCTGACGATGAGACGTTCCAGAATTCTTACAGAGTGACAAGAAGTACATTTGAATCATTACAAAATTTGATCGAACCATATATCAAGAAAGAAGATACTCACTACAGAAAATGTATCAGTACTAAAGAAAGATTAGCGGTGTGTTTAAAGTAAGTAGAGTTTAATAATCAGTCATTAATAACGTTCTTAATAATACAGCTTATTTTCCGTTGTTATTTTCATTATTAACTTAACACTAAGAAATACTTCAGAAATATTAAAGAATGTAGAGAGAAATCAACGTTTCGAATTTCAAAATTAGGATTTTGACTGTGCTGATTCTGTTAAATTGTTCGTTTTTTCTTGAATGCTTTTCGGTTCTGTAACTGGCAGTGTCTGTGGCGGTATCATCTCAAACTGTAGAGAATTGCTAATATTTTGTTGTGAGCTTGATTCACCAGTGTTTGTGTAATAACCATACGTTTGTTGACTATAGAGATGCGATTCTTCGGCTTCTGCTACTGCGTTGAAACAATTTCTTTTTACTCGTGCTTGTAAGTAACTGGGAAATTTCTTAGTGGTTTTCGCCAGCGACAAGAAAAAGTGGTCTATTTCATCATAATAATCTTTTGAACTACTTAGCATTTCCTTTAACTCAATGCGTTCTTGTCGGTGTTGTTTTTGGTTTTCTCGATGAAGTTGCAGTAATTCTGATAAGTCACTTCTTTTCTTTTTAGAAGGTGGTGGTATTGATTCCATCAAATTGGCAGTTTCTTCGTGTTCCGAGTTCAACAGAAGATCTTCAAATTGGTTTTGATCTAAGCTTTTATCTGATAGCACTGAACTTTGCGTAGAATCATCATTATTTCTCTCATCAGTTGTAGATGTTTCGTCGCCATAGTTTGATGTCCGATCTCTATTTGCCATATAAGGCAAAAGAAACTCCATGTGTTTTTCATACTTCCATTCTTTTTTTTTAGTTGCAGCTTGTCCACTTTTTTTGGATTTTATCCTCTTCAATACTTCGCGGTGGCTGTCTCGCAACTGTTTCCACCGATTTTTCGCGGTTTTACCTAAAATAATACGGGTGGTAATTAATGAAAGACCGAATACATTAGAGTAAAAAAAAACATTGAATTTACATAATTATCAAAATCATATCTCTTTTTTCAGGTATTTAGCAACGGGTCTCTCATTTACGAAATTGGCAGAAAATTTCAGAATTGGAATAACAACCGTGTCGAAAATTGTTGATGAAGTTTGCGAGGCCCTATGGAATGTATTGCAGCCTCTTGTTATGCCAGAACCTTCTGAAAATGATTGGAGAAGAATTGCAAAAGAATTTGAAGATCTATGGCAATTCAAGAATTGTTTGGGGGCTCTTGACGGAAAACATGTTTACATCACGTGTCCTGCAAATACAGGATCCTCTTTTTTCAATTATAAACATCGATTTTCCATTGTCCTTATGTGTTTAGCTGACGCCAAGAGAAAAATTATAATGGTTGACATAGGGTCCATGGGCAGATTTAGTGATGGAGGCATATTCAATGACAGTAGTGGAAGTTATCAAGTTAGAGATATATATTGCTCTTACTTCAATAACGAGGGAAGGGTGTCATGGCAAGACAATCGAATTTCATCTCGACTCGCTCAAAGAAATTAACATACCTACTGAATTACAAATATTCAAATATTGCGTTAAAATTGTTGTTAACAACCTACCTACTACCGAACTACCTACATATGTATTTAAATAAAAGTGTGTATACTTACTGTCTTTAAAATTAGTTTCTTTCACAATTATCTCCCACGCTGCATCTCTTGTTTCATTACATTTGTACGTGTCTAACTTAGTATTCCAAAGGCAGCGGTATTTTTTGACCGCGTCTATTAGCTTTTCGTCCATTTTGTTTAATTCAGAAGCCGACTTCTTCCTTAAACGTTACGAAATGAACTAAACGAGTCGCCGGCACAGCGGGGCCGGACGCGTGAGCGCCTCTTCCCTCACCGCGCCGCCGCCCCCGCCGTTTCTCTACTATCGATACATAGCATAGCTCGAGATGCGCATCTTTCTCGCACAGCTACTTTGCGGCGGCGCATCTTCGTAGCGCATCTTCCTCGCACAGCTACCTAGCGTAGTATTGGTGGAAACGGTCACATATTTTCGTAGCGTTGATTTCACATCTTCGTAGCATAGCTGCATAGCACATCTCTGGTGGAAAAGCAGCTTAAGAGCGTTTTCACATTATCCGATCCGATATCGGTGTCGGACGACGATAGCCGACACCATATGCTATTTTCACATATTTCTGACAAAATCGTTCCGATACGGCCATTTGCTCGATAACTTAGTGCGGGCAGGTCATCATGGCAGACTATAATAGAAAACTTTATTTGCTGTATCTATTATATTTGAGACGCAAAAAAAGATCCCATTGTGGAAGCTAGATATTCAGAGGGAGCATTTTATACTCTTTTTAGTAAGCTACAAAACGCACCTAGAAAGTTTTTTTATTACTTTCATATGAGTGAATCCACATTCAATTATTTGCTAATTCATCTCACAAACAGTATAAAGAAACAAGACACACATTTTCCAGTGGCTGTGGGGCCTAAAGAAATGCTGGCTGTGACACTAAGGTAAGTTTACTATTTTCATGTTTGTTTTTTAATCATTGGTTTCTATTATTATCGTTTGTTGGCTGGTGGTCAACACTGTACATGTATAGTGGGCAGCACATCAAGCTGGACACAATAATTGTAAAATAGCCCATAAGATAAAGGGGCGCAGAGCGCTAGTGTGTCTATATTGATACACTGGCCACCATACATTATTATTTAGTTATAATTAAAGAAAGTTCGTTATAAAAAGTATTTTAATCAGAAACAGGTATTGTTATACAAAGTATTATAATGAAAATGGAAATGAAATAGCATATGACAAGGTAAACTTATAATTATTATTCGGAATATTTATCGAAAAATTGCTGAAAGTTATTAGTATGGGATTCTGTAACCGATTCACAGGACTTGCTTGTAGTCGATGTATGTTGAATTCCAACTAGTTGTGGAGTGGTTCATCAATGTAGGAGTTGCTTGGAGTCGATGTTTGTTGAATTACAACTGATTGTGGACTTGGTACATCAATATAGGAGTTGCTTGTAGGTGAAGGAGATGTCAGTAATAAAGGTGAGAGAGAATTTATTGAATTACTATGAATCGAATGGCCATGTTTTGGATATGATCTACATCATTAAAAAATCTAGTTTCACAAATATCTCATGAAAATCTTCTTTGTAGAATAAATTTTTGCACCAAATAATAAATTTAACCTCTACGACTGGATTCAGTAAGAATTTTTCTGCAGTCATGTGAGTATGGCCCTTAGTAAAATATATTAAAGTTATTCTTTCTATGTTGTACAATCCACAGTCCACTAAACTTTTCTACTCGTACTGCCCTTGTAGGGCAATACGAGTATACAGGACACAATTTTTATTTTGACTTGTGTAATTATAACACCATATAATATACCATATAATTCAATGTTGCAGGTCTCTTTGGTTTTCCAGAAAAGCTATAAATGCACCCACAATGTTATTGGCATCCCTTCCGGCCCAAGCTTCGTGCCAAAGTTTATAAAACAACTTTGATTAAATGTAGAAAAGTTAATTAACTTTAATAAGTATAAAAAGATGCTATAACACTGAGTCCGATTTACATTAAAAATATCTATTTTGATCTATAACTTTATTTTAACTGGCTAGTGCAACTAAATGCAGTCTTTTTGTTTATCAAATGACGATATTAATAATAATGTCAATCCAATGACATGCATAGCCTGTATTTTTTCATTGCGTTTTTTATTTCTCCACAATAATTATGAAATATTAACTTAACGTATAATAAAAAAGCATGGAGAAGTGATGCTTCATGACATGACGGACGTAAATACCAAAAAAAGTTATAAAAATGGTAATGTTTAATGGCACTGTACCAATTGGCGAAAGTTAAAATGCGGTGGTTAAAATGTGACTGTCGATTTAAGTAACTTTTTCTGAGCTTTTTCACTACCTAGTAATATTAAACATGATCCATGAATGTTCGTATAGTGCGCCGCGCTTGTATGTCTTTGTGAATCTTGTCAAGTCTTTGTATACCTTTTAAGGGAACTTCTGTTGTGTATTCCGCACACATTGCCATGCGTCAAGAATGTTGTTGAAAATTAAATTGATTTGACAGAACATAAATGTAAAGACAAAATAAGAAAAGAACTTCTGTTGTGAGGGCTATCCCGCACACATTGCCATGCATCAAGAATGTTGTTCAAAATGAAATTGATTTGATAGAACATAAATGTAAACTTTAGACAAAATAACAAAAATGGATTCTCGACCAATTAGATAAATATATGATAAATGTTTCTTTCCTTTAAAGAACAAAGGTATAGATTTGGTGGCAGAGTTACCATCACTGAAATCTTTAAAAAGTGCGTTATATAAAGTTAGAAATGACAGCGCAGATGTACCAAAAATGTGCTGTAGTAAAGTAAATGAAGTTGAAATACCTAAATCACATTTAGATTTCGTTATGAGTGATTATCTAAATGTACATGAAACGGAAAAACCTCGTCGCTTCGTATAATAATTTTCTGTTTAAAAAAAACACAATTGAACATATATTTTGTGATGGAACTTTCCAGTGTTACGCTCCACCCTTTGAGCAATTGTATGTTATGCACGGAGATGTTGGCAGCTCTCAAAGTACAACGAATGTTGTGCCTTTACTTTACGCATTGTTGAGTGATAGAAAAACGGAAATATACAATTTATTTATTAAATTCATTGTATCTCAAATAAATAATTTTGCCCCAAAAAAAATAACATTTGATATGGAACAAGCGGCTGTCGATGCTATCAAGATGAATTTCCCTGATGTTGACATAAAAATATAATATTTCCATGTCAAGCGGAATATTCGCAAGAAGGGGAAAGCTCTAAATTTATTTAAAAACAAATATACTAGGAGTGGATATGTTATCTGGTGCACTGCCATTATTATTACCTTTTTTTTTTGGTATCGGGGGGGGGGGGGGGGGAAACCTTCAAAAGGTACCCAACACCTTGGGAGAGGATACCGGGTTATGTGGGATTTGACCGCACTAAAACCCCCTCGGTGGCCTGCCTCTAGGTTTGTGAGGACTCCGGGATCTCCATAGGAACGCACCGGTGTCCTCCACGCGCGGCGCCCCATAACGGCCCATCTTCGGGAGAGCAGATGTGCTCTCCTGCACCTTCAGGTGTTCACGGCGGCATGCGGCCACGCATACACCGCCGTCCCTCCCGGGGCTGCTGGCTGGACGGGTCAAGCTCCCACTCTCACCGTCCGCATCCCCGGAAGCCCCCTTTTAGTCGCCTCTGACGATCAGGCAGGGGATACCGTAGCTCTATTCTTAATCCCGAAGCTACAGGGACTGCCATTATTATTACCTACGGATTATATTACTGAAGGGTGGAACTATTTAAAAAAAACATATTAAGTATGAGTGAAGATTATAATATACCCTTATGGGTTTGAAAAATATGTGCTCTTATCATTTTGACCAACTTTGTAATATTATACCTTATTCTGCGAATAAATAAATGAATAAATTAAAAAAAAATGCTTCCCTTTTTATAGAGAAACTGCCCCGAATAGCAGTTTGGTTCGGATCCGCATATTTACAGTAATAAAATTGAGGTACATTGTTTTTTTTCGAAACCTCTCCTTTACCGCACTTTTTTAAGAAACACTTACGAGTTCGGTCCAAATCCAATCTATTACCTTATTTATTATTCTACAGTTTAAGGAACGGGATAAACTTCCCAGGTGTCAGGCCGTATAATTGCTGTGGATAGGTAATATTTTAAACGTGCAGTCTGGCAGCGTTAAAAAAGTCTGTTCCAGATCTGTGAAAACAAAATCTATATTGTTTTTTGTCAGTTTACGTTCAGAGAAAATAGGTAATTACGTTGATTACTGTGGCTGGTCTTTAGGGTCTTATTGTCGTACAATTCAACTAAAACTATCTGAAAATGGATGATGATGGAACTGCTGAAGTCAATGTGATAAACAAAGGGACAAAGAAACAGCCAATCAAAGGGCGTAAAAAATATATAGAAAGTCATCTCAAGTAAGTGAAAAATTTTCAATGATTTCCATGATTGCTTCCTATCTTTTTAGATTTATAAAAAAAATATGGATATTATTACACATAATGTGATTTTTGTTTATTCCAGGTATAGTGACAAAGATCAACTTATGCTTAGTTTGCAAAAAAATAGTAAGCATGGCTCAAAAAGTGTCTTTAAAGGCTGTGATATACAGATGCCTTTAATAGTTAAAAATCAAACTAAATTCTTTAAAAACAAGACTACGGTTTCTCAAGACACCTTGTGAACAAGACTAGTTTCCGCATATGTCCTACAGAGCATAAAGTGGTTTGATATAATGGATTATATAATGAAAACAATTTATTTAAAAGAAAAGAAAACAACAAGTAATCTGGTGAGTTTTTTATTTCACAATTAAATATTATTGATCACATTATTTTGCCAAGAGATTCAGAGAGCACTCTCATTACAGAAATAATTTTTGTATTTATCTCTCACTTTTTCGGCAACAGCTTTTGATCTATTATTTGTTCGCGACCGGACGATACTTGAAGACCATGCGGGAAAAACAAGGAATTTCAGTATTTTGTCGATATTGACTTGACAATGCCATCTAGTGGGTTTTTGTGCATACTTTTTGTGCTGCTATTCTGTTGTAGCAACAATAAGAACAGTCAGTAACAGTCGCCTCTTTTTAATTTGAACTGACTTGTTATAAACAAGGAATGTCCACGCGTACTTGCTAAGAAAACGGAACGTCACAACGTCGCGCAGCGCGCTCCGCCATTTCTGTCATTTTGACACTTGACAGAGTCTATTGCATATTTTCAGATTGTTTTTGTGCTGAAGTCATTATTTGGTTATTTGTTCATTAATAATTAATAACGGGACATTGTGTTAAAATAATGTCTGACAGTGACGAGCATACCCATGTACAATCACCATTAAAGAAGAATGAAGCAAAGGGTCGCATGACCGATGTTCTACGGCAACTACGTTTGCAAAGTCACGAGTCTGGTGAAAACTGTAATTGTAAGATACTAAAGTGCTTTGAAAATGTGTCCGAAAGTGAAAGAAAGTTCTTGTTAGCACTTTTTTATTCTCTACAATCAGTCAATGAACAAAACAGCTATCTGACTGGTCTTATATCTGTAAAATTGGTCAAGCAATAAGAAAAATACTGTTGAGCTGCCAGTATTACACGAGGGAGAAATGTACCTTCCAGATGCCATGTACAATGGTATGTATAAATTCATGTTTGTATAGTAATTTCATATTCACCGTAGTCGGGTAAAAATAATAATAAAAATATGTTTTTTTTTTGTTTCAGATAAATTAAAAATATCAAAAGCAAAATATGACGATCTAAAAGTTTTGAAGACATTCTGTTCTGCTGAAGCCCAAATTCTATTTGATAATTTGCCTCATGAATAAAAATACTACCTATGTTTATATTTGATTAAATAAAAACCTGTAACGAGAACACTCAACAATAATATGAATCACTGCATGCGCACGCACACATCAATGGCTACGAGTGTCTACGAGGCAACGTCACATATACATACGTCACCAAAGCATATAAAAAGGCGTGAACGAGCTCCAGCCAGAAAGTCGTTAGCTAGACGGCCACGAGTGCGATAGCCCCGCAGTCCACTCTGTGACCTGACCCAACTTGAGCGGTATCCACGCAGCCCTCAAGGAAGGTACCAGCTAGGAGGTTTGGGGATGCGATAGCCACGCAGTCCATCCCCAGAACCACTAATAGGCTCACTATTTTCTTATGTAGAAACGTATGATCTTGTTTATATATAATAAATGACTTGGATGTCAAACGCTGTTTCCTTCAAACCAACGTCACACCTGACACCCAACGTCATAAACCTTATTTTACCCTATGTTTGATTATTTATCCTGATTACTTCTACAATTAACTCTATTAAGGTACTTGATAAAAAGTGGGACAGTCATTGACATTCCTTGTTTTTTGCAATGACAATGTAGCTTTTTTTAAATTTAAGAGCTGTAAACTGATAACTATAGCACAGTAATTTAAAAAAAACTACATAAAATTATTGTTCATAAAAGTTACTATCAAAAGGAGATGGAAACGATTACATACTAACTTGGGCCAAAATGTAAAGAGATGAAATTGATGTGAATTTATAGCTTGAGACTTATTAAGTCCCTCGCTGAAAATTCTGTACATTTTTACAATCTGAGAGACGGATTATTAGAGTTTTAGTAAAAATAAGGTTATGTTGCAATCTTTAACTGACAGCTGTCTTAAACACTAGTATTGATTTATGTTTATTATATTTAGTAGAGAATTATTGATAATAATTCACGTGAATCACGTGAATCAACGCAACAATTTCACATTCGCAAAAATACAACACAAAAGCACTCAAAACGCATCGGAAAACACCATGACACAAGTTATTGATCAAAGCAATGACAAATGACAATGAGCAAACAACTGTCATGACAACGACATAGACTATAAGGAAATAAAATCGATAGTCATACAATTATAATATATATGAAATCGATAATCGTAATATTGGTTTTTAGTAATTATTTTGCTCCTTAGCTATTTATTTTATTAATAATGTGTCTATAATTGAGTATCATAAACGTATTTGTATTGCATTTAATTACTTTGAGTTATCTATTAAATCCAAATGTTTTCTTTTTGTAATATTAAATCGATACCATTAATCGATAATTTAAGAAAACTATCTTTCTTTTATTTCTCTGCTCCCAGATTGAAAATTGACCTAATTTTTGTAATTACAAGATAAAAAAATACGACAAATTTTTTAGACCATATCGCATCTTCTTACATTTTGGCCCACAGTTTTCCATCTCCTTTGTTTATAGTCATTATCCATGCTAAAACATAGAGACATGTATGAATTTCAAACTTTAAAATTAGTAATTCTCACATTATTAACCTATTGACATTCCTTGTTTTTCCCGCATGGTCTTCACTTGGAAACGCATTTATTTCTGATCTCCATGTTCCAAGGATAACAATGAAATTGACAATATCTTCTTAATCTATACTACCAGGTGGAGTGTAGGTGTGTGGTGAAGATTTCCGTAACCAGTTGTGCATTACACATGTAGTTCGAATAATTTTTATTATGGTCTCCTCATTCAATCTGATAGGTTTTCCCAAAACACGGAAACGAGATGCTAAAATACCAAATCCGTTTTCTACTATGCGTCTTCTGTAATTGTAAATTTTTTCAGCAGTCGTGGTCTGTTTAGGGTAGCGTTTCAATAAGTACGTCTTAAGTGGAAAAGCATCATCTCCCACTAGAATTCCACCGTGTGGCAATAATGACCCATTTTCTAGCAATGGATACAACGAACAAGCTTGGAAAACACCTCCGTCGGAATTTCGCCCATATGAGCCTATGTCTACATATTTAAAGCAGTAGTCATGATCCACGACTGCACCAAGCTGTTAGTTCCTTTATAGTTGTAGTATTCACTACCACTATCGGGGGAGCTTGAATCACCACATGTTTGCCATCTATGTCTCCGCAACATCCTGGTAAGTTCCATCTGTGGTGAAATCCAACTTGTATATCTTCCCATTCCTTTCTATTTGGTACCTGAAAAATAATTAATTTTGAATTTTACAGAATGAAAACACACCCTTGGAAAATGAAGTTAGTCAAGACATTAGTGAAGAAATTACAGAAGATAATACTAATGATAAAACTGATGATAAAACTGATGATAAAACTCCTGATAAATCTGATAATAAATCAAACAACTCAAGTGAAAGCACATTGACAAAGAAAACAAGGGTACAGCTAAAAAATCTAACAGAATTTCCCAAGAAACTAGTAACATTGCAGCAGCTATTAATGAGCTGAAATAACTAAACAGTAATATAGAATCTTCCAACTGTTCTCAGCAAGATAACGAGTTTAATATTGTCGCAAAACACTTGGCTATTCAACTGAGACAGCTCCCATTACTCGATTTTATAGATGCCAAAGATGAAATCCAACAAGTACTTTCACGATACCGAAAAAGAGCACTATATGCCCGGAACGTATCTGCGCTTTCCTCGTACAGTACATCATCACCACAATCCTACATATCGTCACCTACGTCACAATCTAGTGCGCCATTCCCATCACCTTCTCAGTCTACAAAAACAGTTTCTGTGCAGTAGCCAGTTCAACTAGAACAATCATCAATTTGCTTCTTACGAGATTGCCAACTTTACACTGCAGCCAGTTCAATCTGTTGTCAACGAACGAACGGCATTTGATGCCTCATATGGTTTCTCAACTGTGATGATCTAATAGTATAGTCAGAGCGATGATAAATGCTGATATGAATAATTTGCAATGTTTAATTTTACATTAATATTTGCTTGTAATTTTGTATGGTGTAATTTTTCTCAATAAATAAATGAGTCTCACGTCATGTTTAATTGAGATAAATTAACATTTACAAAATCTACCTACTCACAAAGTTTTTATCACACTTCTACTTACTTGAATATGTTCATCCAAAGCCTCAGAAATAGCGTCACAATCTACTGGTATAAAACTTGTTCAGTTGTCACTCTCATCACTGCTTTATATTCTCGAGGGTCTTCATGGTAAAGCTCTTTAAAAATGGTAAGTGTTGCCCCGGAAAATCTTCTAGCCATCCAATCCCTAATCCAAACCCTTTTCTTTCGCTCTTTTCTTTTCTGAACTTTTTTAAAGACATTTTCCAACTCTTGACATAATATTGTTGTCATAGAGCGTATCACCGTTTTTTTTAAAATTAAAACACGTTTTTTCGACATCGTGGCAACTCGCAAGGCTGGACGGCAGCTACTGCGCGTCGTGTGGACAGCAAAGACAAGCCGAGCTACTGGCGTGCGAGTCAACAAGCCGAGTAGCTGTCTACTGGTTAGCGAGCAGCGAGCACCCTGTAAACTAGGTTTTATTTCTTGCAAGTATTCTTTATACGTTTCCCCAACAGAAGCTTGGATCTGGCCAGTTGCATATGAAGGTAAAACTCGTAGGACTTCAATACGTGAGCATGGATAAATGCCACATTTTCTGAATCCTGCTATTATATTAATCCCTGCTGTAGATTCATTCATTTGAAGCGCTGAATTTACAAGCTGGCAAAATACGTTTTTAGGTAGTGCTCCAGCTTTCCTGTCTCGTTGTGTTTGTCGCCATTTGTTGAGCACTGTTTGTCAAGCTATTCTTCGTCATTCTTCGAATTAGGGATGAGACGAATAAACTTGATATCGTGCTCTTAACAGATCTTTAAAGCTTTTATACTTATATGTGCACTTAAATTGTCACATAATAGAATATTCTTTACTATTTTTTTGGCGACATTTGGTACAAAATAGTTTTCAAACATCGATAGTTTTCAAACCATTCTTCAAAAATGTCTGCATCAATCTAGCCAGATTATGAAACAGCTATATTTGAGGAGTTTGGGGCATTAACAGGCCAGTCGGACAAGCAATGCTTCCCTCTAAATATGAAAAATGGAGGGATGATGTCTCCAATACGCCTATTTCTACAGCATTCCCAGCAAATACTATTGTAAAACAAGATTTACTAGAATATTTCAATTTTTCTGGATGACGAGTGGAACGTCTGAATAACATCTTTTTTTTCAGGGTCGTCGTTAATCGTGAAATCCACTTTCGTCCATATTATACATATTGTCTGGACTTTCATCCCCAATTTCTTTTTCTAGCCTGTCAGAGAATTCATTGATCATGTCTTCATTTACTTGGGCTCGTTTCCTAGATAGCTTGTGAGCTATTTTTTCTTTTACAACTGGATGGCGTTCCATGTAAAGTTTTGCCCACTCGTACCCAGGACTGTTGTCTTTGAACACGGGAACTGCTTTGCCAATGTTATCTAAGTATCTTTTAACCACTTCTCTAAAATCTTGTAAGCCAATTGGAATACCCATATC
This sequence comes from Pyrgus malvae, assembly GCA_911387765.1. NCBI lineage: Eukaryota > Metazoa > Arthropoda > Insecta > Lepidoptera > Hesperiidae > Pyrgus > Pyrgus malvae. The sequence continues at coordinate 6,100,363 of OU426976.1, read as the reverse complement.
ACTAAGTGCACGCGCCGGTCATATTTTTTATACGTGCTTAGGCACTCGATTGCGCCGTGTCATTTCAATAAAAACAATGTACCTAATTTTCTTATGACGAATAGTAGGAGATGGTTCGTGCATGCTCGTATTGCTCGTACGAATGACAGTGTCCGAGATGATATACGTTTGTACCGCAAATCCTTCTCCAAAAGAAGAATCCAACGGTCTATGTGATACCATGTGATTATGATGTGATTCTCAGTGTAAAGCAACAGTGCAAAAACGTGCTAACTGTGTACATATTACACAAGGAGGTGAGCATTTTGAACAACTACATATTACGATATGTGTAATTTTGATAAAATTGTCGATCACTGTAAATAGATAATTCAATCAATTGTTTTAAATAGGTATGATTATTACGCCAAAAGTACTTCGGTAGGTACATTTAAGGAGTCAGTTTTCATCTTGTGTCGCTGTTGTGACGTAATGTTCAAAATCACTTTAATACAATTATTTCAAAAAGAATTTTGTTACATTACTTATCTTGGTATTTTTGTCAGTCCTAAGCCAGGTAAAGTACGAAGTTAAAATTGATCATACATTGTCTACAAAATACCAAAACTTTCGATGTACATAGTACAGTTATGTAGTAGTGCGTAGTAGTAGTAGTAGTAAGTAGTAGTGTAGGTAGTAGCCAGGCGGTCGAGATTAAACGCCCGCCTAATACCTACGTCAATGTGTCCGCACTTTCAGGATATTTTCGGATTAATTCAATTCAAGTTTTCTTAGAAAATAATTCGTATATTTTCTTAAAACTTTTTTTAAACGTTTAGTTTGGTCGTATATAATTGTGTCCTCGAGTATCTCAAGTGTTCAACCAGTCACCCTGCATTGTACAGGTATGTATTGTATGTATGTAAAAAACGTTGTGTACACAATGGAAAAAGGACGCGCTGGTGAAGTTTCTCGGGGTATCCTACAATAGTACAACCTACTGTAGCCCATGTTTATTAAAAATTCATATTTTAACATTATTTGAATAATTTGTTATAGTAAAACAATTCTTTGTGTTTAAAAAAACTTTAATGTTATTTTTCCAAATTATTTTTTTCTGTATAAACTTTATATCCAGTGATTATACAACTTACTTATATCCATAATGAATGTATGTAAAATCTTTCTATAAAATAATAAACATTACATTAGAATATTTATAAGTGTAAAATTCAATTCAGCATAAAAGTTCGCCTTTATATTCAATGTAAACCATTTGCTCAATCCGCACTGTTGTTATGACTTCTGCAGTTTCACCGTATCAACATTTTTGTACAATGTGTACCTAATGTGTGTGCCTTATAAGTTTCTTTAATTTTAATTGAATGATAGAGTAACCATAATTTTTGTTCTTTTGAGTCAGTCCGAAATTTTTTTTTAAAAGGGGGAATATTGTGGGAGCTGACTCGGCGATAGGCTCACCATCTCGCGCCCGGCCCGACAGTGACTCTCGCCCAGTTAGTGACTTAAGGGACATGAGCCATTTAAGAGCTTGATGGTCGGTCAATATCGTTATTTTACATCCTCCAATATAACCACGGAATTTTTGGACGGCCCACACGACCGTGATGACTTTGTGAGTAGGCCATTGAAATTGTATCCTGTTATTTAATTGGTCAGAGATCTGGAATCGGAAATGGTTATTGAAAATTTGAAATTGCATAAGCTACTCTACGCTAGAGGGCATTATTAGGAAGTCAATCTGTGTTTTTAATTAACATTTATAATGTAATAAAGACATATTACATGAAACAGAGTATTCAATAAGATTGTGTTGAACTAGTTTAACGAAAAAGTTATTTTAAATATTAAGTTGTAAAGAAAATGTCTTCTATCTCTTTATTGAAACTTTTTATTGACACAATGTTACATTAATACTTTAGTCCTCCCAATACTAGATGGCACTACCATCATATGTTTGTTACCAAGTTGGAAGTAAACTTAGATTCTAATTTGTTTTATAATTTAATTGGATTTGTTTACACATAATATTACAACATGTTAAAACATATTATTATTTATTCAAACAATTAGACTGTAATTAGCTTATAGATTCTAAATGATATTTTAATTAGCCAGCAGGACATTGTTTGGAAATTCAGATATTCGACAAGAGATGGCATCTCCATCGCTTTGTTTACATTTTTTATATATTGTAATTTCTGTACTCAGTACAGTAATTAAGCCTTAATAGGAATCAATATTAATTATTTAAAATAAAACATTAGTTTCAATATATCATACATAAATTACATTAAATATATGAAAGTAAGATATTTTTAGAAGGTATATTGTTAGGCCATGCGGCTTTGTGATTGGTCAAAATACTTCATTGACTATGACAATCATCTATTATTGGATAGAGCATTTACCTTTTTTGTAAAAACAGTTGATAAAAACTAAATCAAGCTAGTTCATTTTGAAAATATAAGAATAATAATATCTTATCGTACTTTAAATCTGTTTTTATGAATAAGACATTACTAATGTCAACAGGCTGCAGTGTTATTTGAATATAATATATTCTGGCTTATAATTGGTCCAAATTAAGTAAAAGCATTACCATATTAGGTTCGGTAAAAGGGCTGCGTTGAGAATAGCTAAGGATATAAAAAGGTGATGGCCTCCCTGAAGGGGGACATTAAAGATTCAATCATCGTTGTGGATACTTGCTCTATGCCGTAAAAGTAATTAACTGGACTGTACTATACTTGCACCTGCTTTATTAAACAAAATATAGAGATAGAGAAGAAATATTATGGTGTACAAAATAGTCAGGAGGAACAACTACTAAGTGTCATGAAAGTTAAGTATTTACCTTGTTATTTTGTCATAACATAACGTTTATAACAGATGTAAATTATGTTAATTATGTTTATAATTATCATTCCATTTGTATTTATTCTGTCAATAAAACAGAACCCTAATCTAAGGGAAATATATTTTGTTCTACTTTAGTTACTATAAATACAAAATGCAGTAAAGTAAAGTATCTGTCATTGTGATCAATATATAATAAATACTGTCATGTTGTTCGGATCCTGTTCTTTCCTTTAATATTTTCTTAATCCTTTTAGCCTTTTAAGAAACACATAAATACATCCCTTTGAAAATTACTCCTTAAGAGTAATTCTATTTCACTTTAGCTTAGAATAAATATCATTTGATGTAGGTACACGCCCAATTTCTGACAACCGCAAGTGTTTCGCGTTCCGTTGTGGAATAATTGCGTTCGGACTTAGTCAAGAGTCGACTCGCGTATTCTACCGGGTGTCGGTATCACTCTCCCCCTGCACCAGAACTGCACCAAGAGCATAATTGCTTGCATCGGTCTTAATTGTATAAGATTTAGTTTCATCAGTTTGGGCGAGGACTGCAGGGTTCCCGAAGTTTGACATAAGCGTTATCTTGCTCTTCTTTCCACAACCAATTGGTATTCTTTTTGGTCAGTCGTGTGAGAGGCTCTGCAACTTTTGCGAATTCGGGAATGAATCGTCTATACCAAGAGCACATTTGAAGTTTGATGTTTAAGATTTCGTGGCGGTGGCATGTTAAGTATAGCTTTGATTTTCTCAGGATCAGGCTCAAGTCCATTGACAGTAATATAATGTCCCAAGTACTTTACTTTTTGGCTGCAAAAGTTACATTTATTACGATTAGCAGTCAAGTTAAATTCTTTGAGTTTATTAAAAACTTCTTGAAGATCCTTGAAGTGTTGATCACTCGTAACAGACATTATAATCAAGTCATCTAAATATACCATCAACTTAATATGGCTTAAGGAGATGCGGAATCCGTCCATCATTCTTTGGAACGTAGCAGGCGCGTTACGCAAACCAAAGGGCATCCTTAGAAATCGGTACATTCCGAACGGGGTGACGAAAGCGGTTTTATTCCGATGGTCTTCTTTGACACTTATCTGCCAGTACCCAGCACGGAGATCTATAGTGCGGGTGTAGGTTGAGCATTATGGAGGAGATTATCTAATCTAACGTCAGGTATCGTCACACCATTGAGCTGCCGGTAATCAACGCATACTCTTACGCTTCCATCCTTTCTGGGAACCATCACAACAGGTGCGGCCAAAGGAGATGAGCAGGGTTCTATTATCTTTTCTTTCAGCATTTTCGTTATTTCTTTCTTCAGAATGTTTGCTTTCGCTGGAGACAGTCGATATGGAGGCACTTATAATGGCTTACTATCGCCTGTCTCGATGCTATGTTCAAAGTCAACAACGGGTTTTCCGTTTGGAGTGAACACATCTTCGTTCCTGTTCAAGAACTCTTCTAAGGCTTGAACGTCTACTGAGGATATCGTCGTAGACGGAAAAAGATCGTATGCAATTTTGTCATCCTCGTCATAGTCTTTGTTGTGCGTCTGCATACAGCGCATCGATTACGGATGAGTAATTTGCCGGGAAATCATCACAATTACGTGACCTCTTTTTTGGCGGTGATGGAATATCTAGCCTTATTAGCGGACCGTATGTATGCATAGAAGGAGCTGCAGTATTACTTTCTTCAGGTAACGATGGCGATAGTGAAACGTCATAAGCTGTCACAGTCGCGAGTGATATTCCTTCTCCGAATTTCACAAAACTCTCTTTATAGAGTTCGAACTCAACTGACGGGTCTTCAATGAAATACCAAGTACACTGGGGTAGGTTCAATGCTATATGTGCATCTTGCAGGAAGCCTACTCCAAGAAGTGTCCGATTTCGTCGTGTCTCTGGTAATACTAAAAACGTAGTAAGGACCGTGCGGTCATTAATTTTGACAGGAGCTTTGGTAATTAGAACGTTTTGTCGCTTTTGGATGCCTTCGGCCAACGTTATGCCGACTCCGAATTCGTTGCATTCATATCCTTTCTTTTTTAAATTACAATATAGAGAGTAAGAGGCAATGCTAGTTTTAGCACAGGTATCGAGATACGCTACGCCAGCTGTCCCACCAATCTCAACATAGACCACTGGTCGGTCTCTGACATCAGCAGAAGTGGCTACTGAGCAGAATCCAGCGTTCGGTAAGGATCGCTGAACCTTGTTCGCGTGGTATGTCGAACAGTTGCTCCTCACAACTCCAGGAGCACCGCAGCCGTAATATTTTACCCTGGGTGTAGAAGGCGATGGAAATTGTGTAACTGCTTCCATTACTTCTGTCTTTGCAGTGGGTTTCGGCGTAATCTCCTTACGGGTAGACAGCTTTCTACAATTTTCCGTAGCATGACCACAACTTTTACAGTATCTGCATCGACTTCTTTTTGTTGGTACTGGATAAGTTTCAGTTTCAGTCTTGCTACTTCTGACTGTGTTTAATTTGTTCTTCTCATTAAGAACTTGTTCCACAGCTTGAGAGGCTTTTTTTCTTTAGAATTGTTTATATCAGCTCGGGAAACCTTCTCTCGAATATCCAGACCTAAGAGCCCATATATCATGTCCAATTGCTGTACTTCGGTGTGACCAGGACTCGGTAATTGTGAAAACAGAATTCGCTTGCGTCTTATAAAATCCTCGGTTGATGTTCCTGGGAGCTGTTTCTCCTGCGTGATATCCATATATAGCAAATACGGCTCACGGAGAGGGGCAAAGTTTTCGCGAAGTCGGATTTCGAAATCTAACCACGAAGTCACATCATTTTTGACTCCTAACCACCAAACTCCAGCTTCACCCTTGAGCAAAACAGGTAGTTCGCCGAGTGCGGTAATATCGCCAATGTCAGCCGAACGCTTGAAAATGTTCAGTGATGACAGGAATGCTTCTACAACTTCAGCGTCCTTCACACCATCATAGGTATACCGACAGTGAATGAGTGAACCCTTGCTCACTGATGGCTTTGGAGCGATTTTGTCTAGGAGCTGGGAGAATTGTTCCGATGATATCATCGTGCCAAGTTTATGCTTCGGTTTTATAGTTGTGATTCTACCAGAGCCTGTAACGTATGTACCGCTTTTACGTAGTTCCGACGTATGTGATCCTCTTCTAGTCATTTAATACTCTCTCTTCGTAGGTTTTTTGACGTCGCGTCGCTCGTAGCAATGAAGATACGTCACGTCGTCAGGCCTCTACTTTGGGCGCCAGTGTAACCAGGGACCTGTTCAATGTCGAAATTTAAGAATTTAAATAAGAAAAAAATTGAATTTTTTTAAAAATTATTCTCTACTAGCGAAACTGGCCGTTATGTTAAACCTTAATTTGTATAATGCCGAAGCGTCTCAAATGTGTTTTTTTAACAGCACTTAGGTCATGTAGTTGTAACCTTCTGTCACGGTCTGGATCTGCCGAGTCCGGATCACGAATAGGGTCAATCCTTATCATATTTACCTCCTGTCAACGTTGTAATCATAAAATACGTCAACAATTCTCGATACCAATAATTATTAAAATTATTAAGGTCGCAAACGGTCTTGCTCACTTGACCTTGGAGTTTTAACTTTCATCAACTCTAAACTTGAATTTTTATGAAACTTACCTTCTATAGATACATTTGGAACAGTTATGCTGCTTGATGCTCAAAAATCTAGCGATATTGCACGCTTGTAAAATGCAGCCGTTCTTCCGACACCCATATCACCATGGACGACAATTGGACCTGCTGGAAGTTCGTTAGGCAGCAACGCTTTCTTGAAATAATACTGGTCTTGCTTGTTGACTGCTAGCAGCAAATCAAGAAACGATCCTACATCAGGAACGCCAGTTTCTGTCCAGTCCAAGTATATGAAATGATGGATCACTCTCACTTCTCCACTGGAACTATGAACAATGCTCAACGTAGTGTACACGTAATGGGATTCCCTTCTAATGCTTTCTTGTTTGATGATAAACTCTTTCAATATCGTATGATCTTGGGTCACGCAGAAATACTGGAGGCCAGTAGGTTGTGATTCTTGCTTGGTACCATTCAGCATCACGATGATCCGAAAGTCTTCCTGCCAGACCATGCTCCAAAAATCATCGAAAGTTGTTGCCATAGGTTCTTGCGTCGCTATAAATTTACATCTTCCATCAAATCCAGCCATATAATTGGCATTGGTGTAATCCAAGCCGTTGTTGGATTTGAGCACCACCCGAGAAACGTCCCAACATGGATAGTCCGGACTTCGCTTTTTATATTTATTTTTCGGTAAGTAAAAGTTATCACAGGTACTCGTTATAGGTACATTGATGATTTCCAGGTGTTCTTGAATGATTATATCCATGCATTTCGGGTTTTTTGCTCGTTGTATATAATTACTGATTCGAACAAACATTGAGAGGTTGGTAGCCATTTCAAAGTATGCGTCGAAAATTCCAGCAGGAATGTGATCGCAACAAAGGAATACTAACGTCGTAACAATAGAATCCAAGTATTTTTAGTTTGATAGTGAGCTTTAGTCATTAGCTAGGGCATTTTGTGGTTTGTAGTCAATATTTTTAATTTAATACATTTTCCTCATGATTACGATAATCAGTCTCATAGTGCTAACAATAATGAATTCCAACTATTAAAAAGTATTTGGTCGAATCAAAAGTTTATTAACAATATAATCTATTAACTGTCGGTGGACATGATAAAAAACGCGCACTTTCACCTAAGCGATGACAGAATAATCGTTTGTATAACTCACAATTTGGTGGAAAAGTTACTAGAAAATAAACTATCAAGTTATTGATAAAAACATAATGGTCTAAAGACTCGAAGCTTGAACGTCTCTGTCGTCTAATGTTGAACACAACTGCTGGTATCGATAGCGTTGCTGCGTTTACTAATTGAAACATACAGATATCCACGGCACAAAACATTGGAGCTCTCCCGATGCCAGTGGTACTGTAGACAACTATTGGACCCGACTTATCAAGCCGGGTTAATGTAATGCTGGTGCCTTTCATTCACTATTATCATGAAATTGATAAGCGTCAATATGTCAGTAAAAATTTCTTTTGGCCAGCTCAGGTATTTGAAACAATGAACAGTTCTTGATCGCATGGTTTTAATATTAAATACATTCATAACCATTTCAACGTAATTATTTTGCAAAGTGATACTTGTTACGGTGACCGTAAATCCTTCCAATTCGGAGTCACTTACAGTGGACACTGCAGGTGCATCGGCACCATTCAAAATCACGATTACCCTCGTACCAGTCTGCCAAACCATGCTCCAGTAGTCCTCGAGCGTGTTGTCCATCGGTTCTTGGGTCACTATGAATTTCCGGGCTTGTTCAAAACCATCAACATAGTTCGCATGGATGTAGTTTGATTCCTGTTTTTTTAAACACACCCTAGTAGAATCCCAACATTCGATGTTTTGATACCGATTCTTCTTAATATTTTTCAATTCCTTACATTCTTCACAAGGACCGCTTATCTGCATGTTGAAAATGGTATAGTGCTCTCGATAATAGCTCTCGCTTATTTCTACTTATATGTAATCGAACCTCGTAATTAGGGTAAAATTTGGGAAATTCCCAAAAGTAACATTGGTAGAATAGTATATCCGGCTTCAGCAAGGGCTGTAATGAAAATTAGGTTCATTATCGCTTAGAGTCACGTGGGGTTACTGTGTTTAGAGGGTAAGTGTGTGCAACCCCTTTTTTATGAATGGAGAGGGGGAAGTTTGTGATATGTGTAGGAAAATTAAAGGTTTGTTGTTGGCGGAAAATTAGCTTATGCAAGAAAAACCCACGTGTTATCATTAGTTTTCTGAAAAAATGAAATATTAAGAATCTGGTGGCGTAAATATTGGATCAGCTAAAACTTGCCCCACATGTCTCTCTTTGCCTAATTTCATTACATTATCCCGCATTAAACGCTTACTTAGACACCCATAAATTATACACTATACATTGTTTGTTTCACGATGAAGTCATTCAGGTTTTTCCGATTTTAAATCATGACACAGGTCACCATTTATGTTTATTTTTATTTTATTGTTTATTTTTATTTTATTTATTGTTTATTTTTATTTTATTTATGGATTTTGGCTTCGAAGTGCCTCCACAGCCGACGCCGGCTACCAATCCAATTCTAAAGTCGCTAGAATCCAAAGCCGTAAACCAAATGGAAAAATAACTGTATAGTCTATGACTTCTAGGTTGCTTTGCGTCCGTCACTCACTTCACACCACACTTCACTTTAGTTGTTCTTTTGTTTGAAGGTTCGCGTCGCGAGTGATCAAAATAACCTAAATCTCTTATCTCGTGAATTGTTTACTGTTTTCCAAATCAGAATTTATGTTTCACGACGTAAATCATGTCATCTTTCAGCAGCAGTGCTGTGTGGAACTTTTTTAAAAAGACCACTAAAGGTAACGTTACCTGCAACCTGTGTGATAAAAACTATAAAACGAAATTTGTTCTTATCTGTTATCACAGAAGGGGGTCAAAAAACGAATGAAATAAATCAAGCTTTGATTTACATGATTTGTAAAGACAACATGCCTTTTTCCTGCGTAGAAAAATCTGGATTGCGAAAATTCGTGCGCGTTTTATGTCCACGCTACAAGCTTCCCTCGCGGGCTAAGGTAATTAAACAAAAATATTTTATTTATGTTTTATATTATCTATATTAACATTATCATATTTGTTAATTATTCATTGTAGGTAACCAGCTTAGCAGATCAGCGATATACTACTACTAAAGCCATCTTAAAAAATAAACTCAGTGAGACTGAAAATATAGCATTGACTAGCGATATATTAACACTCACCAACTCGACAAGGAGTTTCATAGTTATGACAGCGCATTTTTTGAACGCCACAGAAGACTCTGTTCCAGAGCTAGAGTCGGTGACGCTAACAGCTCAAAGAATGTATCAAGTAAGTAAACCATAATAAACCAGATAAACATTAACATCGTATCCACAAAAATATCGTGTGCTTAGCGCGTGTTTCATTTTTGTGGTGTATAATTTCTTTTTTTTTTCTCTAGGCGCACACAGCTGATTACATACGGGAATGTTTTGAAGACATTATCAAAGAGTTTTCAATAGAAAAGACAAGTATCCATTCGTTGACCACTGATGGTGGCAGTAATATCGTATCTGCAGTGAAGAAATTCTTGGGAGACAACAAGAGAATCCCTTGTATGGCGCATCTAATCAATTTAATAGTAGATGCCGTATTGACGAAAGATGCAACCGTTCTGGAAATTGCTAATCAAGTTAAATCTATTGTAACATATTTTAAGCAATCTGTCAACGCCATGGACGAATTAAGAGCAGAGCAACAAAGTCAAAAAAAGAAGGGGAAGTGCTAACACTCATTCAGTCGGTCAGCACTCGATGGAATTCGTGCCTAGATATGTTAGAAAGATTTAATAAGTTGTCAGCTATAGTGGCTAAAATTTTATCTGACAGGAGAAATGCGCCAAATATGCTAACATCATCGCAGCTGAATGTCATCCGAGAGCTAATAACACTGCTTAAACCATTTAAGCAGGCCACTGAAGACATCAGCGGTGATCATTATGTGAGTGCTAGTCTAGCAATACCAATTACTAATTTGCTGGCGCAAGGACTGGAACACGAAAAACCCTCAACAATATTAGGTATTGCCGTAAAAACCAGTTTGTTGGAAGGGGTTACTACACGACTAAGGCCCCTGGAGGAAAATGTATACTTGGCAAAAGCTACAATTTTAGATCCGCGTTTCAAGAAGATTCACTTCAGTTCCGCACTGGTCGTTTCAAAAGCAATAACTGAGCTTTCAGATGAAATACGAGCAGAACACAGGCGACGAGGACAGCTTTCGCCTAATCTTAATACTGACACAATGCCTGAAACACAAAATTCTTCAACGTCAGAATCATTATGGTCTCGACACGAAAAGCTCCTAGCTGCTGCAGCCAGCAACAATGCAGCTAATCTAGTCTCTCGAAGTAACAGAATGCCGGATGAGTTGAAGCATTTCCTAAATGCTCCAAATCTATGCCGTAAGGAAAACCCGATAAAGTTTTGGATAGACACGAGACATTATACCCCAGTTCTTTCGAACTTAAATACTTGACACCTACGGCTTCCTCTGTACCTTCAGAGAGAGTGGCGTCTGTCGTAAATCTTGCGGTTCCTAACAATAGAAGCCGGCAGACAGCGGAACATGTAAAGAGCAGAGTTTTTCTACTTTCACTATCGGACAAATACTGGTTAAACTGGTTTGCCTGATTTATTAAAAGTTAGAAGATCGCTTTTTTGTGTCTGATATGTATGTTATTTTGTCTAATAAAAAAGAATAACTATAAAAATACCTTCGTTTCTATTGAGATATTTGTACATTAAAATAATTTACATTTTGCATAAAAATTACTATTGATATTATTGCGCTAGGCTAAGCTAAATACACTGTTATTTTAAAACCACAATATTTTTTTAAATTTTATCGATATATCGATAATTATTCCGCGATATATCAATGCCAATATTGATTTTTTTTTAAATATCGATGTATCGTCACTTTCGACATCCCTAGTACACACATCGGTGCCGCCACTGTATTTGAGAATTTCTTTTTTTTCCTACTCTTCCTTAGCATAGAATACTCTGTCTTCATTTAGTTTAGAGCGTTGATCCACAATGTTGATATTTTTTATAGGTACTTTGGGTGATTTTTGGGAGGGTGGGTTCTAATATATTCGTACAAAACCCTCGTATAATTATGATAGAACTTCACTTAAGGTAAGTTCGTTTAATCATTAATTATATTCGGGTTTTGTACTTCTATATTAGATCACATGTAGATGTTGAGAGTAAGATGAAAAAATATCAACAATGGTACATTATTATGATTTAATAAGGCATCACATTAATAATAGTAAGTATATCTGTTATTAAAGTAACTATGTATTTCAATACACGATTATTAAATAAACAACAATAGCTTCTAAATTACATTAATTCAGAATTTTAATATTCTTATTCTATCAATTAGATAAGTCTTCATTATCAACACACTCATTTGACAGAATACTTCTGGCAAAAACATTTTGGTTAACATCATCTGGTATGTTTCTATTGTAAAGGAGATGTCCACTTTTTGTATGGAGGTTGGGCTTTTATTCCGACAAATTCCAACCAGCACCAAACCACACCTTGTTGAAAAAGCATAAAAATTAGAACTTAAAACTATAAACAAATTAATTTTAAACCCCCCCATTTTTTCAAAAAACGATTGTAAGTTTTTATTATAATTCTGTTTTATTATGCGGTAACACCTTCCTTAAATATGCATGTCTTATGTCATGTCACTGTCAAATATTTTGGCTTTTTGACATTGACTCATTCATTCTCATACCCATAATGGCATCGTAAACTCTGTGCATATTGCCAGCGTCAAGTATATTTTAGCATTAGGTACTTACTAGTCATTCTAGTCAGTCAGTCACTCGACTTGTCGGTCGCGGTTTGAAATATTTGACACTGACAGTAGTCATAATTAATATTTTTTTATTGTTTTTAACAGATGCGTTCATGTTAATGTTATTTCTTTCAATGCATTAATAAAAAACCAAAAAAATATTTTTTTCAAAATCGGGGGGCTGAAAAATTCCACAGTTTATAAAAAATAGTTGGAATTTGTAATGTCTGTCTAGATACCTTCCATGTGCACTGGTTAGATTTTTTTCGGAATAAAGACCCACTTTTGGACATCTCCTTTACCGAAAGTTTTATAATTGTTCCAGCTTGCAGTTTTTCTGATGAGATCTAAATTAACACCTATCTTATATGCCTTGGAAGTAGAAGCATGCCTTGTACTGTGTGCAGTGAACATATTTACGTCAATTCCACAAGAAAATAAGGCGGACTTAATCCAACGACTTATAGTCTGCGAGTCTACTGTTTTATATGGACTTTTAAGACTAATAAAAAGTGTTTCGCTAGTGTGTAATTTTTTTGTTAATGCAAGATAGCAATTTAAAGCTTTTACAGGACAAATTTCTGGTTTTTTTTTTCAAAATAAGGCAAAATAAGTACGGTTGCTTAAAACCAGGACGAGAGGTTTTCAACAAATCTGGAATTTTGATTCTAATTTCTGTATTAAATAATTCAATGTTATTAATATTAATTTTGGAAAGTGTTTGCACTCTATGGGCTGTTGTTAAGGCTAGTAATGTAGCTAGCTTTTTTGATAGTTTCTCCAGATTTAGAGACTCATTAGGACACCAGGTGGCTAAGCAATTTAAAACAATGGACACGTCCCATGTACTATCGTACTTAGGCTGAGGAGGACGAAGTTTAAAACACCTTTAAAGAAACGTTTTATGCAATCATCATCACTTATTTTTTGTCCAAGAATTAATGCGAGTGCTGATCTGCAGCTGTTTAGAGTGCCATACTGTGCACCTGATTCATATAGCTGTGTTAAGAATTTTATAACGGTAGAGGGGGAGTTCTCATACATGTCTATCTGATTTGTATTACAAAATAGGAACCATTTTTTCAGACAAGTATCGTATTGTCTTAATGAACTGTCTGAAAGTGAAGCTAACAAAATATTTATAGATGATGGTGGTATATTTCTTCTCAGGAGCGACAAGCTGATAATATCCCGGCAACCAGGGTAATTTTTTGATGAATGTTTTGATTGCTGGAATGAGAAATAATCAAGTCTTTTGAAGGTTGAAAAACTAAAGGTTCTGATATTAGTAAACTCGTAAACAATGGGTACCATGGTTGCGTAGGCCACAAAGGAACAACCATAATGCCATTGGCATTGTCATCAATGATTTTTCGCAATGCTTTCAGAATTATGGCAAATGGAGGAAAGCTATAAAAATAAAAGGCAGACCATGAGACCGTGAATGCGTCTATCACGTGTGCATCAGGATCTCTGTGCCAAGATATGTACTTGGGACATTTTTTATTTATTCTGCTAGCGAATAAGTCAATATCAGGAATCCCAAATTTGCTTACAATTTCTTGGTATGCCTGGTTTGATAATTCCCACTCAATGTCCGGGTGCACACGTCGTGATTCTGCGTCTGCAATGACATTATCGGTTGAACTTAAATATGATGCAGATACGAATATATTTCGTTCTTCACACCATTGCCATAATTCTCTAGTGATGTTAGTAAGATGGGGAAATTGAATGCCACCCATACGATTTACATATGATATAGCCATGGTATAGTCTATTCTTAAAAGATTCTGACAATCATGATAAGATTTAGCAAATATTTTTAGCCCGAAAAATGCGGCAAGAATTTCCAAATAATTGATATGGTGTGAGCGCTCGCTATTAGTCCACATACCGCTTGCTCTCTCTTTTCCACAGGCAGCCCCCCATCCCGTAGTTGAGGCATCACTGTATATTTCTATGCTAAAATTGTTTTGTTTAATTTTGCATACAGGATAACGAATAACGCGCGCCCACCAGTCAAGATCAGGTAGTACTGATGACGATACAGTCATATACTTACCATAGTTGTCGTCATTGAGTAAATTTAAGTATTTACAACGTTCAAGTTCTTTTGTATAAAGCCAGCCATATTCTACGGCGGGACAGGCTGATGTTAGTAAGCCTACTAAGCGAGGGAACTCTCTAACTGTACACCGCTTAATTTTGTGAAACTTGTCAACCTCGGCTTTAATTTTTAAGATTTTTTCTTCAGGTAATGTAACATAAAAAAAAATTTGTATCAATAATAAATCCTAGAAACTGACATCTCATGCTGGGAGTCAGTTTACTTTTATCAGTATTAATGATAAAGCCTAGTGCCTGCAAAAGATTAGTAGTATCGGATATGTTATCTAGACATGCTTTGAAAGATTTTGAAATTAATAAAGTATCATCTAAGTATATTGTTGACAAGTTTCAACAAGCTCGTAATAATCTTACCACTGGTTTCATGATTTTTGTGAAAACAGAGGTTGCTGTATTTAAGCCAAATAGTAAAACATTAAATTCATACAAATTTCCGGAAAATTTAAATCGGAGGTATTTTTTCGAGTTTTCGTGTATGGGAATTAGATAATACGCATCTTTTAGGTCAATTGTACTCATGTATGATTCTTTTGAAATAAGTTTTAAAGCTGTGCGTAAATCTTCGAGCTTAAAGTGTTTTGTGTCTATGAATGTATTTAATTTCTTTAAATTCAATATGAATCTTGATTTACCATTTGAGTTCTTAACTAAAAATACAGGCGAAATAAATTGACCCTCACAAGGCAGACATTTCGATATAGCCCCTATATTCAATAGTTCATTGATTGAGCTTTTGAACAGAGATATTTCAGATTTTGAATAAGATTTTTCTAAGGGGCCAATCGACTGGCGTACCTGTCGGGAGAAAGAAATTTGGTAACCTTTAATCCACGATAAAATATTTTTATCATTGGTTATCAGTGACCATTGCTTATAGAAATAAAGCAATCTACCCGTATATTTTACCGTATCTAGCGGCGGCGACTGCGAGTTGGTGCTGATGATGGTTTTGAGGAGTTCTCGAGGCGACTCGTGTGGGCCGGCTCCTTGGTCCTCTGGTTCCCCTTCTGCCTGCCTCGATTGGGGGAGGAGCTCTCCAGTTTTTTGCTACTTTGAAGATTTTTTGACAGCATTCTTGGTGTTATTGAGCTTCATGTCAGCACTTGATTTCGATATCGCATTCGCAGCTTTTAATGTTTCCGGTAGTTCCTCACTAAAAATAAGTTTATCTATTTTTGTGGTTAGGAGTTGATCCTTATCCTCCTTTTTAATATTGTTCAAAACAAAAATTCGACGTGTGACGGAGTCAGAGTGCTGTAAGTCGCTGCATTGTCTGTAGTGGACATTATCGAGGTCATTGTCTCTTCTAGGCATGATAATGCACAGGATAGTTGTTTCTGTTTCTGTTCAATAGCCTTGTCTCTCTTATAAATTGCCTCCGGTATGGCTGCCTTAACTTCCGGATTAAGGACCGGGGCGTCTATAAGAGGACAGTTTGCTGGTGGCAAGTATTTGTCCATCAATTCCTTCCGGGCTTCCTTGGCAAGCCCGGATGTTGCCACATGTTGCAATCGAATGGCAAGGTCAGGTTGGATGTCATTGCCGTATAATTTTTGTTTAGATGGGTCGTCTATAAAAATGGGTCGTCTAAATATTGTTAAAATGTCATCATGCAATATGTCAGCATTGACGCTGGCTGACGACTGAGACTCGACGGCGGCGCTGGTGGACGACACAGGATCGACGGGTGCGCAGGTGCCTGGCATCGTTGCAATGCCCTCGCTAGCGTGGATTGGTGCGTCTTGGATAGAAAATAATTATCCGTAATACTTGCTTATGTTCGTCTAATAATAAAGTGATAACCCCTAAAGTTACCCGCATATTCTGTTGGGGAAGGATTTGCGGTACAAACGTATAGCATCTCGGACACTGTCATTCGTACGAGCAATACGAGCGTGCACGAACCATCACCTACTATTCGTCATAAGAAAATGACATTGTTGTTATTGAAAAAACACGGCGCAATCGAGTGCCTAAGCACGTATAAAAAAAATTGACCGGCGCCTGCGCTTTGCAAAACAAAACTGTGTAAGGGTAGCAAGGACAAAAGAGGCATGCGGGGGACGCCGGGAGAAAGTGCGTCGGCCCTCGGCTCGGCCCGGTCGGCCTATTGTTTTCTGTCGCTTGCTCGGATAAAGCGCGGCGTAATTTACTTACCTAAACGTGGGAACTGCTCAAACCGCATGCGTCCACAATTAAAGAATTTACTGGATATTTATCTCAAATTTTAAGCACCTATTGACGTGATAACGTCTTTAAAATCGTTTTAGTCGGGTGACATGTTCAGAAACTTGTGTCACACCAAAACCTCACGAGCGCGATCGCAGGTATAACGAGAGAGAGACGGACCGATCTCCCGTCTCATCTCGAGCGCTGCCAGTCATTCCGTGAAACTTGTCACGCGGAATCCTCACGAGCGGAGGCTGGCATAGCGTTCGAGTGAGTGGACCGATCTTCCGTCTCTCTCACTCTAGCGGCATACAAACGAATGGAGATTTTCTCGTGCGGACGTTATCACGTAAACATCTCGATCGTAAACCTACTTTACAAACAATTTGCCGTTTTTTTTTTACATATTTAGAACGAGCATCGTTTACTGAGTGACCTCTATCAATATCTCAAGTATTCAACCAGTCACCCTGTATAATTAACATAATGCAAGACTGTACACCCCTACCCATCTCACTATCGTATTACCATGTTTTCTATCCAAAGGCTGTCTGGAAGAAATCGCTGCTTTAGCGATAAGACCGCCCTTTGGTCACCGCTGCTCTTATATTACTATTTTTATTTTATTGCCATTGCTCTGTATGTGGTGTACAAATAAAGAGTATTTGTATTGTATTGTACTTGTCAAACAATTTGGTGAGGAGTATGTTACGACTGAAACATTACAGTGGTATAAAAGTATCCTTCTCACTGCTACTGTGGTGGCTAGTGGTTGCTTCATGTACGTGTGGCCGGCGACTGCACCTTTCCACCGAAACACAATAGAATTGGTTCATGGCAGAAGTAGGTGCAGCGGTGGTACTTCCCCGGGCGAAACATAATAGTTCTACCACCTACAAAATTTCTGATAATTAATGAGTTATTCATAAATAAAACATTAATAAGTTTAATTGTATTTTTTATTTCGATGTCTGAAAACATCGACATGACCCTTGACAGTGACATTTTAAGTTTATTGGGTGACGCACCCAAGACTGATTCGGTTCTAGGATCTTGAAGCGCAGCAGAACATGACGCTCCGTACCATCGTGCGAGCGCCTCGCTTCGTGAGAAACGATGTGTTGAGGCGCGATCTCAAGGTCGATACCTTGGAACGGTTTGCGGCGTTGTCCGCGCGTCGCATGTTCGACCGCGCGGACAACGGTCCGCACTCCCATCTCCATGGGATCGCGCCGCTCCACGCTCGTCCTCCCGAAGGGAGACCGCTCCCAAGGGAGCTCGTGCGGTTAGCGGAGCCCTCCGAAGAGGAGGACCGCTGACCAAGCGCGGTCGGCGGATGACGACCGAAGTCTTGCCCATTAGGTCCGCTTAACGGCGGAGAATTTCATCACCTTGAGGCAGTTGCCTCATGAGTCTGCCCGGGCAAAGAGGAGCCCCTCGTGTCCCGTATTCCCTATTGCACTAGAGCCACTAGAGCCCTGCGTAGGAAGACCCTCAGTCAGTCAGTCAGTCGGTCTTAGGAAAGCCGATATTTAAGGATATTGCTAGTCGTTGGCAGAAGATCTTACAAAAAGGCTTACAGAAGGAAGTGAAGGATAAAATTTTCTCCGAATATACAATACCCAACAATTGTGATTTTTTGGTACCTCCAGTTCTTATTCCTGAAGCTTAGGCAGCGTTAACTGAAATTCAGTTAAGACGTGATTTTTCCTTGATGCTTAAACAAAAACTAAAGTGGCGTAGATCTTTCTGCATTAGCTCAGGTCACCGAATTAATATAAAACGTGAAACGATACAGAAAAACATCTTAGCCCATTAGCGATGCTTGCCGCCTTCTTTGTAATACTCATTACAGTGAAACAAAAATTCGACGAAATTTCATTAATTCTGTGGTCAATTTGGATATACAGGGCGTCCCAAGATGGAACATGAAGGGAAAATACCTTAAATATCGTAGATAGGATATTTTACTGAAAGAAGACTTTATATTATTTTTAAAAGTTAGTAATACTGCATTCAAAGATATTCTAAAAATTATTTTCTTTGCCTGGGAATCGAACCGACTTAATGGTGCTGATATATACAGTGACCATCACTTGGTAGTTGCAGAAGTCCCCCTAAGGGTGTTCGCATCCCGCACGATAAACGACACAGCAAAAACTAGTCGACGTTTCGATGTTAACAAGTTGAAGAACACGGAAACTGACAATTTTTTTAAAGTAGAACTCCGAAACCGTTTCTCCGTTCTCGATACGCATCCCACAACTGTTGACGCGGAGTGGAATCACGTTAAAATGGTCTACACAGAGACTTTACCATCCAGCGGTTCTATGCAATCCTACAAATCTTCATGTTCTAAATAGGTTTTAATGCCAAACTTCCATGTGGCGAAATTATCTCGGCAATTTAATTTCTCAAGATTAAACATATTTGAACTCATTCTGAAAATTTTCACTCACCACGCCGGCTGGTCTCGTCTCGTACGTAACCTCTTATTTGCACTTGCCGGTAAATCTTCGGAATTACTTTAAAATATTAACGTTTACTTTATTATGCAACCACGTTCTGCTACCATGTAGGAATCTAAATAAGTACAACTTGTGATTTTAAGTAATTTTAGAGATTTAATTTGTGCAAAACAGAAACAGAAACTTTTCATTACAAAAACGTCAGCGAGAGAGAGACAATGACAGTAGCGCCACAGTGTGAACAACATTAAAAACTAATCCGGTCTTGGACTACCAAGTCAATTGAGATACTTTTAATGAGCTGTCAAAACGTGACATCCCCATACATTTTGTATGAGAAAATGATAAGTGACGTCACTTATCATATATAGTCAATTGACTTCATTATTATTGATTATATATATATATGTATAAAAAAGAATTAACAATTATATTGCTTTCCAAGCGTAATTTAGTGCAACCATTTTAAGGAAAGGATTTTGGACTTTTTTTATGCATAGTGTCCAAGACCCTATTGGGATGCGTTCCAATTCTATCAGTTTCACTGGCAGGTAGCTGATGTAATAAGGAGTAACTTAGGCTACATTTTTTTTGTCTGTCTATCTGTCTGTACCTCTGTTTGTTCCAGTTAATCTCTGAAACGGCTGAACCGATTTTGACAGGGCTTTCACTGGCAGGTAGCTAATGTAGTAAGGAGTAACTCTGGCTGCTTTTATTTTGTCTGTCTGTCTGTCTGTTTGTTTCGGTAATCTCTGAAACGATTGGACCGATTTTGACCGGACTTTCACAGGCTGATGTAATAAGGAATAACTTAGGCTACTTTTATTTTATGATTATTGTTGTAGATTGTAAAACTACCGCTATCCTTTATACGCTTCTCAAATCAACGAATCAATATGACAAAGGCTGCCTGTTGCGCGGGCACAGCACGCGCGAGCGGACAATTGCTGACGATTGTGTCTCAACGACTTCGTTTAAAAATTGGTTTGTGACACTTATATGATACTTATATGTTTGATAGCGATCCGTTCTTCTTTAGTTTATATATTATATTTTGTTACATTTTTAACTGCGTTTTTTTATTAATTAACAGAGGGTTTTAGTAGCTTATTTTATGAGAGCTAAGAATGAAGCCCAACTGGGGCTGGTATTGTACTCATTATGTTAGAACGACACTGCGGCGTTGCAGCACGAGGACTTCATACGTAATGCTATAGATAATTTTAAATAAAATAATGATCAAATTTGCGGAGAATATTCACTTCATGCTAATGATCCCTTCTAACGCGGATGAAACAGCGGGGCACAGCTAGTAATTAATAATAATGTAAACATTTCAGTCATGTAAAAGTAAAGGTAGCAAGCAACATCCAGTTTTTCTAAAAAAAGGATGAACCTAATTTTTCGAATAGGTCGCTTGTTGCCATTATTATGATAAAAATGTATACAATTACAGTTGAATAATAAGCTTAGAATGTTAAAAGAACAATAGATCATCATTATTAAAGTTAAAAATGTCAATAAAAAGAAATTAATTTTGGATGTTGCTGTTTTTGCGCCCATGATCTGAATATTACTGCTTTTGCTTTAGTAAGTAAAGGATATTGCTGTTTTTGCAGTATTCGGTTTTTAGATGAATGAACTATAAATGTATTTGATACTTGCAGACTATTTCCGAATTGTAGGTTACGTAGGAAATAAAAAGTAATTACATAATATTATTAAGTATTTATTTTTCAATAATGACAGCCATAGGAACATTAAAACATACATATAGGAACATTTAAACTTAATTAAAATCATACACATGAAGAACAAAAATGTGATTTTCACACATGATTATCTTCTATTTCTTTCTGTGGTTCACATTCACACTCATCTGGAACTTTTAGTTAGTTCAGATTTTTCTCACAGTCAAAAGATAATGTCTTAAGGCATATCTTTTCTTCATTAACTTTTTCGAAAAAAGTTTTAGCTTTCAGTTTATGTAATCGTTGAGCAACCTAAACCAAGTAGTGCTTTTTCGCCTTTTACAACTGTGATTTTCTCAGAAAAAAATAAGCAAGTGGCGCATACATCTGTTCTTGAAGTGCCAAACGAAAGATTATATTTTGTATTAAAAATTCTTCGGAAATATTATTTTTTTACCTGTAAGTCAGAAGCGGTTTTTCCATAACTTATTGATTGATAACTCTGAAGAAAGATAGTATTGTATTTCCTCTTTGTATTTCCTCGACAATAATGTGGTTCTTTGCACGGTATGTGATTATTACATTACGGAGGAGGTTACGGCGGAGGTGTGATGTAATAATCACTTAAGATACGTGTTGGCAACCCAGTCTCCATTACTGTGATCTGGATATTGTATTTTACATAGAGCAACACTCTTTCTGCTGTCATGTATTGTACTAGGAATTGGTCTTCCTTTTTCAATAAACTCTTTTTCGACAAGCAAATCTTATCTTAAATTATTTACCACATCAGCAAACTTTCAGTGGCGATGAGGTATAAAACAATCCGCGTTTGCAGGAAAATATCAATTGTTGGTATATTTTAATTATCAACCGCAAGATGACAATTGGGAAAATTGCGGAATTTGACATCCATAAGGACGATTGGAGGTTATGCATTGAACGACTGGAGCAATACTTTGTGGTAAATAACATTGGTACGGAAAGAAGAGTGCCGACGTTGATCACAGTGATGGGTGCAGAAAGTTACGAATTGTTGGTCAATCTATGCACGCCGGCTAAACCTACGAGTAAATATTTTATGCAAATCGTGGACACGATGGAACAACATCTGCAACCTAAACCAAGTAAGTTGGCTGAATGATATTAATTTCGTCAGAGAGTAGAAAAGCGAAAAAATGTCTAAAAGTTGCGTGTTTGAAGTGGGACTGGAAGAGAATTTGGGAGATCAAATGGTCTGCGGCATTCAGTGCGAGACGATCCGGCAGCGGCTGTTCGCTAAAACTAGCTTGAATTTCGCGAAGGCGAGAATTTCGCGAAGGCGAAAACGTTGGCAGGTCGGCCGAAAAAGATGCAGCGGCAGTGGAATGCCACGGAATAGCGCCAATAGTAGCAACGTGTCAGAATACATCAGTGATGAAGGACTAGAGTGGACCTCGTGGTTCGACACATACATCGGGCATGCGACGGAACGGCGGCAGCGGACCGGCGCGAGAGGCCGGTCGGCGCTCGCCGCCACGTGGGCGCGTGGAGATGGCGGGGCGTGACACGCGGGGACCGGCGCGAGCGCGTTTCGGCGAACAAGGGACCGGGCAGCAGCAGTGCCATGCGTGCAGTGGCGCTCATCAAGCTTCTGGCTGCCGGTTCGCGCGTATGTATGTATCACTTCCAACAAGGGCATCTGAGGCGCGTGTGCCCAAACCGGACTGGTCAGCACTGCATAGAGGCTGTATCAGATAAAGTCAGCGACGGAAGCGAGGAGATTATGTAAATCAATTAGCAGTAAGTCATTGGAAGCCCCTCTTGGTAAAATTATTAGTAGTATGTAGTGTAGTAGTAGTAGTAGTAGTGTAGTAGCCAGACGGTCTAGATCAAACGCCCGTCTAATACCAACGTACAATGCGTCTGCACTTTCTAGATATTTTCGGATTAATTCAATTCAAGTTTTCTTAGAAAATAATTCTTTTCTTAAAACTTTTTTTAAACGTTTAGTTTGTTCGTAAATAATTGTGTCCTCGAGTATCTCAAGTGTTCAACCAGTCACCATGTATATTTAAGTTACTAAAATAATTAAAAACTAAGTAGTTTCATTGATTGTTATTGCTTAGATCTCAGCTTATTAAAAAACCTATAGTTTGTTAAAATGCTTGTTTGTCAACTTTCATAAATAATAATAAAAAGTAAAAAGTGTTAATTTAAAGAGTTTATTAAAACAATTTAAAATAAAAACAACTGAAAAAAATGATGTAGTTTTGATTTTTACCAAGTTGTGACGTTTTTACCTTCTTAATAGTACTTATACGCAATCGGGATACAATACGGATATGTGGATGTGTTACTAGAATACACGTTAGGTGGCTAAGAGTTTTTTTTTTAAATTTGAATAAAGGGCTCGGGCTATATCAGCCCAGGGTACTTCAACCTATAAAGATTGTTTGTACCCGTAGCCAGATTACAGATCACCGTCCAACCCGATAGCCTTGATAAAGGCTAGGATTTTATGGACGGTGATTTGTTTGGCTTCATCTGGCAGCAACACGTGCCTCCCAAGATGAATGCTACGCTTGTGGTTTAGCGCACCACAATTTAAAAGGAGGTGGCGTGGTGTCTCGCTCTCCTCCCCACAGTATCTGCACGTGTCGGTTGGACTTAGTCCTAAAAGCGACATATGTCTTCCGAGCTTACACACTGTAAGCTCGGAAGACATATGTCGCTTTTAGGACTGGACACTCCAGTAAGGACTCTGGTTACCGTGCGGATATTCGTTCTGTTGAGCTTTAATAGCTCTTCAGCATAACTCCGATCATATCCTCGTATCAGAGCTTTGGAGTGGCTGTGCCCTGGTCCTTCAGTCCAGTCCCTCATCGCCTCCTCCCTGCACTGAGTGAGAATTTTTTGTCGGATGATCGTTTTGGAAATACCACAGAATGGTTCAGGACCAAGCTGAGTCCCTTTTGCACCCTCACGTGCCAGGACATCAGCTTCCTCGTTTCCTTGTATGGATGAGTGTCCTGGAACCCATATCAAAAAGACTCTGTTTCTCGCAGCCAGTGCGTTGAGTCGCTCTATGCAGTTCCTGACCAGTTTCGAATTTACAGTGTACGAACTGATGGCCAAGAGTGCTGCCTGGCTGTCCGAAAAGATAAAGATGTTTCTGTTGACGTATCGTCTTTCAAGGTTTAGCTCTGCGCACTGTATAATGGCGAACACCTCCGCCTGAAAGACTGTGGCGTGGGCTCCTAGGTGTATGCTAAGCCTCGTTTTGGGCCTTTCACCGTAAACTCCACATCCTACGTCATGACCCATTTTAGATCCATCAGTATACCAAACCACACCGTTCAACCCTCCTGGCACCTGGCCATTAAGCCATTCGTTCCTGGTAGGCATCATTACCTGGTATAGTTTGGTAAAGTTCCTCTCTGGTATCATGAAATCAGATACCATAGAAAATATTTCTTCCCTAAAGACTTGCTCTACTAGAGCTCGGAAAGATTGGGAAAGCCAGGGTCTGCACCCGCTGGAGCATAGTCTAACCACACTGGACTTTGCCTGAGCTCCTATATATATGTGCAGTGGTGGCATGTCCAGCATAGCATACGCTGCAGTTGCAGCTGCAGCATAGGCTAAGGGTTAAATTGCGTACAATTTTTTCAGTAGCCAAGCATATTGTGTACACGTCTCCTGTAGAATAGCATAAACCACCCATGTCTTTTATACGTATTAATGTGTGATGCGGAAGTTTATTTGATGTAGACAATGTCAATGAATAAAAATTTACATACGTATCGTACGATAACGATGTAGTAATAGTACCTAACTGGTAACTAGTAACTGGATATTGCAAACTGCAACACTGATGGTATTCTAGTTGAACAAATTTTCGGGGCATCCATTTAGGAGATAGTCGCTATGGACAGAGGAAAATGTCTGGAACCAGAAGTAAGAGTAGTGGTGGCTAAAATAAAGAACACAGTAATAGTCAATTGTGGACTATTTTTAAAACGCGAGTGGCCAATCCTATGTGTTTCGCCAGATGGTTTGACTTCTGAGCTCATAGTAGAGATCAAATGTCCTATGACTAAAAAGGAAAATAAAGTTTTGTAAAAAATAATGAGTTGACAAAAAAATCAAAAGCTCAAATACAGTTGCAAATGTTTTTTTTTGGAACAGAAAAGGATTTTGAAAATATAAAACATACATAGTAGAAGTGGAATGTGATAACGAATATTGTATGAATCTTCTTGTCAAGACAACAAATTTTTGGAAGGAATATATTCCCCAAAATAATTGACACATAATTTCTTTTTGCAGACTTTCTAAAAGGGATTACAATAAACGCATTGGCTGCAACCCTTTTTTACGTCCCACTGCTGGGCACGGGTCTCTCCCCATTATTGGGGAGGCCTGGAGCTTACTCCACCACGCTGCTCCAATGCGGGTTGGTGGAGATGCGGGTTAGTGGCCAACCCGCTGTCGGATGTTCTGAAACCGCCCATAAGGCCTCCGACAAGGTTTAACGACTGTTATCGATCGACAACAACCGGGACCGACGGCTTAACGTGCCCTCCGAAGCACGGAAACGCGCATGAAATTTTTTGCCACTAGCGGTTACCCATCTCACACCCGACCGCGCCCGTTTGGCTTAGTTGCATAGATCGCTTTCGTCCTACACTAACCGCCGGGCCATGCGCGCTTCAATAAACGCATTATAGAAGATAAACAAACATGTTTTTTATTTACTTTTAAGACATACACACATCAAGTAAAATTAGAGATCACTTTGAAAATACGAAATCTTTTTTGTTACGTTAGAATAAAACGTTTTATCTTTTTCTTTTAAGATTCTTCATTTAAATATCAAATCCTTTAATAACAAAAGAATTTAAAATATCAATTGTTTATTGGTATAAAACGAGATTAAATCCTTGTTTACGCTCCGTGTCTGGAGAAGGCATGCGAACGCTGAAAGACAAAGATCTGCCACCAGAACTGTTCAACAAGGCGGGAAATCTGTATGCTTTTGAGGCGGTATAATGTTTCGTGCTAGAACGCCGTTGACCCGTATCGTTGCTGGATGACTGCACCTTTGTACCAAACCGTTGCTATTGATGGAATTGGCAGGTCACATAGAATTAACCATGGCCCTCGATTCGTGTTGGTAATGTTGAAAATATTTAGTTAAATCCCCTTTTATTTCAATTATTTATTAGTCAAAATTTCATTAGGACTTATAAATTCAATTTTAGTTATTAAAAATAATTTAATATTTTTTATTTCAACAAGTGAATCTTTTTTATAAAAAGATGCAAGCAACACTCTCTTAAAAGTGTAAAATAAAAAAAAACATCTTTTGCTAGCGATCTCAAACTATATTTGATGTGTGTACGTATTTGTTTAGTTTTTTTTAATATTATCATCGCAAACTCTGTGTATATGCACAGAGTTTGCGATGATAATATTAAAAAAAACTAATAGCATATATTATACACAGAGTTTGCGATGGGTAAGTAGTAAGCGCTTGTTTACTAGCCTGTATTCTTAATACGATAGGTTTAACGCTAAGTCTAATCTAGAACTTGTGCGGCGGTGTGACACGCCGTTTTGTGCGCCTAAGCAACATAATACTTGATCTGTGCTAAGCAAGCCTTGACGACGAAATATACCGGATTTGAATTTAAAATCAACAAAAGAATACCCTTTTTTTCCTGGGGTCTTTACATTAAAAAGTACGATTTTTACATTCATTGAATGTAAATGAACTTACATGATTTGAATCGATCATGGCCGGGCGGCGAGCGTAGAATGGCAGAGATCTACGCAGCTGAGCCAAACGGGCGCGGTCGGGTGCGAGATAGGTGACCGCTAGTGGCAAAAAATTCATACGCGTTTCCGTGCTTCGGAAGGCTCATAAACTGTTGGTCCATGTTGCTATTATCGATAACAGTCGTTAAACCTAGTCGGAGGCCTTATGGGCGGTTTAAAACATCCTAACAGCGGGTTGTCCACTAATCCGCATCACCACCAACCCGCATTGGAGCAGCATGGTGGATTAAGCGACGTGTATACGCTACGATTGCCGCAAAGCCTGCTGCCTCTCCATCAAATCAGCAATTTGGGGGAAAGCAGACCAACAACGAAGCAATTCACCGTGATCTGCTCAAGTAAGGTTCAGTAAAGGACCTGCCTGACAAGGAGGGCTTTATCAAGGTCGAGAAGAAGAAGAAGAGGAAGCCCACTCGTCAGAACAGGTGCGGCACTGCACCGACCGGCCCGGGCCGTATGCTGCAGCCAGCAATTCCGACAACGCTGCTGTATGTGTCCCGTTTGCATAACTCTACAAAGGCCGAGGCGATTGTAGAGTACATCCGCATCAAGACTAACATCAGACTGAGGGTTGAGCGGTTGGAGTCTCGCCATATAGTGAACTTTAATTCATTTATGGTGAGAGTCCCCACACAGCAGTTATCAACCTTCATGAAGGAAGAGTTTTGGCCGAGAGGTGTTGTGTTCCGGCGCTTCCGAGGCCGGTTACCCGACACCGCGCACAACACGATGCTGAACCTTCGTGTTACCTAGCCATAGTATAATATTTGTGTATAGTATCTATTGTTTTATTTGATTTAGTTTTGTATTGGTTTATTGTGTTTTTATTTCTATTATGTATTAGTTTATAATTTTAAATTCTATTTGTGTATTGATTTATATGGGCCTACATCGCCTGAATTAAATAAATAAAATAATCTTTTTAACATATTGTATGTGGATGTCCATCTGGTAGGGCAGTCTATGATTACTTTTCTCTGGTGTGCAGATTTGAGAGCGTGGGTGTTGCTCGGCCTTCTTAAAATATAAACTATCCTTCTTGCTATATTCAGAAGCGATTCCACAGCCACATTTTCTGCTATTGCATCCTTGATTGCCAACTACAACGTATGCGCAGCGCATAACATACCTCTTATATTGAAATCTGTGACAGGAACCAGGGGGCTTAGACAAAGTAACAATTTAAAAACGATAACGAAGTTAGAAAATACTAAAATGTATGGGATTGACATAAGCCGCGTTAAATCACGTGGTCAATCGACATCGTTATCGCAAGTTGGTAGACAATGTTATAATTCGTAACGAAAACATAAAAGTAACGAATCGTTTTCGTGTTTATCCCATATAAATGCGTAGACAAGCAGCACTTTAAGCGTTCGCCTTCGCTTCGATCGCGATCGCCAAAAAAGATGACGCAACGAATGGTAAAACGCTGTAGTTATCGAAACAATATGGCCGGATTTCATTCAGCTGATTTTTGACACGGAGTTATTATTTCTCGTATCCGTATTTATTCTGTGTTATAGGCGATTATATGTAGATTGCATGGCAGTTCAGTCCATATTCGGTCTGATCTTACCCGACCTTGTGATCCAGCAAGGGGCCTCGCCAGGTCACAATGACTGTAACATAAACAAACAAATTTCAATATAAGTGTTTCATTGTTGAGTTCGCATCATTGTTTACATTACATGCTCATAAATAAAACTTGAAGCGCGCATGGCCCGGCGGTTAGCGTAGAACGCTAACGATCTATGCAACTAAGCAAAACGGGCGCGGTCGGGTGTGTGATGGGTGACCGCTAGTGGCAAAAAAAATTCATGTGCGTTTCCGTGCTTCGGAGGGCACGTTAAGCCGTCGGTCCCGGTTGTTGTCGATAGATAACAGTCGTTAAACCTTGTCGGAGGCCTTATGGGCGGTTTGAAAACATCGGACAGCGGGTTGGCCACTAACCCGCATCTCCACCAACCCGCATTGGAGCAGCATGGTGGAGTAAGCTCCAGGCCTCCCCAATAATGGGGAGAGACCCGTGCCCAACAGTGGGACGCAAAAAGGGTTGCAGCCAAATAAAACTTTGATTTACTTTCATTTCCATTACATATTTATTATACTCAAGTTGCGTTGACAATTGTTCGCGGGACTTGCTCGCACTCTTGATTCGATGTTTTATCACTAAAAATTAAAATAAAGATCATTCCATCATCGTTTGAACATCCGTCACATAAAACTGAATCTATTTTAAATAGCATTAAGTTTTGAAGACCATCTTAAAGTAATACTTAACACTCTTTTCATTTACCTTTTTCAAAATATTGTTTTTATTATAATCTGAAAACGAATATACGCAATTTTCATTTAATCTTAACATTAAAACCTTTTAAAACAACAAAAAAGTTCGCGGGTTTGATCTGATTTGACACTTCTTGACTTACACTGACAGCTAAATTTTCGATACCATAGCCAATATTTCTGTTTTTTATCGAATAAACAATTCGACACAACGATCGCGACATTAGTGTTACATTGGCTAGGAAATTGTTTTCGATATCTCGAAGACGATGACGAATTTAGATATCGTTTCGCTACGAAGCGATGTTACTTTGTCTAAGGACCCAGGTCCTGCACATTAAAGTCTTGCTCGGTTGAAAAAAAATCATCACGGTTCTGTATCTGAAAATAAATAAATTACATTAATAATTTTATGGTTGTGTTCTGTGTGATTAATTCTATCTAACTACTACTACCTTTAAACGAGCAATTCTTGTACATAAATATATAATCTGAATTTCGGAAACGGCTCCTACGATTTTTATGAAATTGAGCATGCAGGTGGTTTCGGAGGCGATAAATTGTTCTAGCTAGATTTCTTTTTTATTAGAAAATGTCTAATCTAAATTATTGTAATAGCTGATGTGGGAAGTCAGGCGCCCCTGAATTCAGAACACCTTAGTTGGAGTCCTATTCGATAACTTTTCTCTTTTTTTAAGTTCCTTTTTGAGATTAGACCAAGAATATCCATTATTTTTATCCGAGCGAAGCTCGGTTATCTAGGCGTTATCAATGAATAACTGATACGTAACGAGATGCCACATCAACGGTTTACTACCTTTTGCTTACTTACTTCTTCCATATTATCATTTTCATTTCCTTGTAAATTATAATCTTTGCTTTCTTCTAACTAGAGATACTAAGATACTAGAGACTACAAAGCAAAAAAGCAATAGAGGCAAAAAAAATTACTGAGACACCAACCTCCAGTGGAATCAGTCAAGCTGAACATCTGCGAAAGTTTTTTGAAGATATCCTAAGCTACCCTCACATTACTGTAGATCTACATCAACAAAACTATATCTTGAACCAGTATTCGAAAGCAAAAGCCATGTATACAGCATTTACAAAGAAAAATGCGCAAGCGATAAGGTGAAGCCAATTTCAGCTTGTTTTTTTTAACAAGTTTGATGAACTGAACTTAAGTATTACCAAGCCAAAGAAGGATAGGTGTGACGTTTGCTGTGGTTATGAAACCAAAAATGTGACAGAAGAGGTTTACAAAAACAATTTGAGAAGAAAAAAGCTGCAAGACTAGAAAAAGAATCTGATAAACTATTGGCTATTGATGGAAAAATTACAGTACTTACTGTTGATTTGCAGAGCGTGAAGGTTTGCCCCAAAGTTCAAGCTAGCGCAGTCTATTATAAGACAAAGCTATGTTGTCATAATTTCATAGTTTACAACTTAGCAACTCACGTCGTAACCTGTTATTGGTGGCATGAATATGAAGGCGAGCTACAGGCATCCAATTTCGCTTCTTGTCTAGTATTCTAGGATTTCATGCTACAAATTTAAATACCAAGTTGATTTAAGTTACTTACGTGCTACTAAATTATGTCATAATACACAAAAACTCACCGAAAACAAATAGACACTACAAACAAGAGAAAGTTCCTAAAACTGTTCCACTAGTTATTTTCAGTGATGGGTGTACAGCCCAGAATCGAAACTCAATCATGGCTAATGCTCTTCTAGACTTGGCTATGAAAGAAAACATGGTAATCACACAAAAATATTTGTAAAAAGGCCATACCCAGATGGAGTGTGACTCAGTACATTCCGTTATTGAGATAAAACTTAAAAAAACCGACATAAATCTACCTCATGAGTATGTTAAGCTAACTAAAGATGCAAAGAAGAAAAGTCCTAAATATGACGCAAAATACCTCTTCCATGAGTTTTTCAAAAAATTTTCAGTGCTGCAACGATACACCTCCATTCGACCTGGAAGAAAAGCTGGAGATCCAATTGTCGCCGACATCCGGCAGTTGCAATATGATCCAGATGGAAAAATTAAATTTAAACTTAAATGAGTTACGTACTAACTAAAGATGCAAAGAAGAAAAGTCCTAAATATGACGCAAAATACCTCTTCCATGAGTTTTTCAAAGATTTTTCAGTGCTGCAACGATACACCTCCATTCGACCTGGAAGAAAAGCTGGAGATCCAACTGTCGCCGACATCCGGCAGTTGCAATATGATCCAGATGGAAAAATTAAATTTAAACTTAAACGAGTTACGTACTAAAAGCGGAGTATTTTCACTTCATGCTAATGATCCTTTCTAACGCGGTTGAAACCGCGGGGCACAGCTAGTGTTTATATAACACAAAAAATAACATCAGACATTAATACTCATACTGGCTACTACTACTCGCTCGTACTCATTACATACTTATTAGTACCTACCCATTTCTTTTAAAGAACTACGTAGTTCTTTGTATAGAATCTCACAGTAGGAGCTTGGCTTCCAAGATTAAAATCTTTCTCAAGTAATATCCACGCCAAATAACCAAAATTCGTCATGACATTTTACATTATCTATATTTACATTATGTATGTACATATCACCCGTGTGAAGCTGGGGTGGGCCGCTAGTATTTTATAATGTGGTGGGCTGCTTCTATTTTTATACGCACCTTTTTATAAAAAAATCACTGAATATCAAATTGTTTTTGATGATGCTTCAAATTATATTCATAACAATGTTTGGCCTGTATGAATGTGGCTGCTTATTAATAATGGTTAAAAAAATGCTTTGCAATGTAAATGTTAAGGTGTACGGTTATATTTTACCAAACTTAAATATGCTTCTAACCCCCGCTGAAAAAATGAGGCGGTACCGGGAAAGATTAAAAGAAAACCCAGAAAAGACGGAAGAACAAAGGAAAAAGAACCTGGAAAGGATAAAATCAAATTATGTAAAAAAAAGTTCAGGATATGACTGAAAACGAAAAGAAGGTACAAAGAAAAAAGAAAACGAAAATTATGATATTAATTTGATTCCAGACGCATTACAATTGCAAGTGACGATCAAACGTTTAAAAAAATTCAGATACATTTATAAAAAACAATGGGACAATGCTCAAAATCGAATAGAATACTTAAACCGGCTTACAGATAATTTAAGGAAAATATTCTTCGAATAAATCAGAAACACATAAAGTAAGAAGAAGATTTGAAGAAACAAATAACTATATTAACGGCTAGGAACGAAATACTGGAGCTATCACTGAAAAATGCTTATATATCGTCATAGTCATAGTAACAAAGAAAAAGATGTTTTCAAGTCTATCGCCAACAATGATACAGTAAAAAAAAAACAGCGTCATCTCTCATTCATAAAACTCTAGGATTAAAAGGAAAAATAAAATTAGACAAAAGGCAGTCAAAATACTGGGAACTAAGAAATCCATTGAAAAGTTTTTTTGAGAGACGATGTAAGCCGTTCTACTGCCGGTAAAAGAGAGTGCAGAACATTACATAACACGAAGAAGCAAATCAGATATCTTAATAATTCATTGAAATGCCTTTATGATAAATTTAAACAAGAATGCAACTTAGTGTCATTTTCTTCGTTTGCATATATAACCCTTTTTTGTCCTATCACCCATTGTTAAAAATAGGGACACTTGTTTGTGCGAAAAACATAGTGTGGGAGCTGACTCGGCGATAGGCTCACCGCCTCGCGCCAGCACCTCCCCCGGCCCGACAGTGACTCTCGGACACTGCACGGGTACAGACACACATGTTAGGTCCACATATTATTTATTAATTGTTATTGTATTCCTTCCGGCCTAACATATTTCGATGTTCTTTCCTTTCTATTGTCTATTTATATATATATTATATATTTCTCTTTTTATATATTATAGTGTGTGATTGTGATTGTGATATAAATAATATATAATTCTTTCTTCTTTAGTTGTTTTAATAAACCTTTGTCCCTACACACTTGACATACATATATACACACCCGAGAGTCACTCAACAGTGGTGACCCCGCGAAGAACATCCCCGCGACGAACATCAGTGTCACCCGTACCCGTGTTCCGCATCATATCGTAGTTTCCGTATTTCGTGGTTGACCAAAAGTCCCACACCGCGCATCATGCAGCCGTCGCAACAGTTACCGTCACAAGTGCAACAAAGTAACGAATTGGCAGCAATCTCCTTAGCTTCGAGAATACCTAGTTTCTGGACGGACATGCCTCGGATGTGGTTCGTGCAATTTGAAGCCATCGTCGGTCCGCAACACCAAAGCGAAAACATCAAGTACGACCTAGTTTTATCCAAACTCGGAAGAGAAGAACTGAGCCAGATAGCAGACTTCATCGATGATCCTCCAGAGTCACAGCGATACACTATGCTGAAAAATCGTCTACTTAAAATATTCCAAGAGAGCGCCGAAGCCCAATTCCACAAACTTGTTAAGGAAATGGACTTAGGACAACAGCGTCCATCTCAGCTCCTATCTAAAATGCGTGAGCTCGCAAAAAACACAGGTACGGCTAATGACACCTTAAAAAACCTGTGGCTTGCTCGCCTGCCAGGATGGGTGCGTGCTATCTTAGCCAGTAGTAACGCAGAGACCAAGCTGGATGAACTGGCAGGCATGGCTGACAAAATCATGGACAACCTACGGAGTGGAGAAGTGGCAGCTGTCGATGCACCTTCGACATCTGTGCAGGACCAGCACGTCAACGTTGAACTTTTGTCACACTTACGCAATATGGCACTGGAAATCAAAGCCCTACGCGGTGAAGTGAACAGCATCAGAGGTCGCCAGATGTACCGCAATTTTAATCGCTGGAGCCGCAACCGTTCACGTTCTGCCAGCGCCGGCCGAAGGCGCCCAGGACGATCACCTCACGGCAGCACCCGATCACCTCATCGCAGTGACCGTTTATGCTGGTATCACCACAAATTTCAAGCAGAGGCCAGGAAATGCCAATCTCCTTGCGCATGGAAGCCCAATCCGGAAAACTAGGAGTGGTGCAGACTATCGCGATGGAAGACTGTACCGTGAATCTAAGTGTAAATCATCGCTTGTGTATTTTAGACTCAAAGACTGGTATGAACTTTCTCATCGATACAGGTGCTAACGTATCAGTGGTCCCCGTAAGTAAAGTGAGCCGTAAACAATGTCGTTCATGCAACTATAAACTTTATGCCGCTAATGGCACAGAAATAACTACTTATGGTGTTATTACTTTAGAGTTAAATTTAGGATTACGCCGTAGCTATAAATGGCCTTTTATTATTTGTAACGTAGACAAACCAATAATTGGTGCCGATTTTCTGAAAACACATAAGTTGATGGTAGATTTATTTAATAAGAAATTAATTGATAATGTTACTAACTTATGCTCGATAGGATCCATCATAAATTTTAATCAACCTTCAATCAAAAGCATACAGAACGATAACCCTTTTCGCGACTTATTAGAACAATTTGAAAGTATTACTAAACCTATTTCTTTTAAGGATAAAGTGACTTCACACTCTGTTAAGCATGTCATCGAGACTACAGGCCCGCCGTTACATTCTCGAGCGAGACCTCTCACACCGGCCATGTATCGTAAGGTAAAAGATGAATTTCGTTTTATGCAGGAATTAGGTATTTGCAGACCATCCAGGAGTCAGTGGGCAAGTCCACTACACGTCGTCCCGAAAAAGGATGGACAAATCAGACCCTGTGGCGATTACCGTCGACTTAATTCTGTGACGAAGCCAGACCGCTATCCTGTACCACGTTTACACGATTTTACCTACGCACTTGCTGGTAAGATAATTTATTCTCGTATAGACATAAACAGAGCTTATCATTTTATTGAAGTTGCAGAGGAAGACATAGAAAAAACAGCTATCATTACTCCTTTTGGATTATTCGAATTTCCGCGAATGACTTTCGGATTAAAAAACGCAGCACAAACATTTCAGAGATTCATGGATAACACAGTCCTCCGTGGTATCGAAAACATCGAAAATGAAACGGGTAAGTCATCTTTGTTCTGCTACATAGACGATGTCATTATAGCTTCCGAAAACGATATAATACATAGAGAACACATTAGATTAATTTTTGAACAATTTCATACGTTAGGTATTACCATAAATTTAAGCAAATGCTTATTTGGCCAAGACAAAATTGAATTTTTAGGTTATTCAGTATCGCCAAGTGGTATTCGCCCGTTACCCAGCAGAGTTAAAGCTATTTCCGAGTATCCTAAACCGGATACTATTGAACAGCTCAGACGTTTCTTAGGCATGGTTAATTTTTATAGGTTACATCTACCTGGTGCAGCAGAGTACCACGCACACCTAAATAAATTCTTACACAACTCTAAGAAAAAAGATAAAACTAAAATTGAGTGGAACGAGGAAGCCGCCACAGCATTCGAGCAGTGTAAGGTAAGCCTTCAAAGCGCCGTTACGTTGTCTCATCCAGTCTCAGGTGCTCCTTTATCCCTCATGACAGATGCATCTAACACCTGCGTTGGTGCAGTACTTCAGCAGCAAATAGAAGGGTCATGGCAACCGCTAGGATATTTTTCAAAAAAACTTTCGCCTACTCAACAGTTATACAGTACCTATGACCGTGAACTACTTGCAATTTATATGTCTATCGTACATTTTAAAAGCATGATTGAAGGGCAGCAGTTAACGATATTTACAGATCATAAACCTTTAACATTCGCATTATCAAAAATCGGTTCAGAAAAAGAAACACCTAGAAGAATTAGACAAATTATGTACATTAGTGAATTTACTAGCGATATTAGGTATGTTAGTGGTAGTAAAAATCCCGTAGCCGACGCGTTATCGCGTGTTGAGACTATTTTTTGCCCAACAGTCATAGATTACGACGAACTGGCCGCAGCGCAGGAAACCGATGATCACATTTCACGATTCAGCAATGGTACGAGTAGCATGGGAAGTGTACAATTAAAACAAGTACAGTTACCCAACATAAGCAAAAGTATATATTGCGATATTTCAAATAACAATGTAAGACCCTATGTTCCAGAAAGGTTTAGAAAATTAATTTTTGAATCAGTTCATAATATTAGTCATCCAGGTACCAAAGCAACTCAAAACATGATTTGTAAACGTTTCTTTTGGCCTAGTATTAATAAAGATGTAAGAAAATGGACTAGATCTTGTTTAAATTGTCAAA
This sequence comes from Pyrgus malvae, assembly GCA_911387765.1. Lineage (NCBI taxonomy): Eukaryota > Metazoa > Arthropoda > Insecta > Lepidoptera > Hesperiidae > Pyrgus > Pyrgus malvae. The sequence continues at coordinate 6,064,208 of OU426976.1, read as the reverse complement.
AAGTCAAGGTTAATCGTCATACAATTTCTGGATTAGGTAATTTTCAGCCCAGCAATCGTTTTGAACATATACATGTTGACATCGTGGGTCCATTACCAACTACGAGACATGGTAATAGGTATTGCATCACCATCATAGATCGATTCACACATTGGCCTGAAGCAGTAGCAACACCTGACGTCACAGCGGAGACCGTAGCCAGAGCTATCTACGAGAATTGGATATGCCGTTTCGGATGTCCTAACCGCCTCACTAGCGATCAAGGTAGGCAATTTGAAAGTGAACTTTTTAACAATTTATTAAAGTTATTAGGAATTCAAAGAATACGGACCACGCCATATCATCCGCAAAGTAACGGTAAGATAGAAAGATGGCACCGTTGTCTTAAAGTAGCTTTATCTTGTAGGTTAACTGAACAATCTTCATGGGATGAAGAATTATCAACTGTTTTATTAGGTCTTCGTGCAGCAACGCGTTCCGATACTTCTCTCAGTGCAGCAGAGTTAGTCTTAGGACAGTCTTTACGACTGCCCGGCGATTTCTACAACGAGGTAAGTCCAACGCCTATTGATCAATATACACATCATTCACACCTTGGTGCTTATATTAATTGTACTCTTCATATCCATTTGTTTTTGTGTAATTATTAGAAAAGGTGGAAGAATAATGAAAAATAAATTAATAAAAAACGTTGTGTCCACAATGGAAAAAGGACGCGCTGGTGAAGTTTCTCAGGGTAACCCACAACCTACTGTAGCTCATGTTTATTAAAAATGCATATTTTTACATTATTTGAATAATTTGTTACAATAAAACAATTATTTGTGTTTATAAAAAAAACTTTAATGTTATTTTTCCAAATTAATTTTTATCTGTATAAACTTTATATCCAGTGATTATACAACTTACTTATATCCATAATAAATGTATGTAAAATCTTTCTTAAAAAAAATATTAAACATTACATTAGAATATTTATAAGTGTTAAATTCAATTCAGCATAAGTGTAAGCTCGCCTTTATATTCAATGTAAACCATTTGCTCAATCCGCATTGTTGTTTTGACTTCTACAGTTTCGCCGTATCAACATTTTTGTACAATGTGTACCTAATGTGTGTGCCTTATAAGTTTCTTTAATTTTAATTGAATGATAGAGTAACCATAACTTTTGTTCTTTTGAGTCAGTCCAAAAAATTTTTTTTTTAAAAAAAGGGGGGAATATTGTGGGAGCTGACTCGGCGATAGGCTCACCGCCTCGCGCCAGCACCTCCCCCGGCCCGACAGTGACTCTCGGACACTGCACGGGTACAGACACACATGTTAGGTCCACATATTATTTATTAATTGTTATTGTATTCCTTCCGGCCTAACATATTTCGATGTTCTTTCCTTTCTATTGTCTATTTATATATATATTATATATTTCTCTTTTTATATATTATAGTGTGTGATTGTGATTGTGATATAAATAATATATAATTCTTTCTTCTTTAGTTGTTTTAATAAACCTTTGTCCCTACACACTTGACATACATATATACACACCCGAGAGTCACTCAACACATAGCAACTTAAACTTTAAATCTTATGCTATAAAGAGAGAGAGATATATTTAACTACATTAATATAACCGAACTATTAAAATCAGTTGTCTGCGACATTAACTGTTACGACTGCATGTATAATAAGTGTATTATCTGTAAAACTAAATTCCCGAAATATAACACGGAAGCATTTATTCCTTCAGAGGAAATAAGTTGGCAGATGTGGGAAATGACTGACCATAGCTATAAAAAAACTGGTGCAGATGGTAACCAAATTTTAGTAAAAACAAAACGGATGACGAAAACTTCAAAAAATAATACTATTAAACATTTAATTGATGTATTTGACAATGATCTTAAACTATTTAAAATTCACTGTTATAACATGTGGCACCAAATAAACGAATACAATAAATGTTGTGCTAACCTAAACCCTGGAGAAGCAGCCATTCACTGTGACTTTTCCCAAAATTTCGAATTTAAATTGAGTTCAGAAGTACAAGCAATGCACTTCGGTGCTTCTAAATATCAAGTTTCCCTACATACCGGCGTGCTTTTTATAAATGGCAAAAAGCAATCTTTATGTACTGTTTCGCCCTCAAATATTCATCAACCAAGTGCGATATGGGCCCATCTTTTACCATTACTAGAATTAGCACAAACTCTAGAACCAAACTTAAAAGTTATTCACTCTCACTCTTTTGTACTACTGTCCACCAAGATCGACGAAAAAGAAAGTTGTTATCGTGTTATCAATTATTCACTCTCACTCTTTTGTACTACTGTCCACCAAGATCGACGAAAAAGAAAGTTGTTATCATGTTATCAACGCTCCACGATTCGCCTGACGCAAATAATGAAGTCCAGCTTCCAGAAATAATATTTTTTTTACAATAAAACTAAAGGAGGAGTCGACGTATTCGACGCTATGGCAAAAAAATACTCTGTTCAGAGAAAAACCAAACGTTGGCCAATGTGCCTTTTCTATGGGCTATTGAATGGAATTGGTATTAATTCTTGGGTGCTCTACAAATGTTCAAAAGCAAATAATAAGCCCTACATAAAGCATCGTCGCACTCTTTTGAAAGAATTGGGAATGAATCTTATAGAAGAGAATTTAGTTAGAAGAACGCTTTCAAATGCCCACTTTGAGGAGGGATATCAAAGAACGTATATCTGTGATGGTGATCCTCAAAAAACCTATGCTTCTCGATCCTCCTGTGCATGAGCGTCACTCACAGGGACGCTCTGGTTTCTGCCCGAGAAACCGTGATCGGAAGAGCAAAACTAGGTGCAACCAGTGTAAAATTCCGATTTGCTTGGAACACCAAGTGAAAGTATGCCAGAAGTTTTCTGATTGATATATTTTTTGTAATTAAAAGGCTGATATGGTCGCAATTTGCCATAGTTTTATAAATAAAGCATACTTTTTTTATTAGGTTTATGTTTTATTTTTTGTGGATTTTTTTACTGTGGGGTACCATGGAACCCCTTTGTAGGAACATTGTATACGCCAGATAGTGTAGGGTTCAAGGGTTAAGTTAGCATAATTGTGACCTATTCTGAAGTGACAACTCCACTAAGTGATTACTAGTACCTACCTACTTAGTTGGCGACTGCCAATTAGCACACTGAACGATGCGATCAACTGATACTCTTTACTTTTTTTTAACAAAAAGTCGTATCAATGCCGGAGTTTCACTGTAGTAGTACCTACTCTAATGTTTATAACAAGAATAAAAGGTAGATAATAATAATATACCTACAGTAACGCTTTCTTGCATAAAAAAGAGATGAGAGCTGATATCAGCATTCTTAAAACAGTTGTATAATAAATAGTCCAAATCGCTGAAGCGCGCATGCCTCGGCGGTTAGCTTAGAACGCCAGTGCGGTCTATGCAGCTAAGCCAAACAGGCGCGGTCAGGTGTAAGATGGGTGACCGCTAGTGGCAAAAAAATTCATACGCGTTTCCGTGCTTCGGAGGGCACGTTAAGCCGTAGGCCCCGGTTGTTATCGATAGATAACAGTCGATAAACCTTGGCGGAGGCCTAATGGGCGGTTTGAAAACATCCGACAGCGGGCTGGCGCATTGGAGCAGCGTGGTGGAGTAAGCTCCAAGCCTCCCCAATAATGAGGAGAGACCCGTGCCCAGCAGTGGGACCCAAAAAGGGTTGCGGCCAGCCAAATAGTCCAAATAATTATGGTAACTACTCGAGTTATTAGAGTTCGTACCTATCTAGGTTTACAGGTTTGGAAAAGAGTTTTATACACCAGGTAAAGATATTTTAAACAAGCGTTTGATTTTGTTGGCTGGCTTGCTGCAACCCTTTTTGCGTCCCACTTCTGGGTACGGGTCTCTCCCATTGTTGGAGAGACTTGAAGCTTACTGCACCATGCTGCTCCAATGCGGGTTAGTGGCCAACCCGCAGTCGGATGTTTTCAAACCGCCTATAACGCTCGGACTAGGTGAAACAACAGTTAGGTATCTATCGATAACAACTCGCCGCGGGCCATTCGCGCCTCTTTTTTGCTACTTAGTTACGTCTACTTCCACAAAATAATAATGATAACACACAAAACATACATATCTTGATATTTTTTTCAAACAAATTGCATTTACTATAATTATTAGCTTCATTGTAAATAAAATATCGATGAACGCTATCTTTCTTCGGCGGAGCCATCACTATAGATAGGTAAATAGGTAGGTACACGCTTAATTCTCGTCAAACTGTTTTTCGAAATTAACACCACGAACGGTAAGAGCGCAATGACAATTTACTACGAATTAGTCATGTGTCAAGACTCAAGAGAAGCTCGACGCGTCCGCGTATACTCACGCACACATACACATACTCAAGCTCCGAGACAGAAAGCGAAAGCAATTTCAAAACTTTCAAGTAAAGCACCAATGATCAAATTACAATTACGTCTATAAAAATACTATTACATCTAAAATGCGTTGTCGTTAGAAGTTGTATTGTTTTTTAATTGTTTTTAAATACGCTAATATTATAGATTGACAGTCCTAAGCCTGATCAAGTATGAAGGAAAATCTGAGGTAAAATTTTACGGAGGGTAGGTGTGAGGGTAGAGGGAGTGTGATGCATCTGGTTGAGGCTTTGCATGTTTTAATAGGTTGAAGACATTTTCGATGCGCCTCTAGTTTCTTCTAGCCGAAGCTCTTGCTGCTGACTCGGGAAGCGAGGCTGAAAATGATGCCGAAGAAGAGCTTATCATAGAGGAGCTGCGCGTACTCCTGGAGGCGGAGGATGATGAAGAGGTTGAAGAGGAGTTGGACGATTTTGTGTGGTCGGAATATTTTAACACTTTTCGGGGAAACAAAGAACAATTTTATGAAGAGCATGGTTCAAAAATTGAAGGAACAAGCCCTTTAAGATTGTTTCTTTAATTATGGGATCAGACTCTCATGGAAAAAATTAAAACAGAGACCAACCGGTACGCGTGGGAAGGCATAGAGTCTTAATTTGAGACTGTTGACGAAATACCGGTTGGTTCAAGGATGCGACGGTGGGTGGACACAACAGTATAAAAATTGTACCGTTTGGTATCATCTGTTGTAATCCTCATGGGAATGTTCTGCAGGGGCCGCGTTGATGAATATTGGACCACGCTTATGTCTCAAGCAAGACAGGTTTATTTTATTAATGCGGTTCCTGCACTTTGCAGACAATAACGAGCTACATGACCAAGGGGCTGCAAGCTTGCTAAAATTGCACCTATTTTTAATTATCTAAATTTAAAAGTATACACGCCCCGCAGAGAGGTCAGCGACGAATCGTTGTTGCTTTGGAAGGGTCACTTGAGCTCGATTCAGTGCATACGTTCCAAAGCGGCACGATTCGGCATCAATAGTTATGAACGCTTCGAGGCCGTAACGGGGTACGTTTTAAATATCATGCTGTACACAGGAAAGAGCACTAATACATCAAATACCATTTTTAGATTTACAACGTCTACGCCCAAGATAGTCCTGCAGCTTTTCAAGGACTATCATGGCAAAGATATACCCTTTTCTTGGATAATTATTATAATTCGTTTGTAGCGACCTTCCGCTACTCATCAAGAGATGGCGCCACGGGTATTCCTGAATCACGCTACCAAAGTTTTCGGAATATCCTACCATAAATACAAGCTCCGAATTGAGTCACTTGGAGCGCGGCCGCTCCCCGGGCATGACCACCTCGCCCGGCGGGAGATCTCCCTTTGCCAAACTGGTGACCCCGGACAAGAATACGTCCCTTCTGACCTTCATCAGTCGCACCTTCACACCCTGGATGGACTGCAGCATCACTTCACCAGCTCGTCAGGTTCATCGCAGCGCACCATGTACCTACACGCTTCCTGTTCCTGATACAGCTGCTTCAAAGGACTTCATGGACGGCTTGAGTAGCTATTACTCGCCTCCACATCCTACCCTCACATCCCGACTCACCGTGGATAGAGGGCTACACAAGGTCTGCACCCTCACATCTCGACTCACCGCAGATAGAGGGCATTTCAGGCGCTTGTAAGTGAATTACTCTTGGATTACTGAAGTCATCGACCTCCGGTCTGAGCAGGGGGTGATGTAGCGACCTTCCGCTACTCATCAAGAGATGGCGCCACGGGTATTCCTGAATCACGCTACCAAAGTTTTCGGAATATCCTACCATAAATACAAGCTCCGAATTGAGTCACTTGGAGCGCGGCCGCTCCCCGGGCATGACCACCTCGCCCGGCGGGAGATCTCCCTTTGCCAAACGTTAAAGCTGACCCGATTTTTGAAAAGGCAGAAAACAGACGTGGTTGGCACTTTAAACTGACGCCGTACAGATTGTCCTTCAGAAATAAAACATATAAACGACAAACGAATTCCAAGAGGCTCAGTTGTAAGCCGACACTGTGGTGATATTCCCGTAGTGGCGTGGAAAGATGTTAAACTAGTAACTACAATGCCAATATGGCCCCCAGCAGGAGAGCCAGCCTAGATTTTCCGAAACCGGAAACAGTACACGAGTACAATAAAATGGGCGGTGTTGAACTCAAAGATCAAAAACTTTCGATGTATCTTTTGGAAAGCAAACGTGACATCAAATGGTACATCAAACTATTCCGCAGGCTTTTGAATGTAACAATTTTAAATACCAGGAGATATCGCGAAGTCGAAATTTAGGAACTTAGAAAAACTTTAACGTTTAAATCCCACGATTTAAGACTAAAGTTTACGTATGTCTGCTTTTAGCGTAGAAGTGTCTCATTTCAATAAACTTGTCTTTAGTGAAATATACATTTTTCATCAGCTTCACTTATGGCTTTTGTATTATAAAGACATAAGTAAAGCTTATATTTTTCCTATGCGCATCAATAAAAATTGAATATTTAACGCTTCAAATTCCTAAAAATTACGAATTCTCTGTATCATAACTTTTTTCGAAGGATTTAGTAAAAATCCTTTAGCGTTAGGGAGTCTTGAATCGTGCCGGTATGAGTTTAATGAAGAGAGCGCGAATCATAGAGCGTGGTGAGTTCGTATGAGTGAAATACTAGTATTAGGATTACCGTGAGTTCTTTTACTAATTTCACTCCCACTCTGACAGTGTCATACATTGACAGTACCATAGTAAAAGATTGTTTCCTTGACTGTTTTGTCAATTCTTATTTTCTTATGATACGGCCTTACTACACGTGCTTTGCTTTCTTCTTAATTCTTCAATGCTCAGCCCGAACAAAGAGAGGAATTTCAAGACCAATCGCTCAAGGGTTGATAACAGATTTTGCCATTGCTCAGTTATGAATACAATTTCTTCCGAAATTTTCAATAGCTGAATTCAAATAGCGATCAATTTGCGAGTAACCGATGTATTAAAAGGATTTTGATAATATCTTTATTAAAGATTCTAATAGCTTTTTAAAAAATGATCAAAAATATTGAACAAATAACAGCTATTGAAGCTTCACATTATGTGCATAATAAAAAGTAAAACAATACTATTTTACTTGAGCGTAAGACATAGGCAAGCTAATGGTGTAGACTCGTATCAGACAAAACGTAACACATGAGAACCAAAGCAACAAAGAGTAACGTGTTTGTTTCTGTCTAACAGCCCTTTCACACGGCAGTCCAGTTTTTTGCAGGATCCCGTTTTCTGCAGGATCCCGTTTGATGGCGAATGTGTTTATATGCTAGCGTTCACACGAGCATCCCGCATGTGGGATCCTGCAAAAAAACGATTCAGTCGAATTGTGCCATTCGGTTTTGTCACTAGAAACTGTATCTGTCGTCCAGTAAAAAGCGGGATCCCGTTTATTCACCCATATATTTCAATAGCAGTGTTCACACGGTTTCCTGCGTGCGGTTTTTTGCTGGACACTGTTTTTTTCACGTAGGAAAGTATTCACGTCCATTTCACCTGATAACCGGCGTATGAATGGTAAAAAAACAGGATGCAACCGTGTTCATACGGCAGTCCAGTTTTGCAGGACCAGCTTTTTAATGGCCTGCAAAATTGAACTGCCATGTGAACACAGTGTCCAGTTTTGCCGGAGACAGTAAAAAGACGGTCCTGCACTCTGTTCCTAAATAAAATAACTTTTTTTGTAATTTACATTAAAATTAAACAAAGATTTTTTTTTCGAGATTTTGATGTAGTAATAAAAGTTTTTTTTTTTATTTTAGCATAAGAATCCGACTCTTAAGTTTGATCAGTGAATTTTAGAATTGTGATTTAAAGATACAAAAAATGAGTGGAAATTAAAAGAATGAACGTTTTTTATTGAGACTTCAAACGATAGAAGATATGAAAAATAGTCATTACAATGTGATGATGAAAGAAGAATTTGAAAAGTTTCTAATTGAAGTGGAAGACGCTAAATTTCGACGGCAAAGAAGACACCAGTACAATATAATGGACTGAAACGCTTTAATGTCATTGAAGTATGTGGTATTAAGAAATTAGTTACGAATACCGAGCCAATCAAGTATTACGTACCCGCTGAAGAAATCTACGATATTATTGATGCTGCTCATATTTCTATTGGGCATGGAGGCCGTGACAGACACAAAAATGAAACATCAAAGAAATATGCCAACATCACAAAAGAAATGATAAATATTTATCTTTCCATGTGTGAAGTGTGTCAAAGAAATAAAAGCAAAAAAAATAGAGGTTTGGTTTCAAAGCCAATCTTGCACACCGAAATGAATAGCCGATGCCAAGTCGACCTCATAGACATGCAGTCTCAAGAAGATCGATGACACAAATTTATCATGGTTTGTGATTTTAAGAGCTCTTACCACAAAGAGGGCCACAGAAGTAGCATATCATTTGATGGATATTTTTTAAACTTTTGGAGCCCCATGTATTCTTCATTGCGATAATGGAAGGGAATTCGTGAATTCAATAATAAAAGAGTTTGCATCTTATTGGCCTGAACTAAAACTTGTAAATGGAAAGCCACGTCACAGCCAGAGCCAAGGTTCAGTGGAAAGAGCGAATCAAGACGTGGAAAAGATGCTGGCTTCCTGGATGCAGGACAACAAAACAACTAAGTTGTCCGATGGCTTAAGATTCGTACAATTTATGAAAAATAGAGCATTGCACTCAGGAATAAAGCAATCTCCGTACCAAGATATGTTTGGTACTGAACCAAAAGTGGGGTTGACAACATCGAATCTGCCATTTGAATTACTAACAAAATTAAATGATGAGGAAGACTTGGAAAAAGCAATCAAAGAGATGCGTCAAAATTTTGAAGATAGAGAAAACCAAAGTGACTCAGAGCAAAATGAAAACGAAAACAACAATGAAGAACACGAACCAGAAAAAGATAAAAATGAAGAAAATCAAGCAGAAAAAAATGAAAATGAAAAGTTCGAAGAAGAAAAAGAAAGAAATGAAGGAAATAACAGCGTTGACCGAGAAAAAATTCTTGACAACAAGGAATTGTTGATACTGACCGCTAGACAAAATGCGCATTATAATTTGGCAAAACAGGCGAAACGAATGAAAATGATAAGTGATCAGTCACATCCGCCATTAAAAGTTGGAGATAGTGTCATCGTGCCAATCCCAGATGTAGATAAAGGCAAAGCTGATTTACGTAATATTCTCGGAGTAGTACTAGAAGTTACTTCTGATCAACTTTATAAAACTGGAACAAGGGACGGCATATTGGATAAATTATACTGCAAGTAAATACCTTTTTTTCTATCAAGGTATACAATAGTATGTGTTTGTGACTGTAAGCGTGTGTGGGTGTGCAGTTGTGTGTGTGGATGTAAGTATGCGTGTGTGGATGTGTGGGTAGGTGTGCGGGTGTGTGTGTGTGAGAGAGAGTGTGTGTGTTAGAAGTCACTTCTGAGCAACTATATAAAACAAAGGATAAAATATACTGCAAGTAATTACCTATTTATTTATTTATTTAACGATTTTTGTACACAGTAATGTTATAAAGTAAGGAACATTAAATGAAATATGGTACAAAGGTACTGCTTATTCCAAGAGAAATTTCTTCCAGCAGACCTGTAACTGGAGAGCTGGATTGCAGTGGTACAGTGTGTGTACGCAATCTAAATACTTAACCTAGAATATGGTATGAATAAGTACATATAATATAAATATATATTATAGAATACATAGATACAAATATATACATAGATATATATATAATACAATACAATAATAATATAAATACAATAAATACCAAACAAAAGAACATAAATACCATATAAACTGTAGTAAATATGACATTTTATGTCAAGGAAAGATAGTGGTCCTTGACACGACGCTTGAATACAGATAAAGTTTTGGTTTGACGGATATTAGGTGGTAGTGAATTCTATGGATGTGAAAAAATAATCGATTTTTATAATAATCGATTATTTTAAAAATAATAATCGATTTTTATTAATCCATGTATGGATCACTAATAATCGATTTTTGAAAAATCGATTTCTTTTTTAGCAATTTCTTAACATACTTTCGATTTTTTAAGAGTACCTATTTAAGATAACACAGTCTGAACTGAAGAAAGAATATCTGAGTGATGGCCGCTGGCGGCGGCTGTGTGATATAGCGCCATCTAGTATCTAGCGAGAAAATGATCAAGTCAGTCGGTTTCGGTCGCGGGGTACATTGGGTCGGTAAAACAGTCCTAGTCGGTAAAACAGTCCTAATAATATTTTGAATCGAGTCGAGGGTGATTTTGAAATTTCCTTTTACGTATTCAAAGTTGTAAAAATATAACTAACTCATCGACTTTAAACTTTGAATTACTTAATTATCGCTGATTAGTGTGTGAAGTTGTACTTTTAGTGTGGTGTTGTTGGTGTTTGTGTATTACAATGTCAAGTAAAAACCAAAAACAAAAAGTAGTTGGAGGTCATATTTCCTCATGAAAAACAATGGTACAACTGCTAAGTGTAAATACTACCCCAAAGAATTAAAGACGCATCTTGGGGCAAAGATTGCCCAAACTATTATTCCTTCAGTGTTTGCCCAAAGATTTGTGGCAGACAGTGGCAGTAGGTACAGAACTGAATTGTTATTCATTATTATTATTGTAAAAAAAAAATATTTTTCGTACTTTTGAGCTGTTTAATTTTATCCCTTAAAATAATCGATTATTTTTAGTAAAAACATCGATTTATTTTAATCGATTATTTGGCAGCAATAAAAATTAGATTATTTAAAAATCGATTTTTCAAGCACCACGTCACATCCCTAGTGAATTCCACAGTCTGACCGAGTGGACAGTGAAGGAGCGGGAGTAACAGTGAGTTCTAAAAGACGGATACCTATTATTATTTCAAAGTGGATGATAGTATGTGTATGTGCATGTGATCGTGTGTAGGTGTGTGGATATGCAGGAAGGTGTGCGGGTGCTCGTCGCGGGTACATGAGAGAGAGAGAGAGCCAGTACCTACCTACTACCTACAGTACTTGAGTGAGTTTAAGTATAAGTAAATGTGTATAAGCACATTATTTTATATCTTATTACAGATCTGAATTTGACGGATGTATTGAAAAATTCATCTGCCTGGAAGAAGTGCCAAACGTCGTCATCACATTAAGAACTGCTGCAAGGAAATCTGCTACTGGAACCGGGCAAGGTTTTACACGATGTGTGTGTTCTAAGGGTTGTAAGAGTAGCAGATGTCTGTGCAAGAAAAAAGGATTTCTGTGCAATTTGTCAGACACTTTGTCATAAATCATGTGCATGTTACTTTTTAAAAACTATCAGTGGAAACTCATAATTGGCCTTAACAACTTATAATTTAAAATTTATGTACAATACCTAGCTGTAAGTTTCCCAAAAATGTAAAAATAAAATAAAATAACAGTTCTGGATGTGCAAACAAATAGGATCCAAGTACAGCAGTTATAAGTTTAAGTTTTTTATTTTTGTTATTTAGGGGAGAGGGGGGTAAGACAGGGTGGCGGGCAAGACGGGGTACCCGTATTATATCGCGAACCATTTGACCAATCAGAATCGTTTCTGCGCGTAACGCAGCGCCGCCATAATAGGTTTTAGTCGACGCAGTGACAGAGCGACGAAGCCACTGTTTTTGTTTGTTCTGTAGAAAAAATAGTAATTTGGCGATTTTCTTAGCGTTTTTTCACTTTGGTTGCACCGTGATCTATAAATAACAGCATTTCGAAGCACAAATACTAAAATATTTCTAATGTTTATATCGCTATATCAGTAAAAGACTAATGATTTGTAATATAGGTATCTACAACTGGTGTTTTTTTATCATTGCAGAATGGTGAAAAACTATAAAAGAACAACAAATAGAGGAGATTGGTCAGAAGAGGTCATGAGAAATGCGGTGGACACTGTGATACATGGCAAAATGGGTTACTATCTAGCAGCAAAGACTTTTGGTGTCCCCCAAACCACTTTGGAAAGAAAAGTGAAGATGCTTCGTGAAAGCTCTAAGGAAAATGCTTCAACTATAATGAAAATTAAGGTTCAGTTAGGCCCTAAAGAAACAGTTTTTTCTCACGATGAAGAGAAAGAGTTATGCAATTATATATTTGATATGGAGAGCAGGCTTTACGGGCTAACTACTAAAGATCTTAGAGGCTTAGTCTACAGGCTAGCAATTAAAAATAATAAAACACATCCATTTAATGATTTAAAAAAAGAAGCTGGTAAAGACTGAAACTGTTTCTAGAAAACAAACTTTAGTTTTCTCACTTTAAAGAGAAGATGGACGCTTCAAATTGCGAGTGTGAGGGATTTTAAGGCCAAACCGGGAAAAAATGATTAGGCCTGATAAGACATGAAAGGCTCAGGTCTGATCAGATCTGAAAAGTGACCATGTCCGATCATGTCTGAACAGCCTTGATCAGGCCTTATAAGACATGAAAGTCTCAGGTCTGATCAGATCTGAAAAGTGACCATGTCTGATCATGTCTGAACAGGCTTGATCAGGCCTGAACTCATTTATGACTACAGACCTGACCATGTCTGATCAAGCCTAAGCAATTAATACCATCATATTTTTAATAATTTACTTTTTTCTCGGTTATCTCTTTATTATCAAGCAAACACCGTTATCAGTTGCTAACAAACTCTCTGAAAAATATGTTGTGTTCCGTGCTTAATTTTGTAAATAAGAATACACATTAGAGCTCATTTTTATTGTGGTCTCTAGTTGCATCAGACAGCTCTTAGTTTAGAAGCTCAATTGTTACAAAACGTAAGCATACTATTTTATTTCTTTTTACATCTTATATTTTGAGCCAAGAAATTTATTTTGAAGAATTTTATATTAACTTTCCTGCATGATTAAAAGGAGATCAAAATTCTTCAGAATTACTTTCTTGGTTCAAAATTTTTTATCTTGAAAAGAGTTAATTTTTCTTATCGGTATGATTTTGTTCTTTATAAATATTTCTTAAGGATCTCTGTTTTCGATTATAGCTAAATATGACAAGTCACTTGACTACTCTAATGAAGAAAGAAATCAAAATACGACGTGACAGGATCAATGGCTTAAAAGAAATAGAGCAACAACTTTTAAAGTTGCCAAATTCTCCAGCTGTCCAGGATGAAATCATTAGAATAGATAACGAAATCTCAATACATAAGAACAAGATAATGCAAATATACAATCGTTGTGATATTCACCCGTTAGATATCAATTTGTTATGATTTATTAAATCTTTCCTAAAGTTGAGTGTTTTAATCATTTCATAACCAAACAACATTTGAACACGTCTCGAAGGGCTCAATAACATTGAGGGATATTTTAGAGCGCTTTGATCTCGAAAATAGCGGGAAGTTTCAGGGATGGCCTGCAGGGTCTACCGGTTTTCAGATTTTTGTAGTAATGTAATAAATATGTTTAATGTAGAGATAAAAATGGAACAGCGAGTGAGTATTTTGATCTAATTGATGTATATGTTAAGGCAATTTTTTTAATTCACTACAAAAATTCATTCTTAACCCTTAATCACCTGGCATTCCTCAGTCCTCAGTCTAAGCAGTCAGCTCTCAATATATATAAGCTAGACCACACGCAATTGGCTTCATTTAAGCTAAAGTCTGCCGTCGCGATACGTGACAAGCTGGCTCGCTGCGAAAAATATTTTATGCAAGACGCGATGGAGTGCAACCAGTTTAAAAAATTTAATGTCCTAAATTTACATATAAGGGCAAATCAACCAAATTTTCGAAGCAGCGTGTGGAAAGAATTCTATGAAATAACAAGCAAGCAAGAGTCCGGCACATGTGAAGCTTTTAAGAAGACTGACAATAGAGACATAAACAGAAGTCACGACGTTTTATGTTGGGATAGGACTCGAGTAATTTTAAAGTCGCTCGAACCCAGTTCACCGGATTATATTCACGCTAACTATGTGGATGGTTTTGAAGACAGAAAAAAAATTATATGCACCCAAGGACCAATGGCGAATGCAGTAGAAGATTTTTGGAAGATGGCGTGGAGTGAAAATAGTTTCATTATACACTGAAAAAAATATACTCCAACTAAGTAGTGTTTTCACATAGTTGGCGCTAAAATATTTGGAATGACGTTAGTAATGTTTACTAAAAACAAGATGAAGTTGTTGCACTATCAAGCTGAATTTGTTTGAAAAACAACATAAGTAAATTGTTAATTCAATATTAGGTCATTATAAAAACTACTACAAAATCCTTGAATCTATACATAATCCCAGTTAAATCAACTAGTGTATTATATTTTGACTTACAGAGAACCTGTGTGTGCATAAGCTTTATGTGTTTCTTATTATAACAAGGCGCAATGTTGTATCAGTCATTGGACACGTTACATGAAATAAGCTAAGTTGTCGAATTAAACAAGCTAAAAAGTAAAATCTACAATATTCTTTGATAGCATCAACGATTTTTAAAAGTTGAAGCAATTAATTTATATATTTGTTGCAGTAATGATTGCGTTATATTAAACATTAAACTAAGCTAAATCAAAAATATTATTTATTTACTTCTATGAAAATAATGATAGCATAAACAAACGTTAAAAGTTATTTTTATCAATTTAAATTATTAGTTGTAATCAAATTACCGTAGTACTACACAAGTTTCTTAGTAGATTCAATAGGGCATACAAATTGATCGAAGTACGATGATCGTTCGAGTGACTATGTGCACACCCGCGCGCCCTCCCATCCCGTGCAACGGCTATTTTTTAACACGCTTTTATTAACTTGACCTGTATGTATGTATGTATGTATGTAATGGAATCTTTTAACCTCATTTTCACTTACTTCTAGGAGTCTGATTATCTTGAAAATTTGCACAGGTGTCAAGGGCCGATGACAATACAATAATCTCATAACTTTATATCAAAGTCCTAACTAGGATCATCAGGATAAAAAAAATATACGAGGGGCGGCTGAAAAGTTCGTGGCCTAAGGTACTTAATAAAACAAATATAAAGTTTTATATTTTTAACACGTCTAAGCGTCTGATTAACTTGAAAATTTGCACAGGGATCAAGGGCCGATGACAATGCAATAATATGAGAATAAAAATCCAACTAAAAAATTAAAAATAAATAATGTAGTTTAAAAAACTAAAAAACACGCTTTTGTGAAAATACGAACTAAAAAGTAAAAAAATAAGAAGAAAATGTATTTTACTGTAAAAAAAAGCGTGGGGTGCATGGTGTCAATAGTATCTTAAAAACCACCCCACGCTTTTTTATAGTAAAATACATTTTCTTCTTATTTTTTTACTTTTTAGTTCGTATTTTCACACATCGGATGCGTTGATACATTAATGTGAATAACTTAGTAATTAATTCAAGAAAGATGCAGTACCTAGATACAATTTGATCTCGAATTACAAAAGTATTAACATATTATAGATACATGTTGGCGCTACTACGTAGAATACTTGAATTGGTATCGACTACGACCCATATCCCTACCTATAACACTTCTGCCTATACAAATAGGCAGAAGTGTTGTAGGTATCTATCTAGGAAGGATTTGCAGGTGTAAATAAAATATAGATACATAAGTACATTTAAACGTTTATTTTTATAAAGAACTGCGCAATGTAACTCTGAGAATCCAAATGAGACACTGTTTCATTGTTATTTTCCTTTTGCAGTGTTATTGGTGCATTTTGTTTTCCTATTTGTGTCTCAGACTCGCAGTCCTTCAATGGTATCACAATTAGTTGGGAAGAGTCTTTGGGGTCACTTTCACAATTATTTTGAAAATCCAGATCAAACTGTACCTACATTTGAAAAATCGAGGCCCTGAAAACAACAACACACAAGATTTCATCACACAAATATTATTAGTATTAGTAGTAGTAGTAGACTCATATAAGCTATAGCACAACTAACACACACAAACATAATATTTCATCCTAGAAAAATGCAATGTGTACACCGTTTGCTGTCATTAATATTAGTAATATTGTAGGTAGGTAGGTACATTAATGATTATAATGACAAAATTATTATTAAGCTTACCGATAAAGATGATATGTTGTAGGTGCTGTCACTGCCTGTTGGCAAAAACTCTTTCTTCCAGGTAAGCCAACACCTTGTAAATAGAACCCTAGGTCCTGTTTGGGGAATTAGATCCTTCAGGTTCCTTGTGTAAGGGCCGATAAGGCCTGGACTGTTATCTGCTGTTCTAAAAAAAACTTGAATCTAAATCAATCTGGAACAGTTCCATGAGCGCATGCAACACTCACGTTAAGTAGGTAAAACCTTAATTTTGTATTTTTTATTTGTAACGATGACGAGATGAACTAAAGTACACCTGATGGTAAGTGAAACGGCTGTCCATAACAGTAACAGCGTCATATGTTTGATCTTGCGACCAAGATTTTAAACAACAACACTGCACTGCGATCTTATCTTGAGATATAAGATGGTACCTGACTCAGTTAACATTGCCCTTCAAGCCAGTGTTTGCACACAAACCTGGCAAAAGGTGTGGTAGGTAGGGACTTCCCCAGATGGCGATGGCGGCCCCCGGCATGATGCCTATTACTACATGGCTACTGGCTATGTAGGTACAGAATTTAATAATATTTAGATATTATGGAAGACATAGGTAGTGAACTTGTTTCTCTCTGATCAAATAAACATCTATGTAGGTATTTCATACTCACCTTCGAATACAGGTATAAGGTTGGGAAGTTCCCATGTTTTTAAAAGTTCTGCCACATCATCCATGTCCACAAAGCACTGTTTCAATCAAAGAGAAACACACGAATCACAACGAAATCTACGCGTAACCTCTCCGCAGGCAAGACGAAGGAAAAGGATAGGTCAAAACTTGTAAATATTAAATAAATAATGTAGTTTAAAAAACTAAAAAACACGCTTTTGTGAAAATACGAACTAAAAAGTAAAAAAATAAGAAGAAAATGTATTTTACTGTAAAAAAAAGCGTGGGGTGCATGGTGTCAATAGTATCTTAAAAACCACCCCACGCTTTTTTATAGTAAAATACATTTTCTTCTTATTTTTTTACTTTTTAGTTCGTATTTTCACAAAAGCGTGTTTTTTAGTTTTTTAAACTACATTATTTATTTAATATTTACAAGTTTTGACCTATCCTTTTCCTTCGTCTTGCCTGCGGAGAGGTTACGCGTAGATTTCGTTGTGATTCGTGTGTTTCTCTTTGATTGAAACAGTGCTTTGTGGACATGGATGATGTGGCAGAACTTTTAAAAACATGGGAACTTCCCAACCTTATACCTGTATTCGAAGGTGAGTATGAAATACCTACATAGATGTTTATTTGATCAGAGAGAAACAAGTTCACTACCTATGTCTTCCATAATATCTAAATATTATTAAATTCTGTACCTACATAGCCAGTAGCCATGTAGTAATAGGCATCATGCCGGGGGCCGCCATCGCCATCTGGGGAAGTCCCTACCTACCACACCTTTTGCCAGGTTTGTGTGCAAACACTGGCTTGAAGGGCAATGTTAACTGAGTCAGGTACCATCTTATATCTCAAGATAAGATCGCAGTGCAGTGTTGTTGTTTAAAATCTTGGTCGCAAGATCAAACATATGACGCTGTTACTGTTATGGACAGCCGTTTCACTTACCATCAGGTGTACTTTAGTTCATCTCGTCATCGTTACAAATAAAAAATACAAAATTAAGGTTTTACCTACTTAACGTGAGTGTTGCATGCGCTCATGGAACTGTTCCAGATTGATTTAGATTCAAGTTTTTTTTAGAACAGCAGATAACAGTCCAGGCCTTATCGGCCCTTACACAAGGAACCTGAAGGATCTAATTCCCCAAACAGGACCTAGGGTTCTATTTACAAGGTGTTGGCTTACCTGGAAGAAAGAGTTTTTGCCAACAGGCAGTGACAGCACCTACAACATATCATCTTTATCGGTAAGCTTAATAATAATTTTGTCATTATAATCATTAATGTACCTACCTACCTACAATATTACTAATATTAATGACAGCAAACGGTGTACACATTGCATTTTTCTAGGATGAAATATTATGTTTGTGTGTGTTAGTTGTGCTATAGCTTATATGAGTCTACTACTACTACTAATACTAATAATATTTGTGTGATGAAATCTTGTGTGTTGTTGTTTTCAGGGCCTCGATTTTTCAAATGTAGGTACAGTTTGATCTGGATTTTCAAAATAATTGTGAAAGTGACCCCAAAGACTCTTCCCAACTAATTGTGATACCATTGAAGGACTGCGAGTCTGAGACACAAATAGGAAAACAAAATGCACCAATAACACTGCAAAAGGAAAATAACAATGAAACAGTGTCTCATTTGGATTCTCAGAGTTACATTGCGCAGTTCTTTATAAAAATAAACGTTTAAATGTACTTATGTATCTATATTTTATTTACACCTGCAAATCCTTCCTAGATAGATACCTACAACACTTCTGCCTATTTGTATAGGCAGAAGTGTTATAGGTAGGGATATGGGTCGTAGTCGATACCAATTCAAGTATTCTACGTAGTAGCGCCAACATGTATCTATAATATGTTAATACTTTTGTAATTCGAGATCAAATTGTATCTAGGTACTGCATCTTTCTTGAATTAATTACTAAGTTATTCACATTAATGTATCAACGCATCCGATGCGTGAGGTAAAAAAATGTGAAATTTTTTGTAATTCATTCAAGAACGATGCAGTACCTATGCAAAATTATGATCTTGAATTACAAAAGTATTAACATAGAAAACATGTTAGCGCAACTATGTACATTACTTGAATTGGTATCTACACTTAGTTAATACGACGAATAATCAAATGTAGAATGAAAAAGATCTTATTTGAATGTATTACCTATCATGACTATTTCAACAACTTTTCTTAGTAGATACAATAATTAGTTTTGTCAGAATGGACCTAGATCTTAGTTGTATGAAGTAGAATATATTATCTGTTCTAGAGAATACTTAATTTAAAATTAATAATTTCCATTGCTCAGTCAACCTTTATCTTATTTGCTATAGCATGGGATCTTGAATTGATTGTATTATAGAACTTTGTTGTTTTAGTAGGGGATCATGCTTGCACTGAACAAGATATAATACAGATGACTAAGTTGTCTTTACCAGGCCAGTAAAGAATTAGTTAGACTTAACTAAACGCCATGGTTGAATGCACTATTATATTATTTGATCTAAACTAAAGTAGTATAATAATTACATTGAACATGAATAAGTTGCTAGCAACTGGTTGATCTGAAGATGATCCCCCGCTGCGGGTGCAGGAATTGTGGACTGTAAGTTGCTTGTCGAATTAAAGGTGGAAAACGAGAAGGATTGATAAAGGGAGCAAGCGCACTAACCTGGATTATCACAGGGGCTGGAGCAGATGGTATGCTCGTGTACTGATGAAGCCTCGATCAATCTTCTTTTGCCCGGGAACTGGTGTTGTCCTTCACAATACACTATAGGTACCTATTCATCACTTTGAGTCAGTTAAGCGGCGAGTCTAACCACGCATGGTGGCTTGCGGTGCGGTTGTCACGAAAGGACTTCCGTGCGCGTCGGCGGCCGGACGAAGACAGACTGATTAATAGGTCTTCCTGATCCATATACATTCGTTCAGGTGCGAATGATGCCGATATTATACAGGGTGACTGGTTGAACACTTGAGATATTGATAGAGGTCACTCAGTAAACGATGCTCGTTCTAAATATGTAAAAAAATAGGTACTTAAAATTTGAGATAAATATCCAGTAAATTCTTTAATTGTGGACGCATACGGTTTGCGCAGTTCCCACGTTTATTGGTAGGTAAATAACGCCGCGCTAGCCGGCCGGGCCCGAGCGAAAACAATAGACGCGGCCGGCCGATGCACTTTCTCCCGAGCGTCCCCCGCACGCCTAGTTTGTCCTTGCTATCCAGTTTTAATTTGCAAAGCGCACGCGCCGGTCATTTTTTTTATCCGTGCTTAGGCACTTGATTGCGCAGTGTTATTTCAATAACAACAATGTCATTTTCATAGGTCATTTTCTAATGACGAATAGTAGGAGATGGTTCGTGCATGCTCGTATTGCTCGTAGGAATGACAGTGTCCGAGATGCTAAACGTTTGTACCGCGAATCCTTCCCCAAGAAGAATCCAACGCCCTATGTGATACCATGTGTGATGTCACGATGTGATACTCAGTGTTAAAGCAACAGTGCAAAAACTTGCTGACTGTGTACATATTACACGAGGAGGTGAGCAATTTGAAAAATTATTACGATATGTGTAATTTGATAAAATTGTCGATCACTGTAAATAGATAATTCAAACAATCAATTGTTTTAAATAGGTATGATTCAATTTTTAAGTACGCCAAAAGTACTTCGGTAGGTACATTTAAAGGAGTCAGTTTTCATCTTGTGTCGCTGTTATGACGTAACGTTCAAAATCACTTTAATACAATGATTTCAAAAAGACTTTTATTACATTACTTATCTTGGTATTTTTGTCAGTCCTAAGCCAGGTAAAGTACGAAGTGAATATGGATCATACATTCTCTACAAAATACCAAAACTTTCGATGTACATAGGTAGTACAATTACGTAGTAGTGCGTAGTGTAGTAGTAGTATTGTAGTAGCCACTGGCCAGGCGGTCGAGATCAAACGCCCGCCTAAAACCTACGTACAATGTGTCCGCACTTTCAGGATATTTTCGGATTAATTCAATTCAAGTTTTCTTAGAAAATAATTAGTATATTTTCTTAAAACTTTTTTTAAACGTTTAGTTTGGTCGTAAATAATTGTGTCCTCGAGTATCTCAAGTGTTCAACCAGTCACCCTGTATAATAGTGCGCTTGCGGGAAAGAGAGGGAGGATGAAGGTGGTTCACATGAATGAAGAATGACTTAATTGGCGCGAACAAGCAACTATTATCTTAGTTAATGCTACTGTGAGATTACTTGAATTGACAATCGAACTTTAATAATGCAGTAATGTTTCATGTTCGCACTGGACAATTTATGAATCAAACTACATAACTAGCCTTTATAAAGGCAATACAGTACTTGACTGACAAAAATAAGAGAAATTCAACAAATTTGTCTTAGTCACAGAAATCATTATCTTGACAGGCTCATATGGAGTCATGATGTATGATTACAGTTAACAATATCTTGATTAAAGTAATAATTTTTTTTCAGTGTAGTGATGCTATTAGAAATAACACCAAATAATGAGAATCAGTGTTATCAGTTTTGGTGTCAAGAAGAAAATGGTATTCTCCAAGCTGGCCAATACAAAATAAAAACAGTGAAAATAAAAGTAATTCTTAATTTTGTTGTGACAGAATTACACTTAATTGATGGCCTTGGAAATTCACGTAAAATCTGCCACTTTTTATACAACCACTGGACGGAGAGTGACGTTCCTAATGACGTAGCTAAATTTGACAGGTTTGTCCAGAAAGTAAACCATATGCGTACAACAGTTAAACGAGCATCTTAAACCCATAACATTAATGCGGGTCCTATTATTGTGCATTGTAACAATGGAATTAGTAGAACCGGTACATTCTGCGCGGCAGATTTTGCTTTATATCAAATATTCAACACTGCAAGGATATCGTTACCGAAAATTGTGATAAGCATTCGACAACAAAGGCATTCAAGTATTATCTTTCCTGAACAATACTTTTTTTGTTATCATGTAGTGATGTAAGCTTTGTCAATTATTGACATCAATTTAGTTAATACATAAAACAACAAGCCTCATAAATATGATCATTTTAAAGTAGATTAAACGATATATATCTACTATTTAAGAGTTAATTTTTCATGTTAATCATACTACAAATGTAATTAAACTTTTGTATTAAAAGTATGAGCAATTATTATTAAATCTTTTACTGTAAGCTAGAAATATCGAATGAAATTATAAATACTGGCGTAATATTATGTATCGGCATCTAATTGTAATTCTGATAAGAAACTCGTTAATTATTGTAATAAACATATATAACAAGCATTAGTCGTTTCAGTTAATCAAACCTTAACATTTTACTCTATTTTCACAACTAAGTATAAAGCTAGGATAAACGTTGCTGTACTGCATATATACACAATAACAACGTTGTCGGACTTGACCACACATCACCCGCAGTTCATTCACACTTCCAATACATTACTTTTCTGCACAGTAATAGGGCCATTGAACTTGTTCTTTAGTCGACCTTAGTTATTAATCGTCATCGCAACATTCAACACGCCAATCTGCGCGTAATATCAATGTGTGTATAACTATCTGCGTATGTGTGACATACGAACAGCAATATTATTAATTAAACTCTGCGCTATAAAAATATTTGGCATCGGAATGTTGTTCTAAATCTACACGCATCTCACTCACGCCGTGAGACAGAACGTTAGTATGAGTAGCGTTGCGTGCATAACTTCTGACAATGTTAGCTAGGTCGTGGATAATCACCAAATGTGTTATTTTATCGCCTAGCGATCGTAGCTAATAGTTCAAGGCCAATTTTTAAAGACGTGTTTTATGCTCTGTTTTCTAGATGTAATTGATTTATTTTAAAAGTAATATCTATCATATTTTTTTGTTTAATCGCAGATAGTTTCTAATTTATAACTCAACATAATATAAAGTATGTTCGTAAGCACTTAGATGTGAACAGGCGCAGGTGTGTGGCTAAGCGATGCTAGATCATGTTTTGAACAAGTTGACAAACTGAGATCGGTCTAGCAGCATTCAAAAGGGCTTAAATGTTCTTTTTGAAAGAGTTTTTTTTTATCTACATACTGGAGAAGTCTAGTTATGTCGTGTATGACGGCCGATGTAATGAGCCTCTAAATCGGTGACGACAATTAGACGAAGCCTAGCCCTTTTCGTGTGACGCCATTACTGCAGAGGTGCAACTTAAATTGCGTCATCTTCAAGAGTTGGAGTTATGACCAGCTTTTAAAGTTTCATGGGTCGCGGAAATTTTGCGCTGAAGTGGGTTATTCGGTACCATGGGTGGACCTGTACAAGGCCCTGTCTGTCTATGTCAGTGCTCCTGTGGTGGTAGGTAAGGTCCAAATGGACACGCAGTGGATCTTCGGGTTCCGGGTTACTGCCAACGTTGTCTTTTAATTATATTTTTTTATGACGACGTTTCGTTTGGGTAAAAGACGGGGGGCTATTACATGCGAGTATAACCTTCACAGGTCCAGGTCTCAGCCTCCTTCGGGGGGCAAGCAAAAGATTCATCACATAATTGTTTTTATCTTGATTTTCATGAGTAGTATCGCAAAATTATCTGTAGAAACAGATGTGATTGGAGCCAATGGATTTTGAACTTTTACATTTTGTAAGTTTCGACTTGACAACTTTTCCTAGATACATACTAACAATTTTAAATACATACATAATACATTGTGCCAATATGGGCCTAACGCTAACACAACGGCAATTTCGTCTTAGGCTAAAGCTTGCGGCGCAATATGGCGTCAGTCAACGTGTCAACCCGCTCGTGCCAGGGTAACCCCTGTGCTAGGTTGGACAAGTCTCTGGACCACTATCCTGAGCACAATGATAACCTCATTCAGGAACGAACAAACAAGACCGCTTCAAGCTAAGACGTTGTGTTCGCTGTGCCGCAAACAAACAAAAAAACTAATATTATATGTAGGCAATGTAAAGTATTTCTTTGTGTTGGTCAATGCTGGAAAGATTTTCATAATTTGGAATTTTTGTAATATTGTTACGAGCACATAGAAAACCCACCTCTGATCGCTTTGAAACTTTGCACAGACCTTCCTTTCGATGTTCTAAGACAACACCTAAAGGGATTTTTGGCGCATATCAATATTTTCCGAGAAATCGGATTTTAAAAAATTGGATCGGCAGGCGCGTTATATCTATATCCCTTTCAGCCCGCCCGAACACGATTGTGACGGTACTTTCAAGCTTTTCTAATAAACTAATCGCGTTTTTTAGACAGGCCCAAGCTCGCTCAATTGTGACGGGAATATACTTTGCATTGGTGCAAGTGAGATAGGTTACGAAGGAGCCGCGATTCATGTTTCAACTCGTTCATTTTGACGGTTGTGCTGCTCGAGGTCATTCCGCGTGTTGGTTAAAATAATTAACTTATTTATGGAGTATTAGGAACACTTATTACATATTTTTGTTAGATATATAGTTTTGTTAGGTTTCAGCTATAAAAAATCCAATGTGAAACTGACCGTCACAATTGTATCAAGCTGGGCCCGAGTAAATAGAAGTGACCGGTATGTATACTCTGAGAAGGCGTGCTCGAAACCACATCGCAATATCGAGGCGTTAAAACACGATTTGGTGGCAGCAGCGGCTTCGATACCTCTGGAAACGGTGCGTGTGCTACATTGTAAGCGCAACAGGTCAGGCATTACCACCGGTGATTTCGATTTATGATGTGGCAAAATGCGTTACTCAAGCGCACATGAAAGCGATGACTCCAGCTAATATATGCTAAGCCTTTGAAACCACCGGTATATTCCCTTAAACAGAGATGTTTTTACGTATATCGATTTTGCTCCTTCAGAAGTTACTGACCGAGAACGTCCTGAACTTGATGAACATGTTACTAGATCTCCGTCACCAACAGTTCTGGAAAATGTACCAGTTCCTATCACACGCACACAGCACGAACACAGAAAGAGAATCAATAAGAAGCTTTTTATGGTCTCAAGATTTTTTCCTCTAATCTTAATAATTGTACTGTCGTACTCAGAATTGATAATACGACTGCCATTGCATATAATAATAAAATGGGTGGTATACAGTTCCCGCACATAAATAATATTGCCCGTGGTATATGGCATAGGTGTGAAGAACGCAATATTTATATTTTTGCATCTTACATTCAATCTAATAAGAGCGTAGTAGCAGATTTTGAATCCAGACAATCATTTAACGTAGATACTAAATGGGAATTAGCTAATTACGCATTTGACCAATTATCAAGTTCATTCGGCGCCCCCGATTTTGACTTGTTTGCGAGTGTACAAAACCATAAATGTATCAGGTACGCTTCGTGGAAGTTAGATCCAAATTCAGAAATTATCGATGCATTTACATTTACTTGGAATAAACTAAAATTCTATGCCTTTCCTCCTTTTAGCCTAATATCTAAGTTTTTACATAAAATTAATGCTGACAAAGCTAAGGGGTTGTACCATACTGGCCCACACAGCCCTGGTATCCAGTATGTTCACAACTGCTTGATTCAGAAGTTTTATATTTTGAGCCTGACAGACAACTTTTAATATCTCCTTTCAGGGAAGAATGCCCCCTTCACGCGGACCTTACCCTGATGGCAGGGATATTATCAGGCAATCACTACTGAGGCGCGGTGTTCCAGACGCTTCTCTGGACATAGTAATGGCATAATTTTCCGCCAACACTCTTAGTCAATATAACTCTTCATTCTTCTTGCTTCTTCAAAAGCGTGGTGGCTATATTGCAATAAAATTAATACGGTTCTACTACTGAAGGGAGACTGTCGGAATATACGAGGTAGAAGCAAACCAACTAACCAAAGAGCTAAAAGAATGATACGCCCTAAAAAATCTGAAGAAACTATTCTAACGATGATCTTAAATATTTTCGGACTGAATCTCATGATCTATCTCAGCACGAAGAACTTGAAACTGCACATAAAATAGGTAATCCCAGGAACATTTTAGATATTTCCTTATCTCAAGCACACACACCATCCATACAATCGTCTCAAATAATCACACTAGATAAAAGTTTGATTTGGTCCCGTCACAATTGAGCGAGCTTGGGCCTGTCTAAAAAACGCGATTAGTTTATTAGAAAAGCTTGAAAGTACCGTCACAATTGTGTTCGGGCGGGCTGAAAGGGATATAGATATAAAGCGCCTGCCGATCCAATTTTTTAAAATCCGATTTCTCGGAAAATATTGATATGCGCCAAAAATCGCTTTAGGGGTTGTCTTAGAACATCGAAAGGAAGGTCTGTGCAAAGTTTCAAAGCGATCGGAGGTGGGGGGTTTTCGGAAGTGCACCCTATTTTTCTGTGCTCGTAACAATATTACAAAAATTCCAAATTATGAAAATCTTTCCAGCATTGACCAACACAAAGAAATACTTTACATTGCCTACATATAATATTAGTTTTTTTTTTGTTTGTTTGCGGCACAGCGAACACAACGTCTTCGCTTGAAGCGGTCTTGTTTGGCCGTTCGTTCCTGCCTGAATGAGGTTATCATTGTGCTCAGGATAGTGGTCCAGAGACTTGTCCAACCTGGCACAGGGGTTACCCTGGCACGAGCGGGTTGACACGTTGACGCCATATTGCGCCGCAAGCTTTAGCCTAAGACGAAATTGCCGTTGTGTTAGCGTTAGGCCCATATTGGCACAATATATTATGTATGTATTTAAAATTGTTAGTATGTATCTAGGAAAAGTTGTTAAGTCGAAACTTACAAACTGTAAAAGTTCAAAATCCATTGGCTCCAATCACATCTGTTTCTACAGATAATTTTGCAATACTACTCATGAAAATCAAGATAAAAACAACTATGTTATGAAGCGTTTCTTTAAGTTCATGAAAAATGTTTGTCAAAAATAAACAACTACTCGTAAAGAGCGTAAGAACGAAAATTCAGGATTTCGTCAATATCTTGCTTTAATGTATTTTTTTACTTAGCTTTTGTTGTTTTCTTCTTTTTCGATATATTTTTTAATTTATTTTCTTCTATTTGGCGTTTCCTTTCTAGTTTTATATTTTCTTTCTTTTCTTTTTCATTCAATTTTTTTTCTATTTTGAGCTATTCCTTGCTGGTCAAAACAAATATAGGTTTATTTTTAAGTAGTCTGCCTCTACGTACAAGTGTCTTCTAGTGAAAATGTCCCTGATGTATCACAAGGAAATATCAACGATAATCCAACCCTATCGTCAGCGGATTACAATGCATTCGATTTGCCCGAGAAAAATGCATTGGTGTATACATGTGGGCATTTACTTATTACAAAAAATGTTTTGAGCAGCACAAATATAGTGGTCTTTTGAAATCGTGTCTAAGATCAGCAAACAATCTATTGAACTTACCGCAAGATACTACATTATTCGTTACAAAGATTATTGTAAAGATGGAGGAAATACTTTGTTAATTATGTCTAAAGACAATTTTGTGCAATTTATTGAAGCCATGGAAGAAAAATTCGAATTATTTTTTAATAATAAGTACGTAAGTTGTAAAGTTCTGAAGAATCTTTTACAAGAAGTTCAAAATTTATCTTTTAATATGCATATATTTCCTTGTAGACCTGGGCCTGACAGCAAATTTTATTATGTACATATATTTTTGTACAATGGGTATATTTTTTTAAAAGCTGGGTCTTAGGAGGCTATTGTGTTTCGGTGGAAAGGTACAGTTGCCGGCCACACTTACATGAGGCGACCACCAGCCTCCGGAGTAGCAGCGCAACTGCATACGACCTCAGACAAGACTTATGATGCTTGCTTGAGGTTGTGTGCAGATGTCAATGGATTACAGTGCCTCCTTAACACCACGTGGCCTGCATGCTCGTCTGCTACTCCATTCAAATAAAATAATAATAATAATAATACCAAAAAACAACAGTGGTGACCAAAAGGCGGTCTTATCGTTAAGGTAGTGTTGGAAACACCTTCTGACAGTTTCTTCTTCCATAGTTAATATGAAAGAGGAATGTGCAAGTATTGAATACGTTCTACTAGCACCTCACATTCTTGTACCTTTGTACTAGCCAATTTATGGCATGGAGAGCTTTGTCGTGGAAGTTATCAGAAAAGTAATAAATACGAACCAACAGGAGAACACCATCATAAAAGTAAATGTCATTCCAGCCCGGTTGGTCAGAGACCATCCAAACGGTTTTCATTATGTGTGGGAATTAGTGCCCGAAGGGTAAGTAACACTTTGTTCCTCTAATAAAGAGAACTCGACAGGGAGTAATAGGTTTAATACCGATTACGGACAAATGGATGGCGCTAATATCTACGAGATAGCCTCTGCTGAAAATGAAAATAACAACGTGATAGAGATAGCCAGCGGAAATGATGCTGAGTCCTCACAGGAGGAGCCTTTGCGTGCTAAAATCAAAGAACCTTTGTGTCTCCTACGAGCTCGCCTACTCAAGTAAGGCTTCTATTCCTTAATTAGCTTATCAGATGTTTAGATTACGGTTGAACCTAGGTATTGAAACCACTCTTGAAATCAATTTACTCTATCCAATGCATTAGTGCTGATGACAATAAGCAGGTGTTAGAGTCATGTTAGGCTAGGAACATTGCGCTACGTTTCTTTGGATGAGGTAGATGATGCCCGTGTCGACGCTCATGCGACATGGGCGAGACGTCTACTATGCCTGTGTCGACTCTCACTCGACATGGGGCAATCTAGCGGGCGCTAGATTGCCAGTCGTTTAATTTAGTTAATACTTCTGTCCCTGTTTGTTTAAGGTCTATTTGTATAAATCTATCCTGCTTCTGCGTAAAATTATCTATCCAATGAAACCAATACATTACTCTGTGCCATGACAAAAATCAGAGAATTAAAAAGTTAAAGTAGTCTGTCTTACGAAATCTGTGACTGCGCATTACGGGCGTGACAGTGCTATTAAATTAAAACATTATAAATAGTTTGAGTGGTGGTGTTTACCTAGTGTTTTGTTATTTACAAGGTAAGTTATCTACTAATACATAGAAATAAAGGTTTCAGCATGAGACACAAAATTTTTCCTTTTCTAAACCCGATACATTTTGTGGTAAACGTGGCCATTTGCTTTGCACGCTGACGCAATAATTTTACTCTTTTTTTGAGATGTTTTGGTTGTTTTCAACATACTAAATGCGATTAATATGTTAGATCAAGTAATTACCCGCCAGGATATTGAAAAACATGAACAAAATATGGCGTCTAAGTTTCAAGAATTTTGAATTCCAAACGTGAAGTGTCCTTGGTGCAATTAAGGTCTGGGGCACACTGAGAGATCAGTGTTTCTAACCGACTTTTTTGTACTCACGTTTTATGCTCGTTTCGGATAGAGTGGGTGAATACAACAACTTTTATTCTTTCTATTTTTTGTATGCGACCCTTATTTTCTGTTTTATTCGAAAACTATTAACCGCAGAGAAAAAAAAAATCCTTCACACTGGCCATTTTTTTATAAATTTTTTTTTGGGTGGAGCGTGTAGATCTCATTGCGGCTATCAAAATCGACTTAGAAGTTTTTTTGTGTCAGACGCATAGAAACAATAGATAAAAGGAGATAAAGTAAAAAAGTTTTGAAATTTTTTTTGGGACTTGCATGTTTTTATTTAACTGCTTATTTGTATTGCATGTAGCTAAAAATGCCGAAAGGAAGAGGCAACCCTGGTCGCGGAGGTGGTCGCGCTCGGCGAGGTGGTAGAGTGTGGAAGCCACGCTGTGCACGCTATTTGTCTTTTCCAATGTAAGCTTCCCTGCTAACCAATTTTTATTCTAATTATTTTTTATTTTTGTTACTTCAGAGTTTCATTCATTTCATTTTCATGTTTAGTTCTGCGAGTGGAATAGGGGAGGCTGTCGAGCCTATTCCAGGCCCGTCTGCAGAACCATCACGGTAAAATCAACATAATTATTTCATTATTTACCCTTTATTATATAATTTGTTCAAGCAGCATTCATTCATTCGATTTCTGTTTACAGACCATCCTTGATGGATGAATTAAAAGTGTATAAAGCGGCGAAGGCTGTGGTAGCCAAAAATATTGCCAACTTGTCTCCAGCAGACAAAAAGCGCCTGGAGGAGCTCAGGCAGCGGAAACAAGTTGGCAACTTCATAATGCCTGATGCTCCACAGCCAAAGTAAGTAAATTCAAAAATAAATTCAATGTTTTACCTGCTCGCATTGTCGCTAGCTTGTTAGTGTCGAACATGTTCATGGTATTCGGTCAGCATTACTTTATTTATTTACAGAAAAGGAAAGGGAAAAGGGAAGGGGAAAGGAAGGCAGGCAGGGGAAGAGACTCGGATTTGGAGCCCATGCCCCCTTTTACCGGGGGTACCCACTGTCCCTCCCCCACATGTACCTCAGCGGTGGGAGTTAAAGTGTTCCGATGGTATGTGGCTCATATATTTTATATATCATATATTTTCAAAATTTTTATCCAATATATATCCTCATTGTTATATTCCAGATATCACCGAGGAGGAGGAGGAGGATGTAACGTATTACGTGCTGTCTGCGGACACGCCTCCACTAACCGCTGCAGAATCTGTCATGGGTAAGATTAACAGTTCTTACTATAGCAGAAATCAGTTTTATGCTCTGGATTACGGAATTTATTGTTCTTTTTTATTTATTCCAGATATCGATGCGACCGAGGCAACGTCTCCCTCCCCTCCCGTTATTGTGATCCCGGGGTGTTCGACCGCGGAAACTGCAAAGACCACGCCTCAAAAGAAGTAAGATATTCATTTTCACCGACTGGTGAATGTGTTTAAGAGGTCGATTCTAAAAAATATAAACAAAATTTATTGTTTCCACCATTATTTATTGACAGGAATCGCCAAATCCACACGATTTTCTCGCCATCGACGGGGATAGTGCAAAGCACCGTGGCACCAGAAAGGATCGTTCCCGCCGAGATAAGAGTTTCTGGGCTTTACACCTTGTTAGTATAATATTAAAAGATTTATAAAGATTTTTTTGACATTTGACAAATTTCACTAAAATTTATAAATTTTTCAGCTTCTACCACTTCGACAGCGGCGCCTGGCTCTGGAGGGAGCGCTTATGAATTCGGTAAGTTAGACTATTCATAATCGCATAGAATGTGTCGCCTCCACAAGATGATTCACCTCACCCTAAGAGAGCTTCTGGAAGGCACCAGCACTGTTTTTACTCTGAGCGTGGAAATTCAATCAAACAATATTGTTGTAATTGCATAGTAGGCCGAAGGTCGTTGTGCACACATTTTGTCTGTTATTTGGTTTTTGAGCTGGGATAGATATCAAGAGAGAATAAACCCGCCTGCCCAGATAACATTTTTTTTTCATATTTTATGATGAGTAAAGTTGGAAAATATAGATAATTATAAGAATAATTGCTTGATTTCTTTCTTAAAACCCTCCTTATGTTTATGATGAAAAAATCATACCTAATACAAACATCTTGACACTACATAATTATTATACTAGCCTTCCGCCAGTGGCTTTGCCCACGTGGACCCGTTTTATAGATTCCCGTAGGATAAAAGCCATCCTTTGTCCTTTCCCAAGGTCCACTCTATCTGTGTTCCAAATTTCATTGAAATTGGTTCTGTAGTTTAAGCGGGAAAGCGTAGCAGACAGACAGACAGATAGAGTTTTTTTTTTATTTGAATAAAGGGCTCGGGCTGTATCAGCCCAGGGTACTTCAACCTATAAAGATTGTTTGTAACCGTAGCCAGATAGAGCTACTTTCGAATTTATAATTTTAGTAAGGATTTTGATTTCTACTGGTAGAAGCTATTAAACCTATACTTCATATTCCTACATACGTGCATAGTCACCGTCCAAAAATGGCCGCAGTACCCATACAAAGTGAACAATCACTCATCAGTCTCCGTCGTCCCTTACTGGATTATTTTTTGTGGGGCTATGTTAAGGACAGAATCTATACGGAGCCAATCGAATCGATTGCAGCCTTAAAACTTAAAATCTGTGATGTGATAAACGAAATAGACCCGCCATTTTGCCAAAAAGTGATTAAAAACTTTGATGAAAGAATCGACATCTGCCAGCGTGGTCGTGGTGGACTTTTGCCAGATATCATTTTTCATTCATAATTGCCAATCTTTTTTCTTCGTAATACAATAAAAATTTGAATCATCTTCATATAAATTCATCGTTTTATTTTGTTTAAGAAAACAAAGTTCTTGTTGAAACACCCTATACCAAACAACATGACCTTCATACAGCGAAAATATACTCCAAGTCGCAAACCGCCACAGAGCACGAGTCTTACCAATCACAAACATACATTATGCCGCAAGTTAATACTGAGCTAAAGGCCTCATCAACCACAAATGGATAATATACAGGGTGAAAGGTAATAGGTGTAAAATATCTGGAGGGGCTAAAGTATAGCTCGTAACCTATCTATTTACGCATGGAATACCCCATCCAAAAACAATGGTTCTGGAGTTATTAATTATTTTAATTTTTTTCAAAAAATTCCCGATTTTCTAGGAAAAAAATCGATGATTTTATTTCTTACTTATTTCTACACAAATTTTAATGTAATAATTATTGTTTAATCATTGTATTATTAAATTAACTAAATAAGCATCTCTTAGAGGCTAAAACTTTTAAATTAGGTTCTTTGAAAGTCGTGACAGTAAAAAATAAGGCGTCATACTTAATTTTTTATTTAATCTTAAAATAAAATTTTATGTATAAAAAATATGTATAAAGCACATAAATAAGTACTTGACTTCAATACCTATCCGACAAGGTATAAGAAAGTACATAAAGCTTTTAAAATTTAGAAAAAAAAACACTTTGATAAAACCAAGTACCAGGAAATATCAAACTGTAGAGACTCATAAAAGTAGAGCCGCACCGCCGCGGCCGCGCGGCTTTTAATTTGACCCTTTTGTTTTTGTTATAACACGTGCGACGAGCTTATTGTTGTCATTTTAGATATTGAGTTCATTGTAAAACATGTGCAATGTCATTTTTAGTTAATGAGTCAATACGACAGTTAAAATTTAACTACTTTCGTGGGCGGACGTACATTATCGTTGTCTTCTTAATTCTGAAGAGTTTTTCTTTTCCATACCAAATAAATTTAATTTCAATGGCGGATTACAGTAATGAAGAATTCGCTGACATTTTGTATTGTTATGGACTTAGTGATGGAAATTCTTTACAAGCACGAAGAGAATATCAGCTACGTTTTCCAAATCGTAACCTACCAAGTCATAGAGTCTTTGCTGCGGCGTATCAACGCGTCAGGGAAACTGGCAGCGTTCAACAGAGGCGACATGACGTAGGTAGGCCACGCATCTACGATACTGAAGAGGAAGAAGGAATCATAGACCATTTTGTTAGAGACCCGACTACGTCAACCAGGATCGTGGCAAGATTGCTGGGTTTAACACAATGGAAAGTGTGGTTTACTGTGCATACGGCAAGGCTCTACCCCTACCATTATACACCGGTCCAGGCCCTGGAGGAAGGAGACCCTGCAAGGAGGTTAGACTTCTGCCGTTTTATGCTGCACGCAGACTTAGAAAATAATAATTTTCTCACCAAAATATTGTGGACTGATGAATCGAAGTTTGATAGAGACGGCATAACAAATTTTCACAATAGTCATTATTGGGCTCTGCGAGGTGAAAATTCCCACGTGATTAGAGAAGGAGCTCATCAGCGAAGATTCTCTGTAAACGTATGGATGGGCATAATTCATACTTACTTGATAGGCCCAGTCTTCTTGCCCAACAATTTAAATGGGGAGACGTACGAAGATTTTCTTCGAAATCATTTTTTTAATTATCTAGAGCAGTGGTTCCTAACCTGGGGGTAATTACCCCCGAAGGGGTAAAACGGAAATTCTAGGGGGGTAAGCATGAAACCGAGTAAATTAAAAGAACATTTTGCAAAAGTTTACAAGGAGTTCGCAGATAAAAATATAGATTTTTTCAAGAAAAAGGAGAAGATTCTGAAGTCTTCACGAATGAATTCTACAGGTGATATGCAAAAAGCAAATGAATCGTGTCTTCAAGCTTCATAAAAAATTGCTTATCGCATTGCACGTAATAAAAAACCACACACTATAGGAGAGGACCTCATTAAACCTTGCTTGGTAGATGCAGTAACACTTGTTATTGGTGAGCAACATGTACCTAAGATTAAACAAATCTCACTCAAACACGGTTCAAAGTCGCATTTGTGAAATGAGTGCCGATATTGTAGCAACCGTTATTTCTGAAATGAAGGAAAGTCCTATGTTTGCTCTGCAGTTGGACGAGTCCACAGATGTTGTTTCGTGTTCACAATTATTGGTATTTACAAGATACATTAAAGATGATGATTTGAAGGAGGAATATTTGTTCTGCAAGTCTTTGCCCACTACTACTCGCGGCGAAGACGTATTTCAAACGCTAAAAGAGTTTATTGAGGAAAATGGCCTGGACTGTTTAAAGCTGGTTGGTACTTGTACAAACGAGGCGCCTTCATTGATGGGCATCCGTTTTGGTTTTCTCGTGAAACAAGTTGCTCCTCAAGTGTTTAGCTATCATTGCTTGATACACCGTTACGCTTTGGCTGTGAAAACGCTCCACCAGATTTGCTAAACACGTTGAGTCACATAGTAAAAATTGTAAATCATATTCGAGGCAGCACTACGAACTCAAGATTATTCAAAGTTTTGTGCGATGAAGTTGGTGCTACATTTAATGCTCTTTTGTACCATACAGAGGTACGTTGGTTATCAAGAGGCAAAGTTCTAAGTAAGGTTTACGAATTACGAGAAGAAATTGGATTATTTTTTGAAAATCAGAGAACACAAAACCAAAAAGAATATTATGCAAAAATTTAAGACAAAACATTTGTTCTAATGATGGCTTATCTTGCTGATTTTTTCACTGAAATTAATAGTCTGAATATTTCACTCCAAGGAAATGAAACGAACATTTTGACGTTGCAGGATAACATCGCAAGTTTTTTGCACAAATTGGAACTTTACCAACGTAGAGTCCAAGCTGGCGATGTGTCAATGTTTACACAACTAAGTGAGCAATTAGTAAACAATAAACAAGAGAAAATCACGTTTGAAAATTCCGTGGTTCTACATTTAACTGCCGTGATAGACTCACTGAACCAATATTTTCCGAACATGGATAGTCATGAGTCCTACTCCTGGATTTTAAGACCATTTTCTACTTGCGTCGACATTGTCAAGGACGAAGATGTGTCAGCGAAAGTACAGTTTCGTGGACTACGGGAGGATAATTCATTAAAAGTTGATTTTCAAAATTATAAACTCAGCACATTTTGGCGAAAAGCAGCTGCAGAATCCCCTATTATAGCTGACAGAGCTTTAAAAATGTTGATTCCATTTGCTACCACTTACAGATTGAAACTGGTTTCTCAACTCTTGTTACATTAAAAACAAAAGCCAGAAACCGTCTGAATGTGGAGTATGACATGAGATGCGCATTGAGTGAAACCAAACCTAATATTGTTAAACTTGCAAATGCAAAGTAATTTCAACCTTTTAGATTTATATATTACTAGTTACCTAAACGTGCAATTTCTTACATAATAAACATATTTTTGTTCGAGTTTGTGTGGTTCTAATTATTTTAAATTAGCTAGGGGTAAACTCAATTCCCATACTTGTTCACAGGGGTAGGGACATTGAAAAGGTTAGGAACCACTGATCTAGAGGATATACCATTGGAAACCAGAAGAAAAATGGTGTTCCAGCATGACGGGTGTCCCGCCCATTTTCGTCTCGGCGTAAGACAGTGGTTAGACACTACTTTCCCTCAGCGATGGATTGGCCGAGGCGGACCAACACCGTGGCCCGATCGGTGTCCAGATTTAACACCTTGCGATTATTACTTATGGGGTCACATGAAATCTTTAGTGTACGCAACACCAATTAATTCGTTAGAAGATTTAAAGTCACGCATCATCGTCGCTGCTGACAAAATAAGAGAACAGCTCACAGGGAGAGTCACTCGATCTGACTTAAGAAAAAGGCTTCGTGCTTGTATCAGGAACCGTGGCCGTCAGTTTGAGCCAAATTTAAATTAATTCTTACACTGAGTTTTTACTTTAAACTTTTACTCTGAACTCAATATATAAAACAACAACAATAAACTCGCACGTGTTACCATAAAAACAAAAGGGTCAAACTCAACATAAGGGCCGGTACGGCGCGGCGTCTTCTCTACAGTTTGGTATTTCCTGGTACTTAGTCTTATTACAAGTGTTTTTTTCTATATCTTAGAAAATTTATGTACTTTCTTATACCTTATTGGATAGGTATTGAAGTCAGGTACTTATTTATGTGCTTTATACGTATTGTTTATACATAAAATTTTATTTTAAGATTAAATAAAAATTTAAGTATGACGCCTTATTTTTTACTGTCACGACTTTCAAAGAACCTAATTTAAAAGTTTTAGCCTCTAAGAGATCCTTATTTATTTAATTTAATAATACAATGATTAAACAATAATTATTACATTAAAATTTGTGTAGAAATAAGTAAGAAATAAAATCATCGATTTTTTTTCTTAGAAAATCGGGATTTTTTTGAAAAAAATTTAAAAAATTAATAACTCCAGAACCATTGTTTTTGGATGAGGTATTCCATACGTAGATAGATAGGTTACGAGCTATACTTTAGCCCCTCCAGATATTTTATACCTATTATAACACTTAACCTTGCCAACTGCAAACATACTCGTACCTCACGTCACAAACTGCCACAGGATACAAGTCTTACCAACCACAAACATACATAATGCCGCAAGCCAATACTGAGCCAGAGCCTGATAAACCACAACAAATTAGGCATCATAGTACAAAACAACACTAAACAAGAATGGTATCAACTGGAAACATATCTCACGCAACTCAACACAACAGAATTAGGGTCATGCCAGCCACAAATGGATATCATGCCTCAAACTACAAAAGAACACCAATCTCATGGTACGGATAATAATCTGGTCAGAAAAGGCCGTAACAAAGACTTTTGTTTCTATTGTGAATCACGTGTGACAAATGATTTTGCTAGACATATAATAAGACAACACTACCTTCAAGTTGAAGTCCAAAAGATCCTAGCTTTTTCAAAGAAAAGTCAAACCAGAAGAAACCTAAAAACCGATTTTAAAAAGAAAGAAAACTATATCGCAAGTGTGGTAAGATGTGAAAGACCAATGAGAATAGAGAAAAGTATCAATCAAATCAATCAAAATGATTAATTACTTGCCATGCCCAAACTGCTTAAGATTCTATAACGAAAACCGTTATGGAAGCATAAGAAGAAGTGTAATCAGACTTTCAGGTAAACATACGCAAGCAGCGATACATAGTATTTAAATATTAACTTAACTGGCCATGGATGGCCGTTTATGAATTCTATAACCGTATTTGACGTTTTCAACCCTTCGTTTCTCTGTCTGCTGTCTGACAAATTACAAGTTACAAACATTTTAGGTTTATTGTGTTATAGAACGTGTTATTAATTAAATATTAAGGATTTAAGTACATTTTTAGTGTATTGCCGCTGAACTAAAACATTTTAAAGTTACTAGTAGGACATAACAATTGATGTTAGCTTAATGAACAATACTATCAGAGGTATAATTTTAAGATTTTTCCGGGATAAAAAGTAGACCGAGTGTTTTTGATGTCCCTTTTCAGGTTAGAGGGAATATTTTTCCCACCGACTTTTTTTTGTACAGACAAACCATTTATTCTGTTTTTTTTATAAACCTGGCAATACTAAATAAAAAAAAGAAAGTGTTTTTGTTCAATTTGACATTGACAGATTGATATGTTTTCTTTTTCGTAACATCGATTTAAAAATTCAAAACAGGTGTTTTTTGAACTTCAAACTAAATTGGTATTAATCTTCAAAATCAACAGGTATCGAAGGGTAAGTTTCTAGCATTTATAGATATATGTATAGTTACTCACAAATGAAGGTTATTTTCGGTTTATCTTGCACATAATTTCTTTTTTGATGATTTTTCTTGGTGGGAATAATATTCCCTGTAACCTGAAATGTAGTATAAGTATTGTGTAGAGCAAAGAAAATTTGCTTAGAATTTCTTGGTGGATGTCTCAACGTCAGCTAAATAAATTTGCATATGATTTGTGGTTTGTGGTTTTTCTGCTTTAGAGTGTTTTTTTGTTTCCCACAGCTTAATAAAAATGAGCAAGGCACTAAGAGATGATGAAGTAGAAGCAGCGTTACTGGAAATGTATGATTTTCCGTCTGATCCAAACAACTCTGAAGATGACAAGGAATCGGATGAGAAAGAAACTTCTTACAATGCTGCGAAACTGAAGCGGATTTTAGAGGATTTAGATGAGCCAGGCCTGCGGTCTACTGAAGCAATTCGGGTTTCACCTCAGCCTTCCACTTCAAGTGCCCCTTCAAGTTTAGCCCCCTTTCTCCTAGTATTGTAAGTCCAAGCCCATTGCCTGAAGAAGGACTGAGTAATGGACGTCAAGTGGAAAGAGGAATTGACTGTGGAAGGGGAAGGGTTAGTGTACGTGGTGCAAAATGGATAAGAGGACGCGGTACGAGAAGGGGAACCGGACGTGGGACAGGGCAGAAAATGAGAGCAAGAAAGAGTGGTAAAAGTCCGGATCGTGAGGATAGTGACTCTACAGATGATAGCAACTCAGCAGAGCCCGAAGAAGATCCAAAAGAAAATGCTTCTGATGAAGACGAAGACATGTGGAAGAAGAGTTCGTGGACTGACGATAGGCCAGAGCCTGACATCTTCGATAGTATCCCCATGACTCCAACACGAATGTTGCCATCAAATGCCAGACCTATTCGTCATTTCGAAATTTTTTTTACACAAGAAGTTTTTGAATTGATTTGTAGCGGCAAGCGCAACAACATAGATACCGTCAACTATCGTGATAAAATATTACGATCCAGCAGTATGTGGGTACTACATCGCCGCTCTCGCTCTCACGATCTCTCGCTCTGGCAAGGATATGCAGCAAGATGTGGGTACTACATCGCCGCTCTCGCTCTCACGACCTCTCGCTCTAGCAAGAATATACAGCATGATGTGGGTACTCTGGCAATAAATATAATAGAAATACCGACATGGAATTTAATTATGCAACTACCCACATCACGGAGCACACCGACCGCGACGCAGTACAGAGAAGATTTAATCGAGACGTTTGTTGAATGAAACATGAAGATTGCATAATCATATCAATCTTCGATAATCAAATCGTCGTCATCCACCACGCCGCCGTCGATCATACTCCAGCGCCATGCATCCACCGTCGACCCTGGAGACCGCTGCTTCCTACACGATGCC
Source organism: Pyrgus malvae (assembly GCA_911387765.1). Classification (NCBI taxonomy): domain Eukaryota; kingdom Metazoa; phylum Arthropoda; class Insecta; order Lepidoptera; family Hesperiidae; genus Pyrgus; species Pyrgus malvae. The sequence continues at coordinate 6,024,595 of OU426976.1, read as the reverse complement.
TTGGACGTCTGCTTCCTGCCGCTGCCGCCGCCGACTGACTACGCGGGCGCGCACGGGCCTTATATTTATGTAGCCCATCTACGGCTGACTTCACAGCAGCGGAATGAGTACAGCGACGAAAACGTCCAATTAGATTTCCTCGCGTTATTTCATTATTATTTATATTAACGTTTATTTTATTTTAATTTTATTGGTAATAATATTTGTAATCTTATTGGTTATTGTTAATTTCTTGTATTATGATTGGTAAATGGTTGTTGCGCTTGCCGCTACAGGACTCCCCCCCTAGCGAAAGCGTACAGGAGGCTTGCTGGTGCGGCCATATCGAGTGGTCTTCAAACACGAAGCTCGATGTTGAGATGAAGATGGTTGCTGGCATCTCGCTGGTGAAGGTGCATATGTCGCTTCGTTGGTCGGTCCGAGCCTCCTGTACGCTTTCGCTAGGGGGGGAGTCCTGTAGCGGCAAGCGCAACAACCATTTACCAATCATAATACAAGAAATTAACAATAACCAATAAGATTACAAATATTATTACCAATAAAATTAAAATAAAATAAACGTTAATATAAATAATAATGAAATAACGCGAGGAAATCTAATTGGACGTTTTCGTCGCTGTACTCATTCCGCTGCTGTGAAGTCAGCCGTAGATGGGCTACATAAATATAAGGCCCGTGCGCGCCCGCGTAGTCAGTCGGCGGCGGCAGCGGCAGGAAGCAGACGTCCAAGGCATCGTGTAGGAAGCAGCGGTCTCCAGGGTCGACGGTGGATGCATGGCGCTGGAGTATGATCGACGGCGGCGTGGTGGATGACGACGATTTGATTATCGAAGATTGATATGATTATGCAATCTTCATGTTTCATTCAACAAACGTCTCGATTAAATCTTCTCTGTACTGCGTCGCGGTCGGTGTGCTCCGTGATGTGGGTAGTTGCATAATTAAATTCCATGTCGGTATTTCTATTATATTTATTGCCAGAGTACCCACATCATGCTGTATATTCTTGCTAGAGCGAGAGGTCGTGAGAGCGAGAGCGGCGATGTAGTACCCACATCTTGCTGCATATCCTTGCCAGAGCGAGAGATCGTGAGAGCGAGAGCGGCGATGTAGTACCCACATACTGCTGGATCGTAATATTTTATCACGATAGTTGACGGTATCTATGTTGTTGCGCTTGCCGCTACAGATTGTTCGGGAAACCAACTTATATGCTAGCCAAAATAATGTATTGGGGTGGACTGAAATCGACATCAAAGAATTGAAAGCTTTCTTAGGAATCATTATAATAATCGGCTACAACATTTTACCCTCCATGGAACTTTATTGGTCTACAGATCCCGGCTTTAGAGTTGATGAAATAGCTTCCACCATGCCATACAGAAGATTCAAGCAAATATTACGATCTTTGCATTTGAATGACAATTCAAAGCAACCTGGCAGATGCAGCCACGATTATGATAAGTTGTACAAAATTCGACCCTTAGTGAAACTTCTCAACAGTCTTTTTCAAAATAATGCGAAGAACTCTTCATCACAGTCCATAGACGAATCCATGATAGTCTTCAAAGGGAGGTCCTCATTGAAGCAGTACATGCCCCTAAAACCTATCAAAAGAGGGTTCAAGGTGTGGTGTCGCTGCGACAGTTATACTAGTTTTCTTTACGAGTTTGACATATATACAGGAAAAGATGGTGATAGAGTTGAAGACAATTTAGGAGCGAAGGTAGTCACGAAGTTGACGGAAAAATTGATAGGAATGGAAGCAGTGTATGTCACTTTTGATAACTTTTTTTGTGGATATGAAATCATGAAATCCCTGTATGAAAATGGTATTCACGCCAGCGGCACTGTTCGCAGACAAAGGGCAGACCTGCCTAAAATTGTGAAAAGCAAAAGGAAATTGAATTTGAAAAAGGGTGAGCATAAATGGAGAGCAAAAGGTGATGTTGCTTTTGTGATCTGACAGGATACAAAGGAGGTGCTGTTCTTGACCAATGCTTTCCATCCAAACGTCAATAAAACATATGTATCCAGGACTCAAAAGGACGGTACAAAGACTGATGTTGGGTGTCCTGCAGTAGTAAAACAGTATACACAAAGAATGGGTGGAGTCGATCACTTTGACCACATCAAAGGTACATATTCGGTTGGACGAAGAAGCAAGAGGTGGTGGTTACGCATATTTTACTTTCTTTTGGATGCCTGAATCACAAATGCATTTTTACTCTACAAAACAAATGTGAATTCTACAAAACTTTCCAATCTGGAGTTTCGTATAGCCTTAGCCAGAAGTCTTTTCGGAGGGTTTTCGTCCCGAAAACGCCGTTCAGAAGGAGTGAACTATGTAATTAGAAAGAAAGTTGCAGTTTCCGATAACTATCAGAAATCGGTTCACATGATTGCTCCAGAAATTCGCTTTTCCAACGTTGGAGAGCACATGCCAGTTGATCTACCAAAATTTCAAAGATGCCGACATTGTAGTACAAAGATAAAGGATAAGAGGTCCAAGATAAAGTGCGGCAAATGTGGAGTTCCATTATGCATAACGCCATGCTTTCTGAATTTTCATACACAAGCTCCAGCATAAGTCAGCATATTACCTAATAAGTATGTTTGCCAAGTGTTGTTTTTCATACTAATTATGCTTGCTAGATGTTGATTTTCGTACTAATTATGTTTTGCTAAATGTTAATTTTTATACTAATTATATTCACTAAGTGTGTAAGTGTATTTGTGATTTGAATACGAGGTTGATTTATTTTTAAATGCATAAACATAATATAAAAAAATAAAGTGTCTAATTTAGCTGAAGTCTGCTACTGGTAGAGGGAATATTTTTACCACCAATAAAAAAACACATATATATTTGTATTTTTTTATATATATAATTTTAGGCATTATTAATAACCCAAAATCGAAATCAAATTCAAAATACCTTGGCTAGATCGTTATGTCCGTTAAGGGGTTAAACTATATTACTGTAGTATCTTAATCTGTTCAGTAGTATTTGCGTGAAAGAGTAACAAACAAACATTCATCGTCACAAACTTATGCATTCATAATATTAGTATGACTATTACTTTAGTTACGAAAGTGAACCCTAACCTTTTATTACTGTTTCAGTTAAAACGTCAAAAATCGGATCATTGAAAAGCAAATCCAGTTTATATTTTGTTACAATCGGAATCAGTCGCCATAAAATCTCGTATCGTAACATGACGAATAAAAACAATTTTGATTGCATCCCCGTAATAAATTTAACAAGTTCAGACTATGACGTTGCAGAAAGTTCCCAACTGCCGAATCCAAGAAGAAAAGTGAAGAGACGTCTTACTGAATTGTTGCCTCGCTTCAATCAAGTTGCTAAAAATCCGGAGGTATCTCAGCGGGTGGAAGAAATCAACCTGGCCTTATCAGAATCAGAGGATAACGAAGAACGAACCAAACTTGGATTTCATCATAGTTCCATCCAACGCGAAACCCAATGAAGTCCAGACTTATCAAGAAAGACCTCACACCAACTTTTACAAGTGGTTGATAACAACCGTTATCATGGACGACCTCAGTTTCCGGGAACCTTTCATAAATCCAGCATGGAATCCAAATCAACTGACAGAGCGCCACCTGGTTCTCCATGCCATAGACCTTTATCAAAATGCAGATCAGTTGACACCTCAGGAGCTAATAGACCTGCCGTTCATCCCTCGCTCTATGTGTCGGGGTAAAACAATGTTGGACATCCCTTTTTTGGGTCCTCTGTTGGTGGTCCTCCAAATTATCTACATTGACGAGCTCCACTGGATGCTGAACGTCTTACCATGGAGGGTCGCGGACCGTCCCATCAGAACTGGTGGCAGTATCCTTGCCATAAGTAGTACCGATTCGTAAACAAGCCTAGATGATTAATCACTGCCTCCAATTGCTAATTCCTGCCTTTTATTCCAGTGGATTACTGACATTGGAAACGTGCATAAATTCCTGGAGTCAACTCGTGCTTCTTACACCTCCACAGTGAAGATTATACGTTTTTTGGACAGTTTCCATAAAAGATATGGAATCTTCCCACAGTAAGAAGTGAAAGAGGGTGAAAAAAAAAAGCGCGAAAGAGATTTTTGTTTTTATTTGTATATACGAATACGTGAAAATGAGATTTTTGCGAAGTTTGCAAAAGAAAGGCAAAGTGATACTTACGAAAAGTTCCCCACATGACATGCAAACCAATCGCATAAAAGAAAAAGCGTGGACACAAATAACAAACGATTTAAATGCTTAGAGATAGGCCATCTCATAAACAGGCCATTCAGCATGCAGGACCATGCTGAATGGCCTGTTTATGCCCAACATTCCCTTTATATATCTCTTATTTCAGAACTTGTGTCAACCTTAAAAAGTTATAGAGATATAAAAGAAAATAAAAGGTAACTATTTATAGCTTTATTCACAACAGTTATATACAGACATCTACATCACTTAATTGGAGAACATTTATATCTATGAAAAAACATTGCGTGTTATAACTGTTCTTCCCTCATTTTCATTATTCTGAATACGAATATCATCAGTTTGGCCATTTTGTATAAGACCATCCAAATAGCTGACATAAAACTCCACTGGAGGTATATCTTCTCCATTATCTATGCAGATGTTGTGTAGTATACAGCAAGCAACAATCATCTTAACTGCTGTATTCAGATTTATTCGCAAGCTATTCGCAAGGCTGGGAATCGCAGTTTTAATACTCCATATTGTTTCTGCACAGTATTTCTAGTCCTGATTTGGCTGTAATTGTATTGCACTTTTGGTTCTGTATTTGGGTTTATGTATGGTGTCAGTAAATAATTTTGTGAATAATGAAAAATTTATGTTACACATGAAAAACCAGAGAACCCTGAATTAGTTACAGCTGCTGCTGCAAAGAATTCTGTAGAAATATGTAATTTACTGTTCTGTGGCCTATTAACATTAATATTAAATTTTTAACCTTTAAACCTTTAAATGGTAAATATTACTTATAACGACTTCATTTAATAAATTATTTTGAATAAACGTCTTAAAACTGTTGCTGTACCATTAGAGGGTATCCGCTGTAACCCAACAAATATGAGGTTCCAAAAAGTCCCATCTCAAAATTCCGACATATTCTGCTGGTATGGCCAAGCCATCTAGCAACCACATCTCTTACTTTCAATTTAGCATTGGAAACTGTTTGCACATTTATAGAAAAACTAGCGGCCCGGTACGTGCTTTTCTACGTCTAAAGTGAAATAAAAAAAAATGGAACATCATATTCATTTATTCAAACAAAAAAAAATTTATATTTTAATTGCTAGTTATTTTAAAACCACTATCTAAAAACACTCAGCATTGTTTGGATGTACTGTATACATATATTCTCCCAATTACATCTGTTTGGAAAATGCCTGGATGCCCATCGACTGCTGTTCCTTGTTTACGTCTTTGAAATCTTTTTGAAGACACATTCCATGTGTAATAATGAGGACTTCTAATATAACAAAATCGCAAATGTATCAGTTTCGCATAATTTGAAAAAAGCGGTCAACGTAGTCACTGGTGGTTGTGCTGCTCTTTCCAATAAAATGTATTGGAAAATAAAATAAAAATGAAAAGAAAATAAAATTTATTTTCGCCAAATTGTGCTGAGTTTATAATTTTGATAATCAACTTTTAATGAATTATCCTCCCGTAGTCCAAGAAACTCTACTTTCGCTGACACATCTTCGTCCTTGAAAATATTGACGCAAGTAGAATATGGTCTTAAAATTCAGGAGTCGGACTATCCATGTTCGGAAAATATTGGTTCTGTCTCCGATCTCTTCTTTAGACAATAATTGGCGTACTCGATTTTCTTTCGACGCCGTCAATCTAGCCAGTAACTCCTTTCTTATTGTTTCATATTTATCCGAGGCCGGCGGCTTTGTTATGATATCTTCTACCTCTTCCGCATACTTGGTGTCGAGGAGAGAAAGGACGTGATAAACTTTCGTAGTATCTGATGTGATGTTTGAGAGTGCAAACTGGCCGTCGAGTTGAGCAAACCCTAAAGCGGCTTTGTTCGGCCAAAATGGCGGCATCTTCACGCCAACCCGGTAATTCGCGTGGTCGGCCATGTCACCTGGGGCCGCGCCGTATTATTTGTTGTCGTTCGCCATTACACCACTCGCTACACTAAATACTTTAAATATCACACACTGATTTACTTATTGTTGAACACGTCGGGGTCACCACTTATTTAGCGAATATATTTTTAGCATGCGCTCGCGGCCTCTCGGCGTCGACGATAAGCAGCTACTAGGTGTGGCCGGCAAGAGGGCAGCCGCCCCGAGCCGAACGAAAACGAAACTTGCCGAGTGCATACGAATAATATTTTAATAATTGCAGAATGTATCGCCACAGACTCTACGTTGGTAAAGTTCCAATTTGCGCAAAAAAACTTGCGATTTTATCCTGCAACGTCAAAATGTTCGTTTCATTTCCTTGCAGTGAAATATTCAGACTATTAATTTCAGGGAAAAAAGCCTTACCACCCTTATGTACTGGGTGGCGCAAAAGTACTGGCACTAAAGAAAATACTTTTTATATGACATTTTCTGTCATTTTGTTGTTGAAAATTGTGTAGTGAACAAATGTAAAATACACTGAAAATAAACATGGACCGTTTTACTCCCCAAGAACGTGGAATAATTGTGTCAATGTTCTTACGGAATAATTCATCAGTGATAAGAACACAACGTGAATTTCGTCGATGATTTCCCCACCGTCCGGCACCGATTGGTCGCACAATTCGACGCTTTGCCACACGCCTTGAAGCAACTGGCTCAAGATTGGATAGACCTAAGGCTGAGAGACCAAGAACAGGCCGTTCAGCTGAAAATATCGATGCTGTGCGCGAAGATGTGGAAGAGTGTCCAGAAACATCAACGAGGCGACGTGCCACGCAATTGGGCATTTCCAGACGGACCCTGCAGCGTATTTTGGTGAAAGACTTAAAGATGTTCCCGTATAAAACTCAAATGACTCATCAGCTGCATGTGGAAGAGTGTCCAGAAACATCAACGAGGCGACGTGCCACGCAATTGGGCATTTCCAGACGGACCCTGCAGCGTATTTTGGTGAAAGACTTAAAGATGTTCCCGTATAAAACTCAAATGACTCATCAGTTGCTGCCTGCTGACCACCGAGCTCGTCTAGATTACTGCCAGCGCGTCATAAACCTCAACCTTGAAGAGGATGATTTTCCTTCAAAATTGGTTATGAGTGACGAAGCGCATTTCCATCTCTCAGGGCATGTCAATAAGCAGAATACTCGAAGGTTCTGGGGCACTGATAATCCGCGCATTATTCAAGAAACACCTCTACACCCACTAAAAGTTACTGTATGGTGTGGCATCTGTGTTGACAGAGTGATCGGACCCTATTTTTTCGAAGACGCTGGAGGCAATGCGATAACTGTCACTGGAGAACGCTACAGAACCATGTTACGTGAGTTTTTGATACCCAGTTTGGACGAATTGGGGCTGGAGCACATCTGGTTTCAACAAGACGGCGCTACGGCACACACAGCGCGCGACACTATGGACTTAGTGAGGGACGCTTTTCCAGGCCGAGTTATCTCTCGTTTTGGCGATTTGCCTTGGCCTGCAAGATCACCCGATCTGACCAGTCCAGACTTCTTTCTTTGGGGTTTTTTGAAATCTCGGGTGTATGTGAACAAGCCACAGACTCTCGCAGCTCTAAAAGAAAACATTCGTCAAGAAATAACGAACATATCGCAGGAAGTGTTACGGCAAGTTATGCAAAATGTCATAAATAGGGCTCAAATGTGTATCAACTCTGGAGGTCACCATTTAAAAGACATCATCTTTAAATCCTAATGAATAATATAATGAAAATTTGGTTCAGCTATAACTCCAGTTATAGCTGAACCAAATTTTCTTTTCAAAGGGTCTTAACTTTTGCGCCACCCAGTATAATAATAATCAGTTTGTATTTTCTGTACGCCTGCTGTTATTTAAGTTTGTAATTAACATAGATTTCTCAGTAAGTGAATTATTGTTAATTCTTTATGGGAAATAATAAAGCTCTTAAACCATATATAATAAAAAATCAGCAAGGTAAGCCATCTTTAGAACAAATGTTTTGTCTTTAATTTTTGCATAATATTCTTTTTGGTTTTGTGTTCTCTGATTTTCAAAAAATAATCCAATTTCTTCTCGTAATTCGTAAACCCTACTTAGAACTTTGCCTTTGATAACCAACGTACCTCTGTATGGTACAAAAGAGCATTAAATGTAGCACCAACTTCATCGCACAAGACTTTGAATAATCTTGAGTTCGTAGCGCTGCCTCGAATATGATTAACAATTTTTATTATGTCACTCAACGTGTTTAGCAAATCTGGTGGAAGCGTTTTCACAGCCAAAGCGTAACGGTGTATCAAGCAATGATAGCTAAACACTTGAGGAGCAACTTGTTTCACGAGTGCTTGAAAACCAGAACGGATGCCCATCATGGAAGGCACCCTGTCTGTACAAGTACCAACCAGCTTTAACCAGTCCAGGTCATTTTCCTCAATAAACTCTTTTAGCGTTTGAAATACGTCTTCGCCGCGAGTAGTAGTGGGCAAAGACTTGCAGAACAAATATTCCTCCTTCAAATCATCATCTTTAATGTATCTTGTAAATACCAATAATTGTGAACACGAAGCAACATCTGTGGAGTCGTCCAACTGCAGAGCAAACATAGGACTTTCCTTCATTTCAGAAATAACGGTTGCTAGAATATCGGCACTCATTTCACAAATGCGACTTTAACAGTAGTGTTTGAGAATAAGATTTGTTTAATCTTAGGTACATGTTGCTCACCAATAACAAGTGTTACTGCATCTACCAAGCAAGGTTTGATGAGGTCCTCTCCTATAGTGTGTGGTTTTTTATTACGTGCAATGCGATAAGCAATTTTGTATGAAGCTTGAAGACACGATTCATTTGCTTTTTGCATATCACCTGTGGAATCCAATCGTGAAGACTTCAGAATCTTCTCCTTTTTCTTAAAAAAATATATATTTTTATCTGCGAACTCCTTGTGAACTTTTTCAAAATGTTCTTTTAATTTACTCGGTTTCATGCTTTCTATACATATAATATTATATATGATGTCTACAGACAGACAGATAGACAGACAGACAGACAGACAAAAATTGTATAAAATGTTATTTTGGTATATGTACCGCATAAACATTCATATGCATGTAGTAAAAAGCGGTTATTTTAATATTACAAACACACACTCCAATTTTATTTATTTGTATAGATTTAAGCCTGCCCCTAGACGTAACGAGAAATCGGCCGATTTTTCTCTAAACAGAAAAATCAGACGCCCTTAGTGCCTCCACACGCTACCGATAACTGTGTCGATCGTCAGTTTTCCACAGAAGTTCACACAGTAAACATGTTATCCAAGATGAAAAATGATGATGATGCACTTGCGTTGTTTATTAATTAATTGATTTAAACATTAGTGTAAGGTATTTGTAATTATTTGAGGAACTTAATATTATCATTAAATGTCAATATAATGTCAATAATTCGAGTACAATCATAATAATGTCCGACAGAATATAACAGTTAGATTTTCATAAAGTACATTAATTCATGTCAAAATTGTATAAAAACATTTGTGAGCTAACCATGTTTTGAATAATTGTTTAAATTTAAAATAATTGTAACTTTTTTTATCAGGTAATTGGTTGAATATTCTAATTGACATAATAAAACTATTTCTAGATGTCAAAGATTTCGAGTGCGCACTTTGCGGGTGTTGATTTCACTTTATGCTTAAAAGAGATGCTTGTTGGGTCTAATTATGTGCTTAAAGAAAAAAAAATTCGAGGAGCACACATATTGCATAAAGCGCACTTCACGTGACACAAGCGAGGTCCGCGGCGAAGCCGGCGTACTGTCGAGTAGTGTCGAGCAGTGTTGCCAACTCGATTTTTTAAAGAGAGAGCTAGATCGGCTTCGAAAAGGAGCTAAAATAGAGCTAAATTTTTGGGAAAAAAAGAGCTAAAATAATAGAAAGTTTATATAATCAAAACTTTTATTATTATTATTATAGAAAAACGTCACAATATGACCGACCATGTCAATTTATGATGAGGAGGGCTCAACTGGGCTCAATGCGCAGTATATGTGGATTAGAATTAGTGAATTTGACACACAATGTCAATTAAAAATAAAATTATTCTTCATCCGAACTATTGATTGACATTGTGTGTAAAAACTAATTCTAATCCACTTGCACTTGTACTTGCACCTGCGTTTTCCTGGTCATAACTTGCCATGGTAACAATTTTTTTATGGCTTCTTTCGGGACATCATAATTGTGGCAACATTTTTTTGCCCGACGTAATCCCGCTTTAATCGTTAGAATTGCATTTGTTGTGTCGTTTTTCAGGCGATTTCTAGACTTGTTTTTGACAATATTGAGTTGGCTGAATACTCTTTCTACTTCTCCGCAATGAAATCATTGCAAGAGCAAAATAACAAAGTTCTTTAAAAGGATTTATGTCAGTCGCATTCTTGTACTGCAGAACTTCAGACCAAAATGAAATCGTGTTCTCCTTCTTTTGCCATGGCACCAGGGTTATGCTGATCCATTGCATTTCTACTTTACTGATGAATTCTTCATCATGCCACATTTCCCGAACCAGTGGTACAATATTCTCTTTCACTTGTTTCAAAGTATTTGACACTGCTAATTGGTTCACTTTTTTTAAAATGCGGTAGTTATCTGGCAACCGTTGTTGGAGCTGTTTAATAAGCGCTATCGTAAAATGTACGCATTTATCTCTGAATTGTTTTTCATCTTCCGCTGAAAATCGATTAGTGTTTCTGAGACCATGGAGTTTGTTCTCTGTTCTGATTCCTAAATACGGATGTGGAATCAAAAAATCTTCTAAATTTTGTACTTCGAATATATCGATTTGTCTGTTGGGGTTTAGGACCTTTGTACCAAGATATTCGATGGCCATTATTAAATCGGTTAATAATTTACTTGGGTCGATATTATTCGATTGGAATACTTTTACGAGACTTTGCAAATGATCCAAGACAGAAAGAATGTAAAGCAAATATGCTTCATTTGTAGGATTTTGATATAAGTTGTGAAGAGTTCTGCGTCGTAACATTTTTCAGTATGTCTCGCGAGGTTAAAATGTAATTTTAATTCTGTCCACTGACCCAACATATTTTTTACTGCCGGTTCTATCGAAAGCCATCTCGTGGCACAAGCCTGAGTTATTTTTAAAGGTTCTTCGTCATTTAGATTTTTGTACTCGTTTTGTCTGTTTGAGGACTTTGAAAACCAATTATAAGTCTCCTAAACTAGGTATTCTAAATGTCTTGGTAAGTGTTCAGCAGAAGCATGAGAAACGGCGAGTTGGATAGAATGACAAGAGCACTTGATCATAATAAGATGAGGTACGTAAATTTTCAGTCTCTGATATACTCCGTTGTGTATTCCTGTCATAACATTTGCATTGTCAACTCCAATACCACAAAGTTTTTTGATATCTAGTCCATATGACAATAAAGTATTTTTTACGGCTTCTGTAATCGAATCGGAGTCTCCCTTTTTTAAATTCTGCTAATGTAAGGAAAGAAGTGACAATCTCGAATAATGTTTTGCTAAAATATTGCACTACTATTCCTAGTAACTTGGTTACACTTATATCAGTGCTCTCGTCGAGCAATAAGCTATAAGGACCATCTCCAATATCTTTTCTCAAGACAGATGCAAAATGTGGCGCAATAACATTCTTTATTATTGCGGTGCACTTAGTTCGGTGAAGTTAAACCTCACTTTTAAATTCTTTATTGCAAAGTAATCCAAGATGATCGACCGGCAAGATAGAAGAATGAGCAGCTATGAATAATGATAAACTAGCCTCAGCTGAACTTTTTGTATCGTCAATTTTAGGTTTGGGTTGGAAGACCAATTTCTGTTGTCGTGATGAAAATGGCTCTGCAGCTTTGATATGTTTTTTATGCGTAATATGGTTCAATAAATCATTTGGTTTTGTCATTACTAACTTCTTTCAACCAATCTTGAAAAGCAGCCTCGGAGAGCCATTCTTCTCGGAACTTTTGTGTGTTTGGCTTACTCGATGACATTTTACATAAGTAATTCACTTTCCTATACAAATTCAATGTAGTTCGTGCAAAAACTAAGGAAACAATCGAACACACAGTAATCCCCCACGATCGTACACCATTACATAATCAACGAAGAATGAATGAATGATCAAATCGAACGAAGTAATAACGATATAAACAAAATATTAAGTTACGGGGATTCCCCATACATAATTATCATAGACTGAACATGTCTATGACTATGTCAGTGAAAAAATGTTATGTTGTTGGTCTGCATAAAATTCGCATACACACCAAAAATTTTGAAAGAAAAAAAATTAAAATTTTCTAGTAATGTAATAGAGCTAAAATTAAAAAATTAAAGAGCTAAAAAACTAAAATCGTTTTTTTTGGAGATGATTAATTGAAAATGGAGTTAAATTCAGCTCTTAAAGAGCTAAATTGGCAACACTGCTGTCGAGTGCCGAGCCGAGCCGAGCAATCCCGAAGCTGACCGATCACGAGTCCAACGATTTCTCTGATGAAATTTGGTACTGTCGACGACGAACGATAAATTGGAACGATTTACCATCTACACGTGCGATAAATCTCAAGTAACCGGTTTGTTCAGAGAAATCTGAACGATTTCTCGTTACGTGTAAGCCTAGTACGTCAGACTATAAGTTGCTATAAATGAATCAATTGGGCATTCGTCATGTTTTGATTCAAAACTTCTCTTACAACATAATATGGCGACCCTGTTAGGATTGGGGCGCCTCGCGTCGCGCGTGTAAAATATTTTTTTAGAACTTCTAACCCTCGCCGTGTACTGTTATCATGCAAAAATTACGGACACTTTATTGAAAATGTGCCAATCTCGAGTAGAATAGGACGAAGTATTTATTACACAAAATGCTGCTGGTGGTTAAAATACAAGGAACAGCGAGTTTTTAAAATTCCATGTTTCTACAATAAGCATCGTGCTCATGGTAATGTGCACAATTTTGTTTCTGGGGTGTGCTATTTTTTGTACAAATAATTTTAAAAAAAGATAAAGATAAGCCTGATAAATACGGTATGAAAGTGTACATAATTTAGTATTTATTAATAGTATTTTATACGAAGGATCTAAATTATTTAATACGTTGCCTAATAATATCAAGCAATCAAAAACTATGTACACATTTAAAAAGCTTCTAAAATCACATATCGTAAACGATCCTAAGTACGCACGCATTACTGAACTTCAATAGTCTGAGCCACATCCAGTCACTCTTAATCTGTGTAAACAATAAACTGTTACGATGCGAGTACTGCGCTGATGCTAAATTCTTTTCTATTTACCCACATTTCATTTAACTTTGTATTTAACGTACCTAACAAAAATTGTAGTACATTTAGTGTAAAGTATATTCTCATATAAGTGAATTATTGTATTCTTATGGGAATAAAGATATCTCAAACCTCAAACCTCACATGCTTTGTGACGCGGAAACGGGCTACATACTACGCATGGTTCCCTATGTCGGCGACTCGAAATCTGTCGAGACTATTATCACGGAATTGAGTGAACCATATTTTGGTAAATGGCACACCATTTATATGGATCGTTTTTTTACGAGTCCGACAATTGCAGACTTTGGCTGAAGAAAACTCGCACTGTCGGCACAGTGATGGCAAATCGTCGTGGTCTGCCAGAGGATTGGCGACAACAATCTTTGGAAAAAGATGAAATGGCTTTTTGTCACCGCGGAAATCTAACTGCCTGTAAATGGAGAGATAAGCGTGATGTACTTATACTCACGACGAAACATGGAGCTAGCTGGACAGAGGTGGATGCAAAAGTCAAAGGTGTGGGCGTAACCAAAAAGGTGAAACCAGACTGCATCCTCGACTATAACCATTACAAAATTGGCGTAGATCTCAATGACCAATATGTGTCCTATTATTCGTTGAATAGAAAAAGTATGAAATGGTGGAAAAAAATGTTTTTCAATTTAGTAGCGCGTTCTCTAGTAAACGCTTACATTTTATACAATAAATCCAGAGAACAACGACGCCGCCTGCGATTCTCGCAGTTTCTGATGGACTGTGGTGAACAGCTGGTGGAAACTGCATCAGATGCTGAAGCAGGACCCTCCCGTGGTCCACATGCTGTCGGGACTAGCACGAGGCTCGTCGGCAGGCACTTCATGGAGAGGATTCCAAGCTCGGAAAAAAAAGAAAAAGTCGCACGAGTTTGCAAAGTGTGTGCCGACATTTTAAAAAAAGAAACCGGAAAAAGGGGGCGCAAAGAGACCATTTATTACTGCCCAGAATGCAATGTTCCCCTGTGCTACTATCCCTGCTTCAAAATATTCCACACAAAAAAAAATTACGTTACATAATTAGCTCAAGTATGTAAGATTGTTTATGTTGGAGTTTTTTTTTTTCGATTTTAGACCTCTTTTCTTAATTTTTTTTTTCATAAATATTATTTTTTATTACAAATGTTTTTTATTTCATCCCTAAAAATATAATGTACTATTAGAACATATAAAAAAAGAATAATAGACATATCACAGATAGTTTTTGTTCAAACAATGTTTCAAGCATATCGGCCCTGTCTTTCAGAAACTTAAATAAATCATTAATTTTGACAGAGTATTTAGAATCAGTAGTTTCAGAAAGTAATGTATTGTTCCTTTGTATTGTTCCCACTCACGTTCGGTGGTTTGATCTAATTTAGATACAACAATATAAATAATTAATGTATCCCAGGAGTCTGTAGGTTCGCCTAGGATTTTTAAAGCACGAAGATTTTTTAAAACTGTGTCAGTTAATTTTCTTAATAAGTAAGGCGATTCCTTCTTTAGTGTGGGCAAATTAAAAAGGGACTTAACGTGATTATGCGTTAATAGGCGACTGTTATTGTATCTGTGTAATAACAGGTCCCACGTGACCTCATAGTTCTGGCTAGAAAACTCTAATGAATCGATAACCAACTCTGCACTTCCCTTTAGGCATGATTTTAAATAGTGCAATTTTTGAATACTACTAATTTCATTAGAGTTGTGAACTAAAGATAAAAAGGTGTCTCGAAACTCGATCCAGTGTTCATAAGAACCATCGAAGGTAGGCATATTTATGGTCGGCAACTTAACTGAATTATTAAGATTATTATTCGAACTGTGTCTATTACGCGCGATTGTTTGGTTACTACAAAAACATTCTGCTTTTGCCAAAACTGTATAATAATGATTTTCGAAAAGTTCTCTCTGCGTGAGATGTTCATCGAGATCCGTCTCGGGTACGGACTCCTCTATTTGAGTCTGAATAATATTGTATTCACCAAATAAATTTACACATCCCTGCATACGCAACTTGAGGTCTACGGTTTGTTGATTAGTTAACGTAGCCTCTGCACTAATTAAATTTAAGTAATTTGCAAATTATGTGAATCTACCTTTAATGATTCCGCGTTTTTTAACAAGATCGCGAAGTAAGCTATTGTCTTTATAGGGTGAACTATCACGGGTTTTCCCGGCAACGTCTAAAGCGTCAGTGGACCCCATTTTGGTAGCCATTGGAAAGAGTAGGTACTCACGTTTGTTCCTGGTAAGCTCGATGTAGGCATTAGCAGCGGTACAGCACACGAACTATTGATCCTTTCGTAACAAACGGGTAACTCGCATCCACCAACCCACTGGAATCAGTTGAAGTACGTACTTTAAGCAAAGAAAAATGAAAGGATCTGGGAATAGGATAGATGGTTGGCCGTACCTTTGTGCTTTATGATGGTATGGTTGTCCGTCCACGTCCTCAGGCTTAGCGCTTGGTTTTCCTTTACGTATATTTGAAATATCCAGCGTCCAGGTTCTATCAAGGCTTCTTGTGTATTAGAATTCCCAATTATCGTTTCCAAAGGTCGCTTTTTCTTGATATTTGGCGATGAAGGACCAGTTTGTAGCGGCTCTTGAGTGAAAAACTGTTTTTCTTTTCTTCAATATGCGTTTAATATGCTCGTATTACAATTTTTGTGGGAATTACAGTTACTTTTAAATATAACACGTTATACGTTCGAGCGTTCACCGGGAAGAGGCCCAAAAAAATTACGTGGCGTGGAGGGCACGGTGACGAGGTCTGTCTGTCGCTGCTACCATTGGCCGCTCCCGGAATCACGTCATCGACAGCCAATCAGAAGTAACTACTCGAGATGATGGTGGTGGTGGTGCCGATGACGATGCGAGAATTGTTTGAAATGTATTCCTTCGCACGCAATATTTACTGCTCGAACACACAGAAGACTTCGTTGAAGATACTCTTGAGAGTCTGACAGCTGCTTTATCAGGAGAAAAACAAGTCCGAGATGATTATAACGAGCTAATAGAGCTTACTATGATTGTTCTGAACAAGCCACCGGAAAGGATTCGCTGCTTTATGCTATAAAGATTTTTCTCTTTCGGTGTAATTCAAACATATTCAAACTGACTAAGAAAGAAGAAAAACAAATTATCAGATTCGTTACGTTTGGTGCACTTATTTACAGCAAAATTTGGGTTGAAGCGCCTTTGACAGCAGATGCACCGATTAATGATTTGCAACTTTGGAAAAGATTAAAATCATATGAAGCAATAGTCGCTGAAATTAGTACAGCAGCGAGAGAAGTCTTAGAGCGTCATTTGTGGTACTTATCAGATGTACTAGTAGCCTTTGCCTTATTTTCCGACAAGGTGTCTTGTGACGAGAAAGTGGAAATTATTCAAAAAATGAATGCTGCAGGGGGGTGTCGTTCAGTACGAGGTGACTCTTCTAAACTATCAATCACGGCCACCTTAGGAGTCTTTGCATCCGAAAGAACATTACGGACGCTCACAGTTCTTGACATTAAAGATTCATTCCTGCAGTTGCCTCCCGAGACTTGGGACGAGAATGATGATTACGTTCAAGGTAAAACTTGCATTAAAAACTTACGTGTCGTTAACGATACTGCGGAAAGAGGTGTAAAATTATTTGAAGATTACAACAACATACTTCGTAAAAATGAGGAAGAAAAGCAATTTATACTCCACGTAGTAGATCAAAACAGAAAAATCATTTCTACCGAGACGTCCAAAAAAGACTTAACAAACATAGTTTTAGGATAAGAAAAAAGAACTTTGCTACGCCTAATTGTTTCATGGCCTGCTTTGTTTCTTTTGATTTGTAATATTTAAATACTATTTTTAATAAAAGCAAGTTAATAAGTAGCATACTCAAATTTTTCATTTAATACCCTGTTCCATATCAATGATTTTTTCATAAAATTTGTTTATTTTGAAGTCGATGAGCACCCCCTTTAACATAAGATATGGGGCTGAAATTTAAAATGGATAATAGTTTACATATGTGTAACAAAATAATGGGGTGGCGAGACTTCTACCTGAAATTTGTTTTTCGCCATATGTATGTGGACCACCCTAGTGCGTATATATATTTTTATTGATACGAAATTAATAATAACACAAAAATTTATTACAACCTATATTAGAACACAGAATTTATTCTCTCTTGCCAGGGTAACGCTCCTACTTCACTGACAAAGTAATTTAAAAAAAAATCTCTGATGGCTATGGCAGAATTCGACGGCCTTATTCTGGTTAGCAGTGGTCGAGTAGCTCGTAGATGACACTCTAGAAACTCGTCGTCAAAGTTAGCCACAACTATGTGTTAACTAACTATGCTTTAACTATGTGTATTGCAAAATCAGGGTTAACTTGTATTGGTGAATGAAGTACCCTCCATTTATTTGTTAATATGCCAAAAGCACATTCCACACATCGCCGTGCTCTACTAAGACGATAATTGAAAATACGTTTGTATTTGTCGAGGTTTCTGTTTGGATATGGACGCATCATATTCCTATATAAGCCAAACGCCTCATCTCCAACAAAAACAAAAGGCTGGGGGTTCTCAGTATAATTTGGTAAACTTCTATCTTTTAGTAAATTTAAATCATTTCTGTAAAACTTTTTACCAAATTCAGACTTTCTAAAAATACAGTTATCCAGTTCTTTTCCATAATCACCAACATTTATTGTTGTAAAACAACAGTTTGCATCCACCACAGCCATCAGCACGATGGAAATAGTATATTTCATTACAAGTGCGGAAAGGCTGTCATTGCAATGAGTTCCGACGAATGTTTACCCGAGCCGAGGCGCAGCCGAAGGTGAGGGTTTACAGTCGGAACTCCTTCCAATGACGGTTCCGCACGTGTACTGAACAACTATTTTAATACAGTTGCGAAAAAATGAAGCAATTTAATAAAATAGTAAAAACTCGCAAAGAACATTTTGGAAAAATGGCGCCAACCATAAAAGAATACCTATAAGCAGAGATTATTTTTGTTTTCTTCACCCATTCTGGGTAGGCAAAGGGAACTATGCACATACAGCCAAGTCTTCAATAGATTTTTTTTTATTGATATGAAATAAAAATGTTAATGAGATGAAATGAAATGAAACCTAACCTAACTCATTGAATCAAATCATTAAATCTGATATTGAAACAAATTAGTAGCTTCTTTTTAGAAATATTTGCATGAATCATAAAAACTTCTAAAACTTCGTGGTTAGTTTTTTTTCTTTTTAATAGACATTATTTTGACAGTTGGGAAAGAGAACGCACGAGTTCGGAAAAGGTAAAGAAAAAGCACGAGTGTGTAATAGCCCACTTCCCGAACGCTATACGTCCCTGCAATACGTCACTTTTTGAGTAAGTGTATTAAAAATAACTTTTTATAATTATAATAATTTGAGCCACTGTGTGAAGGTGATTTTATTCTGTAGGGCGAGCACGAACAATTTGCGAAAAAGTATTCGTATAGTTAACGTAAGCAATTTGTAGGCGAATTTAACAGCGCCTCTGCCGGACGTAAAAGAAACTAAATTCCGTAGCACGAACACAAAGTATTACTTTCGTAACGTTATCGTATCGTGACCTTGATCGTGACATAAACGATACTTGAGTATTTCTACGAAGATTGGTAGCACGAACTTTTTTTTGACGTACGTTATCGCACACCTATCGTCACAAGTATCGTGAACTTACGAATATTTTTTCACGTAGAATTATTTCGTGAGACAACTTGCGTTAGAGTTTTCAACAGTGATTTCCAGTGTTTTAAGTGATTTTTAACAACCAATTTCTACATAAAAATGCAAGGACAACGTAGCATTGAACGTAGCACAATATATTATTACCTTGCTGTAAGATTAATTATTGGAAGCAGCGGCGTAATGGAATATAGACACTAGGTACGTAAGTTTAAAAAAATATAGGAAAATAAGCTTAAATTTTTTTTCAACCTTTTTTTTATGTCCCACTGCTGGGCACAGGTCTCTTTCTCACAAGTGAGAGGGATTTAGGCCATAGCCCACCACGCTGGCCAAGTACGGATTGGTGGACGTCATGCTTTCGAGAAATAATGAATTTCTCTCAGGCATGCACGGCGATGGAGAACATCGTGATCAATGAAATATCACGATATTTTCCATCACCGTGGAGCAGTGATAAATGCGCACATTACAAATTTCTTTGTCAGAGGTGTGCACCGAGGATTTGAACCCGGGATCGATCGCGTCGAAGACCGCGGTTTTTTACCATTCGGCCATCGCTGCTCAGCTTAACAATACGTGACTATAATAAAATAAAATGAATCTAATGAAACAAAATTTTATTGTCAAGTAATGAAATATAATTTTAATTTGCTTTTAGTGAAGTAAGCCGCAGGGCTAAGCAAAGAAAAATGATCAATTTGCTAGATGTTACTGAATCTGAATTTAGAAAAAGATATCGTCTTAGTAAGACAGCTTATAAATTTCTCTGTGATTGATAAAGACTCATTGGCTGCAACCTTTTTTTATGTCCCACTCGGGTCTCTTCCCACAACAGGGGAATGCCTGGAGCATACTCCACCACGCTGCTCCAATGCGTCAATCCGCATACCTCATTAGAAATATTAAAGACAGCCTCGAAATAAAAAGTATAGTAAAATACAAACAAAAATACATATATTTGTTAGTATTTTTATAAATAAAGCCATCATGTGTGTTGCATGTAGTAATTGGTATGACAATGTATTATTTTACAGGTTCTTTGTGCGCTTGCCGCTATTGTCACAACTAACTCATAATACGATTTGAAATACAAACAAAAGAATAGTCACTTGACATTGTTAGTCGTTCGGAAACCAAAACGTTTCGAAAATATTTGTCTTTAATGAATTTTATCATAAAATACATGTTTTATGAAATGTTAATACAACTTTATGCAATAAAATAATGATTTATATTGTTTTTGATGAAGTTTTAATCAAATAACCTCACAGAATTCGTGATTTTAAATAAGCTTCTAATTTCAGAACGCATCGTTCGTTCCTTGTACAGTGTTATTCATTCACTCGGGTCCGTCCTTGTTTACGTTAGGATGACATCACCTTCGTCATCGTGTCGAGTTCACGTTACGACGACGAAAGTGCTTCGTGCTGCTTACTATCGTTACACTGCGTAATCGTGTAGTAAGCTCGAAACGTTTACGTTACGAATACTTTACATGTTCGTGCTCACCCTACTGATGTGTTTTCCATCGACAGCTCCAACGCAATTCGGGAAATTAGTTTTTTTATGAAAAACTTCGGCATTTGTATTCCAAATACATTCATTTGGATCTGGCATTTCTTGTGGCTGAAGTACGTTCCAAATTTGTATACAAGTTTGCTTGATAATATCACTAGTAGTAGAACGCCCAATTAAAAAGTCTTCGCTTATTGTATTTAAATCAATACCTTTAGCAAGATACCTGAAAAATATATGTATAACTTAGTTAATAATTAAAATAATATACATATTACATAGTTAAAAATATTCCAATATAATAATTAGTAATAATTTTTGTTTTTCAGGGAACTTTCTGCAAAAGAAGTGGAAAATGGTAAGAGACTGTTATATGCGTAAAAAGAAAAAAGAAAAACGAAGAAAGAAGTAGTAGCGCAGCGAAGAAGAGAAAGTCATGTCCTTATTTTGATTTGTTGTCAATACAAACACCTGTATACCAGAACCTGCAGTCGACATCAAAGCAGACGGTGTCATCGCAATCATCTGTATCCCGAACAAAAAATAAAAACCAAAACATGACACCATTTCAAGAATCACTTCTCAAAAATTTGAATAAGAATGATGATAGCCTTAATCGACATTTTTTGTTATCTTTTTTTCCCGGAGATGTCAAAAATGACACAGAGACAAAATTTCGAATTTCGCATGGAAATGATGAAAGCTTTAAATAAAGTGAAATATCAAATTCCAGATCAGCCCACACAAACAAACTGGCCCCGATTTTCGTCACCTTTTTCTGATTCACACAGCAACAATCAATACACCCCGTCACCAATAAACAGAGGATACACCACAAATGAACATAACACCATTCATTCTAATGACATGAATATATATGATGAAACATATGAACCGCATTAAGTTATGTTTTGTAATACAATGTTTGTAAAACTTAAAATATTAATTAAAACTTTTAAAAACTTACTTGAGTGTAATTATTAGTCTTTCCTCTGGACTGATGGCTAGTCTCATGTTTGTGTTTGATTTAGTTATAAAAGGTTTTAAGAGTTGTAATAATTCTTGAAAAACATGTAGTTAGTGGTAAATGATAGTAATTTTGAAATTTATCTGGATTTGCACAAAGACGTTCATATAGGGTGTGGAACTTCCAAGCATCAGTCTTTCACTATTTAGTGGATTTACCCAGCTTCTTTTTTTGGCATTATCTTCCGTGTCTTCTAGATATGCTTCGTAAATACACAAAATTTGCAACGGTTCCATTGCACGACACAAACACCCGCTATAAACGTTGGATAGCAACTGAATAAAATGCGTCCGTCTGGAAGCCCAACAGAATTTCTGCTAGGCAGGATTTCTGCGACCGAAATTACGCGACTTACAACTCAAAAAATTACGTCCGTTTGGCCTCACCCTAAGAGAGCTTCTGGGAGTCAACGGCACTGTTTTCACCCTAAGTGTGGTTCATCTGAGCGTCTCATAGTTCCGAAATGGCTTAGACCTCTTTGCAGACTGCAAGTTTTATGTGCTTAAGTTTAATGATAACTGGGATGTTTTGGACAATATACCCCATCCTATTCACAGCTTTACTGTAAGCTATATTGAAGACTGCATCATTTGTGAATGAAAGACCACTTTTATTAGATTTTTGCAATTTAGATTGAATGCCCAATGAAACAGTTAATTATTGGATTGGGTTGTCAAAAGATCAATTTAAACAGCTGTGTTTAGAATTGCCCAGGCTAGTTAAACATAAGAATGGTCAGTTAGCACTGGCGGCATATCTATTAAAATTAAGGACTGGTGAAAGTGATGAGAGAATCAGCACTCTACTTAACATCCCTCGCACTACATTGATGCGGCTGTTAAATAATGCCAGAAAAATCCTAAGTGAAGATTTTGTATCAAGAAACTTAGGAATTAATCATATTACACGAGAGTAAATTAAAAGAAGGAATTTATTAATTCCAAATGGTTTATTTGGAGGTGAAAATTCAAATCCAATTGTAATCATGGATGGCACTTATATATATATTCAAAAAAGTTCAAACTATCTATATCAAAAGGATACTTACTCCCTGCACAAATATAGGAATCTAATAAAACCCTTTATGATAGTATGTTCTGATGGATACATTGTTGATGTATTAGGCCCTTATCCAGCTACATCATCTGATGCTACAATTATAACTCATGAATTTGGTGATGAATCTAAGCCATTACGGCAGTACTTTCAGCCAGGGGATGTATTTATTCTGGATAGGGGCTTTAGTGCCATTGTTGGAGAGATGTAATTATTCTGTCCATACACCTTTATGTATGAAGGCTGGCGAAACTCAACTATCAACGCTTGCAGCAAATAAATCTAGAAGAGTCACAATTTGTAGGTGGGTTGTAGAAGCTTTCAATGGCATTTTTAAATATTCTTATAAATTATCGAGACATGTTCTTCATCTTTCCCGAAGCTAGACTACACTGATTTAATACTAATAGCATGTAGCACATACCAATTAAAACAAGGTAAATCATATTATGGGGAACAAATAAGAAATTATGGCTCCTATATAATAGAGGTGTGCAGGGAGGTAGCCAACAACCTACTTGAAGGTTTTCCTTCGGCAGAAAACTCTAGATTATTAAGAGCAAAAATAAAAAGTCGACATATTAGTAAAAAAATATATTTTGTTTACATTTTAAATTTAAATAACAATGAAGGAAGAAAT
Source organism: Pyrgus malvae (assembly GCA_911387765.1). Lineage (NCBI taxonomy): Eukaryota > Metazoa > Arthropoda > Insecta > Lepidoptera > Hesperiidae > Pyrgus > Pyrgus malvae. Next base: position 6,001,123 of record OU426976.1, on the reverse strand, counting down.
TCAATCCAACAATATTGTTGTAATTGTATAGTGGGCCGACGAAGGAAAGTAGGTTGTTGTGCAACATTATGACCGTTATATGGTTTTTGAGCTGGGCTAGGTATCAAGAGAGAATAAACCCGCCTGCCTAGTTTCTTGATAACATATATTATTGTCATATGACGAGTAAAAGTTAGAAAATATAAATAAATATAAGAATAAATGCTTGTTTTCTTTTATAAAACCCTCTTTATGTTTATGATGAAAAAATCATTACACAAACGTCTTGACACTACATTATTATTATATTTTGATTTCTACTGGTATAAGCTATTAAACCTATACTTCATATAAGTATATAGTCACTGTCCAAAAATGGCCTAAGTACCCATACAAAGTGGACAATGTACTTTACAAGATCGTAATAAGTAATTAAATTATAGTACTTAAAAGATTCGTAACTTAAAATTAAATCCATCTAAATGCGATTTTCTTAAAAAGGAATTACTTTATTTAGAGCACGTAGTATCTAGTGAACTGTCTAGTGTCGTTAAACCTTGTCGGAGGCCTTATGGGCGGTTTGAAAACATCCGACAGCGGGTTGGCCACTAACCCGCATCTCCACCAACCCGCATTGGAGCAGCGTGGTGGAGTAAGCTCCAGGCCTCCCCATTAATGGGGAGAGACCCGTGCCCAGCAGTGGGACGCAACAAGGGTTGCAGCCAATGTTTATTTACGGATATTGTGACGGTGACTCAGCAGCTGCCCGCCGTGAATATCACCGACGTTATCCCAATCGTCGAACACCTCACGTAACTGTGTTTGACGCATTATATCGGCGCATAAGAGAAACTGGAAATGTTCAAAGGCGGCATAGTGATGCAGGTCCGCCTCGAGCCTACCGTCCTGAAGTTGAGGAAGAGATTTTGCGCCAATTTGTACAAGATCCTACTACATCAACGAACATTATATCTGCACGTATGGGGTTATCACAATGGAAAGTATGGTTTACAGTTCATAGTGCAAGAAAATACCCATACCACTACACACCGGTGCATGCGATAGAAGAGGGCGATCCTGCAAGAAAAATTGATTTCTGTAGGTTTATGTTGCATGCGGATGCAGAAAATCCGGAGTTTTTGAAGAAAATTATATGGACCGACGAATCCAAATTTGACTTAGATGGAATTACAAACTACCATAACGTGTTCGTTATGGTAGTTGGTTGGTCCTTATCAGCCCAATAGTGTTCTATTGGGCTGATAAGGACCAATTGAATCCACGGAAGAAAACAGTAAAGGGGTCGCTGAGACGCTTTTCAGTTAATGTATGGATGGGCATAATTGATGAGAACTTAATCGGGCTCCATTTTTTACCTGATATTTAAATGGAGAAACATATCAAAACTTTTTAACCAACAACTTGTTTTTATTGATGGGAGATGTACCACTAGCTACTAGGCAGAATATGGTGTATCAGCATGATGGCTGTCCTGCACATTTTAGAAGAACAGTGCGCGAGTATTTGGACTCAACGTTTCCAAATCGATGGATTGGGAGAGGTGATCCTATTTCTTGGCCAGCAAGATGTCCAGACCTCACACCCATGGATTTTTATGTGTGGGGTCATATGAAGACAAAAGTGTATGGCGTGTCACCCATATCAACACGCGAAGAGCTTATGGCTAGAATAATCACTGCAGCAGAACAAATAAAGTTACAAAGAGTTACACGCGTCACAAAGAGTGAATTACGACACAGAATGCGTACCTGTATTAGAAATAGGGGTCAACAATTTGAGCAAATGTTATAAAATTTAATTAATAACAAATAAATAAATTCTCAAAGTCCCTGTGTTTTTGTATTATTTTCTGCTTGTTCTCAAATTACTGATAAGTTTTATACCTCATTAGAAAGCTAGATAGACGTAGATATTTTTAACATTGTTTGCACATTTAATTGTTAGGAGATTTTTATGAGAAAATTGCTGTTTATGTCCGTTTTCTTTTATCAGGCAAATCCTCATACTCATCCCCATACATTTTGTATGAGAAGATGTCATACAAAATGTATGTGGGGATGTCACGTTTTGACAGCTCATTAAAAGTATCTCAATTGACTTGGTAGTCCAAGACCGGATTATAATAAATTAGGTACAAAAATAGTACTTTTTATAAAAAAAACTAAATATATATGTATTATAAAACAAAAACTAAATATGTATAATATTTAAAAACTAAATATAACTCAAAAACCGTAACTTTTGATAAATACTTTATAAGATGAAATCGATTGCTTTTGATCTCATCTATAATCCCTTAACAGGAATACGTCACATTTCCAATAACGAAAATATAACAGATACGACTATACGTCAGAATAAAAAACAGTTACTACTTTTTTTATTCATAACGGAATTTGTTTTGATGAAGATATGACATTTTTGTTGCCAAAAAAATTAACGTCGACAGAGATACGACCATTCTGCTCCTTATAAACAACAATTTGTTCTGTACTGGTGCATCCATATGAAACAGTTATTACATTTCAAACGTTAAATTTTAATGTAAAAATCATACTTACATCAAACAAAAAGAGTTTTGTTTTGTAAACAGAGATCAGAAACTACACTTTACCTCCCTCCCGCCCTTCTATCGTACCATCGCGTTCTCTCTTTATACGCCGATTCGGCCGCGACTCAGTTCATGCGCAAGCGTCGATTTGAGAAAGCGTTGATTTAATTTGATTTAAAGTATGTCAATTTTTTAAATTTTAACGCTAGATATTACCCAAAGATTTATAGTATATACTTTAGATAACGCAATTCAAGGGTTTGCAAAATTAGATGAAAGAGGAAAGACTGGCAGTTCAAACCTGCTGACGTAAGTGTATTTGCGCCACTCAAAGCAAGCTGGAAGAATACAGTCCGAAGATTTTTAGCAAAGCCAGAAAATATCAATACATCGGTTACTAAAACAAACTTCTGCAAATTGTTTGCAGAGACCTTGCAAGAAACAAATCTTGCAACCTGTATCAAAAACGGGTTTAAACGATGTGGGCTCTACCCCTTTGACCCTAATGCTCCTGATTATACTAAATGTGTCCTCGATACATTGGAAAAATTAAACTGTAGACAGACTACTCCCGGAACAGCCATAAGTAGAGCAGACGTAGCTACTACCAAGAAAGTACTAAAACAATTAAAAACTGCGCTGCTAAACAAGAACGTAAACTACAGAGTACTAATGAAAGAACTTAACCTGTTTAAGAAAACACTGCCTGTGGAGACTAATATTTCTGAATTATCATTAGACACTGAATCCGACTACACCAACAGTACCATGCAAAACGGTTCTTGTGACGGTACAATGCAAAACAGTTCACAGATGTCATCAAACTCGGCCAGTCTTACTGTAACAGATTTACTGATCAGCCTAGCTCAGTCGTTTCTACGCATTCAATCTCATCGGCTGTACCTAAAGCAGTCACTAGGGCAGACACAGAAAACCTGACTTCATCCGGTGTTGTACCCTCATCTGCTGATACTATCGAAAAAGAAGCTGTATCTTCTATTACATTGGTTGCACCTAAAACATCTTCTCATGCAAAAACAGCAGAACATCCTGTAACAGTAGATCAACCTACTCCAATCCCTATGGAAGAGGAGACTCCATCTAAGATTGTATCTACAACTGAAATCGCATTAGAACAAGAGGATCAAATAGTTATCCGAAAACAGCTTGAAACATCATCACTCAATGTTCCTGAGAAAAGCCCCCAGTCAAAAATAGTGGAGTGTCCAACATCAACATCGATTACCTCTTCTAACAGTAATGAAACACAGAAAGAGGCTGATCCCATAGTAATTGATCCTTTTGAGCGCCATTTGTATTTGCCAGACCAGCTTGTAAAACCAAAAAAATCAACGAAGAATAAAATTCCCGCCGCCATTTCTTCTGCAGCTTGGAGGGAGCATTATGAAATGCGAGAACGATTAAAGAATCTAAAACAAGAAGAAACTAGAAAGCGAAAATTAGAACGCATCTAAAGACAACAACGAGCAAAAATATTAAAGAATAATAACTCCAAGAAAAAGCCGGGCCCGAAAGTAAAAACGAGACAAAAACAAGATATAGATTACCGACCAAGAATTGTGCGCGGGGCTCGAAAAGAAAATGACGTTGCTCCAACAGCGGCATCTGGAAAGATAACTTGTGCAGAATGTGTTGATGATTTAGTTTCGGATGTAGAAGAAAATGAAGACAAAAATATTGGATGTGATGCCTGTCCTTGGTGGTACCACCTTAAGTGCACATTATTTCAAGGACAGTCATATGATGATGTAAAGGATAAACCTTACAAATGTAACCATTATAATTATAATACAGTTCGTTTCATTTGATAGACCAAGTATTAGAATGAAAAGTTTTTTTGTTAGAATGAATAATATGTTTTTAGAATGAATAATTCAGTTTTTCGATGTCATTAATTGGTCCTATCATTAATATTTTATTCATTTACGTTGTAAGTAACACACTACTTTATTTATTTTGAATGATTAAACAGTCATCACTAACATATTATTATACAAGACTAGCAGACTAGCATAGATCTCAGTGTTGACTAGTTACAGTTGATTTATTAGTAAAACTAAACCTATAAGGTAGTGAGAAATTGACAATAAGACTAAGAAGCTACTATTAAATAGAAGACTATATAATATTGATTAAATAAAAGTATATATTTACCTGTCATTTGTTTTTAACTTAATAGTTTACCTACCCTCCTTTTTCTACACAGTGGTCGAAAACTAGCTTCCACTGGGACGAAAACCAGTTTTTTTGGACGAAAACTAGCAAAAACCCTACTTTTGCAAAAAATAATTTAAGTAAAAAGATCCGTCAAAATGATTTATTTTCTCGTAATATTAACCTAAAGAAGACTATATAAGCACTAAAAATAAATATGATATATTTAAGGAAGGGTGCTCCAAGACATTCATTTCGCATCACAAAGCTGGCAACTCCGATAATTGGACGAAAACCAGCGCAATGACCCTACGAAGCCAAAAGTCTGCCAAAGTTTCAAACGTGCGCACATAACCAAAAGGCTTTTAGATGCATGGTTTTAACATGCCAAGACATAAGAAGAGATCATCGAAACTTTTACAAGTGTAGTACAAAAGTTTCGCAAGGTTCATTTATATTAAAATATTGCAATGTTAAAACAAGCAAAAAACAAAAAAAAAGCAACAGCAAGAGGCAGATTGCAACAAAATATCATATTATTAACAATCGAGGATTAATGATACCAGTTTGCCAAAAAACCTTTCTTGATGCACTAATGATAAAAAAGATAGAGTAAAGGGTGTTCTGGGCAGATTTTACAAAAGTGGCGGAATCCATCCCACAGAAAAAAGAGGCGGTGATCATAGAAGCCAAAGTTATGAAGCAAAGAAATTGTCTGTAAAATGGTTTATCGAAAAATTTAAAGGACAAGAAAGTCATTATTGTCGATCCAAAACACAGATTGTACCTACCATCCGGCCCTAACATACGCAAAATGTGGCATATGTACAATAATGATCGCGAGAGTGATCTGAAAGTAAAGCAAGGATTTTTTTGCAAAATATTTGACTCATACTACAATATTGGTTTTGAAAATCCAAGAACTGATGTTTGCTCCAACTGCATCTCCTTACAAGAGCTAATAAAAAATGAAACCGATCCCGCAAAAAAACTGGAAGCGATGACTCAAAAAAGAATCCATAGACTAAAATATATAGCATTTTATACGATTTTGCAAGAGGAGGACAAATCAATAAAAACTATAAACTTTGATTTGATTCTGCTTATTACAGCCGTCAATTTAGTTTTTACCATTTCGCAATAGTTGAAGGAAGTTCATATTACTGAAATGAAACGGTTCACAATAAAGGTGGAAATGTAATAATAAGTGCTGTGTATTATTTCTTACAGAACACCACATTTGATGAGGAAATTAAAACACTGCGTGTGGTTTGTGACGGATGTTCAGGCCAGAACAAAAATACCGGGATGGTAGCCATGTTAGGGAAGCGGTTGTATTCTGAAGCTCAGAGACATGTAAAAAAAGTTGAACTGATTTTTCCCGTGGTTGGACACTCATTTATCCCGCCAGATCGTGTATTTGCGAAAATAGAGCAGGCCTTAAAGAAAAAAGAGGTCGTCACGTGTCCTTCAGAGTACGTGAATGTGCTGAAAGAACATGGAACAGTCATTGACCTTTCATGCATACCCGTATTAGACTGGAAAAAGAGTTACGAAACTATCATTAAACCAACAACTGCCTGGCATTTTCAATTCATGAAGATGAAACGTTTTTGTTAACTCGTACTAAAACTGATAATATTTTAGTACAAGGAGAAGTAGCATACAAATCTGAAATTAACCTCAAGAAAGTAGTTACAAAAAAGAACAAAAAATTACGATGATTTTCCCTGAAATTATTGAGCCTAATACTATAACACCGAGGAAAGAAGAAGTCGACGACGTTACCAAACTTCTTCAAAAACACTTTGGCACTGATTGGAGGATTTTACCTAATTTGGAATTTTACAAAAATATTGAGGAACGATTGCAAGGTTTGGATTTGAACAGGTTTGGTGCCGTCCCGGAGACACTTGGCGAGGACGAGGAACACCTGTGTGAACATGGTTTTGAAGAAGTTTTCAATTATGTTTAATTCAATAAAGTTTCTTTTGATTGCATTTTCTAATTTTATAGTTATTATTAATAAACCGCTAAATCCTTATTGATATAAATTACCAAACCAATAAGTTCAATCGCTTTTTGAATATTATGGAATGAACAAACTTACACGCACAATAATTCATTTTATCATTATTAGTCAAAATTTCAATATTAGACTTTATTGTAGAACGCCATCCACGCCTTGCAATTCGCTCCTATCAAATCCCGCTAAAATACAACATTTCCGTTTCAAATTCCATTAAAACGAAATGTTCGTAACAAAGTACGCCAAAATGAAAATACTTTCCGTTATAATTCAAATTATCTTTTATTTAAAGATGTAACGAAAACACTCTTAATATTGCCAGATGACAATAATAATTCGTATCAACTTTTTTATTGTCTAAAGCCAACGTTACACTGATGAGCGGTTTTTTTTTCAAATTCTTGAAGTTTTATGAAAAACGTTTAAGCGGGTTTTGAAACTAGACTAGTACGTAAGTACATTATTCTTAGTCTAAGTAGACGCCTCATTTATTAGTTACTCATTTTGCGTTGGGACATTTTAAGCTGTCACTCTTAGACAGCTTAAAATGTCAAATAAAGATTATAATAGTTTTTTTTTTTACAAACGGCTAAGAGTAGTGGCAACTACATGTGACCAAGGATCAACTAATATGAGAGCTATAAACTCTCTTATGAATGAGACAAGGGCAATTTATATGAGGCAAGGAAGAGTTGAAATTAATGAAAATCCCATATACCCCATATATGACCCTCCTCACCTTTTAAAAGGAATACGTAATAATTTACTGACAAAAATTTTAGAATATATATAGGACAACAAAATTAGAGTAGCCAAATGGGAGCATGTGGAATCACTGTACAAAAGGCCAGGATATAAAGGGGTAAGATTATTACCAAAATTAACTGCATGCCATGCCATACCACACCATATACCTAAAATGAAAGTGAAATGTTGTACTTAAGTATTTAGCCGAACAGTTGTGTTGTAATGGCGATAACTGCACGTAAGTATTGTATCATAATATTATATATAAATTACGTGTCACGTTGTTTGTCTTCGATGGACTCCTAAACTATGTACTTAACCGATTTTAATAAAATTTGCACACCGTGTGCAGTTTGATCCAACTTGAAAGATAGGATAGCTTATATCTTTATTTATAGTCGCAATATTATTTTATTTCTTATACTTTAACAAAGGACAACGTGTCGGGTTCACTAGTAATATATAAAGATTTCGTGTCACATTGTTGATCCGCGATAAACTCCTAAAGTACTTTATCGATTTTAGTTAAACTTCACACGCTGTGTGCAATTTGATACAACTTGAGAGATTGGATAGTTTTTATATGGATTATTGACGTCAATAGTTATATAATATTGATTCAATGTATTAGAACTACTGAGCCGCAGCAAGGTGTAATTTATAAGACCCATCATTGGCCAACTACTAAGTGGAGTGTATACGTGCAGAGTATAACATCTGTTCATTTTTTTCAGGTTACCGTCGCATTCCTCGAGAGCAGACACTGGTGTTCTTTGACAGGTAATTTGATTCTGTCAATTGTAGATAGCAGGTCCAAAGAAGGAAAAAATTATTCAGCTGTCAATCCCAAATCACCACATTGGAAACTATGGGATAAAAGTTTACCAGTTCTGAAAAGTATGAAGTTTTTGGGTGCTAATGGAAAAGGAGTGGTGCCATAAATATCAAGTTGGAATAAAACTATAGAAGCATTCCAGCGTAAAATATAACATAGCATTAATTTATTATAATAATATATTTATTTTATATGTTATTAACATAATAATAATTATACAAATTAATATACGTATATAATATACTACATATGCATATTTATATATGTACCTATAATTATTAATAAAATCTTGTTTATTTAATTACTTGTTTTTAATATTAATTTTTTTTTTTACTTTTCTTATTTGATTGAATGACGAGTTCTAGAAAACTGAATTTTCTTTAGAACTCGTCACTCAAAATGAATGGGATTGGTTAGGTTAGGTTTGACTTTTTTTAATCAACTTAAAAAAAAGGAACCCAACGCAGCTGCCAAGTCCAATAATTGTTAAAAAGAAATGCTCTTTAGCAGAATACTTGGCTTACCCAGAAACGATAATAAGGAAAGGTAAAAGACAAGAATACCTCAGTGCCTGAAGTCGAAAGTTTTCGACCAGTGTGTGTTGCCAGTGATGACCTACGGCGCTGAGACGTGGTCTTTTACAGTTAGCCTTTTCCATAAGCTCAGGGTCGCCCAGCGAGCGATGGAGTGGGCTATGCTTGGTATTTCTCTACGCGACAGAATTCGTAATGATGAAATCCGTAGAAGAACTAAGGTTACCGACATAGCTCTCAAAATCTGCAAGCTGAAGTGGCAATGGGCAGGCCATATAGTTAGGAGGACCGACAACCGATGGGGAAGAAAGGTCCTTGAATGGAGACCACGTCTCGGCAAAAGGAGTACAGGCCGCCCTCCAACCAGGTGGACTGACGACCTGAAGAAGACAGCGGGTAGTCGCCGGATTCAGAAAGCCCAGGACCGGGAGGAGTGGCGAACGTTAGGAGAGAGGCCTATGTCCAGCAGTGGACAGTAAAAGGCTGATGGATGGATGGATGGAAAAGGCAAATTGAACGACAGCTAGTAACACTGTGCCTAAGCCTACTTGTGGAGTTAGTCATTTCAATGTGATAAAGAATGAATTGGCTTGCAGTGCTTGTTCAAAAATCTTTCATGTGTGTTGCATACCACCAAAACATAAGGAACAGACAGCTCCGATTTACATTTATTCTTATGCCACCTTTGTTTTGAAGTAGAAGATTCTGTCCCTGGCGATTCTGACTCATCAACATCGGATTAAGAAATATTTGATATAATTAATAAAGCCAAACTCAATTTATTAAGAGATTTTGAAGACTTCTATTAGATTTAAGTTGAATGTTTTAATCATTTATTAACGTTTTAATTCTAATTTATTATTTTAAGGCACTGGGCAATGACTAATGACTACTTTTTCGATGATTTTAAATTTATTTCATTATTTTCCAAAACATTAAAGTTTTAACTACAAACTGTTAATACTCTGTTGAAGAGTCTATTTAGCTATAAGAAAAAGTTAATGAATGGTTGATAGTTAAAATACTTTTTTAAATTTTTGATGTCAGTATGTTTGTCCTTAAGGGGGCAATAGCTATACAGTTTACCCTACGTTATCTGTCTAATGGTCCATGGAGTAGTTGGACTGAAGGGGGGCCACTTGGTACCCGATATAATTGTAGTCCTAGTGGGATCGACATGAACATTTTCACGGATTGGTTCCAAAAATTACTCCTTCCAAAATTAAAAAGTCAACCAGGGAAAAAAGTGATAATAGACGACGATTTGTCTTCGTGCATATTCATCGACGTTCTCAAGCTATGCAAGAAAAATAATATCGAGTTTCTCTGTTTACCACAAACCCCTTAGATGTTGCTTTTTTCCGCCCATTAAAAGTTGGTTGGAGATCTGCTCTCTGTGATTTTGCATGTTATTGAAATTATTCAATTTTTAATTTTTGTTTTTTTATTTTTAGTTATACTTATGTCTAATAAGAAAAAGTACAAATTTGTTTTGATGATATTTAATTGAAATAGCAATGATCTGGGACACAGATATAGAAGTGTGGTCTTTTATTTTCTTTCTTGTTTTCAGAAGTATATCTTGTTTCTCATTCTCAGATTGTATTTTTGATATTTCTTGTTTCAAACTACCTTCAGAAGATTGTAACTGCTCAGATCCTGTGAACAGTTCTGATGTTTTGGTTGGTGAAGAAATTTCACTTCCAGACATATTACCTCTTCACTAGAAAACAATCTTTTTGTAGTTTTTGTAGCCCTTAATAAAAAAACAGACTTTTTAGGTGAAATTAGAACATTTATTGTACTTATCTTCACAGGTGAGACTGCTGTGTTTACCATTGCAAATTTGCACTGAATGCCTTTACTTACTTCTGTATTTAAGATATATTTTTTTTATAAATAAACCAAACAAAAGGGCAGACAAGCCACGCTGTCTTAAGCAATCACCGTCGCCTATGGACACTGGCAACCCCAGTGGAGCCACCCGGGCATTGCCGGCTTTGGAAAGCTTTTTTTACAGCTTTCTTGAAGAACCCCATGTTATAGTCCACTGGGAATGCCTCAGCTGGAAGGTTGTCCCAGAACCTACACGTCCATGGTAAAAAGGAGAGTGCAAAGCAGACTGTGGAGGACCGCCACAAGTCCAGAGGGTGCCAGTGGAGCTTTAACCTTCGTCTGGTGGTAAAATCATGGAATGGTGATGTAGGCATCAATTTGAAGACTTCCTCGGAGCACTCACCACAGTAAAGTCGGTAGAACACGCAGAGCGAGCCTATGTCTCTTCGCAAGCTAAGCGGTTCAAGCCTGTCAGTCAATCTTGGGTTGTTGACGATTCAGACTGCGCGCTTTTCAATGGAGTCAATTGGGTGTAGCTGGTACTTCGATACTCCTGCCCAGAGATAGGAGCAGTACTCCATGTGGGGTCTGACCTGGGCCTTATACAACATCAGGAGTTGCCCTGCAGTGAAGTACTGCCTCGCCCTTTCTTAATATATCCCTGTATTTTGTATTGAATGAAATTCTCCATATCATTAGGTAGCTGGAATAAAGATTAAAAACTCATTAGCCTTGTAATTATAACCAAAATTATGAATGAAGAACCAACCACGTACGGTTCAAATAAAAAAAAATTACAAAATGCACAAAATTGGGTTAAATTTACTTAATTTAAGTAGCTAAAGTGATAATAATGTAGAATTATTTAAGTATACTGTATTTTAATGTGTGTGTATTTGCATGTGTATTTTAGTGTTTACTGTACATAATTAGATTATAATTAAACTTGTAACTTTTACAATAAAATTTGTACACCCTAAAGGGTAAATATGACAATCTAAATATTTTTGTAATACCCATATCTGTGCAAATAAACTATTTTCTTTTCTTTACTTTCTTTTCTTTTCTAAAAAAATGTGAGTATAAAAAGAAATTTGCTCTTGCCTTTTAAAATACGTCAGTTTGTCTAAAAATATAGTACCTACTATGTGATGCAATGAAAGTAAATCGAAATAATTGAATAATGCCTCAAACACATCAATTATCCAAATATGACTAAGTTGATTCAAGGATAATAAATAAATAATAATAAATAACGCTTCATTCATAGCCCCACAGTAGGGAAGATATACCCTGTGTTGTGGGTACCATGGACACACACGGACAGAAACACAAACACCCAAACTGAGAACAGAAATTTAAACTCATCATTCAAATTTCTGCTTCGCCGGGAATTGAAACAGGGACCCTTTGATTGGCAGTGCGGCATGGTAACCATTGCATCACGCAGGTCATCATTTTCAGGAATTTTATATAGGTAGGTACATTGGAAAACTGCCCCCAGTCTGGCCAGTAACTCATTGGTAGGGATAATAGGTAACTCATGGAACTTAAAATACTTTAAGCTTAGAGCATCAAAGTTACTAACTCACCCTTCAGTAGAGACGGCATAGCGCCTCACTTCGATACATAATTGTTGTGCCAAATCTGGTGCGGGAGAAGAACGCACACATTTTAATTTTGTCACACATTCACAAATATTCTTTAATCGCTACAGGCGCATACATTTCTAAATATGTCAATTTCAATTAAGGATGGACTGTACTTTACGACCGCACGAATTTCGACTTCAAACTTTTTTGGGGGGGAGGTCTACTTCTAGAAAGACTCCCTGTAAAATCTTTTAGTGCGGAAATAAATAGTTTCTGAGATAAAATTTTTTAAAGTTTACAATATTTAGTTAGCAATATAACCCACAAAAACAATATACAAATATACTCTGTGCACAAAAACGAGTACTGTCAGTTGCGTTTCGTTATTGCTAGTGCCGCTTATATTACATTTTGTAACAATACTTTATTATAAATAAAAGTAAGATAAATTACGTAAATAAGTAAATATTACGACGAATTAAACATATATTTAATTAAATAAAATGACTATTGATTTTTAAAGCTAGTTTTTTGTATTTTTGTTTAAAATGGTTTCATTAGCTTATGTGTTGCAGTATAAGAACGCGATAATTTTTTTCAAGATTTTTTTTTCAAGAACGTTTTTGACATACGGCCAATGGCCATTTCGTTTGTTTAATCGCTTGTCATAAGAATAAATAATAATTACACGCTTGTTTTGTTTTCGCCAAGTCGAGACGTTCTACGTACTCCTGAGTTCAAATCATTCGTTTGTCTACCATGGCGTCCCCAAAGCCCCAGGCCTCGTGTTCTGCTGCGTCCCCGCCCAAGAGTTGAGTGTAGTGCTAGTGATAGACTCCAGTCTTGTTACGAAATCATCTCTCTGTGTGTGCAAGTGATGAACTCTTGTGAGCCGCTTGGCCACACACCTCCACAAAACCCAGTGCAAGTGTTAGACTCTGATGATGAAGATGACTCCGCTTGTGTCTGTGTCGTTGATGGATGACGACGTGCTTCACGTCGAGCACCGCGGCGCGCCTCACGTTGAGCAACACACTGAGGAGAAACGAGCTGGCTCTTCTAGAACCGAGCCTGCAACCAACGACGGCCCACAACCTACTCCTTCAGGTATTTTTTGTATATTTATTATTAACACCACAACATACTTTGTATGTATAATTCTCACCAGATTTATTTCAAAAGTTGTGTTAAGTGGCAAAAAGTTCTAATAGTTGTCAAAATTCTGTTTTTGACAGTTTGTTATCCATGCAAAAAGCAAACATAAAAAAATGTCACTATTGATGCACATTTGCACTATATTTTTGGACTTTTCATTCCCTTTTCTTTATGTTTTGATGAAGAAAACGTAGTAGGGGGGTCTCGGGGGGCAAAGCCCCCCGAGTAGGGGGAGTGGGGGGCTAAGCCCCCCACAAAAAAAGAAAGAAGAAGAAGTGCAGTTCAAAAACGACAGGTTAGGTTAGGTTAGGTTAGAACGTTTTAATTCAATGCAGAAAAAAGGAACCCCGCGCAGCGGGGTTCCGTCGACATTGGTGACATAGTCCAAATAGTGTTTGCTTTTAGACATGTTGTTAAAAACTACAGATTTGGTTAGATTAGGTTAAAACAGCCCCCCTGCTATGGAATACTATTTAACCAACATACTTCGTTCTGCTAAAATATTTAGGTTACAGCGGTAACCATACTCCATAAATTGTAACTTATGCTATTATTGTTACTTTTTAATTGGACTTTCCATGTCAAATCATTGTAATTTTATTGATTGCAGGGTCTTCTGGCAAGGGTAAAAACTTGTATACTACTGAGCTTCTCTCGCAGTGGAACTTCAAGAAGATTTTGTTATGTTTTGTTTCATATGTTTAAAGATTTAATATTAATATACACAAATCAGAATATTTCTAAATAGGTTAACTATTTGTTAATATTGTATGTTACATTGTTTGATTTTGTTATGGTTTGTTTCATATGTTTAAAGTGTTAATAAAAATATACACAAATCAGAATATTTTTAAATAGGTTAACTATTTGTTAATATCGTATGTTACATTGTTAAATTTTGTTATGGTTTGTTTCATATGTTTAAAGTGTTAATAAAAATATACACTAATCAGAATATTTATGTTTTATTTAATTTTTTTTTTCTTCCCAAAATGGATAAGTAGATGCTTGCAAATTTTTTTTTGCATAGTTTTTTTTTTGCATAGTTATTTTTTTTTGGAAAGGGAAAGGGGTCCCCCCTCCCTAAAAGTCTAAATTCCGCGTCTTAAGTGACGCATAGGCTAGTTTTTGCTTTTATAATTTTTGAAAAAATTTTTTTCATAATTTAAAAACTACGCGTTTCCGCGGTCTAGGATAAAAGGGGGAGGGTAGACACCCCCTCCCCCACCCCCCCCCACCCCCTCCCTTTACGAAATTCGTGCGGTCGTAAAGTACAGTTCTTCCGAAGACACATTGTGCATGCACGTTGGGACGAGGGGTTCGCCCGTAAAGGCCACTCCTCCTCTGACGGGTGTCATACCAGTCATATCTTTGCCCTAAGACTAAGATATAATACCTATCAAAATAAAACTATTACTTAGACTCACTTAGAGTATAACAGTGATATAATACATCGGGCATTAAGTATTATTAAATGAATACTATACTAAGCATTCCTACTTACATTAAAATAACGACAGTTACTCTGCCCGATTGCGTACCGAAATTCTGTATCTGTGCTTACTTATTATTTAATTGTTGTTGTATTAATTAGAAACCTTAAATCGTTACCTGTAAATTGTATCAAAGGCTTTGTGAATTAAATGGTGATCTAAATATTCTGCTTCTGGTTTTCATTTCTAAAATCAGAACTTCACAAAAGTAAATCATTGATTTTATTGATTGGTCTTTTCAGTCGCGCCTTGCAAGTTGCATCCACTTTTTTCTCTTATTTTTATCGTGAGGCACAGGGATAAATAATTTATCGGGTGTATTTTTTGTGTTGTTTTCACACAATGGCACTGAACAGTACTTATAGTACATAATCACATTCATTTTCGATGTTTTTTTGCAAAAACAGTGAACACAAACGAACAAATTATGAAATTAATCATAGAGAAATTAAACACTACGTACGTTCTATTCTAGTATTCTACGTTAAAAAATAAATAACAATATTAGGGAATAGGGATGCGAAAAAATAATCGATTTTTATTAATCCATGTATGGATCACTAATAATCGATTTTTGAAGAATCGATTTTTTTTTGCAATTTCTTAACATACTTTCGATTTTTTACAGAGTATTTAAGTTATCACAGTCTGAACTGAAGAAAGAATATCTGAGTGATGGCCGCTGGCAGCGGCTGTATGAAATAGCGCCATCTAGCGGGAAAATTATCAAGTCAGTCGGTTTTGGTCGACACTTAGCTATCTATTCATCGCGGGGCCATGTCGCGGGGTACGTTGGGTCGGTAAAACAGTCCTAGTACTCCTAGTCGGTAATACTGTCCTAATGTCCTCATAATATTTTGAATCGAGTCGAGGGTGATTATGAAACAACGATTTGGGTGCTGCTCCTGTTGTAAGCCAAGCTTCAGCGTCTGCTGAAGGTGATCCAGATGGCATATGCAAGCTCATCGTCAAAAGCTAATGACTGGAAATTCTTCGCGCAGCGAAGGAGCAGGGCCATCAGAATTGGATTTATACATTGCTGCCCCCTGGTCTGACTTAAAAAGTGACCCACTGGCTATATGGAAAAATTATGAAGGAGCCTATCCAAAGCCTTGCAAGGTTAGCTTGTAAGCACCTTCTGGTAAGTGCTTCTTCAGCTCCGGCAGATCGCCTTTTTTCGAGGGCTGTAAATATTGTCCGAAAAACAAGAAACCGCATCTTGGGACAAAGATTGCCCAAACTATTAATCCTTCAGTGTTTGCCCAAAGATTTGTGGCAGTAGGTACAGAACTGAATTGTTATTAATTATTATTATTGTAAATAAAGTTGATTTTTCGTACTTTTGAGCTGTTTAATTTTATCCCTTAAAATAATCGATTATTTTTAGTAAAAACGTCGATTTATTTTAAATCGATTATTTGGCAGCAATAAAAAATCGGTTATTTAAAAATCGATTTTTCAAGCGCCAAGTCACATCCCTAAACAATATATACTAATTAGGGACGGCGATCAGAAATCGATTAATGGAATAAAAAATTTTATCGATATGTAGTACTGAATCGATTCAGTGAATCGATATTTCACGCTTGAAATCAACATTCGATATTTTCTGTTTTGGTATAAACCATAAAATTATTTAAAACTAGTTGAAAGTACCTTTATTATAAGAGTGTTGCCGGTTAAAGGGTTAATTACTCAAAAACACGTTAGATGGTTGTGTGATTAGTTTCATTTGCCTCCCATTAATAGAAAAGTGAGTAGCGATGGCAGAGTGGTAAAAAACCACGGTCTTCGACGCGACCGATCCCGGGTTCAAATCCTCTGCGCGCACCGTCTGAAAAGAAATTTGTAATATGCGCATTTATTGCTGCTCCACGGTGATGGAAAATATCGTGATATTTGATTGATTACGATGTTCTCCATCACCGTGCATGCCTGAGAGAAATTCATAGTATCTCGAAAGCATGACGTCCACCAACCCGCAATTTGCCAGCGTGGTGGACTATGGCCTTAACATAAAAATGTTGGATTTTTTTTTAGAAAAAACGTTACGTTTGTATATAAGTATCGTGGGATTATCCGTTCCTTGTGAGCGACTTTTTTCAATTGCCGGAAATATCCCAAGTTCTCTGATTTTCCTAATAAAACATCGTTAAATTACAATATTTCTTTTGTTTTTAATAAAAAAATTAATAAGATTTTTTGTGCATCGATTCATTAGGTCACGATTCGAATCGATATAAAAATCGATATTCTTTGAAAAGAATCGCCATAGATACCGATCTTAGGATGAAGTAATGAATACTAATGATTATTGAAGATTGAAGTATATGTAGGCTTGGGAAATAAAAATCGATATGTAAAAATCGAGTTTATTATTACATCGGATACGTTCTAGTAAAGTAGCCATCGCTTTACTTGAATGTTGGACTGACTAGACTGACTGATTTCTGACTTTTTTATTACTTCGTCCAGTTTAATTGAAACTGGCAAAAAATTGATGCAAAAATTATACTTGATGCTGGCAATATGCACACAATTTGCGATGCCATAATTGAAAAAAATAATGTCAATGACACATGTGACATGTGTCAGTTCACAGTTCAGTAATTTCAATGAAACTGGACGAAGTAATAACAACGTCAGTAAGTAAGTCGTCAGTAATCAATCAGTCAGTCTAGTCAGTCCAACATTCCAGTAAAGCGATCGCTACTTTACTAGAACGTGTCTGATGGAATTTTGGAGGCAAGCAGAAAAAACATAGTTTAGCACTGTTTTTCTATTTCACAAACACTCGTGCACTGTAATTAACCTATGTCAAATAAAATGCCATCAACTTTATTCGATATAACTCAAAAATGCACCAAAAATGAAAATAAAACAAGAGCACAATATGTCTTTTTCGACTTCCCCCAAAACCCCCGACATTTTTTTAAATAGAGTTTTACTGTCATTGACATAAAGACACAGAGTTGCCAACTTAAAAACCAACATAAAAAACCAAATAAAAAGAAAAAAATATCGTTTTTGATAGTATTTCGATTTTGGATATTTGATATCGATATATCGTTATAAAATATATCGCCCAAAATTATCGATTAATCGAATTAAAAATATCGATGTATCGATATTTATTCAACTTAGCTGATCATGATCAAGCAAGGTGTTGACAGGTATGACACTGACAGGATGAGTCAGTTTTTTTTCAATTATGGCATCGCAAACTCTGCATATTGCCAGCGTCAAGTATAATTTTTGCATCTCGTTTTTGCCAGTTGCCAGAGTAATATAGGTAAAGTGAGTAAGTCGTTAGTAATCAGTCAGTCAGACATTCAAGTGAAGCGATGGTTTCTTTACAAGAACGTGACCAATGGAATTTTGGAGGCAAGCCAAAAAAACATATTTTCGCACCGTTATTTTAATTCACAACACTCGTGCACTTTTATTTACCTATATCGAACAAAATGCCGTCAAATTTATCCGATATAACTCAAAAATACACCAATAAAGTAAAAATAAAACAAGAGCATAAATGTATTTTTCGACTTCTTGCCAAAAAAGGGGGTTGAGTTAGTACCTTTGATGCTCTAAGGTAGATTCAGTAGAATTCAGTAGATTATTCTTCCTTTTGATCAAAGAATACCGCAATTAAGTTTCAACACCAAATACTTATTGTGAGAATGATTTATTTGATGACACAGCTGGAACATATCGGAAATGAATAATTATGTAACCTCGATACTAGACAAGGTCAGAGAGGAAAGGTGCCTATAAATTACAGTCATGGTCACAATTCTCATTACTTATTTTGTCAAACAAAGAGTAATAAAATATTACCTTCAATAGAAAAGTTAACAACTACCTAGCAATAATTCTATGAGAGTTTAATTGATCAATTTATTATCACTGCATTATTTCAATTTCTCTAAGGCCCCATTCTAAAACTTGCGTCACGTGGTGTTATTTTATCTTCTGTGGTCACAGTATGTGGTGGGTACGTGTGTGTGAGTGGTACACACTGTAGGTGGTAGAGCTATTATCGTTCGCCCGGGGTACCATCGCTGCACCCACTTCTGCCGTGAACCAATTCTATTGTGTTTCGGTGGAAAGGTGCAGGTGCCGGCCACAGTCACATGAGGCGACCACCAGCCTCCGGAGTAGCAGCGCAACTGCATACGACAACAGACAAGACTTACTTATGCTTGCTTGAGGTTGTATGTAGATGTTCATGGGCTGCAGCGACCACTTAACACCACGTAGCCTGCATGCTCGTCTGCTACTCCATTCAAATAAAAAAAGTATAGTTAAACAATACCGTGATTGCGTTTTATAGTAACGATTTGCACTTACTAAAACTTGGTTATGACAGGTACGAGAAATCTATACTCATGCTATACCTAATACAAAATTAAATGTGAACGTTTGTGTACCCGATATCACATTCCTGCGCTTAGGACGGCAAACGACCACGCACAGTCCACTGCTCCCACTCCACTCACAATCGTGGAACCCTCCTTTTGAGTCGCCTATTACGATCAGGCAGAGGATGTTGTAGCCCATGCATAACAGCGAGAGATGCTGGTAGATGCTGGTTTTGGTGGCATTTTAAAGTCTACAAACCGTGTGTGTTTCAGGACGTCACTGGCGCCTACTATTAAACACGGAAAAGGAAATACGCACCCCGGAAGCCCCCTTTAAGTCGCTACTTAGAATCAGGCAGGGGATACCGTAGCTCTATTCTTAATCCCGAAGCCTCTGTAGGACTAGCTGTAGGCTGCGCGCGTCGTTATGCTACTTGATCATACCAACTCAGAAACCTTTGTGGGCTCAAGCACAACACTGCTGAAGATCATGACATGATCAAATGCATAGTAGGTAATTTACGATTCTATAAAGAACATACAGACAAAGCGACTTTAAAAAAGTAGGAGGTTTTCAATTCGACATTATATTTTTGAAGTTATACTTCTTTATGCGCGTTTACATTGTATGAGAGATGTGAGTGAATTTGTGAGCTGCGCGCGCAGGAACGACATGATAAAGTTAGCCACAGAATAGAAATAATAAAAACATATAGGTATATGTATGTATTTTCAATACTGAATATAGTTACAGTACTAAGGGCCTTGTTCACCATCTCCAAGTAAAGTAATGATTAGTTATCTCCCAAGTAAAGTTAATTGGTAAGTAAAAGCTATGAGTACGGCTCAGTTTATCATATGATTAGTGCTACTCGAACATCGTGAAATTGAAATTGAAGTTACGGGTGACTTTAACTGACAATTAGCGTACTTGTCACTTTACTTGAAGGTGGTGAAAGAGGCCCTTAGTTTCCATACTATAATAAAGAAAAGAAATATACGACCTCGATCAAATATTATATTACAAATTTCAATAATATTTACATTTGTATGTTACTATAGAGATTTTAATAGATCTATGATACAAGAGGAAGGTTTATATTATAATACATGAATAATATAGCAGAGAAACACTGATAATTTTAGACGTTTCTAATGTGATGTCGTCAATAAACATATTTTTTGCGCTTACATTGCAAACGCTGGGTGAACCCAACGTAGGGTTGCCATCCTTCCGGGTTTCCCCGGATTTGTCCTAGTTTAGAGGGCGTCCGGGGAGCGTCCGGACCGGACTTCATTGTTAGTCCGGGTTTAAAAAGAATAAAGTCTTGGGCCGCCCGCGACACACGCACTGTGCCCGCACGCCGCACAGTGGTCTGAAAATCAAGCTTCATACTCATAGAAACTGATTGTCAGAAATCAATAATTAAAAAATGTTATTGTAATAAGTACACCTCCCTTTGTTAACTGTTATAGTATGAAGGTCGTGAGTAGCTCCATGTGTGAGAAAAAAAATATTGTATTTTTTTTGTATGGGAAAAAAACTTCAAAGTGGATTTTAAAAAAACTGATCAGAACTGAGGGTCTGGTATTCACATGAGTTATTACAGCTTACATGGCGATTAAGATGACATACAATTGTTATGCCTTTCGGTGCCGCTTTGCATGTAGCAAGCTTTTGAAAGTTTGAGTTTTTGGTAGATGATTATTCAAGTCTTCATTTTATATTATAAGGATACCTATAACTTTCAACATGAAAATAATTGAAATTCGTATAAACACAAGGAATAAATACGTACTTAGGATATATTTAAATAATATAATTGTTTAAAAAATAGGAAATAAAATTCAATAAAAACTGTCAAAATTTTCAAATCAGGTCAAATTCCGTCTTACAGACAGGGAGAACTCCGCAGGCGTGGAACAGGAGCATTGTCGTTTTGTTCCATAAGAAGGGGGACAAAACACTACTAAAAAACTATCGCCCCATCTCGCTCCTGAGCCACGTCTATAAGTTGTTTTCGAGGGTCATAACGAATCGACTCACCAGAAGACTAGACGAATTCCAGCCACCAGAACAGGCCGGGTTCCGACGAGACTTTAGCACCATAGACCACATTCTCACAGTGAGGCAGATAATACAAAAAACACATGAGTACAATCAGCCCCTGTGCCTAGCGTTTGTGGACTATGAAAAAGCTTTTGACTCGATCGAGACCTGGGCTGTTCTGGAATCCCTGCAGCGATGCCAGGTTGACTATCGATACATCGATGTGTTGAGATGCTTATACAACTCAGCCATTATGTCCGTCCAAATCCAGAACGTCCAAACAAGACCTATCCAGCTGCACAGAGGTGTGAGACAAGGGGACATCCTGTCACCGAAACTGTTTACCTGTGCACTGGAAGACGTCTTCAAGTTATTGGACTGGGAAGGACGTGGCATACGCATAGACGGCAAATATCTCTCACATTTGCGTTTTGCCGATGACGTAGTCCTCATGGCAGAATCGCCGCAGGAGTTGCAGGACATGTTGTCCAGCCTAAATGAAGCCTCCCGACGAGTAGGGCTAGGAATGAACTTGGACAAGACCAAGGTTATGTTCAACGCACACGTTATTCCTAACCCTATCAACGTCGAAGGTACGACACTCGAAGCTGTTCAAGAATATGTTTACCTTGGGCAGACCATCCAGATTGACAGAAATAGCTTCGAGAAGGAAACCGATAGGAGGATTCAGTTGGGCTGGGCAGCATTCGGGAAGCTCCGTCATATATTCTCGTCATCTATACCACAAAGCCTCAAGACGAAAGTCTTCGACCAGTGCGTCCTACCCGTTATGACCTACGGAGCCGAAACGTGGACACTGACGATGGGACTGGTCCACAAGCTCAAAGTCGCGCAGCGAGCAATGGAGAGAGCTATGCTCGGTGTGTCCCTTCGAGATAAGATCCGAAATCAGGAGATCCGAAGGAGGACTAAAGTCACCGACATAGCTCTAAAAGCCAGCAAGCTGAAGTGGCAGTGGGCTGGTCACATCTGTCGTAGAGCCGACAATCGTTGGACGAGACGGCTTTTGGAGTGGAGACCGCGTTCGGGCAAACGTAGTGTAGGACGCCCCCCTGCGAGGTGGCGCGACGATCTGCGCCGGGTGGCGGGAAGTAACTGGATGCGTAGAGCCGAAGATCGGGCTCAGTGGCACGCCTTGGGAGAGGCCTATGTCCAGCAGTGGACTGATACGGGCTGATGATGATGATGATGATGATGATGATGTCAAAATTTCTTTATTTGATTATACTATTAAATATTATTTCAGTAAATTATATAATTAAATGTAGTAATACTCAGAGCTTTACATATATATTAATTATTCTCTATTACTAACTGCTTATAAAAGACCAATTATCTATCAAAGAGTATCTTCTTCATCAGAGTCCAGCATAGGTGCATTAACATCAACGAATTCAATATTCTCCTTGTCTATATCTGCATCATCATCACCAATGAGAAGAGATTTCATGTCATCGGTAATAGGTGTGCGTTTTGATTTTATCAGCTGTTGCCTTATGCTGGACAGGTAGGGATCTAACGAAACAAGAAGACCATTGAAAATGTCTTCGTTTGTTGCTTTTCGACAAAATTTTCGAGAATGGTCTTCTCGGATTTTTTTAAAATCTTTGTTTCTGGCTTCCGATGCCTCTTCAGATAATTTCCCAATGGGCATCATGTTAAAATGTTTAATGACTTCAGCACCGTGCATTAAAATTTTATGGACACTAGATGGCATGTAATACCAGCCATATAGTTCCACATATTTTTCTGCGGTTTGGTGCGCAATGTTTTTAAACGCATCAACATTAATGGGCTCTCCACAAGCCATCACGCGCAAAAGTGTCGCAAATCTTTGGATCAAACTAGGATCCAAGCCTGTAATAGCTGCAGTTCTGGCAGGATCACCAAAAAATTTTCTAGCTGTATTTCCATCGTTTGTGGTTCCGGAACCTGAAACAAAAAATATGAATCAACAAAACTTAATCCAAAACATTGCATGAAAACAGTTAATGATATTTGAAAATAATAGGGTCATATTCTTAACAACTACTTTCATAACTCACCTTGTTTAACGATGTCTACTAAGAGGCCCATTTCATCTCGGAACTTTTGCTGTATGGCTTGTTTTCTACTCTTCAATGACTCTTTGCTGTCTGCATCTCTGGCTTGCCATGTTTTGAAGTCGAGTCTATAGGAAATGTGGAGTAGACACTCCATACACCTAATCCAAGCATGAAGTGTAGATAAACCATACTGAAATATTTCTGTTGAAACATGTTTTCTGGAAACAAATGATTTGATTAATAATAAGATAAACAACATTACGGTAAGTTTAAATTAATTTGTAGAATTATTAATACTTACTCTGAGATCTTCTCTAAATTATTCATTTCCGAAGGAGTAGCTTTACAGATGTCACAAGTTTGCATTGAAGTATTTGATAGATGTGAAGTGATTTTACCATCTATCATAGTCATCAGCATTGAGTGCTTCACAGTATGACTTCCTATAATAGACGGCTCTAGTGCTGCAATCTCAGCTTCAATCATAGCTTGTTCTTCCTTTATATTCAATTTGTTTTCACTTGCAAATTTGAAGTAAAGCGGTCTGCATAACATTGTGGAAGATGGCTTTGAATTCTCCCATAACTTTTCTTCGCCACAAAGTGTCAAAGGCACAAAGGAGCACATAAAATTACTGTAATCATCTTCACCCCCTCTTCATAGTTTGCTTGTATAAACTTTGCCCTGAAGCACCATCAAAGCCCCACTTGCATGTAAGTGTTAATACTTTTCTGTCCAGACATGATTCCAAACGTAGGAATTTCCCAAGTCTAGCGACAGTTTTGTCCAAAATCGCTTGAAGCTTAACTTTTACCCCTCTTTCAGTGATATCTATAGTATTTTTTGGTGGGTAGCAGTCCTTCTTCGCCTCTAATATAGCAGTATATGAAGGATATAGGGGTATCCCCTCATCTTTTGCGCAAACTCTTAATGTTGTATACTGCCATTTTGAAAGTTTCAACGAAATCAGTATACCTAATGCTTTATCAGCGGAATATATGGGCTGAGCTTTCTTGGGCTTCAACAGTTGCTTTATCTTAGTAGCTTCCTCAGGATGTTCTGTGACTAATTTAATTATATCTGCTACGTTTTTGTTACCAGCACTTAAACCAGTTGCAAAAGCAAGGCTTTCATTGGTATGTGCTAGTAGTTCTTCCACTCTTCTTCTCTTCTGTAGCGGGCTTAGCTCAGAGAACACTTTTCTTGGACTCACCTCTGTTGATGTTCCAACACTGCAAGTCTCTGCATTCAACCCTAATGATGTTGATGCGCCCTCATTTACACTGCAGTCAAAACTAGAACATGGTTGCTGCTCTTCTAACACCAAAGAAGGTGTGATTTTTTCTTTTATGAACTCAGGCCATTTTATGTCTTCTTGCAGCCATATCTCATACTTTTTTATGAATGTTTTTCTCGTGCGATTACACGAGATCCATTTGTTTTTCAACGAACACACAAAAGTCTGACAGAATTGTTTAAATTCTTTATTTTCATTTTCTGACAAAGTAACGTTTTTCACCAAAACTTCAAATAATTCGCTGGGTTTTGAAAAACAGCTATTGTTCGCCACAAACATAAACATATCCAAATTGGTACTGAAGCTTTCCATTATAACACGAAAACAAATCGAACTAAATAAGTATAGTAAGCGCGAACAAGTGCAAAGAGCTACTAAATTAAGTTAGCATATACGTCCTATTTATATTATAACTACCCTCATTTACGCTTGCTGTCGTTAATATGCTTCTTATCAAAACTTAATAAAATTCAACAGCAATGAAGGTAATTACTTAATGAGTTACTTTATCAAAGAAATTTTGTAGTATAATGTAAAAAAATCTGCACCTTTTTATTGTATTCATAAAGAAGGTCATTAGCAAGTTGTTAACTAATGACAACGTCAGTAATGTTATGATCATGTAATTATATCAAGGGTATGATTCAACTACCAACAACTCAAACTTTCAAAAGCTTGCTACATGCAAAGCGGCACCGAAAGGCATAACAATTGTATGTCATCTTAATCGCCATGTAAGCTGTAATAACTCATGTGAATACCAGACCCTCAGTTCTGATTAGTTTTTTTAAAATCCACTTTGAAGTTTTTTTTTCCATACAAAAAAAATACAATTTTTTTTTCTCACACATGGAGCTACTCACGACCTTCATACTATAACAGTTAACAAAGGGAGGTGTACTTATTACAATAACATTTTTTAATTATTGATTTCTGACAATCAGTTTCTATGAGTATGAAGCTTGATTTTCAGACCACTGTGCGCCGCGACGAACCGACTCACTAAATACAGTGTCCCCCCGCTGTTGATATGTCCGGGTTTTGGGCTCTAAAGTCCGGGGTTTTAACGCGTCTTGTCCTGGTTGACAAATTTTAGAGATGGCAACCCTAACCCAACGAGATAGAACAAAATAATGTACTACAGTATTGTACACCTTAAAAAGGTCTACATATAAGTCGGCGATGATGTATGTCTATCTATCTATTAGAGATCCCACAATAACCATTTTTTGTCCTTTACTTTTTACGAAAAATAATGGCTTATTTACGAAGAAACTTTAAAGAAATACAGCATCAATCCTTATTCAATTAAGTACCTTCATTACATTGTGTATTTAATATAGATCAATATGGCTCTTTACAGTATGTAATTTAAAAGAATAGGTGTTTGGTTGAGGGTTCTGTGTGGCCTAAAGATGTATCAGAGAATTCAGAGATTAAACTAAAGTAAAAAACATCCAGTCTCACATAGATTTTTAAAATGTTATGGAGGTAAATAGGTACGATTTCGGTGAAAACCGAAAAATTTACAAAAAAATCTTTAAAAAATGGATGGTCAGGTCAGGTTTTTTGGCCAACTTTATTCTCCAAATGGGTCCCCGAACACGCCCACTTGGTTTGTCGGACCCTCTACCAAACACCCTGTATATTATAATTTAATGATCATGATTGACAGCATTCACTAAAGCAGTCGGGGGCATCGACGTCGACAGTTGTCAGGTCCATAGAACATATTATTAAAAGAGGTTAGAATGGAAATGTGGGCGGGGTAGACGCGCCAAGGATATGAGCAACTCGTATCTCTACAGAAACTCGCAATCGCGCTGCGATATGCGAATGGAGTTGTGGGCGGGGCAGACGCGTCAAGTGCTTGCAAATATGTGCGTAAGTTTCATTATTTATTTAAGAATGTAGTGGAGGTGAAAGGTGGGGCTGGATCGACGACACCGGTTTTTATACGAACGATGCATTATTGCCATTCTAGCTCTTTTTATATGTTCTGTGATCAGGACTGAAGGAAAATCTTTGTAATTAAATTTATATCACTTACTTATCGACTAATAACAAAATAGGAATACAAAGTTAATGTGATGACCCCGACTGCGTTAGTGAATGCTGTCAATCATGATCATTAAAATATAATATTAAATTAAAATATAATTTAAAAATATTTATTTTACCACTTGTTTTAAGCTTTTTTGTTCTTCACGCAGTCGGGTTTTTGTTTTTTTTTGTTTGTTACCTCAGAACTTTCAACTGAGTGGTCAGATTTTTATGATTCTTTATTTATTTATAAGCTGTTGTTTTAAGCTTTTTTGTTCGTCACGCAGTCGGGTTTTTTGTATTTTTTTTATGTTTGTTACCTCAGAACTTTCAACTGAGTGGTCAGATTTTTATGATTCTTTATTTATTTATAAGCTGATACCTATAGGTATAATATAATATCGCTGATATTAATTAATTTATGTCTTATCTTATTATCTGTTCTACTCTTGACGATTTAACTTTTCAGCCTCTGGTTCAACAACCTCACCATCATTGAAATATTCTTCTATATCCTGAAGAGTTTTATCTTTGGTTTCGGGCAGGTATTTATACAGGAGTCCAGTAAATATGCTGGAGGATATTCCGAAAAATAGAAAAGTCCCGTGCAATCCAAAACTGTTGAACAAATCTGGAGCTATTTTTATTATGACGGAAGATGAAATGTAAAAAAATAATCCAGTAATCAGTAACTGGACATACTTGAATCTTACGTGCAGTAACTCAGCGTATATTGACCCGCACAATATCATCGGCCCACATGCTATAGGTATCGAATAACACGTCATTAATGCTATTGACAGTACCTGATTCTCCAATATCAGGGAAAACTTCACAAAGTACATGTATACCGAGATTATTAAGAGGAAAAATATGCCGATACACGAAGACGTAAAAAACAATGTGCGTCTTTTCAGAATCTTAGCCAAGAAACATCCGACGTACATTGAAAATACAGTTATGCCGTCCAAAATAAGCATCCCAATGTAAGCAGCCCCTTCACTAGCGGTCATTTTTTTGAGAATATCAAGAGAATACGCGGTGCATAAATATTTTGCGGTACAATGACTCTGCATTGTGAGCATGGCTGCGATTAACAGTGGTTTGTAGAATGGCTTACAGGATACAGTTCTGAGAACATTGGTGACCTTCCAGTCGTCGTTAAATCTCGTTTCTTTGTTCTTATGCGACTCGATCAGTTCTTTAAGTATCTTTTCGAAATTTTCATCGGCACTATTAAGCCAGCGATAAGACGCTCGACATTCATCGAACCTCCCGTTTTTGGCTAACCATTGAGGAGATTCAGGCCAGAATACGAAAGTAAACGTATAAACAGAGCAGATGAATCCTGCGTAAGCTATACATTTCCAGTGAAAAAATGTGCCGATCGCATTCGCAGACCACATCCCCCACACTAGGCTAGCGGAGTGAACTGCAAGAAATACGCCGCGGTACTCAGGACTTGAATACTCCAACTCTATGACGATGCTGACGGTCAAACAGCTTGCCATACCAATGCCGACAATTATTTCGCTTATGAGAATATGCAGATATGTGGTACTGAGGAAGAAGATGATGTAGGCTATCAGGATGGCGATACAGTTTATGATGTGAAGAACCCGAGGTCCATAGATCTTCATTAACAGCGGCAATACAAATAACCACGGCACGGATGCAAATCCGAAGGCGGCATCTGAAGCAAAAATTTCTACTTACTATACAGTTCAAAATCAATGACAATATGGGCCTCGTTCACTATCTCCAAGTTGATTAGATACGTCTCAAGTAAAGTAAAAGCTATGAGTACGGATCAGTTTATCATATGATTAGTGCTATTCAAACAAACATCATGAAATTGAAAATGAAGTTACGGGTGACTTTAACCGACAATGACCGTACTTGTCATTTTACTTGAAGGTGGCGAAAGAGGCCACTAAAGTAATAAATGGGTAAACAGGTTACTATGAAATGTCGTGTTGCAACTATTCCCCGAACTCATTTTTAACTGATTTTAAAGCGGGCTATACATTTTTCTTACGGAGACGGATTATTTTTATCTTATTTAATATCATTGTAGTTTCAGTACTCTGGAACAGCCGCGCAGTACTAGCACATAGTCCCTGATGCCTTCGGGATTAAGAATAAATAAATAAATAAATAACGCTTCACACATAGCTTCACTAATAACGCTTCACTTCATAGCCGCACAGTAGGGTAGATATACCCTGTGTCGTGGGTGCCATGGACACACACAAAGACAGAAACACAAACACCCAGACCGAGAACAGAAATTTTAAACTCATCATTCAAATTTCTGCTTCGCCGGGAATCGAAGCCGGGACCCTCCGATCGGCAGTCCGGCATTGTAACCATTACGCCACGTGGGTCGTCAAATAAGCAACGGTTTCCCCTGCTTGATCGTCAGAGGCGACTAAAAGGGGGCTTCAGTGGTTGCGGTCGGTGAGAGTGGGAGCTCGACCTTGTCCAGCCAGCAGCCCCGGGAAGGACGGCGGTATGGGCGTGGCCGCATGCCGCTGTGAGCGCCTGAGGGTGCAGGAGAGCGCATTTTCATCGATATTTTAGTCTCTGCATAGAAGACCTATGTAAGTAAGGTAATAAGTATTTTTTTCTTAATGACAAAGATGTTCTGATTTCTTTGCTAACTCTTCATAAGGTTACGCACACGGACAGGCTTGTCAGTACACATCACTACTACCACAGAACATATTAAAAGAGTAGAATGGAAATGTGGGCGGGCCAGACGCGCCAAGGAATTTTGAGCAAACGCTCAAAACTCCAAAATCTCTAGAGAAACACGCGATCGTGCTACGATATGCGTGCTTGTGTGCGTGCTTGGGTGTGATTCGTTCATTTGAAATCGCGTGATTGTGCGGCGCTAAGATTGGCTAGATTTGAAAATGCAAATATGTGCGTAAGATTCGTATTTATTTAAGTACAGATGTAATGGAGGTGAAAGGCGGGGCTTGATCGGCGACACCAGTCTTCATACAAACGGCGCATTATTGCCGTTCTACCTCTCTTAATAATGTTCTGTGACTACTACAGAGTCGATCGAACTTCGTGAAAGAATATCTTTAGTTTATAAACTTACAAAGCCAAGAACCTAGCTCGTCATCTATCTCTTCTGTGGAAGCTGCCTTGCGTATCTGTGGTATGAGCACGGTGGGGGAGCCAATCAACTGCCCCAGCATGAACAACGTCGTCCATACTCCACTGCACACTAATAGCTAGAAATAAAGAGAAAAGTGCCTTTTTTGTATTGTTTCTATGGCTGCAACCTTTTTTGCGTCGCACTGCTGAGTAAGGGTCTCTCCCCATTATTGGGAAGGCCTTACTTACTCCACCACGCTGCTCCAATGCGGGTTAGTGGTCAACCCGCTGTCGAATGTTTTCAAACCGCCCGTAAGGCCTCCGAAAAGGTTTAACGACTATTATCTATCGACAACAATCAGGGCCGACGGCTTAACGTGCCCTCCGAAGCACGCATGAAATTTTATGCCACTAGATATAATAGGTACATACATTCGTGATGATTCGTTCGAAAAATGACAGCACTGTCAATTGTCATGTCATTGTATCTCAATTGATTTCATTCGAATCATTCATACTTCTATACTATCCATACTAATATTATAAATTCGAAAGTAACTCTGTCTGTCTGCCACGATTTCCCGCTTAAACTACTGAATCGATTTTAATGAAATTTAGAACACAAATAGAGTGGACCTTGGGAATGGACATAGGATGGTTTTTATCTTAAGAGAACCTTTAAAAGGGTCCAAGCGGGTGAAGCCGCTGGCGGAAGGCTAGTAATAATATAAATTCGGAAGTAAATCAGTCTGTCTGTCTGTCTGCTACGCTTTCCCGCTTAAACTACTGAACCGATTTTAATGAAATTTGGAACACAGATAGAGTGGACCTTGGGAAAGGACATAGGATGGTTTTTATTTTTATCCTACGGGAACCTTTAAAACGGGTCCAAGCGGGCGTAGCCGCTGGCGGAACACTAGTTGGAGAATAAGTGTTTTAAAGGTTAGAGAAGAGGTTTCATTTCATGCGTTTCATACGTTTCACACTCATAGCCCCACATTAGGGTAGATATACCCTGTGTCGTGGGTACCATGGACACACACAGAGACAGAAACACAAACACCCAGACCGAGAACAGAAATTTAAACTCATCATTCAAATTTCTGCTTCGCTGGGAATCGAACCCGGGACCCTGTGATTGGCAGTCCGGCATAGTAACCATTACGCCAGGTTAGTATAAAATATAACAATGCTTACCTGTCTAAAGAAATAAATATATTTTCGATGTCGCGCTTTCGATCCTAGAATAGTACTCGATTCCATTTTCAAATTGACGTCATTCACAATTTTTTAAATTAACGATAGAAACAGATTCCATTAAAAACAATTTTTCATACATAAATATGTGTCTCTTTGGCAAACTACTACTGACTAATACACTAATAGTACATAATTTTGACAAAAATAAATATTATGTACTTTTATTACTATTAGTATAGTAATAGGAATCAAACACTTGCACAAACAACTTTGGTTTTTGCGCACAAATATTTCATTTGACTGTGACTGTTTAATACACGATATAATAATAATAATATTTATTTATTTAAGGCAACAATATACAGGCCCAATTTTAATTGTTAGTAATTCTTACATTCTAATTATTATTTCTAGAGTTAGTTTTACATACATATACGAAACACTAAAATACCAAGCACATACATTAAAAACTAACCAGACATACTTACAATTAATATACAGACTAAAAGGCTGATTGGCACTCCCACCCAATTACGCCGCTACATGGATGCGAATCCAGTGTGCAAGCAGGGGAGAGTCCCATTTGCCTGCCAGTGTACTTAGAATGCTGTTGGGGCTGGTACGTAGGCGACTCAACAGGGACGCGCAGCGCTTTCTTATTATTGCATAGAAATCATCTATGTGCGCCTGGGAGAACATGGTGGACGCACTACAAAATCGTGGCAGCCCCATCAGCATTCTAAACCCACTCCTATATACAAATGTACTCTGTGTTATTGTATTGTATGCGCAGAGCGCTGTACGCCCTCTGCGTATAGTTGACCCATAGACTGCTCGTGTAAAATGACTGGCAGTAAGCGGTAAATAGTGTTGCCTTCACTGATTTAGTACATCGAGCAAACCTACGAGCCAACGATATACATATACCTAATTAATATTTTGTAAATTACACTTTCTAATTTTTAGGAACAAGTAGTTATTTGTATATTTTTTTAAATCCTAGTAACATTAGAAACTTTAGTATAAAAATAGGGCACTTAATCGATTTTGATACTTTATACAGAAATGCATATAATTTTAAGCGTTTTCAAACAGAATATACATAAAGTAAAGTATTTATTTTAGTTATTTAACATTTGGTAGCATTTTAAGCTAAGATTTCTGGTTAAAACTTTATGCTTAATCGCATTCTTTGTAGATTAACACTGGGCGATGGGGAGAGCTTAAGGTAGGCAGAAATATATATATATATATATTATAAAGTATTCCATATCATCAGCCAGTCTCCATATCTTACACATTAAATAACAATCCCTTTTCCTCTGGACACCTCTATTTTAGCCATACATCCCAAATCTATACAAATAAATAAAATTGGAGTGTCTGTTTGTAATTTTGAAATAACCGCTTTTTACTACATGTATATGAATATATATACGGTATATATACAAAAATAACATGTTTTACAATTTATATCTGTCCGTCTGTCTGTCTGTTTGTTCCGACTAATCTCTGAAACGGCTGGACCGATTTTAACGGGTCTTTCACTGGCAGGCTTTTATTGTGAAAGTCTAGAAAAATTCTAAAAGCAAAGACCACGCGGACGAAGTTGCGGGCGGCCGCTAGTATATACTAAAAATGCGGCAGTTTATGCTGTAAAAACGCATATTTCGACACTCTCGACAAGGGTATCAGATACTACTGCCATACTACTGCTTCCTGTTGACATTATTATCATTATTATTATCACAGAAATTCATCTGACAGCTGTCAGTGTTGTAAGATTCAACAATTACTTGCTTTTTAATTATTTATAGACAGTACTCGTTATAAAAGTAGGTATGTCACAAAAAATATATTTCTTATTCACTCGTGCATTATTCAGTGCGGCAATAGTGGTATATCGTAATATTCGCGTTTATATAATTTCGGGCTCGTAAGTGACTTTAAAGTGGAACATACTGAACTTAACACATTATAATAAGCGCTTACTATTTTCTAAGAACTTATAAAATAGTATGTTTTATCGATTCTATTACGAAGTGGTGTATTGTAGGTGGTAGAACTATTATGGTTCGCCCGGGGAAGTACCACCGCTGCACCCACTTCTGTCGTGAAGCAACTCTATTGTGTTTCGGTGGAAAGGTGCAGTTGCTGGCCACACTTACATGAGGCGACCACCAGCCTCCGGAGTAGCAGCGCAACTGCATACGACGTCAGACAAGACTTACCTATGCTTGCTTGAGGTTGTATGTAGATGTCCATGGGTTGCAGCGACTACTTAACACCAAGTGACCTGCATGCTCGTCTGCTACTCCATTCAAATAATAAAAAAAAGAAGTCGAATTGATAAAGATCGAAAAGTGAAATTTTAAACAAAAACAGTACCTACTTTAATTCCTGTAGCTTCGGGATTAAGAATAGAGCTACGGTATCCCCTGCCTGATCGTAAGAGGCAACTAAAAGGGGGCTCCCGGGGATGCGGACGGTAAGAGTGGGAGCTTCACCCGTCCAGCCAGAAGCCCCGGGAAGGACGGCGGTGTGGGCGTGGCCGCGTACCGCCGTGAACATCTGAAGGTGCAAGGAGCACATCTGCTCTCTCGAAGATGGGCCCGTTCTGGGACGCCGCGCGTGGAGGACACCGGTGGGTTCCAATGGAGATCCCGGAGTCCTCACAAACGCAGAGACAGGCCACCGAGGGGGTTTTAGTGCGGTGAAATCGTACATAACCCGGTATCCTCTCCCAGGAGTCGGGTACCTTTTGAAGGTTTCCCCCCGATACCAAAAAAATAAGAGCCGGTGAAGATCGTAAGCGTCGTGACCTTCACAGATCTGATTACTCGATGAGACATATTTTTTATCAAATATAATTTATAAACATACATGCCTATGATGAGTTGCCTATCGAAAAGTGTTCATAGCTATTTTTAATATAATTAATTTTTTTTCATCACCTCACTCTTGTTGTATACATAAATATAATAATATTATATATATAATAATATTTATATGTCCACCAATCCGCACTTGACCAGCGTGGTGGACTATGGCCTAAATCCCTCTTACTTATGACAGGAGACCTGTGCCCAGTAGTGGGACATAAAAAAAGATGAAAAAAAAAAATTTCACTAGTTATTAATTATTCTTGAAAACTAGCCTAATACAATTAAAATTGAGAGATTGAGTTAATTTAAATTGAGATTTGTCTGTAATGAATAATGATAAATTAGACTTGCCGTTATAAAAGTTTTCTGCCAGTTTAAATTTTTTTTCGTACAACTTATGAAAAATAGAACAAAAAAGCTGATCATATAATAACATTCACTATGCGATCAAACTAAGAACATGAATGAAAATGACCTTCAACTGAAACACATGGCTGTGGGGCAAAAAGAGTTGCCTTTTTGCGTCCCACTGCTGGGCACGGGTTCTCTCTCCATTATTGGGGAGGCCTGGAGCTTACTCCACCACGCTGCTCCAATGCGGGTTGGTGGACAAAATAAAAAAGATAAAAATACATACCTAATGTAACATAGTTTCTACCATAACAGCGGCTGTGTCGTCATAAAATGGCGTAAAGTCAATCCTATTCTTAATTTTTTTATTTCAATGGAGTAGCAGACGAGTATGCAGGCCAGGTGTTAAGTGGTCGCTGCAGCCCATGGACATCTACATACAACCTCAAGCAAGCATAGGGAAGTCTTGTCTGAGGTCGTATGCAGTTGCGCTGCTACTCCGGAGGCTGGTGGTCGCCTCATGTAAGTGTGGCCGGCAACTGCACCTTTCCACCGAAACACAATAAAAGTGGTTCACGGCAGAAGTGGGTGCAGCCAGTGGCGTAGCTAGGCGGACAAGGGCCCTGGTGCATAGGGAGAGAATCAAGCCCTCCCCCTCCCTCTTTTCATGTAGTTTGAACTTATATTGACCTTTAAAATTATTGATAGGAATAAGAATAGGAAACAGTGAGTTCGAGGCTCGAGCCTGCTCACAAGTTTTTTTTTTTCAATTTTTTTAATTTGATTTTATTATTATTATTTTCAAAGCTGAGGCTAGAGGGCCCCCTGAACTCCGGGGCCCTGGTGCACTGCACCACCTGGCCCTATGATAGCTACGCCACTGGGTGCAGCGGTGGTACTTCCCCGGGCGAACGAACCATAATAGTTCTACCACCTAAAAAGTAGTCACACAGTAGTATTTTTTTGTTCAAATGCTTGTTACTCCGGAGGTTTGATGGCCTACCCATTGCCACCAATTTAAAACTTGATATTGGGATCCCACGGAACTCACAAATTTTTTAGGCACACACACTGATTTTCATATATGTATAGGTAATTTCTAAATCAAAACAGATATGACGACCCGTGTGGCGCAATGGTTACCATGCCGGATTGCCGATCGAAGGGTCCCGGGTTCGATTCCCGGCGAGGCAGGAATTGAAATGATGAGTTTTAATTTCTGTTCTCGGTCTGGGTGTTTGTGTTTCTGTCTTTGTGTGTGTCCATGGCACCCACGACACAGGGAATCCTAGTGTGAGGCTATGAGTGTGTAGAGTTATTTTTTGTATTATTATTATTTTATTTGTGTTTCTTGATGTTGTTTCTTCATTTTCTTATAATTTTTTAAGGTTTTTTGCTTACGTTATTCGCTTCATACTTATAATCCTTTCTAATGCAGGTGAAACCGCGGGACACAGCTAATTAATAATATATACAATGTATTAGCATGTATTAGTAATCAAATGAATGGATCAATAAAACGATGAATGAATGAATTCATTAATAGGTTAACAAATAATAAATTAAATAAAAAATTATGTCTATTTCGTAACTTGTCTTTTATTAAGCCTACGGTCCAATAATAGTCATAGAAAACCAGTAACACTGTATATTTGTCACGTAATTGACATATTACAAGTTAAGGAAGTTAGTTCTCAACATAAATTAATTTGAACTAACGGATAATTAAAACTTCTCATTGAATTGGATCGATAATTATCTTAATAATATAGTTTTAGTTGAATGCCTAGGTTTATAGACCTAAACTCTAATGGATTAACATTATTTGATGGCAAGCGATCGACTTATATCTCCTTCGGTCTTAGATTTTTTGCAAATATTTGTATTACGTTTCACAAATAATAGGAAACAAAGTGTATCGCAGATTTAGTCGTAGTATCCAATTCGAAAGAAGAACATTGAATCGCGTAGTGTTCGTGGAACAATTTGTTTGAAATGGAGGTGCAATATGATGCTGTCAGTTTTGAAAAAGGAATTCCGGAACCAGAGACAGGAAACTGGAAGCCATTTTTGAGGCAGGTGTGTATTTTTATATACTCTAAGGAATTTTTTAGTTTGATTTATTTTTTCTCTTCCCAACATTTTAAAAATAGTAGCACCAGTACATCTTAAAAATATAGCATTTTTTTAAATGTTCTGCTGAATTGGACAGATTTTTAGAACTTTATAATTTATTTTTTCTCGTCTCAACAATTCTATATTTTTAAGATTTTCTGCTAAATAAGACACTATTTTAATACTTTGTTTATATTATTTTTAATTTCAAACAAGGTTCATTATCTTGGCCTATATGCAGTAACCATACATTTTTATTTCTTTACATTTTCTTTTATTTTTTATTATTTAAGTAATGTCGTGAATTTATAATAATTAGTCCTATTTGTTTAAAATTTTGCATACATATTGAGACTGACAACAATGTTTTTTAATAAAACTGGTCGTAATTCTACGATCACTTTTTTTTTGTTATCGAATAGCACCTCGGTCTTTTAACCATTTTGCCCATGTTAAAGAATTCCTTTTTAAATAGGTACATGTGTTGGATCTCCTAAGGTGGGTTTTAGAATTTTTGTGTATATTGAATACACCAAAGGATTTATGAACTGATATCGGCTATGCAACGCGATTATTGATTATCTTAAAAATATTCACAATGACAGCTTCCGTGGCGTAGTGGGTGATGAGCCGACTCCGAGGCGTGAGGTCGTGGGTTCGATTCCCACCCAGGACAAATATTTGTGTGATGTATTTGTTCTGTGTCTGGGTGTTAATTTATCTATTTAAGTATGTATTTTGAATTATAGAAGTATGTTTATCAGCTTTCTGATTACCATAGTACAAGCTCTGCTTAGTTTGGAATCAGATGGTGTTGTGTGAATTGTCCAAAGATATTTATTATTATTAAATATATTGCTTATGTTTATATTTTTAAGTACGTGACCAATGACTAACGAAACCCAGAGTAGGTATGTGACCCAGATTACTTCTTTTTGTGTGAGCCAGATACTTTTGAGACATAACATCTGTCGGGTCCGCAAGTTTTTAATAAATATATCGTACAAGTATTAACATTTTTTATTACCAGGTATGTTTTAAGCAGTTTTGAGATTTTTATTTATCACTCGACTTCCGCACGCGACTTCGCCCGCGTGACCCGTTTTATAGGTTCCTGTGGGATAAAAACCATCCTATGTCCTTTCCCAAGGTCCACTCTATCTGTGTTCCAAATTTCTTTAAAAATGGTTCAGTAGTTTAAGCGGGAAAGCGTTACAGACAGACAGACAGAGTTACTTTCGAATTTATAATATTATAGTAGGGATTTTTTCTAAATAGGTTAATGCAACATAATGTATACAATTTAACGACTTTCTATGTCTTCTACTTTAAACGTTAACTGAACATTTAAATACCTTTTTATTGTGTGATTTTAATTAATTCACGCGTAATTACCCTATAGACACTAAAAGCTTGATAAAAAACCATGATACGAAATTTTTACGATCTTGTTTTTCCTTGAAAATGGAAAACTAGATGTTTCCCGTGGTTTTACACGCGTTATAGCGCGATGTTGTTAACTGTCATCATTACCGTAAAACCCATACCCATCTATGGATAGGTCTTCAAAAATTATATTGACGTTTCTAATATCATCTTTTTCTAAACTGAATACTTTGCGCAAGAGACACTATCAAAGTGTGTGTGTCCCCCCCTGTAACTTCTAAAATAAGAGAATGATAAAACTAAAAAAATATATGATGTACCTACATTACCATCCACCGAAAATTGGTTTGAACGAGATCTAGTGTGTAGTTTTTTTAATACGTCATAAATTGTAAACCGTTTTACGGAACCCTCGGTGCGCAAGTCCGACTCGCACTTGGCACTTTATGTACCGTCTTATATGCTGAAAACAATTGTAGTTCCTATTGCAGAAAATAAGACTGGCAATATTTCAAGTAAATACAAAGTCAATAATGAAATAAATTAAACACCGTTAAATTACAATTAATTAAATTACAATCACAATTATAATAAACCAAATACAAATATATTAATCCATTAATGTCACGTTATAATATCATTAAACGCAAAAAAGTTCTAATTAATGTACTGTCCAATCTTTCCGATATCATTTTCAGAATGCTGTTGGCACGCCCCGTATTCTGGTTACCAAAGAAGCTATGCCGCATAGCTTCTTTGGTAAACCAGAATACTTTCATGCCGATATGCGTAAAGCCACACGTGCACCAGCAAACATGCTAGAAGCACTTTTTTTTTTTTATATGTAAACCGAACAAAAAGGCAGACGGGCCGCGTGATGTTAAGCGATCACCGTCGCCTATGGACACGGGCAACCCCAGGGGAGCCACCCGAGCATTGCCGGCTTTGGAGGAGTGCTTTTTTTACAGCTTTCTTGAAGAATCCCATGTTATAGTCCACTGGGAATGCCTCAGCTGGAAGGTTGTCCCATAACCTACACGTCCGTGGTAAAAAGGAGCGTGCAAAGCGGACTGTGGAGGACCGCCACGAGTCCAGGTGGTGAAATGAAAGCACTGCAATAACGGGGCAGCCCCAGCAGCTCTCTTAACCCATTATTATATTGAACGCGAAGAGCATTCAGCAATTTCCTGGTATAACTGGCCCACATGCTGCACGAGTAGAAATTCTGGCAGTATGACTTGGAATAAAAATATTTTTAGCTTGTTTACTGCAAGGTGCAAACCTGCGTGCCAGCATGCTAGCTCGAATCGCCAAAGCCCTACGCTCCCCTTCAATATCCATCTGGTTGTCTAGGCCTTCGGTAACATAGTCCCTGTAGCTTCGGGATTAAGAATAGAACTACGGTATCCCCTGCCTGATCGTAAGAGGCGACTAAAAGGGGACTTCCAGGGCTGCGGGCGGTGAGAGTTCCCGGGAGCTCGACCCGTCCAGCCAGCAGCCCCGGGAAGGACGGCGGTGTGTGCTTGGCCGCATGCCGCCGTAAGCATCGGAAGGTGCAGGAGATCACATCTGCTCTCCCAAAGATGGGCCCGTTCCAGGGCGTCCTCCCCAAACGCAGAGGAAGGCCACCGAGGGGGTTTTAGTGAGGTTCAAATCCCACATAACCCGGTGTTCTTCTCAAGGTGCTGGGTACCTTTTGAAGGTTTCCCCTCCTATACCAAAAAAAAGGCCTTCGGTAACATAATGTCCAAGATATTTAAAGTGTGTGAACCTGTTTAGGACAATCCCATTTAGCTTAATGCAAGGCACTCTCTCTGGATATTTACCGGAGGCTCCAAAAATTATGTATTCACTTTTCTTACAGTTATATATGTACAAGGCCATGATTGCGTGTGTAATTCTCACATACAGCTATCAGTTGCCTAAGTGCTCCTACCGATGGACTCAACAGCACCAATCGTCCGTAACTGATACTGTTTACACAGGTGTTGTCCATGACGCATCCAATACGGGTTACACGGGTACAACTGTGAGTTCAATTAGCAAGCCATTAACTCAGGCCATTAATATATAAATTAAAAAGGTTATATGTGCACGCTTTTTAAACTTAAGCCGTGGCTTCGATCTAGTCAACTATGATCTGCTGTGGACTTTTTATTATTGTCTGATTTAACGAAAATTTAATTTGACATTAAAAACTACTTAAAAAGAAAAAGATAAAATACAAATTTTACAAAATGTATATGCCATCCAAAAGACCCGATTGCGGCATTGCCCAGAACCCTTACAACATTAGTCATTACCTCGTTGAACCAAAAGACTGATTTTTTGAGCAAAATAACTGGCCCTCTGGTCACTCAAAGCGAGGACAAGCTTGGTCGACATATCCATGCAGATTTTTTTCATATCAGCCGACCATGGACCCAACGTCTCCATTGCAAGCGCCGCAAATTCATAATTTTTCGATATAGCACTATATTTGCGGCGCTTTAGAGGCTGAGCATGGTCTGCTGCGGCCCCTGCCTTATTGCATGTTCCTGGTAAATGTGAAGGGGCCAAAGTGTCAACACAAGTTACGTCCCATACCAGGGCCGACCAACAATATGTTGTGGACTAAAATGCTCTCTTCTTATATTGATCACAAAATTGTGGATCTGATGAGATAGTACGGGAACCAAACTAATTGCGTGAAATGGGGCGACGTAACCTCTAACTAGTATAGGTTAGAATGTGGTGTCCGCTAGGGAGGGTTGATCTCTCCGGATCTCTTCAATATATAAATAAATGCCTTGATAGAGGAGTTGATAGAGCGGCAAACTCAGTGTGAACCAGACTTCAAATACGGAGATTTTGTATAATACGTACCTACATATACTAAAATAAATGTTTCGAAAAATAAAATATAACAATAAAAAAAGGACACGCGAATGCTGACTTTGTTTCTATTCACAGTATCTACATATACGTACTTACGTGGTAATGCCTTTTTTCTTAAAAAATGTAAATCGTATGAAATTGAACCATGTGACGAAGATATAAAGAAGAAGAAGAATGCCAACGGGATTCTCCGCTGTCCGTCCGTCTGTCTGTCGTCAGGCTGTGAACCGTGATGGCTAGAAATTAGAAATTTTCACAAATGATGCATTTCTGTTGCCAATATAACCACAAATACAAAAAAAATAATAAAGCAAATGTTTAAGGATTAAAAAATCATGTTTATTGTATGGGAACATCATCTGTGAAAATTTCTAATGTCTAGCATCACGCAAGCAATCACGGTTTATCATATACAGCCTGGTGATAGACAGACGGACAGACGGACGGACGGACAGCGTAGGCTTACTAATAGGGTCCCATTGGCACCCTTCGGGTACGGAACCCTAATAAATTAGGATTAAAACATTGCCTGGAGCAAAATGACACAGCACATTTATTTGTAATTATTCGTAGTTAAGTTTTTAATTATTGTAATATCTGCATACCTCATATGAAGGTAAATATGGCGAACCAAATGTATAAAAACACCGTATGCAAACACCCATATTTGTGCAAATAAAAGTCTTTGTCTCTGTCATCCTGTCATTGTCATTTTGTAATAAATAATGTAGTTTAAAAAACTAAAAACACGCTATTGTGAAAATACGAACTAAAAAGTAAAAAATAAGAAGAAAATGTATTTTACTGTAAAAAAAAGCGTGGGGTGCATGGTGTCAATGGTATCTTAAAATCCACCCCACGCTTTTTTTTACAGTAAAAGACATTTTCTTCTTATTTTTTACTTTTTAGTTCGTATTTTCATAAACGCGTGTTTTTAGTTTTTTAAACTACATTATTTATTTTTAATTTTTTAGTTGGATTTTTTTGCAATAATTTCGTATCCCATTCAGCAACTCCTTTTATTTAATACCCATATCATGGGGGTGCATTTCAAATAGCCTGGCCGCCATCTTGAGGTGGCCGCCATATTGGATTTTTTAATGACGTTTCTTAGCTAGTCATGTATTGTCATCAGAACTCAGAGGCAGAGCGTGTGCAAAATTTCATCCTAATCGAAGACCGGGAAGTGGATCAAATTAAGATTACAAGATTTTCTTACATACATACATAGTTACAAGTGAAGCTAATATAAGCGTGTTAAAAAAAATGTCATTGGGTTGCACGAGCAGTTTTCAGTAATCGATTTGTGTTTTTATTACGCTGCTATCCGCACGTATTCGTAATATATTACGAGTATATCGCAAAATACGTGATAGGACACTGTGCTGAAATTCCGAGGAATTCTTGATAATATGTAATCTAGTTTAGGACCAGCGCTTCAACAAGGTAACTCCTGCCTGATAGTAAGTGACGACTAAAAGAGGGCTTCGATTGCGGGCCGCGGCAGTGGAAGGTCCAACCATCTAGTTAGCGGCCCCGGGAAGGCCGGCGGTGTCTCGCGCGTGGGAGACACCAGCACACACCAGTGTGTTCCTCTAGCTAGAGATTCGCCAGTTTTACCCAAGCGATCGCGTTGCGATATGCGTGCTTGTGTGCGTGCTTGGGTGTGATTCGTTCATTTGAAGTCGCGTGATTGTGCGGTGCTAAGATTGGCTAAATTTGAAATTGCAAATATGTGCGTAAGCTTCATATTTATTTAAGAACAGATGTAGTGGAGGTGAGGCTGGATCGGCGACACCAGTTTTTATACGAACGGCGCATTATTGCCATTCTACCTCTTTTAATATGTTCTATATTTTTTACAGTTACACATAGCCAGTGGAGTATGGACATTACTGTTCTTATTAGGACTCTGTACCGGGGCTCCGACTGTCTTCGTGCCTCAGTTACGAAAAGATCTCAACTCAACCGTGGTCATAGACGACGAATTGGCTTCATGGTTATGTAAGTAACAATTCTTACGCGATTTTTGAAAAAAAGAGTGCATAGGTTACTTCCTTTACTGAATAGTTACATAATAATTTACCTACTTTTTACATTTTTAATTTGCCTGCTACATCGATATAATATAAGTATATATCGATGGCCTGCTAATTACATACTTCATAGTGGCACAAGTCGAAGTTATCAATAAAAAAAATGTTACTATACATTAAGCATTAAAAACAACTCGATAGTTCATAAACTGAAACAGGTAGCTTATGAGCTATCGACTAACTCATTTATAACAAGATTTCATTACTAACTCAAAAATCCACCACTTCGAATTGTGCCACTATTAAATTCATTATGCGATTTACTTTTTTTAATTTAAGTTCTTCGTAATTCTTTATGATATATGTTCAGCGTTTCCTTTTTAAGTGAACAATATAACATATAACTATATCAATTTCAGATTCCCTCTCAAACTTGTCGGCAATTCCATGGGTTTTCGTGCTGCCGACATTCTCCCACTTCATCGGTCGAAAGATTCCTTACCTAACTGCCTGTGTCTCAATGACTACAGTTTTCATCATCTTCCTGTGCAGCTCAACGCCCTACCAAATCCTAATAGCCCAAGGAATCCAAGGATTCGTGAACGCATCTAATATTTCCATAATGTTACACGTCATCCCCGAGTACTGCAGCCCTAGGTACCGGAATGTCTTCTTTAACATCCAATCTACAAGCTTTTACTGGGGAATGTGGATTGCTAACGCGATTGGCACCTACTTGCCCTGGAAATATATCTCGGTGGTCGGTATCATCTGCTCACTTTACACATTAACCATCGCCTTCTTCCCTGAATCACCGCGATGGTTGGCTAGTAAAGGAAAACTTGTGGAATGTCAGGCGGCTCACAGATGGCTACGCGGTTCTAATCGTGAATCAGAAGAAGAACTCCGTGAACTCATTAAAAATCAACATGAATATACTCTGAACGTAACCAAGAAATTAAGTTGGCTTGAAACTGTTAAATGCAAGCAGTTTTATTTTCCACTTTTCTTGTCGATCATTGTCGGAGCGCAGTATAACTTCTCGGGAAAATTCGTCTGCAGCATTTACGCAATCGATATTATTAAGAAGATTACTGAGAACGAAAAGGCTGCATATACCGGCATGTTGATCTTGGATGGTGTCACCGTTTTCGGAATGTACATCGGGTCATTTCTCTCTAAAATCTTTAAGGTTAGAACGCTGTATTTGAGATTATCTTTCCTTAGCATATTTTTTATGTTTGTGCTATCTCTGTATTTATTTTTAGCAAAACTAGGCATTATTCATGAGAATATTATTGCGTCTTTGTGTTTGTTGATTGCTTATTCGTTAGCCATAAGCTGCGGCCCAATTTTTCTCGCTATGTCAATTTACAGCGAAATAATATCAATTCGATACGCCGCTGTCTCATACATGATTTCATCGTTTATTTTTTTGACGTCATGTACGGGAATGTTAAAGTTCTCTCCAATTATTTTTAAGCGATTCGGAATGCATGGTTCTTTTTTCTTCTACGGCGTGGCTTCCGGTATTTGTACCGTGTTGTTGTACATTTATTTGCCAGAGACTAAAAATAAAACTCTCTTGGAAATAGAAGAATGTTTTAAAGATAAAAAGAGGATAATTGCTGAGACTGAGGTGTTAACATGTAACAAAGGGACAGGTAGTTGACAAAAACCGATAAGGAATTCCGTACGAATTAGATAATGGGAAGCATCATTTAATTGTTATGTAAAGATATCCAAATACCATTAAAATTTGCATTTTGCGGCATCAAATTACGCGATGTTTACAGATGTGTTATTTGATCCAGTCCTATTTTTTTGAATGGTAATAAAATTGGCACAAGATATGTGATATCTTCAAGATATATGATGGAAATATATAATACGTATTAGGTGGATAGTTGTAATAATCTTTTTAATTTACCTACTATAGGTATTATTAGTCATTGTAATAATAATATTCAATGGTCAGAACTCCGTCGAATGTCAAATGAAACACAATTTAAACACTTTTGAGGACTTATTGGCATTAACACATAGTATAGACTTTGGCATTATGACTTTAAAATTTTACACGGGACTTTCATTAATAAGCTCAGGGATTTACTTTTTACATATACATAAATCTTTACACCTAAACTCCGGCAATAAAAACCTCTACACCACACTTCCCTTTTCCCTTTCTTTCTTCTTTTACACCCCAACAATTCTTCCTTCTCCAAAACAGATC
This sequence comes from Pyrgus malvae, assembly GCA_911387765.1. Classification (NCBI taxonomy): domain Eukaryota; kingdom Metazoa; phylum Arthropoda; class Insecta; order Lepidoptera; family Hesperiidae; genus Pyrgus; species Pyrgus malvae. The sequence goes on along the minus strand of OU426976.1, from coordinate 5,956,163 downwards.
CCAAGAAACACTCCTTGCAATTTTTTCTCCAACTCCCTTTTGTTTTTTTTTCCTTCAATTATGGCATCGCAAACTCTGCATATTGCCAGTGTCAAGTATAATTTTTGCATTACGTTTTTGCCAGTTCCCCGTGAAACTAAACGAGTAATAGTTAAAGTCAGTATGTCGTCAGTAATCAGTCAGTCAAGTCAGTCAGACATTCAAATGAAACGATGGCTTCTTTACCAGAACGTGACCAATGGAATTTTGGAGGCAAGCCGAAAACAACCTATTTTCGCACTGTTATTTTAATTCATTACACTCGTGCACTATAATTAACCTATATCGAACAAAATGCCATCAAATTTATCCGATATAACTCAAAAATACACCAAGAAAGTAAAAATAAAACAAGAGCACAATATGTCTTTTTCGACTTCCCGGCAAAACTCAGCCTTTTGCTTTTTCTTTGACAATAAAATTGTCCTTCTTCCATTTTTTCGTTCCGATTCAAAAAACCCTCGAATTTTTTTTTCAGCCAGTCAACTTCCTTTGTTTGCTATGTAATAGCATCCTTTGTTTTTTTTTTATAGTTAATAAATTTGCAATTTTATTTGAAGCTCCTTATTCCTGTTGTCTTATTATAATGTTTGTGTTATGTTTTAATGTAAGAGCCTGAGGATGGTCACAGTTTTTGTATTATGACGTATACATACATTAAAGTTATAACTTAAATTTTAGATAACGTAAGAAACAGACTTTTCACGAAGAATCTCAATGACTTTAATGAATAATTTATCCTACGTTCATAAGTTCCGCCTTTTAAAGCCAATCGGCTTTGATTGATTTTTTTTTTATTTGCATGGAGTAGCAGACGAGCATTCAGGCCACAAAGACCAATAATCCTAAAGACAGCGGGTCGGTGTAACCACTTTGTTGGCATCTCTTTTTCGCAGCCAGTGTTACCCACTTATCATATTTTCCCCCAAATTTGGTAATCTACAATATCAAGCAAGTAAACTATATAAACATTGGCAGACCAAATTGTGAAAGGATTTATATGCTTGTGCATTATGGTTGGTTGTTTGTGAGTTTAGATTGGTTGACTGGCATAAAGTTAATTGGGTCAGCAAATTACAGGACATACATATAGGAGAAAATAAAAGACAAATACAAAGATTTTTAATGGCACCAATATGGGTGTTTACAAAAGCTGTTAATACATATTTAGTACGTCATATTTACCTTAATGAGCTATGCAAATATTACAAAGATAAAAGTAAACACTTAGTTATAACGCAATATATAAAAATGTACATTTGTATCAATTTTATTATTATTTTTCTTCTCTTTATCCTTTTGGTCAATAAATGGCTTTCAAAATAGACCGAACAAATTCGGAATTAAATTGATGGTTGCCAGTCAATACGTCCAGTGGCCTGAATCCATTTATTTTCGGCAAGAGCGTCAGTTGGAAAACTGAAAAAAATATGACAGCAACATGAGATGAAATTCGTCTGGTAAACTTCTCATAATGTCTAATACAAAATGTATGGAGTATCTTTTTATAGTCTGTGTGAGTGAAATTTAATATGTCGGGAAAATGCTCATAACGTGCACCCCAGGCGCGGTCCCAGGTGGGGGGGGTCACAGGACATGACCCCCCCCCCCCAATCCGTTAGTCATGCGTACATGGAAGGTAAAACAAGCGAATTTGAGACACTTCTTCCCTCAAATTTCTTGGCGACCCTCCCCCCAAAATTGAAGGCTGCGACCGCGCCTGGTGCACCCAGCCTATAACATTTTACTGGTCTCCACTTAAATAGTTATATATAAACAGGGGGTATTTGAGCCTCCCGCTTGAAATGTAACTAACTACTAATGAGGTAACACATAATCTTTGATATTATTATTGTCACTGTTTTTGTTAAAAATAATTATATTTAAATAAGATGGTTAATTTTTTACTAATACGGGGAGGATATTTTGATTCGAGATCTGACAACACAATTTAGAATTTGACAATGTTTGAAATAAACAAATATAAGTTTATTTTCACGAATTTCACTATATTTACGTTGAATGACTAGTTATAAGACAAAAGTAATTAAATATCTATATATAAACAATACATATTTAGTACATTTTAAAGAGAAGTATTTAACTTACGCGTAAAATGTAATACCTTCCGGCAGCCTTCCTGTTTACGCTCACTGCGGCTCTTACAACCTAAAATACTGCAGCTCACCATATTATGGAAATAGAAAAATGTTATTTGCTTTTAATACAACACAATTTACAGCTGTGAGAATCGATTTTAACACATAAATATTATAAAACAACAATGTCACCCCGACTTCCACAGTTTGCCTGCCACATAATTAAAGGGCACTGTCAAAATATGTGGTTACACCGAAAAGGACAGAAAATCTCGCTCCCATCTCTTTTTAACAAGTTCTTTAAGTATATTTCGATCTCGCTTTAGCGTGCCGTAATGAAAATATGCCTCTGTCTATAGTACGTAAGTACATTATTCTTAGTTTAAGTCAGGCCACGTGGTATTAAGTGTCGCTGCAGCCCATGGACATCTGCATACTACGACATATTATACAATGTGGTTGAAAATAAATAATTTATTTAATCGACATTTGTATAATTTAATTATAATTTTTTTGTTTAGTATTATTTAATCTGATTTTTGTTTAGTTTTATTTCTGACTTAAGTATATTTTGACTTTGAATTTTTTGAAATGATTGTTTATATTGTAATGTGTTATGTGTTGTTTTAATTTATTTTTTTGACATGAAATTAACCGACAATTTTTTATTTATTTATAATTTGATGTATAATTTGACATTTAATTATATGATATTTTAAATGTATATTTTATATTTGTATAGCCAACATAAAATATAATTAAATAATGAAATATGATATGTAATCTACGCTAACGCATTAGGTTAGCCTGTTATGTTAGCTGTAATGTGTTCTGATATAAAAAAATATAAAAAAAACCTCAAGCAAACATAAGTAAGTCTTGGCTGTGGTCGTATGCAGTTGCTCTGCTACTCCGGAGGCTGGTGGTCGCCTCATGTAAGTGTGGCGGTATACTGGTTTCTTAGCCTGTACTACAAAATTTATAAGTTCTTTGACGTCAGACCGCTGCAAAAAAATTAGCTAAATATTTTGTACAATAGTTGTATCGTGTATGTATCTGTGATTTAGGAAAAACTATTGACGAGTTGTTATTCCGATTCGGTCCGATTTAGCATACACTGCTGGTTATCTGAGTACATTGTAAGAAAATACTCAAGATAACCATAGCAATGTATGCCAAATCGGGCCCGATAAATAGGGCCGCCTAATCGCCCTTTTAGTATAATTTAATTATTGACATAACTGTATGATTATTATAACATATTTTTTGTATTTTTTAAAATAAAAATCTATAAAACCTTTTAATTTGAATGTAATCTGTTGTAACATTAATTAATATTGTAATGGAATAATTTTAATTTTATATGTTTCTACTTGATTTTTGTTTTTCGATTCTGTACGCCCATAGTGGCAGAATAAGAGCGACTGTCACATATTGTTATTATAATCCAACTATGTGAACTTATTCGAAAAATAAATGATTGATTAAAAAAAAGAACTTTTCCAAGTAACTAAATTAATTTAATATTCCTAGTTCTTTTATTGTACCTGCGTTACTTTCGTATTGTTTTATTTATTTATTCAGTTATGTACACACAAGTTGAGAGAAAAATAAATAAGAAATTAATACACAAGACGAGTATGTACAAAGGTACTACTTATTTCCATTGGATATCTCTTCCAATAGACCTGAGACTGGAAATAGGTTAAGCAGAAGGTAGAGCGTGTACAAATAAACTACAACAAATTAAATGTAAATCCATGGGGCTTTATTGGCGGGAAGTCTGAAGGGACAAGTTGTGCTTTTGTTTTATTTTCATTTTCTTGGTGTATTTTTGAGTTATATCAGATAAAGTTTATGGCATTTTTTCCGATATACGTTAATGACAGTGCACGAGTGTTGTGAAATAGAATACAGTGCGAAAACATGTTTTTTCGGCTTACCTCCAAAACTCCTTCGGACATGTTCTGGTAAAGTAGCCATCGCTTTACTTGAACATCTGACTGACTAGACTGACTGATACCTGACAACTTACTGATTTATTCTACGATGCAGAAAACTTGACACTGGCAATATGCACAGAGTGCGATGCCATTATTTAATAATGAATGAATGTAAATAAATACATATAGATACATACATATTTATATATATACTTACAGAATATATACTTATATACATACTATATACCCATGAGATGGATACATACTTCTGAAACGCTCATTTTATATCACTAAGGAAAGAAAGTGTTCTTTAACACGTTTCTTAAAAGTAGCTCCTGATGTTAAACGGTAGGGAGTTCCACAACCTTACTGCGTCAACTGTGAATGATTTCGAGTACGCAAAGGATTCAGAGCTTCATAACGTTATAAAAAATATCAAAATATAATGTTATATAACGTTAAACGTATTTCGTTTCGTTATTATTTTGACATTACTAACGAAACGACGAATAGCGGTATTAAAAGAATAACGTTATGAAGTATCAAAATCAAAATAAAATAACGTTATAATATCGTTATTACTAAGCGATATTGCCGCGTTGTTAGCTCGCTGCATATGATAATTATTATTCCCCGTAAATATAACGTTATTTATATCGTTATTTTCTAAATAGCGTTTACTGATATAGCGTTATTTTGACGTGTAAATAACGTTTAGTTGTAAAACGTTATGTTTTTTATAACGATATGGGCATAGGTAGATAATAACGTTATGATTTTATAGCGGTATCATAGGTAGATAATAACGTTATGATTTTATAGCGGTATTTGAAGCTCTGAAAGGATTTGAATAAAGGGAAATTGAGCGAACTTTTGTGGACTGATCTGCAGGGAATACCGGAGGGGCTAGAAAATGAAAAGCGTTCACGCAAGTAAGATGGGTAGTTATTATTTCGTAGGATGTAGAAAAGCAAACACAAAATCCTAGTTTTTCTGCGAAAGCGAATTGGGAGCCACTTGAGATCCTTGCGAAGGTGGGCAACAAGGTCGAATTTTCGAAGTTCGAAGATAAATCGAATGCATACATTTTGCAAGCGCTCAAGTTTATTTAAAAGCTCCTCCGTTGCATCTAAATAACAGGCGTCAGCATAATCTATTATCGGTAGAATAGGTGTTTGTGCTTTTTTAAGGGCAATAAACTTTGGAGACATTTAAGCGAATGTATGGTTTAATGCACTTTACGACTAACTTCGCAGACTTGGTCAGTCCAGGTGAGATTGGTGTTAAGAATAACTCCGAGATTCTTCACCTTGTCTGATAATGGAATAATATCATTACCTAGGGTAATAGGCCTCAGCTCCCTTATATTTATACCTTTATATGAGTACCTACTGCCTATAATTATTAATAATAATAAATAGTAATCAATTTATTTCAGACATTAAATCCATAAATTGTATTAGTATAACAAATGCTTACGTAACTATGTAAGTAGAAAAAAAATACATCCGTTAATGTTTCTTTTAGGAATAAGCAGTACCTTTGTACTATATTTCTTTTACTTTCAACACTGTAATTATTGTATCTGTGTACATAAACGGTTAAATAAATAAATAAATAAAATACATCCATGGGTTAGTATATAAACTTATCCTATGTTAGTAATTATTTTAAACTTATATACCTAACAAAAAGACTATATACACACACGCCTGTTCGGGAGCGTGTGTGCCCTATTCCAGGCGAACCACAGAGGGCTGTCTAGCTTGTACGCCAATGTGCTGAGGATGGTGTTGGTACTCCCCACCAGCCGACTCATCATTAATGCCATACGTTTGCGGATGAGCGCGTAGAAGTCATCCACACTCGCCTCCGCAAACATGGATGCACTACAGTAACGGGGTTTCCTAGTACCGTAGTAGTAGTAGTATTGCCTGCGATTTACTGGTATTAAAGTGAGCAGCGATGGCCGAGTGGTAAAAGCCGCGGTCTTCTACGCCACCGATCCCGGGTTCAAATCCTCGGCGCGCACCTCTAACAAAAATTTGTAATGTGCGAATTTATCGCTGCTCCACGGTGATGGTGAATATTCGTGATATTTCATTAATTACGATGTTCTCCATCGCCGTGCATGCCTGAGAGAAATTCATAATTTCTCGAAAGCATGACGTCCACCAATCCTCACTTGGCCAGCGTGGTGGACTATGGCCTAAATCCCTCTCACTTGTGAGAAGGAGACCTGTGCCCAGCAGTGGGACATAAAAAAAAGGTTGAAAAAAAAAAGATGAGTCCAAAAGATTTTGCCCATGTGTCGATGCGACTTAAATCGTTATTCAGCCACTTATATTACATCACATCTAGTGCGATTATCGCATATTTACAGTAATTTTAAGAAATTGGAGGATTTTTTATCACTCATAGCAGTCATAGCCCCACAAAGGTGTACCCTGTGTCGTGGTACCATGGACACATACAAAGACAGAAAGACAAACACTCAGACCGAGAACAGAAATTTAAACTCACCATTCAAATTTCTGACTCGCCGGGAATCGAACCCGAGACCCACCGATCGGCAGTCCGGCATTCATTGCGCCACGTGGGTCGACACAGGAATGTCGCATTAATTTATAAAACTTCCTTTATTTCCATTACTATATAATTATGTAGAAATAACGGAAAAATCTAATAACAGTACCGTTAATAACAGTTATTAACAGTTACTGTGTTAATAACAGTTACTGTGTGACGGATAATTTCAATTCAATACTTGTCTACGAGTATACTATAATTATGTAGAAATAACGGAAAAATCTACAGCGTTAATAACAGTTATTAACATTTACTGTGATTAGGCATGATGACACTATTAAAGAATCAGAGAATAAATGGTTTCACAGAAAAATATATGCTAAAAATGTTCTAAAATATGATCCCGTTTTAATATAAACATTAAGATTAATAAGATTTTTACTAAAATAAAAGTATTAAAAACAGCAATCGGCCATGTTATCTGAAACGCCAATCAAAAGGAAAGACGTCACGTCTCAGTTAATGTCATCGTGTTGCTTGATGTTTGACAAGCAAGCTGACGCCTACGAGCGTTTTCGCGCTTAATTCAAATTACATAGCAGAAAATACATTAATTTACGTTAAAACTTAAGTTTATTACTGAAATAAACTTTTTTTCGAAACTAGGAGACGTGTACCTACAATAAGGAAAGGTATTTAAAAATCTGCCATCATGCCTATTTCAATTCAATACTTGTTCGACGAAGTTTATTTATATAAGTAGAGAGAATAATTACTACTGAATTATTTTTCCCTGAAACGTATTTTTCACACATAGGCTTATTTGCTAAAAGTATATTAAAAAAAAAGTATTTATTTGGTATACTAAAGGAGTTTTGGTGGGAAGCCGAAAAAGAAAGTGTGCTCTTGTTTTATTTTTACTTTCTTGGTGTATTTTTGAGTTATATCGGATAAATTTGATGCCATTTTGTTCGATATAGGTTAATTATAGTGCACAAGTGTTGTGAAGTAAAATAACAATGCGAAAATATGTGTTTTCGGCTTGCCTCCAAAATTCCATTGGTCACGTTATGGTAAAGAAGCCATCGCTTAACTTGAATGTCTGACTGACTTGACTGACTGATAACTGACGACTTACTGACTTTACTATTATTACTCGTCCAGTTTCACCGAACTGGCAAAAACGTGATGCAAAAATTAAACACGCTGGCAATAAGCAGAGTTTGCGATGCCATAATTGAATAACTCTTAATTATATCAGCTACCTGCCAGTGAAAATCCCGTCAAAATCGCTCCAACCGTTTCAGAGCTTACCCGGAACAAACAGACAGACAGATAGACAGAGAGAAAAAATTGCAAAAACTGTTGTTTTAATATATGTACCGTTTATACATTCATATGCATTTAGTAAAAAGCGGTTATATTAATATTACAAACAGACACTCCAATTTTATTTATTTGTGTAGATAGATATGGATGTGGAAGTGTAAAAGGCACAAAACGTCCCTTAGCTTACAACACCGCATAAGTCATATTTACCAACTTTTCAGGAGACGGAAAAAACTGCCTATTTTAAAAAATCGGTAAAATTTTGCTGTTTTTACGTAATAAATACCTTAGTTAGCGGTTGAAAAATAAATATTTATACTTATATCGACGATTTACTTTACTTTAACTGTTATTTTATGACTTGAGCGGTGTTCACTGATATTTTATTAGATTAAGGCGGTGTTGTTTGCGGAAATGTTAGGGAATAAGGTATTAATAGATGATTTACAAAGATAAGTTTTTATTAAGAAATATTTCAAGAATAATTAACAATCGTTATAACATAAGCAGTGGCGGATTAAGACCTTATGCCAGCCCTATAGCACACCCGCGACTGACTAAACTGAAGAAGACTAGTAGGAACGAGTGACACTGAAAGCTCAAACGATAGGGACTGCGGAAACGAGGATCAATCTCTTTACCCAGGCGACTCATGATGACTGCCTCAAGGTGATTTCACTCCGACCACTACCGTTACCCGCCGGCCGAGTCTGACTAGCAGTCCTCCTTATTATACAACGGGGTGCCTTTACTATCATTCTGAGGGTGTCATATTTTTGCGGTGGCATGATAAGCTACCACCTGGAAAGTGTTGCATTCGTATTTTACCGACGTTAACGGTCATGTCACTTATATAGGCACACGGGCAAAACATAATCATCATCAACGTCATCTTCCCACTCCTCGAGGTGACTTTCGAGGGTTAGGATTTCTTTGTATAGAGCGCGCATAGCTTGGGCGATACACGGTTCCCCTGAGGGACACCTGCGCATATGGGTCGCGGTTTATAGGAAATACACTCCACCGAGATGTAGAATGATAGAAGAGCTTCATCGGCATCGAAAGCGAAAGCACTGGGGGCCATACACGGTCGAATGCCTTCTCTGTATCGAAAAAGACACCGACAGTGTGTAGTTCGTTATTGGACTCATTTGCCAGCTTAGACAAAAATACCCCTGGTTTTGGGAGAACTATTATTACCCTTCCCGTCTTCCAGATGGTAGTGAAGTGACCTGGGCGCAGAATGCCGTTAAAGTGCTAAGTCACTGAGGACAAGGCTCTCTTTGGCAGCATGGCCATCGCCACGTTCGGTGTGTTGTCAGGGCCTGGAACCTTACGCTTAGGTAAAATCAAGGCGACCTTCCGCGTCTCTGAGTGAGAAATAAATTCCACCCCTTCGAGCGACGGTTTCGGGCCATTGAGAATCTCCCCTACACGATCTTCTACGTGCAGATAGGCAGGTTTGCGGAGCGAACTGCTCTTGCCTCAGCAAGATTCACCTGCTGCTAAACAATTCTATTGTGTTTAGGTGGAAAGGTGCAGTTGCCGGTCAGACTTACAGGAAGCGACCATCATGACATCAGACACATTCGGAGTGGCAGCGCAACTGCATGCGATTATAATTGTCACGGAGCGTAAAGTATTTTCACGAAAAATGTATGACAGACTAACGACTTGTGCGGTGTTGAGAGGCCAATCGACTTGCGCGCTGTCACTACTTTTCGAATTACAGGTTCTAATTGGTGGAAAACGATATAATGTGACCAATGGTTAGACGCGGAATGAGCAGCTTCATCCAATGGCATTAAAATGTAAAAACCGCCAATTTTCGACTTGAGCGGTGTTGTAAGCTAAGGGACGAAAATACAGAATCCAAGTCGTAAGAACTGCTACAATTTTAATTTGTCAGTTTGACGTACACAGTGACAGATGCCTTTATGCTAGTGTTAGTACTATTAATAATTATGCCTGCATTCAGGGAAATTTGATAATGATGTGCAAAAGATAAAAAAAATACGAAATGTAATAGTTTGAACGACAAAAAATAATTTTTCACTTTTTGTTCCATAGATGATAGTAGTCAAAATTACTTACGATTTTTTTTCTCTAATTCTTAAATTTATTCGTTTACCGAATTTATAGAATGCTTGCTAGGGCACTATCAATAGCAAAGTCATGATAAACAAACATTTTTAATGTTTTGCTAAATCAATGCTAAGTGATATTGAGCAAACCGTATATGTAAGTTACTTCACTTTCTTTTTAAAACGGAATATTATAAAGAAAGGTTGAGAGCGCTTATCCATTCCCGGTACATTTTTCGAGGAAGGTTTTAATTAATCTAGGCTAGAGGTTTTAGGCAATAAGCGGTGTATAGACTTATGTTTGACATTTCTAGGAAATGACCATGGTTATTATTTGTTAGTTTTTTGTTACAGTAGTAAATGATTGTCACAGGAGTAGATAAACGACCAGAGTGCAAGCTTCATACAACCGCGCGAATCGGTTGCACTACTACAAGCACGCGGAGCATGTGTGCGTGACCACTGGCCGCTTGTCGCGTACGCGGCGAGACTGGAAAAAACCGGTTTACGTTGGCACAGCCAGTTGACAATCTCAGGGTATGTGCGACGTACGTTTTTTGTTTTGTTATTTAATTTTGCAAGTTTGAATATTTACTTAATATAAAAACGTGGTATTTTATTAATAACAATGGTTGTTTACTGTACTGTTTGTATGAATAATACTAGAAAAAATAAAAATATATCATACTTTAACTATCCCAAGGAGTACAATAGGTAAGTAAATATTTGATTATTACTTTTTCAAGTACACTACACAATGTGCTTTTACCTTTTTATTGTTATTACGAAATTTTACAAAACATTTGTAGGTATGTGGGTGGGTTGGTATGTGTGTGTGTTACGTTGAAATATCGCAAGTAAGATTTGAACCACTTCCCGATGTTGTATACTTACCTGCGGAACTTTGGTGACAATCCAATAATGATAGATATAACTCCTGACAATTTTATCGCATTTGTTGAATTGCTCGAGCAAAAGTTTCGCGAATATTTTGATCTTGAAGTAAATATTGTCAATGTTGGCAACGAAATACTTCAACATATTAAAAATTGCAAATTTGTTATGCCATGTGAGTGTTTCCCATTAGATTACTTGAAAAAACTATATGTTAGATTTAGAATTTACCACACCATTAAAAGAAACAATAAATTATTAGAGTAAGTATTTTGTAAAGTATTCTATCATACTGAATAATAAAACTATTTAACAAATGTTTTTATTTTATTTTATTTGTCTTAACCTATTGTGACAACCCTACCAGAATAGGTAACAATTTTTCCCGTTCTTAAGAAGCTTGCACTCTGGTCGTTTATCTACTCCTGTGTGATTGTTACGTAACGTCTCATGAGTCTCTCCCAATAAGGAGGTTGTGAATTTATTTCTCCGTGGGTAAAACAAAGCAAATAACTTATTCTGGCAACACCGGGTAAAGCAGCCATTTTGTGGTGTCGTAGTGGCGTTGAATATTCTTCAATAATTTCGTCTATTTTACATGGGAGTATTACTTTTTGTTGTGATTTGAATTACTATCAGTTTTATATTTTTATTGTGATTAAGATTTGTGTTATTTTTTGCCGCCAAAATGGAGCAAGATGTTGATCATGGTTTGAGTGGTTACCGTAGAGTTTGCAGTGCTTGTCTAAGTTCTGACCGCAATTTAACAGCTATAAGTGGATTTGAAGCCATTTACCAAGTGTTTCGATTACTTATGTATGAATTCAATGAAGATCGGGTAAGTTTAAAAGTTTTCTATTTATTCCTCAGGAAATTTAGTTCAGGATTTGAAGTTGTAACTCGAAGGGTTCAGGTTCAATGCACTTTTCAGCCTTGTCTAGGTGTACCTTTCATAACTCGAACCCATATTTTACTTAATTTCTTTTCAATGCGCGCAGATCAATATTTCAAATAAAATAGTACAACAAAAAAATTATAGGTAATTTTTTTAATGAATTAGAATATTTACTCAGTTTTTTCTTAGCAAATAATTTTGGGATTTACTGTTATTGAAATATAAAAATACTTTAAAAGAAAGCATGTTACCTCTATATGAATTTTGTCCCCAAAAACTTTTTATTTAGTTTATCTTATTTTGTAACCAAAAAGTCCAATAATAATACACCCATCAAACAGTGAAACTCTTGGATTGATTCCTGAAAATAAAACTATTTTATGGCAATAAATTGGCCTTTCATTGGCTCGGAACCAATCATAGGCATTTAAAAAAAAGTCTCTAAACCATTTCCCAAACCATACTCCCTGCTTGATCAACCATCTAGAGCAGGGGTCAACAATTAGATTTGCTCGGGGTCCATTTAAAAAAATTAAAAGACCATCGCTGTCTGCACAACATTTATACAAAAAAATATTTATTAAACAAATGTAATTAGGAAAATAAAGGTAAATTTTTTATACATCAATGAGAAAAATGACATTTTTTGTTGCGGACTATCTTTTTTTTTTTTTTTTTATCTGTCTGAAGTTTCAAGTAAAATTGGTGCAAAAAGTTGTAGTGTTCATGCTATCCGCACAAAATGGGTTGGCGGTCTGGATGTGGACGGCGGTCCACCATTTGGTGACCTCTGATCTAGAGCAACAGGTCTGCTTCACACTCGCAGTCCCTCAGTAGGGCAGATATATCTTGTGAATTCCTGTATCATGGGTACCATGGACACACACATAAAAACACAAAAACCAAGCAGACTGTGGTGGAAGATACCTATCTAAATAAAGCTCATGATTACACTCAAGTAAGAAAGATTTAAGTTGTTAAATACGAATGTTGATTGTTTTGTCAAAAACTTTTTGCCAAATGTATAATGACTCATTATTCATATCATAATAAACAAATAATGATTATAAACACTAATTATTTAATTTAATTTTCATTTAATATCAAAACTTAGCCCCAAACCTAGACCAAACTCACATCTCGAGCTATCTCCTAAGCCCCACACTCGTGAGGGTAATTTTTAGTATTTCGTGTGGAGTTTGGTTTAAGAATTTTTCTATAATAAAAGTAGCCTAAGTTACTCCTTATTACATCAGCTACCTGCCAGTGAAAGTCCCGTCAAAATCAGACAAGAGACACTGTAACTGGAACAAACAAACAGTCAAAAATTGTAAATGTTATTTTGGTTTATGTGCCAACTGAGCCATATATACATTATATGCATGTAATAAAAAGCGGTTATATTAATATTACAAACATTCAATCATTACAATTTGTATAGATTAAGATATAGATATTTTCAATGTTTCAGTATGGCGATGCCCTTCTGGATATTGAGCAATTACTTTGTTGGGAGTGCCTGGCCCTGATGAGGAAGTTCGCAAAGTTCAGGAAGCAAGTGCAGAGTGCACAGGAACATTTACGAGTCCTCGCTATCAGCCAAAGTCCAGAGGTGAGATTTTATGACATAAATTGTAAATCATTAAATATTCTCTGGTTGTTTTTCAGTATTCCATACAAAAAATAAAAATGGTAACTATACATAATTGGGTACTAAGATATGTATACTAGCCTTCTGCCAGTGGCTTCGCCCTGGCGAAAGCCTGAAAGAGACAGAGCGAGAGTGAATGCGTTGCACTCGAACCCATGCGCGTAGTATACTACATGCCAGCGCAAGCGTTAGCAACGAGTAGCGTCCAATATTCCAACGCAAGAGGGAGAGAGAAAGAAAGATAAAGGTAAAAAGTAGAAGAGAGGATTTCACTAAAAATCAATTTCTACCCCTTCCTATTTTCATTTCCACATTACGAAGTTTCGCAACTTCCGCGCGGAGCGACTCCAAGTTTTTTTACCCATTAATTTTTGAAGTGAAAACTTTAGCGGCGTTGTGCACTTTTTTTGGGATGGGTAAAAAATGTTATACTCGCGTCAGGACACGTGGCTTGATCGAATATTCGTAAGACGGAGGGGTGACAGCTGATGGCTCGACTGTCTATACTTGTAAAATTCGTTTATATCAAGTATTTAAAATATGGACATTGAACAAAGTGCATCTATTAATGAAAAAAGTGACAAAGAAATAGTGAAAGAAAATGAGTGAGTACTTTATAAAAATACTAGATGAAAACCTACTGAAAATACTAGATGAAAAATAATACTGATAATAAAAGCAATTCGTGCGAAATTATTCCCTAACCATTCCAAAATATCAAAAATGCACAACGTTAATGTTCAAGTATTCACTTCTGCCGGCACTACCGGAGTGCAACCCGTTGTTTTTTTACCCATTATTATTTTCATTACAGAGCATCGATCACACTTACCTGTCACAGTCCCTATCGACGCTGGATAAGTACATTAAGTGTGAATACGACTGCATATACGTCGACTACACCGCCTCGGAGCCGGTGCAAGAGAAATGGCCGCAGCAGTACATACAGATCAGCGGGGCTCAGTCGGTCAAGAGTGAGGGATATGACGTTGCTCAGTCGCTGGCGGATCCAATCCGGCTGGCGACAGAGGGGCAGGTTTTGACTGGTGAGTACAAGTTCTTAATAAATAAATATATAAATAACGCTTCACACTCATAGCCCCACAGTAAGATAGGTATATATACCCTGTGTCGTGGGTACCATGGACACATAGAAAGACAGAAACACAAACATCCAGACCGAGAACAGAAATTTAAACTAATCATTCAAATTTCTGATTCGCCGGGAATCGAACCCGGGACACCTCGATTGAGTAAATGAAGAGAAATCCATTTAAGTTAAATTTTGGACATTCTGTATGATAGAACATAAGACTCGCGATACACTTAAGATCTTTATATTATTACTGTGTTATCATCACACATAAATGGTCATGACATCCATCAGTCATGCGTAGATGGTAGGCGAAACAAGCCAATTTGGGACACCTCTTCCCCCCAAATTTCATAGTGATCCCCCCCCCCCCCCCCCACCCAAATTGATGGCTGTGATCGCGCCTAGTCGGAGGCCTTATGGGCGGTTTGAAAACATCCGACAGCGGGTGAAATGAAATGAAATATTCTTTATTCACTGTACGGTTCCTTTACAAACTCATAGTGAACGTTATTTTTTTGTTCTGTCTGCTCTGGGTGCGCTTAGGCAATGCTGAGCTGAAGAAAAGAGCAGACGGAGAAAAACTTCAGCCCTGTTTTAAAATATAGGGGAAGACATTAAATAATTCACATTTTCGGGTTGGCCATTAACCCGCATTGGAGCAGCGTGGTGGAGTAAGCTCCAGGCCTCCCCAATAATGGGGAGAGACCCGTGCCCAGCAGTGAGACGCAAAAAGGGCTGCAGTCATCTATTCTAGTTGGTAGAATTTTAATCGCTCGACTTGGGACCACCTTTGCACCTTTTTATGGTACCTGGGGGAAACCTTCAAAAGGTACCCAGCACCTTGAGAGAGGATACCGGGTTATGTGGGATTTGTACCGCATTAAAACCGCCTCGGTGGCCAGTCTCTGCGCTTGGGGAGGACTCCGGGATCTCCAGAGGAACGCACCGGTGTCCTCCACGCACGGCGCCCAGTACAGGTCCATCTTCGGGAGAGCAGATGTGCTCTCTTGCACCTTCCGATGCTTACGGCGGCATGCGGCCACGCTCACACCGCCTCCCCGGGGCTGCTGGTTGGACGGATCGAGCTCCCACTCTCACCGTCCACAACCCCGGAAGCCCCACTTTTAGTCGCCGTAATGAAAATGAAAAAGTGGCCAATTTAATAGTATAGTAGTTATTGATAGATCAGTCATATTGGGCAATAAAACTTATAGGAGTACTGTATTTTAACTGCAAAATCCCATGAGTAAGATCCGGTAAATCAGCGAAAACGGCAAAATTTCGTATACGGCCTCTTAAATGTGTCTCTAATAGTGTAAGTCTGTCCTTCGTTTCAGTACCAGAGATAGTTCTAGAAAACGTGACAAGCCTCATGCCTCACATGGTGGTGGGTCCAGACCTCCTGCAAGCTGATGCCTCATATACAACAGAACCTGTAAAAGGCGAAATCTCCGAGCTGATTATAGAGTGAGTATTTATTTATAATTTTTTTTATGTTTTTTTAACCGACTTCAAAAAAGTAGTTGGTTACTCAATTCGACCGTATATAATGCTTTTTTTATGTTTGTTCGCGGATAACTTCGTCGTTTATGAACCGATTCTGACGATTCTTTTTTGTTCGAAAGCTTATACTTCCGAGGTGGTCCCATTGTCACCAAGTCAAGATCTGATGATGGGATCCCAGGGAAATCGAGGGGAACTCTCAAATTTTATAGGCACACATATTGATTTTCTTATACTTTCTGAACCAAAATTGATATGTGTGCATAGTAACTATCATTTCATGTTGCTGAGCTGATGATGGAAGTTACTACGATGGTTAGGAGTTGAGGGAAAATTCTTTCGATAATGTTTCTTTGGTCAAAAACTTATGCTCCAGAGGTGGTCCTGTCACCAAGTCAAGATCTGATGATGGAATCCAGGAAAATCGAGGAGAACTCTTAAATTGTATAAGCTTTAATTATGCTTAAACAACACAGAATTATTAAATTAAAGGTACTAAAAAGAGTGAAAAAATTTAAAAAGTTATATACTTTTTAACAAAAAAATAACCGCCTTCAAACAGTAAAAAATAACATTATTCAGTACTTCGCATTTTATACTTTTTTTTGCTAATGGTAGTGACTCTTAAAACTATTTTGGAGTCGGGCCCATAGTAAATGGAGTACCTACCTTTCGCTCTGAATGGGCTCCAAAACAGTTTTAAGAGTCACTACCATTAGACACCAGGCTGCAATAGTTCATTTACTGGTCGCAGTGGCCTTAGGGTTGTACTCTTCCCCACCAACTCAATTAATAATAACCCCTTCCCCCGTCCTTGTCAGAGGTAGATGTGGGCGCCGCCTTAAAATTTGTCGGCGGCGGCGCGCTGACAAATTTGAGTCGGCGGCGGCGCGGCGCCGGCGGCGTGGCTACTACTATCTTGTTATTGTTTAATACACGTAATCTACTCATCTACACCTACTTTGATTCAATTTAAACAATTTGCTGCTAATATAATTTCAGACGGAATACAGGAAAACGTCAATATAATACAAACCTTGAATATAGACATATTAGGTACACAAAAAAAATAATTACAAATGAATGGCTGCAACCCTTTTTGCGTCCCACTGTTGGGCACGGGTCTCTCCCCATTATTGGGGAGGCCTGGAGCTTACTCCACCACGCTGCTCCAATGCGGGTTGGTGGAGGTTACAAATGAATACTTACTTTAACAGCTTCTTAAACAGTTTAATTAATTTTAAGGTTTAGCATTTTGATAAATTTTTCATATCACATGCATTGAAACAGCTAGTTTTATTTGATCTCTGTTTTGCCAGTCGAAATAAGACAATTTCAAACCAATGCGAAAGTGTCAGTCAGAAACAACGTTGTTTCTGCCCTAGGGGAGAAACACCGTTGTTTCTACCCGGCACCTTCATTTATTTATTATTTACGTCTTTATTTCAAGTCTGTCAGAATCGCATTGACAACTGTCGTCTGTGAAAAAGAAGAGTGAGGATAATATTACGTTTGGATCGTGAGTACCATAGTTGTCATAATTTTGTAGATGTTGCACGAAGCACCATATAAATAACATAACCTCTACCTGTTGAATCTTCACACCATTTTGTTCCACACTGATAATTTTGCACACATTCATGATGCGATTCAGGACATAAGAAGAGGTTTATATTGGACGGCAAAGCGATTGTGGCAGTTACAGTTACAGATACTGGAAGTGATGTGAAACGAGCAGTTGTTATGGCAAATTTGTCTCACCATTTATGGTCATGGGCTTCACAATTTGGTGACAGTCGATGGCATAAATTCAGTTCCAGAAATTTCACTAATACCTACTTCAGAAATGCAAAAAAGTCGTCAAATCTGTGAGATATTGCGCCCCAGAGTTGCAAGCTGAAGCCAAAAAGGTACAGCAACAGCTAGCGTTTTTGGAGAAAATAGAAGACGTCGTTGAAAGGTTAGAAAGCGACGAGAGCGACCTCAAGTTGATTTAATGCTAGAAAATGCCGAAGAAGCTGAAATCGAAGACAGGGCTTTACCTTCAGGATCCGAAAATTACAAACATATTCCAACAATCAAAACCGCAACCCCAACTTGTTGGCACAGCATTTTAGAAATGATAGAAAGTGTAATTCACGTATGCAACCGAGACCCTATCAATAATATGTTAAGATAGATTGGTCAAGAAGAACTCAGAATAACTCAAAGGGATTGGATTCTTTTGGAAGATGTAGTAAAATTTTTGGGATTTTGAATACCTTGGTATAAACTAATACTGTGTTTTCTCGATAGTTTGTGCAAGAATGATGTGTCGGTTACATTGCTGGTGCTGTTATTGCCTGCATTTTCTGCTGAAGCTTCTGGCTCGTTATTGATATTTATGACTTCTCTTATGTATGAGGAAAGAAAGGACGTTCTGGTCATATTGTGGTTTTCTAGAAATGAATCGATTTCCTTCAGATTCATAAAGCGGTTATCCAATAGTGCTGCTGCGACAATGGGCTTTGTTACTGGGAATCTTTTATTCATTTTTTCCATCATGTTTCGTTTTAAGCGTAACATTATAAGTGCCTCATCATCTTGATTGACCTTTAATAAGTCCATATTCTCAGATCGGAACACCAGAGCAACTTTCGTTGTGCATGTTTTCTGAGACGATAAGATTTCAAGTACTTCACGAAAGCTTCCCAAAAATTTCACTACATCTTCCAAAAGAATCCAATCCTTTTGAGTTATTCTGAGTTCTTCTTGACCAATCTATCTTAACATATTATTGATAGGGTCTCAGTTGCATACGTGAATTACACTTTCTATCATTTCTAAAATACTGTGCCAACGAGTTGGGGTTGTGGTTTTGATTGTTGGAATATGTTCGTAATTTTCGGATCCTGAAGGTAAACCCTGTCTTCGATTTCGGTTTCTTCAGCATTTTCTAGCATTCGATCAACTTGAGGTCGCTCTCGTCGCTTTCTAACCTTTCAACGACGTCTTCTATTTTCTCCAAAAACGCTAGCTGTTGCTGTACCTTTTTGGCTTCAGCTTGCAACTCTGGGGCGCAATATCTCACAGATTTGATGACTTTTTTCCTTTCTGAAGTAGGTATTAGTGAAATTTCTGGAACTGAATTTAGGCCATCGACTGTCAACAAATTGTGAAGCCCATGACCATAGATGATGAGACAAATTTGCCATAACAACTGCTCGTTTCACATCACTTCCAGCATCTGTAACTGTAACTGCCACAATCGCTTTGCCGTCCTATATAAACCTCTTCTTTATGTCCTGAATCGCATCATGAATGTGTGCAAAATTATCAGCGTGGAACAAAATGGTGCGAAGATTCAACATATAGAGGTTATGTTATTTATATGGTGCTTCGTGCAACATGTACAAAATTATGTCAAGTAGGTACTCACGATCCAAACATAATATTATCCTCACTCTTCTTTTTCACAGCAGTGAGACATGCAGAAAAATAAACATGGTCCAAGTCGAGAGTTTTTTTCTTATTGGCTTCATTCAATATCAGATATCCAAAATATTTCCAGCAAAAACTGCTTCCGGTTTTTGCATCGTAAAAAACCTCAATCGTTAGTTTATGTATACTAGTTTTTGATATTTCAGTCATTTTTATTAAGAGTATAAAGAAAAGTTCACAAAACAAACGAACGTCTTAACGCCACTCACGCCACGCGGTGAATGGCGGCGGCGGCGGCGGCGTGCGGCGGCCGCACGGCGGCGCCGCGCCGGCGCGGCGCCCATATCTAGTCAGAGGTGGAGGATTTCTTTGTCAGAGGTGCTCGCCGAGGATTTGAACCCGGTATCGGTCGCGTCGAAGACCGCGGTTTTTTACTACTCGGCCATCGCTGCTGCATAACAAATTTTAGACCAACTTAACCTCAATATAACAAACATCAGTCTCACGAATTATTTGATATAACGAATATTTATTTCT
Source organism: Pyrgus malvae (assembly GCA_911387765.1). Classification (NCBI taxonomy): domain Eukaryota; kingdom Metazoa; phylum Arthropoda; class Insecta; order Lepidoptera; family Hesperiidae; genus Pyrgus; species Pyrgus malvae. The sequence goes on along the minus strand of OU426976.1, from coordinate 5,936,144 downwards.
TCCTTTTTTTTTCAACCTTTTTTTTATGTCCCACTGCTGGGCACAGGTCTCCTTCCCACACAATTGAGAGGGATTCAGGCCATAGTCCACCACGCTGGCCAAGTGCGTGCATTTGTTCCCTTACGATTTGTTATATCGAGGTTGCACTATACTTAAACAAATATATAAAATTGGTGTGTCTGTTTGTAATATTCAAATAACCACTTTTTACTATGCATATGAATTTATTTACGGTACATAGCAAAAAAACATTTTTGCAATTTTTGTCCGTCTGTTTGTTCCGGCCAATCTCCGAAACGGCTGGACCGATTTTGACGGAACGTTCACTGGCAAGTAGCTTATTTAATAAGGAGTAACTTAAGCTATTTTTATTTTAGAATTACGCTATTATTACAAAAGAATTTAATTAATTAAAAAAAATTAAACAAAAACATTTTTCCATTATTTTCCAGTTCAGTAACAACAGAAGCGACGGTGATCCTAAAGCCGCCGGCCGCGCCCAGCAAGCCGGAGAAGCCGCCGGCCAAGCTGGCGTACACCACCGAGTTCATGTCGGAGGAAGAGATGACTGCTGTTAGGTGAGTTCAGACGCTTCTAGGAATGTCAGGGAAAGCTGGTGAAATTAGCTAAGGGAGACCTTCTTTTGTATCGGGGGGGAAACCTTCAAAAGGAACCCGGCACCTTGGGAGGGGATAACTGGTTATGTGGGATTTGACTGCACTAAAACCCCCTCGGTGGCCTGCCTCTGCGCTTGGGGAGGACTCCGGGATCTCCAGTGGAACGCACCGGTTTCCTCCACGCGCGACGCCCCGTACGATTCCATCTTCCTGAATCACGCTATCGAAGTTTTCTGAATATCCTACCATATAATATATATAATTATACAAGCTCCGAAACGAGTCAGTTGGAGCGCAGCTGCTTCCCGGGAATGACCACCTCGCCCGGTGGGAGGTCTCCCTTTGCCAAATACACATTAATTCCGGATTGTTGCAGTGAAGCTTTAACCTAAGTTTATAAAAAAGTTTTTTTTTTCCAGAGAAGAAGCGAAAAAGAAGGTCACCTACGCGTGTTCAGTGTTCAAATGCGAGCTGTGTATCATCGGCTTCTACACCGAGCAACAAGTTCAGGACCATTTTGTCACTGTGCATCGAGCTGTGAGTATTCCAGCTTTTTTTAACTGGGGGGGGGGGGACACCTTCGACCTTTAAAAGGTATCAGAGCATTTTGGGATACACTAGGTTATGTGGGATTTGACCTAACTAAAAACCCCCATCGGTGACCCTCCTTAGCGCTTATGGAGGACCCCAGGATCTGCATCGGTAACCTCCTTGCGCAACGTCCATATACGGACCCATCATGGGGAGCATGGCTATATCTCTCGAGCTTACGACGGTGGTGGCCACACACACCGCTGTCCTTCACGAGGCCGCTGGTTGGAACTCCCAACTCTATCCGTCCGCAACCCTATGAGCCCCCTTTTAGTCGCCTATCCTACTACTTGCCTAGTAGTAGTCACTCCGTCATATCCTGTACCGTTTCAATTCAGCAGCTTCCCGCTGTCTTCAGGTTATCGGTCAGTGAATGGAGGGTCAACTACACCTTTTGTCGAGACGTGGTCGTCATTAGAGGATCTTTTTATGGTCCCGTGGTGCCTACGGAACCCTATTACTATTACTGTAGGTGTAGAACTATTATCGTTCGCCTGGGGAAGTGCCACCGCTGCACCCACTTCTGCCGTGAACCAATTCCATTGGGTTTCGATGGAAAGGTGCAGTTGCCGGCCACATTTACATCTACGCCTCCGGAGTAGCAGCGCAACTGCATACGACCTCAGACAAGACTTACCTATGCTTGCTTGAGGTTGTGTCTCTATGGCCTGCAGCGACCACTTAACACCACGGGGCCTGCATGCTCGTCTGCTACTCCATTAAAAAAATGTGCTGATCAAAAAAATACGAATAAAATGTTATAATTCGTCTTCCAGCGGCCCGGCTACTCGGCGTGCAAAGTGTGCTACGTGTACGTGGAGGACGCGAAGCTGCACGCACACGTACAGCAGCACTACACGCGCTACGTGTGCAAGCTGTGCGCGCACACGCACACCAGCGAGCAGCTGATGGCGCAGCACGTGGGTGCACACAGCGCCAAGCCCGCTCCCAGCGCGCTGGTGAAGGTGGACGGGGGAGTACCGATAGGAAAGGTATATCTTAGTGTTATTCTTCCTCCACATATTTTTTTTTATATGTATACCGAACAAAAAGGCAGACGGGCCGCGTGGTGTTAAGCGATCACCGTCGCCTATGGACACGGGCAACCCCAGGGGAGCCACCCGAGCATTGCCGGCTTTGGAGGAGATCTTTAATAATAGTGGATTTTTCCATCACTCCTTCACAGTTCAGGTCATACAGCTCTGGAACACCCTACCCGAAAATATAAGAAAGGCACCCAGCAAATTTGCATTTAAGAAATTAGTCCGAGAGCATTTCTTGAGTATCCCTAGCACCATCTAGTATTTTTATTAACGAGAGTCCTATTTATTGTATATATTATCGTCATTACATCCTTCCAATATGCTTATGTATATGTATGTATGTATGTTAGTATGTATGTATGTGTGAATATTAATATAATATATATTGGATGTACGCAGTTATCATTATTATTTTTAATCTTGTGTCTTTTAGCTTGTTTATTTTAGAAGCCTACCTCGCATTCTCAACATCACCCAGGGTAGCTCTATTCATAATCCCACTGCACTGCATAGGAAATTAATAAGTTGTAAGTTAATAAGTAATTTATACGAGAGTTCTTGACATTTCGACCGACATGACAAGAAAAAAAAATAGGAGATAAAAATTCGTATGGAAGGACAGTATTCCAAGCATGCGAAGCCGCGGGCAGGAGCTAGTATGTATTAATATACCTTACATTGTATTCTCAAAAGCAAAACAATAACTTAATACCATTTTTCAGCGTATAATTTTGTCAACAGAGTCGGAAAAAGAAAGAGAAGGAGGTGGAGAAGACAGAGGAAGAGTCGGAAGCTCCCAAAGGCAACCTACGGAAGCTCCTGTCCAAGACAACCATAGTTGGATATAAATGTTTGGAGTGTGACATGTTTTTCAAGTGAGTCGACAATTTACCGCACGTTTAATCATACACGATTCAAGCGACACGAGAGCGGTCGGGTGTAAGATGGGTCACCGCTAGTAGAAAAACGTTTGAGCGTTTCCGTGCTTCTGAAGCGATTGTCGAAAGGATTGGCTCAAGTAGGCGGTATAACTTTAAAGGCTCTACCTAGGAAGTTCCACTGATACATCCATTCACTAGCGGATCCAGGGGGTGGCTAGGGGGCTGAAGACCATTCCGGTTAAACCTTGACCCTTGACAAACCTCAATTTATACGTGTCGTGACTAATTTTTAAATCCACGCGCCACCCTGATGCGCCAAAAGCATATGCGGATAGCATAAAACACTGCTGCCAACAACTAGGCACGGACCGAGTACACGTCATGCGTCAGAAAACCCAATTCCCCCTCTTCAAACTGAAATCAAGCCCCCCAAACCAGGCACGAACCGAGTACACGTCATGCGTCAGCAAATCCAATCCCCCTTCCCCCAAACTGAAATCAAGCCCCCCTAAACCCGGCACGGACCGAGTACACGTCATGCGTCAGAAAAAAATTTTGCCGCTTTTTTTATGGATAATGCTACGAAATTAGAAGGGCCCATAATCAGCTTAAAAACAACAAAGCACCGGGCGATGACGGTATCACATCTGAGCTGCTGAAAGCTGGAGGGAAACCCCTCCTAGTGGCGCTCCAAAAACTGTTTGATACCGTCAACAGTGTTGTTCTATAAAAAGGGTGACAGCCCTTTTAAAGAACTATAGATCCATCGCGCTTCTGAGCCATGTCTATAAGCTGTTTTCAAGGGTTCTTACTAATCGTATTGCGCGCAGGCACGTCTTATGGCCTATGTCCAGCAATGGACTATAAAAGGCTGATGGATGGGATGGAATGCTATGGCACCCTTCGTGCGCAAATCCGACTCGCGCCTGGTCTGTTTATTTGGCACGTTATCGTTACTGTAAGTTTACATTTTATGATATTCTAATATTACAGGAACACCCGTGGCCGTAAGACTCACGTGGCGAGATACCACCGCGAAGGCCTACAGTGCGACATCTGTAAGAAGAGATTCGTCAACCGGACCACGCTGGCCACACATTTGAGGTGAGTCTCTGAATTTTGTTTTTAATTTCCAGAATGATATAGCACCTGTTCATATTTCCATTATTATAGTTAAAGTTAAAACCAGTTGTCAGAGAGCTAAGAGCAAAAAGGCCGCGGGAACGCTCCCAGCCGCAGTATTATTAAATCAAAAATATTTGTTTTATATGAGGAATACAAAATATTCGCTTAATGAATGTTATTTTTTTCCGGTCATCGCCTTTAGGTGCCTGTTTGGGCTAGATGTTGAGCTGAGAGAAAAAAGGCGGCGGAAAAAAACTCCCAGCTATTTCAAAGACAATGACTTATTTGCACAAATGTGGGTATTTACAAAGTTGTTTATGTTTAGTTCGCCATATTTACCCTCTCGAGGTATGCAAATATTGCAATGATAAAAATATAAAAGAGAAAAACTTAATTATAACACAATTATAAAATGTACATTAACATCTATTTTTTATTATTTTACTTGTCCCATAATGCGCCTTTTAATATTTATTTATTTATATTTCGGATCGGTTTAAAATATTTAATTATATTTCGGACCGGATCCGATCGTCGGCTTTGGATACCCATATCACAGGGTATTTGTACACTGAGATAGAAAAAAAAGCTGGCGCAAAAAAAACATCCCATCTACGTGTCGGCGACCACGGTTTTTACCGTTTGACCATCGTCGCTTTTTTCAAACGTAATTTTTTTTCCTTCAATTTTGGCATCGCAAACTCTGTGCATATTGCCAGCGTCAAGTATAATTGCATCAGGTTTTTGCCAATTTCGTTGAAATAGTAGGTAAAGTCAGTAAGTCGTCAGTTTTCAGTCAGTCTAGTCAGTCAGATGTTCAAGTAAAGCGTGCCTACTTTACCGAAACGTGTCCGATGGAGTTTTGGAGGCAAGCCGAAAAAACATGTTATCGCACTGTTATTTTATTTCACAACACTCGTGCACTGTCATTAACCTATACCGAAAAAAACGCCATCATCTTTATATAACTCAAAAATACACCAAGAAAATGAAAATAAAACAAGAGCACAACTTGTCCCTTCAGACTTCCCGCCAAAACTGAGGTAATATTTCTCTACAGGTTACACGAAGGTCCCCTACCCAGGGAGGAGTGCCCGATATGCCACAAAATGGTCAGAACCACCCAGCTGAAGTACCACGTCCAGCGGCATCAGAACAAGGAGAGATACGAGTGCAAGGTATGTCTGTCTGTCATAACGTTTGCCAATGCTGACGTCTAAAAGATGTGAAATGTAATGTAGATGAAAGGACCTTAATGGTTAGTTCAGGATTAAGAATAGAGCTACGGTATCAGGCAGGCTGATCGTAAGAGGCGACTAAAAGGGGGCTTCCGGGGTTGGGCGGTGAGAGTGGAAGCTCGACCCTCCAGCCAGCGGCCCCGGGAGGGCGGCGGTCACCGCCGGGCGGTGTGTACGTGGCGAGATCCCGGAGTCCTCCCCAAGTGCAGAGTGTCCAAGACCCTATTAAATACGTTTTCTTGCCGATTGCCGCGCATGCTTTATCAGGCGTAATGCATCTCAGGGCAGCGATGGCCGAGTAGTAAAAAACCGCGGTCTTTGACTGCGACCAATCCCGGTTTCGACTGCGACCAATCCCGGGTTCAAATCCTCTGCGCGCACCTCTGACAAAATAAATTTGTAATGTGCGCATTTATCGCTGCTCCACGGTGATGGAAAATATCGTGATATTTAATTGATTACGATGTTCTCCATCGCCGTGCATGCCTGAATCATAATTTCTCAATAGCATGACGTCCACCAATCCGCACTTGGCCAGCGTGGTGGACTATGGCCTAAATCCCTCTCACTTGTGAGGGGAGACCTGTGCCCAGCAGTGGGACATAAAAAAGGTTGAAAAAAAAAATGCATCTGAACAAATATTTTTATTAAAAGTCTGTTTTTTGATTCCAAAATACAGGCTACGGCTTAGCTCGGGCGCTAGGTCTCGCACCAGATATTAAATATTACGAAGGAGTTAAATGTATGTCATACTAGCTTTCCGCCAGTTCTATAATATTTGAATGTGTAAATGTGTGTAATAAGTCAACCCTCGAATAAAGTGTTGAGCCATCCAACCTACTTCTGTTACATTATATTATTATTAGTAACTAGCTTTCCGCCAGCGGCTTCGCCCGCGTGGACCCTTTTAATGGGTCTCCGTAGGATAAAAAATAGCCTAGTGCTATTCCAGGCTTCATTGCTATATTAAAATCATAGGCGTTTAGCCAGTTGCTTCAACCGCGTTGACCCTATTACCCGTTTTTACGTAGGAATGAAGCATTTTCCAGAGATAAAAAGTAGCCTATGTTACTCAGGGTGAATGTAGCTTTCTAATGGTGATAGAATTTTTGAAATCGCAAGAGTAGATTTTGAGTTTATTCATTACAAACATACAAAAATACAAATCTTTCTTTTCTATATAATATTATAGATAATATGTTGTTGAGACAATAAACATTTTATGAGTTTTGACTTTTTGTGATTAAGTTTTTACTTATTACCTAATTATTGTTTTTATTTTCAGGACTGCAATAAAGTGTTCCTACATCTGACGACATACCAAGCCCATTTGAAGTACTCGCGAGCGCACGCAGATGAAGCGGTTCTGAAGTAAGTTTTTTTTTAATTTTGGCACCGCAAACTCCGTGCATATTGCCAGCATCAAGTATCATCTTTGCATCAAGTTTATGCCAGTTTCGTTGAAACTGTAAGTAAAGTCAGTAAGTCGTCAGTAATCAGTCAGTCAAGTCAGTCAGACATTCAAGTAAAGCGATGGCTTCTTTACCAGAACGTGACCAATGGAATTTTGGAGGCAAGCCGAAAAAACATGTTTTCACACTGTTATTTTATTTCACAACACTCGTGCACTGTCATTAACCTATATCGAGCAAAATGCCATCAACTTTATCCGATATAACTCAAAAATACACCAAGAAAACGAAAATAAAACAAGAGCACAATATGTCTTTTTCGACTTCCCGTCAAAACTCGAAGTAAGTTTTGTTAAGGTACAGAACCTAAAAAAACCGGTCAAGTGCTCTTCGGACTCGCGCACGTAGGGTTGCGTACCATTATCTAAAAAAAAGTCATGTATGAAAGTAAATTAAACTGCACACGAACACGAACCGGCCACACTTACATGAGGCGACCACCAGCCTCCGCAGTAGCAGCGCAACTGCATACAACTTCAGACAAGACTTACCTATGCTTGCTTGAGGTTGTATGTAGATGTCCATGGGCTGCAGCGACCACTTAACACCACGTGGCCTGCATGCTCGCCTGCTACTCCATTCAAATAAAAAAAACGAAGCGCGCATGGCCTGGCGGTTAGCGTAGAACGCAAACGATCTATGCAACTAAGCCAAACGGGCGCGGTCGGATGTAAGATGGGTGACCGCTAGTGGCAAAAATTTCATGCGTGTTTCCGTGCTTCGGAGGGCACGTTAAGCCGTCGGTCCTGGTTGTTGTCGATAGATAACAGTCGTTAAACCTTGTCGGAGGCCTTGAGGGCGGTTTGAAACATCCGACAGCGGGTTGCCCACTAACCGCATCTCCACCAACCCGCATTGGAGCAGCGTGGTGGAGTAAGCTCCACCAGAGGGCCCACTCTGTACGCATCCATCCGTAAATTCTAACACTATCGGAATCATTTTAAGTATACTCAGATCTTTTTTCTTCCACGAATTAATAAGATAAGCTTTATCATTGATGACATTTAGCTACTGAATGAATAATAATGCTAGAATTTATTTAGTCTTATCCAAAAATGAGGCCCGAAAATTCACTAAGTTTCGGATACGGGCGTACAGAGCGGGCCTTCAGATTTGGCACAAAAATTATGTATCGAAGCGAGGCGCTATGCCGTCTCTACTGAAGGGTGATTCAGTAACTTTGATGCTCTAAGGCTTAACCATAATTGTGTGCGTAGATGTGTGCACATTTTTTCTCTGTGTGTAACCAGTAGTTTTTATTTATTTATTTCTATTGTCATTATTTTTTCTCTAAACTCAATAATTATTTCCAGATACCCCTGTCCCATGTGCAATAAAGGCTACCCGACGAAGGAGAGCATGCAGGACCACTTCAACTATCAGCACCTCGGGAAGACCACCCACAAGTGTCCTATTTGCAATAAGGTACAATTTAGGGATGTTATGGATATGAAATAGGGTCTTGGACACTATGCACAAAAAAAATCACAATCCTTATCTTAAAAAGGTTGCACTAAATCACACTTGGAAAGCAATATAATTGTTAATTCTTTTTTGTTCATAATTTATATTACCGTTTAAATCTATAATAATTAAGTCAATTGACTATATATGATAAGTGACGTCACAAATCATTTTCTCATACAAAATGTATGGGGATGTCACGTTTTGACAGCTCATTAAAAGTATCTCAATTGACTTGGTAGTCCAAGACCGGATTTCGGATACGGATTGGTTACAGATGTAGGAATGAGTATTATACCGGATACGAATATGAAATTATTTCGGATTATCCGTTAGTTTCGGATAATTTCGGTTACGGATATTAAATTTTTAAGGAATTTCAGAAGTAAAAGACAAATTGGTAGGAATTACAATCAGTCTGTGAGTAATTATTACAGCTATTTAAAATAAAAATAATTAAAAATATAATAATATATTGAGTGTTTCTAATCTACCTAAAATGAAAATGTAATAACAAAATTATTACTTATACAATATTAATTAAAAAAACTCGTCATAACGTGTCTCAGGCTCCGACCCTATCCGATAAAACCAGAAGCTTTTATTTCGGCTTCCGTTACGGTTACGGATAATTTATTATATCGGATATCCGATAGTTTCCGTTACGGTTACGGATCTCCCTAACGTCCCTGGTACAATTTATTTACTGAAGTTATACTTCTTTTGGCGCGTTTAGATGAGAGTGAATTTGTGAGTTGCGCGCGCAGGAACGACATGATGGATGGATGGATGAATAAGTTAGCCACAGAATATAAATAATATTAACACTGTATATAGTTACTGTACTTAGTGTCCATACTATATAGTAGATAGATATTCATAAGCCAGTCAAGCTAATGTTGTGAAATACACTGAGTTAGTATTACTACGTATAGAGTGGACGTCTCTACTAGATTTCTTGTTACACGTGTTAGAGCCAATCAGCATCAACGCGCTCAGTCAGTGTCGGACGTCTGAGGCTGTTCAACGCATTGGAATGTAAAGTGTAACGTCAAATATGCCTTCTTGCGTATTGTACCTTATTACCAATTGACAGAGGTCTTTATTGGTTGGCACATTTGTCTGGTTATTTGGTTCATTACACATTTCGCAATGCATGATGAGCGCACTGATTTTGTTCAGAATGTCGTCTCTATACGTAGTAATATAACTCAATGGTGAAATATAGGATTCATATGTATAATTAATTTTGAATATTAATTTAAAATAATTATAACGTTAATAAAACGTTCTTTTAAACAAAATCTATTTGATTGATTTTGATATTTATCGTCGATTACTACTGCGTTTGAGTTGTTTTAAACTTTTTTTCATACACCAAAGAAGTATAACTTCTAACGCGTGTACATAAGTACACACACTCTTTTTGAAGTGAAAACTTCTTTAGCGGCGTTGAGCACTTTTGTGGGATGGGTAAAAACTGTGAAACTCGCGCGAGGTCACGTGTGCTGATCGAAAAATTTCGTAAGATAGTAGAGGAGACGTGGAATATCGACCTTCACCGATCTGATAATTCGATGAGACATATTTTTTACCAAATATAATTTATAAACTTATATGCCTATGATAACTTGACTATCGAAAAGTGTCCATAGCTATTTTTAATTTAATTAATTTTAATCAATTTTCTTTCATATCACCTTCACTCTTGTAATAACCGAACGAGTGAATATCTTTATCACAGGGGACATGAACTTTTGTCCCCCCCCCCCCAAATCCATCAGTCATGCGTAGATGGAAGGCGAAACAAGCCAATTTGGGACACCTCTTCCACTTCCAATCTTCAAATTTCTTAGTGACTCTCCCCCCAAATTTCTTGGTGAGCACCCCCCCCCCCCCTATTGGCTGTGACCACGGAACATATTAAAAGAGGTTAGAATGTAAATGTGGGCGGGGCAGACACGCCAAGGATTTTGAGCAAACGCTCGTATTTCTACAGAAACACGCGATCGTGCTACGATATGCGTGCTTGTGTGCGTGCTTGGGTGTGATTCGTTCATTTGAAATCGCGTGATTGTGCTGCGCTAAGATTGGCTAGATTTGAAATTGCAAATATGTGCGTAAGCTTCATATTTATTTAAGTACAGATGTAATGGAGGTGAAAGGCGGGGCTTGATCGGCGACACCAGTCTTCATACGAACGGCGCATTATTGCCGTTCTACCTCTCTTAATAATGTTCTGTGGCTGCGACCGCGCCTGATTGAGCAGCGTGGTGGAGTATGCTGCAGGCCTCGCCAATAAGGGGGAGAGACCCGTGCCCAGCAGTGGGACGCAAAAAGGGTTGCAGCCAAATTTCAAAAAAACAAGAAATGAATAGGCTTAAAAACATAAATTTATCTAATTAAACATGTCAATAATTTATCATCGTACCAGTTGATGATGATGGTGATGAATGAGATGATAATGACGATGATGATGTTTCCAGCCAATGGCGTCCCGGTCGAGCGTAGAGAAACACATGGCGAGAGTCCACGCTGAGAAAAAAGAAAAACCACGGAACCACATATGTACACAGTGTGATAAGGCGTTCACTGTAAGTAATGTACTTTATCTTCTTTATAAATAAATAAATAACTCTTCACACTCAAGTCCGGGTTATCTTCGCGGGCCCCACAAGGGGCTCGGGGCACACGTTTCGGGCCTGCCCCTGCCATGGGTGGCTACCGCGGGCCATGAATATGGTCCTGGTCATTGGGGTGGGGACCGGGTGGTCCCTGTCGTGGTCTTCCTCTTCTTCTTCTGGTCTTCATTTTTTCGTTTTCGTGATCCAGATGGCGGGTGAGTCGAAGGCTGTTCTGGGTCCGGGTCTGGGTGTGAAAGGTGTTTTTTTTTTTTTCACATTCATAGCCCCACAGGGTAGATATACCCTGTGTCGTGGGTACCATAGACACGCACAGAGACAGAAACACAAACACCCAGACCGAGAACAGAAATTTAATTTCATCATTCTTTCTGTTTCGCCGGGAATCGAAGCCGGGACCCTTCGATCGGCAGTCCGGCATGGTAATCATTGCGCCACAGGGGTCGTCAAAGTTTATCAAAGTCTCTATTGTTTCAAAGAAATAAAGCAGTACGTTGGTAACCATTGGCCTTTGAACTCGTACACCCTTTTTTTGGTATCGGGGGAGGTATTTGTGCTTCGGGAGGACTCCGGGATCTCCAGTGGAACGCACCGGTGTCCTCCACACGCGGCGCCCAGAACGGGCCCATCTTCGGAGAGCAGATGTGATCTCCTGCACCTTCCGATGCTGACGGCGACACACCGCCTCCCCGGCCGCTGGCTGGAGGGTCGAGCTCCCTCTCTCACCGTCCGCATCCCCGGAAGTCCCCTTTTAGTCGCCTCATACGATCAGGCAGGGGATACCGTAGCTCTATTCTTAATCTCGAAGCTACAGGGACTGAACTCGTACACCCTGTCCGCATATTTATCAGTGGTTCTCATCGACAGGACAAAAAGGCCTTGAACCAGCACGCGGTGATACATTCTGGAGAGAGGCCTCTCACGTGCGACGTGTGCCAGCAGAGTTTCAAGCAGGTATGTACTAACATTTTCTTCACTATTTACTCAAGGAACAGTATGTACTCTCACAATCAGGGGTCCAAATTAAAAAAGAACTGGATTTTGAGTATATTTAAATTTTAATTACGTGGTCGCGCTAACACAAGGACAAGCCGAAGAGACAATTACAATTATGACAAATTGCTATTACAATTTTGCAGGCGCTACTGAACTAAATGCAAAATACAGCAAGATGTTGCTCTTAATGTATGACAGGCGTAAACAATATTTATTAAAGGAACATTATGTACAGTTCTCAGAACGGATCTTTTGTCCGTCGGAACTTCGTGCGAGGCTGCTCAGTAGCCAAAATGGCTCTGGGAACAATGATAACGCTTCGCCACACAGCAGTACATGCACAGTCAGGCATGATGACACTATTAAAGAATCAGAGAATAAATGGTTTTACAGAAAAATATATGCTAAAAAAGTTCTAAAATATAATCCCGTTTTAATATAAACATTAAGATTAATAAGATTTTCAATAAAATAAAAGTATTAAATACAGCAATCGGCCATGTTACCTGAAACGCCAGTCAAAAGGAATGACGTCACGTCTCAGTTAATGTCTTAATGTCATCATGTTGCTTGAAGTTTGACGAGCAAGCCGACGCCATGACACCTACGAGCGTTTTCGCGCTTAATTCAAATTAAGTTTAAGTTTAAGTTTTATAGGGGTTTTATGGTATGGTTTTTTAATAAAATATTGGGTAGTAGATTTTTAGGAAAATTCGACGATGGCTCGTTTACAAGACATTTTGATTTGACAAGGATCTACAAGACAATAATACTAAGTATTATCACATAGATAGTGCCACCGACCACTACGTACCTACTAGCGTAGCGACCACTTAACACCACGTACCAAAAAAAGTTATACCCTTAATATCTAACAATCTTTATCACTATTTTCATAGTACATTACATAAAACAGTAAAGATTTTGAAATCGCAACATAAAAATCACATTAGCCGAATGAAAAGAACCAACGAAATCTTTTCTCTTAGTAATTGCATTTTCCCTAAATGTGAAGATATACAGCGCTGTTCAAAAGATAAAGGGCTGAGGGGAGGGATTTCGAAAATCTGTTCTGATGTATTTATTTCGCGAGGATTAAGGAAAATGGGTGAAACAGAACATCTCGCAATGTAATTAATGAGTTTTTTACGTGCTTAGGTTGGCACTTAGCATGATTTGTTCAATAGTAAAGTTTCAGGTAGATTTATCTTATTTTTTCGTAAAGGTCAATGACCAAATTCGATATGCCTACAAAAACAAATAAGGAGAACGCAAGCGACCTACGCAGTTAAGTCAAACGGACACGGTTAGATGTAAGGTGGGTGACCGCTGGTGGTAAAATTGCATGCGTATTTCCGTGCTTCGGAGAGCACGTTAAGATCGTTAAGCACGTTTTTCCTGGTTGTTATCGATAGATAAAAGTAGGGCTTATTCTTATGGCAGTGGGTTGGGCGAGTTAGATACTAACCCGCATTTTTATACCCGCGCGTGGAGGAGTAAGCTCGCAGGATTGCAGTTATAACACAGTTTTCACAATATTTGCTACCTTTTTTATTCTTTATGTTCTTGACTTCTTGAGCAGCGATGGCCGAGTGGAAAAAAAACGCTATTTCGACGCGACCGATCCCGGTTTCTTTTCCTCGGCGCGCACCTGTGACAAAGAAATTTGTGATATGCGCATTTATCGCTGTTCCACGGTGATGGAAAATATCGTGGTTTCCCAAGGTCCACTCTACCTCTATTCCAAATTTCATTAAAATTAGTTCAGTAGTTTAAGCGAGAAAGCGTAGCAGACAGACAAACAGACAGAGTTACTTTCGAATTTATAATATTAGTAACGTAGGTTCCCGTAGGATAAAAACCATCATATTTCCTTTCCCATGGTCCACTCTGTGTTCCAAATTTTATTTAAATTGGTTCAGTAGTTTAAGCTGGAAAACGTAGCAGACAGACAGACGACAGACAGAGTTACTTTCGAATTTATAATATTAATAAAGTAGGGATTGTTGAGATATTAAAGTACAGTAATATTACAAATTGCGGACTGGGTTTACTGTAGTTATACTCGCAAACAAGATGAGAAATGACTAAGTTTCAAGCGAGTTTATCTTTCATACGATTCATATTTTATTGAGAAAGCAAAGATACAGAAAATTGTTTCGTATGTCAAAGAGATTAGATTTAAAACAATATCTAGTAAATTAATAAAACTTAAGTTTATTGCTGAAATAAACTTTTTTTCGAAACTAGGAGACGTGTACCTACAATAAGGAAAGGTATTTAAAAATCTGTCATCATGCCCATTGTTGCACTGCACCTAACGCCCATGCACCTTTGGCAAAGGGAGATCTCCCGCCAGGCGAGGTGGTCATGCCCGGGGAGGGGCCGCGCTCCATCTGATCAATTCGGAGCTTGTATATATGCTCGGATATTCAGAAAACTTCGATAGCGTGATTCAGGAATACCCGTGGCGCCATCTCTTGATGAGTAGCGGAAGGTCGCTACACTCCTTAGCGTGTAACGTAATAATTTATGGACCCCTTATGTAAGTCTGGCCGACTACTGCAGTTTTCCACCGATTCCAGAACCATTTACTTTCTACTACTTACAAATTATTGACTTACCCCTTTTTTGATATTTGGGGGGGGGGTGGACCTTTAAAAGGTACTCGGCACCTTGGGACAGGATACCGGGTTATGTGGGATTTGTAGCGCACTAAAACCCCTTCCGTGGCTGCTTCTGCGCTTGGGGAGGACTCCGGGATCTCCAGTGGAACGCACCGGTGTGCTCCGCGCGCGACGCCCTGTCCATCCAATCCCCATCTTCGGCAGAGCAGATGTGCTCTCCTGCACCTTCCGATGCTCACGGGCTGTTAGCTAGACGGGTCGAGCTCCCACTCACACCGTCCACAACCCCGGAAGCCCCCTTTTAGTCGCCTCTTACGATCAGGCAGGGGATACCGTAGCTCTATTCTTAATCCCAAAGCTACAGGGACTATTGACCTATCCCTACATTTGTAAAAAAACATGCATTGTAGAAAAACTTGCAATGAATGAAATATTTTGACAGCTTCCGTGGTGTAGAGTAGGTGATGAACCGACTGCGAAGCGTGAGGTCGTGGGTTCGATTCCCACCCAGGACAAATATTTGTGTGATGAACATGACTATTTGTTCTGTGTCTGGGTGTTAATTTATCTATTTAAGTGTGTATTTAGAATTATATAAGTATGTTTATCAGCTTTCTGATTACCATAGTACAAGCTCTGCTTAGGTTGGAATCAGATGGTGTTGTGTGAATTGTGTTTATATATGTTTTTTTTTTCAACCTTTTTTTTATGTCCCCCTGCTGAGCACAGGTCTCCTTCTCACAAGTGAAAGCGATTTATGTCATAGTCCTCCACGCTGGCCAAGTGCGTATTGGTGGACGTCATGCTTTCGAGAAATTATGAATTTCTCTCAGGCATGCACGGCGATGGAGGACATCGTAATCAATTAAAAATCACGATATTTTCCATCACCGTGGAGCAGCGATAGATGCGCACATTACAAATTCCTTTGTCAGAGGTGCACGCCGAGGTTTTGAACCCGGGATAAAGATAAAGAAAACCGCGGCTTTTACCACTCTGCTTCTCTGCTGCTCGTATTTATATTTATTTATTTATATTATTTTAAATGTTTAATTTCCAGAAGGCCTCCCTGTACACGCACCGCAAGCGCGTGCACAAGCTGGCCCCGGCCAAGCGCACCGTCACCTACATGGAGACTGCCGAGCCGAGGCCTTGAGGAATCTCATACTTCTCTTCAAAGATGGAGACATGCTGGCCCATTGTGCGCCAGAAAAAAAATACCAGTGTTGTGATATCAGCATACTTTGGTGTGTAGGAGCCAGACCGCCCAGAAGACATTCGACAAGGTTTAACGACAATTGTATCGATAACAAGCGGCACCGACGGCTTAACGTGCCCTCCGAAACACGGAAACGCGCGTTTTCTGCCACAAGCGGCCACCCATCTCACACCCGACCGCGCCCGTTTTGCTTAGGTGCGCAAATAGTATAGTACGTACGTGCGTGTTGTATACAGTTTTAAAAAAAGATATAATGACCGACAATGTATTAATTTATTTTGATAATGATTGCGAATGAATTGATGTCTACCGTCGCCTTTAAGTAAATACGGTGCCACAAATGTAGTTATAACGCTTCACACCCATAGCCCCACAGTAAGGTAAATATACCCTGTGTCGTGGGTACCATGGACACACGAAGACAGAAACACAAAGACCCAGACCAAGAACAGAAATTTAAACTCATCATTCAAATTTCTGCGTCGCCGGGAATCGAACCCGGGACCTCTCGATTGGCAGTCCGGCATGGTAACCATTGCGCCACGCGGGTCGTCATGGCAGTCGTCGTTATGCAGATATATTTGTGCCAGTAGGTAACAATTTTGTGTGGCTTCTGCTCTTTACTTTGTTTAATCAAATGTCAGTGGAAAAATTCCGTCAAATTGTGTAATGTTGCAGTTCAATTGTAAAATCCGCCGTGTTAAGTAACGGCTAGCCGTTCCCAAACAAGGTCGTTTTGTGGCGATACGTTCTACAATTTGGCGGCTCACGGTTAGCCTCATTTCACGTTGTAAGGTGGCCATATATCAACAAAATGAATCATTGATTAATTGAAAACCAATTTTAATGAGAAAATAGTCGGAAAGCAGCGATAGTGTCACTAATGTCGACGCTGACGGGGTACCTCTTTTATTTTGATTGAACTGTCTATTTAACAAACCTAATCCAATCCTACATTTTGAATTAGATATTCTAATTGTTGTTGGTATTTATGAAAAGGCCAATAATCATTACAATAGTAGGCCTCCGACAAGGTTTAACGACTGTTGTCTATCGACAACAACCGGGACCGACGGCTTAACGTGCCCTCTTAAGCACGGAAACACGCATGAAATGTTTTTGCCACTAGTGGTCACCCATGTCACACCCGACCACGCCCGTTTGGCTTACAGACAGAGAACATGACCCCCCTCCCCCTCAAACCCAAACAAAGCTAAACAAGTCAATTTGGGACACCACTTCCCCAAATTATTCTTAGTGACCTCTCCCCAAAATTGAAGGCTGCAACCGCGTTATGAATGAACACGAAATGCTCATACTGTGCGGCTTACTTTAATTAAGTCGAATTGAAATCCGTCTAAACGAGAGTGCACACGAAACAGTAAATCTGTTTTTGGAAACTGCTAGCCGTAATGTAAAACGGCAGAATATACAATTCGGCTGCAACATAAATATTAACAATGGCAATGACGATAGAATATCATTAAAACAATGTAGTGTTTGTTAAACAAATAATAGTTGAAATATAATACGATAATACGTATTGTTCGATTAAAATGCGTCATTTCAAATTAACATAGAATTCATATGTTTTCCTATATCAATGTATGACTAGGTGCACATCAGACAACAGAGCTTACAGTAAAAAAACCAGGCATTGCCTAATAATTTAATGAAAAGACATATTACACTCCATTAGAATAATTAATTACAGTAAATTAATTACAGAATGTGAGTAGCGATGGCCGAGTGGTCAAAACCACGGTCTTCAACGCGACCGATCCCGGATTCAAATCCTCGGCGTGCACCTCTAACAAAGAAATTTGTTATGTGCGCATTTATGTGCGTGGTGGGCTATGGCCTAAATCCCTCTCACTTGTGAGAGGAGAGCTGTGCCCAGCAGTGGGACATAAAAAGGTTAAAAAACAGAATACATAACTATAAAAGCCTCTTTCACCATCTCCAAGTAAAGTGTTGATTAATTACTTCCTAACTAAAGTTAATTGGCAGGTAAAAGCTATGAGTATCCTCTACCAATTTACATGAGAAAATAAAGCTTCGAGTAACGACGGTTAAGTGAATGATCTTCCAAGTCATTCATCACATTCGTTCACTAATACGTCCATGATACTTGTCAAACGTAATTGGAGGTTGTCATTGCCAGCGTCAAGTATAATTTTGCATGATTTTTTTGCCGGTTTCGTTGAAATGAGATGTTTCAATCTTGGCTAGGTATTGTACACCATCTCAAAAATTCGAGAAAAAACTCAAGACTCCGAAAAAAAGAATTAAAATTTGTTAAATCATGTACTTTTTCGGTACAAAACCAATTTAAATCAACTATTTTCAACAATTTTCAATATGGCGGTACAACTGATTTGACTGATAACTGTTTGTCACAGATTAATAATTTCAATTGTCAAAATGACATATTACCGCCATTATGTTTTTCTAGTATATTGTGTTGCAATTCTGACTTGAAATTATTGTTTTGTACCAAAAATCCCAGTCGTTTATTACAAAACGCTTAACAAAAAACAGCTCTATACTATATTTGCAATTTATTAATACGGTGTACAAATACCTGGCCAAAGGTCCATACATTTTGAAACATCTCCTTTCCTTCGTTGTATCCTTAGAGCATCAAAGGTACTGACTCACGCTTCAGTAGAAACGGCATAGCGCCTCGATACATAATTTTTGTGCCAAATCTGGTGCGTGGGGTGAATTTAAATTAATAACGGCATTTTCTATGCACCGACAACACTGACACCGACACATACGCACTGGTTGTATATAACTAGAAGGCACATTGTGCATGCACGTTGGGACGAGGGGTTCGCCCGTAAAGCCACTCCTCTGACAGGTGTCATACCTGTCAATATCTTGATGCTCTAAGGTTGTATCAAAAGACTGATTTTGTGTGCAAAATAACTGCCGGCCTCTGACTGACGCATCACGTGTACTCGGATCGCGACTGGTTGGGGGGGGGGGGGGGGGCTAAAGGTTTGTCAGTGGTAACCGTTAAACCGAAAGTTATTGCGTTGACTAAAATCCTTCTGTCGTTCAATGTTCAGAAATTCTGAAGATCTCCGATCATAAATAAGCATCGATCATGTAATCGATGTGAATTAGCCATCGATTTAACTCGTGAGATGTTCTATCTCACGAAGTCCGTTAATCCATGAGTAATGTCGAGTCTAGTAACTTAGCATGACAACTGTGTAAACGTAGAATTGTCGGTATTGAATTAATTTTTTTAAAGTTTTTTTCAGTACATATTACCACTACAACGAGAGCCGATCGGCCTTCGTGAAATATAATATCTGTGTCTGACTATATGTAGCCTGATCACAACACTTTCGACGTAACAGGCAACACATATTGATGCTTGTCATTGTCATTATGATAAAAAATAATGTAGTTTAAAAAACTAAAAAAACACGCTTCAATGGAAAAACTAGCTTTCCACTAGCTGCTACGCCCGCGTGGACGCGTTTTATAGGTTCCCGTAGGACAAAAACCATCCATGTCCTTTCTATTCTATGGTCCACTCTATCTGTGTTCCAAATTTCATTAAAATTGGTTCAGTAGTTTAAGCGGGAAAGCGTAGCAGACAGACAGAGCTACTTTCGAATTTATAATATTGGTAGGGATTAACTAATAAGTAAAATAAGAAGAAAATAAAGCTATTTTATTGTAAAAAGAAGCGTGGGGTGCATGGTGTCAGTATTAGTGTAAGATTAAGGTAATATTATTAGTAAAAGGATTGTCATTTTGATATCTCAAAAAGCACCCCACGCTTTTTTTACAATAAAATAGGTACATTTTCTTCTTATTTTTTACTTTTTAGTTCGTTTTTTTCACGAATGCGTGTTTTTTAGTTTTTTAATCTACATTTTTCATTTTTTAGTTGGATTTTTTTCATATTATTTTATTATCATCGGCCCTTGACCTGTGCAAATTTTCAAGTTAATCAGACGCTTAGAAGTAGGTGATAATGAAGTTAAAAGATTCCGTTATATACATACATATGTATATACAGGTCAAGCTAATAAAAGCGCGTTAAAGGATATGATGTAAAAACGTCCAAAGTTTTTAAAATAATGAGTAAGTTTTTTATAAATAAAAGGACTCAGGGCATCTTTCACCACCTTCAAGTAAAGTGACAAGTACGCTAATTGTCGGTTAAAGTCACCCGTAACTTTAATTTCAATTTCACGATGTTCGAGCAGCGCTAATCATATGATAAACTGACCCGTACTCATAGCTTTAACTTGCCAATTAACTTGGGACGTGACTAATCAACACTTTACTTGGAGATGGTTAACGAGGCCCTTAAGTAAGCAATATCATAATATCAATTTTGTAACGTATGTTATTGTATTATACGCCCAATGCAAAAATAATTGTATAAATAGCTGTAATTTATATTAAGTTAAATATAGAAAATATTGTATTTTATATTTTTTCTAATAAAATAATTTTACTGAATGTTTTTTTTTTATTTAAGTCTACCTTTTATTGACTGAGTGTGGTTGACAAGAATCTGGATAGCAAGATAATAAACGTAAACACTCATAGCCCCACAGTAGGATAATTAATACCCTGTGTCGTGAGTACCATGGACACATACAAAGACATGAATACAAACACCCAGACCGAGAACAGAAATTTAAACTCATCATTCAAATTTCTGTTTCGCCGGGAATCGAACCCGGGACCCCTCGATTGGCAGTCCGGCATGGTAACCATTGCGCCACGCGGGTCGATAATGATGTGCGAAATACCAAGCGTCAAATGATATGTAGGTAGGTACTTAAAAGTAAAGAAAAACACGCTTTTATAGCTAATCGAACTATTATGTAGAAAATAATTATTAATTACAAAAAGTTTACAGTTGTAGACGATCTAACAAACAACCATAATTAATTACATTAAAATATCAATTCAGAGTAAAAAGCGTAGGGTGCATTTCACTTCATTTTCATAACTGTCCTCAAGCACGCAAAACGCCACAGAGAAGAAAACAAGTAGGGTGTGCGCGTTATTTGCAACTCCGTGCAAAACGCACTAGGCACTAGCGGATCCAGGGGGGGGGCTAGGGGTCAAGTGGTCAAAACCACCCTTGATTCAATTTCCTCCAAACGAAAATCAAGCAACCTACCAAATGGTAGGTGATGCATGAGTAAATGTAATGAATCTCCTAACCCTCCATCCCTCCGCTTTTTACTATCCAAAATGTCGGCCCCCACCCTGCCCCAACCTAAAATCAAGCTCCCAAACTGAAATCCTACAACCGCCACTGCTCAACGGTGAGGGAAAATATTGTAATATTTGATTCGATATTTTCCATCACCATGCATGCCTGAGAGAAACCGATTATTTTTCAGCGTGACGTCCACCAAGCCGTATTTGGCCAGCGCAGCCCAAAAAGTTATAGGCTGATTATCGGAAAGTCGCCACGTGGATTTTTTTTATTTGAATGGAGTAAGACGAGCATGCAGATCATGGTGTGAAGTGGTCGCTGCAGCCCTTGGACATTTACATACAACCTCAAGCAAGCATAGGTAAGTCTTGTCTGAGGTCGCATGCAGTTGCGCTGCTACTCCGGAGGCTGGTGGTCGCCTCATGTAAGTGTGGCCTGCAACTGCACCTTTCCACCGAAACAATAGAATTGGTTCACGGCAGAAGTGGGTGCAGCGGTGGTACTTCCGCGGCTATAATAGATCTACCACCTACAATCTCACACAAATGCATTTTCATGTTGCTATGGGCGCGTGTGTGTGTGTGTATGTGTATTGTTTAATGTGCGTCATAGACAACACTCAAATGTGTATACAATGTATTGTACTTGTTGCTAAATCTCAAGTCTTAGACCATAACAAACAATGTCGCTTAGCAAGTGTAACTATATCGACACGATTTCCTTGATAATTATAATGTTTGCATTTAAATTTACAATATTAATTATTAATTGGTCTGTTCCTATGATGAATTGATGAAACATTTATTTTAAGTGTGTGCTTTATATTGTTGGCTTCTAATTACGTAGGTACATCTAATCATACTAATATCCTACTAATATTATAAATGCGAAATTAAGTTTGTTTGTTACTCTTTCACGCGAAAACTACTCAACCGATCATCATGAAACTTTGTACATATATTCTTGGAGTTATCAGAAGTAAAATAGGATACTTTAAAAAAATTAACGCGGTTGAAACCGCGGGACACACCTAGTTATACTTTATACTTACTTATACTTTATACTTACTTAATATTATAAACGCGAAAGTTTGTAAGTATGGATGTTTGTTACTCTTTCACGTAAAAACTACTAAATGGATTTTAATGAAACTTTACAATAATATAGCTTATACATCAGAATAACACATAGGCTACAATTTATAATAATATTGTGTGAATTGTCTAAAATATGACAATAAGTGTCAAGTAAGTAGGAAAAAATCTACCATCTGCGAGCTATTATCGTTCGCCCGCGGAAGTACTACCGCTGCACCCATTTCTGCCGTGAACCAATTCTATTGTATTTCTTGCGGATCCTTGCTTGAGGTTGTCTGTAGTCTACACACAAGTGGCGAATCCAGGTATTTAGTTTGGGGGGGGGCATGATTTTAGTTTGGGGCAAGTGCGGGCTAAATTTGTCACTAAATTGAGGCCTTATGTGTTGTCAATATACATTCGACAGCAGGTTGGCCACCAACCCGATCTCCATTCGAGTAGCGTCGTGGTAAGCTCTACAATTAGATGTAATCCATTAAATATGTCACACCTTGAGAAGGTCGAACAAGTGTGACATTTGGACTTTTTGGCGGGAAGTCGAAAAAGACATATTGTGCTCTTGTTTTATTTTCATTTCCTTGGTGTATTTTTTAGTTATATCGGATAAAGTTGATGGCATTTTGTTTGATATAGGATAATTACAGTGCACGAGTGTTTGTATTATCATCATATTTTAGCATATTTATATTATCATATTTTAGCACTGTTATTCTATACAGTGCTAAAATATGTTTTTTCTGCTTGCCTCCAAAATTCCATCATTCCATCGGACACGTTCTAGTAAAGTAGCCATCGCTTTACTTGAACGTTGGACTGACTAGACTGACTGATTAGTATTACTGACGACTTACCTACTGACTTTGTTATTACTTCGTGTAGTTTCATTGGCACTGGCAAAAAATTGATGCAAAAATTATACTTGACGCTGGCAGTATGCACAGAGTTTGCGATGCCATAATTGAAAAAAAGTGTGACATTATGTGACGATGAGTGGGATGAGTGGTCCTTAGATTCCTGACGATACATAATATCTTTAAGATATCGTGATAAATTTTAAAAGTCCATAGATATAAAATTATTTTAATTTAATTTAATAATTTCTAGATGTAAAATGGATGAATGTTTCATGTCACACTGGGGAGGGGGGGGGGTCTCAAGGACGGGGGAAAGGTCAAAAAATCACGTTTTTCGTGTGACGTAATGGGTAGAAACCCGTGATCACGATCAGCTGTCACGTGTTCCCACTATCGACTATTATGATTATATAAATTGTGTATAATGAGGTTCGCAGAGTACATTTGTATATACTGATGAGGTTATAAGTTGATAATAAAAAAAATATTAAACATAAAACGGGTCCTCACAGGCGAAGCCGCTGGCGGAAGGCTAGTCCTGATAATAATTTAAGAGCTATCATGGACCCTTTTGTACAGTATATAGGTACATCACCTATTTTTCATGGCTCATAAAAAATACGTCGAACAAATCATGTGACGAAAAAAACAACGGGTTACACACCGGGAGTGCCGGCAGAAGTGAAAACTTGAACATTAACGTTGTGCATTTTTAATATTTTGGAATGGTTAGGGAATAATTTCGCACGAATTGCTTTTATTATTAGTATTAGTTTTCATCTAGCATTTTCAGTAGGTTTTCATCTAGTATTTTTATAAAGTACTCACTAATTTTCTTTCACTATTTCTTCGTCACTTTTTTCAATAAGTAGGTGCACTTTGTTCAATGTCCATATTTTAAATACTTGATATAAACGGATTTTACAAGTATAGACAGTCGAACCATCAGCTGTCACCCCTCCGTCTTACGAATATTCGATCAGGCCACGTGTCCTGACGCGAGTTTAACATTTTTTACCCATCCCAAAAAAAGTGCACAATGCCGCTAAAGAAGTTTTCACTTCAAAAAAATTCTATGAAGAAACGACGTGAGTAACAACTAGTTCTGTAGATCGAAAATAATTTGAATAACAATACACCGAATTTTCACATTTGGCTTATAAAATTACCTATATGATATTTATCTAACATGACAAATATTTTATCAAGTGTTTAATGGAACTAGTATAAATATTGTTGCCAAAAAAATTTTCAGCACTCGGTCTTCCTGAAGCCACGGTCTCAACATGAAAACTACCTGTGTATTATTGGGGCTCTTAGCCGTAAGTACATACTTTTACCTTATCTTTGCAACCCTTTTTGCGTCCCACTGCTGGGTGTCTCCACATTATTGGGGAGGCCTGGAGCTGGTTTTTTTAATTTGAATGGAGTAGCAGACGAGCATGCAGGCCACGTGGTGTTAAGTGGACGCTGCAACCCATGGACATCTACATACAACCTCAAGCAAGCATAGGTAAATATTGTCTGAGGTCATGTAAGTGTGGCCGGCAACTGCACCTTTCCACCGAAACACAGTAGAATTGGTTTTTGACCTTCAAAATTTGACGACCCGTGTGGCGCAATGGTTACCATGCCGGACTGCCGATCGGAGGGTCCCGGGTTCGATTCCCGGCGAGGTAGAAATTGAAATGATGAGTTTTAATGTCTGTTGTCGGTCTGGGTGTTTGTGTTTCTGTCTGTGTGTGTCCATGGTACCCACGACACAGGGAATCCTAGTGTAGGGCTATGAGTGTGTAGCGTTAGCGTTATATAATTTTAGCCCGCACTTATATTTTTGGTTTAATTTCAAACGAAACACTCATTTGATTAGTGTTACGAAATAGCTCCCAAAAAAAATATTTTCACAAAAAAAAACGCAATATGTTTTTGAATGAGGTTTGAACCCGGGTCTCCAAGTCGGCTAAGGAAGTTTAATTCATGAACGAAATTTTTATAAAGCTTTTTCAAATCGACATTGTCATTTCTTTGAACGTCGGATTGGCGGATGGCGTTTGACGGCGTTCTACGCCACAATATTATTAATACTCCAATAGATGTCAGGAAGAGTTGTGTTTTCAGTTATTATCGCTGAAAATATTTGTTTATAACTTAAAATTTCTAAAAATAAAACCTAGTTGGATCTATTTATCAACTCCGCAACCAGGGCTCTAAACATTAAAATATATACTCAGGACTCATTCTTATTCAAATAAAAAAAGACAATAGGGTCTTGGACACTATGCACTAAAAAATTCAAAATCCTTACCTTAAAAAGGTTGCACTAAATCACGCTTGGAAAGCAATATAATTGTTAATTCTTATTACCGCTTAAATCAATAATAATGAAGTCAATTGACTATTTAAGATAAGTGACGTCACTTGTCATCTTCTCATACAAAATGTATGGGGATGTCAAGTTTTGACAGCTCATTAAAAGTATCTCAATTGACTTGGTAGTCCAAGACCGGATTTTTTATATTTGGAATTTTCACATAATATTTATTTTAATGTATATTCAATTTTTCAGGTAACTCTAACGGCAGCAGAGCCAACCTTCCGTAAGTTTAATTTTATAAGTACTTTTGAATTAAATTTTTTTTCAACATTTTTTTTATGTCCCACTGCTGGGCACAGGTCTCCTTCTCACAAGTGAGAGGGATTTAGGCCATAGTCCACCACGCTAGCCGAGTGCGGATTGGTGGACGTCATTCTTTCGAGAAATTATGAATTTCTCTCAGGCATGCACGGCGATGGAGTACATCGTAATCAATTAAATATAACGATATTTTCCATCACCGTGGAGCAGCAATAAATGCGCACATTACAAATTTATTTTGTCAGAGGTGCGCGCCGAGGATTTGAACCCGGGATTGGTCGCGTCGAAGACCGCGGTTTTTTACCACTCGGCCATCGCTGCCCTGCTTGAATTAATATTAATTATAAATTTTAGTTAATACGGTATTGGACACTATACAAAAAAAAAAAAAATTTTTTTTCTTCTTAATGGCGTCTCGGTCTTTTGACCACTTTGCCAATGACAAGCTGGGGAAATCATTATTTAATTCTAAATTCCTAAAAGGATCGGAAATTTGGACAGGATAAGAGGAGTTGAATTATTTACATGAGTAATGAGTACAAATCTAAATTTATACCTTAAAAAGGTTATCAATTGGAAAGCAAGAATGAATACGTACGTATACGTATTTTGTGACGTCACAAATGATTTTCTCATACAAAACGAGGATGTCACGTTTTGACAGCTCATTTGGCTGCAATCCTTTTTTGCGTCCACTGGAGCTTTTTCCACCAAGCTGCTCCAATGCGGGTTAGTGGCCAACTCGCTGTCGGATGTTTTCAAACCGCCCATAACCCACGACAAGGTTTAACGACTGTTATCTATCGACAACAACCGAGACCGACGGCTTAGCGTGCCCTCCGAAGCTCGGAAACGCGCATGAATTTTTTTGCTACTAGCGGTCACCCATCTCACACCCGACCGCGCCCGTTTGGCTTAGTTGCATAGATCGTTTGCGTTCTACACTAACCGCCAGGCCATGCGCGCTTCACATGATTATATAACCTAAAAATAATAATAATTTAATCAATTGACTATGAGATTTTGTGACGTCACAAATGATTTTCTCATACAAAACAAGGATGTCACGTTTTCACAGCTCATTTAAAGTATCATTGATTTGGTAGTCCAATACCGTATTATAAAAGCACTAATAAGTGCATTGTTGGAGTTTTGGCGGGCAGTCGAATTTTCTCTTGTATTCTTTTCATTTTCTTGGTGTATTTTTGAATTATCCTACTTATATTATAAATGCGAAAGTAAATTTGTTTGTTACTCTTTCACGCGAAAACTACTCAACCGATCATCATGAAACTTTGTACATATATTCTTGGAGTTATCAGAAGTAAAATAGGATACTTTCAAAAAGTTAACGCGGGTGAAACCGCGGGGCACAGCCCCAACTAAACTCAAACTTAATAATATGATAATATGATAGAGATAAAATTCAAACTAAAACTAAACTAATTCAAATTAAAATTAAAAGAAAACAAGAATACATATATGTATATCTCTTTTTCGACTTCCCGCCTAAACTCTCAAGTGCGTTGTTATTTAATTTGATTGAACTATTGTTTTGTGTTCTTTCGGTAATGACCACAGAACATTATTAAGAGAGGTAGAACGGCAATAATGCGCCGTTCGTATGAAGACTGGTGTCGCCGATCAAGTCCCGCCTTTCACCTCCATTACATCTGTACTTAAATAAATATGAAGCTTACGCACATATTTGCAATTTCAAATCTAGCCAATCTTAGCGCCGCACAATCACGCGATTTCAAATGAACGAATCACACGCAAGTACGCATATCGTAGCACGATCGCATGTTTCTGTAGAGATTTTGGAATTTTGAGCGTTTGCTCAAAATTCCTTGGCGCATCTGCCCCGCCCACATTTCCATTCTACTCTTTTAATATGTTCTGTGGTAATGAAATCACACATATTGCCAGTGTGAGTTAAAAATATTTAAAACGGTTTTTTTAATGTGTTTACACCTTTTTTCGAATATCACTGGACCTACATCTATATTTTTTTTCTTTAGATCGTGGTGGTGGTGGTAGCGGGTTCAGCGCTAACCTTAAAGTGGTATTAGATTTCGGTGAGTATATTACATGTTTTAAAAAAATGATACATTGCTGCTTATCACAGGGCCCTGCATTCAGGGTGGTGTGATAAGAGTCAGGAAGGCACGGTCCCGTCGTGACACAAAGCGCTAAAGTGGCCCCGATCTACATGCCAGGCTGCAACTCTTGTGTCCCACTGCTGGGCACGGATCCTTGTCCATTATCATATAGTGTCTCACACGATCAGCTGTCACGTGTGACCATTATCAACCCATAGCCATTTTGTTATCTCAAATATATTATTATGTACTTTTTTTAAAAGAGTGCTGGGAGTTTTTTTCTGCCGCCTTTTTTCTCTCAGCTCAACATCTAGCCCAAACGGGCACCTAAAGGCCAGGAAAAAATGACATTCATTAAGCGAATATTTTGTATTCCTAATATGAAATAAATATTTTTTCTTTTCTTTCTTTTTTTCTTTCTTTCTTATTGGGGAGCCCTGGAGCTTACTCCACCACGCTGCTCTAATGCGGATTAGTGGAGATGCGGGTTAGTGGCCAACCCGCTAGATGCTTCTGAACCGCCTTTAAGGCCTCCGACAAAGTTTACCAACTGCAAAAGAAACTGTAACTATCGGGACCGACGACGGCTTAACGTTAACGATGCAAGGAAAAGCGCATGACTACTAGAGCGGTCACCCATGACACATCCGACTGCGCCCTTTTCGCTTAGATGCGCTGATCGTTTGCGTTTTACGCTAGCCATTGGCCTATGCCCGCTTCGCTGCTTTTAAAAACCTGATAATGAAAATATTATAATAAGAGGATCCTTGTGGCGCAATGGTTATCATGCCGGACTGCCGATCGGAGGGTCTCGGGTTCGATTCCCGAGGCAGACATTTGAGTATGTTTCTGTCTTTGTGTGTGTCCATGGTACCCACGACACAGGGTACATCTAGTATCTACCCTACTGTGGGGCTTTGAGTGTGAAACGTTATTTATTTAAGTATGTAATTTTCAGAGGACGGCCGTTGGTCATTCGGAGACTTTCTGAAACGCCTTGGATTCAAAAGTGAGTTACTAAAAACTTTTTTTTATACTTTATTAAATCAATGTACATGTATGGCTTAGAGCATCATAGATACTGACAGGTTTAAACCCGACAGAGGAGTGGCCTTTACGAGCGAACCCCTCGTCCCAACGTGCATGCACAATGTGCCTTCTAGTTATACAACTAGTGTGTGCTTGTATCGATGTCAGTGTTGTCGGTGCATAGTAAATGACGTTGTTATTTGAAATTGACATATTTAGAAATGTATGCTTCTGTAGCGATGAAAGAATATTTGGACCTATTTATGCAAACCGAAACCAACCCACACATGATGATGATGATAGTTTTGAGAAAAAGCTGTTTAATGTATTAGACAACTGATGTTTAGTGGATTGACAAACATGTCATGAAAATGTTTTGTTCTGTCCAAATTGTCAGATCATTTTGATATTTACAGGGTCGATAGAAGGTGTAATTTTAAACTTTTCTGTGTACTTAACTCAATTTAGGCATGAGTGTGGATTGGTGCCGGTTTGCGTAAATAGGACCATTTGTGAATGTGTGACAAAATTATGTGTGCGTTCTTCCCCCGCACCAGATTTGGCACAAAAATTATGTATTGAAGCGAGGCGCAATGCCCTCTCCACTGACGGGTGAGTCATTACCTTTGATGCTTTAAGATGTGTGGTAATTTAATTTACAGTCTAATTCATGATCGTTATTTTAATTTTAAGCAATAGGTATTTAAATAAATGTTTACTAAAATTGTTAGTCGTTCAGAGTAAACCATTTGTTTGATTAGTGTCTTAAATATCTTTGAAATTAAACTTCATCACTTTTAAATACTGTTCAAGGGCTTAATCAATAAATTAGTTAGGTAAATATTACTTAGTAAGCTAGCGATTTTTTCCCACTGAGAACTGTTCGCTCTTATTATTTACGCACGCCAAATTAAAAATTATTTATTTTTAATAGTTTAAAAAACAAAAAAAACACGCTTTTGTTAAAATACGAAAAACTAAAAAGTAAAAAATAAGAAGAAAATGTATTTTTCTGTAAAAAAAAAGCGTGGGGCGCATGGTGTCATTAGTACCTATCTCAAAAAGCACCCCACGACTTTTTTACAGTAAAATATATTTTCTTATATTTTACATTTTAGTTCGTATTTTCACAAGAGCGTGTTTTTTAGCTTTTTAAACTAAATTATTTATTTTTTATTTTTTAGTTAGATTTTTTTTCACATTATTGCATTGTCATCGGCCCTTGACCCCTGTCCAAATTTTGAAGTTAATCAGACGCTTAGAAGTAGGTGAAAATGAAGTTAAAAGATTCCGTTACATACATACATACATACAGGTCAAGCTAATATAAGCGTGTTAAAAAAAGTAAATTAATACGATACATTTATTTCAGATGACAATGAACAATCTCAAGAGATATTCTTCAAGCTGTCTGGCTCAAGCGGTAAGTGTTGAACTTAGAATAATTACGTTGAATTAGAAAAAAGAACATCGAACATATTTGTATGAAGCCTGGCATACCTAAACTTTAAGGTGATCACCCGTAAGGGCTCCACTATGGATACGTGAAATTTTGGCGGCCACTGATGATACTTGCAGCAATCGCAGGCGCGGTCCCAGGGGGGGGGGGTCACAGGGGACATGACCCTCCCAAAATCCATCAGTCATGCGTAGAAGGAAGGCGAAACAAGCCAATTTCTGACTGTCTGGATTTCTATCGCCCCACAGTCATGCTGCATAATAAATACCCATTGTACCTGAAAATTTATTTAAAACAGGGCTGGAGTTTTTTTCCGCCCGCTTTTTTCTCCTAGCCCATATATGCCTTAGCGCACCCAAAGCGGATGACGGTCAGCTGATGGCCGTACAACAATGACAAACATCAAGTGTAGTAGTACCCAGGTTGTTAATAAACTATTTCATTTCATTTCATTTGGGACACCTCTTCCCCTAAATTTCTTAGTGAACCCCCCCCCCCCCCAATTTCTTGGCGACAACCCCCCCCCCCCCCCCCATTTAAGGCAATTTCTTGGCGACCCCCCCCCCCCATTTAAGGCTTCGACCGCGCCTGGGCAATCGACAGAGAAAAATAATGTTCTATGCTTTGAAAATGAAAAAAAATATATTATCCATAGTACTTACTTGTTTCTGTATCACCGAAAGTATATTACTTTCGACATTTCATCATTAACACTTTCGTTTTGTAATATTTTTCGTTGTCGATTGCCGCAACTACCATCAGTGGCCGGCAACATTTCATGTCTTCACAGTGGGGCTCTCACGGGTGATCACTAGGTATGCCAAATAGGTTGGATGCTCTTTATAACTGAGTAGCTGACCCGACAGACGTCATCTCTTAACTATGAATATTGAATTCTAATTGGATAGTGGTTAAGTTTTGTTCCACGCAATTTTCTTATTTTTTTCTTTCATAAGAACCTTTTCCTGACAATAAAAATCACAACAAAAAAAACTTAGTGAAATCGGTACAGCCGTTCACGCGTGATGCCGTGACAAAGGAAAATAGGGATTCATTTTTATGCATAAAGATTACGTGGTTTGACCGAGAAAGTTCAACTGCTGCATCCATCCCTCTCGTGAAGTAATAGTCTTGGAACACTGCATAAAAAAATTCAAAAATATTATTTTTTTAAATCTGACATTAATATATAAATATATGTGACGTAAATATTTTATTTTAAATTTTATTGAATGTCTTTTTGTTTTAATATAATTTTTATAGTTAATTTTGTATATTAAAACCACTTATTGCAATTTAAATGTTCTACACTAACGCATTAGGCTACCCTGTTATGTTAGTTGTAAGTAATGAATAAATAAATAAATAAATCATACCATAGACAAGTTGCACAAACCGCATTACGTTTTTTTTTTAAATTTAGACTTATGAATTAGACACAACTTTAGAGACAATTTTTGGTTAACACTATTATAATTGAGGTTCTGGCAGTACATTGATGTTATTCTTACAGCGTAATGTATATTATACAAGTCTAAAACATGGAATCAAAGCATTCTATAGCACGGAAAAAAAATCCTTAAAAATTGTTTAAGAATTACATTTGTTGTAGAATGTCGTAATGCCTTTTATTAGTTTTCTATCGATATTCCAATAATGTATAAAGATAAATACAGCTCTATCTCTTAAATAATTTCCAACTATATAAAAAAAAGGAAAAAATAACATACATATTTTACAAAATGTATATGCCATCCATAAGACCCGATTGCGGCATGGTCCCCAGAACGCTGGCAGCATTACCTCTTTGAATTAAAAGGCTAATTTTTTGTGCAAAATAACTGTTAAATAGAATGTAAAATACTGTAGAATGTTAAATACCTAATATTTATACATTGTATGTGGTAGAACATAATAGTTGGCCCGGGGAAGTACCACCGCTGCACCCACTTCTGCCGTGAACCAATTCTATTGTGTTTCGGTGGAAAGGTGCAGTTGCCGGCCACACTTACATGAGGCGACCACCAGCCTCCGGAGTAGCAGCGCAACTGCATACGATCTCAGACAAGACTTACCTATGCTTGCTTGAGGTTGTATGTAGATGTCCATGGGCTGCAGCGACCACTTACCACCACGTGGCCTGCATGCTCGTCTGCTAGTCCATTCAAACAAAAAAAATGGTTTTATTGACTTTTTAGTAAATTAAAATACATTATGACCAAATCAATTGAGATACTTTTAATGAGCTGTCAAAACGTAACATCCTCATACATTTTGTATGAGAAATGATTTGTGACGTCACAAAATTGTATGACTATTACTGTATAACTACTGCTTAACAAGCTTCGTTTATTGCAAGCTTGAAACATTTTGAACTTATTTGGTACATATTGTTTTAGCACACACAATTCTAAGTACGTCTCAGTGTATAAAAACCCAGGTAATTGGGTGCCCAAAGCCGATGACGCTGATAAAATACCGTATAAATAATTACCAAAAACAAAAAAACGCAAATATGGGATAAATATAAATGAATAATATGATTAGTTTTAATTAAATACTTAAATAAATTAAAATTTCTAAGTTAGATTTTAGTCAGTACTTTTATTTATTAATAATATAATATAATATTTGCATACCTCACTGAGGTAAATATGGCGGATTATTAAATGTATAAAACAACTTTTGTAATACCCATATTTGTGCAAATAAATCATTTGTCTTTGTCTTTGTCTAAGGTCAAAGACAATACGTCAAGGCTGTTTCGATGACTCAAATAAAATCCAAAAGAAATGAATTATTGCATCACCTGATCAAATAATACAATAATAATTACAAAACCGGAATGAATATAATTTATCTATTATTTTGTTCAGTTTATTAGCCCAGCTGCGTTCCGTTGACGCATTTTACAATCAGAATAATAAATTAATAATTAATAAATGTATTATATACCTAATATATATTATTATACACTATAAAACTTATTGTAAATATAATATAATGTTTAATCCTTTTCTCTTTTTCACTACTCTTTCCACCTACCAACAAATTCTCACCATCGCCATGGGTTGACTGGGAGAGAATGCCTAGTTTTAGGTAAACAATTGAAGCATAAATAAAATAAAATAAATAATAGTTTAATTTTGAAACGGAAAATCATTTAGTAAAATTTAAGCATGTTCTTATTGGATGGTACTTAAAGTATGGATATCGGTTTCAATTTCAATGTTTCCACGTAAATTTTTTTTTTACTATTTTTATTTTTTGTTTGATCTATGATTTTTAGGGTTTCGTATCCAAAGGGTCAAACAGGACCCTATTACTAAGACTCTGGACTGGAACTGGACGAGTAATAATAGGTAAAGTCAGTAAGTCGTCAGTAATCAGTCAGTCAAGTCAGTCAGACATACAAGTAAAGCGATGGCTTCTTTACCAGAACGTGACCAATGGAATTTTGGAGGCAAGCCGAAAAAACATATTTTCGCACTGTTATTTTAATTCATAACACTCGTGCATTAACCTATATCGAACAAAATGCCATCAAATTTATCCGATATAACTCAAAAATATACCAAGAAAGTAAAAATAAAACAAGAGCACAATATGTCTTCTTCGACTTCCCGCCAAAAAACCCCTCAAATTATTTTACTTATTTTTTTAATTCTTACAGACGTTAAAGCAGCCATTGCTTACTTGAAGAAAGTTACTGGACTCACCCGTAAGTACCCTCAATTATTTGAATTCTTTTTTTTCGAATTTGTCTTCTTTATATGGCTGCAACTCTTTTTGAGTCCCACTTCTAGACACAGGTCACTCCCCATTATTGGGGAGACCTGGAGATTACTCTTTCGGTTCGGAGCTTGTATAAATGGTAGGATATTCAGAAAACTTCGATAGCGTGATTCAGGAATACCCGTGGTGCCATCTCTTGATGAGTAGCGGATGGTCGCTACAACTCCACCACAGTGGCGGCTCTGGGATTTCAGTTTGGGGGAGACTTGATGGCTGAAATTTAGATTATGGCGGTCAAAATTTTTGTCAAATCGTGTGTAAAATACGAAATTTTATCCGGAGCACGGAAACGCGCATGAAATGTGCCGCTTCCGGTCACCCATCTCTCCCGTTTTGCTTAGCTGCCTAGATCGCATGCTTTCTACGCCAGCCACTGGGCAAGGCGCGCTTCTTCACTGAAGCTGAAACAGTTTTTAACCGACGAAAAATGGCGTGCCTTTCGTTCTGAATCAATGAGCACCGACTCCAAAATAGTTTTAAGAGTCATTACTATACTTTCTTATACCAAGTATTAGTGTATGTTAACATTTTTTAGTTTCTTATACCAAGTATTAGTGTATGTTAACATTTTTTAGTTTCTTATACCAAGTATTAGTGTATGTTAACATTTTTTAGTTTCTTATACCAAGTATTAGTGTATGTTAACATTTTTTAGTTTCTTATACCAAGTATTAGTGTATGTTAACATTTTTTTGCTTTTCAGTTTTTTCGGCGATTTTTTTTTTAAAGTTTTCTTATACTAATATTTAATGTTATAACAGGTAGCAGTGATCTCCAAGCTTTCTTGAAGTTATGTGTGCTGTCAAGCTCATGGGACAACACCTTCAATTTCTTTTCAAGTTTTGAAGCCTCTACCGGTGAGTTTTTTTACAATATTTTTTTGTAATGGCATCTTGCCTGTGATGCCAAAGAATGTACCGCTGCAGTAATTAGGTACTCTAGAAAATAAAATTTTAAAAAAATGATATTAAAGGACCTAAATTAAATTTCAGATTAAAAAGTAAATTTAATAGAATAGAACATTGATATAAAAAAGAAAAATAATGTAACTGAAGACACGTGCGCGCGCGTGTATGTGTGTGTGCGTGTGTGTGTGTGTGTGTGTGTGTGTGTGTGTGTTGTATGCGTGTAGGCTTACCGCTTATGTTGGAGTGTGATGTTGGGATTATCTAACCGAAGAAATCCTTTATATTCAAAAACTTCCATTAAGAGTATTTTAGTTTAAATAAAAGCTTGTTTTTAAAAACGTTAATTAATGATTTTTCTCTTTATTTCAGATATATCCGTCTTGGTTCGCCTTATCAACATAGTCTCAAACAAAACTAGTAAGTTTCCTTTTTTGTTTATTTGAACGTACAATTCGGGTAACTTTGAACATTTTTTACATTATTTTTATTATTAAAACTGATTTCAATTTAAGACACCTTTATTTTATTGAATGAATATTAATGAATAGTCCTTTTGAGTTGTTTTTTTTTTCTAACAAAATAAATTTACGGAAGAAACAAAAGAACTACCCATAATTTCCCCTAAAACTCGAATTTTAATTAATCATGAATTTTGGGTAACTTTGAATAAATTTTTTTTGAATGTAAAAACCTTAATATTTTAAGGTTTAGGTAAAATTAAAAGAAGGTATTATTAAATTTAAAAATCTAATCTATAAAAATGACATCTACACTGACGTACAAAAGTAACAAATAGCTTGGTTTTGCCATATGAATCAAAGTGGACTAGTTTACGATTCCAAATCAGAGCTCAAAAACTTCCAGCAACTTCACCACAGAAAAGGCGGGAATTTTCAGAATTATGGCATTGACAGTTTATTTCTTTAATTTTCATTTGGTACAAAAACATTTTGGCAATCCATTTAACACAGTTATTATATTGAAACATCAAAAAGTTTCGATGTAATAAATTGTTAAATCTATTTTCCAACTTTGTTCAAAGTTAAACGTCATTTCAAAGTTACTCAAAATGACTGTAATGATTTCTTATTTTATTTTTAAATGGAAAGGAAAAATACAATGCATTAATTAACTGAAATTACAAAATTTATAATTTGCTATAGTGGCATAGGTATTATTAATCAAAACTTACGATATGACGACCCGTGTGGCGCAATGGTTACCATTCCAGACTGCCAATCGAAGGGTCCCGGGTTCGGTTCCGGGCGAAATAGAAATTTGAATGATTAGTTTAAATTTCTGTTCTCGGTCAGGGTTTTTGTTTATGTCTTTGTGTGTGTCCATGGTACCCACGACACCGGGTATATCTACCCTACTGTGGGGCTTTGAGTGTGAAGCGTTATTATTATTATTTTTTTATATAAAAATGATCAATAGTTCTCCATCCTGGACTGCTGTTTGGATACCAGGAAAGCGGAATGTGATTGAGTTTATAGTTCAGAATATTTGTGTCCTTGTCTTCTTCTATCTTCCTCTGTCTTTTCAGCCTTTTGTAGTCCACTGCTGGACGTAGGCCTCCCCTAACGTTCGCCACTCCTCCCGGTCCTACGCTCTCTGAATCCAGCGGCTTCCCGCTGTCTGTTTAGGTCATCAGTCCACCTGCCGAGACGTGGTCGCCATTCGAGAACCTTTCTTCCCCATCGGTTGTCGGTCCTTCTTACTATATGGCCTGCCCGTTGCCACTTCAGCTTGCAAATTTTGAGAGCGAATCGGTAACTTTCGTTCGTTTACGGATTTTATCGTTACGGATTCTGTCGCGTAGAGAAATACCAAGCATAGCTCTCTCCATCGCTCGCTGAGCTACCTTGAGCCTATGGAAAAGGCTAACTGTGAAAGACCACTTCTCAGCGCCGTAGGTCATCCCTGGCAACACACACTGCTCGAAAACTTGACTTCAGGCACTGAGGTATCCTGGTCGAGAAGACACTTTGTACTTTCCTGAACGACGTGTCCTTCTACGACATATAAATTCAACTGTACCTTCTGTTCCGTAAAGAACATAAGAAAAGACAATTTTGAGTTTGAAAGATGTAATGGAAGGCAAAATTATAATAATAATAATAATAATCCCTCTCCCCGCTCCCTTCTCTCTCCGAAGCCATCGTTGGCACAGTGTTGCAAGCATCAACACCTACTAATGTTTAAATTCTTATTCTAGATGTATTGGAAGGATTCAAGGTGATCGGAAATCTGACCGGAGAAGCCAACATCAACGGATTGTTGAAAATCTTGCTGAGAATTTCCGGCGAATCCGGTAAGTATACCTATCTAGGAACATTTTTTAGTAATAATATCGCATCTGTCAATTGCCAATATCAGGTAATTATTTATAACGAGTTTTTGCCCAATTCGTTGAAATCGAGTGATATGGTATGGCAAACCGCGGGGCACAGCTAGTTTTAAATAAAATGACTTGGTTTTTTCAATGATATTACTTATAAATTATTGGGTAAATGTTTCTATCCACTATCGGCTTATAGCCTAAACTTGGCTGGGGTTCTTCAAGAAAGCTTTAAAAAGAGATCTCTTCCAAAGCCGGCAATGCTCGGGAGGCTCCCCTGGGGTTGCCCGTGTCGATAGGCGACGGTGATCGCTTAACACCAAGCGGCCCGTCTGCCTTTTTGGTCGATTTTTTTTTTCATTTATGGCATCGCAAACTCTGTGCATACTGCCAGCGTCAAGTATAATTTTTGCATCAATTTTTTGCCACTTTCAATGAAACTGGACGAAGTAATAACAAAGTCAGTAAGTCGTCAGTAATCAGTCAGTCTAGTCAGTAATCAGTCAGTCTATTCAGTCCAACATTCAAGTAAATAGATGGCTACTTTACTAGAACGTGTCCGATGGAATTTTGGAGGCAAGCAGAAAAAACATATTTTAGCACTGTTATTCTATTTCACAAACACTCGTGCACTGTAATTAACCTATATTAAACAAAATGCCATCAACTTTATCCGATATAACTTAAAAATACACCAAGAAAATGAAAATAAAACAAGAGCACAATATGTCTTTTTCGACTTCCCGCCAAAACTCCCTTTTGGTTGATTTATTTATATAAAAAAAAAACATGTTTTTTCATATGGGCTTAAATGAAATTTTCTTATTTAAAAGAAATGTTTGGACCCCACCAAAAGTTTACTGCCAGGAAATGTGTCGATTTGTGTTCTTGGATTGCAAAGTTTTTGGATTTTACTAAACGATAATTTTTCTTTTTCAGACGTAGCCAAATGCGGTAGTTTCTTCCAAAAACAAGGCAACGGCAAAGGTATGATTTTTGACAGCACTTCTAGTTTACAGTAATCAAGTTTTAAAGATGGAGGGTTAACATTAATGGGAGGAAAATTATACTAATAATATTATAATGATTTGACGATCCGCGTGGCGCAATGGTTACCATGCCAGGCCGAAAATCAAGTGGTCCCGGGTTCGATTCCCGGCAAAGCAGAAATTTGAATGATTAGTTTTTTCTGTTATCGGTCTGGGTGTTTGACTGTCTTTGTGTGTGTCCATGGTACCCACGACACAGGTTATAACTACCCTACTGTGGGGCAATGAGTGTGACGTTAATTATTACTATTTATTTATGTATTATCTACACGATGCGCAAAGATGATTCCTTGCTTGTAGCCCTGGTGACATGTATTTTCCTTTTCAGGAGTGGAGGGCGTCAACAAGTACATCGTGAGTCTGACCGCTGGTGTTGGATCAGCTAACTTTGCCAATCTCTTCCTGCAATTGAAGGGCGAAGCCGGTAAGATATTCCCAATAATCTAATAATATTGTAATCTAATACCTTTAGTAGGTGGTAGAACTATTATGGTTCGCCCGGGAAGTACCACCGCTGCACCCACTTCTGCCGTGAACCAATTGTGTTGTGTTTCGGTGGAAAGGTGCAGTTGCCGGCCACACTTGCATGAGCCGACCACCAGCTTCCGGAGTAGCAGCACAACTGCATACGACTTCAGACAAGACTTACCTATGCTTGCTAGAGGTTGTATATAGATGTCCATGGCCTGCAGCGACCACTTAACACCACGTGGCCTGCATGCTTGTATGTTACTCCGTTCAAATAAAAAAATAAAAAAGAATCGAGCAATGACAATGTCGATTTGAAAGAGGTCTATAAAAATTGGCTGCAACCCTTTTTGCGTCCCACTGCTGGGCACGGATCTCTCCCCATTTATGGGGAGGCCTGGAGCTTATTCCACCACGCTGCTCCAATGCGGGTTGGTGGAGATGCGGGTTAGTGGCCAACCCGCTGTCGGATGTTTTCAAACCGCCCATAAGGCCTCCGACAAGGTTTAACGACTGTTATCTATCGAAAACTACCGGGACCGACGGCTTAACGTGCCCTCCGAAGCACGGAAACGCGCAATATATTTTTTGCCACTAGCGGTCACCCATCTTACACCCGACCGCGCCCGTTTGGCGTAGTTGCATAGATCGTTTGCGTTCTACGCTAACCGCCGGGCCATGCGCGCTTCACTATAAAAATTACAATCAAAGAATTAAAGCTTCCTTGGCCGAATGGTTACGTGGGCTGACTGCGGAACTAGAGACCCGGGTTCAAACTCGGTCGTCTGGGTACTTATTTAATAAAAAACGCGTGTGAAAATAATAACTACAAAGTGAAGAAATAACCACTATATAGAAAAAAATAATTAAAAAAGCATTAAAAACGGTTGCGAAAAAATAGCTTTCAATATGTAATCTCCTCAGAAAACGGTCACTACCTTACGAGTGTAATAAAAATTTCTTTTTTTTCAGACATCAACGCCTCCTTGAAACTATTGACCTCAGCTTTCAAAGTTAACGGTACGTGAAAATAAAGGTTTTTCCTACAATATGCTATTATTATATTTATATTTTATTATTGTGTATTCATGGTATTCATACACAAGGAGACTCTAGAAATGTGGCACGATACATTTGTATAATACCTAAACTAAGTCGACTTACTTAAGTTCAAGTTATGAAAAAAAATGGTCAATAGAAAAAAAATAGTAAAGATTTATTTAAAAAAAAACAGAGTTCTTTATCGGTAATGATGGAAACCACAACCCCTTTAAGGATATAGGTCTTATTTACCATATAACCCTGTGTATGTCAACACCGTCGCCATCTTGATGCATGAATGCATTCGAGGGTCAATTTTCAAACTTAAATTTTAATACTGATTACAGTACAGTAGTTTTGAAGGTGGTAGAACTATTATGGTTCGCCCGGGGAAGTACCACCGCTGCACCCACTTCTGCCGTGAACCAATTCTATTGTGTTTTGGTGAAAAGGTGCAGTTGCCGGCCACTCTTACATGAGGCGACCACCAGCCTCCGGAGTAGCAGCGCAACTGCATACGATCTCAGATAAGACTTACCTATGCTTGCTTGAGGTTGTATGTAGATGTCCATGGGCTGCAGCGACCACTTAACACCACGTGGCCTGCATGCTCGTCTGCTACTCCATTCAAATAAAAAAATAAAAAACACAGTTCCAAATAATCAAGCTCGTCTGGCACTCCAATTAAATAAAAGATAAATAGTAAAAACATATATTTTTGTTGCAGTTTACGGAGACGCCATCATCTCCTTGAACAAACTTCTCAGGACTAAGACATTCGCCGAAAGTATCATCTCCTTGAAACAACTGACCGCCCAAGCTCGTAAGTTACATATGAAATTTGACAATTTTGTGTTTTTAAGCTTTTTATTACTTAGTGTCCAACATAGGAGTCCCTTTTTTTTTTGGTATCGGGGGGGAAACCTTCAAAAGGTACCCAGCACCTTGGGAGAGGACACCGGGTTATGTGGGATTTGAACCTCACTAAAACCCCCTCGGTGGCCTTCCTCTGCTCTCGGACTCCGGGATCTCCCATGGACCGCACCGGTGTCCTCCATACGCGACGCCCTGGAACGGGCCCATCTTTGGGAGAGCAGATGTGATCTCCTGCACCTTCCGATGCTTACGGCGGCATGCGGCCACGCACACACCGCCGTCCTTCCCGGGGCTGCTGGCTGGACGGGTCGAGCTCTCACTCTCACCGCCCGCAGCCCCGGAAGCCCCCTTTTAGTCGCCTCTTACGATCAGGCAGGGGATACCGTAGCTCTATTCTTACTCCCGAAGTGACAGGGACTAACATAAAGATTAACTTAGCTCTCAGTTACTTACCACTATTTTTACTTCATACAATTTAATGGTAGGTAGGGCTGCCAACCATACTGTTAAAAACAGTACTATACTGTTTTTCACTACATTATACTTTTTACCGTTGAAGAAAAATAAAGTATACAAAATACTGTTTTCAGTATCAACATCTCGGACGAACACTAAGTTAGTGCAGCGCAGTCACAATCGAGAGTTTTACAACGAATCTGTACGAGTACGTTGCGTGTTGCGCGTAGAACTTAATATTTTTTTCACGAACACCTTGCGCGCCTTTGTTTTTTCAATTAGTGTTTTTAGTACACAAAAGATGGAAAGTGAAAACGATTCACCTTACCTTCAAAAAAACTGTTATTTTTTTTAAATGCTGTTTATTTTCCTTCTCAGACCTAAATATACTTTAATTCTTGTAAAAAAAAGTTGGCAACCCTAATGGTAGGGTCGGGTAACCGCTATTTGAACTTATTTGTACTTTTTGTATAACCGCCTTAAAAGTGTAGGCTATCGAAAGAAATAATAATATATTTTTATTAATATAATATTAAAATTAATTATAATAATGAATTTAATGGTATTACTAGTAGAATAGTATCTGACTTAATATGAACATTGATTTAAAATCTGACATTAATATATGAATATATGTGACGTAAATATTTTATTTTAAATTTTTATTGAATGTTTTTTGTTTTAATATAATTTTTATAGTTAATTTTGTATATTACAACATTTACAACCACTTATTGCAATTTAAATGTTCTACACTAACGCATTAGGCTACCCTGTTATGTTAATTGTAAGTAATTAATAAATAAATAAATATTGTTCCACAGAACTCAAG
Source organism: Pyrgus malvae (assembly GCA_911387765.1). NCBI lineage: Eukaryota > Metazoa > Arthropoda > Insecta > Lepidoptera > Hesperiidae > Pyrgus > Pyrgus malvae. Next base: position 5,894,078 of record OU426976.1, on the reverse strand, counting down.
TTGGCCATCGAATCACTCCTTAACGTCAGCGGACAGGCATGTAAGTTAATGATTTCATTTTTATATTTAATTTAATATCTGAAATTTCAAGCAGTTATCGTCAACCGAGCTGAACGGCGTGACAATGCATACTTAGCTGAGTTACGTCACGCAAAATTCAATATGGCGGATGCTCTGAAATGGCGGAGTAGTTTTTAATAAACGCTAATGTAATCCATCTGTACCTGTAGTGTAATGCAGGCGAGGTGTCCCAAATTGGATTGTTTCACCTTCCATCGACGCATGACTGATGGATTTTGGAGGGGGGGGTCATGTCCCCTGTGACCCCCCCGCTGGGACCACGCCTGGTGTAATGCACCATTTCGGACAGTCGGACGGATTATCTTCATCTTCATTCTTTGAAATTATTGGCAAAGTCCGGAGCTCAATTCACCACGCTGTTCCATTGTGGGTTGGTGAAGTTTTCAAACCGCCCATAAGGCCTCCGACAAGGTATCTTATAAAAAGGTTTAAAATATTAGATTGAATTTGCATCCGTTATAAAAAAACAACGGGTTGCACTCCGGTAGTGCCGGCAGGAGTGAAAACTTGAACATTAACGTTGTGCATTTTTGATATTATGGAATGGTTAGGGAATAATTTCGGACGAGTTGCTTTTATTATCAGTATTATTTTTCATCTAGTATTTTCAGTAGGTTTTCATCTAGTATTTTTATAAAGTCACACATTTTCTTTCACTATTTCTTTGTCACTGTTTTCATTAATAGATGCACTTTGTTCAATGTCCATATTTTAAATACTTGATATTCCGAGGATTTTCCAAGTATAGACAGTCGAGCCATCAGCTGTCACCCCTCCGTCTTACGAAGATTCGATCACGCCACGTGTCCTGACGCGAGTTTAACATTTTTTACCCATCCCAAAAAGAGTGCACAACGCCGCTAAAGAAGTTTTCACTTCAAAAAACAAATTCATACTACAATTTATTACATCATCTATTATGTTTTCAGCTCTCTCAGTCGTCGTAAACAACTTGTTCAAGATCACCGGAGCTGAAGATTTAGCGACCGTCGGCGCCAGATTCAAGGCTGCTTTCAACCTTGGTAAGTAATGTAGTGTTTGAAGGTGGTAGAACTATTATCGTTCGCCCGGGGAAGTACCACCGCTGTATCCACTTCTGCCGTGAACGAATTCTATTGTGTTTCGGTGGAAAGGTGCAGTTGCCGACCACATTTACATGAGGCGACCACCAGCCTCCGGAGTAGCAGCGCAACTGCATACGACCTCAGACAAGACTTACCTATGCTTGCTTGAGGTTGTATGTAGATGTCCATGTGCTGCAGCGACCACTTAACACCACGTGGCCTGCATGCTCGTCTGCTACTCCATTCAAATAACAATTCAGTTCGCTTGTTCGCGCTTCTGGAGTTACTAAAGATACGGCGAGTTATTTCGGCGATCTATTTTCGGCGTGCCGACTCTCCTTTATCAAGCTCCTTATAAACCATATGGCGTGGCGTTCAGAAACAACTACACCGCCATGTATCTTAACTTTCTTTCAACCCTTTTTTAAACCCACTGCTGGCCTCAGGTGTCCTAGTCCCTGTAGCTTCGGGATTAAGAATAGAGCTACGGTATCCCCTGCCTGATCGTAAGAGGCGACTAAAAGGGGGCTTCCGGGGATGCGGACGGTGAGAGTGGGAGCTTGACCCGTCCAGCTAGCAACCCCGGGAGGGACAGCGGAGTATGCGTGGCTGCATGCCGCCGTGAACGCCTGAAGGTGCAGGAGAGCTCATCTGCTCTTCCGAAGATGGGCCCGTTCAGGGGCGCCGCACGCGGAGGACACCGGTGCGTTCCTATGGAGATCCCGGAGTCCTCACAAACGTAGAGGCAGGCCACCGAGGGGGTTTTAGTGCGGGCTCAGGTCTCCTTTCGGAAGTGAGAGGCCCACACGGGCCAAGTGTGGATTGGTGGACATGTTGCCTTCGAGGAATTGTGAAGAACTCTCTTTCTCACGCATGCACGGTGACGAAAAACATCGTTTAAATATCACAATGTTTTCCCTCACCGTGGAGCAGCAATGAATACGTACTTAACTTTCTTTGTCAGAGATTCGCCGGGGTTTGAACTCGGTATAAATAATAAATAAATAAATAACGCTTCACACTCATAGCCCCACATTGGGGTAGATATACCCTGTGTCGTGGGTACCATGGACACACACAAAGACAGAAACACAAACACCCAGACCGAGAACAGAAATTTAAACTCATCATTCAAATTTCTGTTTCGCCGCGAATCGAACCCGGGACCCTCCGATTGGCAGTCCGGCATGGTAACCATTGCACCACACGGGTCGTCAACGGGTATATCCGTGTCGGAGACCGCGGTCGTTCCCGCTCGGTCGTTGCTCTTGACTTACTCATCACTAACTGTTTTTTCTCTCCTCAGACTTCATCCAGGCCTGCAAACAAGTGAACTCCATCACCAAGAACACCGACGTGTTCGCTTTCTTCAATGTCCTCCTCCAAGTGACCAACAAGAGCACCATCGTGGACGCCTGCGCCGAAATTAACGTTCTCAACACTGAGAATGGTGAGTGGCTACAACCCTTTCTGCGTCCCACTGCTGGGCACTTTTTAATTAAGGAAAAATAAGGAGTTTTAATTAAGGAAAAATGGCAAATATTGTTATGAAAATATTTTGCATTATTTAAAAAAAAATGTTAACTTTGTTATAGTTTATTTTGTAGTTTTATTAATAAAGTTGTTGATGTTAGTATATTACGACAATTCTAATGAATTCGGTGACCGTCCTTCTCCTTATACTTTCATCTAAAGTTCATTCGCGTTAAGAAAATAGTGACTCATCACCGACTGCCGGCCAAGCCACGCCCCCTAGCCAATTAAAACGCTAGAAATTAGTAAGGCGAGTTCACAGTGCTCAGTTGAAGTCAGACCTTAAATTATACATAATTAGACATAAAAAAATTATTTTATGACGCAATCGCGTTAGTAGACGCCAATCGGTGGAAGAAATGCTGCGACCACGTGATACGCGAAGAAAATACCATGTGGGGTTTGGATGACGTCATGGAACATGCAGAACAAAATTCATTCGTAATAAATGTAACGGGAGAATCTAGCGATACTGATTAGCGATTTAAGTACTTAGTTTTAAGACAATTTTGTATTTTTTTACTTAGTACTTATTTTATTACCATTAATCCAAATATGTGTTACTCTACTAATATAGCGTTTAAGTTGACATTAAAAATTACCTTAATAGGAATATTTTAACATGTTTAAAATCATTGATACTTTATTATTTTTCTATTAAACTTATTTAATGTTTTGAAAAAAAAATGTTTAATTTTTTTCTCCATTATGAATACACCCTTACCCTGCAGTTGCACTGATGAGTCACTATTTTCTTAACGCGAATGAACTATAAATATGTACATAATAATCGTTTTAATATCTTTTCAGTGGCAACATTGGACTTCATTGCACAAATACAGGCGCAATCTGGCAACTCCGCCGTTGATGTATTCCGTAACATGTTGACCTTCACGAAAACCACCAGTAAGTAATATATAATTATTTAAATTAACTTCAAAATTTGATTCTTCAAAAAATAAAATTTTAAATTAAAAAATTAAAGCTGAGGTGGTCATGCCTGGGGAGCAGTCGCGCTCCGATACTCTCATTTTGAAGCTTGTTTATGCAAGATATTTAAAAAACTTCGATAGCGTCATTCATAATACCTATGTTCTTTCAGCGCCATCTCTTGACGCGTTGACGAAATTGAGTTCACAAGCCACCACAGTTTTCTAAATTTTTCTTTTCTTTTTCAGACATCAGAGCAGCCTGGAAACAAGTGACTGTTGCCACCAAGGTTACTAGTGAGTATTTACGTTCAACCCTTACCGCATTAACCCATAATGGCCTACTGACGTTTGATAAATATTGATAATATTCAAAAATTTCAATTTATCGTTCTGAAAGGTTTGAACGGCAAGGATTGACTCTTTATTAGCATTTTTTTTTATTATGGCATCGCAAACTCTGCATATTGCCAGCGTCAAGTATAACTTTTGCATCACGTTTTTGCAAGTTTCGGTGAAACTGGACGAATAATAATAGGTAAAGTCAGTAAGTCGTTAGAAATCAGTCAGTCAAGTCAGTCAGACATTCAGTAAAGCGATGGCTTCTTTACAAGAACGTGACCAATGGAATTTTGGAGGCAAGCCGAAAAAACATACTTTCACATTGTTATTTCAATTCACAACACTCGTGCACTATAATTTAACCTATATCGAACAAAATGCCATCAAATTTATCCGATATAACTCAAAAATACACCAAGAAAGTAAAAATAAAATAAAATAAGAGCACACTAAGTCTATTTCGACTTCCCGCCAAAAAAACGTATTAGCATTTTATCATGTACACTGACTGACACCCTTAGAGCATCAAAGTTACTGATTCACTCTTCAGTAGAGACGGCATAGCGCCTCGCTTCGATACATAATTTTTGTGCCAAATCTGGTGCGGGGGGAAGAACGCACACATTTTAATTTTGTCATACATTCACAAATATTTTTTCATCGCTACAGGCGCATACATTTTTAAATATGTCAATTTCAATTAACAACGTCATTTTCTATGCACCGTCAACACTGACACCGACACACACAGACACAATAGTTGTATAACTAGAAGGCACATTGCATGCACGTTGGGACGAGGGGTTCGCCCGTAAAGGCCACTCCTCTGACGGGTGTCATACCTTGATGCTCTAAGCTGACATCCCAAGAATGTTTTTTATGGAGCCGGCATTTAAATAGCTCTCCATTCCAAATGTTTAAACAATATCTCTATTGCAGGCATCTTCAAGCTGTTCTCCAGCATCAAGGTGTACTCTAAAGTGAGCTTCGTCGACTTCTTCAGCACTGTACTTCGCGTATCCGGCAAGACCACCATCGAAGCCGCTTCCAACTACTTCGTGTCACTGACCAGCTCTAAGAGTAAGATTTTTATATATCTGTCTGTCTGCAACCCTTTTTGCGTCCCACTGCTGAGCACGGGTCTCTCCCCCTTATTAGGGAGGCCTGGAGCTTACTCCACCACGCTGCTCCAATGCGGGTTGGTGAAGATGCGGGTTAGTGGCCAACCCGCTGTCGGATTCTCAAACCGCCCATAAGGCCTCCGACAAGGTTTAACGACTGTTATCTATCGACAACAACCGGGACGGCTTAACGTGGCCTACGAAGCACGGAAACGCCCATGAATCTATTTGCCACTAGCGGTCACCCATCTCACACCCGACCGCGCCCGTTTGGCTTAGCTGCATAGACCGCTTGCGTTCTACGCTAGCCGCCGAGACATGCGCGCTTCATGCGTGTTGATTTTTATATAATTGACATATTTTTTTTAAGGAAAATACTTAGGTATTTATTTAATTCTTTATTACACCACATAGAATAAGGGTATAAAAGGCGGAATTAATGCTAAAAGCATTCTCTGCCAGTCTACCTTTGGGCGAAACAGAGACAGTGCAGTGTTACTTAAAATCAAAAATATTAAAAAAGAAATATATGTTGTGGCCGCTGAGGTCACGGGGTACCCCTTGGGATATTGTTTCTATCTAATACCTTTAAACGAGCAATTCTTGTATATATCTAAATATATTTTTTGAATCTCGGAAACGGCTCCAAAGATTTTGATGAAATTTAGTACCCTGGTTCGGGGATGATAAATCCATCCAGCAAATTTTTATTGATAGAAATTGTCGTTTTATTTAATGTTTATGCCGTTAAATATAAAATTACTCTTACTGACATCTATTGGAGAATATTAATAATATTGTGGTGTAGAAAGCCGTCAAATGTCGACCGTCAATCCGCCCTTCAAACAAATGACAATGTCGATATGAAAGACCTCTATAAAAATTTCGTCAATGGAATTAAAGCTTTCTTGGTCGAATGGTTCGAAGTCGAATCGAAAGCTGACTGAAGTCTGAGCGGAGCTAGAGACCCGGGTTCAAACCTCACGTTACGTTTTTATTTTTTGTGTCATTTTTTTTAATTGGGAGCTAGGTATTTCAAAAGGGTTTGTTAAGTAACACTAAGTCAATGAATGTTTTGCTTAAAAATAAACCAAGAAAATCAATTGTTTTTATCCGAGCAACGCTCGGGCGTCCAGGTACTCTTATAAAACTAAAAATTCCAACAATATAATATTAATGTAGCAACTCTTGTCATGGCTGCAACCCTTTTTGCGTCCCACTGCTGGGCACGGGTCTCTCCCCATTATTGGGGAGGCCTGGAGCTTACTCCACCACTCTGCTCCAATGCGGGTTGGTGGAGATGCGGGTTAGTGGCCAACCCGCTGTCGGATGTTTTCAAACCGCCCATAAGGCCTCCGACAAGGTTTAACGACTGTTATCTATCGACAACAACCGGGACCGACGGCTTAACGTGCCCTCCGAAGCACGGAAACGCGCATGAAATTTTTTGCCACTAGCGGTCACCCATCTCACACCCGACCGCGCCCGTTTCGCTTAGTTGCATAGATCGTTTGCGTTCTACGCTAACCGCTGGGCCATGCGCGCTTCTAACTCTTGTCATACTTATTATTATCTGCGAAGAAAATCAAATTTTGAATGTTATATCAAGTACTCATGTATTTGTGAAATAAGTGTCGATATAATAAATATTTGAAAACTTGCAGGTTTCTTCGACTCCGTCGCTAGTATCAAAGCTGTAGTAAAAGTTGGTAAGTTGTTTATATCCAATATTTTTAGTTGTTCAGAATCAGTAACTGCCACAGGTTTTTTTTTTCAACATGCATCTCGATCTTTTGACCATTATGCCCAGCGCAATCGGGCCCCTCCTTTTGTGGGGGCCCAGGGGCCTTCACAAGAGACTTCGGAAAAAAATTCAAATTTTGTTTAGTATCAGGCTATCAGTAAAATATCACTGACTGAAAAAAATTACCATTATATTTGGAAAATCATTTGGGGCCAAGTTCAGTTTTTTTTTTATTTGAATGGAGTAGCAGACGAGCATACAGGCCACGTGGTGTTAAGTGGTCGCTGCAGCCCATGGACATCTACATACAACCTCAAGCAAGCATAGGTAAGTCTTGTCCGAGGTCGTATGCAGTTGCGCTGCTACTCCGGAGGCTGGTGGTCGCCTCATGTAAGTGTGGCCGGCAACTGCACCTTTCCACCGAAACACAATAGAATTGGTTCACGGCAGAAGTGGGTGCAGCGGTGGTACTTCCCCGGGTGAACCATAATAGTTCTACCACCTACCAAAAGTTTTCGATATTTGGGCTGTAACAATATGTAATCAGTTTCGACGACTATATTATTATTATTTCTTTTTCAGACTTCGTCAACTTCTTGAACATTGTCGTCACCTTGGGAAGCCGTGCCAGTAAGTACCTACTGTTTATTTAAATGTTCACAAATATGTCTTGAACATTAAACACTATGCACAAATAAAAATGCTTGCACTAATCCACACTTGAAAAACAGGATAATTATACTGTCAATTAATTTTTATACATAATTTTCATTACCTTTTAAATAAATAATAATAATAATAAATATCTTTGGACAATTCACACAACACCATCTGATTCTAAACTAAGCAGAGCTTGTACTATGGTAATCAGAAAGCTAATAAACATACTTATATAATTATAAATACATGACATACTTAAATCGATAAATTAACACCCAGAAACAGAACAAATAGTCATGTTTATCACACATATATTTGTCCTGGGTGGGAATCGAACCCACGACCTCACGTTTCGCAGTCGGCTCACCACCCAGTACGCCATGGAGGCTGTCAAAACACAAATTCATTCAAATTTTGTAAACAAAAATTTATTCTAATGACTATAATTATTTATTATTATTTGTGACGTCACAGTCACAAATAATTTTCTCATACAAAATGTATGGGGATGTCACGTTTTGACAGCTCATTAAAATTATCTCAATTGACTTGATAGTCCCAGACCAAATTAGCATTTTTATATGTCATAGGCTTAGAATAAGTACGTATAGAATGAGTGTCTTCATACAAGCGCGCTGTCAAAATTGAAGCACTAAATAGATTCACACAGATGTCACATCTGACAAACAAAATATTTTTATTTTGAACAATTTAACTATAAAATACTACAAAATATTGAAAACTTTAGTGTTTTTAGTCTAATTGTGTTTTCCAAAAGTGTTGTGAAAAGGAGCGGCCCGGCACTTGTTGCCATTAATGGCACCAATAAAAGTGCTTTAATTTGGGCGCGCGAACTTGGTTTCTATAATTATTCTAAAGTCATAGGTGTGTTTCAAATATCAATTTCACAAAATTATTTTTATCCTGTTTTCAGTTTACTAAAAACCGTTACATAACTAAAATAATATTATCATTGCAGCGCTCGAAGAGGCCTCCAGCGTCCTTCAAAAGAGAACCCGTGCTAAAGGTGAGTAGATAATCCATTATCCATACTAATATTAAAAATGCAAAAGTAACTCTTTCCGTGTGTGTGTGTATGTGTGTGTTACATTCACACGAATAAACTACTGAACCAATTTTAATGAAATTTGGTACATGGATGGAGTGGACCTTGTACCTATGTCATTTACATGGGTTAGTTTTTATCGCCAAAAATATAGGCTTATTGTATAAAGTATTGTCAAAATCGAAGATAAAAACATAAAACTTTGTATTGGGGCACTGGATACGAAGTAAATATTTGTACTAAGAGTTTTCGACATTTCGACCTTAATGAAGAAATATAACATAAAAATTGGTATGGATTGATAACGAATTCCACGCAGAAGAAGTCGCGGGCAGGAAGCTAGTATTATAATCACAGAACATTATTAACAGAAGTTAGAATGGAAATGTGGGCGGGGCAGACGTCGCCAAGGAATTTTGAGCAAACGCTCAAAATTCCAAAATCTCTACAGAAACACGCGATCGTGCTACAATATGCGTGCTTGTGTGCGTGCTTGGGTGTGATTCGTTCATTTGAAATCGCGTGATTGCGCGGCGCTAAGATTGGCTAGATTTGAAATTGCAAATATGTGCGTAAGCTTCGTATTTATTTAAGTACAGATGTAATGGAGGTGAAAGGCGGGGCTTAATCGGCGACACCAGTCTTCATACAAACGGAGTATTATTGCCGTTCTACCTTTCTTAATAATGTTCTGTGATTATAATAGTCTAGATCAGTAAGTATTAGATCTAATCAAATCAAATGCAAACTTTTTTTCTACCGTTTTTATGTCCTGCCCGCTGCTGGTCAGGTCTCCTCTCTAACACGGGACGGGTAACACGGGACCCTGTTACATTTCGGTATATTTTGGACCGAATATTCGGCCGAAATTTCGTATTTGGTTCAATCTACATTCGGCGCATCCCATACAAAAAATGTGATTTTTACCGTTTTTTATAGATAATGATACGGAGCCCAACGTGCGCGTATCCGACTCGCACTTGGCTAGATTACATAACTAAATTATTTAAATAACTTAATTTTATTGCAGATTTCCTGGCCTCCCTGCGAATCATTATTCAGAACAACAACAACGCAAGTAAGTAATATACACATTCTTCTGCTCCTACAGGTGTTCTATTTCACGAAGTCCCATCGGCTCTGGTTGTAGTAGTGATGTGTCGTACCATAGAACATATTAAAGAGGTTAGAGTGGAATTGTGGGCGGGGCAGACGCACCAAGGATATGGAGCAATGCTCATATCTCTACAGAAATTCTCGATCGCGCTGCGATATGCGTGCTTGTGTGCGTGCTTGGGTGTGATTCGTTCATTTGAAATAGCGTGATTGTGCGACGCTAAGAATGGATAGATTTGAAATTGCAAGTATGTACGTAAGCTTCATATTTATTTAAGTACAGATGTAGTGGAGGAGAACGGTGGGGCTGGATCGACGACACTGGTTTCTATACGAACGGTGCATTATTGCCGTTCTAACCTCTTTTAAAATGTTCTGTGTGTTGTACTGACAGGCGCGCTTGAAACCTTTGAAACTTGCGCAAATAAATCTGAAAAACATAAAACCATAAAAAATATTAACTCACTACGTACAACTCTTCTAGGTTCAGTTGTCATGAACAGGCGCGGTCGTAGCCTTCAATTTTGGGAGGGTCACTACGAAATTTGGGGGAAGAGGTGTCTAAAATTGGCTTGTTTCGCCTTCCATCTACGCATGACTGATGGATTTAGGGGGGGGGAGGGGGTTATGTCCCCTGTGACCTCCCCGGGACCGCACCTAGTCATGATGACGTTACTTGACACAGCGATCTCGAGGTTACGAACACTAAAACTCATATATACCTGAACCAGACTTCGTGACATAGAATCTATACTTACACCAGCTGACCCCGCGAACTCCGTACCGCGTTTAAATGTTTGGGGTGGGCCACCCATAAATTAATATGAATATGGGCCACCCTTATCACTTAGGGGTTCATACCCCTATAAATAGATAGTAGCCGATTCTCAGACCTTCTGAATATGCATATAAAATTTCATAAAAATCGGCCAAGCCGTTTCGGTCCTCCGAAACGTATGGTAACATTGTGACACGAGAATTTTATGTATAAGATTTTCCTTGAAAGCGATGATGGCATGCCTGGTTCCTTGTAATTTTTTTTTTCATAATATAAGGTCTTTTGACCCTATTTTCATTACAATCTAGTCTTAAGACTAATGAGTAATTTATTTCTAACTTAAAGTGCTAAATACACTATATCTAAGAATGCGTCCGTTAACGTTTCTTAGTCTCTGTTAAGGCGAATACACTTTTTTGTTGTGTCTTATAATAAGTGAATAGTTTTGCACTAGCACTTAGTTATTCTCACTGCACTACACTTCACTACACTAGTTCATGTGGTTTTGTCCTTTTGAGTCTTCTTATGTGGTCTGTAGTGTCGAGGAGCTGAATAGCCTCGACATTGATATGGTGGAGAAGCCTGCGTTCATGGTTCTCTGCGAATTTTTGGATGATGTCTGGAACGAACTCAACTTGCAGGTCCCGATGGGAGATCGTTATTTCGAACGTACCAAGGAGCATTTACTATGTCTCTCAAGACTTTATTCTGGAATCGTTGTATTATATCAATGTTACTTTGTTTGGTACAACCCCATAACTGACTGCCATAGGTCCAAACGGGCAACAGTACTTGTCTGTATATTAAGATTTTATTATACACAGACAGCGGGGAGGCTCTTCCAATTAGCCAACGTAACTTTTTGTACTTGATCTCAAGCTCGTCTTTTTTCATGTCGTCTTGTAAATTGATTGGTTTTATTTTGCTACCGACATTGCTACTAAATAACAAAATCTTTCTGTTGTTTCAGGTATAGAGCAGGTCATCGAAAACATTAAACGCAACGGCAACAGTAACGGATCTGGAAACAACAAGGGATCAGGAAACGACAGAGAAGAAGGTTCAGAAAACACAGACGACAATGAAGATGACAGTAACAACGAAGACAATTCAGATAAGAATAATGGACAGGATAACGGACAAGGCAAGGGCCAGGGTAACGAACAAGGCAATGAACAAGAACAAGACAATGGAAAGGGTAATGGACAAGGCAAGGACCAGGGTAAAGGACAGGGTAACGGAGAAGGCAATTTCGAGGGACACTACAAAATTACTGAGAAAGGCGAAGTGCTCATAAAGGGCGTCCGACGTAACGCTAGATGCGGTAAGATTGTACATTTTAAATCATTAATGAAATGAAATGAAATGAAAATACGTTATTGTTGACTGTTTACATACATACAGTTAGATGTTTAAAATTATTACTTAAAAGAGTTTAAACAGTCTACCATGCTCTGACATACAATATTGTATTATAATAAAGGCATTAAGGGCCTCGTTCACCATCTCCAAGTAAAGTGTTGATTAGTTACGTCTCAAGTAAAGTTAATTGGCAAAAGCTATGAGTACGGTTCAGTTTGTCATAATTGATTAGTGCTACACGAACATCGGGGAATTGAAGTTACGGGTGACTTTAACCGACAATTAGCGTACTTGTCACTTTACTTGAAGGTGGTGAAAGAGGCCCTTAACATCCAAATATACCGTCCGATTGTCACATTTTTTATCCTATGCCAAATAGAATCGATACTATGACAACTAAAAGTGACAGCTTGACTTAATTTTTTGTTTTGTTTTGTTTTACAGTTTGCGAATTGTAAACATTGAACATCAAGATCATGCCACAAGTTTCAGCAATATATAATGGTAACTATACACAACTATATTACAACACAAATTTTAATATATTATTTTTAAAACCTTTTTAATGTCCCACTGACAACGGGTCTCCGAAATCATATTGATTTAGGCGTTAGTCCATTTTAGTTAGTAGTAAGTAGTTAGATCTTTACGGCACAAGCGGGAAAATACCAGCGCTGAACCCATTTCTGCAGTGAAACAATTTTATTGTGTTGGTGAACAATTGCGGTGGCTGGTCAGACTTATATGAGGCTAAAGTCAGACTTCAGATTACCAGCCCAATTGAATACGACCATTCCGTAGCTTCGGGATTAAGAATAAAGCTACGGTATCCCCTCCTTATCGTAAGAGGCGACTAAAAGGGGGCTTCCGGGGTTGCGGGCGGTGAAAGTGGGAGCTTGACCCGTCCAGCCAGCGCCCGGGGAGGGCGGCGGTGTGTGCGTGGCCGCATGCCGCTGTGAGCATCGGAAGGAACAGGAGAGCACATCTGCTCTCCGAAGATGGGCCCGTTCTATAGACGCCGCGCGTGGAGGACACGGGTGCGTTCCACTGGAGATCCCGGAGCCCCAAAGTGCCGGGTACCTTTTCTGTACCGGGAAAAAATCTGTAATTCGTCAGTTATCAGTCAGCATAGTCAGTCAGATGTTCAAGTAAAGCGATGGATACTTTACCAAAACGTGTCCATGGACTTTAGAGGGCAAGCCGAAAAAACATGTTTCACACTGTTATTCTAATCAATAATCTATATCGAACAAAATGCCATCAACTTTATTTGATTTATCTAGAAAATACACCTTGAAATTGAAAATAAAACAAGAGCACAACATGTCCCTTCAGACTTCCCGCCAAAAAACTCCGAATATGACACATCATAACTGACATAATTTTTGCGTTCCCGCCAACTACGGCTGAATTTTAAAAAATCATTTCTGTTTGTTTTTAAGGCTACCGTACTGATCTGATCACACATACTGCCAAGGTTCCGTAAAATTATTTGAATAAGGTATTTCTTTGAAAACGGGAAAATAGATTATCCAAGTCAGTCGGTCATTCTCAAGTCATATTTTTAAGAAAAAATGTTTTACGCGTGATTCGGTATTTAGATAAAAAGGGCCAGATAAAGCAACCCAATAAAGGTATAATATGACCATTAACATTGTAAAAACAAGACTTGTGTCGTTTTTAATTTCTTTTTTCTTTTCTTTGCAGGCTTTTCAAAACCTTCGTAACCAGATTTGGACCTCAAGAATTTTGTTTCGATAAATAGACTAACAGCTAAAAACCTTGAATTAACATTTGAATGAAATTCAAAATATACAATGTCTTTATAAATTACCGCTTTGTTTTTAACTGTATTTATATTTCAAATTAAACCATGTAACTAATTTAATCTTTGTTTTATTTTCAATACACCCAGTTCTTTGGTGGAACATTATGGTTGCTTCAACTAAACATTATTTTTGACTGATAATTTTTAGATATACAAGGTAGATATTTTTCAAAAGAATATCAGATTTATTATCAACTAAGTAGCCATCCGCCAGCGGCTTCACCCACGTGGACCAGTTTTATAGGTTCCCGTAGGATAAAAACCATCCTATGTCTATACGACCCGCGTGGCACAATGGTTACCATGCCAGACTGCCAATCGAGGGGTCCCGGGTTCGATTCCCGGCAAAACTGAAATTTTAATGATGAGTTTAAATTTCTGTTCTCAGTCTGGGTGTTTGTGTTCCTGTCTTTGTATGTGTCCATGGTGCCCACGACACAGGGTATTAATAACCTTACTGTGGGGCTATGACTGTGTCATGTTATGTCCTTTCCCAAGGTCCACTCTATCTGTGTTCCAAATTCCATTAAAATTGGTTCAGTAGTTTAAGCGGGAAAGCATTACAGACAGACAGAGTTACTTTCGAATTTATAATACTATATTGAAAAGAAAAGAAAAGAAAAATTATTTATTTGCGCAAATATGGGTATTACAGAAGTTGTTATATATATTTAAAATCCGCCATATTTACCTCAGTAAGGTATGCAAATATTTTTAAAGAAATAAAAAATAATATTAGTAAGGATAAGATATTATATAAGGATAAAAATAGTCGTGTGTCTTAAAAGTCTTCTAAATTCAAACAATGCGTCCTGCGACGCCTTGTAAATAAGTTATAAAAGACTTAGATATAAGATAGTGTTTGCTATGAATTGGTTGGTTTCAGACATCCTTTTCAATGTAAAAATAATTCGTCATGTGAAATATTTCAATCCAGCGTGTATGTCGCAGGCATCTGGTCGCTCCATTGAAATGCTAGCGCCGAGCGCGTTATTTAAACGCCGCAATGGCCGGCAGTCAATGTAGTGGCTAAATTAGAACTGGCTATTGAAATGAAATGAAATGAAATATTCTTTATTCACTGTACGGTGCCTTTACAAACTCTTAGTAAACGTTATTTTTTTGTTCTGTCTGCTCTGGGTGCGCTTAGGCAATGCTGAGCTGAAGAAAAGAGCAGACGGAGAAAAACTTCAGCCCTGTTTTTAAATACGGGGTATACAATAATTATCTTATTATGCTATTGAAGCGATGAACATAATAATATGAAGCGTAGAACGCAAGCGATCTACGCAGTTAAGCCAAATGGGCGGCAAAATTCATGCGCGTCTCCGTTCTTCGGAGGGCACGTTAAGACGTCGGTCCCGGTTGTTATCGATAGATAACAGTCGTTAAAACTTATCGGAGACCTTATAGGCGGTTTGAAAACATCCGACAGCGGGTTGGCCACTAACCCGCAACTCCAACAACCCGCATTGGAGCAGCGTGGTGGAGTAAGTTCCAGGCCTCCCCAATAACAAAGAGGAGAGACCCGTACCCAGCAGTGGGACGCAAAAGAGTTGCAGCCAGCATTATACTATTAAGCTATTATAATAGGTCAAAATGACATTACCACTTAGCTGAACGTTACTTTGCCGTTAGCTTGTTAAATGCTCAACGGTTCTATTTTTTGTTATAGACTGTACAGATAAATCGAACGCCCCTAATCACTAGATATGTGGATTCCACACGTAACGATATACTGTGGAAACGCAAACGAAAACGGTTTATCTACCTAATGAAATTTTCGCCTGTCGCCGACATAAACGATTTATTATACACACGTGCAATAAAACTGCGTAAAGAGATCTGTAGGAGAAATCGTTACGTGTGTGATGTGGTGGCATAAATCAATCCGCAAAAACTCAATCGGACCATTGAAAACATGGACCTACAAAAATATAAAGATATATTTACAATCGTAAAGCAACAATCGCCTTGCTGGTATATCTGGCTGATTACTGACGAATGATTTGACTTCGCTTCGTTCTAAGTTCTAACGAACGAAACGGGCAAACACTTGACGACAAACGTTCTCTTGACATTGGCAAAATGGTCAAACGACTGAGACTTCATTCGGAAAGAAGTTTTAAAATAAAAGACAACTGACATTTGGATATGACAGACATGACATGTGCATGACACATGCATGACATAAGATATTATTATTAAATAAACAAACAAACATCACATCATTCTTTATTTTATAAAATAAATAATGTCTGAGAATTTTGAGTTAACTACTTTGGTCTCTATTAATTGCAAACAGCAAGTCGTTCGCGCAGTACGATTTAATGTTGATGGCACGTATTGCCTTACATGCGGCGCTGATAAGAAAATCAAGTTGTGGAATCCAAGTAAACAACTACTGTTAAAAACTTATGGAGGTCATGCTAATGAAGTTTATGATGCTGCAGGATCGTGCGACAGTAGTCATATTGTATCGTGTAGTGCGGATAAATCAGTAATTCTATGGGATGTTACAACAGGGCAACCTTTGCGGCGTTATCGAGGACACGCGGGGTCAGTGACATGTGTCAAATTTAACGAGGAATCTACAATGGCGGTCTCCGGATCCATAGATAACACCGTAGCGTTTTGGGATGTGATAAGTCGACGGCAAGAGCCAGTGCAAGTACTAAAAGATGCAAAAGATACCATCACGTCTATTCAAATAACTGATCATGAAGTGCTCACGTCATCAGTCGATTGTCATATGCGATTATACGATTTGAGAGTGGGAAAAATGTTATCTGACTATATCGGACATATTGTTACTTTTAGCAGTTTAACGCACGACGGACAGTGCTATGTCCTGAGTTGTTCAGACAGTACTATAAAATTATTTGATAAAGATTCCGGAGAACTGCTAAATACGTTTACAGGTCATGAAAGTAAAGATTATCTCCTCGAAAATGCTATAAATGAAAAAGACAGCCATATTATTTCCGGATCGGCTACAGGAGAAGTTTTTTACTGGGATTTAGTTTCTAGTAAATGCACTCAAAAATTATTGCACAGCAAAAATAAAGCCGTTGTCTCATTGAGTCACCATCCCACTGAAAACTGTTTGCTAACTGCATGCGAAGATGAAATTAAACTATGGGGTATTCAAACTCATAAAATAGATGAATAAAAAATATTTCTCAATTAATATGGTATTCTTATTGCGTATCATAATAATGTTATTGCGGTTGTATTATTATCAATGAAAAACCCCAAATAAATTATAAAGCCAATATATTTATATACAAATAAATATACCAATGTATTGCTACTAAAGGCATGAGCTTACAGCTTGCTTTGGCAAGGCTTTATGGCAAATATTTTTCATAGACTATGTACTACTTTGATAGGTCGTAAGCAACGAGACAAAACATAACTGTTTTAGTTAAAAGATAGACACTGTTACGTATTGATGTAAAAAACTCTTTTAATTCGGCTTACAAATTACATTAATCTCTGCTTCGCCCAAAGGTAGACTGGTAGAGAATGCTTTTGGAGTGCTATTCTATCTGTAATTCAAAAAGAAATAGCAGTTTAAGACTATATTCGGCAATGGTATGGCACCCCATTAATAAGGTAATAGTCATGCGTGGGATGTCAGCAAGGCGACTCTCTTGGCCCCGTTATTTTCAGTTTAGTGATCCAGCGAATAATAAGTCAACTAAATTTTGAATTTAATGTACGGTACCCCTTGTTGATGGTTTCTTGGATGAAACTGTACCAACTGTATTGGAGGTCTTAGAAACTATTATTCGACGCTTTCATGAAATAGGGCTTTGTATAAATTTTAGTAAATGTAAACTGGTTTTTTTTTCAGATTCGTTGGACAACTATCTCTTTGCAGCGCTTGCTGACTATGGGGGACCATGGTTTTTCTTGGACGCTGCGGTGTAGTATTATTTATTCTTAAAGCTGCGGTTCGCTTAGTTAGAGTATCGAAGGTATTGACTCCTGTCAATTGGTTCGTCTATACGTACGTAACGAACAATCATTAATTATCTGTATCAGCCACCTGGCAACGTACCTCTGTGCTGGCAACATTTTTACTATATAAAAAAATATCTGTGAAATAACTGTCAAAGTGCGTCGTATCGTAGCAGAATTTTACATTTGTACTATTTTTTAAAAGAATTTTTGCTTAACTACCTAGTTAAAATCAGATGTAGCGCCACAAAATGCGTGGCACATCATCCAGCGCGAAAATGCGCTTGAGAAGTGGAGGCTACAAGTGTACTATATGCGGCAGAAGAGTAGTTGATGCAGCGTTACTAGAAAGGCATTTAAAAAATATGCATAATATCCCCAGCAAAGGGAGAAAGGTCGTATTTAAAGCGAAACCACAACCGCATAGTAAGGAAGAAATGGAAAAGAAATTCGACGATCTCATCAGAGAGAAAATATTGGAAGAATCGAAAACAAAAGCGAAAAATAAAAAGCGACAGGAAAGCGATTCGGGGGAAGATCCCTTAGCCTTAACCGCTAAAGATTTTAAAAATGATCCCGTTAAACAGACAGTAAACGTTGAAAATGATAGTGAAACGTCTAAGAACGCTAAGAGAATATATAATAAACGGAGGGCTGAGTTTGAGTGTCCCGTTTGTGGAGCTTTATTCAGTGTTTATTATACAGCACATAAACACATACAAAGAATGCATCCTATTAATGCTGTAGGCGAAAAAGTGTAAGTTGATTCAACATTCCTTTCTGGTTGCATGAATTCTACAGCATGCACTATCTTATATCCTACATTATCTGTTCAAAAAATGATGACATAGATTCTGAGTAGGGGCCATCCGTAAATTATGTCACATGTTGAGGGGGCTCCCTTGGGGTCCAACAAGCGTGACAATGTGTGATGGATAGGCGAGGTCTTTTAATTTTGTGATTTTTATTTATTTATTTTCAGCTTTTTACTTGGTTATTTTCGTGTTTCCTTTATTATTATTGTTTTTTTTCATCTGTATTCTGAATTTTATTATTATTATTTGAAGCAAACTATTTCTAACATTGTAGTTATCCATACTAATATTATAAATTCAAAAGTAACTCTGTCTGCCTGACTGCTATGCTTTCCCGCTTAAACAACTCAACCAATTTTATTGAAATTTGGAACACAGAGAGAGTGAATCTTGGGAAAGGACATAGGATGGATTGTATCCTACGGGAACCTATAAAACGGGTCCACACAGGCGAATCCGCTGGCGGAAGGCTAGTATATTATATGACTGTGCTCACGTTACGGTTTGTCGGAGGTGCCAACATGTTTCAGTCCTGACCAAGGACCTTCTTCAGGAGCTCCCGTCGGTAGCGGGATATCTAACTACAATGTTAGTGTACACTCACGATTTGTTCAATAATAAAATAAACTATTTCTTTTATTTATCCTTGCCCCCCAGGTTGTCGTGAGACATAGGCCTCCCCCTAGCATCTCCACAATTCAATATCCTGAGCCTTCTGCATCCAGCATGGCCAAGCGATACTTTTTATGTCATCTGCCCATCGTCTACAAGGGACAATGGGAATGACACAAATTTCTACCACCTACAAAAAAAAGATTTAAAAAAGAACTTGTTATATATAATTTAAAAAAATCAACCTTTTTATGTCCTACTGCTGGGCACAATTCTCCTTTTTAGGCCATAGTCCACCACCCTGGCCAAGTACAGATTGGTGGACGTCATGCTTTTGAGAAATTATGAATTTCTCTCAGGCATGCTTGGCGATAGAGAGCATAGTAATCAATTACATAACATGATATTTTCCAACACTTTGGAGCAACAATAAATGAGCACATTTGTAAATTCTTTGTCAGAGGTCCGAGAAACCGAGGATTTGAACCTGGTATTTGTTGTGTCAGAGACCACCGTCTTTTATCACTTGGCCATTGTTGATCATAATCTTGTATTAACATTTCAGTGTGTGATATTTTGCGTAATATTTTTAAAAACCAATTTTATAATTATCAGAACTTTCCAATATACTTATGAATATGTATGTATGAACTTATGTATGTATGTATGTTAGTATGTAAGTGTGTATGTATTTATGTATATGAATATTTATTAGTGTATGTATTTTATGCAGTTATCATTTTTTTATTATTTTTAATCTTGTGTCTTTTAGCTTGTTTATTTTAGAAGCCTACCTCGCATTCTAAACATCACCCAGGGTCGACTGGTAAACAATGGCAATAGGCATTAGGTTTAACCCTTTGTAAACCTTAGTTTTAGGTGTTTCACATAATTATAAATAATTTCTTTTTTTTTATTTGAATGGAGTAGCTGACGAGCATGCAGGCCACATGGTGTTAAGTGGTTGCTGCAGCCCATGGACATCTACATACAACCTCAAGCAAGCATAGGTAAGTCTTGACTGAGGTTGTATGCAGTTGCGCTGCTACTCTGGAGGCTGGTGGTTGCCTCATGTAAGTGTGGCCGGCAACTGCACCTTTCCACCAATCGGTTCACGACAGAAGTGGGTGCAGCGGTGGTACTTCCCTGGGTGAACCATAATAGTTCTACCACCTACAAAATAAATAAACTTTTTCCTGTGTTTCAGACCAATAAACTCTCCAGACCTAATACAGCCAATCCGTGTAGAGCAGTGCCTTCGGTGTTACACTAAAATGAAATCAAATGAGCCCCATGTTTGTCAGAACCTGGACAACCCCAGCCTGTGTCGGTATCTGTGCTCTTTGTGCAACCAGGGCTTTATCACACTGAAGTCATTCGACTTACATGTCGTTGGACTACACTGTGATGGTGTTGAGAGCATGTTTTTTCCTACTGAGATGGGTAAGTCATTTCATTTAATTAACGCATTTCAAGAAACCCTCTTTTTTTGGCAGTTGGGGAAACCTTCAAAGGATAAAAAGAAAAAGAAAAAATATTTATTTCATATTAGGAATACAATGAATGTCATTTTTTCCCAGTTATCGCCTTTAGGTGCCCGTTTGGGCTAGATGTTGAGCTGAGAGAAAAAAGGCGGCGGAAAAAACACTCCCAGCAGCACTATTATAAAAAAAAGTACATATATATTTGAGACTAGCTGTGCCCGCGACGTCGTCCGCGTAGATAGACTTGTACAAAAGGCTTGATTAGGCTTGGATTATTTGTTCCCCCTCCTCCTTAGTCGTTCACTCTTGACAGAGTGGTCGTGGCTGATGAGGTTGCAATTTCGTTCGTGACCGCTTGCCCTCCACTGTCCCTTGGATTATTGTTACCTTTTATGAAATTACTTATGATACAAAAGTTCATATTATTATGTTGAGTAGATACATTCTTCCTGAGTCCTTACAATTCTTACTGTACTCCTCTTATAATTACCGACTTTTCAGTCGTTATCATCAGTTTCTCTTTACAAATTAAACGTATTATAATAGCATGTTTTTAAAGTGTTTAGATAGTACTGCTGTGCCCGCGGAAAATATCATTATAATTAAATAATTTGTGCTGCAAATAATGCATAGATTCATTATCATTATGTAACTTAAATATATTGCAGAAAGGTGGTGAAATGTCTACGCTATGTCAGGCGTGGTTAGTAGTTGGGAGTCAAATTCTTGGTTGCTTACACGTTGGTTGCAATAAAATTGTCGTTAACAAACTGTCATTCATACTTAATGGAGGTCTTTTGAGCGATTTAAAACTTGCGACAGCAGTTAGGCCACTAACAATGAAGACGTCATCAACCTGAATTGGAGCAGCGTGAGAGGATCAGGCCCTACGCGATTAAGAGTCAATTAGTTATATTAACAACCCCTCACACAGCATCAGAAATAAATATATCGATTACTAATATTAATCTGGGCGTGACCACCATGCCGTGCTGCTGCCGTGACGCTTTATCATATTAGTGTAACACCAGTGCCAGTACTGCGTATGTATGTAATAGCTCTTATTAAATTAACCACTGAAAACGTCTGCTCATTTCAATAAATTTTTTTATTAGTGCCTCGGCAATTGGTTATTCGTTTATTCGAAATCGCTTTTTTATAAGTAAACCGAACAAAGAGGCAGAAAGGCCGCGTGGTTAAGCGATCACTGTCGCCTATGGAAACGGGCAACCCCAGCGGAGCCACCCGAGCACTGCCGGCTTTCAAGAAGAGCTTTCTTTACAGCTTTCTTGAAGAACCCTATGTCAAAGTCCACTGGAAATGCCTCAGCTGGAAGGTTGTCCCATAACTTAAACATCCGTTCAAACATCAAAAGGAGCGTGCAAAGCGGCCTGTGGAACTTTAACCTTCGACTGGTGGTGTAATCATGATATGGTGACATAGCTATCATTTTGAAAAGATCACTCAGCATGGTAAAGTCGGTAGAACACTTTGATTTTTTTTACGTTGCACACTGATAGCCCCAGAGTACGGTAAATATACACTGTGTAATGGGTACCATGAGACACACAGAGACAGAAATACAAACACTTAAACCGAGAACAGAAAATTAAACTCATCATTCAAATTTCTGCTTCGCCGGGAATCAAATTCGAGACCCTTCGATTGGCAGTCCGGCATGGTAACCATTGCACCACGCGAGTCCAGGCGCGGTCGCAGCCTTCAATTGGGGGGGGGGGGGGTCGCCAAGAAATTTTGGTGGGGGGTCACTAAGAAATTTGGGGGAAGAGGTGTCTCAAATTGGCTTGTTTCGCCTTCCATCTACGCATGAGTGAGGGATTTTGGGGGGGGGGTCATGTCCCCTGTGACCCCCCCACTGGGACCGCGCCTGCGCGAGTCGATAATTATTATTGTCTATTAAATAAGTTCGATACCAATAATATGTGGATGTAACCACCGCGCCGCGCCTCCATAATGCTCTACCACAATGAATTGTACTCATTGTCAGTCAGCGCCAGTTCCAAAGGTCTCTAAGTTGTTAATTTTTTTATTAGATATTTTATTAAGTAAATATACTCGTAATTAATTATTTGAAATAATCTCCACCAATCCACTTTGTAATAGCGTTATTGCGTAACAATGACATCTATCGTATAGCGTGTAAACTAAATTGTCGATATACCGAATTTGCAACAGATCACTAAATAGTTCTGAATATGAACATAGATGTCGGCAGTAGCCTCGTTTTGTTAAGGTTTTGTACATTAATTTTGTATTGAGGATTTCTTTGAATATGTGGTGATATGTATGGTTTTTTTAAATATTTAGAGATGAAATCTAGCATAAGTGATTGAAAACTTGCTATCAGAATATTTATTTTATAAGAGATGTTAGTAATTATCGAAACTTGTTGTGTGACCGCTCGCATTAGATTTATTCTCTTACAAAAGTTACACACTTAAATTTAAAAACCCGCATTGGAGCAGCGTGGTTAATTAATCTCCAGGCCTCCCCAATAATGGGAAGCCCAGGAGAGGAGCGAGACGTTAAAAGGATGCAGCTATTTAGTTTGTATCGGTAATGGTCGCTTCAGTCTTTAGTTCAATTCTTGAAATTGACGTAACTTTTTTGTTTGTTAACCGATTTAAATAAAACAAACCCTAAATGTTAATCCAAAAAAATACCAATACATCAGTGAAAACCGTATCCTTCTACGTTAAGCCGTTTCTGAGATTAGCGCGCACAAACGAACAGATAAACAGACAAACAGATAAACAGACAAACAGACAAACAGACAATAATTCTAAAAATCATTGTTTTGGGTTCTATTACGCTAATAAATAGCCCTAGTGACAATTTTTTTCAAATATCTTCAATGTACAGAAACCGACTTGTTACAGATTTATTATATGTATAGATAACAGAATGGCTATGGGTTGATAATGGCCACATGTGACAGCTGATCGTGTGAGACACTATCAACCCATCTACTCACAGATGCAAGTAATTACTAATACTAATATTGAGAATTGCTACTGCAACCCTGGGGAGATGTACTGGGTTATGTGGGATTTTTACCTCTCTAAAATCCCCTCGGTGGCTTCTGCACTAATGAAGGGTCCCCGGATCTTCAGCACAACACACCGGTGCCCTTTTTGTGCATGAGTAAAATCTCTTCTTCTTTAATGGAGTTCCGTCACATGCATATACTGTTTCTTCCCAGATCACAGGCTGAATGATTTGAGCTCCTACTTACACTGCCCGCAACCTTAAGAATGGTTTTGAACTACGATATGTATCGGTGCATTCCCGTGTCTTTTTTTTTTTTTTTGTAGTGCGTGAACGCACAAAACAGCGAGATTTGACGTTGAATGGTACAAAAAGTAACGCGCGTATAAGTGCGTTATTCGTACGACCAACCCTTTTTACGTCCCTGGGTACAGCTTACTCCACCACGCTGCTCCAATGCGGGTTGGTGGTGATGCGGGTAAGTGGTCAACCCGCTGTCGTATGTTTTCAAACCGCCCATGAGCACTCCGACAAGGTTTAACGACTGTTATATATCGACAACAACCGGGACCGACACCGTGCACGCCCAAGTTTCCCAAGTTCAGAAAAAACAGGTTTTTTTGCCAGTTTCGGTCGCCCATCTCAAACCCGACCTCATCAGTTTGGCTTACTTATACTATAAATACATTAAATTCATATTTTTTTACAGAATTAACAAGCTGGAGGCTAGAAATGGAACGAGAGACCAACGCGAATTATGCTCTTGTTGGTAGCTATGACAGTAAGAAAGTCTACAGGTGCACCCATACGAAGCAGGCCCCTCGCCCCTCAAACATATCACGGTCGATCTGTCCCTCTGCTATAGTAATACAGGACTTTGCTAAAGGCACCCAGGTACACTTTTACCCAGAACATAGCGACTACCATGCGAAAATGTATCCGGGAACCCTATCGACGAAGTATGTAAAATATTCCATATCAACCTTCCTAAAAAGCCCAGGTGATGTAAACAATAAAAATTTAAAAAAAAATTCAAGCGACAATGACATGTACGAAGAGTTTAAGACTTTGATGGAGGGTATAATAGTCAATGCTAAGAAGATTGACGAGGCACGTCTCAAAATATTGGTAGAGAAAGCATTGGATATGACAACTGTGCTGAATGAGGAAATTAAGGTGGCAAAACCAAATAAGCGTATGACGGACAAGGAAATAACAGACGTTCTAGAAGAAAAACCGCAGAAGAGAAGAATAAGTACAGATTGTGTAAATCCATCGCCTCCTTCGGCCGCTAAACGAACAAGGAACAAATCATTATTCGTGTCTGATGATGTAATTTCCCCAAAGATTATTAGCACCTACTCTCTAGCCACTGATCTGAAAGCTGATTCCAAGGAGACAAATACGAAAGCAAAAAGTCCATCTGACTGTCTTACTCCGGAGAATGATAGACCAAAGCATATGTCTACAAGGTCAACTAGATTTAACCAATCGCCTTCCTTTAATGATACATACAAAGACTTCATCGATAAGACTATAAAAGCTGCTACTAACATAGGTTTGAAGGTTAAAAAAGGTGGTACAAAAATTGATGAAACAGTGCAAAATACATCACCCTCATTGCCAAAAGTTCATAATAAAGTTACTGATAACGTAACTAAGACAGAAACAACTAATAAATTGGAATCCGTTAAAAATCTTAATGATGTTACTATAACAGTAGTTGAACCTCCATCTAAACCTATGAAAACATATAAACCGAGTCCTAAAATCAGAATGGAGAGAATTGAGTCAGCTACACCACCCAATGCAAAAAAGCATAAAACGGACCTCAAAGAAAGCCCTGTACCTGAAAAGTTGATTGCGAAAAAGCCTCTGGACTTCAAATACGAGGTTGTCGAACAAGAGAATGATTGTAACATACTAGTATTAAAGATTTAGTTTATAGGAAAAATTGGACTGAACATATTTTTGTAATTGGACAGTTTTCGTTGTAAGTGCCTTTCAGATATGTTGCTGACGCTCAGGTTTTAACGCAGCTTGTAGCCTTGTACCAAAACACAGGCGCGGTCGCAGCCTTCAATTTGGGGGGGGTGGGGGTCACTAAGAAATATAGGGGGAAGAGGTGTCCCAAATTGGCTTGTTTCGCATTCCATCTACGTATACTGATGGATTTGGAGGGGGGAGGGAGGGGTCATGTCCGCTGTGACCCCCTGGGACCGCGCCTGTCAAAACAATGCAAGATTCCAATTTTTCTTTCTTTCTGAAGCACGGTACTGCGAAACGTAAGGGCACTACCTAACCTACCTATTATTCTACGAAGTTTTTTTTAACGCCCATTATTTGGGTCTGGATTATTCCAGATAAACAAATTTTTAGGGATTTAATTGCTTATAGCTTTATAGTTTAGATTTTATTGATATTTAAAAAATCCCCATTTCGTTACCAACTGATAATCGAAATTGTTTGGTTTAATAATTCTGTTATTTTCACCTGACAACGGCTCTGTAAAAAATTAACAACTATGCTTTCCGAGTACCTAATTTTTTTCGCTGTAACTGTGTCTGATGCATGTACCCACCCACCCTTTCGTTATAAGTCACACACCATCGCGGATCTGGCGAAAAAAAACGTGCCGTTGGCCGGTAAAAAAGACAGTCTGATGTAACCGGCCTTCAGGCAGGCGCGGTCGCAGCCTTCAATTTTGTGGGGGGGAAGGTCACTAAGAAATTTGGAGGAAGAGGTGTCCCAAATTGGGTTGTTTCGCCTTCCATCTACGCATGACTGATGGATTTTGGGGGGGTCATGTCCCCTGTAACCCCCCCCCCCTCCCGGGACCGCGCCTGCCTCTGTCTCCTCAGATACCTACTTTCTGAAGTCCTCCATCCTAAATAGCTGATATTTGGCGAAATTTGGTAGTATACTACAAAAATCATATTTGTAACTTTTATCTTCATAGCAATCTTGATATTTTAAAAATAAGCTTACATTTTTTTTCTTGGAGTACAAGCATTAAAATGGAATTCACAGTATTTAAATAAAATGCACTTATGTATTTAAGATACAGTCTTCCTTTCATTTACGATAGGTAATGATCATGTATTGGTTTATGTTTATTTATAACAATTTGTAATGGTCATGAATGATTTCTGTAAATGATAAGGTATTGTAAACAATGTAAATAAATGATTGTATGAAATGAATTTGGTTTTTATTTGAGCCCTCTTCTAAAATAAATCCCACCATCAATTTCATGTAAGATGTTGCTAAGACGTTTGCATATGGCTCAATAAAAAATACCAGATGTCATGTGGAGCCAAGCTACGTACAGTTCGGGTAACTTTGAACATTTTTTATATTATTAAAACTGATTTCTATTTATGACGCCTTTATTTTATTGAATGAATAGCGTCCTTTTGAGATTTATTTCTAACAAAATAAATTTACGGAAGAAAACAGAACTACCCATAATTTCCCCTAAAACTCGAATTTTAATTTATCATGAATTTTGGGTAACTTTGAATATTTTTTTTAGAATGTAAAAACCGTAATATTTTAAAGTTTAGGTAAAATAAAAAGAAGGTATTATTAAATTAAAAACCTAATCTATGTATAAAAATGACATCTACACTGACGTACAAAATTAACAAATACCTTGGTTTTGTCCATAGTGGAGGGATCCGGATCGACAAGGACCAGATATTGTTGGGAAAAGGGGGGACCTCCGATTCGCTATGACCAAAAATGGTGGTGGAATAAAGGGTGGAAAGGAGGGTGGTCCCCCACTGCGGGTGTAGGAATTGTGGACTGTAAGTTGCGGTTTGAATTAAAGGTGGAAAACGAGAAGGATTGATAAAGG
Source organism: Pyrgus malvae (assembly GCA_911387765.1). Lineage (NCBI taxonomy): Eukaryota > Metazoa > Arthropoda > Insecta > Lepidoptera > Hesperiidae > Pyrgus > Pyrgus malvae. The sequence continues at coordinate 5,866,709 of OU426976.1, read as the reverse complement.
GAGCAAACGCACTAACCTTGCTTCTCTCTTCTTCTCTTGCCCGGGAACTGGTGTTATCCTTCACACTCACTATTATAGGTACCTATTAATCACTAAACTATTAACAGCGGTGATGGTGGCGATGCGGCGAGTCTGATGACCACGTGTTAGGTGGCTTGCGGTGCGGTTGTCACTAGAGGACTTGCATACGCGTCGGCGGCGTGCGCGTCGGCGGCGAGACGAAGGCAGACTGAATTGATAGATCTTCCTGATCCATCTACGTTCGTTGAGGTGCGAACGAGGCCGATATAATACCATAGTGCGCTTGCGGGAAAGAGAGGGAGGATGAAGGGGAGGGAGGTGAAATGACTTAATTGGCGCGAACATCCCCCCGGCCTTGAGGTCTCCTCAAATAGCGAATTAAAAAAAATAAACATAAATATATACAGCGGAGTTAATATCATATAGAAAAAACTATATATGCGGTGAACAGAGGCGATGCGATGAATATAATTAGTAAGTTAATAAAAATATTATAATAGCGGGATGAGAATTTATACTTAAACTATAACTTATAAAATATAAACTACATAGGCATATAGAAATATTATTGTGTTGGCAGAGGGCAAAGTCTAAAAATGGGCCGCTGCAAAGTGGAGCTCTTAGTCTTCACTTGTGCAACGCGCACCACACCATCCCTACCAGGAAACAGTTCAGTGACGACGCCTAGCGGCCACTGAAGAGGCGGAGCGTTATCCATATCGATAAGAACAACGGTTCCTACAGAAATGGAATTAATAGAATGTTTATTCCACTTTTCTCTTGCTTGTAGTGTATGTAAGTATTCTGATCTGAAGCGCTTCCAGAATGACTGAACTATCGAATCAAGCAATGAAAAACGTGATAAAAGATTAATGCGTTCCTTACTAAGATCAGCGGCGGGTAAACATCCAAGTGGATTAACAGCGAGGAAATGCGCGGGCGTAAGTGCAGTAGGTTCCGCCGGATCGCTACTTAACACGTAAAGCGGTCGTGAATTTAATATGCGTTCGACCTGAGTGAGGACAGTAAGCAACTCCTCATACGTGAGGATTTGCTTACCTATGACGCGAAATAAATGACACTTTACTATCTTTATATTTGACTCCCAAAGCCCACCAAAATGTGGAGCGTTTGGAGGGTTAAGTTTCCATGTGATGCGGTTATCAGAAAGGACCTGATTAAATACTTTATAATATTCGTCTGAACGTAAAAAGGAATGAAGTTCATTCAAGTATGAACGCGAAGCAATAAAATTAGTAGCGTTATCACTAGTGAGTCATCATCATTAACGATGAGCGAATAAATTACGCAGCCATACGCCTTTTCACTGGCGTCGGCGAACGCGACTAGCGAGACTTGCGAATTCTTATTTATACCCATATGGCGAGGAAACTTTAATTTCGATATCAAAGGCAACTCTGAAATATATTGTTGCCATGCAGTGACAACGTGAGCGGGCGGAGCCTGGTCCCAGTCAAGTTTGAGAACCCATAAGGTTTTAATGAGAAGCTTAGAGAAAAGAATTACTGGACCCACGAGCCCCAGAACATCATACAAGCGAGCGGTTGCGGACAAAATAGAACGCTTGGTACAAGCGAGCGGCGGCGGCGAAACTAGAAAAGAAAAACAATCAGTTGCGGGGTGCCAACGAAGACCCAATACCTTAAAAATACTTTGGTCGTCGAATGAGACCTCGTCAAGCTGACGGTGCGTTGCGGGGATGTGCTGTAAAAGCTCTGAACTGTTACTAGTCCACTTAACCAATTCAAATCCTCCACGCTGAAACATTTGAATTAGTTCAGTGGCTACGTCAACGGCGCTGTTGACGCAGGGCGCGCAGGACGCGATATCGTCCATATAAATATCTCGTTCGACCACCGAAGCAGCCAGAGGATAGGACTCCTTCTCCTCGGAAGCCAACTGACGTAGTGTGCGTAGCGCAAGAAAAGGAGAAGAGCGTAAACCAAAAGTCACACGATTAAATTCGTATGTTTGTATGTCTTCCTCATTAGAAAAGCGATAAAGAATGCGTTGAAACGCGCGGTGCGATTTTTGTACTTCAATGCATAAATACATTTGCCTAACGTCGGCAAAAAAGGCGATGCGATAAACTCGTACGTTTATTAAAATATTTAAAAATATCAGACTGTAAATTTTGCCCACTATGTAAAATATCATTTAATGAAATTTCATTATCTGACTTAGCGCTTGCGTCGAGTACTATTCGCAATTTAGTTGTACTTTTATCATTACGTATGACAGGGTGGTGCGGGAGATAAAAGCAAGGTTCCGTAGAATTATTTGAAGCAACTAATGATAAAAACCCTTGTTGATGTATTCTTGAATGACGTCATTGTAGCGGGAGCGAAGATCGGGACATTTATTAAAAACGTCTCTCTAGGAGCGAGAAGCGTTTTTTAGCGGTTATAAAAGAATTACCTAACTTATCAGGCGTGTCCTTGAAGGGCAGGGCGACAACACATCGTCCGTTCAAATTGCGACGAGTAGCGGAATTATAAATATTCTCACATTCCTGCTCATCAGGACTCAAATAAGTTTTTTGCGGCAGCTCCTCTAACTTTAGCGACGTTTGACTTTTATCAATACGAGTAGGATAAGAAACTAAAGAACGCGGCATGCAAGTAGGAAAGTCGATATCCGCGTCTCCCACCATTATGTATCCTAATGACGTTTCTATGGCACTCGGCGATTGCGACTTAATTATTTTATCAGTTAACAAAATTTGTAAATAAGTGTTAACCCCTAATAAAACGTCAATGTCACCTGGTTTATGGAATTGATCGTCAGCCAAACGTAAATTATTTATATAATTAATTTTCGAAACGTCTATTAGCGACTCGGGTAATTGTCCAGTTATAGTGGGAATGACTAACGGTTCAATATGATAAAGTTTATTTTCATCAAAGCGGGAGCTAAACTGCAAAGAAGTAACACCTAAAATCTTCTGCGATACTCCACCGATTCCTTGCGCCTCTTTAACTGGTGTTTTATTTGAGATCGGTAGGTATAAACGTTTGCAACACTGTTTCGTGATGTAATCGCATTGCGAGCCAGGGTCCACTAAACAACGCAACAAATATTGGTGTCCGTATTTAGTACGAACTTTAATCTTCGCAGTTCCCAATAATGTAGTGCGGTGCGGCGCATTACCACAATCGCGCGAAACGTTACATGACGTGGATGCATTTTTTTCTCCTGGACCTTGTTCTACCGAAGGCTGATCGACCTTATTCCTACTACTAACAAAATGAAGTAGCGTATGGTGCGAGCGGGAGCAATACCTACATCTACGCTGTGACTTACAAAAAGGAGTGGCGTGTTTATTACTTAAACAATTAGTGCAACATTTATTTCGTTTTACAAAATTGTACCTGTCCTGTGCATTTATTTTTAAAAAATGCGGACAGACAAATAGGTGTTCGTGATCACCCGATTTACAGAAAATACATGACCGAGACGAATCTGTATTAATAAAAGTTTTACTTATATTCTTGGCGGGAGCGGGAACCAAATTACCTTTAATTTTATTATTGTTAGACATATTATGCGAAGTATTTATTGTATGGCACAAAGCCCTATTCTGGTCATGTAAAAACTGAACCAAAGCGGAATATTTCGGTATGTTTACGTTGCGACATGACATTTCGAACGACTTTACGGTATCGTTATCTAATTTTCTAAGCGCGATATTTAGAAATAGAAAATCAGATATGTCATCAATATTAAGTTGCTTAAGAGCGTTAATAGAAGCATCAAATTTATCCATAAATATTTGATAACCAGCGGATGTGTTAGTGTTTACGTTCTTCAGTTCTAACAGCTGACTGACGTAGGTAGTCGCGAGCGCACGCTCGTCGTTATATCTACGTATGAGCGCGTTCCATATCACGGAATAGTTTTCCGCTGTAGGCATTAAGCCTGAGCAGATTGATAATGCCTTATCACTAAGTTTACTAACAAGATAATAAACGCGTTCAGCATCTGTTAATTGCTGATTATCATGAACTAATGTTTTAAATTGTTGGTAGAACATAGACCAGTGTCGTATGTCCCCATTAAAAGAAAGTAATTCTATGGGCGGAAGCGACGGTATAATTTTTGTAGGTAAACTATTCTGTAATTTACTTGAAGATGAAGCGTTTAATTTTGACACTTGACTTTTAATACGACTATATAGATCATGAAAAGATTTCCACGATCCGAAATCTACTTGCGCGTTCGGATTTAATTTTAAATTTGTAACATTATAAGATTCTAACGTGTCCTTGAACTCGGTACGCAAGTATTCAAGGTCAGATGCCGTGTCAAGAAATGCGTCCTGTGCGTCTGACGAACTTAATGCACTTATAGACAAATCATAAATTTGTTGTAAACGTTCGTAAATAGAATTTCGTTTTGCAATTAATATTTTCAAACTAATTTCGTCATTTGAAAGCGTTTCAGATTCAATTTTGCCTTTAGTAGACATTTTGTCGTGAACAAGATAAATCAGTTAAAACAGTTAAGATTATAAAAAATATGTATGGCGTAATGAATGAATACGTAGGTAGTTACTAGCGAAACAACGATCGCCGGTCGCGTCGGCTCCGGCAACCACAAATATGGCGGACTTCAATTAATGAAAAATAGAATGCGTACCTATGAGGTGTAATTTCGATTACAAATATAGGTAAATAATGGTGCGAATGGTGCGAATGCGCTTTGCAAAAATAATAATATACCTACGTGAGCGGTGCGTTATTAATATGCGGGATATAAAATAATCGTAGATATAATACTTATTTGCAAAAATAAATAGCGGATGGTGCGGTATGTTTTGCAAAAAGAATATTAAACCTACGTGAGCGGTGCGTTATTAATATGCGGGATATAAAATAATCGTAGATATAATACTTATTTGCAAAAATAAATAGCGGATGGTGCGGTATGTTTTGCAAAAAGAATATTAAACCTACGTGAGCGGTGCGTTATTAATATGCGGGATATAAAATAATCGTAGATATAATACTTATTTGCAAAAATAAATATGAATAGGCACTTATAATATATTACATGAAATACATATGTATGCGTATTTATGAGATTAAATAATTAATTAACCCGGGTGAAGTTACTAAACTATTGATTCGAAATCAGGCTCGACTGGACCAAAAACTTGGAGGGATCCGGATCGACAAGGACCAGATATTGTTGGGAAAAGGGGGGACCTCCGATTCGCTATGACCAAAAATGGTGGTGGAATAAAGGGTGGAAAGGAGGGTGGTCCCCCACTGCGGGTGTAGGAATTGTGGACTGTAAGTTGCGGTTTGAATTAAAGGTGGAAAACGAGAAGGATTGATAAAGGGAGCAAACGCACTAACCTTGCTTCTCTCTTCTTCTCTTGCCCGGGAACTGGTGTTATCCTTCACACTCACTATTATAGGTACCTATTAATCACTAAACTATTAACAGCGGTGATGGTGGCGATGCGGCGAGTCTGATGACCACGTGTTAGGTGGCTTGCGGTGCGGTTGTCACTAGAGGACTTGCATACGCGTCGGCGGCGTGCGCGTCGGCGGCGGGACGAAGGCAGACTGAATTGATAGATCTTGTGTTGCCAACGAAGTATCAAGCTCCCCACCAGAATCGACCTCTTAAACCACCAGAAATCCACTAATAAAAATCGCACTATCTTAAAAAATCACTAAATTTACCACTAACTTTATTTCTGGCGGTCATTTTCAAGATACATTTATTAAAGAAATAAAATAACATTAAAATTACACAATATGTAACAAAATAAATAATATTACCAATTTTTTAAAAAACTTTATTTAACTTTATCTGAATTATTACTTACGGGATATATACCACGATTCACTTTGTTTTACCATACGCAGTGATACTGTGAGTGTGTTTTGTCGTGACTTATGTTCGAGTACCGGTAGTAGCCGTAGCAAACGAGTGAGGAAGAGGGTAGACCGTTACGGCTGTCCTTAGACTTTTTTACATCCACCCGCAATATCCAGTTCATCCGTGATCATGGTGCATGCAACTGCGCCGAAATATCGGGAGCTCAAAAACAAAGTGAATCGTGGTATATATCCCGTAAGTAATAATTCAGATGTAGTGAACAACCGCGATAGTCTCAAACAGTGTTTTATTTAACTTGTATGTATGTTTGTTCGGGTGGAATCTTGCTACTCAACTTTGAAGCAGATATCTTCAACCGATTGAGCTGAAATTTTGTATACACGTTTAGTTTGGATGACAATACACGAAAAGCTATTTGAAGTCATTCTAAATCCAATATGGCGGACCATCCAAGATGGCGGAATAGTTATTTCTTATGCACTTCTACAATATGGGCATCAAAGCCATCAAATGAAAGCGCTTGTTGAGAGTAACTCAAAAAATAATGTGACGTCATTGTAGAACAACCAAGATCGCGGAATAGTTATTTTTTATGTACTTCTGCAATATGGCTATCAAATGAAAGGGCTTGCCGAGAATATTTAGAATAACTAAAAAGTAAAAAATAAATTAAAAACCAAAACCCGTTTTTTAAAAAAAGGTTATAAGTTGATGGTTAAAATTTTGAAGGAAAATTTTATTTCTTCTTTTAAGAGCATTTAAATAAAAACATTAAAAAAAATTTTTTTTCGCCGTTCGAGTCGTTTCCGCCCGTATCATCATCGTTAATATCCGATTGATACGACTCATTGGTACCCATTAATTTTACAATACTGTTTGGTATTTCATAGTCGTTGCAGCAACTACATTCATAACGCAGTGTACTCTTCATAATATAGGAGTTATTAAAATATTTAATCCCATCCTGTTCCTCTGCTTGATTTTATTATATTCATACTGCTAAAGCTGCTCAGATGCCAGAGATAGATCTCTTTTACGATAGCTTAACCAAATTTACCTTAGTTTGTTACGTGTTTCATTATTTTTAAGCAGATCCATGTAATGTTTTAGGGTAACCTGTGTGGGTGATCGCAAAAGTCGCCAATTCATGAGATCCTGAAACTTCACACCTTAATCTTATTGTATTTTTGGTTTCAACTATTCGAGTGGAGGTTGCAATCGTTGTTCCAATTTGTAAGAAAAAAAATCTTAAATTCCACTAGCTAAAACCACTAGCCACTAAAACACATTTTTGTCCACTAATACGTAAGCCAAAACCACCAGATTTAGTGGAGAATCCACTAAGTTGGCAACACGATCTTACTGATCCATCTACGTTCGTTGAGGTGCGAACGAGGCCGATATAATACCATAGTGCGCTTGCGGGAAAGAGAGGGAGGATGAAGGGGAGGGAGGTGAAATGACTTAATTGGCGCGAACACATAGACCAACTTACATTATTCTTAGTCTAAGGTTTTGTCATATGAATCAAAGTGGACTAGTTTACGATTTCAAATCAGAGCTCAAAAACTTCCAGCAACTTCACCACGGAAAAGGCGGGAATTTTGAGAAATAAGGCATTAACAGTTTATTTTTTAAATTTTCATTTGGTACAAAAACATTTTGGCAATCCATTTAACACAGTTATTATATTGAAACATCAAAAAGTTTCGATGTAATAAATTGTTAAATCTTTTTTCCAACTTTGTTCAAAGTTAAACGTCAATTCAAAATTACCCAAAATGACTGTACTGAATCAGTTTTCGGATACTTAGCTATTTTTAAAAGCTTTTATTTAACTTGTAATGTTTGTTATAACTTTCCACCACCCCACAACAGAAGACAAACTGCTAAGATTATTCAACCCACATTGGAGAAGCGTGGTGGAGTAAGCTCCAGTCCTCCGAGATAATGGGGGTGAACCAGGCGCGGTCCCAGAGGGGAGGGGGGGTCACAAGGGGGACATGACCCGCAGCCTTCAATTTTGGTGTGGGTCGCCAAGAAATTTGGGGGAAAGAGGTCTCAAATTGGCTTGTTTCGCCTTCCTTTGCTGCCACCGCTGGGACCGCACCTGCTAGACGCTCAGGATAGATATGGTCAATTCCCACTGAAAGAGCAGCGGCCGTAAGAGCAAGTGACTGACCAGGGAGGCGCAAGGGGCAACCTCTTTTGATTAGTCTCTTCTCTAGAAGGTTCGTGCACTTGAAGCCTCGCGGCAGGCGCCGCACTGCACCTACTTAGCATTCAAATAACTATGAATTTTGAAATCACACAGATGAGATTCAAAATTATTTGTAATATTTTGCCTCAAAAAGCCCCTGCGCGTCGCTGCTCTTAAAGTGGCAATTGACCCTTAGTGGAGAAGCAGCTATCGGATCTTATTCGCTATTTCATTCGCGTGACCGTGCTTTCAACGGCACGTAGCCGATGGTTCCGGGTATCGATAGATACCTTATAGTAGGGGAGCCCACGAGGCTAAATTGTGAATTTACTCGAGCGTCATCAGGACTTTATGCATTTTACAGGTTGGGTGGTAGGAAGATTATAAGATTTATGACGTTTATCGTTTAACCGGTGGGGTGAGCGCCTATAGGTTTTCAAAAATTTTATACGAAAGGTACTTGTACGGGTAAAGTAACGACAAATATCGATGAATAGTAGAAGAAATTAAATGCATGCTAAGTCATATCAGTAATCTGATGATTTTAGTATGAATGTATACAAAACAGCGAGATAAATAAACGCCATTTTGGCAATCTCGGGCGAGTTCAAATTTTTATTACATATTTAATTAAAGTCATGGTTCAACGGTAACGGGGTATTCTAATCTGACCATTTTGACATCAGGAAGATAAAAAAAACAAAATAGTGTACCTATATAGGTTTTTTTAATCGTGACAGTACTCAACAAGATGCAAAGTGTAGCCCATATCTTAGTCTGACGCGCTCGAGTATATCCGAAAATCCCCTCTTGGGCTCCCTACCATTATGGGTGGTTTGAAAACGTCCGACAGTACTCCGACCATACAAACTCCGATCGGCAGTCCGGCATGGTAACCAATGCGCCACACGGGTTGTCAAATAAAAAATAAGCCTATCGATAGTAAGAAATTTAATGTAATAATATAATCAAGTATTCAATCAGTTAATAATAATTTAACCTATAAGAGGCACAAAAAATAACAGTTTAATAATAGTAATCGTCATTCAAGTTGATCAGCATCATAGACAATCTTGTTTGACTTGATCTTATGGAAGATGTGGAAGAGCTCCGATGTAGGTGCTACTGCCCCCTTCACCGCCCACTCCGTTAACGTTTGTGCGACATCCTCGCTTCGTAGTTTGATTGTGATCTTCATCTTCTTGTTTAATCTGTGAACAATATGGCAGCTGTCATTAACTTGTCAAATCGACAAGGGTTTTGGCGACTTGACGCTGGCAATATGCAGAGTTTGTGATGCCATAATTGAAGAAAAAAAAAGGCTTTAGGCGGGATGTTGAAAAGAACATATTATGGGAGTTTTGGCAGGAGGTCTGAAGGGAAAAGTTTTGCTCTTGTTTTATTTTCATTTTCTTGGTGTATTTTTGAGTTATATCGGAAAACCCCTTCCTGGGGCTACTGGATGGACGGATCGAGCTCCCGCTTTCACCGCCCACAACCCCGGAAGCCCCCCTTTAGTCGCCTCTTACGATCAGGCAGGGGATACCTACCGTAGCTCTATTCTTAATCCCGAAGTTACAGGGACTTTATTTCCATTACCTAAAACCCCTTTGATGGCCTGCTTCAGTACTTGGAGAAGACTTTAGGGGACACTTGTCCTCCAAGCGCTATGCCCTCAATGGACCCGATGAAGCTGTCCTTAAGGTGCTTACTACATAGTATTACTTATTTAGTAATGTTACCTGTGAGGATCAAAGAAGGGTTTCTCGCTGCTAACGGTGAGGCTGGTCAGCTTGGGCGGATTGGGGCCAATCACCATCTTCACGTACTGCTCGTCGTAGCTCTTGTTGGTGTAGTCCGCACCAGTGGAGGTCAGGACTGGCATGGGGCGGTACTCTGGCAGGTCTACCAGGTGGTCGGCGTGGTCAGTGTAAGCTTGATTGTGGATCCTTAAAAGGGAGGGTATGTCTTTGCCGAATAGACAGGCGTCTTCGAAAGTCTGGTAGCCTAGACCTAAAAAGCATATATTTTGTAGCAATGAATCATTAAGAAAGATAGAAAGAAAAAATATTCGCTTAATGAACATAATTTTTTCTCGGTCATCGCCTTTAGGTGCCAAATGGCACGGCGTTTAATGAACGGGCTAGCCTTTTAATTGAGTGGCTGATTTAACCAAATGGCTGCGACATATACATGGTACCTGATAGTACAAAGGAAATTAATACATGAGGTGACATCAGCTTCGAATGCAGCAAAATAATTATGATCTTAGACAAGATTTAATTTTTTTAACAATAACAATACTATATTGGACACTGCACAAAAAAATCTAAGTTGCATATGTACCTAGGTTGCTCTAAACATGACCCGCGTGGCGTAATGGTTACCTTGGCGGACTGCCAATCGAAGGTTCCCGGGTTCGATTCCCTTCGAAGCAGAAATTAGAATGAGTTTAAATTTTTGTTCTTGGTCTGGGTGATTGTTTCTGTCGATGTGTGTGTTCATGGGTGTGAAATGTTTTTTTAAATAAAAAAACGGCAAATTGTTTGTAAAGTAGGTTTACGATCGAGATGTTTACGTGATAACGTCCGCACGAGAAAATCTCCATTCGTTTGTATGCCGCTAGAGTGAGAGAGACGGAAGATCGGTCCACTCACTCGAACGCTATGACAGCCTCCGCTCGTGAGGATTCCGCGTGACAAGTTTCACGGAATGACTGGCAGCGCTCGAGATGAGACGGGAGATCGGTCCGTCTCTCTCTCGTTATACCTGCGATCGCGCTCGTGAGGTTTTGGTGTGACACAAGTTTCTGAACATGTCACCCGACTAAAACGATTTTAAAGACGTTATCACGTCAAAACACTAAACAGGATTATATAGAGCATTACACCCAGAAATCAAAGAGAAATTAATGTCGCCAGTAAAATAAAATAAAAAAATAATAAAATAAACATTACACACTCATAGCCCCACAGTAAGGTAATTAATAACCTGTATCGTGGGCACCATGGACACATACAAAGACAGGTACACAAACACCCAGACCGAGAACAGAAATTCAAATTCATCATTCAAACTGTTTCGCCGGGAATCAAACCCGAGACCCCTCGATTGGCACTCCGGCATGGTAACCATTGCGCCACGCGGGTCGTCATGTCATGTATCATAATACTGTAGTATGGCTCCGATCGTACCTTGAACTATAATCTTCAGTAGGCTGCTATGGATTGAGCTGACTAGCGCCACTGGTTCTCCTGGTGGTGTGGCTACATATAACACAGAGCCTTGCTTTATTGATGAGACTAGTTGTACGCTCATGTAGATCAAATCGCCTAGCTTAACTGATTGTACCTGTAAGAATAAGAATGAATGTTACTATGAGAATATAACACAGGATCATGTCATTTGGACAGCCTCCGTGGCATAGTGGGTGATGAGCCAACTGCGAAGCGTGAGGTCGTGAGTTCGATTCCCACCCAGGACAAATATTTGTGTGATGAACATGACTATTTGTTTTGTGTCTGGGTGTTAATCTATCTATTTAAGTATGTATTTAGAATTATATAAGTATGTTTATCAGCTCTCTAATTACCATAGTACAAGCACTGCTTAGTTTGGAATCAGATGGCATTGTGTGTATATTGTCCAAAGATATTTATTATTACTATTATCAATCTTTAGTGGTTTACATGGCATAATTCCCGATTGGCTGCAACTCTTTTTGCGTCCCACTGCTGGGCACGGGTCTCTCCCCCTTAGTGGGGAGGCCTGGAACTTACTCCACCACGCTGCTCCAATGCGGGTTGGTGGAGATGTGTGTTAGTGGCCAACCCGCTGTCGGATGTGTTCAAACCGCCCATAAGGCCTCCGACAAGGTTTAACGACTGTTATCTATCGATAACAACCGGGACCGACGGCTTAACGTGCCCTCCGAAGCAGGGAAACGCGCATGATTTTTTTTTGCCACAAGCGGTCACCCGACCGCGCCAGTTTTGGCTTGGCTGCATAGATCGCTTGCGTTCTACGCTCGCGGCCGGGCCATGCGCGCTTCAATTTGTTTCCGATTGTTATAGTTTATTAGCTAAACCAACAGTAATTAGGCCACTAACATCTTCACGTCTTCACAGATTATAGGAAGCAGTGAGATGACGAAAACACACCTGTCTCTGTAGGTCCCAGGTTAAAACCCTGGGGCTTCTTACTAAGAAGTCAGTCCACAGTGGATAACATATTGTTATATATCATTATGTTGCTTTTCAGCATGCCTTTTTTTAATGGGGGGGGACCTTTCAAAGCTACCTAGCAACTTGGGAGAGGATATGGGGTGATGTGGGATTTGACCGCACTAAAACCCCCTCGGTGGCTGCCTCTACGCTTGTGGAGGAATCCAGGATCTCCAGTGGATCTCCACAACACCCCAGAATGGGCCCATCTTCGGGAAAGCAGCTCTCCTGCACCTTCCGATGGGCGGCATGCGGCCACGCACACACCGCCGCACTTCCTGGGGCTGCTGGCTGGACGGATCGAGCTCCCACTCTCACCGCCCAACCCCGGAAGTCCCCTTTTAGTCGCCTCTTACGACCATACCGTAGCTCTATTCTTGATCCCGAAGCTACAGGAACTAGCAACAAGCATGCCTAATAGATGAAAAATACATCTAGTTAGGATCCTCAGCGTTTGTGGAAAATAGAAACTTAGGCAAATTCTAAAAAACTTCAATAAGGTTTGATTTGACATGTAAGTTATGGGACAACCTTCCAGCTGAGTCATTTCCAGTGGACTATGACATGGGGTTCTTCAAGAAAGCTGTAAAAAAAGATCTCCTCCAAAGCCAGCAATGCTTGGGTGGCTCCCCTGGGGTTGCCCGTGTCCATAGGCGACGGTGATCGCTTAACACCACACAGCCCATCTGCCTTTACAGTTTATTTATAAAAAAATGTGATTAAGATTTAAAATATGGACTTTCAAATATGCTGTGAGTATATTACTTACTTCTGGCCTCATACTTTTCCCACTCTTGGCTTTTCTTAAAGCATGCAACACTCTATTTGGTAGTGTTTTTGTCAATATGTTTACTGGTAAATCCGATGTAGGCTCTAACAGATTGATAACATGCCAGGTCCTAGCTTGTGTTGCTATTACTGAAAAAAATTGTCAAATTAAGACAGAATATAACACTGTATGAACTATTATTTCATTCGGTAGGTGGTTGAACTATTATGGTTCGCCTGGGGAAGTACCACCGCTGCACCCACGTCTGCAGTGAACCAATTTTATTGTTTTACGGTGGAAAGGTGCAGTTGCCAGCTACACATGAGGCGACCACCAGCCACCAGAATAGCAGCGCAGCTGCATACGATCTCAGACAAGACTTTGCTTGCTTGAGGTTATGTGCAGATGTCCATGGGCTGCAGCAACCACATAACACCACGTAGCCTGCATGCTCGTCTGCTACTCCATTCAAATAAAAAATATCAGAAAAAAAATTACTTACATTTGAGTCTCAATCTTACAACAATATCCTCGATCTCTTCATCTGTCAGAGTCTTCCCTGCATGTCTACATATGACCTTGGCCACACTGTTTGAAGTCATGGGTAGCCGAGCGTTCCTGACAGCGCGAGAAACTTCCCTCCATCGCACTCCAAGCTCTGGAAGCGCTGACATGCAGCACACTTCGAATGGCATCTTGCTGATTACTGTTTGTAGCTCTGACAACCCTGTACATAAAATATATATAGAATATTGTTAGATCCCTGTATAATATATATAATATAAATAATAATAATAATAAATATATTTGGACAATTCACGCAACGCCATCTGATTCCAAACTCAGCAGAACTTGTACTATGGTAATGAGAAAGCTGATAAACATACTTATATAATTCTAAATACATACCTACTTAAATAGATAAATTAACACCCAGACACAGAACAAATAGTCATGTTCATCACACAAATATTTGTCCTGGGTGGGGATCGAACCCACGACCTCACGCTTCGCAGTCGGCTCATCAACCACTACGCCACGAAGGCTGAAGAAAAATATCTTATTTAAGCTGTGCCCTGAATTTCACCTACGTTAGAAGGGATCAAAAGGCCTCCCACAAGGTTTAACGACTGTTATCTATCGACAACAACCGGGACCAATGGTTTAACGTGCCCTCCAAAGCACGGAAACGCGCAAGAAATTTTTGCCACTACTTTGCCACTTTTTGTCAGCGGCAGTGATTTACTTAATTTTAATTAAAAGAATTTATAAGATAACGTTCAACGAATCAATAAACTTTTGTGAATTAATCAAGACGTTTAATTTCTCAACTAAACTTACAAAAAAATATGTTTGTACAACACAAATCTTAATAACATAAAATAAAAATACAAATAATTAAAAAAACAAATAACGGATTAGCTTATCGCTTTCTGATTTTGCATAGAATATTTATAGTAGATTGCAACTTGATTACTTTGGTTTACATCAAGAGAAATGCAAGTTTTATTGAAATAACATTATGTTTGTCAGACGTACATGTCACCAAGCTCAACATTCAGTTTAATTAAGTACATCAGCAGCAAAACTATCAATAATTACGACATTATTAACACTTACTTTTATTCCTAGGTTCCATTTTTATATATTTATATATTTTTATGTTTTTAAATTTGTTATTTTCAACACAATCTCGTTCAAACAGCACTTATGAACACGAACACCATTGCTTTTAAATTTTACGTTGGACATTTAAAAATATAATCCTCATTTCTGTGTACTCTGTGACCTCATCTCATTGGTTAGTAGTATATGCTTTTTTTTCAATCATGGCATAGTAATACTCTGTGCATGTTGCCAGCGTCAAGTATAAAGGGGAGATAAGACAGCCCTATTTATCGGGCCCGATTTGGAATACACTGCTGGTTATCTGAGTACATTGTAATAAAATACTTAAGATAACCAGCAGTGTATATCAAATCGGGCCTGATAAATAGTGCCGTCTAATCGCCACTAAACTTATTCTGATTTATCAAGTTTTTCCAGTTTAGATGTACTAAACGAGTAATCTATACAAATATTATAAAGAGAAAAGATTTGTATTTTGTAATGAGTAAACTCAAAAACTACTGTTACGATTTCAAAAATTCTTTCACCGTTAGAAAGCTACATTCACCCTGAGTAACATTTCTACCGCGGGAAAATTATATATTATATATTCAATCCTACGTAATTACGGGTAAGAGGGTCAACGCGGTTGAAGCAAGGGACTAAACGCCTATGATTTTAATATAGCAATGAAGCCTGGAATAGCACATAGGTTTTTTTTTATCCTACGAGGACCCATTAAACGGGTCCACACGGGCGAAGCCGCTGGCGGAAGGCTAGTAATAGATAAAGTTAGTAAGTTGTCATTAACATTAATTAGTGAAAAATAATTATGACATTATTATTAATGATAAATATTTATATATGTATACTTATTATTAATTATTTGAATATTATTTTGTAATATTAATGAGGAAAGTAGTTTCTTTACGTTAGTATTTTTTGTCCATTAATATTTTCTGTTTCTATTGATTATTTTTCATTTTTTTTATTTGATGTGCTTCAAAGGAGAGTTTTTTTAAATGTATATTTATTTTACAATTTTTTAGTTCGATTTATTGTTATAATTTTTTTTATACCTAACCGAACAAAAAGGCAGACGGGCCGCGTGGTGTTAAGCGATCACCGTCGCCTATGGACACAGGCAACCCCACAGGAGCCACCCGAGCATTGCTGGCTTGGGAGAGCTTTTATACAGCTTATTTTATTTATTTTATTGTATTGCCACCAATTCTTGATAAGTGTCCAAAGTTTGAGGTAAATTTGTCCGTTGAAAATATTACAAACAAGTTCACAAACATACGGTGAAACTAATAAAAGCGTGCTAAACTTTTTTCTGAACAGTCTTTACCACTACCGGAGACGAAGAGAAGAGAAATAAAACAAACACATAAGAAATAACGTCTTTAATATAACCAGCACACAGTACTCCTATTAGTACTCCTTAACCAAAAATATGCAATTTAGACTAGAAAACAAAATATTAACAAAACTTTTGTCGAGGACAGCCTTATTTAAGAGTAAAACATACATGATTCCGCGTAAAATATATAAAATATTACTCTAAACAATGCCTGAGAGTTTTTTTCCACCGGCTTTTTTTCTCTCATTGACCCAGCAGTGGGTAGGCATCAAAAGCCGATGATCCGTTAAGATTATTCTTACGGAGGCCGGATGCCTATTGATGGATGCCTATTCGACCGGATAGTAGTAAGGTCGTTTCAACTCTAATTTATATATTCTACGAATTGTAGCTTAGTTTTCGCAAGATAACTGTGAATAATTATAATAATATAAAAATAAAATCAAACTGGATAAAAAACGACACAAACCAATTTTAGGCTAGGCTGTCCTCAACAAATGTTGTACCCTTAAAGATCAAATTATAACTTAAACAATAAATCCACATTAACAAAAAGATAAATTTTCTTATTCTAGAGCCGACTAGGACGCCCTGCGGCGTATGGCTTCAACTCTGACATAAAATGTCGTTGAGAAGTCTTCTAACAGCTTTCTTCACAAAACAGGCTCAACATTAGACCCAGAATATAAAACTGAAGGTAGACGTAGACGGAAAAAAGGAAACAGCGCCATCTAGTGTCAGTAAACTATAACTCACTACTCTTAGTACATTCAGTTGTATTGTACGATCTTTACAAGGATTGAACTTTTCGAAAAAACGCTGACCAAATATAGTTGAAATTTAGCAAACGCTCATATAATTTTGACAGCTGCCGTAATTTTGACAGCTGCCGTAATTTTGACAGCTGAGAAAAAACGGTTAACACAATGGACCGTAATTTTTTATTTTATTTGAATGGTGTAGCAGACGAGCATGCAGGCCACGTGGTGTTAAATAGTCGCTGCAGCCCATGGACATCTACATACAACCTCAAGCAAACATAGGTACATAAGTCTTGTCTGAGGTCGTATGCAGTTGCGCTGCTACTCAGGAAGCTGGCATCGGAATGGAATCACAATAGAATTGGTTCACGGCAGAAGTGGGTGCAGCGGTGGTACTACCCCGGGCGAACCATAATAGTTTTACCGCCTTCGAAAATATAAAGAAGCGACAGTACTCCTATTCCGTTTAAATGACGCAGTTAGAAGACTTCGATATTACAGTCAGCATTGCCAACAATAAAATATAAAACTTATAACGTTAAACAAGGAACAATAACTAACTATAGTCATAACTATAGTCCTTTTACCACACGAATAACGGTTTACCATGGTTGTAGTTACTATGCATACTCGAGAGGCTAGCTTCTACTATAATAGGGGATATGGACGACCCGCGTGGCGCAATGGTTACCATGCCGGACTGCCAATCGGAGGGTCCCGGGTTCGATTCCCGGCGAAACAGAAATTTGAATGACGAGTTTAAATTTTGTTATCAGTCTGGGTCCTGGGTGTGCTTCTGTCTTTGTATGTGTCCATAGTACCCACGACACAGGGTATTAATTACCTTACTGTGGAGCTATGAGTGTGTAACTTTTAAATGGAGCTAGCAGTTAGTTACCACCATAGTTATCAAGAGATTGCTATAGAGATCTGATGGTAACTATAGTAACCTGACTGATGGAAGATTTCCCTTAACACACACAGAGATAGGGTTGCCATACGTCCGGGTTTCCCCAGATTTGTCCTAGTTTAGACGGCGTCCGGGGAGCGTCCGGGCCGGACTTAATTTGTAGTCCGGGTTTTAAAAAAATGAAGTCTTGGGCCGCCCGCGACACACGCACTGTGCCCGCGCGTCGTCGCGATCAACCGACGAACAGACACGCTTAATTCACCGTCTCCCCGATTTTGACATGTCCGGGTTTTTGTCTCTAAAATCCGGGGTTTTAACGGGTCTTGTCCTGATTGACAAATTTTTGAGATGGCAACCCTACACAGAGTAAAACTTCCACGTCCATAGTAAACCCGCATTTGTTAAATAAAAGAGCTATGATGATAATATTAACTGTCACTGAAGTAAGAAAAATATTTTTAGCATTGTATTTTGCCTTACATAAGCTTCAGGCTATTACACAAGCGCAGTTTTATAAAATATACAATAATTCAAAACATCACACCGAAAAATCACAAGAAACCATTAACTTAACATACCAATACTTACTTAACTTATTGAGAAATTATTTAATAATAAAATATAATATGTTTATTAATTAGAATTAAATTTATCAATATGGCAACGCCTTGAATTGCACCAAACAAATGACACACATAAGAGATCATATCAAAACCATACAATACTATAAAATATATATGTATAGTAATATTAGAAGCTTTTTTTTCATTTTAGATTAAAAAATTAAATCATTAAACTAATTTAATAATCATGGGGTATTCATAAGGCCATAATTCCACTATCGCGATTAAAATCAAATAGTTGAAATACTACTGCATTAAATACATTACTGTAACATTTTGCCTTTATAACTTTTTTGACGTCTGTCAAAATATCTAATGACGCGAAATATATTTTCAGCATTTGTAAGGAAAAAATTAAAAATATATGTATGTATGAGTATGCTGTCGTACGATATAATCCCAGGCGCAGTCCCATGGGGAAGGAGGGGGGTTGGTCACAGGGGTATGACCGCTCATTTGGACGTACTTTGTTTACTACTTATGTCAATAAAAAAAATATTGTACATTTAAATATGATAGTGGAATTGCGGCCAAAAAATTTTTATCTTCTCATTGAAAAAAAAATTTAACGCTTTGGAACTAGTCATTAAATATTATATTTTTAAACGATAGCGACACGATATCGCATTATTAATGACATTGATAGTAAATATATACCTTTTCTTATATATATTTTTTTCTATGCAAAATTAATTATTATTATAAAATGTCAACTACTCGATTTTCGAGATAATAACATAATAAACAAGCACACTATTGATATATGTATTTTACAATTTATATTTAAAATTTGAGCTATTTTTTTATTATTATAAACTATTGCATTTGACATGTATTAAAAGAATTATGCGTGGGAGATTAATTAAATTTGCTGAAGTAATATCCTTAGAATAATAACATTATAGAAACCAAGTTCGCCCGCCTAAATTGAAGCATGTGAATTGGTGCCATTAATGGCACCAAACGCCAGGCCACTTTGTAAGATTTAAGGTTAAAGCACGCCGAACTTGTCTCCCGAAAAAAATATATGACGGTTTGTGCTGTTAAATTGTATAAAGTTTAATAACATAACTTTAACAGTGCAGTTTTGAAGTAAGTAAGTGAAGTTTTCACAATATTGTAGTATTTTATATTAATTTAGTCAAAATAAAAATATTTTTTTGTCAGATGTGACATCTGTGTGAATCTATTTAGTGCTTCAATTTTGGCAGCGCACTTATATGAAGACTCTCATTCTATACGCAATTATTCTAAGGTAATATCATTGTTTGACTGACTTATACGTCGCGGGTCCTTATTGGTCCACGTATGAATACGTATGAGGTGGAGTGTCACATACACGAATAACGAACAGTATTTTAAATTCAATTTGAATCTTGTCTTTGGAGCAGTTGGAACAGTACAATCGCTTTTATTTGCCATCCAAGCGCAAACAAAACTAATATGAAGCTGAAGAGTTTGTTTGTTTGTACGCGTTAGTAGTTCCTGAGATTAGCGCGTTCAAACAAAAAAAGAAACGTCAGGTTAGGTTAGAAACATTCACAAATTAGTATCACCATGGATTCTAATTCATAATGGAATGTATCCAAAAGCAACGGCCATTAAAATAGAATTCTCACGTAAATTTTAATGCCCTATAGGAACTAAGAGGATGAAAAGAAGAATAGGATACAATAAACAGTTCAATCTCCCAAATACATTCCTCAACAAGTCATATTATCATTGTATATTATTTATACATTATATAATTATAACAACAGACTATTATACAACATATACATATAATACAGCAAATAATTTATTGAAGAGCGTCGAATAAAATCAAACTTTTCATTTATTATTTTACTGTGTTGATAAATAGTTCAATCTCCCAAACACATTCCTCAACCAGTCATATTATGGGCATTGTAATATGGTTTATACATTATATAATTATAACAACAGACTATTATACAACATATACATAAAATACAGCAAATAATTTGTGGAAGAGCGTCTAATAAAATCAAACTTTTCATTTATTATTTTACCGTGTTGATAAATAGTTCAATCTCCCAAACCCCAACAAGTCATATTATAGGCATTGTAATGTGGTTTATACATTATATAATTAAACAACAGAGTATTATACAACATATACATAAAATACAGCAAAAAAAAATCATGGAAGAGCTTTTAATATATGTAGTCAAATTTTTAATTTGTTATTTTAACGTATTCTGTTGTCTTTATTTATGTATTATATTATACATGATATAAATGTAATAAATTAATATTTGTAATTATTATTATTATAGCGCGAATTATACAAATTCTTGTATACCTGTATACAATGCTTGTGTACTTAACATTTTGATATGTACTCTTTGAATTTGATAAAACAATGTAAAAATAATAAAACTTTATCCGATTTTCATCAATTTTTTTTCGAAAAAATCTTACAATAACATTTAAGACCACAAAATGTAACAGTTTCACGATAACATTAATCGTTAAGCCAAACTACTAGGTAATAATTTTTTGTATTAAAAAGCTCAAGTTTTGTAATAAGCACGCCAATTGTAATTTATATTTATAGAATTTCTGAACTTTACTGATTTTCTTACATATTTTTAATTACGTCATTTTTAAAAGGCAATTAAAAATAAACAACCATTCGTTATCTATCATACAAGTTATCCTAGCAACATTTAAGATCTTTCGAAAACATTCATTTCTCTAATTACCTACTAAGAAGAAGATAGCTAATTTATTTTTAAAATTTTATTTAACCTAATAATTTTAAAAAGACTATTCAATATAATTTTGTACTGAAAAACGGCCGATTACAATACCATCACATCCCGAACAATACCATGGATTCTGTGCACGTTAAAATTTAGAAATTTAGACATATAACGTTTTTAATATTATTTTTTCTGATGTAATAATTTTCCATACCGTTCTTTCTATAAAATATCATGCCGATTTGAAAGGACGGACCATCAAAAGCGGGTTTGAAACCCCTAAATAAAATTTTGATAGAGGTTTCACTCCACAATAGTGTGTGCAAAACCCATGGTACGGTGGATAAACGCATCTAGTGTCTACAATCACATTTCGCCGACTGATCACAGATATTAAACCCTGACTCTAGCATTTTGCTGCTGCCACGATTAAAACCAATTTCAACAAAACAGTTTCACTGTTAATAGATGGGAGTTATTTAACAGCTTAATTAAACTTGAATAATGTAATTGCATGTTTCGACCGGTGCAGTTCCCGTGGCACTACTCCTATCGACCTCTGAAATAGCGCAAATACAAGGTCTTGCCTGAGGTTGTATACATATCCATGTGCTGCAGCGACTACATAGCACCACGTGGTTAGCCTGACCGTCTGCTACTCAATTTTATTTTTAAATAAAATAACTACCCACAGAAATCTTATTGTAGGATTCACTGGTTTAATATTTTCAAATTTTCTCAGGCTTAAGTCTGTATCATTGTTAAAAAACTATGCAAATGTCACCAATCAGCACCATTATACATTGAGATGCAGTTTAATCAATGCTTTGCATGCAAAAAAGCAAGCAATATAAAAGTGTTAGCAAAATACATACTTTTATATACTGAAGACAGAGCAAAAAAACATCATTAACGATAATGACGCTGTATAATTAAAAAATATGCGTAGACATGTTAACTAGTATGATAATTCAATTAGATTATTGTCCCTCCATGAATATGGCAGCTACTGTCAGCGAGAGAGACAGTTTTATGAGGAATAATTTGACATTTGCCAGATTTTTGGGGACCGTTTTATAAGCGGCAATAACATTACTTCCCTCTTTATAAATATCATTAATTACTGAATTTTAGAATTATATGATAAAATCGATCTTATCGAAGGCCAATAACACTTTATGAGCTATGCCCAAAATTTTTTTACAACTTATAGTTGCTTCCTTGATAATAAGCTAAGCCAATTTTATTAGTATAAGACAATAATTTAAATATGAGATTCATATAAACTTCCGAACTTCAATAAATAAGTCAAAGTGCAATAAAATTGCGTTATAATATATTAAAAATGACAAATATAACCCTTAAAATGGCTAATATAATTTATATGGCAATTTATATAACCACTTTTCCAAAAAATGTTAAATAGACGTAAAGCTTATTTAATAAAAATGGATTTAAAAAGCCAATACACGAAAACACAAATAATTTTTTGTCCGCCACCCTCCTTCCTTGTCTTAAAAAAACCGACCGACATAAAAAAAAAACTTAATAATAAAAAAACCGTGACAGCAGCACAGCTCCCCATACATTTCATGTACACTCTACACACCATAATAAATTTCGAATCCCAAATATTATCCTAACTACGGCTATATTACGATTCTTGACGATAAAACAATGCAAAATTGTCGTGTTACAACTATTGTATACAATTATCGTACAAATCGCATCGTAATCGTCGTCCACACGCTTCGACATTAAAAATTAACAACGCATTTTTAAATCTTGGTGTATATGTTCCTTGATAGAAATGATGGGACATCGGTTTCAGCGTTTTTGGAATGGAAAGAAATAAACTTTAAATATCTTTCTTAAGACATTTAAAAATGTACATGATAATGATCCTTTCCATCACAGGCAAAACCGCAGGACGCAGCTAGTATTCAAAAGACGAAGCGCGTGGACGTTTCTTTATATTGTGTATAATTAAATAATTATGGTATGTATAATTCACACATTTCACAAATCATTTACGTATTTTTAATTCTTCTTTAAATAAGATTGTGATGGTTAATCTATGTTTTGTCTTACTCTTATACATAAATCAAAATGATGTATACAAGAGCAAGGCAAATAATATAATTATTACAAGCTTATCCAATGTTAATTAGAAAGGGGGTTAAAAAAATAACACCAATAAAATTGTAACTATACATAGCAACGATATTATTATACACTCTATAATTTATGCGAATAACTCTAAAGATAATTGTATAATCGTGTAAAACAACATTTTGCACGCAAGCATAAAACATCTACTGGTAAAATTACTATAAATATTTTTACGACGAATTACCATTTACACAGAATATTTACGATATTATTTTTTTTAAATATCTGATTATGATTTTATTTCTTTTTATTTCGGATTAGTGTTTTCATTGGCTTCTTGATAAAAAAAGTTTGGAAGCCCTAATCTACTAACAAATAAAAAACAATAAGCAATATTTTATCATCAATTAGATTTTAAGGTTAAGGTGTATTTTTTTTTTCATTTCGCTTTTAGCATTTTCGACATTTTATAGCGTAATTCAAAAACCTTCCCAGAAACTTCGAAATTTTCACGAAAAATTAACGTTAAGACGTCGGAATTTAGGAAATTGTTAAATCACATGAATAGCACAAGTGAAAAAAAAATTTTTTTTGGAAGTTATACTCGCAAAAAAAAAACATTTCGAAACACCCCTAATATAGGTACTGTAAATTTTTATAAAACATTTGTAAAAAATGGATTTTTGAAAATAACTTATTATTTCCCAACATTTTTGCAAAAATTCTTTTTTTTAAATATCGGATTATCTTTAATCTTGTGTAAATGGCAATAAACTCGTCGGTTACCACTCTAAGCCGGTTTCCCTCGTTGTTCCGTTTTTCGCTTGTCCCTGTCGGCGTCGGTCTGATGTGTCATTGACATGTGACGCCTGCAACAAAAATGATTGTTTTATATATAATTTTGTGGTGTAGGTGTCTCAGGCTCAGTCCCTGTAGCTTCAGGATTAAGAATAGAGCTATGGTATCCCCTGCCTGATCGTAAGAGGCGACTAAAAGGGGGCTTCCGTGGTTGCGGGCGGTGACAGTGGGAGCTCGACCCGTCCAGCTAGCGCTCCGGGAAGGGCGGCGGTGTGTGCGTGGCCGCATGCGACTGTAAGCGCCTGAGGGTGCAGGAGATTGCATCTGCTCTCCCGAAGATGGTACGTTCCAATGGAGATCCCGGAGTCCTCCCCAAGTCCCCAAGCGTACAGGCAGGCCACTGAGGGCGTTTTGAAGGTTTCCGACCAGATACCAAAAAAAAAGACACCAAATGAGTTTTAGTGTGCTTTAAATACCACATAACTGGGTATCACTGTCAAGCTTTTGTGTAACTTTTTATGTTCCCTCCCCCCTCCTCCCTACCGATAAACAGAAAACAAGCAGGGTAATAAAAGCTTAAATCCTAAAGAAAGTTTTAGAGGTATAGGTATAGGTATAATATTCAAGCAGTCTGTTTTTTTAATATATTAAGTCGCTACTCACCTCAAACCCCTGTCGCTCCTAAACAGCAGACTGCACAGCGAGCAGGTAAACTTAGCACCCTCCTTCATCAGCTTGACGTCGAGTTTCTGAGCAATCTCTACCGGCACTATGGGTATGATGGGTAGCATGTCCTCTCCCACATGGATTGTCCTCGGGCTCTTGTCCACTGGTTTGGTTTTCGGATCAGTCTCAGGTTTCTTGGAAGGCTTCTGACTTTTCTCAGTTAATGGAGGATTGAACTTTGATATATCTGGAAAAAAAAAGAAATATAGAAATATGTAGACAGCAAGCTCAATTTTAGACTCAATATTTTACAATCTAAACATTATCAGTTTCCATCTACATAAGTTTTTTTATTTGAATGGAGTAGCAGACGAGCATGCAGGCCACGTATTGTTAAGTGGTCGCTGCACCTCTTGTCTGAGGTCGTATGCAGTTGCGTTGCTACTCCGGAGGCTGGTGGTCGCCTCATGTAAGTGTGGCCGGCAACTGCACCTTTCCACCGAAACACAAAAGAATTGATTCACGGTAGAAGTGGGTGCAGCAGTGCTCCGGGCGAACCATAATAGTTCTACCACCTACCACACCAGGTATTTTTATGCTCCTGAAACAGTATGATAAGGTTTTTTAAGAGGAATACAAAATAAATAATTAAATGACGTCACGCAAAATTGAACATGGCGGGCACTGCAAAATTTTCATTTCGGTAAGATGGGTGACAGCAAAAGGCAATTTTCATGGGCATTCATGCTTCTGTGGTTATGTCGAGCAGTAGGTCACAGTTCTTAGTCCCTGTAGCATCGGGATTAAGAATAGAGCTACGGTATCACTGCCTGATCGTAAGAGGCTACTAAAAGGGGGCTTCCAGGGTTGCGGGTGGGAGAGTGGGAGCTCAAATCGTCCAGTCAGCAGCCCCGGGAAGGACGGCGGTGTGTGTGCCGCATGCCTCCGTACCCATCGGAAAGTGTAGGAGAGCACATCTGCTCTCCCGAAGATGGCCCCGTACGGGGCACCGCGCGTGGAGGCTGCCGGTGCGTTCCAATAGAAATCCCGGAGTCCTCCCCAAGCGCATAGGCAGGCCACCGAGGGGATTTTATTTTAAGGTTATGGTTTAAAGGCATCCATCTGAAGTCTAAACACCTGCATCTCCAATAAACCGCAATGGTGCAGTGTTCTAACTTTGGAGAGACTGACTTGACCTGAACCCAGCATTGAGATAAGAACTGATCATAGCCTTCACTCACCAGCAGCCAGTAGCACCAATCGCGGCACCCTGGGAGGCCTCCCCAGCTCGGCAACCAGACTCAATGGTGGGCCCTCATCACTGGATCCATCAGAGTCACGTTTCTGTTGCTGCTTTTGGGTTTTCTTTATGCGCTTTCTGAACCTAGAATAGAAAAATTTATTTAATAGGGCTAATGAGTAAGCAAGCATAGGGTTATTTTAGTACGAAATTACGAGTACAATACTTGTCTACGCAAGTGGCATTTGACTATCGTAACACTTGTAGAACAAAATGAAAATGTTTTTAATAATTTACTCGGTCACTGATTTTTTAAACGATAAAGCTGCATAAAGGAATTCCATAAAAACCTGGGAGGCTTTTTTTTTCCGCCGTCTTTTTTTTTGTTTGTCATAGAGAGATCTACCGCTGGCCGAGGTGGTCATGCCCCGAAATCGGCCGCGCTCCTACTGACTCCATTCGGAGCTTATATGTTCGGATATTCAGAAAAATTCGATGGCGTGATTCAGAATACTCATGGCGCCATCTCTTGATGAGTTGCGAAAAGTCACTACATTACCTTTTTTTGGGTCTCTTAGGGAGCGCAACGATCGGCTTCTTGAGCTGTTCCTCATTGTTGTTGATGTTGATGTACTTCTCGCAAGCAGCTGCGGCTCTCTCCAGCTGCTCCACATCAGTACTGCTGCTGAGGGAACTCTTGTCACACGCAAAGAGATCTGTCTCGTTACTCAGCTCATTGCTATCTATTTGATCACTGTGAACAATATTAAACATGTCATCAAACACAACTTCAACAAAGCAGAAGGTAAATTGATTTCAAAACACATCATTCTCCTATCAGCTGTGTCAGCGCAGAAGGGCATTCTACGCTGCTAAGCTGAACTGAACTGATCTATGCAACTAAGGCAAACGGGCGCGGTCGGGTGTGAGATGGGTGACCGCTAGTGGGAAAAAAAATTCAAGCGCGTTTCCGTGCATCAGAGGGCACGTTAAGCCGTCGATCCCGGTTGTTGTAGATAGATAACAGTCGTTAAACCTTGTAAGAGGCCTTATGGGCGGTTTGAAAACATCCAACAGCGGATTGGCCACTGTCCCACCTCTCTAGATCATCATCAACCCGCACTAGAGCAGCGTGGTGGAATAAGCTCCAGGTCTCTTCAATAATAGGGAGAGACCCGTGCCCACAGTAGGACACAGAAAGAGTTGCAGAAGGAGTTGCACCAGCTGAACAAGCGGTAGGGTGTGATATTTAACAGGATGTGTATAAATAATAGAAGTTAAACCTAGTCAGAGGCCTTATGAGCAATTTGGAAACATCTGACAGTGGGTTGGTTACTAACACCCATTTGAACCCATTGGAAATGTGGGTTGCATTGGAGCAGCATGGTGGAGTAAGCTCCAGGCCACCCCAATAATGGAGGCATTTTGTGCGCATCTAGCATCTAGCAATAGGTGGTGCCACGCTGTAATGGCACTTAAGATAATAATTACTGTATCTCTAAAGTTTTGTATACAAAACTTAGACCATTTTAAATTTTACTTTTGACACCATTTAAGTTAAGTTATGAAATTGTATAACTATGAGCATGAATGAAAATTGTAACAAATTAGGGGGGGGGGGGTTTACAAATTTTTTAAATCCCGCTCAACATCTCAGGGAGGTGGGGCGACTTAAAGCCAGCGCTACACGAGGCTATCTCCTCGCGGTAGCAATAGCTGAGTCGTTACCATTTGCCTAGTGCCTGATTTTTATGTAATATTTTTAGACATTTGGTAACAATGTGTATGTAATTTGTAATGAAAGTAACGGTGAGATTGAGGCAACAAATTTATTTATTATTATTATTATTAAATCAATCAGTTAATTATTATCATTAAAAAATTCATCAATGTCATAATAGACTTTGTCAATTTGCATTCATGAAATGACAAATCAGATCGCGTTAAAGCTTTTATGCCGCTCGATGTTGTTATTAGTTGTATCGTAATCTGAAGTCTGTTTGAACGGGAGCAATAACCAGGTGAACTCTGGAACAAAAATGCTCCGCAAAAGTGAACTTGTTCAACTCGTTCATCTGCTTCATCGCTAAGAAGCAGTTCAGCGGAACAACTCACCCATGATTTACACAAGCCTAGTTTAATAGTGAAAAAGTCATGGGCATCAAATTGTACAGCTCCTCTGGGCACTAACCAACACTGTAAAATAAATTACAATCATTGTAAAATATACACTAAGTTCTTAGAAACTTACCTAAGATCAGAAACATCACTCTGCACACCGGTTTCTAATTTTTTGATCTGAAAGGTTATATTTATCCTCTTGTAGATCTCCTCGGTGATGTTACGACATTTCTCATACTTTGGGTCTAAGACCTCATTACTGATGTTTGACCATGGCCCCTGGTTCTCTATAGCGGACATTTTTCTTATAAGAATCTCACTAGAATCACTTTATTTATACATTATTCCGCGATTGTAGAGACTATCGTGAAAAAAACAGCCAGTTATAGCCATATTTCGGCCGTCTAAGCGTAGAATCTGTTACGAATCGCACTCAAGTACTGTCGCGCATGAAATGATGGCGGGATTCGAGATAATAAGCGGTCAAACCACTTCCAAAACACTTTGAATTTATCTAGAAATGCCTTTTAGACGTTTCTTTAACAATTTGCACCAACGATTCCCGCTAAAAGCACCAAAATTTACAATTATCAAAACAAAGAGATATTAATCAACTTATTTATGGCACAATAACTCCAGCCATTGCTTGCGATTTCAAGCCTTATTGCAAAAGATATTTTAACGACTAGACAAAAAAATGGTTGCGGCACTATCCTGGAACTTTCAGTAACATTAATAAACACAAACAACAATAAAAACTAAAATAAATAATTCGCCTTTGCGGCTTTTTTTTGGATTTTTTGACGTTTTAAATTTAGTGTTGCTTGACATTAATTGCTCATTCATAATTTAATAAATAACATTTTTTGGCATAGACAATATGATAAGTACTTTCTCCACGAAGAGTGTGATTATGAAATTTATGAAGCGATAAAATGTTGTATATAGTATTTCTCGCATCAATCGATATAGAAAGACGGCGGAACCTATTTTTCAATGAAATACACCACTGAACTATTGATTTAAACACGACACAAGCCAACACTGCAAAAGAAAACTTGGAACAAAGGTCATAGACAATGTTGTTATCGTGTTTTTGTTCCCACGAAATTAATTTATTTCAGAAATTATTTAATGTAAAGTTTACATTTTGAATGAGAAAAAATTTTGAACACTGTAAACTAAAACATTTAATTTAGTAAATAAAAATTATGTCTCATGCCGATGCTTAAGTTGCTGTAGTTGGTAACGGTAAAAAAAAATCTTAACGGTACCTTTAAATGTCAGTTTCCATAAAATGTTAATCTACATACGACACACACCGGCACAATTAGCGGATAAACAAAAAAGTTGCTGTTAAACAAACAACGCGACGTACCGCTGATTTTGATACATCCAATACGTGACTAACTGAGTGGTAGGTTTTTCTCTTCTCGACCATGGTCACCGCTCTAGCAAATAAAGTTACTGTTATACCACTCATTCCTTAACAGAACAGCACACATTATGTAATACGACTAGCCAAATTAGCCAAAGCCTCATTACACAGCATCCTATGAAGTTTTAATATTAAAAGATGACAAAAAACAGAGCCTAGGGTGTTAAGGTTACTTAGCACAATTATGACTTCACAACCTTTCTTTTAAATAATTTTAACTATGTATGAAGTTAGATTTTTTTAAAGACTGCAATGCTTTCTGACCTACTTCCAAAATCCCGTATAAGGAATAGGGAGAGCGTAAATTCACCACATTTCTCAGAACCATCTCATTTTGTGAGACCGTTATCCTGTAGACCCTGTAGTAGTGGCTGCCGTTGAGGGCACCTCATAATTACGGCGCTGGTTTTTAGCATTTCTGTTTGTTGAATACAAATATATAGCATGAGATGATGGTTGTTCATTCGATCCACCAAGATCTAGTTTTTAGAAGCAATGCCACAGCAAAATCAGAATTCAGCAGACGTTGTAGAATGCCCTCGACCTTGACTGATTTGGTTGGGGATTATAATAAGCTTTGTCATTCCACTAAAACAGTGTAAATAGACAAAATACACGTAGCGATAGGTGTACCAGATCTTGAATTAAGTGGACTCACTTAAAATTTCATTTCATTTCATACCCTTCTCTTTTTTAAAAGCATAAAGTTTTATCAATGTGGTTATTTTAATTGAAATGAAATGAAATGAAATGAAATGAAATGAAATGAAATGAAATGAAATGAAATGAAATGAAATGAAATGAAATGAAATGAAATGAAATGAAATGAAATGAAATGAAAATGAAATGAAAATACTTTATTGTTGACTGTTTACATACATACAGTTAGATGTTTAAAATTATTATAAAAGTTTAAACAGTCTACCATGCTCTGGCATACAATATTATATTACTAATTAAAATTAAATAGCTAAGTAGTCAAATAGTTTTATTTTAAGATCCGCTAAGAATATTCTTAACGGATAACATAATTGGCGGTAACGGTAGTGATATTTACCGTTACCCGTTTTGTAGTAGCAACACTTTATGACGTCTGTCGTCTCCGTCATTCGAATGTCAATAATGTCAATTGTCAAGTCAAATCAAGTGAAATTGTAAAAATTTTTGCTTGCAATGCAAGCGAAAAATGCAAAGTTTTTGTTTATCACATAAATAAAAGGCATTTACAAAGTTTCTCCGTTGAAACATAGAAGTATTTTTATGCTTGTTAATATTTGATAAATTTCTGTATTGCTTTATAAGTTAAAATGTAGTTTACAGTTATAATCTAAGACATGGCTTCCAAAAAAGGCGGTAAATGCAAACGCAGTTATTACCGAGCTCTCTTAGCGACGAATGTTAAACCGTGTGCTTTTTGTCAACGTGCTGTGGACGATGAGTTAATTTACGGCAAATTGTACCAAATAGGAGATATACAATGTCATTACTTTTGTGCGGTAAGTTACAGTTGCAAGTGAAAGCTGTATTTCTATGTTAAAAAACCTCTATTCACCGTTTGTGGAGCTTATGATAAGGCTTTTGAATTTATGAAACCCTTTTTGCGTCCCACTAGTGGGCACGGGTCTCTCCCCTTTATTTATGAAAGCCTTCATCATCAAATTCTTGATCATTTAATTGTCTTTCATTTATAGCTCCTGTCCTGCTGTCTGATACAGAAAGGTAGCGATGAAGAGGGCCTTTTTGGGTTTTTGTACCCAGATATTATAGCAGAAGTGGAGAGATGCAAGAAACATGTAAGTTATTGTTTATTAAAAATAATTTAAAAAAAATCTGATTTGGATGATAATTTGATGATAATTTTCCTATCCTTGATATGGAATAATTTTTCCTTATTGAGAAAATTTTGTGATGTCATGTCAGTTTGTGATGTAAATCTTTCATTTGTTATTTGATAGATACGTACACAGAGTTCCAAATAACCATTCGTTTTCTTTGTACCCTTTCTCTGTGGATACATACAATACATCAAAGTGGACAAATACGTCAAACATTGTTTGATGCATAAAAGTCGATTGATAAAATTTGTGAAAATAAATGCTTATCTTTATAATACTTATAACTTTTATATATTTTTCTTAATTAGTATTAGTATTCGAATAATACTGTGATTATTTGCAAAAAAACATACAAAACTGCCAATCTCGATCTCATAATTGGCGAGATCTTGCAGTATTGCTATTCATGATCTCGCTCACTTGAGCCCCAATGTCGCGAGATTTGCATTCCCTATGTTCCTAAGAGGAAAGTTTCGTTCGGAAATTGATTGTTGTGAACTAACAAAGGATATTTCCATTGTTTATATTCCAGAAATGTTCATACTGCAATCGGGAGGGAGCAAACTTGGGTTGTACGATCAGCCAATGCCGAAAGCAGTTTCATTTGCCGTGTGGGAGGGAGAAGAATGCTGTTTCATTGTTCTACGGAAACTACAAGTAAGTGTCTTTTAACCAATCTAAAAAACCGGCCAAACTCGCGCACCGAGGGTTCCATAAAATATTTTTAATTTATGATGTAACAAAAAAATTACGGTTTTCGCAATTTTTCCTTTACCTGTGCTATAAGACGTTGCTTCGTACCAAATTTCAAGATTCTGAGTTCACGGGTAGTACCCTGTAGGTTTGAATTCGTAAGTTTTTTTTTTATTTGAATAAAGTAGCAGACGAACATACAGGCCACGTAGTGTTAAGTGGTAGCTGTAGCCCATGGACATCTACATACAACTTCAAGCAAGTATAGGTAAGTCTTGTTTGAAGTTGTATGTAGTTGCGCTGCTACTCCGGAGGCTGGTGGTCGCCTCATGTAAGTGTGGCCGGTAACTGCACCTTTCCAACGAAACAATAGAATTGGTTCACAGCAGAAGTGGGTGCAGCGGTGGTACTTCCCGAGCGAACTATAATAGTTCTACCACTTACTAAAATGTTGATTTTTAGATGTTTGATTGTGATGGCTTAGAAATCTTAGGATATTGCTGCTGCAATAGATGAATGATTCAACTGAATTTCTTTATTACAGATCATTCTGCGCCCACCACGCGCCGAAACAGAAAATCACAGATGCTGTATCCGCGAACGTTAAGCTCCGGATCGCGCAGGAACGGAGGAAGGCGAGGACAGGGCAAATTGGTAGCGAAACTACGTGCAATACACAGCTCAAAGTAGATGGTGAGTTTTGATGTGACAACGTCTTATAATTCGATGGAGCCGGCTGCACGCACGAAAAAACGTGACTCATGCGGCGTTACCTCGCTCTGAGGCGTTCCATTTAAGGCTTGAAGTGCAAGCGAGAGCGCGGAACGAGCGACAAAGAGGCACAATCGGCCTCCGCGTTCGGCAGCCTTCGACATCTGTCTCTCTCCTACTTGAGTGAGCGATGCGTCCGCGTGGACATATAATCGCTATACAATAATACATTTACATGTTTTCGTCAAGTATGAAACAATTCATCAATCAGTATTTTCTTATGACGTTGACACGTTTAACTATCGTCAGTAAACCGACTTTACAGACAACCGATTTTATTTGAACCTGTTTTTAAAAGGAATTCCATAAAAACCTGGTAGGTTTTTGTTCCGCTGGCTTTTTTTCCACTCATTGTACAAACACCCTGTGATATGGGCACCCAAAGCCGATCATTGGCACCGATCCAAAATATAAATAAATAAATATTTAAATTTATAAAAGGCATAATATGGGACAAATAAAAATAATAATAAAATAGATGTTAATGTACATTTTGTAATTGTGTTAAAGTTAAGTTTTTTCCTTTTATATTTTTATCATTAATATCAAGCGAAATAATTCCTTACTAATATTATAAATTGGAAAGTAACTATTAAAAATTAAAATATTTATTTATTTATATTTATATTCCGGATCGTATCCGATCGTCGGCTTTGGGTGCCCATATCACAGGGTGTTTGTACACTGAGAGGATAAAAAAGCCAGCGGAAAAAAACCTCTCAGATTTTTATGGGATTCCTTTATGCCGTTTTATCGTTTATGAAGTCAGTGACTGAGTAATTTTTTTTTCAACCTTTTTTTATGTCCCACTGCTGGGCACAGGTCTCCTACTCACAAGTGAGAGGGATTTAGGTCATAGTCCACCACGCTGGCTAAGTGCGGATTGGTGGACGTGATGCTTTCGAGAAATTATGAATTTCTCTCCGGCATGCACGGCGATGGGGAACATCATAATCAATTAAATATCACGATATTTTCCATCACCGTGGAGCAGCGATAAATGCGCACATTACAAATTTCTTTGTCAGAGGTGCGTGCCGAGGATTTGAATCCGGGACCGACCGGTCGCGTCGATGACCGTGGATTCTTACCACTCGGTCATCGCTGCTCTGACAGAGTAATACACCTAATAATATACCTACCCCACTACGCTTAATGTTAACCGTTAATTATTTACTTACAGATGTACAATCAATAGCAGAAGCAGTGTGTGTGATTTGCTATGAAACAGTTCAAGGGTACCCCACCACGCAGACCTTCTGGCCTCCATGTTGCGCTAGAGATGCTTGGTTCCACCGGAGCTGCTTACAGGTAAATCCATATTTTTGAAGGTGGTAGAACTATTATCGTTCACTCGGGGAAGTACCACTGCTGCACCCACTTCTGCCGTGAACCAACTCTATTGTGTTTCGGTGGAAAGGTGCAGTTGCCGGCCACACTTACATGAGGCGACCACCAGCCTTCGGAGTAGCAGCGCAACTGCATACGACCTCAGACAAGACTTACCTATGCTTGCTTGAGGTTTTATGTAGATGTCCATGGGCTGCAGCGACCACTTAACCATGCTCGTCTGCTACTCCATTCAAATAAAAAAATACTCATGTTGTAGAAACTAGCGCCCGCGACTTCGTCCGCGAGGACTTTAGTTTTAGATTTCTTCTAAAATAAAAGTAGCCTAAGTTACTCCTTATTACATCAGCTACATGCCAGTAGTAGTAGTGCGAAGCGCGCATGGCCCGGCGGTTAGCGTAGAACGCAAATGATCTATGCAACTAAGCAAAACGGGCGCGGTCGGGTATGAGATGGGTGACCGCTAGTGGCAAAAAAATATTCATGCGCGTTTCCGTGCTTCGGAGGGCACGTTAAGCCGTCGGTCCCGGTTGTTGTCGATAGATAACAGTCGTTAAACCTTGTCGGAGGCCTTATGGGCGGTTTGAAAACATCCGACAGCGGGTTGGCCACTAACCCGCATCTCCACCAACCCGCATTGGAGCAGCGTGGTGGAGTAAGCTCCAGTCCTTCCTAACAATGGGGAGAGACCCGTGCCCAGCAGTGGGACGCAAAAAAGGGTTGCGGCTAACATGCCAGAGAAAGTTCCGTCGAAATCGGTCCAGCCGTTTCGGAGATTAGCCGCAACAAACAGACAGACAGACACATAATGTAAAAAAGAGTGTGTGTACTTATGTACACGCGTTAGGAGTTATACTTCTTTGGTGTATGAAAGAAGTTTAAAATAACTCAGACGCAGTAGTAATCGACGATAAATATCAAAATCAATCAAAAAGATTTTGTTTAAATAAAAAAAGTTTTATTAACGTGATAATTATTTGAAACTGCATGACGACCCGTGTGGCCCAATGGTTACCATGCCGGACTGCCAATCGAGGGGTCCCGGATTCGATTCCCGGCGAAACAGAAATTTGAATGATGAGTTTAAATTTCTGTTCTCGGTCTGGGTGTTTGTGTTTGTGTCTTTGTATGTGTCCATGGTACCCACGACACAGGGTATCGTTACCCTACTGTGGGGCTATGAGTGTGTAACGTTTATTTATTTATTTAACTAATATTCAAAACTAGAGGCCGCCCGCGACTTCATCCGCGTGGACTTTAGTTTTAGAGATTTTCTGCCTGCCAGTGAAAGTCCCGCCAAAATCGGTCCAGCCGTTTCATAGATTAGCCGGAACAAACAGACGGACAGAAAAATTGTAAAAAATGTTATTTCATGTTGTTTTTACAATCGATAAAGAGTTTCTAAAACTAATCTTTAATTTTATTTAATATGTGCAAACTAATTAAGATATGAAGCGCCCATGGCCTTTAGCGTAGTACGCAAACGATCTATGCAACTAAGCCAAACGGACGCGGTCGGGTGCGAGATGGGTGACCGCTAGTGGCAAAAAATTTCATGCGCGTTTCCGTGCTTCAGAGGGCACGCTAAGCCGTCCCAGTTGTTGTCGATAGATAACAGTCGTTAAACCTTGTCGGAGGCCTTTTAGGCGGTTTGAAAACATCCGACAGCGGGATGGCCACTAACTTGGTGGAGATGCCCACCAACCCACATTGGAGTTGGAGCAGCGTGGTGGAGTAAGCTCCAGACCTCCCCAATAATGGGCAGAGACCCGTGCCCAGCAGTGGGACGCAAAATATATATTAAGATATTAAGATATTTTACATCTGCTACATGTCCTCCAATGATTCATCTTGTAAGCAACACGACCTAAATAAGACGACCCGCGTGGTAACTATTACCATGCCGGACTGCCAATCGAGGGATCCCAGGTTCGATTACCGAAACAGAAATTTGAATGATGAGTTTAAATTTCTGTTCTCAGTCTGGGTGTTTGTGTTCCTGTTTTTGTATGTGTCCATGGTACCCACGACACAGGGTATTAATCACCTTACTGTGGGGCTATGAGTCTGTAACGTTTATTTTATTTATTGAAGTGAAAACTTCTTTAGCGGCGCTGTGCACTATTTTTGGGATGGGTAAAAAATGATAAAATCGCGTCAGGACACGTGGCCTGATCGAATATTCGTAAGACGGAGGGGTGACAGTTGATGACGGCTCGACTGTCTATACTTGTAAAATTCGTTTATATCAAGTATTTAAAGTATGGACATTGAACAAAGTGCATCTATTAATGAAAAAAGTGACGAAGAAATAGTGAAAGAAAATGAGTGACTACTTTAAAAATATAGTAGATGAAAACGTACTCAAAATACTAGATGAAAAATAATACTGATAATAAAAGCAATTCGTGCGAAATTATTCCCTAACCATTCCAAAATATCAAAAATGTGCAACGTTAATGTTCAAGTTTTCACTTCTGCCGGCACTACCGGAGTGCAACCCGTTG
Source organism: Pyrgus malvae (assembly GCA_911387765.1). Lineage (NCBI taxonomy): Eukaryota > Metazoa > Arthropoda > Insecta > Lepidoptera > Hesperiidae > Pyrgus > Pyrgus malvae. The sequence continues at coordinate 5,830,100 of OU426976.1, read as the reverse complement.
ATTTTTATTTTAACACCTGTGCTTGTTCCAGCGAATGGCCCTAAGTGCTGGGATGCACTACCTGAAGTGCCCTCTTTGCAATGACAAGGAAAACTTCTATAGAGCAGTACTCAGCCAAGGATACTATGTTCCTGATAGGTGAGTCTCGCTTATTTCTTTCAAAAAAACTCAAAGTCCATTACTTTGACCCAGAACAATTAATTTAACCGTTTTTTTTAATATAGTGCAAAGTGTTACCTTGAGCCTCGTTCACCATCTCCAAGTGTTGATTAGTTATGTCCCAAGTAAAGTAAATTGGCAAGTAAAAGCTATGAGAACGGGTTAATTTATGATATGATTAGTGCTACTCGAACATCGTGAAATTGAATTTGAAATTACGGGTGACTTTAACCGACAATTAGCGTACTTGTCACTTTACTTGACGACGGTGAAAAAGGCTTCTAAAGCACATAAGCGCGCTTGTCAGTAAGTACACATTACTACTACATATGTACAACCAGAGTGAAATAGTATATATAATAATATATAATATATATATAATAAACCTTTCACACTCATAGCCCCAAAGTAGGGTGTACAATGTACATAACCTGTGTCGTGGGTACCATGGACACATACAATGACAGAAATACAAACACCCAGACCAAGCTATGACTACAGGTCAGTTTATCATATGAGTAACCTTCCGCCAGCGGCTTCGCCCGCGTGGATCCGTTTAATGGGTCCCCGTAGGATAATAAATAGCCTGTGCTATTCCAGGCTTCATTGCTATATTCAAATCATAGGCGTTTAGCCAGTTGCTTCAACCGCGTTGACCCTATTACCCGTTTCCACGTAGCGAGCCCCGGGTGAACCATAATAGTTCTACCACCTACAAAAATAAATAATTTCGTTCTTTCAGGGATGCAGCGTGGGAGTTGGAGCAGAACGCGTTCGCCGAGATATACGAGAGGCCGGTGGCTTGTTGCGCCGACAGCTGCAAATGTCCGAACGGTAGAGACCACGATTGTGAAACTGGGTGAATATACCTTAATATATACATAAGCTACTTTTTTAGCTTACTTAGTTGTAAATTAAATTTAATAAAAAAGGATCTTTAATATACTTACCTGCAAATTTTGAGCTATGTCACCTAATACCAGTCCGCGGAGGGGCACTGGTGACCTGTAACTCAGGTTTTTCTAAACCTACTTCAGGCACCAGGCTTTTTCAAAGAAGGGTCTTAGGCAGAAACTTTATGTATAAAGCGGTGTATCATGTACCTTTAGATAATAAGATCATAATGTAAGAGCAAATAAAAAAAAATAAAAAAAAAATTACGTTTCATCCAGGCGCGGTCACATAAGCCCCACCCCCCAAAATCAATCAGTCATGCGTAGATGGACGGCGAAACAAGCTAATTTGGGACACCTCTTCCACCAAATTTCTTGGTGACCAAAATTGAATGCTGCGACCGATCGTGGTTTCATCTTCTTCTACTTTCCTTCTTCATTTCGGTCGTTTGACCATTTTGGGGCTATCCACAAATTACGTCACACGAAAATCGTGATTTTTTTACCCCTCCCCCGTCCTTGTCACAGTTGGTCACAATAGGGTCTTGGCACAAAAAAAAAACAAATTGCATGCCAAGTGTAGACGACGGGGCCAAGATGGAGAAACACACACACTGGTGCGCGTATAAAACGTATATATTATGGAACTGTTACAATGAATTACACAACAAAAACACAGAAATTATCAGATGGGAAGGGCGTGCGGAATTTTTTTTTCTAAACATGAATGACAAGACAACTTTCTATTATTTTTCTTAGTTGTCATATTTTAAAATTAAGACGCGTTCTTCGCGCACCCCTCGCATGCCTATTGACATAAACAAATTATATTTATATAAAACCTTTTTTGCCGTTAACACCAAGGTTGCACTAAACCACGCTTAGAAAGCAGGATAAATTGTAAATTTACTTTTAAACACGATTTTTATTAAATTTAATTTAAAATTTAAAAAAATATTATATTGACTACGAACAATATGTGACGTCACAACTCATTTTCTCATACAAAAAAATATGTATCTATGCACGGCGTTTAGCACCCTTGCTGCGCTCGGCCGCTAACTTCACGCCGTGTAATAATACACTATTAGGTCATGCGTATTTATTTATTTATTTGGATCACCAACATAAGACACAGTTACAAAACTTAAATTATACATACATTCATGTGACAACAGTTAACTGTTCTTACAATTACAGGTGACCACAACATGCATCGTAATATACCTACAATTATACATCTGTAAATGTACCCCTTTCCACAATAAATTATATTTGATTTGAATATTTAATTAGTAGAATCAGGCGTTACTTTACGGAACTCCATTGTTATAAAGTTAGGTAAAAATTACTTTGCAACAATCCGCACGTATGTTGGTGTATATTTTTATTGTTGTATGTGCATGAGTCCTATGTGGGAGGGAGGGAGGTGCTATTGCATGAAAAAAGTATACACCATCATACGTTCTGATTGCGGATTGTTGCAATGTAGTTTTATCTAACTTTTGAATATTTATTTTTTAACTTCACACCAAAACTCTCATCCATAAAATATTACAGGCCATGGGACATAAAACTCTGCATACTCTGCGGTACGACCGCTATTCACGCAGGATGTACGGACAGTACGGAGGAACTGAAGATTTATATATGCTACATATGCCAACCGGCAGCCCCGAGTGACTTGGAGAACTTGATCAAAAGTATTGAAAGTGGTGAGTGAGAAGTTTTTTTTAATGTCTAAGTCTAAAAACTTTCATAAGGTACCCGGCACCTTGGGAGAGGGTACCGGGTTATGTGGGATTTGACCACACTAAAACCGCCTCGGTGGCTGCCTCTGCGCTTGGGAGGACTCCTGGATCTCCAGTGGAACGCACCGGTGTCCTCCACGCGCGGCGCCCCAGAACGAGCTCATCTTCGGGAGAGCAGATGTGCTCTCTTGCACCTTCCGATGCTTACGGCATGCGGCCACGCACACACCGCCTTCCCGGGGCTGCTGGCTGGACGGGTCGAGCTCCCACTCTCCCCGCCCGCAACCCCGGAAGCCCCCTTTTAGTCGCCTCTTACGATCAGGCAGGGGATACCGTAGCTCTATTCTTAATCCCGAAGCTACAGGGACTGATCGCTGCAGCCTACTGACATCTACACACAGCCTTAAGCAAGCTTAAGTGTCCATATTACAATTCAATTTCGTTTATTTGCTAGATAATACAACATATGCAGTTGCGCTTCTAATCTGAAGGCTGATCGCCTCATGAAATTGCACCTGCACTGCATAGGTGGTATTATGGTTCACCCGGGGAAGTACCACCGCTGCACCCCCGTGAACTAATTCTATTGTTTTTCGGTGGAAAGGTGCAGTTACCGGCCACACTTACGTGAGGTGACCACCAGCCTCCGGAGTAGCAGCGCATCTGCATACGACCTCAGACAAGACTTACCTATGCTTGCTTGAGGTTGTATGTAGATGTCCATGGGCTGCAGCGACCACTTAACACCACTTGGCCTGCATGCTCGTCTGCTACTCCATTCAAATAAAAAAAAAACTTTCCAGTGAAACCCTATAGAATTGCTTCACGAAGAAGTGGATGCAGCTGTGGTACAACCCCAGTCAAACTGTTAAAGTTCTACACCAGAGATGTTACTATAGTAACTGTACTGGTCAGAAATAGGGTCTTGGACACTATTCACAACAAAAATGAAAATGCATGCCTTAAAAAATTGCATTAGTGTAGTTTTACGCTTGGAAAGCAGGATAATTGTTAATTCAGTAACATTTATGCTTTTTACTGCCTCATTAATAAATTGAAATTTAGCCAATTGTCTTAAAGAGATTGTTACGTCACAAACCACTTTCTTGTACAAAATGTATGAAGAAGTCACGTTTTGACAGATATTAAAAGATGTATCTCAATTGATTTGGTAGTCAAAGGGCCTCTTTCACCAGCTTCAATTAAAGGGACAAGTACGCTAATTGTCGGTTAAAGTCCCCGTAACTTCAATTTCAATTTCACGATGTTCTAGTAGCACTAATCATGTGATAAACTGACCCGTACTCATAGATTTTACTTGCCAATTAACTTTACTTGGGGCGCAACTAATCAACACTTTACTTGGAGATTGTGAACGAGGCCCTAAGACCGGATTCAATATTTTTTATTTTACTTTTTTTTCAACCTTTTTTTTGTCCCACTGCTGGGCACCGGTCTCCTTCTCACAAGTGAGAGGGATTATTTCACTTTTTTTTTCAAATTATGGCATCGCAATCTCTGTGCATACTGCCAGCGTCAAGTATAATTTTTGCATCAATTTTTTGCCAGTTTCAATGAAACTGGACGAAATAATAACAAAGTCAGTAAGTCGTCAGTAATCAGTCAGTCTAGTCAGTCCAACATTCAAGTAAAGCGATGGCTACTTTACTAGAACGTGTCCAATGGAATTTTGGAGGCACGCAGAAAAAACATATTTTAGCACTGTTATTCTATTTCACAAACACTTGTGCACTGTAATTAACCTATATCAAACAAAATGCCCTCAACTTTATCCGATATAACTCAAAAATAAACCAAGAAAATGAAAATAAAACAAGAGCACAATATGTCTTTTTCGACTTCCCTGAAAAACTCCGATTATTTCACTTATGTAATAGTTATTTTTAAAATACTATTGAATAAGAACATAACAGTACCATGTCATCACTGAAAGAAAAAGCTGATATTTGATATATTTTTCAGTTCAACTTCAAGAGCAAGCAGCGGAAGCAGCAAGACATGGACCGATCATGCCCAGTAGGATGTCCCTTAGAAGAACCAAACCTCGCAGTGCCTTCAATCCTGGGTATGTAACAAATTAGTCAAATTACATATTTTTGTTGAGAAAAGGAGTTTTATATAGCAATGCTATCTCACAAAACATGTGACACATTACAACGTTGAAAATGGAAAACCAACCAAAATATAAAAATACTAGCCATTCGCTAGCGGCTTCGCCCGCCGTCCTATGTCCTTTCCCGAAGTCCACTGTATCTGTGTTCTAATTTAATTAAAATTGGTTCAGCAGTTTAAGCGGGAAAGCATAGCAGCCAGACAGATACACAGAGTTACTTTCGAATTTATAATATTAGTAGGGATGTCACACATACATATATTTTGTAGGAGATAGAACTATTATAGTTCGTATGTATAGTATGTAAAGAATAAAAACAAAACTATATCTATTGCAGTATGCATTTAAAATGCTCTAAATATTTTATGTGCAACCGGTAATCAATTTTGTCATTTTTCAGGCCTTCAACTTCAAGAATGATGCCTCGAAAACAAATTGAAATAGAAACTCCAGGTAATATTTCTATTTATTTTATTAATTATCATAGTATTTGACCCAGTTTTGAGAGTTGAATTTGATCATAAGGTGCTAATATAACATTAAAATAACAATTTATTTAATTTCAAAATAATAATAATAATAATAAACGTTACACAGTCATAGCCCCACAATAAGGTAATTAATACCCTGTTTCGTGGGTACCATGGACACATACAAAAACAAGAACATAAACACCCAGACTGAGAACAGAAATTTAAACTCATTCACATTTCTGTTTCGCCGGGAATCGAACCCGGGACCCCTCGATTGGCAGTTCTGTATGGTAACTATTGTGTCACGCAGGTGGTCCTGTATGTACCTTAAATCTTTGTGTAAAATAATTTTAAATTTTCAAATTTGGCAAATGAGCTGGATACTATTTTATAATCTGTGGTTACGTCACTTGGTTATGTAAACAAAATGCACTTTGACACATTGTTTACATATCTGTATGACATCTATCATAATGGCCACTGATACGTTTAAAAAATACAGATTTAAAAAGGTGAAAATTTCGAAATTGATTATGAAATTAATTTGTTATTATATGAACTAAAAAAAAACCCGTTTGCATATTGGCCGCAACCCTTTTTGCGTCCCACTGCTGGGCACGGGTCTCTCTCCATTATTGGGGAGGCCTGGTGCTTACTCCACCACGCTGCTCCAATGCGGGTTGGTGGAGTTGCGGGTTAGTGGCCAACCCGCTGTCGGATGTTTTCAAACCGCCCATAAGGCCTCCGACAAGGTTTAACGACTGTTATTTATCGACAACAACCGAGACTGACGGCTTAGCGTGCCCTCCGAAGCACGGAAACGTTTGCATATTACATGAAATCAATTGTATATTTTTATTTGTAGGTGGTAGAACTATTATGGTTCGCCCGGGGAAGTACCACCGCTGCACCCACTTCTGCCGTGAACCAATTCTATTGTGTTCCGGTGGAAAAGTGCAGTCGCCGGCCACACTTACATGAGGCGACCACCAGCCTCCGGAGTAGCAGCGCAACTGCATACGACCTCAGACAAGACTTACCTATGCTTGCTTGAGGTTGTATGTAGATGTCCATGGGCTGCAGCGACCACTTAACACCACGTGGCCTGCATGCTCGTCTACTACTCCATTCAAATAAAAAAAAAAATCTCATACAGATAGCAAAACAGAGTCATGCCGCCTCGAGCTGAACCTGAAGAAGCCAAAGCGGAGGATATTCGACCCTATCGCAAAGAACGTAGAGAACACACTGCTGTCCCCGATCAAGATGCTGGAGCAGGGCCTCAGCGAGAAGATGGCGCTGTTTCGCGAGGAGGTCGAGCTGGACTCCTCGAAGGTGATGGAGAAGTTGAGGGAGAAGTTCCGGAAACCTAAACCGCTGGTGGTGAAGAAACGAATTGTCAAGTGAGTTGTTACTTAGTTTGGGAATCTGGGCAATGTAACCAGTTTTAATCGGATATTTCATAAAGAAACAACATCAGAAGTAAAACAAAGTTGGCGTCAATATGTCCCACTACTGAGCCTTCAATTTTGAGAGGGTCGTCAAGAAATTTTAGGGGGGTGGTCACGAAGAAATATGGGGGAAGAGGTGTCCCAAATTGGCTTGTTTCGCCTTCCATCTACGCATGACTGATGGATTTTGAGGGTTTCATGTCCCCTGTGACCGCGCCTGGTCTCACCATCTGTCCCCATCATTAGGTTCCTCCACCACGCTGCTCCAATGCGGGTTGGCAGCCGGTTAGGTTAGGCGGTTAGTAGCCAACCCGCTATTGGAGTCTTCAAACCTCCCATAAGGCCTCCAACATAATATTGTCCGAACACGACAAAATTGATTTGATGCGGCTGTGAATATATGAAACTATTTTTTTTTAATTATGAAAAACATTTATTCTCCATGTTTTTAATATGCATCTGAATACAGTTTTTTTAACCTTAAAAGAAAAAAGAAAAGAAAAGAAAAATATTTATTTCATATTAGGCATGCAAAATATTCGTTTAATGTGTGTGTTTCTTTCGTTTAATTCGTCTAATGGGTGTTAATTTATCTATTTAAGTATGTATGTAGAATTATATAAGTATGTTTATCAGCTTTCTGATTATCAAGCTCTGCTTAGTTTGGAATCAGATGGTGTTGTGTGAATTGTCCAAAGATATTTATTTATTATTTATATTGAATGTCATTTTTTCCCGGTCATTTAGTTTAGGTTAGGTTAGGTTATTTAGTGTAGTTTAGGTGCCCGTTTGGGCTAGATGTTGACCTGAGAGAAAAAAGGCCGCGGAAAAACTCCCAGCAGCACTCTTTTAAAAAAGTACATTATATATTTGAGATAACAGAATATCTATGGGTTGATAATGGTCTGTAGAATTAACATTATTTATTGTTCACAGCAACATATTGGAAGAAATTCTCAGTAACCTTCTGAAGGAACGAAAAGCGAAGGAGCCTACCTTGGAATGGAATTCGCCCAAGAAAATATGTGACATTCAAAACGAGGACAGTAAGGTATATAGTATTAATATATACATAACTAGACTACGCCTGAGACATTTTTTCCGTTGCCTTTTTTTCACCCAGCATTGGGTAGTAGGGATGCAACGATATATCGGAAAACCGATAAATATCGATATATCGTCGCCTAAATATATCTCCACCAACCCGCATTGGAGCAGCGTGGTGGAGTAAGCTCCAGGCCTTCCCAATAATGGGGAGAGACTCGTGCCCAGCAGTGGGACGCAAAAAGGGTTGCGGCCAAATATATCGATATTTATCTGTATCGAAAAAAAACTCAATATTGTAACGAAATATCGAAAAACCCGACCAAAATAATATACCCACAAGATAAATATCGATATATCGTCGCCTAAATATATCGATATTTATCTGTATCGAAAAACCTCAATATTGTAACGAAATATCGAAAAACCCGACCAAAATAATATACCCACAAAATCAGGTAAAATGCTGTTACTGGCAACAATGAAGTCTAGAAAAATTATTCTGTTCTCGACTCGATCGAATGGTCATCAAATGCTGTAAGTACACTGTCAACAGTTGACTTTACTGAGGAAATTTCCGAATTTCTTTCTAAAACTATAGTAAACCAGAGTATTGTACAGTGAATGTTTACCATCACAGCCCATCGTGTTAGAGGGGCTATAAAACTACAATATATTCCCCCCCCGCACCGCTGCGATCGGAGGACGTTTGCAAGTTGCTCCGCGTTAGATACATTCGGAATAATTCAATAGCCTATAAAACTATGGAAAGTGCAATCCAAAATCTCACTAAAACTGTGATCGACCTACAGAACAAAGTAACATCACTAGAAAAAACTGTTTTGGATCAAAATACATTAATTAAACATCTGATAAGTGGTTGTGCAAATTATAATGTGCCGGTCAGTGGCAAAATTGTCGGAGAAGATGTGGGTACAATGACAGCGCAACCGTTTCAATATCCAACGCGAGAAGCCAGCGATCGGATGAGGTCGGCGGACTCCGTGCCCGCTCGGAAGAGCAAAACAGTAACGATCGCAGACCCAGCCGAACCTACCCGAGCGTCGCCGTCGGCTAGCGCGCCGACTTCTCCGCGCACGTCAGACCGGCGAGCGCGCGAACATTTAAACATTGCGCGTACGCACAATGCGCATCGAGTTGCAAGTGAGAATTGCGCGGAGGCCACTCGCAATTGTTTAGACGAAGCCGGCTGGGTTAACGTGCAGCCCCGGCGCTTACGACGAGCGGAGAACACCAACCCGGAGAATGAGGCAGAAAAGGTACAGAGGCCAAGAGCAACACCAAAAACGACGAAATTAGGTAAAATAACGCCAATTAATAAGGGAAGTAACACATCGACTCTCAAAATAAAAGCTGTCGAACGAAAGAAATATTTACATATTTGGAGACTACACACCGATACAACGGAGGAAAACTTAACAGAGTACGTGAAGGAAGTGTTGGGGGAAGACTCTCATGTTAAGGTTGACAAGATTAAGCATAAAACCGAACGAGGATACTCTTCTTTTAGAATATGTGTGTCCGGAAATAATTTTGAAAAATTGTTCAATACAGACATCTGGCCGAAGGATGCCGAATATAGTGAGTGGGTTTTTTTTCGTGAAAGAAATAACACACATAGTCAGACCCAAGCATAGAAGAACGATTACCATCTTTTATCAAAACGTAAGAGGCCTGCGAACAAAGACATCAGAATTCTTATCCTTACTAGAATGTTCGGGTTCTGACTTGTTTGCCATCACCGAGACGGGCTGCAACGAATCAATACTGAGCGGAGAGATCGTTCCACCAGGGTACTCTGTGGTGCGTTGCGACCGGGCGGACGGACGCAAGCAGGGAGGGGTGCTGCTGGCGGCCGCGCCGCGGTTCCTCTTGCGGCAGCTACAACTACCGGACGATGTTAACATAGACAGGTACAACTTTGAACTGGTGTGTGCGTCTGTGTATGTACGTAACAGATTTCTGTTCACTTGCTGTGTGGTGTACATTCCACCTAAAGCTGATGAAGTTGACTACTTTGTAATGTTAAATTTGTTGGAAAAAATATGTGTTAAATATAAAAATAATGTTTTGATACTAGGTGATTTCAATTTACATTCGAGTAATAGTGTAGTATGCAATCATTATGAATACTTTGTAGCTTTCGGTGAACTCATTCAATACAATGTAGTTCCTAACTGTAGCGGCAGGCAGCTGGACCTGGTGCTGAGCGGGCGTGACGGCGGCGTGTCGGTGGTGGCGGCGGACGAGGCTCTAGAGCCGGTGGATGCGTACCACCCGCCGTTCGCTGTCACCGTCACCGTCACTGCCGCACCTGTATCAACGCGACTGTCCGCGCCCTCGGATAACTTCCACAAAAGCCAACATGTAACGCGTAGGCAATGGAATTTTTATAAGGCTGATTTTCACCAGATGTATTGGTTAGTAATGAATATAGACTGGAGTGACATTTACACTATAAATGATCCTGACAGGGCATTAGATTATTTTTATGAAAAAAATAATGGCATTTTATGTGATTGTGTTCCCCTCAAAACACGAAACACAGAAAATAATAGTAGATATACGTATCCAGTGTGGTACACGTCAGAGATAATAAAGAGCATCCAGCAAAAGTACGAGTTACATAGAACGTATAAAGCAAGTAAGGCACGGTGCGATTATTAAGCGTTCTCTGAGTGCAGGGCCAAAGTAAAAGCAGATATCGTGGCAGCTCGCGACCGACATCGAGACCGTGTGCAAGATCAGCTGGCTTCGGATCCGAAATCTTTTTGGGATTTTATTCGATCGAAGCGAGGCAACACACGGCAAAGTAAGTTGGTCCACAATGGGCAAGCACTCTCGGACCAGGAATGCGCAGATAGGTTTGCACGCTTCTTTCATTCTGTGTACAGCCCAGAGCCCGCACGATTGGACGTATCAGCGTGCAGCGCGGCAGCGGGGGTAGCAGGGGGCGCTGCTCGTGTGCAGTTGAAACGCCTGGAGCTTGTGGAGGTGCGTCGCGCGCTTGCGCGGCTCCCGTCGAAGCGTTCCGTGGGGCCTGACGGCATCCCACCGTTCATTTTCAAGGATTGTCGTTTCGCATTGGAGGAACCTCTGCTCCATGTCTTTAACGTCTGCCTAGCGTCTGCGACCTTTCCCAATAGGTGGAAACTCACACGGGTGGTGCCGGTGCCGAAGGGAAAGGGGGGCCCGGAGCCGGGCTATTACAGACCGGTAGCACTTCTATGTACTCCAGCTAAGGTATTCGAGTCCGCCATTCATAGCTCGCTGTATATGCAAGTTAGGTCCCAGTTGTCCGACGCCCAGCACGGCTTCCGTCCGGGGCGGGGGACCGCGGGGAACTTGTTGCAGTTAATGTCGCGGGTGGTGCCGGCGCTCGATGCCGGGAGGCAGGTGGATGTTGCCTACTTCGACTTCAGGAAGGCATTCGACACGGTCGATAACGACGTCCTGCTTGCAAAGCTTGCAGGCGTGGGCTGCACGCCACACACGCTAGCATTCTTCGCCAGCTACTTGCGGGACAGGCGTCAGTATGTCGACTGTGGCGGATGTCATTCGGACGAGTACCTAACAAGATCAGGCGTCAGCCAAGGCAGCAATTTGGGTCCTCTCCAGTTTATCATTATGATTAATGACTTGCCGGAGGTTATCCATGAGTCGAAATGCCTCCTATTTGCTGACGACCTGAAATTGTTTCGCGAAGTGGGTGATATTTCCGACCACGAAAGCTTGCAGCGAGACATAGACAGGATAGTGGAATGGAGTCACGAGAACAAGTTGTACTTCAACGTGGCCAAGTGCTCCGTCCTATCATTCAGCCGAGCGCGCGCTCCGCGGCATCATTTGTACCACGTTGAGGGTGAGCCGTTGCGGCGCGTAGCGGAGGTTAGGGATCTGGGTGTCCGTTTTACCGCTGATCTACACTTCCGAGAGCATATAGCCGAAGTATGCAAAAAAGCGTACAGAAACCTTGGCTTCATATTAAGGCAATCAAGCGCATTTACCAACTTTAGTGCTCTGCGTGCCTTATATGAAGCACTGGTAAAAAGTCACTTGGAGTATAATTCGGTTATATGGGCTCCTAGTGAGATCAAGTACAAATCAATGCTGGAACGAATCCAAAACAAATTCTGTCGGTTTCTGTATCTGAAAATGTATGGTGTGCATCCGGGGTATCCGATACTGTATCCCACTTTGTTCGTGCTTGGCATGGTGGGATACAGTAAACTGGATACGAGGCGGGATGTTTTCCTCACCAAGTACCTCTTCAAGGTACTACGGGGGAAAATTGAAAATCCAGCCATTCTGGAACAGCTAAAACTGTATGTACCGGATGGCGCAGTGGGGCGGCGTCGACGGCCGCAGTTGCTGGCGTTGCCGCGCGCGCGTACTAACCTGCTGCGCGAGGCGCCGCTCACTCGAGCGCTGCGCACGCTCAACGCGGTGGCAGACCGCATCGACATCTTTAGCTGTAAACTGAATGAGTTCACGAGGGTCGTTCCTAGTGTTGCATCAAATTGATTGATTTATTTATGTTTAATTTGATACTTGTTACGACTGACGATGTATATTTAATTTTATTACTGACATGGAATTATGTATTGCTTTATTTATTTTGACATTGTTATTATAGTTACATCTAATTTAATTGACTTTTTACTAATTTAATTAATTTATTGATTGACATTGAATTACATATATTTTTTTTATTTAGTTAAGACATTGTTATGAATAGGCAATGTGTACTGACAATGTTCACAGACATTTTTTTAATTATTATTGTGTTTTATTAAACTGACATTTATTCATGATATCAAAATAATTAGTACTTGTATTGTAAGCGTAATAATTTTAAACTGTTTTAAGGTGAACGCTGAATGTTTGTATCGTGTTAAGAAAAATAAAAATTAATAATTAGGTACACTAACGACTTAGGGTGACCTGTAATGTTAGTTTTAAGCCTAAGAATTATGTAAATAAATAAATAAATAAATAAATAAATAATTTTAATAATCCTTTAAAAAAGAAGAAATATCGATATATCAGCTTACTAGACCGATATATCGATATATCTGTATCGACTTAATCCGATATAATTATAGCGATATCGAAATATCGATATTTTTAAAAATTTCATCCCTATTGATTAGGCATTAAAAGCCAATGATCCATTAAAAATATTCTTAACTTATTTTTTATTTGTTTTTTTTTTTCAGGAAAACATATTAAACACCACACCGGCTAAATCTACTATCGAAGAAAGTACTTGTAATGATGTAGATGCAGTCAAGAAAATCAGAAACAGTCCACGATGCAACATGAGCCCAGATCTGGAAACCACTAACAATACGAAAGAAGATTTTAAATGTAACTTCAAACATAAACACATCGATCAAAAATCAAGCGACAGTAAATTACGCACAGCTATAGACTTCGCTATAGACGCAGTTAAAGCCAACGAAAATAACTTAAAAAGAAAATTATCGTTTGACAGTGAAATTGATTCTAAAAAACGGAAAGTTGATGAAGATTGTGTTATCAAAGACAGTAGCACAAAATCTGATTGTGACTTACTAGAAGATTTAATCGTGCCTGAAAAAGAATTAAAACTTAATAACGAGAACAATGAAATATACGTTAGAAACAAAGTGAGGTTTAATATAAGCTTGAAAAGAAATGATAGTAAAAATATAGAATGTGAAAATTCTAAAGTAGATGTGGAGAAAACAGCGAAAGATTCGAAGGAAAATGTTGTTTCTAGAAAAAATGCCAAGGTTAAACGAGCACGGAGGAAACACAACTTTAGTTCGAAACGAAAAGTTACAAAAAAAACTGCTGATAGAGTTATAGAATCAGAACAAATGAATAGCACAAAAGGTAGCACTCAAAACGCGAAAAATATAAAAGATACAAAATTGAACGGTAATAGACAAAAGAAAAATTTAACATTAAAAATAAAAACTCCCGAAAAGGTTGTCAATATAGAAAGTGACGATAAAATAATCGATTTGGTTGATAATACAGAAGAAGCAATCGATTTGGATAAAGTGAAACTGGAAAAGAACTTAACAATGGAAGAAAAAGAAAGAAACAATCTTAAATGCGAAATTTCAAATGTGAATGATGAACGGGACTCTGATGTTATAGATATGACACTAAACAGCAAGGAAGTGAAGCTTAATTACAAGAAAAAACACAAGAAAAAGCTATCAATACGTGACAGAGACATCAAAGTCAAAATAAGATGGAAGAAAGAGAAACTGAAGTTGAAAATAACAGAGAAAACAAAGAAAAAACCCAAAGTGGTCACACCGAAAGTTTTGAAGCAGTATGTGCTGCAATATTCACCTGAACTATCCCCAAATAAAGTAATAGTTAAACCAGAGAAAGATTTAACTCCAGTAAAAAGGAAATACATTAAAAAAGAGAAACAAGCTGAAAGCTTAGTTCAAACTAACATAAGTAGCTTCTTTAAAGTTGCACCGAAGAAAAATGATAATACATAATTCTTAGATTAAAACGTAATAGCGGAAGATATAGCACGTCCTTATAACACTCACACAGGTTAAGCCCGCCCCACACGTAACGAGAAATCGTTCGATTTTAGACTGTACAGATAATCGATCGTCAGTTTTCCGCAGAAGTTGACACAATAAACATGTCATCCACGATGGAAAATGGACTACGACCTAAATCCCTCTCACTTGCGAATGAAGACCTGTACCAAATAGGTTGAAAAAAAATTTGCGGAAGTGAGACCATCGTGCTACTAACATGTCCGTCATTGTGTTCTTTAAAGGCTGTTACTTACCATATATACACGTATATTTCGGCACGTTCGCACGTCATTTGTTTGTTTTTGCAGCGGTTGTTCGCGCGAAACAGCGAAGTCAGACATTTACCCGTACAAAAAGTAGCGCTTACACACGTTTGACAGAACGACCGTATACGCGCTATAAAATACGCTGGCTAGAAACTGCTGTTAGTCCTAAATTTCTATCGTGCTCTTCAAAATAGCGATCATAACGATAAGTGAATTTTAATGAAATAAATGAAGTTTATAGTTGCCATTTACTTACGAGTGAACTGTGATTCCATGAGATTTTTGAAGTGAAAATTTCTTTAGCGGCGTTGTGCACTTTTTTGGGGTGGGTAAAAAATGTTAAACGTGCGTCAGGACACGTAGCTTGATCGAATATTCGTAAGACGGAGGGGTGACAGCTGATGACGGCTCAACTGTCTATACTTGTAAAATTCGTTTATATCAAGTATTTAAAATATGGACATTGAACAAAGTGCATCTATTAATGAAAAAAGTGACGAAGAAATAGTGAAAGAAAATGAGTGAGTACTTTATAAAAATACTAGATGAAAACCTACTGAAAATACTAGATGAAAAATAATACTGATAATGAAAGTAATTCGTGCGATATTATTCCCTAACCATTCCAAAATATCAAAAATGCACAACGTTAATGTTCAAGTTTTCACTTCTGCCGGCACTACCGGACACTTACCGTTGTTTTTTTTAAATGATTAGTATATCCCGCGCAGATAAAGAAACAATCTGTAAATGGCGGCGGCTAATTATAGAAGCGTCAGCAAAAAAGGTCGTAAAAATTAATTAATTTTGAAAATATTTTAGGAAGTGTACTAGCGGCTATTTAATTTTGATAGATTTTTAACGCGTTATGTTATAAGTATTAATAAAAAAATTGCTTATTAAAAACAATAAAAAAATGATCACTTTATCTCTGGACTTAACTAACATGCGGGCGGGCGGGTTAAATAGGGCAAATAAAAATATTTTTTTTATCTTATCAAAATTTAATCAATACATAATTTTAAATAAGGGCTGATAATGATGAAAGTGATGATGATAATTCAAAATTAAACACTAAGACCGGCCTCACCACCACCACTTGTCCCTTCGCACTAAACAAAAACAACAAATAAACAGTAGCAACAAAATAGAATTTATCAAAACGGAGCGCGTCGAGACAGCGTGAATGCTAATCCAGACTGTGGTTTTTTTTTGTACTCAGTACCACGCCGTGCGACTATAAACGGAGCGAGTGTGAGCGAGATAGCATGAGACTGTCCGCCATTTACAGATTGTTTCTTTATCTGCGCGGCTATTACAATAATTAAAAGCACCCGGAAGCGAGTTGGTAACGTTTATCTCACTGAAAACAATAAACGTCTTTTCGTGTAACACGTGCGCTTATGCCACTTGCCGATTGCGACTGTGTGACATTAGGCGACGGAGACCTACCGCTATTTTTGTTTTAATCTAAGACGTAATTTTTATAGAGCGGTAGAATCAGATTTGCGGAAAATTCGCCGAGAACAATTCGCCGAAAAGTATAGCGGGCAATGAAATGAAATATTATTTATTCACTGTACGGTTCCTTTACAAACTCATAGTGAACGTTATTTTTTTGTTCTGTCTGCTCTGGGTGCGCTTAGGCAATGCTGAGCTGAAGAAAAGAGCAGACGGAGAAAAACTTCAGCTCTGTTTTAAAATATGGAGTATGTATACAACAGCTTTCTTACAGAGTAGCAATATTCTTAGGGACCTTCAACTATAACGGGAAATATATACGTATAAAAATTAGCTAGCCCCGTGAACTCCGTACCACGTTTAAATGATTGGGGTGGACCACCCTTAACATTTAGGGGTATGAAAAATAGATGTTGACCTATTCTCAGACCTACCCGATATGCACAAAAAATTTCATGAGAATCGGTCAAGCCGTTTCGGAGGAGTACGGTAACTAACATTGTGACACGAGAATTTTATGTATAAGATTTTAACTACAGCGCGGCGGGAAATATCGATTCGACAAATTGTGATTCGGCGAATTGTTTTTTCGGCGAATTATGTTTTCGACGAATTGTGTTTTCGGCGAATTGCTCTCGACGAATTTTCCGGAGATGGTAGAATCGATCTACTTGTATTTTTATTTATATGTTTTAATACTTTTAATTTTTTAAGACTTATCAAATTTCGTAAATTTGTAAGGCCTTTTTAGAAAATACAGCATAGGTATAAGATCTAATTATGGTATACAATATTCTAATATTAAAACAAATACTTTTACTACTAAAGTTTTAAGTAAAATTACTTTGTATGTAATAGATTTTAGGTTTTATATTTTTACTGTTAATGTAGTACATAATATTAGTAGAAAAGTGCCTTCACATATTATTATATTTGTAGAACGTATAATTTTAATTATGAGGGGATTTTTGGATTCATGTATTTCTCGAAGAAAGTCTGGCAAAGAATGTTGTGAAGCGTGGACATGCACATTGTTTTAGTGAATTTGTTCCACTAAGGGCCTCGTTCACCATCTCCAATTAAAGTGCTGATTAGTTACGTTCCAAATAAAGTTAATTGGGAAGTAAAAGCTATAAGTGCGGTTCAGTTTATCATATGATTAGTGGTACTCGAACATCGCGAAATTGAAATTGAAGTTACGGGTGACTTTAACCGACAATTAGTGTACTTGTCACTTTACTTGAAGGCGGTGAATAAGGCCCATAGTTCAACTATTAGTTTAATTGGTTGAACTTATAGTTGAACTTAGAACTTTTAATGTATTTTTTAAATGGACATAAAAATGTCTATTTATTTCAATTATTAAAAATTTATTTTAATTAGCACAAAATTCAAATAATTGGTCTTTATTGTCCAATAAGTTCAACCAGTTGAACTTAGGGGAACAAATCGTTTTAGAGAGCGATCAGTGACGTGTAACATCAGCATGATAACTAAACGCCTAAGAGTTGTGTGTAAGAAACTATTTTACAAATATTTTTGCTAATAACATATTATGATATAGATTTCCTTAACGCTTCAAAAGCTCGCACACAAGCGCAATTGTCAGTACACATTACTACTACAACCACAGAACATATTAATAGAGGTTAGAACGGAAATGTGGGCGGGGCAGACGCGCCAAGGATATGAGATGAGCAACGCTCATATCTCTACAGCAACACGCGATCGCACTGCGTAATGGAGTTGTGGGCGGGGCAGACGCGCCAAGTGCTTGGGTGCGATTCGTTCATTTGAAATCGCGTGATTGTGCGGCGCTAACATTGGCTAGATTTGAAATTGCAAATATGTGCGTAAGCTTCATATTTATTTATGTACAGATGTAGTGGAGGTGAAAGGTGGGGCTGGATCGGCGACACCGGTTTTTATAAGACCGGCGCATTATTGCCATTCTACATCTTTTAATATGTTCTGTCACTACAACCAGAGCCGATCGCACATCGCGGATAGAATATCTTTGCGGTATTTTTTGCACATTTTCGATACTTGTTTGATTTTTAAAATAAATGAAGAACTACAATTAAATTTTTTCACAATAAAATGAGATTTAAATATTTCGTCTTAAATTCTCACCAATGATTTTTAACCCCTCATTTACGTTAGTTTATTTGTATCATGTAGATAGTAAGTACGTTACGTGAAATGTGTATTGATTTTATATAAATTTTATGTAACAAATAAATACATGATTAAAATAAAACTTCTGTATTTGTATTTCCTATACACTTGGGATATACGGTAGTATATGCTGAGTCTATGGTATTTCCTATAGCTTAACGGAGTTTTGGCGGAAAGTCTGAAGGGACAAGTTGTGCTCTTGTTTTATTTTCATTTTCTTAGTGTATTTTTGACTTATATTGGATAAAGTTGATGGCATTTTGCTCGATATAGGTTAATGAGTGCACGAGTGTTGTGAAATAAAATAACAGTGCGAAAACATGTTTTTTCGGCTTGCCTCCAAAACTCCGATGGGTCCTCCGATCCGATGGGGATACGTTCTGGTAAAGTAGCCATCGCTTTACTTGAACATCTGACTGACGAGACTGACTGATACCTAACGACTAACTCATTTTTTTCTACGACTACTAAGTGATGCAAAAATTTTACTTGACGCTGGCAATATGCAGAGTTCGCGACACCATTATTAAAATTGAAAAGTTAATATTGAATGGCTGTAAGGATTTTCATACAATGCCGTAAAACGAACTAAAAAAAATAGCTTAACAATGAATAAATTAGGTACTTCCATTTAGCCTTCAGTTTTTCGTATAATCCAATGAGGAACGAAAAGGTATAATCCACTGCTGGAGACAACTATCTGTCATAGTGTCCGGTACTGCACCCTAAATCCAGCAGCTGCCCGCTGTCTTCATCTAATTCGCCTGATTAGCCTGCTGTACCTACTCATTTTGCCGAGAGATGATCTCATTGTTCTGTTATACATACATCTTGCCACATATTTTTTTCGTTCACTAATTCAACACAAAAACATTTTTTCTATTCGAACCAGTAGTTCCTGAGATCAGCGCGTTCAAATGAACAAACTTAGGCTTTATATTACGAGTGTCGATAGAAGTATAATAAAATTATAGATCTACTAAATAAATTATAATTTCGAACTTCCCGCCAAAACTCTTGGTCATCAGTTTTTTTTTTTCAATTATGGCATCGCAAACTCTGTGCATACTGCCAGCGTCAAGTATAATTTTTGCATCAATCCTTTGCCAGTTTCAATGAAACTGGACGAAGTAATAGCAAAGTCAGTAAGTCGTCAGTAATCAGTCAGTCTAGTCAGTCCAACATTCAAGTAAAGCGATGGCTACTTTACTAGAACGTGTCCGATGGAATTTTGGAGGCAAGCAGAAAAAACATATTTTAGCACTGTTATTCTATTTCACAAACACTCGTGCACTGTAACACTAACCTATATCAAACAAAATGGCATCAACTTTATCCGATATAACTCAAAAATACACCAAGAAAATAAAAATAAAACAAGAGCACAAAATATCGCACCTTCGGTGCAACAAAGTCACAATAGCACAATTTGTAATTTTACAGGAGAGCACTTTTACGATTTTTTTCGCATTTATATCCAGATTACTGGATGGATATCGGTAGTAGGTTAAAAATATTTAAACCATTAATTGTTTGTAGTTTTTGCTACAGTTTCACGTTAAATGCTTATTTGAAATCATTTCGATATACTAATAAAATGCGTTACAAATAAAAAGGTGTTGAATTGTGACTTTGTTGATCCAGAATTTATTATGTTTAACGAATAATGCATTGTTATTAAAGATGAGGTTTTAAATGAAATAAAGCTCGTTAAACAAATAAATCGTATATGTTTTTCTCAAAATATCAACTACAAATAGAAAGGTAACTGTAAACAATTAAAGTCAAAGTGATTGAGGAGAAACAAGTCCAGGTATAAGTTTTGTGACTTATACCCGAGTTGATCCTACTGCTTTCTGTATACACACCACCGCGTAAAAAGCAACCAAGGAAAGCACTTTTTAGTCAGGAAGTAAATCTAGCAGTAGTTTCAGCCAATCCACATCTAAAAATGTTTCAAAGTTATCAGTTACATAATACCCACATCGTTGAACTCCGTTACGAATGTTACGATGACTATATTAGCGGCAAATCGAAGGTGTGTGAGGTGATCGCCATTGATGTCAATACATCAATTCTTTCACACTACAGTGGAAGTACGTTCTTTCCACTCTATTGGCTTAAACACATGCTCTAGTGCCAGCTCTACGCCTCCGGTATAGTTCCGTACGACGGTATAAAACAGTTTTTGGAACACCAATGGAAGGGGTTTCTCTCCAGTCTTCGGCAGCTCTGATGTGATACCGTCATCTCCCGGTGCTTTGTTGTTTTTTAACATACTAAAGGCTCCTCTAATTTCATACAGACTGACGTACGGAATATTCTCGGTATAGTGCCGGGTCACTTTGGCTCTCTTGTCATTCACCACATTGGGAACGGGAACTTTTGAGGAGGTATACTGTCCGTAGACCGCTCAATTTCTCTCAGAATTTTGGGTTTAGACGAAACTATAGCGCAAGACTTTGGTGCCTTCGTTCCGCACTGTTGTGTTTTTGACGGGCTTTGTGCTCTGAGCACGTACTCGTAGGTCGCACGTAGGTTGTTTCGTTGTCCAAAGAGCCCTATTCTCTGCTCGTCGCCGTCTCACATACCCAGTCTTGTGTTGAAATCCCCTATCACCACTATGGCTTTTCCCACAGGAATTAAACTTATTTCCACGGTAAGAAGTAGCCTATGCTATTTCCAGGGTCCCGAGCTGAACATACAGACAGATAAATACAACCCCAATACCAATGCAAAGGGGACATTGTCCTTTCTGCATTCTACGACTACTACTATTCTCGTGAACTTTTAAACAGTAGAAACAGTAGAACCTATATAAAAGTAAAGTAAAGTATGTAAGTAGTGGTGTCATGGTGTGTAATAGTGCGCACCACGTAATTAAATTAAATTTCCTGAAAACATCGAAAGAACCGGATATCTACGTGCAGATGCAACTATAACGAAAAAAATAGTAAATAATTATGGAGTAACAAGTTAGTTACATTTATATTTATTTAAATATGGACCTAAATAGTCATAAGTATTTTGTTATTCTACTACCACCACCACCACCACCACTACTTGGCCTTTGTGGTTACAGAAACTTAGTGGAAATGGAATATTATACTGAACCAAAAAAAACACTTTTTAGGGGTAGTTGATTATAAATATTATTGGATCTACAAATACACTTTTTTAGTTAGGACATAGTTGTCCCAATTAGTTTAGTTCAAAACAATAATGTTGGATCAACAAAACCGCTTTTCTTCTAATGCCTTTGTTGCTCCAAAATATTTGTATTTTACAAAAAATAATTGAAGTCTCAAATGAGTGATTTTTCCGTGAGTTCTGGGCCGACAAAGTATTATTGGCCAGTAGTGCCCCCGCTCCCGCGAGTATTCCAGATATTCTGGAGTTACAGCCACACAAATATATTTATGACCATTTTTTTGTCACTTATTTGGAGCTAAACAAAGCGTATCTATATTTGAGATAGTGATGGGATTCGAGTTGCTTTTCACTCGAGTGACTCGAGTAGTTTTTATATTACTCGCACTCGAGTTAAATTTTTGACAACTCGAGTTTCGAGTGACTCGGGTCGACTCGAATTACGAGTGACTCGAGTTGACTCGTACCTCTTGAGTGGTTTATACCGAGCCGAGTGACAAATTCTAGTTCTCTAGTCTAGTGGAATTTCGTAATATTTTAGTGGGTGTCTTTGTCTCCCCAATTGAAAGCATGATTCATAGACAATTTGGCATACTTAACTCAATTTTGCATTTTTAGCGACTTGTGACTTTGTTGCACCGAAGGTGCGATATGTCTTTTTCGACTTCCCGCCAAAACTCGGTCGTCAGTTCTTCCGCTAATGTTGCTATCCTTCATACTTAATCTTCATTGGTAGATTTTTAATTTTGAAAGTAAAAAAAAATTAAAAGGGAATAATTCTATTTATCGAACTAAGGATGTATGATTGTCAGCGTGGTGGACTATGGCCTAAATCCCTCTCACTTGTGAGAGGAGACCTGTGCCCAGCAATAGGACATAAAAAGGTTTTAAAAAAAAGGATGATTGCATGCGAGACATACATTATGACTATGTATAATTAATAATTAATACCTTTAATGCTCTAAGTTTGCCAACAATAATTACTTATGCTAAAACGATTTTCATTAAAAGATATTTATTATATAAATAAACGTTATCATTTCTAAGGATAGTCTTTTAGAGAATCGGAGCTTTGTGTCTTAAATACATGACGAGTATTATTGATTGAAATGACTAAACATCACATATACGGCAAAAAAAAAAAACAACCCCAGCTATGAAGTTAATAAATAAAACTTTGAGCATCGCCATTAGTTATATGTCAGATATACGTATCAGAAGGGAAAAGAAAGTTCCGTATCCGTGACTTTTTAAATGGATCTTTTACCTAATTAAATTTCAATACAAAATTAATTTCTATATATTGCATGTTATATAGGTACTAATAACGTTTCAAACTCTTAGAAGCACAGTGGACCACCCTGTGTTACCATGTACACACACAAAGAAAAAATCACAAACACCCAGACCGAGAACAGATATTTTAAACTCATCATTCAAATTTTTGCTATGCATCGAATCTATATCGAACCTGGGACCCTCCGATCGGCAGTTCGGCATGGTAACCATTTCACCGCATGGGCCATCAATAATATATTCACTATAAATTTTTTTTAGAGTTAGTAACATTATAAAGAGCACCTTTTGTTCTGGTAAATGTTGAAATGAAAAAATATTTCAGTCCTCTATTGAAATGATCGATCAGCAGAAGTTGTTTTGTGTGATGTTTTGCACTTCGCCCGCAGATCTACTTTGTTGATGATACGACATATCACTAATCACCATCATTGAGAAACGATGCTTGACGTGACAGCGCGTCACGTCACCTTTTATGCTCTAAAAGTGCCATAAATTAATTAACGAGTGTCAGTACATTGGATGCCTTAAGGTGTAAGATCAGCATAAATTAATCCTTATACCTACATAATCGTATTACGAAATACGGTACCGCGTATAATTTAAAACATAAAGTCAGTTAGTCAGTCAGTGAGTGACAAATTAAAAAATATGACTACATAGTTACTTATAATTCATAAACTATTAATGAAATTTGAAATTTACCATGTTTATGCAATACTTTCTTGGTTACTGAAAATTCAGGCTTCTTGTTTTATTCACAAAAGAGTTAAAGGGGTCGAAAATGGCGTGAACTGCTTCGAGGAAGAAAGGATGTTTTTTGCTGGACTTGGCGGGGATACTACCGTGTCAGTAGATTACTATCTATTCTATATAGTATAGAACTATTACTATCTATTACCTTAAATTTGGTTTGATCTGATTGAGGTGTACAGCTCAAATGATTGAATACAAATGGTAGAATTTTTTGATATCAACATAGCAACACTGTTATTATCCGAAATCTTTTCTTTGTTTACTACTACGCTATTGGCACAACGAAACAAAACAAGTTTGAAAATTTATCAGTTATTTTTGTAAAGTCTACTAAGAAACAGTGTTGGTGTTATAATTTTTTAAAGTTGAAGAAATTTTAGGTCATTAATTAAACTTTAGTTAATTCAAAAGGTTGTTATTAAGTTTTAACAATACCTACATTTTTAAATAATATTCTTTGTCCAACGAAATAGTGAAAACAGAAAGCGACGTTGCCGCTCTTCTCATAGTTTTTTTAGTAATTCTTAACTACTTTTAATTGGCCTATTTCTATGTTCTGATTCAATTAAGCGATTGTGTGACAACTTTATGTAGGAATAAGCAATAAATTATGTTCCAGTGTTTTGAAATGTGTGATTGTGAACGATACTCATTGTCTGACGCAATAACGGTTTGGCAACAGCGCACGGAATCGGACTGAATTCAAGCATCCCAATGTATTAAAGGACAAATCGAATCTCATCAAATTTTCACATTCATCATCTATTTATGAGGTAAGTCGTACAATTATATAAAAAATATCTTTAAATTGATTCAGAAATCAATATTTTCTAAGTTAGTGTATTGGCATTTTGAGTTTCCCGCCCATGACGTAATTTGCCGAAAATTCTGGCAGCCATCTTTCCCGAACGAAACGACGGTCAGTCATCTGTCAACCGTGCAAAGATAGTTTTTTCTTATAAGTGTTAACAAAAATTTACTCGAATAAGGGTGTTACTGGCGCCGAAAACGACGTAAGCATCCGGGTGAGTTAATTTTCCGATACACATAACTAGTAAAATGCTCAAGTGCTTTTTTTTTGCGAGAATTTAATTCCTTTGTTGTCTCGCCTAACCTCGCAGTTTTTGGGTCAACCAGTGTCTTCTTTCGTGTCGAAATACCGTATTTGCTTGTATACATTTGCATAATCGCGTCGCCTTGTATGCGAGTGAAATCGCAGTACAAAATATACCTACCTATTGACATACATTAATCTTATAAGAAATACCTTGATACCGCGCCCTTACATAATTTAGGCCTTCACAGTTGAATCTCAGACATTAGCTAGTCGTAGTTATTCTTTAAGAAAACAAAAGTTTATAAAATGTTCTAGAAAGAATTTGAATTTTTCCTACATACTGTAACTTGTTCGGACAAGTTTATTACACATAACAGCTGTTGCCATTCTTTAAGAAAACAAAAGTTTATAAAATGTTCTAGAATGAATGTCAAAGTTTCTTACATACTAGAACTTGTTCGAACAAGTTTATGACTCACTAGCTGTACCCTTCACACGTTGCTACGCTACTTGGTTGTACCAACACAGAACCCTTTGGTGGGCTCATGCACAACATTTTCCTGAAGATCATGACATGATCAATACATAGTTTACGATTCTCTAAAGGACATACAGACAAACATATATTTTTATATATATAGAATTAGAATATCTTAATATTATATATAAATTTCGCGTCACGTTGTTTGTCCACAATGGACTCCTAAACTACTTAACCGATTTTAATAAAATTTGCACACCATGTGCAGTTTGATCCAACTTGAAAGGTACGATAGCTTACATCTCAGTTTATTGTCGCAATATTATTTTATTTAATTTTCTATTGTTATATTTTAAGGCAGGACTACGTCTGCCAGGTTGGCTAGTAATATTATAAATTCGAAAGTAACTCTGTCTGTCTGCTATGCTTTTCTGCTTTCTTGTCACAGGGGACATGACCCCCTCCCCCCAAATCCATCAGTCATGCGTAGATCGATACATGCCAATTTGGAGCCCCCAAATCCATCAGTCATGCGTAGATCGATACATGCCAATTTGGAGCCCCCAAATCCATCAGTCATGTGTAGATCGATACATGCCAATTTGGAGCACATCTTCCCCCAAATTTCTTATTGACCAAAAATTCTTGGCGACCCAAATTGAAGGCTGCGACTGTGCCTGGTGGCAACAATCATGCACAAGAGTAGACTTATTACTATAATTGACATTACACTTTTTGTTACCATGAATTTAAATGTAGAACATCACAAAGACATTCTTATTCAACACACTAAATCCACAAGATTGATTGGAAATGATGATAACAGTACCTACCAAAAATTATGAACAGTAGTTGCTAAACATGAAGTGCTTTGAAATATTGAGGGCATTGATAAGCCCTAACCGGGTTATGTGCTATTCAATTGATAAAGGGAATATAGGGTTTGGAAACTAATTTACTGCAACCAATAGATATCTATTTCATGAAGCGGATCAGCTCTGGTTGTAGTAGTGATGTGCACTGACTAGCACACTTGTGTGCGTAACTAACCTTTTGAAGCATTAGCAAAGAAATCTGAACATCTGTCAAAGTAAACAAATAAGTAACGTTTCACACTCATAGCCCCTCAGTAGGGTAGATATACTCTGTGTCGTGGGTACCATGGACACACACAGGGACAGAAACATAAATGACAAACACCCAGACCAAGATTTTTTTTAAGATTTTAAAAGAGGATAGAAGTAGAGGAGAAAACATCGGATATTTTTGTGTAATTTGATAACAACTTGTCAGGTATATGAAATTCGTTTACTTCAACACTCAACCTCAAGCAATTTTAAAAATTTGACTGCCAATAGTGGGTTCCGGGTTTGATTCCCGGTGGAGCAAAGATTGTAATGATAAGTTTCAGTTTCTGGTCTCAGTCTTGGTGGTTGTTTTCATGTCTATGTGTGTGTGACACAGGGCATATATGTATATAGTACTTAAGGTTCACGAAATATGGCAGCTGTCTTGTATGTATGGTAGCTGTGTTGCAGCACGATGTACACTCATGAAGAAAATACCTAAGACAAAATAATATTTTAATGTTAAGAAACAATACTTAATATTGTAAATCCTAATTATGAAAATAATTCACATTCACGTCACACTTCCAAAGGGACCTAAAAATGCCTTCTGTGCAGTGGTCGTCCTTCGTAACTCCGTCTGTGCCTACCCTACTGTGAGGCAGAGTGGGGCTATGAGTATGAAATGTTTTATTTATTATTCTCTGTGGTTGCAAGTTTCTAGAACATTTCCCCCAAACCCGTTGATATACTTACGCAAAATAGTTTCATTAAATGTGCGCAATTTGCACACATGTGCAAACACGTGCTGTCCTCGACAGGGGTCGTTTAATCAATTTGGAGTGTTTCGTGTTCAGTATAACAATTAATGTTGTTGATAAACTATGTGGGATATTGCGCAGTTGAATTTGGGTTGTGTCGCCGTACGATAAGGCTAAGTAATCGTATATGTGATAGGATATATTATTATGTTGTATGTGATAGGATAGACCATGATTTAAATAAATTGGTTAATTGAGAGAATGGGTTAAATAAATGAACGCTTTAGCCCGCTTTCCCACTGGCACTTTACTGTAAGACCGCTATCCCACTGGCGCTTTACGAGCGTTGGCGTTTCTCCAACGTTAACGCTGCGTGAACGCGCGTGTCACTAACGACAAGAATTCACGCTGCGACTTCGTAACGTCGACGTTGCCTTTTTTATTAGTTCTTATAAAAACGCGACGTCAATGTCGCGTTAGCGTTGCTCTAACGTTGCCGCTGCTTGAACTAATAAAAAACGCAACGTCGCCGTCGACGTTGCGAAGTCGTAGCGTGAATTCTTGTGGTTAGACTCTCACGCATAGAACATATTAAAAGAGTAGAATGGAAATGTGGGCGGGTCAGACGCGCCAAGGAATTTTGAGCGTTTGCTCAAAAATCACTACAGAAACACGCGATCGTGCTACGATATGCGTGCTTGTGTGAGTGCTTGGGTGTGATTCGTTCATTTGAAATAGCGTGATTGTGCGGCGCTAAGATTGGCTAGATTTGAAATTGCAAATATGTGCGTAAGCTTCGTATTTATTTAAGTATAGATGTAATGGAGGTGAAAGGCGGGGCTTGATCGGCGACACCAGTCTTCATACGAACGGCGCATTATTGCCGTTCTACCTCTCTTAATAATGTTCTGTGGTCTCACGCGTTTACGCAGCGTCAACGCTCGTAAAGCGCCGGTGGGATAGCGGTCTTACATTCATAGCACCACATAAGAGCTTCTTTGTCGTAGTTACCATGTATACTTGTAAAGACAAGGACACAACTTCAATTCTGCCTCGCTTAGAATCGAACCCACCGCCCTTCGAACGCCGGATCGGCATGGTAACCATTGCATCGGATTAATATACCTACATACTTTGTTTTTTTCTTTTGGTAGATAATTTTGAGTAAACAAATCTTATACGACGATAAAGAAATAAAAAGGATTAAAGGTCTAATTGTCATTACAAGGGTTTCTCTCTGCTTTGAGTAAACAAATCTTAGGACGATAAAGAAAAAAAAAAGGATTGAAAGCCTAATTGTCAGAAACCCTTGTTTCTCTGCGGCTTCCCGTGGGAATCAGATGTTTTCCCCGGGTGAAAATTTACTTACGTAACTCACCAGCGCCCCAATTATCCCCATTCATAAAATTAGGTCAATCCGTATTACCGTTGTTTTTTATAATTCTATATTATTCGGAATGATGTACATATCTACATAGGGAGTGCTAAGTTGTGGTAAACTACATTATATGTTTATCCTGTACCTACTTTTTTTTATTTGAATGGAGTAACAGACGAGCATGCAGGCCACGTGGTGTTAAGTGGTCGCTGCAGCACATGGACATCTACATACAACCTCAAGCAACCATAGGTAAGTCTTGTCTGAGGGCGTATGCAGTTGCGCTGCTACTCCGGAGGCTGGTGGTCGCCTCATGTAAGTGTGGCCGGCAACTGCACCTTTCCACCGAAACAACAGAATTGGTTCACGGCAGAAGTGGGTGCAGCGGTGGTACTTCCCCGGGCGAACCTTAACAGTTCTACCATCTAGAAAATACTTAAATGACGGCCATCCATCTGAACGTCGACCGTGGCCGTAGCGGCTTAATTTACCAACAGGTTCATGATGAATTTTATAATTCATCATTGGACTCGTACAACACTTCCGCATTAGGGCCTCTCAATATTGAACCAGTTTTATCTGACGTATCGTGTGTACGTAACCTTGAGATTATACGGCGCGTGTTAATAATATTCGTACGTACAAAATCAGCTAACGAATTATTGAAGTCATTTTTACTCAAGCATGATAAAAATGAAGCGCGCATGGCCTGGCGGTTAGCGTAGAACGCAAAGGATCTAGGTATGCAACTAAGCCAAACGGGCGCGGTCGGGTGAACTCGGGTGGGATTAGGGTGACCGCAGTATGGGTAGTGGCAAAAAAATAATCATGTGTGTATCCGTGCTTCGGAGGGCACGTTAAGCCGTCGGTCCCGGTTGTTGTCGATAGATAACAGTCGTTAAACCTTGTCGGAGGCCTTATGGGTGGTTTGAAAACATCCGACAGCGGATTGGCGACTAATCAACACCAACCCGCATTGGAGCAGCGTGGTGGAATAAGCTCCCCAATAATGGGGAGAGACCCGAGACAATAATCTTGAAGTAAGCGCAAGCTTCAAAGTATTGATAGAGCCTGTCTCAAATACCCAAAGTTTTTGCAGTTTCTCAAAGTTCCGGTGACGCGATTTGATACATTGTTGGGTAACTTCCATGCTTAAAAAGATAACGCTCATTGCGAGATAAGTTTTGACTTATCGATGGCTAGCACGGTACAATTCTTGTGGTTTCGTAGCGATGACGCTATTATGTCGTCCCGTTTAAAAGTTGATCCAGATCTGACAAGTTTTTATTTACCTGCTTATTGTGTTCTTGGCATAACTTTAGTTCATAAACCGATTTTGATGATATATTCGAATGTAGATTCAGTAGTTATACGCTTTTTTTATTAGGACCTTAAAAATGTTAACGGCACTAGGATAATACCTCCTCGGTGGCCGGCCTCAACTCTTGAGGAGGACAGTATATTCAGGAGAACGCACCGATATTCTCCATGCGCGGTGCTCTACAGTGGTTGAGGGATTTAGTCTAGGTATTTCCCGCGGCCGTTGGCTGGACGGTTCGAGCTCCTTAATATTACATAGGTACCTGGCATTATGCTGGGCCGTAGTGATCTTCGGAGCTACGAAAAAAACTATTCCTCAGGATCCAGACCTATTTGTTTTGAAGTTTAAATATTTCATACAGCTTTAAAGTGATAAATGCATTTCCAATTAATACAAGATATTCTAACCGTTACAATCCGCCAACACGCATGTCCCGTGCCCAGCAGTGGGACGTAAAAAAAGGGTTGTAGCCAATTCTAACCGTTTAGAAATTGTAATCGTCTTGAAGAGGTAAACCTTGTTGCATTCACCTTGCAGTGATCGGAATAGATTCCTTCATATCGTTCTTAACTTAACATTGAGCTAACCTGTTTAATTTAATAAAGAATTTAACTAAATCTCTAAAGTATCTCACTCATAGTATAGTATTCACGCGGTAGTTAAAGGTAATAAGATTTTTTTATGCGTGATCTCTTTTCGAATACCCGGAGTTTAAGTATTTTTTTATACTTTTGACTCGTTAAATGAGTCAATATCACGATGAATGAGAATTTCTAATATTTCTTTTGAATTTCTCGTTATGTAAGTGTTAAAATATGGTCCATTCACATATAAGGTAAAGTATGGAGCATATTTCGTACTGCAATTGGCTTTTCCTTTTTAGTCTACGTGATGATTGAGTCAGTGGTTTTGCCTCATTACCGCACAATATTATTACATTTCATGCTTTTTATCCGTTAAGTTTCGTTTTTACGTCATAAACGTCGTTTTGCGTAGTCGTAATTAAGTACGAACACTGAGCTAGCTAGGGTCTCTTCCAACAATTGGCCTTCCTAATTTCTTCTTGGAGCTAACACAACTATGCTGTTCCAATGCAAGTTGATGGTGGTAGAGGCTTTTTGTCGGATGTTTCAAGCTACTATTTAAAACGACACGGCTATCTCTATAGATAGATCTTAACAAAAGTCAGGACTGAAGGCTTGAAGTCCCTTCCAGAACAAGGAAAGTGCATAAAATCTAATGTCTGGCATATTTTACACAATAGGCATGATGACACTATTAAAGAATCAGAATAAATGGTTTTACAGAAAAATATATGCTAAAAAGATTAAAAAATGATCCCGTTTTAATATAAACATTAAGATTAATAATATTTTCAATCAAATAAAAGTATTATATACAGCATTCGGCCATGTTATCTGAAACGCCAATCAAAAGGAATGACGTCACGTCTCAGTAAAAGTCATCGTGTTGCTTGAAGTTTGACGAGCAAGCCGACGCGGACGCCATGACACCTACGAGCGTTTTCGCGCTTAATTCAAATTACATAGCAGAAAATACATTAACTTACGTTAAAACTTAAGTTTATTGCTGAAATAAACGTTTTTTCGCAACTAGGAGACGTGTACCTACAATAAGGAAAGGTATTTAAAAATCTGTCATCATGCCTATTGCTGTGCCTTTAGTAACTAAAGACACAGGAGTAGAACTGAAGTTTTGTTCTGCTGTATTAATAGATCTATGCGCAACTATCGTAGTTCAAGTCGTAACAAACTATCCTGTGTCTGTTCAGTATTTTTTTATTAAAATTTTATTTTAATTTAAAAGTAGCAGACGATCGTATATTAATAAAAAAAATATTGTAAAAAAACATTCTACATGTAACGCGCACGCGTTACTTTACTAGTGATGTACCGGATTTTTAATAAAGCAGATCTCCGGCCGGATACGGATATGTGGCGTCAAGATCCATGGATACGGATACGGATCTTCGTTTTTCCATAAAACAACTGCTGATCGGTCATTTGAATGACGAACTATTTTTTTTTTCATTTTGACTTTGCTCTTTATAGTGTTACAATGTTTTACATGTAAGATTTTTTCGGTAAAAATATAACACGAACTACTTAAATATATATAGTATTTCATATCTGTATTAAAATTAAATTTATGAATAATGAAAATTAGTAAGGTAAATGATCCGTCATAAAGTCACGGATACACCCAGTTTTACAGGGAGCTATTAAAAGAAATCACTTCATATCTTACTCACCTTGACCAGCCGCCATTGTCACAACAAAAAAACATGGCGGCCGTCCATGGCATTGACTCTTGAGTAACGTTGAGAAAACGTTAATGATTGCTCAGGGCAGTTGTTGGTCGTTTTTTCTACTAGAAACTTCGCCTGGTAATGTCAATTCGAGTGTGGTAGTCGCCTGAATGCAAATGCCATGCCAAGATTTGAACCCACCGTGTACCCCAGACCAAAAACTTTATGGTCTATATTTATGGTTTATACTGTATAAAAAAAAAAACAGAAAAGAGTAAAATTCCATACAAATTTACCCCACATTTTAACCCTTTAGAGAGGTTTTTGTCCATTTTATCTACTAAGATCATTTTTTATTGTAATAGAAAACTTATAATCTATTTTTATATTTGTAAGTCCAGAAATACGAAATGGGTGGGTGAAGTTTACCCCCCATTTCGTGCCCTTAGGGGTTGAATTTCTAAAAATCCTTAGTGCTGACTTTCATTATGAAAGGAACCCTTGTACTGTTTCGTACCTTTCAAGTTTTTAGGCGTTCTGCTGTGCGTTGATATCAGTGAAGTTTGACTTTTATATTATAGATAAGCAGATTTTACTATTAATTCCGAAATTTATGTGTGAGGTACACTTATGTGATATTTCTGAATAATTAATAAAAAACACGCTTTTGTGAAAATACGAACTAAAAAGTAAAAAATAAGAAGAAAATGTATTTTACGGTAAAGAAAAGAGAGAGGGGTGTATGGTGTAAATAGTATCTCAAAAAACACCTTTTTATTTGTTTTGTTTTTCATATTATTGCATTGTCATCGGCCCTTGACCCCTGTGCAAATTTTCAAGTTAATCAGACGCTTAGAAGTAGGTGAAAATGAAGTTAAAAGATTCCGTTACATACATACATACGGTCAAGCTAATATTATAAGCGTGTTAAAAAAAAGAATGTATATACTTGTTTGAGAAGTTTCTAATTTCTCATTTAAATAACATATTTTAGTCAAAATTTTAACAAAAGCCATGGATTAATGTAGCGATAAGAAATAACTTTGAGATTACGTCATCGCGACGTGCCGTTAAAAAACATTAAAATGTCGGCCAAGGTGAGGAGTAACAGTTAAAAATAAACTGTCGCCTAAACCAGAGACACAGAGATCGCTTGTAACTTTTCGACCTCTGACGTTTGTGATTATTCTGGAATAAACGGTTTGACGGCATACCTACTCGTAGTATGAACTATATTCGTTCCAACTTTGAAAAGTTTTTTTTACCCTAATGCGTAGTGTACTTTTTTTCTATTTAATTATTAGTTTTTTACATAATCTGAAATTTTGTTCGTTCGCAAAATGGGGCCCTTCTAGCCTCTAGAAAGAAACACTCCAAAATCCTAATTAGAAAATAAAACTATTTAGGGCCTCGTTCACCATCTCCAAGTAAAGTGTTGATTAGTTACGTCCAAGTAAAGTTAATGGCAAGTAAATACTATGAATACGGGTCAGTTTGTTAATTAGTGTAAACTATATATGATTAGTTACGTCCCAAGTAAAGTTAATTGGCAAGTAAATGCTATGAATACGGGTCAGTTTGTTAAATAGTGTAAACTATGTATAATCTGTAATTAGGTTAATAGCACTCTGTGCATTGTCTGCTTTATGCGGTCTGCCATATTTTGTTCTTTTCCGGTTCCGCTGTCTCTCTTGCTCGATGTCTCTATTCGCTGTAATTTCGTGTTCACGTACAAACAGTAAATCTCACTGTATCTCGGTAATTTTTGTTTGCTTTGTCCTCATAAACCCTTCACAGTTTATCAAATGATTATTGCTACTCGAATATCGTGAAATTGAAGTTACTGGTGACTTTAACCGACAATTAGCGTACTTGTAACTTTACTTGAAGGCGGTGAAAGAGGCCCCTTAGACTTTTGTGAAATATTGTTTAAGTTAAATTACTTTGTTAAATTTTGTTTGCCCAGATGACAGCATAGCTTTGGTTATTTTTTACCGACTTCCAAAAGGAGGAGCTACTGTATCCGGCTGTATTTATTTTTTCGTTATAACAAGGCAAATTTTTATATGAGATAGATAGAGCTATGGCTTCAAATCCCTCTCACTCCCGAGAGAAGACAATATGCCCAGCAGTAATATAAAAAAGAGTGAGAGAGAACTACAGTTCGTATGCTTTGAGATAGATGGTAATACCTAGTTGTTAAGTAAGAAGGTTAGTTAATAGGGTTGTTCCAAGTCATAATACATTGAAAATATCCCTCTATTTTATATTACTTTGTTTCATTATTTTGTGATAATTTATTAGGTGGAAGAATCTGCAATCAAAGGCACTTAATAAAAACATGTTGATCAAATAAATTGTGTCGCGTCCCCGTTTAAATTGATGTCTATTTTGGTTCAATCTGTGGGTCTGATATGACCCGTTTACGAATGTAATAAATTAACCATGTGTTCGATGTAAGCTGTCCTATTTTGTATTTATTAATATATTATTAAGATTGCCGTATTTAGTTATTTGAACCACGTACCAAAGGTTACACTCAAGCTTGTATGAAATAATATTCTTTGTTGCTTTGCTGTTAAACAACAGTTTTTGGTTTTCGGTTGTAAGATGCTCCTTACCACCTTCTAGGTTATCTGTCAATTTGTTGGTGAACCTACATGTTTGAATCGAAAAAGTATAGACCGACAAGCTCGTGCCCGCGACGTCGTTCGCCGTGGTTAGAAACTTGTAAATCAGATATATTATTCCGGTCCTACGCAATAAAACCTTCCTCGATAAATACTTTTGCACACTGAACTGGTGACTACTGCCACGAACTACTGTACTGAGCCATATCTAGATAGTCTCAATAGGGTCTTGGACACTATGCACAAAAAAATTCAAAATCCTCACCTTAAAAAGGTTGAACTAAATCACGCATGAAAAGCAATATAATTGTTAATTCTTTTTTATACATGATTTTATTATCGCTATAAATCAATAATTATGAAGTCAATTGACTATATATGATAAGTGACGTCACTCATCATTTTCTCATACAAAATGTATGGGGATATCACGTTTTGACAGCTCATTAAAAGTATCTCAATTGACTTGGTAGTCCAAGACCGGATTCTTTTAGTTTGGTTACGTTTAGGTTTAGTACTCTTTTTAACTAAAAAATAATGTAGTTTAAAAAACTAAAAACACGCTTTTGTGAAAATACGAACTAAAAAGTAAAAAAATAAGAAGAAAATGTATTTTACTGTAAAAAAAGCGGGGGGTGGTTTTTACCACTGTTACTGTTGACACCATGCACCCCACGCTTTTTGTTGCGTGTTTTTAGTTTTTTAAACTACATTATTTATTTTTAATTTTTTAGTTGGATTTTTATTCTCAAATTATTGCATTATCATCGGCCCTTGACCCCTATGCAAATTTTCAAGTTAACCAGACGCTTAGACGTGTTAAAGTACCTTAGGCCACGAACTTATCAGCCGCCCCTCGTATATTTTATTTTATCCTGATGATCCTAGTTACGACTTTAACATAAAGTTATGAGATTATTGTATTGTCATCGGTCCTCAATAAATCTACAAAGTTTGAACGAAATCTGGCCGTTTAAAGTGGGTCAAAATCGCGCCCAAAGAAGTCGGTTACAAACATACAAACATACAAACATACAGGTGAAGCTAATAAAAAGCGTGTAAAAAGCAAGATCGTCGTATATGACGACACATGGTCAATGCTACTATAGTAAAGTGGCTCCCTTTACCCATAATTTGCCTAAGTCAAACAAAGCACCATAGTTGGCTTACATTGCGAAACACACGATGCCAGAAGTCCAAACACTGCCGGCCCACTTTCCCTTCAATAAACGTACAGAAATAGCTACCGTGAATTGGTAGTGTTTAAATGGCGTGTTTTACTACGATTAATAGTTTGAAGATGTTAATTTTTACGCCTCGAAAAAAGTAAAAACAAGTAGTTGGAATGTTACAACGTGGAAGATGTAACAGACAGATATACGTCTGGGTGTTTGCTTTAAAATAGAAAAGGAATGGCATTTCTTTCCTAGGCTGCAACCATTAATGAATCCGCTGGGCACGGGTCTCTTCCCATTATTAGGTAAGGCCTTTTCTTGTATCGGGGGGAAACCTTCAAAAAGGTACCCGGCACCTTGGAAGAGGATTTGACCGCACTGAACCCTCCTCGGTGGCTGCCTCTGCGCTTGGGGAGGACCCCGGGATATCCAGTGGAACGCACCGGTGTCCTCCACGCGCGGCGTCCCTGAAAGGGCACATCTTCGGCAGAGCATGAGGGGAGACCTGTAGCTTAGTTCACCACACTGCCCCAATGCGGGTTGGTTTTTCCCTAACCTCAATTAAAGCTGCTACTGAGCCTTTCCGAACCTATCCGATAATAAAAAACTTCCCATCCCACATAACCCGGTATCCTCTCCCAAGGTGCCGGGTACCTTTTGAAGGTTCCCCCCGATGATAAAAAAAGAAGAAAAAAACGGCAAATTGTTTGTAAAGTAGGTTTACGATCGAGATGTTTACGTGATAACGTCCGCACGAGAAAATCTCCATTCGTTTGTATGCCGCTAGAGTGAGAGAGACGGAAGATCGGTCCACTCACTCGAACGCTATGCCAGCCTCCGCTCGTGAGGATTCCGCGTGACAAGTTTCACGGAATGACTGGCAGCGCTCGAGATGAGACGGGAGATCGGTCCGTCTCTCTCTCGTTATACCTGCGATCGCGCTCGTGAGGTTTTGGTGTGACACAAGTTTCTGAACATGTCACCCGACTAAAACGATTTTAAAGACGTTATCACGTCAAAAGCCGGGCCGCGTGTTGTTTCAAATTGCCAAATTTTTATAGTTAGATATTCTAATCAGTTAGCGGTGTGTAGTAAGTCGAAAACTGCGAAAATTGAGTAAGAACCTACTCGTTACTTAGTTACGTTAACGTTTACGGCATCTGCGATTACTGCTCTTTTGCGTTATGGATGTTACAGCAATTTTGAGGATCGTTCGCTAAAATGGTTAAAGCTCTGGGTATAAAATGGTACTGCGTCTATGTAATGGGCATGATGACACTATTAAAGAATCAGAGAATAAATGGTTTTACAGAAAAATATATGCTAAAAAAGTTCTAAAATATGATCCCGTTTTAATATAAACATTAAGATTAATAAGATTTTCAATAAAATAAAAGTATTAAATACAGCAATGGGCCATGTTATCTGAAACGCCAATCAAAAGGAATGACGTCACGTCTCAGTAAAAGTCATCGTGTTGCTTGAAGTTTGACGAGCAAGCCGACGCCATGACACCTACGAGCGTTTTCGCGCTTAAATTCAAATTACATAGCAGAAAATACATTAATTTACGTTAAAACTTAAGTTTATTGCTGAAATAAACTTTTTTTCGAAACTAGGAGACGTGTACCTACAATAAGGAAAGGTATTTAAAAATCTGTCATCATGCCTATTGCTGCTTCTATGTGATAAGTTGATAAAATATCTAGGTATGTGTCTATGGGTAAATTATTTATTTTGTTGTTAATTGTTCACTTTTTTTCGGTTTTCTCATTTTACCGCCTTTGAATCTCTCTGTACTCCCTTATGTAAGCTGGTAGATAATGCCATTGGGCATTAAGCTCGCCTATTGTACCACAATATTTGGGGTTCAATAAAGTTTTTAAATAAATAAATAAAATAAAATATGGGATAAGAGCGGATTCAGACCAGCGTGGTATACGAGCGTATAGGTTGCCGCAACACAAGTTGACAACCTCCGTGGCGTAGTGGGTGATGAGCCGACTGCGGGTTCGATTCCCACCCAGGACAAATATTTGTGTGATGAACATGACTATTTGTTCTGTGACTGGGTGTTATCATAATAATCATAATCATTATTCATTGCGAAATATGGTACAGAGGTTCTTAAATAGGCTATAGTTACACTCATATTTGGCCCATTTGGGCATACAATGTCAGTATATAGAATTTTCTAAAAATTACATGTTAACATCTATATAAATAATATCTTTATAGCATTACAAGATGTCATACATAGAATGCATTATATAAGATTTATAATCAATTACATGTCAAATAATAAATTGTATCATAAACAAATCAAACAATAATCAAATAATAATTAATTGGAAAAGCAATAGTCAAATTTAAATGTCAATATTAATTATAATAAAAACATAAAAAAAATTGTTAATTTATCTATTTAAGTATGTATTTTTTTTTTTTTTTATTATTTCTCTAAGATTAAAATCACTTACAAGAAATAAATAAAAGTACATACAGTAGTTAATAAATATCGTTGCGAGCAAAATTTGCAGACATGAGGGTAATTGACAATAATAAAGCAATACAATGTTAGTCACAGTTAATAAAGCCATCTGTTCATGGCAATTAATAATGATATATCGTGTTATTTTAATTTATGGTATTAATATTTTTGTTTTAAGGCAACCGTTCCAAAATGTAGCATTTTAATAGTTTTTTGAAAATTTGTAAGTTTTTAGCCTCTTTTATATTTTTTGGCAGATTATTATACATCTTCGCACCCTCAAACATTATACTTTTTTTACCGTATTGTGTCCTAACCTTGTCTCTGTAAATGTTTTGTGCCCGTCTCATGTTGCGTTTATGAATGTTTATATTTTTGGAAAAAGATATTTCTGATTTTATGTAGTTATTTAATATTTTATATATTAATATACATATATTGTATTCGTAAACTTGAGATAGCTGCATTAACTTAGTTTCTGAGTATATTGTTTTTGTCGGCGTCAAGTAATCGTAATGAAATAAGGCGTAATGAAATTAGAATTATATAAGTATGTTTATCAGCTTTCTGATTACCATAGTACAAGCTCTGCTTAGTTTGGAATCAGATGGTGTTGTGTGAATTGTCCAAATTTATTTATTTATTTATTTATAACATATTATTATGTCACCCCTACAGGGAGTAACCCTACCTAATCGAACCGGTATACTGGTTCGGTAAGTAACGGTTATTTTAGTGCATGTGACTGACCTAGAGCATCAGTATCTCCCTTCAGTAGAGACGGCATAGCGCCTCGCTTTGATACATAATTTTTGTGCGAAATCTGGTGCGGGGGGAAGAACGTACACATTTTTTAAATTTTGTCACACATTCACAATTATTCTTTCATCGCTACAGACGCATACATTTCTAAATATGTCAATTTCAATTAACAACGTCTTTTTCTATGCACCAACAACACTGACACCGACACACACAGACACATTAGTTGTATAGCTAGAAGGCACATTGTGTATGGACGTTGGGACGAGGGGTTCGCCCGTAAAGGCCACTCCTCTGACGGGTGTCATACCTGTCATACCTTATGCTCTTAGGAGTGTACATTAGAAATTGCGTTATTAGAAAATGTTTATACAAGTTCTGGTTCGGCAGTCAATTCGGTGATAATTCATGTTTTACACGCGATTCAATCGGTAGTATGGGTTTAGTTAAGACTTACGTGTGAACTCTTTCTATTGTTATGGTTATGCTTGGCGAAAACCTCGTTTCAAGACAAAATTTATTAAATTAATGGCTTAATTTGGTGCCGTGCCCAGCAGTGGGACGCAAAAAGGGTTGCAGCCCAGTTTAAATGGAAAACAAAATACATATCCTGACGACCCGCGTGGCGCATCGGTTACCATGTCGGCGAAACAGAAATTTGAAGAGTTTAAATTTCTGATCGGTCTGGGTGTTTGTGTTCCTGTCTTTGTGTGTGTCCATGGCACCTACGACACAGGGTATTAATTACCTTACTGTGGGGTTATGAGTGTGTAACGTTTATAAAAAAATCCTTTATTTACATCTCGTTTCATGTAAATTATTAAAAAAATATGTTCGTATATAACGCGAAGTCTCGGTGTCTAATGCGAAAGCGTGCGGACTGTCGCTATTGTCTTTGTTTTATGGATCCCGCTCACGTCAGTATACTTGCAAGCAAAAATTATGTACGTACATGATTATCACCCGATGCAATAGTTACCACAGAGCAACAAATATTCATGTCGCTCGCGCGTACGAGTGATATAGTAGTAGTTGCGTCTAATTAACTTGAAAATTTGCACAGGGCTCAAGGGCCGATGACAATGCCATAATGTGAAAAAAAAACAATTTTTTTTTAAATAAAATAATGTATTTAAAAAAACTAAAAAATTTTTTGAGATACTATTGACACCACGTTTTTTTTACAGTAATTCGTATTTCCACAAAAGCGTGTTTTTTAGTTTTTTAAACTACATTATTTTTTTAATAATTTTTATAGGTCAAAATTTCAATGCGGAAAGCGTACAGAGAGACAGATAGAATTACATGTAAAGTGATATGCATTATGCAGACGTTCAGAAGTTTCTTTGTGTCTAAAATAATAAGCATACGTCGTTCGCAAGAGCATAACCCGCGCTCTTGCGAACCATATCCGTGTAACAAAGACAAAGTCGCACAAAGACACACCGGAAAGTCAGAGAAAACATTCGTAAATTAAATGTTTGCCGCAGACTGTACCCATGCGTGCCGTTGGTACTTTCACTAGTAAAAACTGGTGCATTGTTCTCTGTTTTGCTATAATGATGCTATTGTGCTGTTTTTGCACTGTTTTCTTGAAATTGACTACAGCAGCTGTGTCTATGTATGTGTATGGCTATGTCAGATATCTAATAACTTTAAATAAATAAATAAACTGTAACGTTTATTTATTTACTCATAGCCCCACAGTAGGATAATTAATACCCTGTGTCGTGGGTACCACGGACACATACAAAGACAGGAATACAAACACCCAGACCGAGAACAGAAATTTAAACTCATCATTCAAATTTCTGTTTCGCCGGGAATCGAACCCGGGACCCCTCGATTGGCAGTTCGGCATGGTAACCATTGCGCCACGCAACCTTCGTCAACACGTCAACCTTTACACGAGCAATTCCTGTATATAGCTAAACTCTAGTGGCAAACATTTCATGTCGTTTACGTGCTTCGGAGGACACGTTGTCGTCGGTTGCTGTTTATCGATAGATAAGTCGTTTAACCTTGTAGAGGCCTTTTAGGCGGTTTTAACAGCGGTTCCGCTATAGGGTTGGCCACTGATCGGTATTTTCACCAACCCTCGTTGGAGCAGAGTGGTGGAG
This sequence comes from Pyrgus malvae, assembly GCA_911387765.1. Classification (NCBI taxonomy): domain Eukaryota; kingdom Metazoa; phylum Arthropoda; class Insecta; order Lepidoptera; family Hesperiidae; genus Pyrgus; species Pyrgus malvae. Next base: position 5,788,995 of record OU426976.1, on the reverse strand, counting down.
TAAGCTCCAGGTCTCCCCAGTAATGGTGAATATACCTGAGCCCAGCAGCGAGACGCAAAAATTGCAGCCATGGGCGTACCCAGGGGGAGGCAGGGTGGGGCAGCCGCCCCCCCCTGGATCAAGGTCCAGATTTAGGAATTCAAAAATCCCAAAAGATCTCCGAAACGAAAAGAGAAACCTATAAAGGATAAAGTAGATATGCTACCTCCTGCTGTTTCCTTTGTATACTTATTTAATATTCGTGTCTTCGTGTAAAGTGGAAGGCAAATTTACGCGCGGTTACCCAGTAACAAAAATTTGTCCCCCCCCCCCTCCTCCCGACCAAGAACCTAAAAATTTGCCCCCCTCCCCGCCCCGATCAAGAACTTGCCCCGTCCTGACCAAGTACTTGCCCCCCCTTGACCAAGTACTTGCCCCCCCCTGGCCAAAAACCTGGGTACGCCCATGATTGCAGCTATTAAATATAAGACATTCAGAGATGTAATGTTTTGCGTAACGCAAAAATATTTATTCAAAACACCGAGAGATACACTCAAATAGCGCATAGTGAAATGATAACACATGTGGAGTCAATGACCTGATGATATGCGTGTGCTGTCTATTTTGAAGCCAACCGAGTACAAAATGTAGGTGTCGAATCGAATGATCTAGAAGAAATTTCGTGCGATACTCTTGAAATCAGAAATATTGTAGCAAAACATTTTTTCTGGCAAGGATTTTCTCTTCGGGCTTTACCTAAGAACTTGTAATGTATGTATATGTACATAAAGTTCTGCTTGTAATGCATGCATACGACCTCTTGTAAGACTCAGGGGCCCTACTTTAAAAGCCGATCATCTGAAGTATCGTGCATTTTCGATTGATAATTTTGTAAGAGTTTGAAGAATTATAAAAGGTATTACACTTTTAATAGCACCATATTCTCAATACCTTTACTATTATTTATTCTGTGCCTTTACTATAGAGTTATGTATCCACTAAAAGAAAGGTCAGAACAGGATCAAAATGTGCTGAAAAATTCACGATATGGTTATCGAATTTAAGAGTTGACCTCCACAAGAGTTACTCTAAGCGCAAAGGTCCGAAGATCATATTGTACGAGTAATTACTTAAATTGTGCCTTTTTTGATCTTTCATTTTGGTAACATGAAGTTTATTTATTTATTTTATTTATTTAGTACACAAAGAAATTGTGGGACACGACAACAGAAGATAAATATGTACAGGGTACTGCTTATTTCTAAAAGAAATTTCTTCCAGCAGCACCAGGAATGGATAGACGATGTGAAAAAAAGACAAATTTAGTGTGTACAAAAAAAAAGAAAGAATAATAATTAAATATAACCGTACCAAAGTAAAAAAAAACAATGAATAATACATACAAACATAAATACATATATACATGCATACATACACATACATACATACACATACATACATACATACATATAAATATATACGTAGAATTTGTGTAAATGAATATAATAATAAAGTACACCTAACCCAACACTAGGTCATCGACAAATAGTGTTACTTAACTTTTCTTTTAAAGGAAAAAAATGTTTCTGACTGGCAGTGAATTCCACTATCGGACTCCATGCACTGAAAAGGAACGGGAGTAGAATGAAGCTTTGTGAAGGGGAATAGATAGGAGAGATTTGATATTATGTGACCTACACGGCACCTTCGAAGGACGGGAATAGGAAAAGCGATCGCGTAGGTACGAAGGAGAAGATATTGAATAGTAGACAGAGAATTCTAGTATTCCTGCGAAAACGGATAGGGAGCCACTTGAGATCGTTGCGAAATTGAGAAATATGATCAAATTTTCGTAAACCAAAGATAAATCGAATACACAAATTCTGCAAGCGCTCAAGTTAAGTAGTTTATAAGTTGTGCGCTTCTGTTACGGAGAATAGAGGTTCCTAAGCAGAATCTTATTTTATATTTCTTCTAACTCTTATAAACTTTCTTAAGATTGTGTCTGGATGTTGAAGTCCATGGGATGCAGCGACCACTTAACACTACGTGGCCTGTCGTACTCAATGTATTCGTCCGCTGTTTCATTAAAAAAAAAACGATTTCACAATAGATCCAAACATGCAAGTAAAAAATTTCTTGCAATAATTTAACACCAACATGCAAATAAAAATAAAAATAAAACTGTAAAGCAACGCAACCTTCAAAAATTATTACTTAAATGTAAACTTGACACCGCGAAAATAGCTGATGTTATGATAAATAATATCTACAATGCATGTGTATGTATCACGTGTTAATTTGAACTGCATATTACAATAATTATACCTTAGCTGGCGCTTCGCTGAGTCCATGTTTTATTTACGTACTTTCGCTGTATGAAGGATGCTTTCAGACGAAAAAGATGGAAGATTACTGAGGGTTCCCTACCACCATACATTATTTATTTATTGCAAAAATAATCATAATCATTTATTTATTTGTTGAATAAGACACAGTCACAACATCTTAGAAAATTTGTATAGTCCACTTATTCTGCCACTATGGGCGTACAAATATTATATGTAGTAACAAGTCAGTTCGACAGAATCTCACATTAAAAGCTAATTATATATTATATATATAATATATAATTATATATAATATTGGTCACTGTAATATAAAGATTAAAATTAACAAATATTAAATAATGATGTTCAATGTCAAATTATTACTATCTAAAAATAATAATCAATTATTAAAAATGTGGAATTTGTACTGTACTCATAACCTTTAAGTATTTTTTTTATGCTAAGGAAATAATAAGGTCAGGTTAGGTTTGGATTCTTTGCTTGATTTGTTTGCAATGTTTTTCCGTCGCACAGTTCGACACGGTTCCCTTCCCATGATTTCAGAGGCCTGGGGTTTATTACCCATCGAGTGATTTATTATAGCTTAAATTGCTGCCAAAAATCTATTTTGCATTGATAGTTATTTTCACCCTGATAATTATTTTTCAGCACCTTTTTTTATTATAATGACTAGTGAACCCCGCAGAAGTTGTCCTGCCTTAAAAGTATTGAAAAAGCATTAGTTTCTTTATCATCTTAACTACTTTTGATATTAGTGTTAAATAAAAAATATAAAAAAAATATAAAACAAATAGTGACAGATGAATTGTTAAAATGACGATGGCGCGAAGAACCAATGTTTCACAGTTAAACAATTTCTATAGTAAAATAAATTTGTTGTTTTACTATTAATTCCGCAATTTTTCAATTTTCTCACCGTTTAAACCTTCCCTGAACTTCTTTTAATTCAAGACCAAAATTAGCCACATCGGTTCAGCCGTTCTTGAGTTTTAGCGAGACTAACGAACAGCAATTCATTTTTATATATAGAAGATGATACGCTTTCTAACAAAAAAGTCTTGCGAGAAACACAGACGTACAATAAGATGATTTCTAAGCTCTTTCTTATTTTTACCACGAAACCCTATACACTTTTATGAATCATCATCATGAAGGGATCATGGGTAACTTTCTTTGGGAAGTTTCTCTTGGGAAACGGTTGGTTAGGTTAGGTATACGATTAACTGCTTGCTCTTTATTGTCAAGAAAAATGTTTAATACATACACAATTAGAATTGCAATTGATAACACAATAGAATTAAGTCATTAAGACCACCGAAATTGGTACTTTGACCGTTTAATTAAACAAATAATTTAATTTACTACTACGACTAGCGGCCGCCGCGACTTGGTTCGCGTGGACTTTTTATTTAGAATTTTTCGAAAGTAGCCTAAGTTACTCCTTAATACATAAGCTACCTGCCAGTAAAAGTCCCGTCAAAATCGGTCCAGCCGTTTCGGAGATTAGCCGGAACAAACAGACAGACAGACCGATATACACACAGACAAAAATTGTAAGAAATGTTATTTTGGTATATGTATTTGTATAGATGATGAATGATGCATTAAGTCAATCAACGTTAGAAAGACATGGCCCGTTGAATGGATGAGTGTCTTATGAAGCGCGCATGGTCCGGCGGTTAGCGTACAACGCAAGCGATCTATGCGACTAAGCCAACGGGCGCGGTTGGGTGCGAGATGGGTGACCGCTAGTGGCAAAAAGTTTCATTCGCGTTTCCGTGCTTCGGAGGGCACGTTAAGCCGTCGGTACCGGTTGTTGTCGATAGATAACAGTCGTTAAACCTTGTCGGAGGCCTTATGGGCGGTTTGAAAACATTCGACAGCGGGTTGGCCACTAACCGCATCTTCACCAACCCGCTTGGAGAAGCGTGGCGGAGTAAGCTCCAGGCCTCCCCAATAAAGGGGAGAGACCGGTGCCCAGCAGTGGAACGTAAAAAGGGTTGCAGCCAAGTGCCTTATTGGTATCAGAAGGTGTCAGAAAACTTCAAAAGGTTCATTAAAGAAAAACACAAATCTTCATACAGGCCATCAACCACACTATACCATCTCGTGGCCTTCCTCAGGGCTTTGAACATCCCGGGATCTCCCGGCCTTGCGGAATCTACCGGTGCCTTTGTGTTAATGCCAAATATTTGGGAGATCCAAGTGGCTCTCCTACTTCCGGTGATTGCGATGATTGAAATGGCCGATACACAAATCGTTATTCTTGCTTGTCTGACTGTACAGTTCGAGCTGTCGCTGTAGCTGCTTGCAACCCTGATGCCTTCTTTGACAGTTAGTGACCACTGTTGAGAGTGATCAGTCTGACCAGTGATCTCCCTTACCCCTTGGATGCCTTTTACAACGAAGACAGGATATCGTATACCGAATCCCTGCCCTCTTCGTCAACAATTATGTAATAATATCAAATTATTTATCATCGCTATAATACTAATCGTATGACGCTGACTGGCGGATCTTAATCAGTCAGTAAACTTCGACTTTGCAGCACCTACATATCAGCTGACGGTTATCAATATTGACGTTACAAAACAACAAACATGTAGATGCTTCGTGAAAGCATATCTTTGTGTACATGATAGAATTGTAAGGGGTGTGTGGGTTACATATAAATTACTAGCGGCCGGCCGCGACTTCGTCTGCGTGGACTTGATATAAGTGATAGCATATGATATTATATACCTCGATACCAAAAAAGGTTACTATAGGAAATAATAAGGTAGCTATGGGATCAATACCTAATTTATTATGTTACATAACCACGTGTGAATTAAAAGGTATTGAATATACAAATAATGAAATGTGTACCTTAAATTGAATCGTGTATCTTGCGTGATTTGCGGTGTGGTTTCAGATAATGTGACTCGTTTTTGTAATTTTCGATTGTATTTGATAAATAATAATATTCACGCTGAATAAAACATGTTTACAAATATAATATCGAAACACGACCATTATAATTGATGTCCTAATAAGTTTAGTTTTCATAACTTCATACGTCGGTGGTGCTTACTACTCGGTTGGGCACGGGTCCCTCTCTATTCTTAGGGAGGCCTGAAGCTTTCTCTTCTACGCTGATACTGTTAATGGCCAACCCGCTATCGTATGTTTTCAAACCACTCATTAAGCTTTCGACAAGGTTTGACGAGTGCTACCTGTCAATAACAACCAGGATCGACGTGTTTACCTGCCCTCCGAAGCACAGAAACACAAATGAAATTTGCCACTAGTGGTCACCTATCTCACACCCGACCACACCCGTATTGCTGCGTAGATCGTTTGCATTCAGCTGTAGCTGCCGAGTCATGTTTGGTTCTTAATCTGAATAACTAAAGTTTATTCCAGATTTTAGGTCAAAATATAAATAAATAAATAAACGTTATACACTCATAGCCCCACAGTAAGGTAATTAATACCGTGTGTCGTGGGTACCATGGACACATACAAAGACAGAAACACAAACACCCAGACCGAGAACAGAAATTTAAACTCATCATTCAATCGGGGAAATCGAACCCGGGACCCCAGACTTCCAGTCTGGCATGGTAACCATTGCGCCACGCGGGTCGTCTAAATGCGCGAAGAACAAATTTATCATCGAAGATGTTTCGAAAACCTGTTCGTATTAAAAATAATACGCAGCTTCCCAATCTCGACCAGTTGCAGCAAAAACCAAAAAAACAGATGATAAAATTCAAAACGTGTTTTGGGAACAAAACACAACAAAAACTCATACCTCCGAAACTTGTTTGATATGATAATGAGAGTCAACTTTAACATAAGAGCAGTTTTGAAAGTGAAGCCGTTTTTGTCATCTTTGCTTTTTAACCGACTTCAAAAAAGGAGGTTTCTCAATTCGACCGTATGTATGCTTTTTATGTTTGTTCGCGGATAACTTCGTCGTTTATGAACGTACAGTTCGGGTAACTTTGAACATTTTTTACATTATTTGTATTATTAAAACTGATTTCTATTTATGACACCTTTATTTTATTGAATGAATAGTTTCCTTTTGAGTTGGTTTTTCTGTCTAACAAAATAATTTTACGGAAGAAACAACAAAAAAATTTCCCCTAAAACTCGAATTCAAAGTTATCATGAGTTTTGGGTAACTTTGAATAATTTTTTTAGAATGTAAAAAACCTTAATATTTTAAGGTTTAGGTAAAACAAAAAGAAGGTATTATTAAATTTAAAAACCTTATCTATAAAAATGACATCTACACTGACGTAAAAAAGTAACAAATAGCTTGGTTTTGCCATATGAATCAAAATGGACTAGTTTACGATTCCAAATCGGAGCTCAAAAACTTCCAGCAACTTAACCACGGAAAAGGCGGCAATTTTCAGAATTATGCCCAATGATATTAAATAAAACAAGTAGATTATGCCATTGACAGTTTATTTCTTTAATTTTCATTTGGTACAAAAACATTTTAGCAATCCATTTAACACAGTTATTACATTGAAATATCAAAAAGTTTCGATGTAATAAATTGTTGAATCTTTATTCCAACTTTGTTCAAAGTTAAACGTCAATTCAAAGTTACCCGTAACGACTGAACCGATTTTGATGATTCTTTTTTGTACGAAAGCTTATACTTCCGAGGTGATCCCACTGTCACCAAGTCAAGATCTGATGATGAGACAGACGATACAGAATTATTAACTATTCACTACCGTTAGCAAGGAAAAGTATCAAATCCGAAGTACTGAACAATATTATTTTTTACGGTTTGAACGCGGTTTTTTTGTGTGAAAAAGTTATATAATTTTTTAAGCTACAAATTTTCCTGAAACTCTCATATCCCTGCGGCTGACGTAGAACGCAGGCTATCTATGTACACATCTCAGCAAAACGGGTGCGGTCGGATGTGAGATGGGTGACCGCTAGTGGTAAATTTCATGCGCGTTTCCCTGCTTTGGATGGCGTGGCTGTCAGACGTCACAGCAGTTATCCATTGATAATGACAGTCGATAAACCTCGTCGGATGCCTTATTGGGCGATTTGAAAATATGGAACAGCAGGTTGGCTTTCAACTCGCATCTCGGCCAATCCGCATTGGACAGCGTTGAGTAAGTAATAAAAGAGTTATTATTACAATAATAATCAATGATATTCTAACATCCTGTTGAGGATTTTACTAATCTTCCTTTTCTCTAAATAACGAAAGTAGTACCTATCCTATAACGTACTGGGTGGCGCAAAAGTACTGGCACTAAAGAAAATACTTTTATTTTTTTTATATGACATTTTCTGTCATTTTGTTGTTGAAAATTGTGTAGTGAACAAATGTAAAATACACTGAAAATAAACATGGACCGTTTTACTCCCCAAGAACGTGGAATAATTGTGTCAATGTTCTTACGGAATAATTCATCAGTGATAAGAACACAACGTGAATTTCGTCGACGATTTCCCCACCGTCCGGCACCGATTGGTCGCACAATTCGACGCTTTGCCACACGCCTTGAAGCAACTGGCTCAACATTGGATAGACCTAAGGCTGGGAGACCAAGAACAGGCCGTTCAGCTGAAAATATCGATGCTGTGCGCGAAGATGTGGAAGAGTGTCCAGAAACATCAACGAGGCGACGTGCCACGCAATTGGGCATTTCCAGACGGACCCTGCAGCGTATTTTGGTGAAAGACTTAAAGATGTTCCCGTATAAAACTCAAATGACTCATCAGCTGCTGCCTGCTGATCACCGAGCTCGTCTAGATTACTGCCAGCGCGTCATAAACCTCAACCTTGAAGAGGATGATTTTCCTTCAAAATTGGTTATGAGTGACGAAGCGCATTTCCATCTCTCAGGGCATGTCAATAAGCAGAATACTCGGTTCTGGGGCACTGATAATCCGCGCATTATTCAAGAAACACCTCTACACCCACTAAAAGTTACTGTATGGTGTGGCATCTGTGTTGACAGAGTGATCGGACCCTATTTTTTCGAAGACGCTGGAGGCAATGCGATAACTGTCACTGGAGAACGCTACAGAACCATGTTACGTCAGTTTTTGATACCCAGTTTGGACGAATTGGGGCTGGAGCACATCTGGTTTCAACAACACGGCGCTACGGCACACACAGCGCGCGACACCATGGACTTAGTGAGGGACGCTTTTCCAGGCCGAGTTATCTCTCGTTTTGGCGATTTGCCTTGGCCTGCAAGATCACCCGATCTGACCAGTCCAGACTTCTTTCTTTGGGGTTTTTTGAAATCTCGGGTGTATGTGAACAAGCCACAGACTCTCGCAGCTCTAAAAGAAAACATTCGTCAAGAAATAACGAACATATCGCAGGAAGTGTTACGGCAAGTTATGCAAAATGTCATAAATAGGGCTCAAATGTGTATCAACTCTGGAGGTCACCATTTAAAAGACATCATCTTTAAATACTAATGGTACGAAATTTAATGGCACAAATATACATTTAAAAAAACCTTAATCTAGTTTTCTAATTTAGAAAAAATGTTATAGCTGAACCAAATAGGGTCTTTACTTTTGCGCCACCCAGTATTTCGCAACAGTTAGCTAAGCATTATCTCATTATCAGTACTGCGACGTTAACTTCGATGTTATCGCTACAACTGCCCCATATTAAAAACCTTACGGTTGCTTTGGACTGTTAAATCTAAATAAAATTAACTTTTTTTAGTTTCTTTTTTCATGTGTGTATAACACAGAACATTATTAAGAGAGGTAGAACGGCAATAATGCGCCGTTTGGGTGAAGACTGGTGTCGCCGATCAAGCCCCGCCTTTCACCTCCATTACATCTGTACTTAAATAAATACGAAGCTTACACACATATTTGCAATTTCAAATCTAGCCAATCTTAGCGCCGCACAATCACGCGATTTCAAATGAACGAATCACACCCAAGCACGCACACAAGCAGGCACATCGTAGCACGATCGCGTGTTTCTGTAGAGATTTTGGAGTTCTGAGCGTTTGCTCAAAATACCTTGGCGCGTCTGGCCCGCCCACATTTCCATTCTACTCTTTTAATATGTTCTGTGGTGTATAGCGATGCATGTGTGTATGTGAAAGTAATAGTGTGCGGCACTCTCGGATTGACTCTAGTTGCTAAAACATAATGTACTTAATTTGCATTTAATGGTCTATTTATACTGTTCGGTTTGTATAATGTTTCTAATCATATCGAAGCCGTCGAAAAACTGATCAGCGAGAATTATTCGCAAATAAAATACTTACATAAGTTTGTCCGTAATTTACTCTTGCTATAATTCCAAAGTGTCAGCCTTTAAGTTACTTTTACCGGAGTTTATATAAAAAAATGTCTGAAATGTTTTACTCATATGTAAACCCTATAAGGATGGAAGACAGAGAAATCACACTGCACAAATTTCATGTTCCTTTAATAGCTTAAGACTCGGCGACGACACATGTGTGAGTCAGTTAGGATACGTTATTTTATAAGTATAGATATCGCCTCTAACGGGAAGTTCGTAAGTTTTGAATTTATAAAACAAATACCCTCCATAGGCAATCTGTTACGGGTGGTTACGGTGCCGTTATGGCTTCAGTAAACATCTGGCGAAGGGTCTTTTTATGACGGCCAGCTGTTTAAACTCATCGATTACGTCCGCACAATAAAACTCTGTACACAACACACTATAACGCCACTGTCCTACGACAGAGAAACTGTACTCGACAGCCAACGACGATACGGGGATACGGGGTGGATGGGGTTTGAGAGTGACATTTAACCCGGGGAAAGCCCATTCCTGTGGGAGAAACGTGTGGCACATGCGGGTAGAGCCGCGGGCGAAATGCTATTTACATTATAAGGAAGACAAAAATTTCAGGCAAATGCAGAAAAATTACATAAGCATCGCACATGTTGTTACGTTTAATTCTTTCGCTTAGGTGTATTTGGCGTAGGGCCATCTGTTGCTGAAGGGTCAATAACACTGTGATCTCCATTTTACTACGGATATTACATGTGTTACACTCACTCGTAATGTACGTGTTATTTGTGACGTACATTTGTACGAATAATCATTGATCATCTCAAAGAAAACTACGACCTCTGATGAGTTTTACCGGGAATTTTATCACCCGGAACTGAGGGCACGTAGATGATAAATTTAGGTTTTTTTCATAATATCAGCTACCTGAAGACTGCGACTATATTTCATCACTGTTATTTCCTGTCGTTGAGCTTCGGATCGAACATTCTATTCTGATCGTTTCGTACAGTTCACGGGCGTAGCCAGGGGGAGGGTTTTGGGGGTTCAAGCCCCCTCCCTGAAAAGTTAAGATATAATTTTAGACATTCATAAAATTAAAATAAAGATGCGGGTGTGAGGCATATCCCATTCATCAAATCATCACATTACTATTCCTACGCTAAAATATGTAGTTTGCATTCTCAATTCTCTTATATATGAATATTAGGATTAGTTTATGTATTTTAGTCTGTTTATTTTCTTGAAACCCCCCCGATACTGAAACCTGGCTGTCGTTTTATTTTCTTGAACCCCTCCCGATACTAAAACCTGGCTTCGCCCGTGGTACAGCTCATTGCCTCCTTAATGTACACCAGTAATCAATTGCCGCTGCTCAATACATCGTTGAGAGAGATCAATAAACTATTGATCCCGCTCCATAATTGGGAAGGAGCTTTTCTAGATATTCCAAAGCGGATAAGTGGAGAGCCGCCAAATCGGAGGCTTTTTATTAGTTTTTATCAGACTATACGGTTTCTAACTAGGTTTAACGACAATCTATAACTGTCTGCTTTCAGCACAAAAATGTGCTAAATAATTGACTCTAGTTGTCACCCTTCCAACTCTTAATCGTTCCTGACATTGCTAAGCTGCATAGATCGCTCGCGTTTCACATTAGCGATCATGCTTTTCAGCCAAGGTACTTCCACGTAAGTGTGAGGAACACGACTCCTACTCTAATTTTGGTATCGGGGGGGGGGGGGGGGGGGAACCTTCGAATCATAAATGCAAGCATAAACTAAAATAGAACAATATGACGCGAACGATTACATTTTATAGATATCGCCAGTCGGTATTTTGATCGAGCACGAAAACAAAAAACATAGCACTTACACGCCCGGCCGGCTGGGCGAATCTTGTTTACCTCTGTTCTAAATAGAAGCAAGGTCACCTGAGAATATAGCTGATATGGCCTGATAAGTGTCGCCAAGGTATTTGCTGAAGATACGTTTCAGTTTTTTCCTCTCTGTCTCCATTTGTCGATATTCTGCAGGAGATATAATAATCAAAAAGTAATTCGACTGGATTCTATATTGGAATTTATTTGGGTCAACTTGAATCCAGGGGTCTACTTCCAGACCAGCTCGGCGATCTGAGTCACCTTAACACCATCTGGCGAAAATGGAAGTTGTTTCGGAACCAAATTCGATATCGCGATCGTCAACTGTTCTCATCTCATCAAAGTAACATAAGTGACGCGTTTTTGACGTTCCTGTAGAAGAACGAAAGTCCAGTTAGTTTTTTTCTTCATGTAACCACATATGAAAATATTTATACTAAAACAAATCTAACAACAGCGTTTCGTAACGGCGACCAGTGTTTGTTGCAAAATGACCTGGAAACTAAAATTTCGTTTAAACTTTTAATTGTCTGAAAATGTTAAACAATAGAAAATTCCCATCCGATTCTGCAATTATTTAGATTACTTATTTTTTAGATACTCTTAACAAAAGTATTTGTGTTGCAGTAATTAAGGCCAATTAAAACTTATTCAAGTTCTAGAAAAGCAGGCATTTTAGCGAGGATGAAGTAATAAGTGGTTAAATTTGTCGAGAGATAGTAGTAGTAGATGGTGCAGTCCCCAATATGACTGGATTCTCGCCAGCCTCGTAGCAGCTTTCTATATGACCTCAGTTATTACTAAAGTTTGCTTGAGGCTGTGTGCATGGGGTGCTGATTGCAGCACCCCTAACCTAACATCACTTAAGCTTTTTTCACCCGGCATCCTGTTTGGTGACCTGTCTCAGCGCTTGGAGAGCACTCCGTGTTCATCAGCTGAAAGCATCAGAGATTTCCATGCGTGATGCCCCAAACGTGACCCCGTACTTCTTTAAATCGCCTCTTATGATCAGGCAGGGGATAGCTAGCTCGTATTTTTAATCCCGAGATAAAAGTATCACTTGGCCGGCATGCTCGCCTATCGTCGCAATGCCATCAAATGCGCAAAGTGCTCATTAAACAAGGCAACATATAAACTTGGCTTCTTTCCCAAGAGGTACCCAACCGGAAATCTTGTCGGTTTCCGTAACAAAGTTTTCTTTAACTGGCGTAGATAGAAGAAACAATAGGAATTCTCAATGTGACTTCTTTGTTTTGGAATACTGTTGATAATAAGTTGATTTTCAACTAGTAATATGTAATATGATGATAAATGAGAAGATATGTAACCTTCAATCGTATTCAGATTGATGATTCTACGTTTTCTATCTATAAGTGATAGTTCCAAGAGCTTGCAGAGAGGGTACGTTTCTATCTATGGTGTTTGGTTTACACACAAAAGGAGAATATTTTTGCATTTTTTTGTCACAGGTATATGTGTTTAGAATTTGCATAATATTTTTGTGAATGACTTCAGATACAGCTGAATGTTATCAATGACGCGTTATATTCCGTATCTTAAGCTTATCTTTTTTGAAAGGTCAAAACAATGCATTTGTATTGTAACATAATTATAAGTATATTTTAAGTGCATTATTAATCTATCGAAATCTATCTATCTAATCAACAATCTATCGAAGAAAGGTTTTTACAGCAGAAATAGAGATCAATTTGTTGAAATCGATTGTATACCAACATTTCTTGACTAAATTTGGCCAAACAACATAACAATAATATTGCGTCCGTTCAAAACAACTAATGCTAATTTTACCAATAACATGTTTATGTACTGTGACATCATTCGACGCAATTTTGTTTCGGCGACACTGGTTGACTGCTAAATTCGACAATATGTACGATGTTAATACTAAGTAACGATAACGAAATCAACCAAGGAAGTTTTTGCATGCATGTATAGGATATACATCGAGAATGCTCAAATACGTAAATTGATAATAAAAAATCTTACAGGTATCTGATAATTTTTACGGAAAAGATTTCATTCTAATCCCTGTCAAGAGACCCAAGTTGAACCTTCGACGGTTCGCATAAAAATAGTATCAAGGGTGTTTAACCCGATTTGTACTAGGGGTCAAGGGATTGGCCGAGGCGTTTGTTTTGTTCTAGCATACAGCCCTACGGCAGTGCTCAACCACTGTTGTACACGTATCTGACTGGATCAGAGACGCGCGTTGGTGGCTGGGCAATTGTCTTTCAACAAGACATTGAACCCGGTAACCTAAGGAGTTTGTCCTGTCCTTATCGTCTCCTAGTCCTTTGAATCTCCTTTTATCAGTATTACTTTTCTGACTTGCTCAGTTTAGTCTTTCCATTGTTTCGAAAGCGATTACAAATTGAAAACAACTCTCCTATTCCACAAAAAGTTTTCTTCGATTGTCTTAGAACTCATTAAAGCAATCTTATCAGTGAACGTTAATATCCCAGCCATTTACGTTCCTTTATCATTTAGAACGTTCCAATAATTTTATCCTAGTCCTATCAAAGGCGACCTTCATTTGTTTTGGGTCCTTTGTTATCTGGAACATTCCAGCAACTTTTATCCTTAAGGCAACCTTCATTTGTTTTGGTTCCTTTACCATAGCTTCCTTCGCTATTTCCACCACAATCACCGTGTCCTCTCAATCCCTTCCGAATTTCCTGAGCCCTCTAACTGCAACGCTCCGTGGCCTCCCCGGCCGCACTGCGTTGACCGCGCTCTCTTGTGGTCAGGTACTAAGGGCCGCCGCGCCCGGTCGCTCAAAACTTCGGGTCGACGAGCAGAGGGGGGATCGGCGCGAGCACACACAACGACTTGATAGCCGCTGCCTGCTCTTGCGCACGCTTAGGTGAGTTGCATTGATGTTCTTCTTTCGTTTTTTTGTCTGCTAATGGTAGTACCACACGGCACCGACATAAAAGTAATTACGATTTAAACTCATAAGCTCATAACCACTTGGATTTCCTGTATCGTGGATGCCATGAGTATATTATTATATAAACCACGATTCACACTCGTCCACACATTAGGATTTCGTAAGTCGTGGGTGCGATAGACACCCGCAGTCTTACATTTAGATACAAACATCCAGACTAAGAATTGACGTGAATGCATTATTCTAAAGTATGTTGGTGTTGTTAAGAGTCTCTTGCTCCAGAAATTGATGCTTCTCATGAAAGATTTGATGAGCATACAAGCGCGCAGAAGATTTAGAACCCCACTAATTTTCATGTAATCGTAACTACTGCCGCAAACGTGCAAAAAGAAAAACATCATACTGTAGCCGGTTTCCCGGGAGAGAGAGTTGAGAAAATAAAAAAAAGTTTTAAAGTTGAAGCATTTATTTATTAACACAATAAAAATTTGGGTTAATCTATAAAGAAAAAGAAAAAATGGGGGGGTTGTTGGCTTGTTTGACCGGTCCTAGAATATAACCTGAACGCTAGTCAAAACAAAAAAAAATTAAATAAACAGGACGCTCTTCAAAAAAAAGAAAAGAAATTAATTAATTAAATAAAGAGGACGCTCCTCACGCGCCTCCACACCAAAACTTCCAGCGCCTCCCCATTTGGACTCCTCGCATCTTCCCCTCAGAAGCGAACGCCCACATGGAGAAGTGTCGATAGGAAACCCCGGTCAAACGGCCCGCGTTCCGTGGAACTCCACAAAAACTTGCAGTCTCCCAGTAAGGAGAAAAAACACCCACTGTCCCCTCAGGACAGAAACCAGCGTCTCCCAGGACAAAAACACCTCCTACGAGTACAGAAAACAGGTCTTACAATACAGCTTACACAATTCTTAAACAGGCCCTAATCTGAGAGTAAGATCAAGTTTAAATTGAAAGATTACATCTGAATCTATCAAATTAATTACAACATTAAATATATTTGTAGCAGTCTAAACAGCTCGGTAAAGAGAACAGATTCTATCCTAATAATTCTATTTATGTTACAAAAATAACATAGTCTAATTACAGTCTAATACAGAACTACAGGGTCTAACAAACAAAATAAGAAACATCAGGCTTAATGCACAGCGTACAGTTGCTATAAACTAAGTAATTAGGTAATTAACAGTACTATTAATCCGCTGGCATTTTAAAATAATGTTTATAAACGTAACAAATAAATGCAAGGGACGCCGCACGGCGGCACGCTTACAGGCCACTATTCTCACTAACCCTTCAGACAAAACTTTACTAAGAATTTAGTTATTACAGCAGAAAAGTGAATGAGGTTAATGCATACCTTGTAAGGGAGGTGTTGAAAATCAAGCGCACAGCCACAGCACAAAACCACAATCGGCCAGCACGCCAATCGAGCCTCAAACCCTGCATAGAACATTCGGATTACAACCACGAAAATTCAACAAAACCACTGATTCCGTCACATAACGAAATAAATAAACTCACCAGGCAAGGACAAACAGCACACGCGACCAACACGTGGTCTGCAGAAAACTTCCAGAAACGCCCTGCAAATAACCACCCATATTAAAGGAAACGATATTATGGAATTATCACAATATCCAGTGGGAAATCCACTAAAAATCCACAAAACTCACCAAAAGAATCCTTTGGACCACCAGGATATCCAGACAAGACAGTTTCAGACAGCCAAAAAAAATAATAACAGGTCACCGACCGGGTTCGGTCGATGAACGCCCAGCCATCAAAATGGCCTCTTCCAAGCTAGTTCAAGCTACCAAAGTCGCAGGTCACCAGAAAACGGAACAGGGTTCACACACAGAATAGCTTCCGGAATCAGTGTTCGGAAACCATACTTAATATCCGAGACCTTCAAAACTTCCCAACGACTTCAATCAAATAAACTCTTCCAATAAAACTCAGGAGGCCAGCAACTTACAGATATTCAACAAGCAGTTAGTCCAATATTTTTTGACTTTAATATCTTATTTATTTTGAAAACAAATATGAAATCATAATTTAAATTAAATACAAGATACAGCTACATTCGTTCAGAACGCACCCCTCAAGTACAAACCATTCCATTCTACAGTTTAGAATTTACTCCACAACAAATTAAGAAAATATACCTAATTTAAATATTTTATAAATCCAGCTGAAACAATTCTACGGACTCTAATAAGTTAAGTAGCCCAATAATATCACTCCAGAAACCTAAAAAGAACAATATACAAAAAGATTTGCTTACTTAAATATCGAAAGTTCAGCAAGCCATAGATTACAACACTCGCTAGTGCGAAACGGAACGAAGTTTCCGATAAGTTAGTTGATCTGTCAATTGTCAATTCTACAGAAACGTCAACGTCAGCCGGGTCCATATAACCTACATTTGTTTGTCTTTACTTCCAATATTTAGTTAATATTTAAGTGAATTAAGACAGAAAAGGTTAAGTTTGTTGTAAATGCAACGTAATAAGAATGTAAATATGAATGCGAGGCCTCAACATACGAGTTTGAAGGCATTTAGAATGAAAACAGGATAAATTTTAACAGTAAGTAAGTGTTACTTTCAGCTTCCCGAAAAAAAGTGTTACAGTACCCCGTCACCCACCAGAATTTCGCGAGGAGAAAACGAGAGAAATTCACGCTGGCCCTCCAGCGTTTAAACACCTATCTTAACACAACAATACAACAGCATACCTACAGCCACATACTCAAATATAACAGCAACCCCTATAATTACTAAACATACCTAACACTAGCCAACAACCCTTACAATTACTAAACAGAACACAACTAAGCCTACTTCCACCTAATAAAAATTAATCCAGGCTTTTAATATCCTTCACATGACAGTCACTCCTCTTCCCACTCTCATCCTCCAGCAAATACACAAGCCTGGATAACTTTTTAATTATCCTACACTTTTCAAACCGAGGTGCCAGTTTGTACGAAAAGTGTTTAGCAGCGTCACTGCGCACGTGGGTGCGACGCCAAACTACATCTCCCTCTTCAAAGTTCACATCCCTCCTACGCCTATTGTAATACCGAGCGTTCCGAAAATGGGACTTCCTCAGTTCCCTATCCACCTTCAGAAACAAATCCTTCAGCTCACCCAGCTTATCGACGTAGTCAGCACGGGAACCAATCACGATATCGTCCAGATCTTCACTGTCTCCATAGACATTTCCACTAACAACAGCCTCACGTCCATGCACCAAAAGAAAAGGGGTGAAGGTAGTAGTATCATTAACAGCAGTATTCATAGCAAACTGAATTTCACAGAGATGAGAATCCCAACTTCGCTGATCAGAACCTACAAGTGCAGCTATAGCAGTGACAATAGTACGGTTATACCGCTCCACTGTATTAACCTGCGGGCAATAAGTCGGAGTATAATGTATTTGCGGAATGCGGTATTTTAAGAATAACGCCTTCACTTCGCGACCTATAAATTGCGGTCCATTATCAACAATAACAGTTTGGGGAACCCCGTGAACCAAGAAAACATTATCCTCTAAGCGTTGCGCCACCACCTTGCTAGTCGCACGCCTCAGAGGGAACATCAGAACATACTTCGAGAAACAGCACACAACAACAAGGAGATACTCATTCTGCTGTCGCGACCTGGGCAGTGGACCAACTAAGTCTACGCTGACACACTGAAAGGGTCTGCGACAAACCTTAGGACTACCAAACAGACCTGGAGTAGTTTGGTTAGGGTGTTTGTAAGCCTTACAAGTTGAGCACTTCGAGATGTACTCCTCAACATCCTTATACATAGCAGGCCAGTAAAAATGCAGACGCAGTCGCTTAAAAGTCTTCTCCACTCCTAAATGCGCACCCAAAGGAGAATCATGATATTCAGAAATCAGACGCTGCCTTTCCTCCAAGGGAACAACCTCCTTCCAATCAAAATCCCCAGTCAACTTTGTTTTACTCTTGGTGTAACGATAGAGTTTGCCATCTATGATCTGGTAATTAGGACAGGTTTGGGGCCTTTCCCTACAGCGACAGTAAAGATTCTTAAACCAAGGATCCATCGAGGAAATATTCACAGCAGACACAGGTACAGCTCGAGACAAAGAATCTGGAATCAAATGTTCCTTTCCACGCCGATGCTCAATAATAAAGTTGTACGGAGAAAGCCTACAACCCCAACGTTCCAGACGCCCAGTAGGATTCCGTAAATTCAGAAACCACTTCAAACTTGCATGATCGGTAATTATCTTAAAAGGTTTAGGGCCTTCCAGATACGGCCGAAAATGCTCAACAACTTGCACGACAGCCAAAGCCTCCCGCTCCGTAGCGGAATAGTTTCGCTCAGGC
Organism: Pyrgus malvae; assembly: GCA_911387765.1. Classification (NCBI taxonomy): domain Eukaryota; kingdom Metazoa; phylum Arthropoda; class Insecta; order Lepidoptera; family Hesperiidae; genus Pyrgus; species Pyrgus malvae. The sequence goes on along the minus strand of OU426976.1, from coordinate 5,770,219 downwards.
CTATTCAAAGAACGACTATAATACGCGATAGGGTGCTCTTCCCCATCAAAAATCTGAGTTAACATCCCACCTATACCTACATCCGAGGCATCAGCATGCACAATAAAAGGAAGAGAAAAATCCGGACAAGATAACACTGGTGCAGACGTCAAAGCACTTTTCAACTGCAGAAACGCAAGCTCAGCTTCAGGAGACCATACAAAAGGAGGCCGATTCTTTCGAGTAGACGTTAAAGCGTTTAAAGGTGCAGCGATAGTACTAAAACCCCGAATAAATCGCCTATAATAAGATGCAGTACCCAGAAATCTTTTCACGTCCTTCGCACATGTAGGAATCGGAAAGTCCGTAATGGCTTTAACCTTTTCAGGATCAGTTCTCAACCCCAATTCATCCACAACATAACCTAAATATTTCAGCTGCTTCCTAAACAGACAACACTTCGACAGACTAACAGTAAGATTTGCAGACCTCAGACGCTCAAAAACCTCCTTGAGGAGTTCAATATGCTCCTCGAAAGTTTTACTCACTACAACAATATCATCTAAATAAATAAACACACGCCCATCAAATTCTGGACCAAACAACTTATCCATCAGGCGCTGCTGCGTCGCCGGCGCAGACGTCAGACCAAAACACATAACCTTAAATTGAAACAAACCTCGCCCAGGGACAGTAAACGCAGTCTTCTCCTTAGAGGAAGGAGTTAAAGGTATCTGCCAAAAAGCCGCCTTCAAATCAATAGAAGAAAGAAAACGAGAATCACGAAGCTGATCTAAAATATTATTTATATAAGGTAAAGGATAAGCATCATGTTTAGAAACCTCATTAAGTTTCCTACTATCCAGACAGAAACGCAACGTACCATCAGCCTTAGGGGCCATGGTGATAGGATTATTCCACGGACTACAACTTGGCTCGACCACATCCAACGCAATCATCTCATCTAGCTGTTTGTTCAGTTCACGAAGCTTATCGGGAGACATCACATAATAGCGTTGCTTTATCGGGACAGCATCTCCAGTGTCAATATGATGAGAAATCAAATGAGTTCTACCAAGACCTTTCTTTTCAGCAGAAATTTCCTCAAACATCTTACACGCGTCCGCCGCTAGCTTCTTCTGCTCCTCTGATAAATTATCGAACGGATGTAAACGATTCACCTGCGACACTTCAGCATCAGTAGGATTGCGAAAATCTACCAGGTCAGTGCGGGCTACAAGTTGCAAGACATCAGGCGCCACCTCAAAAGCTTTCCAGAAATTAATACCAAATAACAAAGAAGACGACACACCAGGAATCACAAAAAACTTTATCACACGCAGAACACCATTCACAACAACAGGCAAAAACATATAACCAGTGACAGGAGAAGTAGAACCATTCGCAGTCACTACAGAATCTATAGAATCAGACTTGTGCAGGTCAGCCAGATGAGTAAAATAATCAACAGCAGAACCACCAATAATAGAAATTTCAGAACCAGAATCCATCAACCCATAAAACGTAACACCACCAATTTCAACTTTCAAATAAGGACGAGCATCCTGTTTGTCCAGGGGGCCAACCGTAGATACCTTAGTCCGGCTAGATTGAAAGAAATCCCGTACATATGCACACCAATCTCGCCACTCCCGGTCAGACTTTGCATCACAACGATGACCCCTCCTTATGCGTTTTTTGAATCCGCAGGAACATTTTTCTTAACAGCACACTTAGGACAATTCAGAATAGTAACACCCTTTTCACCACATTTGAAGCAAACAACAATACGCGGCGCAGTACAGTTCAAAAGAGTGTGGTCATTCACACGACACCTCACGCAGAACTTCTCCACATCCTTAGCAACGGCTTCACAACGAGGACGAGTAGTTTTCCCTTTGTAAGCAAGGTCAGGGGCTACAACATTCTGCAGATTCCTCGGGGGCTCGCAGAAACAATCCGCCATCTGCCGCGCTGCCTCCAGCTGTCGACCATGCTTCTTCAGTTCCGCCCAAGATTGAATATCCAGGTTCGCTAAAGGAATGGAATAAGAGGGTCTAATATTATACCTAACTATATTTAACTTTTCAGCTTCATCTAAAGGCTTGCGCAAACGAGAAAAGTAATTATGCATAATACATAAATAACTAGAAATAGATTCATCAGGACCCTGAGTCCTAGACCGGATCTCCTGGAGCAACCTATGATCATAATTACAGGGCAGAAATTCCTCCAACAGCAAGGCCTTCAGCTCATCCCAGTTCCTTACCTCACTACAGACACTACGATACCAAAACAAAGCTTCACCTAAAAATAACTCAGATGCAGAATTAAATAATTTTTCCCTGGATATATCCCGAGACCTGCACAATTCCTCAACCCGTACAATGAATTCCTGAACACTATCCTTACCACTAAACTTAAGATTAAGTGACAAAACAGAAGATAACCTACTGCAAGTTACAATAGGCACAGCCCCAACAGACTCCTTTTCAGCAGAAACAGATTCTTTTTCAGCAGAAGCAGACTCCTTTTCAGCAGAAACAGACTCCTTTTCATCAGAAACAGACTCCACAGCCGGTTTAAAATCAAAACTACTACGAAAAGTAAATGTCATCCGATCAACCCGTTGTAACAAACTGAGAAGAAAACTATCCAATCGAACCTTAAGAAGCTGTGACTCTTCAGTGTCTGGTTCAACGCGACTCAAACGATGAAAAAGGTGATTACCCAGCGCTTGAATTCTATTGACCTTCTTGAGAAGAAGAGGTTTAGTCTCAAGAAGCTCCTCCAGTTCAGTTACCTTATGTGAAATTATTTTTAACTCGGCTTCCACGTCTCCCTCAAACTCATTCACCTCATCGCTAGGAAGCTCCTTCGCCAGGCGTGATATTTGTGCCCGCAAGCGTCCCACCGTGGTGTCAGGCACAGCATTACGAATAGTCACCTCATAGATCAACTCATCTTTGTTTAACAAATTAAACCGAATAGGGCGTTCCTCAGACATCATTAATAATACGGTTAATCCTAAATGTTACAATATAACAGAATAACTTAGGCCACTAAGATTATAGTATAAACTATATAACTATGGCTGTATACAAGAACAAAATTAAGTAATAGTTGTTAATACAGTACAGAAACAGTATTCAGAACAATGAACATCATACAAGAAAAAGTTCAAAAAACATTTTTTAAGTAAGTGACCGATCAATCCATCACTGAGCGAAAGACCAGTGACAGGGAGAACCTCCACAAGCCAACAATTTGCCCCACGTTGGGCGCCATGTAGCCGGTTTCCCGGGAGAGAGAGTTGAGAAAATAAAAAAAAGTTTTAAAGTTGAAGCATTTATTTATTAACACAATAAAAATTTGGGTTAATCTATAAAGAAAAAGAAAAAATGGGGGGGTTGTTGGCTTGTTTGACCGGTCCTAGAATATAACCTGAACGCTAGTCAAAACAAAAAAAAATTAAATAAACAGGACGCTCTTCAAAAAAAAGAAAAGAAATTAATTAATTAAATAAAGAGGACGCTCCTCACGCGCCTCCACACCAAAACTTCCAGCGCCTCCCCATTTGGACTCCTCGCATCTTCCCCTCAGAAGCGAACGCCCACATGGAGAAGTGTCGATAGGAAACCCCGGTCAAACGGCCCGCGTTCCGTGGAACTCCACAAAAACTTGCAGTCTCCCAGTAAGGAGAAAAAACACCCACTGTCCCCTCAGGACAGAAACCAGCGTCTCCCAGGACAAAAACACCTCCTACGAGTACAGAAAACAGGTCTTACAATACAGCTTACACAATTCTTAAACAGGCCCTAATCTGAGAGTAAGATCAAGTTTAAATTGAAAGATTACATCTGAATCTATCAAATTAATTACAACATTAAATATATTTGTAGCAGTCTAAACAGCTCGGTAAAGAGAACAGATTCTATCCTAATAATTCTATTTATGTTACAAAAATAACATAGTCTAATTACAGTCTAATACAGAACTACAGGGTCTAACAAACAAAATAAGAAACATCAGGCTTAATGCACAGCGTACAGTTGCTATAAACTAAGTAATTAGGTAATTAACAGTACTATTAATCCGCTGGCATTTTAAAATAATGTTTATAAACGTAACAAATAAATGCAAGGGACGCCGCACGGCGGCACGCTTACAGGCCACTATTCTCACTAACCCTTCAGACAAAACTTTACTAAGAATTTAGTTATTACAGCAGAAAAGTGAATGAGGTTAATGCATACCTTGTAAGGGAGGTGTTGAAAATCAAGCGCACAGCCACAGCACAAAACCACAATCGGCCAGCACGCCAATCGAGCCTCAAACCCTGCATAGAACATTCGGATTACAACCACGAAAATTCAACAAAACCACTGATTCCGTCACATAACGAAATAAATAAACTCACCAGGCAAGGACAAACAGCACACGCGACCAACACGTGGTCTGCAGAAAACTTCCAGAAACGCCCTGCAAATAACCACCCATATTAAAGGAAACGATATTATGGAATTATCACAATATCCAGTGGGAAATCCACTAAAAATCCACAAAACTCACCAAAAGAATCCTTTGGACCACCAGGATATCCAGACAAGACAGTTTCAGACAGCCAAAAAAAATAATAACAGGTCACCGACCGGGTTCGGTCGATGAACGCCCAGCCATCAAAATGGCCTCTTCCAAGCTAGTTCAAGCTACCAAAGTCGCAGGTCACCAGAAAACGGAACAGGGTTCACACACAGAATAGCTTCCGGAATCAGTGTTCGGAAACCATACTTAATATCCGAGACCTTCAAAACTTCCCAACGACTTCAATCAAATAAACTCTTCCAATAAAACTCAGGAGGCCAGCAACTTACAGATATTCAACAAGCAGTTAGTCCAATATTTTTTGACTTTAATATCTTATTTATTTTGAAAACAAATATGAAATCATAATTTAAATTAAATACAAGATACAGCTACATTCGTTCAGAACGCACCCCTCAAGTACAAACCATTCCATTCTACAGTTTAGAATTTACTCCACAACAAATTAAGAAAATATACCTAATTTAAATATTTTATAAATCCAGCTGAAACAATTCTACGGACTCTAATAAGTTAAGTAGCCCAATAATATCACTCCAGAAACCTAAAAAGAACAATATACAAAAAGATTTGCTTACTTAAATATCGAAAGTTCAGCAAGCCATAGATTACAACACTCGCTAGTGCGAAACGGAACGAAGTTTCCGATAAGTTAGTTGATCTGTCAATTGTCAATTCTACAGAAACGTCAACGTCAGCCGGGTCCATATAACCTACATTTGTTTGTCTTTACTTCCAATATTTAGTTAATATTTAAGTGAATTAAGACAGAAAAGGTTAAGTTTGTTGTAAATGCAACGTAATAAGAATGTAAATATGAATGCGAGGCCTCAACATACGAGTTTGAAGGCATTTAGAATGAAAACAGGATAAATTTTAACAGTAAGTAAGTGTTACTTTCAGCTTCCCGAAAAAAAGTGTTACAATACCTACGATACGGAATAGAATACTGTTGCTAAGAGAGTGGATGTTACGAATGGCACGTTTTTCTTTTCCAAGAACTGGTACCGTGTAACCGGTGGAGGCAGTTTTTCCGCTGGCATTGTACTTAGTGAAGCGCACATTGCCCTGCGGCTGGCGTAGAATTCAAGTGGATAGATCACCGATCGCAGCCAAGTTAAATGAGCGTGGTCGATTGTAAGATGGAGTGTCCACTGTTAAATTTCATAAAAGTTCAATGGGCAAGTTTTCGTGCTTAGGTGGACACTTTAAGCCATCGGTCTAGGCTGTTCCGATTCATATGAGTCGTAATACCGGCAGCCTATGGTTTTAAACACAGAACATATTAAAAGAGGTAGAATGGCAATCATGCGCCGTTCGTATAAAAACCAGTGTCGTCGATCCAGCCCCACCTTTCACCTCCACTACATCTGTACTTAAATAAATATGAAGCTTACGCACATATTTGCAATTTCAAATCTAGCCAATCTTAGCGCCGCACAATCACGCGATTCCAAATGAACGAATCACACCCAATCACGCACACAAGCACGCATATCGCAGCGCGATCGCGTGTCTCTGTAGAGATATGAGCGTTGCTCATATCCTTGGCGCGTCGTGCCCGCCCACAATTCCATTCTAATCTCTTTAATATGTTCTGTGGTTTGAAAACACTCGACAACAGGTTATAATAACCCCCATCTCCGGTCAACCCTCGTTAAAGCAGTGTGGTGCAGTAGGCCCTTCCTAATTATGAGGACAAACGTTGGACGTAGAAAGGGTTACAGTTATTGTACTTAATAAAATAAACACGATATATTTTAAGTTATATTTCAATCCTAGAAATATAACTATGCACAAAATTATCTAAGCGTGTCTGAAGTCTATGTTTACGTAAGCATCAGGCGTGAACTACGTGATAAGATATCAATGTGGTTTAAATCAGAGGTGGACTTTGAATCCCATAATTCGAATATTCCAAAAGCGTTTAGAAGTCTCGGAGGACTAGACTAGAAGGCATACAACCTTGATGTAAAAGAAAAAAATCTACCTAAGATAAGAATTAAATTCTTATGCCTAAGGGTACTTGGCTGCAACCCTTTTTTGCGTCCTACTGCTGGGCACGGGTCTCTCCCCCTTATTGGGGAGGCCTGGAGCTTACTCCACCACGCTGCTCCAATGCGGATTGGTGGAGATGCGGGCTAGTGGCCAACCCGCTGTCGGATGTTTTCAAACCGCCCATAAGGCCTCCGACAAGGTTTGACGACTGTTATCTATCTACAACAACCGGGACCGACGGCTTAACGTGCCCTCCGAAGCACGGAAACGCGCATGAAATTTTTTGCCACTAGCGGTCACCAATCTCACGCCCGACCGCGCCTGTTTTGACTCAGCTGCATAGATCGCTTGCGTTCTATGCTAGCCGCCAGGCCATGCGCGCTTCAAGGGTACTTACATTAATGAATCTTCTTGTTTAATATTGATGACATTTCCATCGTTTAGGGAGTAAAGTAGGGAGCAATGCATACTGCATAGCATTTATTCTTATAATTAGTCCCGTGTGTTGCATCGTTGATTTTTGTTCAACCTTTTTTATGTCTCCTCTCTGTGAGAGAGTCAAGTGAGAGGTATTTAAGGCATAGTGGTCATCATACCCTTTAGAAATAATAAGTTACTCTCAGGCATTCACAGTGATGGAAAACATCGTTAGTTAAATACTTATCACAAATTTGTCCCTCACTGTAAAGCAGCGATAAATACGCATTTAACAAATTCCTTTGTTCTGACAAAGGAAAGGAAGGGAGCGTGCCGGGGTTTCTGAACTCGGTATCCCCCTGACGGAGACCGCGGTTTTTACCGTTCGTTGCAGCGGCCTTTGAACACCCTCAACTAAGGGTGCGTTTCCACTGACGCGGAGCTGGGCGGAGCGGTGCTTAGCCGGTGCATGAATTGACCAATCACTATGCTCGAAATCTCCGCTCCGCTTCAATGTAAATAGTACAACTCACCAATTTTTACCGTTCTTCTCCGCTCCTCTCCGTCCAGCTCCGCGTCAGTGGAAACGCACCCTAAGCCCGGTTATACAGAGTTCCGGCAATGGTACCCATTCACCGAAACTGTAATGAAATTGGTTAGCGGCAAAAATGGGTAATCTTATGTGTATGTGCTTATGTCTCTTGTCATAATAAAAACCAAGTTAACATTGGACCAAATCCCCAGGTGCCGATTCACCCGCCGCTCGTGCCAAGTCCCGATGATGTTGAGAGCGGGCGCGGGGCACCCGGATGCTGACGAGGGCGCGTCCACATCGTGCGGCGAGCGTGCGCCCCTCGACTCGAGGCGGCTGCACGCCACGCTGGCCGAGTACCTGCAACTGGAGCCCAAGTTTCAGCCGCGGCTGTGTCTGCCGCAGGAGTCCGACGTGAGTGGAATTTTCCATCCTTTCCCAGCCATAGGTGTCTCTAAAGGTGCGTTTCCACTGACGCGGAGCAGGGCGGAGCGGTTCTTAGCGGTGCATCAATTGACCAATCACTATGCTCGAAATCTCCGCTCCGCTTCAATGGAAACAGCACGAGCGGAGTGGAGCAGAGCTAAACGGATATTCATAAAAATACAGCGAGGCGATGCGGAGCGGGGGACAGCCGGGCATTGGGGTGCGGATATCTCCGTTTCACTACTCCGCTCTCTCCGCCTCAGTGGAAACGCACCCTAAGGTCACTATACCACTGATGTTTTAGGAGCGTTGGCATTTCTCCAACGTTATCGCTGCGCAAACGCGACGTTGACATCGAGGTTTCTAGCAACCGGGCGGGGCGCACCTACGGCCTCGATGGCAGCACGAGTTAGTTAAAACGTCGCGTTAGGGCAGCGACAGCGTTGATGAACGCCAACGAAGCGTATAGTAGGGGAGCCCATGAGGCTAATTGTGGATGCACTCGAGCGTCATGAGGACCTTGTGCATTTGACAGGTTGGGTGGTAGGGAGATTAAAAGGTTATATGGACGTTTTACGTTTCACCGGTGGGGAGAGCGCCTACAGATTTTGAAAAAAATACAGGTAAAATATTGAAAAATATCCATCAATAGCATAATAAATTAAATGCATAGTAAGTTCTGTTTAAGGATTCTGATGATTTGATTATGAATTAGAGGGTGAGATGTATACAAAACAGCAAAATAAAAAAAACGATTCTGGCAATCTTGGGAGAGTTTGAATTTTTTATTTAAAGTCATGGTTTTACGGTAACGTGGTATTCTAATCTGATCATCTTGACATCCGGAAGTAAGATAAAAATATACTGTACCTACATAAAATGTTTTTTAAATCGTGGCAGTACTCAACAGGGTGCAAGGTGCACCCCATATCTTAGTCTGACGCGCTCGAGTAATTCCAAAAATCCCCTCTTGGACTCCCCTACTATAACGACCTGGCATGGGTTTGAAAATCGCTGAAATAACAAGGCAAAAGGAAAATATACTAGATAAAATCTCAATTCAAAAGTGGCTCATTTTTTATTGTAGGGAACCCTGAAAATCAAGGATTTTCCCAACTTCAATCACTGTTATTGAAAGTCAATATAATCTCAAATTCAAAAGTAAACAATTCAAAACATACCGTCGACCTTTCGCTACAGCCTTCGCTGTATGCTAATCGCAATCGTAAGGTCGACGGATGGCGCGATGCGTTCGCAAGGTTGTGGGGTTATGACATGGGTGTTAAAGCGATTGTGTGGGAGAAAAGATCTAACTTTGAAGTCTACTTTTTAACCCAGATAAGCCTACCGTCCCAAATGTAGGACAGTGAAAATAAAAAAATATATCTGACCATCCACTAAAGTTATTGTTTTTATTGTTTGTGTTATGAAGTAAGGAGAAGGTATTTTTTCATTTATAATATAAAGTTTCAAGTTCTACTAACGTTTTGTTGGGAATATTTTACTAAAAAGATAACAATAATAGTGCACTGCAGATATGGTGAGTAAAAGGTAAGTAAAAAAAAATGTTATTTGTTGTTGAGGATTAAAATTCATATTTTATGTGTTCTTGATAATTTGACCTTTCCTTTTTGTAAACAAAACATTCAATAATATTTCTTGGAGTAGTAGTAAATTCGTATTGAAAAGTGGTGTTCTATATATAGGTCAGTAGGATAATATGGGTAATATTTTGTTGCAGACAGTTAACTGCGCACGAGATCTTGGATGCATTAGAAACCGCTTCTGAAGATGAAGGTGGTACCAAAGGAAGGTGGTAGCTGTATGTATTCAACTGTCTCTCTCTAGTGAACCCTGTTTGCCTCACTGATACAAACTTTGGTGAGAAGGGCAATGTGACGATGAAAAACTTGGAGCATTTTGCTGCAGCCTGCTGAAACCAAGACGATGATTCCAGTAGTAATATGGAAAAGAAACCTACAACTAGTCGACCTTAACGCAAAAAAACTACTTATGGGACGATAAAAAAGGACTTAGAGGAAATATAGACCTACCTTCAATAAATTTCCCTGAACTTCAAGGAGCACCAAGAAAAACTTCCAATTGAATGGTTCAAAAACTTAATCGATCTCGGAGAGCAATCAGCATGCTATCCAAAAAAATTGCTAGGAGGTATGACTGCTGAAGAAATGAAATGCTTCATTGGGATTTTATTAGTAGGTGGCTCCGACTCAGAACTCCCAAGTGTACTGGGAAAACTCCCCTGACACCAAGAATGAGCTTATTTTTTCAGCCACATCAAGGGATCGGCTTGATTTTATTTTTCGCCACCTTCATGACAATGATAAGCTTGATTCCCAAGTTTACGAAAATATGTGTTATATGAAGTTTATAACAGAACTGAATAAGATGTTGTTAGAGTTTGCTCCAGTTGAAGAATTTTATAGCGTGGATGAAGCCATGATCGTGGCATTAACTTCGTTTTGGTGTGGTAAACATAAAACTACTTTTTTCTCATTTACAAATATTTTTTTCTATTTTTGTATTCTTTTAATAAATAAAGAACTTTCATTTACTTTACATTGTTATTTCACCTAACTTACTACCCTTCATCCTACTGTCCTATATATAGGACGGCCATTTCCTTGAAAGCCTTCAGGCCGATATTTTTTATTTTATTTTTTGTATTCATTTTAGGGATAGCTTAATTCAGTAAAACAATTTATTATAGAAATATCGCGAAAAAATAATTTCAGGCTTATCTGGGTTAAGGTGTTACAAATGTCGCAGTCATCTGGTTGATTTGGTCTGTCATCTGAGTGGCTGCTCTCAATTGACAGAATAGCCCGTTAATTGAACGCCGGCATACAGTGAAGTGGCTACTACTAGCCAGGTTGTTGAATGTAACATTCAAGCACTTGGCTGAACGGTACTTAGCTTAGATTATTTTACTTAAAAAAGGGAAAAAACCTATTATTTATGATTCCATTTATTTAATGAAGTAATTAGTAAACAATATTTCTTGCAGAATGGCGAAGTTACTATCGGAGCGAGGGACGGCGCTGCCCATGTGCTGCGCTGCCTCAAGGTCTGGTACGACCTGCCTGCGGACGTTCTCATCAGCGCCATCAACTTGTTTGATCGGTCAGTACCACGTACAGTACCAAACGACAATGTATACATACATATGCCATTATCAAACCTCAAGTTCTACTTACTATATATGTAGTAGAGGAGACGTGGAAGATTGATCTTCACCGATCTGATAACTCGATGAGACATATTTTTTATCCAAATTAATTTACTAGCCTTTCGCCAGCGGCTTCGCCCGCCCGTTTTATAGGTTCCCGTAGGATAAAAACCATCCTATGTCCTTTCCAAAGGTCCACTCTATCTGTGTTCCAAATTTCATTAAAATTGGTTCAGTAGTTTAAGCGTGAAAGCGTAGCAGACAGAGTTACTTTCGAATTTATAATATTAGTACCTATAGATATAGATAAACATATATGCCTATGATAACTTGCCTATCGAAAAGAGTTCAAAGCTATTTTTAATTTAATAAATTTTAATAAATTTTCTTTCATATCTTCACCCTTGTGACAACCGAATGAGTTTTATCTCAATTAATAGTTTTTAACACACAGAATTTGCTTAGGTGAGCTTGCCTACTTATTTCCGTGCATGGCTACCTGGCAAGTAGATGTGAACAGTTAAGTCTATATAGGTACCTAGGCAAACAACATAGATACCTAGGCATATTCTGTGTAGTCCCTGTAGCTTCGGGATTAAGAATAGAGCTACGGTATCACCTGCCTGATCGTAAGAGGCGACTAAAAGGGGGCTTCCGGGGATGGGGACGGTGAGAGTGGGAGCTTGACCCGTCCAGGTGGGCTTGACCCCGGGAGGGACAGCGGAGTATGCGTGGCCGCATGCCGCCGTGAACACCTGAAGGTGCAGGAGAGCACATCTGCTCTTCCGAAGATGGGCCCGTACTGGGGCGCCGCGCGTGGATGACACCGGTGCGTTCCTATGGAGATCCCGGAGTCCTCACAAACGCAGAGGCAGGCCACCGAGGGGGTTTTAGTGCGGTCAAATCCCACATAACCCGGTATCCTCTCCCAAGGTGTCTGGTACCTTTTGAAGGTTTCCCCCCGATACAAAAAAAAGGCATATTCTGTGTGTTAAAAACTATCAATTGAGATAAAACTTCCCTCCTCAGGTTCTGGTAGACCTAATATATTGATGTTGAGCGTAATCGTTGTGCCTGCAGGTTCCTGACGAAGATGAAGGTGCGTCCGTGCCACGTGCCGTGCATCACGGTGTCCTGCATGAACATCGCGCTGCAGGAGCACGCCGAGCGCGAGGGCCGGCCCTCCAGGGTCTCCGTCGAGGAGCTGGGTGGGTAGCGGTTCTAATATTAAATATAAGTATTATTGTAGGTGGTAGAACTATTGTGGTTCGTCCGGGGAAGTACCACCGCTGCGTCCACTTCTGCCGTGAACCAATTCTATTGTGTTTCGGTGGAAAGGTGCAGATGCCGGTCATACTTACATGAGGCGACCACCAGCCTCCGGAGTAGCAGCGCAACTGCATACGACCTCAGACAAGACTTACCTATGCTTGCTTGAGGTTGTATGTAGATGTCCATGGGCTGCAGCGACCACTTAACACCACGTGGCCTGCATGCTCGTCTGCTACTCCATTGAAATAAAATAAAAAAACATAATGATATATACTAGCTGATTCCGCGAACTCCGTACCATCTACTAATATGGCTATTTAAAAATAGGGGTTGATGGTAGAAGGGTAGCTGTTGGGTCATGCGCTACTCTATTTACATAAAAATAATATTTGATTGTTTGCGTGGTTATGAAGAGCGCATGCCTCGGCGCCTAGCGTAGAACGCAAGCGGTCTATGTAGCTAAGCCAAACGGGCGCGGTCGGGTGTGACATGGGCAACCGCTAGTGGCAAAAAATTTCATACGCATTCCGTGCTTCGCAGAGCTCGTGAAGACGTCGGTTGATAACAGGCGTTAAACCTTGTTGGATGCCTAATGGACGGTTTGAAAACATCTGGCAGTGGGTTGGCCACTAATCTGCATCTCTGGCAACTTGCATTGGTGTAGCGTGGCGGAGTAAGCTGCATGCCTCCCCAATAAGGGGGTGAGACCCGTGGCCAGCAGTGGGACGCAAAAAGGGTTGGAGCCAATAGAGATTTACGAGTCAGTTTATAATAACAGCGCCCTGTGTGTTCCCAGTGTCGATCTCGCAGTCGGCGTGCACGGCGGGCGACGTGGCGCGCATGTCGCGCGTCATCGCCGACAAGCTGGCGCTGGCGCAGCGCGGCGCCGCCACCGCGCTGCACTGGCTGCGCCTCTTCCGCGCCGTGCTGCTGGCGCTGGCCGCCGAGCTGCGCCTGCGCGCGCCGCTGCCGCTGCTGCCGGTCAGTACCCTGTGGCGACGTAGCGCTGTCCGCTGTCCGCCGGGAGAACTGGTGTTCTCACCTTCACCCCCTTTTTTTTTTTTTTTTGTTTCGGGGGGGAAACCTTCAAAAGGTACCCAGCACCTTGGGAGAGGACACCGGGTTATGTGGGATTTTAACCTCACTAAAACCCCCTCGGTGGCCTTCCTCTGCGTTTGGGGAGGACTCCGGGATCTCCCATGGAACGCACCGGTGTCCTCCATACGCGACGGATACACTCTAGCATCACTTCACCGGCTCGTCAATCTCATCGCAGCACAACTTAATTTAGCATTCGCAATGTTAATGCTACGCCCTAGCAGAGTTCATGCTGTACTTAGCATTCGCAATGTTAATGCTGCTGCATAGATCTAAATAAAAACTTAATTGGCTACTGCAATAGTATTCTGGCAAATCCACTGTCACAAGAAGCAAAACAGTTATATAATTTAGTAAATAGTCGTAGCATAAGATGTTTTGTATGTAATATTTTGTGTTTTTTACCAGGGCGATATATTCGCGACTGCGACAAAGCCCTTTAAATAAATTAAAAAAAAATGTTAATGCTACGCCCTAGCAGAGATCATGCTGTACTACTATGTAAACTGTACCATCTTTGTGTATGATGTGCATGAAGCAATAAATTATTATGAATTATAACGCTGCCTAAACTTGATCCAACGTCAGTATTCTTTCGACGGTCAAATGTTCTCACTAGCGCCATCTACTTGGTTGATCCATCCATCTTCTGCTGGACATAGGCTGGGTCACAGAACATTATAAAGAGGTTAGAATGAGGTGTGGGCGAGGCAGACACGCCAAGGATATGAGCAACGCTCATATCTTCACAAAAACAAGCGATCGCGCTGCGATATGCGTGCTTGTATGCGTGCTTGGGTGTGATTCCTTTATTTGAAATCGCTTGTTTATGCGGCGCTAAGATTGGCTAGATTTACAATTGTAAATATATGCGTAACATTCATATTTATTTAAGTACAGATCTGATGTAGTAGAGGTGAAAGGTGGGGCTGGAATGACAACACCAGTTTTTATACGAACGACGCATTATTGCCATTCTACCTCTTAATATGTTCTGTGGGCTGGGTATTAAATTGAATCGATTACTGATATCACACTCTGCATACCACACAGTGTTTAGAAATAACGAACTCCTAGTATATAAGACCTCTTTGTAAACCTTAATTGGACCTATTTATGCAAACCGGAACCAACCCACAAATGATGATGATGATGATAGTTTTGAGAAAAAGCTGTTTAATATATTAGACAACTGATGTTTTGCCGATTGGTAAACATGTCATGAAAATGTTTTGTTCTGTCAAAATTGACAGATCATTTTGATCTTTACAGGGTCGATAGAAGGTGCAATTTTAAGCTTTTCTGTATATTTAACTCAATTTCGGCATGAATGTGGATTGGTTCCGGTTTGCGAAAATAGGTCCAATTCTAATGCAAATAAATGATTAAATAAGGGATTAATATTCGTCACTCCTTACGATCCTGCGCCCTCTGAATCCAGCGGCTACCCGCTGTCAAATGTATTCAAATCGACCGAAAGGCCTACGGCAAGGTTTAACCGCAGCCATCAGTCGATAACAACTGGAACAGACATTCTAAAGTTCCGTCCGAAGCACGAAAACGCACATGAAATTTGCCGGTCACCCATCTTACGATTCGACCGCGTCCCCGTTTCTACGCTAATCGCTGAGTCGTACGCGCTTACTATCACTAGTAATTTAAGTAAAGACCTCGTGCTAGTAATTTAAGTAAATGAAAGACCTCGTTGCTAAATAAATTTTATTAACAACTTAACTTTTGTTAACAGGAGACTGAGCTGGTGAATCTACTGGAGATTGCCGTGTGCGACGCGAGCTGCGTGAACGCGCGTACCAGTGAATTGGCGCTAGTGCTCGTTTATCATCAGTTAGGTAAGAGAATTGACTTGTTTTTTACCCTTTTTTTAATTAAATGGCGTAGCAGACGAATATGCCACGCGGTGTTAGTAATTGTTGCAGCAGCAGACGTTGGACTTCTACACAAAGCCTCAAGCAAGCCTAATGCCCGCTCCACACGTAACGAGAAATCGTTCGGTTTCAGACTATACGGATAAATCGAACGCCCCCTAGTACCTCCACTCGCTACCGATATCTGCGTCGATAGTCAGTTTTCCGCAGAAGTTAACATAACAATAAACATATCATCCACGATAGAAAATGATGCCGCACTTGCGTTGTTGGGCCTACTTATGTGCTTAAAGAAAAAAAGTCGAGGAGCATACATATTATTGCATAGAGGCGTGATACGCACGTCCAAACACAAGCGGGGTCTGAGACGAACTGCCGAACATACCTTAAATGAGATTTGCTACTGTTGCCGACGAACGATTAATTGCAACGATTTACCATCCATACGTGCGATAGGCGTGGGTGCGTTACATGTGGGGCGGGCGTAAGTTTTGTCTGTGGGGTCGCATTCAGTTGAGTTGCTACTCCGAAGGCTGGTTGTCGCCCCAAGAAAGATGGCCGGCAACTGCACCTTTTCACTGAACCACAATAGAAATGCTTCGGAGCAATGCAGCGGCGGTACTAGTCTAACCAGCGTTCGCGCGTTGTTTGTTTGTTTTTTGAAGCGCGTGGAACCGCGAAACGTCAAGATTTGACATTTGTAGGTGCGAAAATTACGGTAGTTTTAAACCGCTCATAATGCTCTCAAATTCTGAAATAATTGGTTAAATACATACTAAAATTAACTAACCATGAATAACACATCTCTGCCAATCGTCCCCTACTCTGTATACATAATTTAAAAAAAACCGTATGACTTTTATCACTTATACATATGTAGGATTACCAACATTTTTTTTACAAAAATTTAAGTATATTTAGGTCTGAGAAGGATAATAAACAGTATTTTACAAAAATGAACAGTATTTAATTTTTTAAAGACATATTTTTAGTGCTTCTCGCGCAACTTATCAATTTAGTCATTTTTAAAATCTTCATAAACTATAACAAAAACTGTAATTAAAATAAATAAGCTCCTTTTTTATTTGAAGCTAATATTAGGTAGTATTTGACAGATTCGTTCTGAAACGCACGATTGTGACTGCGCTGCACTAACTCAGTGTTTGTCTGAGATGTTGATACTGAAAACAGTATTTTGTATACTTTATTTTTGTTCAACAGTAAAAAGTATAATGTAGTGAAAAAAACTGTTTTTAGCAGTATGGTTGGCAACCCTACTTATATGTTTGGTATGTTTCCAGAGCAACAGCTGGTGGCGTGGAGCCGCATGCCCGGCGAAGCGGTGCCGGCGGACGCCTACTGTCTGTACGACTACGCGCTGCAGCTGCAGGCCTTTTGTCATGTCAGTACTTTGTAGCTTGTATATACATGACGATCCGCGTGGTGCATTGGTTATCATGTCTCACTGCCAATCGAGCGGTCCCGGGTTCGATTCCCCGGCGAAATAGAAATTTGAATGATGAGTTTAAATTTCTGTTCTCGGTGTGGGTGTTTGTATTCTTGTCTTTGTATGTGTCTATGGTACCCACGACACAGGGTATTCATTACCTTACTGTGGGGCTATGAGTGTGTAACGTTTATATACACACTATTTTAACCGATTTGTAACCGATCTACGCAGTTAAGCCGAACGAGCGCGATCAGGTGTAAGATGGGTGACCGCTAGTGGCTAAAACATTCAGATGCGTCTGCAATGTTTGCATGTTTCGGAGGGTACGTAAAGCCGTTGGTCCCGGTTGTTAAATCCTGGAGAGGAACATGCTCAGCAGTGGGATGTAAAAAAAGTTGCAGCCATACTATTTCAAGTGGAAGGGGTGTTATGGCTTGTGTGATGTTGGTTTGGTGTTTTTATTTTATTTGTAAGGAGTAGCAGATGAGCATACAGGCCACGTGGTGTTGAGTGGTCGCTGCAGCCCATGGACATTTGCACACAACTTCAAGCAAGCATAGGTAGGTTTTGTTTGAGATCGTATGCAGTTGCGTTGCTACTGCGGAGGCTGGTGGTCGCCTCATGTAAGTGTTGGTTGTTGGTTTGAATTTTCGTTATATTAATAGCAAAAGATTGAGACGTGGTCCTTTACAGTTAGCCGTTTTCATAAGCTCAAGGTTGCTCAGCGAGCGATGGAGAGGGCTATGCTTGGTATTTCTCTACGCGACAGAATCCGTAGCGATGAAATCCATAGACGAACAAAAGTTACCGACATAGCTCTTAAAATTAGCAAGTGCTGAAGTGGCAATGGACAGACCATATAGTTAGAAGAACCGACAACCGATGGGGAAGAAAGGTTCTTGAATGGCGACCACGTCTCGGCAAAAGGAGTACAGGCCGCCCTCCAACCAGGTGGACTGGTAACCTGAAGAAGACAGCGGGTAGTCGCTGGATTCAGAAGGCCCAGGACCGGGAGGAGTGGCGAATGTTAGGGGAGGTCTATGTCCAGCAGTGGACTATAAAAGGCTGATGGATGGATGAATAGCAAAAGAACATAAATATTTTGATTGGCTGCAACCCTTTTTGCGTCCCACTGCTGGGCATCTGGGCAGCTGGGTCTCTCCCCATAATTTGGGAGGCTTGGAGCTTACTCCACCACGCTGCTCCAATGCGGGTTGGTGGAGATATTTAGATTATTTCTGATGAATGTTTGTTTAATCGAAGTCAGCTTAAGTGGCTTACTATTCGTCAGAGGCGTAACTCTAGAATTCTCTTGGTCCTGTATTCAATTTTACATGATCCAACTTCTCCACATTATCTAAAGGAAAACTTTCAGTACCTCTGTTCATCTCATAACAGAGGGCTCCGTTCTACTAATAATCTTAAACTTTATACGCCTCCTCACAATAGTGATTTCTTTCGTTACTCATATAATGTTCAGGCTATACTACTCTGGAACGCCCTGCCCGAAAATATTAGAAAGGCACCAACAAAGTGTGCTTTCAAGAAGTTGCTACGCAAACACTTGTTATCAAGTAATGCATGAGTCCCTACAAGCTTCTGAGTTCACATTATAATGTATGTCACGTATAATATATTTATGTATATGTATAGACATACGTATTTATGTATGTAGTATATATGTATGTAAGTATGTATGTATGTATTATAAATATGTATCTATTGATTATATTGTTTATATTATTATAGAGTATATAAATAATCTCTGGCAATATAATAAAATACTTGTTATCGTGCATAAAGTCGCTGTTCTCCGTCCACCTACCTAAAGTTCTCTCCAACACCCAGGGTTGACTGGCAGAGAATGCCATTAGGCATTAAGTCTACCTTGTAACCCCTAGTTTAAGGTGGTTCTAAATTATAAATAAATAAATAAATGTGTGCAGATGTCGGAGGCGTCGTTGGTGTCGACGGGAGAACGCGTGCGCGCGGTGTTAGCGCGGTACGAGGCGCGGCAGGCGGCGCCGCAGCGCCAGCGCCTCGTGTGGCGCCTCTCCGAGCGCACCCTCAAGGTAACCGCTTTTGACGACCTGCGTGGCGCAATGGTTACCATGCCGGAGTGCCAATCGAAGGGTCCCGGGTTCGATTCCCGGCGAAACTGAAATTTGAATGATGAGTTTAAATTTCTGTTCTCGGTCTGGGTCTGGGTGTTTGTGTTTCTGTCTTTGTGTGTGTCCATGGTACCCACGACACAGGGTATATCTACCCTACTGTGGGGCTATGAGTGTGAAGCGTTATTTATTTATTTATTTATAACTGCTGCCGGAATCCGGTCTTGGACTACCAAGTCAATTGAGATACTTTTAATGAGCTGTCAAAACGTCACATCCCCATACATTTTGTATGAGAAAATTATAAGTGACGTCACTTATCATGTATAGTCAATTGACATTATTATTGATTTCAGTGGTAATAAAAATCATGTATAAAAAAGAATTAACAATTATATTGCTTTCCAAGCGTGATTTAGTTCAACCTTTTTAAGGTGAGGATTTTGAATTTTTTTGTGCATAGTGTCCAAGACCCTATACGATGCTCTACTCGCTATCAGTCCGGCGCCGCCGCAGCCTTCAATAGGCATGATGACACTATTAAAGAATCAGAGAATAAATGGTTTTACAGAAAAATATATGCTAAAAAAGTTCTAAAATATGATCTCGTTTTAATATAAACATTAAGATTAATAACATTTTCAATAAAATGAAGGTATTAAATACAGCAATCGGCCATGCTACCTAAAACGCCAATCAAAAGGAATGACGTCTATTTTAAGTACAGATGTAACGAAGGTGAACGGTGGGGCTTGATCGGCGACACCTTTCTTTATACGAACGGCGCATTATTGCCGTTCTACCTCTTAATATGTTCTTGGGGTCACTAAAAAATTTGAGGAAAGAGGTGTCCCAAATTGGCTTGTTTAACCATTTTGGAGGGGGTCATGTCCCCTGTGACTCCCCTGGGACCGCGCCTGCTATCAGTAATAATATTAGTAGTTTTGAAGTGATACTTCCAATGCGACTTCCATCAAGAAGCGAGAGTGAATGCGTGGCACTCGAACGCATGCGCGTAGTGTACCGGCAGGCCGGCGCGAGCGTGAGCAACGAGTAGCGTCCAACCAGAAAGATACACAAAGGTACAAAGTAGGAGAGAATTTCACAAAAAAACAATTTCAACCCCTTCCTATTTTCATTCTTCGCAGCCCACCCACTTGAAATTTGAAGGCGGTTAAGGAACAGACAAGAGAAGAGAAATAGATATAAGTAATATAAGTGATAAAATTGTATGTAGATGAATAAAATAGACAAAGTAATAAATATTGCATATCATTGATAATTATTGTCCACAGGTTCTGCGTCCGACGGACCGACTGACATCTTTACTGCCCACCATCGAGGAGCAACACCTCGCCGTCGACGCCTCGCCCGCCAGGAACAGGTAAGCTTCGTTAGAGGATATTTTTTATTTTTATTTATTTATTTCTGTGAAAGACCTTAAAATAAGAGTCACAAAGGGTAAAACTTAATGCCAATTGGCATTGTCTACCAGTCCACCCTGGGTGATGTTGAGAATGCGAGGTAGGCTTTAGTAGTCAACAGGCTATTACAAAGAAAAAATGTTTTGAATTTATAATAAAGTCATAAACATACAATGTATACTTATATACTTTATCAATACATATAAATATATATATATACATATAAAATACATACATATACTATAATATATATACATACATACATATATAAATACATAATACGTATAATAAGATACAGATAGGTGATGACTCTTAATGACACACTATTAAGTGGTAGTAGTGATACTCAACAAATACTCTCTGACCAATTTTTTGAAGCTCAAAAAAAATCCTATACTAGATATGAACGACGAAATAGAAAATTGAACATTAGACTGAGGGCCTCTTTCACCACCTTCAAGTATAACAGGTACGCTAATTGTCAGTTAAATTCACCGATAACTTTAATTTCAATTTCACGATGTTCGAGTAGCACTAATCATAATAATATGTTGATATTCTAATCATATGATTTTGCTAGGTGATAGTACTATTATGGTTCGCCCGGGGAAGTACCACCGCTGCACCCACTTCTGTCCTGAACCAATTCTATTGTGTTTCGGTGGAAAGGTCCAGTTGCCGGCCACACTTACATGAGGCGACCACCAGCCTCCGGAGTAGCAGCGCAACTGCATATGACCTCAGACAAGACTTACCTATGCTTGCTTAAGGTTGTAGGTAGATGTCCATGGACTGCAGCAACCACTTAAAATCACATGGCCTGCATGCTCGTCTGCTATTCCATTCAAATAAAAAGAAGATAAACTGACCCATACTCATAGCTTCTACTTTTCAATTAACTTTACTGGGGACTTACTAATCTACATATTACTTTGAGGAGAGCAATACAGGATTGGACGTTACTTTCATGTTTGTACAAAATCTTATTGAAGCTTCGCTAAACCCAGCTGTTTCTTTTCTTACTAAAATTCTTCGTGATTTGGATATAGGCGATGATAGGACTATTAATATTTTATCGATAAAGTACTTTAGACAGTAATTTATCCAGTTTTAAACAGTCTGTTACCCAGTTGTTAACGAACGCATTTTCGAAAAAAAGGATAGCATGTTTTTATTAGTAAGTAGTGACAAGGAGAAAAATATTTCAAGGGGAATTTATGAGAACAACTATTACATACAACGTACATCTTTTTTTGACATCAGTGCATTAAATAGTCTGCCACGCAAAGTGTTTTTTCGAGTAGGGAGACTCAGATAATTTCGAGGGAGAATCAGATAATTTCGAGAGAGAATCAGATAATTTCGAGAGAGAATCAGATAATTTCGAGGGAGAATCAGATAATTTCGAGAGAGAATCAGATAATTTCGAGCGAGAATCGGATAATTTCGAGCGAGAATCAGATAATTTCGAGAGAGAATCAGATAATTTCGAGAGAGAATCAGATAATTTCGAGAGAGAATCATTATAGATTAGGCACAGTTGCTTTGGATAGACATGAGACCGTGACAGACTTAGGAGTCATAGTGCGGTCAAACTTAACCTTTACTGACCATATCTATGATATCACTACCAGAGCTTACAAATCACTTGGATTTGTGTTACGCCAAGCTAGAGACCTTGAAAGTGTCGCTCCAATTAAATTGTTATATAACAGCTTCGTAAGAAGTATATTAGAAAGCAATTCAGTTATCTGGAGTCCACATGAAGTGAAATATAAACTCATGGTGGAGAAACTCCAAAAGAAATTCTTAAGGTGGCTTTATTTTAAACAGTATGGCTATTCTGTGGGGTATCCAAATATATATCCAACCTTATTCTTGCAAGGAATGTTGGGCTATGACTCACTGGAAGTCAGGCGAGAACTAGCCCTCATGAAATATTTTTATCTTTTGGTTAGGGGGGATATATGCAACCCTTCAGTGCTAGAGTTAATATCGCTGAATGTCACAAAGACAAGCGTCAGACATCGCCAACGAAAATTGTTTTTCGTGCCAGTATCTAGGACGGTTTCGTTTCGTGAGTCGCCATTTGTTCGCGCCTTAACCTTGCTCAATGGTGTGCTGGCTTGGGATCCAACCCTAGACTTGTTTTCTTCTACGCCTGCTGTGTTTCGCAGAGTTGCAGAAAGATATGTACAATCTCGTTCAACTATGTAAGCGTATTGGATTTAATTCTGTAATGTTTATATAGTTGTGTAAATAAGTAAATAAATAAATAAATAAATAATTTCGAGGGAGAATCGGATAATTTCGAGAGAGAATCAGATAATTTCGAGGGAGAATCGGATAATTTCGTTTTCTATATTATAACTTGTTAAACGGCACAGGAAATCCTTATGTCAGCAATAGTGAAGTAACCCTCTTTATTAACTCAGTCAATCAAATTCCAGATCAGGCAGCGAAAGCAGCGAAAGCGAGGACACAGCCGACTGGCCGCGGAGCCCCGTCCTGCCCGTGTACTGCCACAACTGAAGCCCTGCACTGGGAACAACACCACCGTTGGGATAACATTAGAAATTGCCTCTCAAGATAACTCGGAACAAGGAGATTGGAGGTATTAGAAACACTATTGTAAGGCAGCCCGCAGACAATTCCATCATGAAGACAGATCATTGGAAGGAGACTTGTTTGTTATTTGAATGCATGAAGAAATTTAGGTAAATTTGCTTAGTCAGATTCATGGTTCGATATATTCAGGAACATCAACTGTTATGTTATCAAACTGACAATAGCATTGACTTTTGGCCGTTTTGAGACTTCATATAAGAAAAAAAGAAGTTCTGCCTGGTCTGTCTACTTGTAACAGATTATTGGTTTCTATTTAAGAAGCGAATGGTAGCTTGTTTTTTATATATTGAACATTTGAATATCTTACTAATTGTCTGTTGGGTCGGTGAGTGCAAGGTTGTCTTAGAAACTGTTGGGGTTCCCAGTGTGGTCTACAATTCTGTATCGTTTATATACATTTGGCAATTATTTTCGATAATAATGCATGGTTATTTGTATATGATATGTATGTATTTAAAATTTACCGTACTTTCATACTATGTGTGACTTTTTCAAAGAATTCCAGTTTTTCCGTTGTAATTGACATTGAAATCTTGTAATATTTTTTTTTCAATTATTCGTTAATATTTGTGACTTTTGGAAGTGCCTTGATTTTCGTTATTGAAAATTTTTGTTGACATATGTTTATGTTACTATTATAATAACTTGAATGAGCGAAAAAGTCGCATGTAAGGCAGGATATGAATAAAAACAGACGATGACGAAAAATTTGATCCAGTTGTATGGTGTAATGTTCGAGTATTATTTTGAATAGTTTTAAAACTTGTTCGAAGACAACTTTTTGGCCCTATTTTGTTAGTGTCATATTAACTTGTGTAAGTCGCGTCGCCATGCCAATTTTTCAAGGACTTTTTGTGCTTTAGACGTAAAAGGTGTGTCTGACATATAAGGCGACCATTTTTTCTCAGGGATTGGTTTGTTTTTTTTTTTACGACTTGCCGTTAACCAAGTTTTTTTCTCGATATTTAAACTCATAGGAATGGAAAAGTTGTTTTCGAGTTAGTTATTGTATGTAAGAATATGTACTAAAAATATGGTTGTAACAGTTGATATCCACAAGAAATACGATAAAATTTGCATTTCGAATTAAAAGGTATGATAAAAATATGCATTTTTTATTTATTTTCCTTGCATTTTTTCAATTATTGTCATACTGCAATATTCTGATTTCAATAGAAAAAAATTAAGTCCGAATAACTTGTAGCAGTTTTATTAAAATTGGTTCATTCGAGACCAAATCATATTGAAATTACAATTATTTTAGACCTATATTACTCATTTAGCACCACTATACATCTTTAGTGCATATTCTTACGTTTAATAGTTATAATGCTGTGATGGTGTGTGCATAGTAAAAAATGAAACTATTGAAAAAAAAAGTTATTCCATATTTTTTAGATTGTAAGTTTATAATGTAACAAAGTCTTTGGTTTATGGAGTGCTGTGAGATAGTTTGCGAACAAAAAATGCAGATAAAAATTGGGTTTGGAATTTTAGAAAAAAATATTTATGTATTGTAAAAAAAGTCAGGTTAGTCACTAATATTTTTTTTAAAATTTTATTATACACAGTTAGGTAAAAACTACTTTGCAAAAATCCGCAATCAGATGGTGTATACTTTTTTCATGCAATAGCACCTCCCTCCCTCCCACATAGGACACATGCAACAACAAAAAATATACACCAAAATAAATTAATAGATACCTTAATATTACATATATCTTTATTATTATATTGTATTACATTTTTAAATAGATATAGATAAATAATAACGAAGGTTATCTCATAGCATTCCGTAAACAGCTTGCGAGTGAAATCGTTAGCTTCGAGTAAAAAAGAGGATTCCACCGAATTTTAGATATATTGTCCCCTCCTTTAAATATATTTTTAATATTATTATATATTTTCATATTATTCAAGGCAATCTATATTATTATAACGACGTCAGAGATTGTAAGTCTTACCCTTATCAGTTTAAAAAATATTTTTTCACTATCATTCAATATTACTAATAATATATAATTGCTTTGAATAAACATTATACTACCTAACCTTTATTAATGTATATTTCCCATTTATTATTTTGACTAACTCTTAATTTTTCGGGGTTTAAAAATTCATTGCTATTAAAAATTATTTCTTTTGTAAAAAAATCTAAAAAAAAACTGTAATTTCGGCAATATTTGTCACTTTTAATTTTCGTAGTTAACTGTAATTATTATAAATATTTCTTAATATTTAGGCGTAAATGTTTATTATTATATAAATGACAAAAAAAATATACAAATCTTGAAAAATCAGAAAAAAATGATCTCAACTTATGTATGTATGTGTATGTGAGTGAAGCGAAAACAAAAGTGTATAAAAAAGAAAATTTGATTATTGCAATATAAAAATGTGTGTGTTGAGAGATTTCAATCGATATTATATACTAGATCGCTATAAAATACATTAATATCCGAATCTTTGGAATGCTTTATACAAACTTTGTAATAACATGTTATTTCGTATATAATAAAGGTTGAAGTCTCTATGAAAGCTATTTTGTCTGTCTTGAGATATGTCAAATCTTTTTTATCATAAAAATAGCTAGGAAAATTGCAAATATTTCAAAAGTTGCCAGCAATATGTATATATAATATTTATTATTGTATTTTGTGCAAAACTGATTGAGATTTCTCAAGGCATATATATTTTTTTAATATAATGATAACATTAATTTCAAAAGTGTTGCCATTCGATTAAAAAAACTTTAGTGTGTGTATGTTTTGCATTTTTTTTTTCACCTCTTACAAATGTTTACACTTTTAAAAAATTGTGTTCATAGTAAGTCTTATAGTAAAGGCGGTCTTCATATTAGGGACGAGAATTTTTATATTTCTAGCCAAATATTACCTTCTTTAACAAGTAGACACTTCGTTGAATTGAGTTTTGGGTGAAATACAATATCCCCAGTCAAAATATTTATGTATTACTGTCTTGATTTCACTTTAAAATATAGTTAAATATGACGTCATTCAAACTCAATTTTTACAAAGTGTTGAGACATTTATATCAGACGAGTCAAGGAAGTTAGTAGCCAATTAAATTATAGAATTAAACTATAGATTACAGTTTTATCACTGAACTGATTTTGGGCGGTCGATAATCTTACAACGTGAATGTTTTTCTTTTCATTTTTAATTATGGCATCGCAAACTCTGCATATTGCCAGCATCAAGTATAATTATTGCACCACTTAGTAGTCATAAAAAATCAGTAAGTCGTCAGGTATCAGTCAGTATCGACAGTCAGATGTTCAAGTAAAGTGATGGCTACTTTACGAGAACGTGTCCGATGGAGTTTTGGAGGTAAGCCGAAAAAACATGTTTTCGCACTGTTATTTTATTTCACAAACACTCGTGCACTGTCATTAACCTATATCGAACAAAATTCCATCAACTTTATCCGATATAACTCAAAAATACACTAAGAGAATGAAAATAAAACAAGAGCACAACTTGTCCCTTCAGACTTCCCGCAACTCAACGTGAATGTTTTATGACGTCAGAATACGTTATTAAATGTGTGTCAAAATACCTGTAAACCAACGCCTGAATTTAGTTTCAGTGTGAAACTGTTTACTAGTAATAATAGCCAAATGCCGCGCAGCACTAAAAGTAAGGTTATTCTTCTTGTATTCAGCAAAAACCTTTTTTTTTCTATTTACCAATTGATTGGAACTTTTTTTTTAATTCTCGATGTCAAAAGATCGCTGCCAAGTTTTCATTTAAAATTGAGGATGTTTTCATTCAAACTTTAATACAAAAGAAAATACTTTATTGTTGACTGTTTACATACATACAGTTAGATGTTTAAAATTATTATAAGAGTTTAAACAGTCTACCATGCTCTGGCATACAATATTGTATTACTAATTAAAATTAATGCAACTAAAATAATTTTATTTTAAGATCCGCTAAGAATATTCTTAACGGATCATCGGTCGTCAAGCCAATAGGTCGAATAACTGTATTTTTAGTACTGTTTTGTAACATACATATTATGCCTTAATTAAACATAAATGTACATTAGCTCTGTGATAATAATCTTATTGATAATATTGTTTGTCTGTTACATATTTTAAGACCCATTTTGAAGCACACATGCTAATTCGTGTTTTTTATATATTTCATCAAATAAATAATTACCTCTAATGATATGTAATGCAAAAATGAGTTTCGGTATTGTTCTCTGATAAATTTTGATTTTTAATCATATTTGGCTGAATGTTTACGACTTTTTGCTACAAAAGTCCTATGTAAAAAAAGTTCACCAATTAATGTTTATCTGTGGACCACAGATTGTGCATTTTAATTTCCCGCTATTTTGTTTTTTTTTTTAATTAAATAGTAACACTGATTGGTTTTGGCTAAAAATCTTGTCAGTTATCCTTTTATGAATGAAAATAATATCGAACGCTCAATTTTTGTAATAATATTATAAATAAGATGTATCACTCGAGATTTTTATAAACAAAAAAAAAATTGTACAGATACTTCAACTCAGTTGTGCGCGCGGCGCTATGTGTGGGTAAACCTGTATATACACAGTGACTTTGTGTGCGTGACAAGAGGTACAGTGAAGTTGCTCGGACGATCACGGCCGCGTCACTGTCACACAAATTAAAGCTGCTTAATTACTAGCCCACGCACACATAGGGCCGCGCGCACAACTGAGTTGAAGTATCTGTAACCGCATTTTCTTAATAGCTCAATAGTTTTGAATGTAGCAAAATGTATCTAAATAGAGATTTCCATATTAGAGATTATAAAATGTTAAATTATGAAAAATAAATATTGCTGTGTTGTTTTGTTACACGAAATTCTCGTCTTTCAGAGATAATATAACTTGATATCGTAAATTGTTATTATTGCCAACTACAAACCTGTCAACAATAGTTTCGTAGTTCAAACTAAATTTTGTTATTTAACATTTTATATTATAAACTATGTGGGAGTCATCACAACTTATCAAATCTTTTGAATTTAATCAGAATCAAGTAATTTTTGCAAGCTACCATATTGTATATGAGAATAAATTAAAAGTAATTTTTGAGTACATTTTTCAAACACGTAGTTAAAATTCATTTTTTAATCTGCATTTAAAATTTAGATGTGTGGTTGTGGTCTTTGTGAGGTGTATTGAAGTTAGTTTTGTTGGCAGTTTTATTAAAGGATAATAAAATTCAATGTAGTATTAGTGTTGTATGTGAGTGTAAATAGTTAACTCATAGATTTATAATATATTCGAATTCATTTTCAAGGGAAATTGATGGTGCAATAAAATTCTGAAAGGTTGCTATAACAGTTATTTTGGTTGTTTGAGAACAATAGTAACTTCAGTACATTGTGTTCCATCTGTGTGATTTGTACATGCCGGTTGCGGCGAAAAATATCTGAGGTCTCGAATCAGAGAATAAAAAGTTGCAACTCTTTTTATGTGTTTTATTTTTAACTTACCTCTGTAGTATTACCATAGATTTATTATGACTTACGTCAAGAAGTATATATAAAAAATTACGGGTTGCACTCCGGGAGTGCCGGCAGAAGTGAAAACTTGATTATTAACGTTGTGCATTTTTGATTTATTGGAATAGTTAGGGAATAATTTGAACGAATTGCTTTTAGTATCAATTTAAAAGTACTATTATTTATGTCGTAGAATACAATATTTATTTATTGCGCTATCGTACACAATTTTAACATTACAATTTATATTTTATTTTCTAATTATTTTCAATAATTTTTTTCATACTTTGAAAAAAAAAATTTTAACCCATTTTTTATGAAAATAGATTTTTTAATTAATCGAAATACAATCGATTAAAAATAAACAATCGATTGTTCGATTTCGATGTTACAACACTATTCTCCAACCGTCTTACGGTTTTTCAATCAGCACGCGTGACCTGACGCGAGTTTCACAGTTTTTACCCATCCCACAAAAGTGCTCAACGCCGCTAAAGAAGTTTTCACTTCAAAAATGAGTATTACTGACTGTAGTACTACTGTAGTATGTAGTGATTGCATATTTGGTTTCAAAAGCCATAGTGTAAAATTTGACATATTTTACAAAATTTACAACCAAAATCGGGGTAAAACATAAGTATGGAATTTACAAAGACAACAGCAGGAGGTAGCATTTACTTTTTCGCTTGGGCGATCTTTTGGGTTTCTAGAACCCCTGAATTTAGTCCATCAATCATGGGCAGCTGCCCCGTGTGAAAAATATAAAAATTCACAAAAAAAATGTCGAATGAGTTGTAAAAAGTAGTAATAATAGTATGTGTGCACACATATTTACAAAATCGGCCTCACATTGTTCGCAGACTTCCATGTATACTTTTTTATTTGATTTGCGTGTACGCCTGTAGAATACACATGCACGAAGAGCTCTTTATTTGTGACAAATTCAATTTTTGAAAATTTGTATTTTTAATTTTCACGTAATCGCGGTTATTTCAAAAATCAATATCGTAGCGCCTATAAATTCTGTTTTTTAGTAAAGACGTCATTTCTACATTAGGGGCCTCTTTCACCACCTTCAGTAAAGTGACAAGTACGCTAATTGTCGGTTAAAGTCAACCATAACTTCAATTTCACGATGTTCGTTGATAAACTGTCCCGCACTCATAGCTTTTACTTGCCAATTAACTTTACTTGAGACGTAACTACACGTTACTTGGAGATGGTAAACGAGGCCCTAGGACTGAAGATGGCGGTCTAATTCAAACGGGCAGGCCTAAGTTTTTGAGGTATTAAAAAATAGCAAAACAGAAGAATAGGGACAATAATAAGAGGGTAAAATTTATTCGGTTAAAAAATCTATACTCTAAGTCTATACAAATAAATAAAATAAAGTAAGTATGTAACATTAAAATAACCATATGAATGTATATACAGTACATAATAATATACCAAAAAATTTTTTTTACAATTTTTGTCTTTCTGTCTGTTCCGGCTAATCTCTGAAACGGCTAGACCGATTTTAACGGAACTTTCACTGACAGGTAGCTGATGTAGTGAGGAATAACTAACCATATGAATGTATGTATATACAGTACATAATAATATACCAAAAAATTTTTTTTACAATTTTTGTCTTTCTGTCTGTTCCGGCTAATCTCTGAAACGGCTAGACCGATTTTAACGGGACTCTCACTGGTAGGTAGTTGATATAGTGAGGAGTAACTTAGGCTACTTTTAATTTTGAAAAATTCTACAACTAAAGTCCACTCGGACGACGTCGCAGGCGGCCGCTACTCTCATAATATATAAAACAACTATCTGTGTGTAAAAAAGCATGATATGCAATTCAAAGTGCACAAGAGTGTTTTCTATTCACCACTATAACATTTCACACTCATAGCCCCGCAGTAGGGTAGATATACCCTGTGTCGTGGGTACCATGGACACATACAAAGGCAAAAACACAAACACCCAGACCGACAACAGAAACTTAAACTCATCATTAAAATTTCTGTTTCGCCGGGAATCGAACCCGGGAGCCTCCGATTGGCAGTCCGGCATGATAACCATTGCGCCACACGGGTCGTCATTGTAAGGATTGTGAGAAATTCATTTTAGGTCCTTCCTATAGTGGCATATAAATAAAAAACAGACTCATAATAACAAAATTATTTATTGTCATTTCTTACGTACTACATTCTGCTTAAATTGTTACAAAAATACTTTCGCATCCTGACATCATAATGATAAATTCCAACAGTTTATCAAAAATATAACATTTACATACTTCAGAGATCTAAGTTTTAAGTTGCCTGAAGGCTGAAGTAACTTCTTGGTCAAAGTGTTAATTCTCGAAGTAATAACAAATCGAAGTGTATTATTTTTCAGATCCTACTGTACTAAGCGAGTAGTACGGTAGACTAAAAAATATACACGAAGTATCGAATAATTTTGATAAGTTTGCTTGTCGATTGTCATATAAAAAGGTTTTAAATATTTTTCTAATCTTTCTATATGGATTGAAATTAGAAATGAGACAATGAAAATTTTAAAATCATTGTCAAATACAGCTCAAAATATTCATAACAATAAAAGGATACATAGGCGGCAATTGACAAAGTATTATTTTTATAGGATAAGTGACTCTGGCCATAAACGGAAATATTCTAACCTCTTTTCTAATAGTAGGGGAACCCAAGAGGGGATTTTCGGATTTACTCGAGCGCGTCAGATTAAGATATGCAGTACACCTTGCATCCTGTTGAGTACTGCCACGATTAATATGTACCTTCTATATATGTACCGTATTTTTTTATCTTACTTCCGAATGTCAAAATGGTCAGATTAGAATACCTCGTTATCGTTGAACCATGACTTTTAAAATAATAATTCGATCTCTCCCCAAAATGCCAAGAGTGCTCTTATTTATTTCGCTGTTTTGTATACATTCATACTAGTATCATCAGATTACTGAAATATGACTAACCATGCATTTAATTTATTCTACTATTGATCGATAATTGTCGTTTCGTATACCTGTACTTTTCGTATAAAATTTTTGAAAAGCTGTAGGGGCTCTCCCCACCGGTTAAACGGAAAACGTAATATACTCTTTTAATCTTTCTACCACCCAACCTATAAAATGCACAAGGTCCTGATGACGCTCGAGTAAATCCTCAATTAGCCTCGCGGGCTCCCCTATTATGACATTTTTCATTTTAAATGACCAATAACATCTCATTACGACAAAACTTGAACTGGCCATTTTATTCATTTCATAAATTGCTTAAAAATACATTAAATTCTATCAAACTATAAAATATTGGTAATTTATTTACAAAAATGAAGTATGAAATCAAAAAAATCAGTTTCAACATATACATAATAAGAATTGATAAAAATATTTTTAGACAACGCAAAAAAATGGCGGGATATGATTACATATAAAAATCTCATTATTTCGTACTTTTAACAATTAAAAATCTTAATAATAGGCTAAAACTAACGCAGATCAACCTTAATTATGAGTATTTCTCAAAAAAACTGTACATCATCGAAAAAAAAAGTGTGCCTCGAAATAGTTTAAAATCTTCATGTCTTTTAATTAACTATACAAAAAAATAACTACGTAACTTTGTAGAATAAATATTAGTCTTTAAAATAAGTAAGAATTTACAGTTAATATAGTATTATTTACCAAATATTTGGATTTTAAAAAAAAATACGTTTTTTACCTTTCATACAAATATCAAATTGCCACCCTACCTCCTTCGTGGGTTTATACTTCATAAAATGCTATACGAAACGTAATTATTGTGGATTTTTGTATATTATCGGTCTACATTAATTGTAGTATCCATATCAAAGTGCTTTTCTATGGGGTTTCATAATGAATTAATAATTTAATGCAATAAATCAAAATGAGTCGTATTCATTTACTTTTTAGTTACTACTCTTTAGTTACGTTTTATTTCAACCGCCACATAATTTTTGCACGCATCCGTTATTTTCTTACATGGGCATCACTATCGTCTTTCTGATTGGTTGTTGGTCTGACGTCTCCGCCATGACATTTGTTGTGAAATCAGTAAAAACGAGTGATGTTTAGTGGGACTACTATTTCGAGACAGGAATGTTCCCCGTATGTTTTGCAAGTTAGAGCAGAATAGATACAGGTTTCAACGGTCATTTCTACGGTAAAATAAGGCGGCAACGATCGACCAGCAGCTGGCATCCGACAGATGGGCGCGGTTAAAAATCGACCATGTCATGGTCGATTGACAGCCAAGGGGATAGGTTTTTTTTATAAAACGGTAAGTCTTTATTTTTTCATCTTTTGTAATACGTTAGATACAAACATATGATAAGTTTATATAATAGCAGTATCAGCTTTTATCAAACCATTGACTTTTTAGAACCCCGTTTTGTCTAATTTTTATTACAATTTCGTAACATTTTTAATGAAATTTGTTATGTAACGAAAAAGTACAGTATAAGGCTGAGTGTATACCTACAATTACAACCTGATTAGGCATATTCACTGCCAAATTTTCTGATGCGGTGTTGTCACAAAAAATGTCATCAAAAAGCTTATTGTATACCTAACGCATATATACATATATGCTCACGCCATTATCCCAGCTATTGGTATACCTAAAGCCATTTTGAATAAAATATTTTCATCTTCTTTGGTTAAGTTTTTTAATTTTTAAGCATTTAACAATACAAATACTTGTAAAATATGTATGTATAGTGTATATTATGTATGTATATGTAAAGTGTGTATGTGTTATAATAATAGAAGATACTCTCTACAGCATTGCTTTTTTTAGGAATGCCTCCAAAATCCAAAGCCGGAAGGCGAAAAGCTTACCTACAGAGAAAGACTAAAGAAGGAAATCCAAATTAATATGAGAAAATCAGTGTTAAACATTTGTTAAAAGTTAAAGAAAATATCAGAAAGAAAAACGAAATAACTTACAGAAGTAACTAAAAATAACACGGAACATCAAAATATAAATAATGAAAATCTCATACAAAGTGAAGATACTCACAAAGACAAGGCAAAATATGTTGATTGACTATTCTTAAAGACGAAAAACTGAAAAAAATACATACGAAAAAGAAAGTGGTTTGTAAGGGACAAACCTCTATCGCTAAATAAATATATTATATTCACGCGCCAAAGCAAATAGAATAGCCAAAGTCAGAAATACTTGTGTTACTTAATTTTTTTAACCTTCTTTAATTTGATTGTAATAGATAAATAAATGAATACTTCCTTGTTTTATTATAAACCCCATACAATAGGTGTAACAAAATACAAGTATTTGGGTCATAAGTTTATGTATGTATGTACAATAAATAAAATATAAAAGGATACATATAAAAAAAACCAGGAATATTAATCAGATTAAATAAATTATAATTTTGCCATTGTACAACAAGCTTTATTTTACTATTTAGTTACATCTAAATACTATTTCGTAACAATATTTCGTTACTACCATTTCGATACGTACATTTATTTTGAGAAATACTCTTATATTTTCCTGGGAATAGTACCATTTGATTATAAAAATATTTTTCTTTACTGTAGAGACATTTACATAATGTTTTTTTTAAATATTTTTAAGACCATTTTTATCATTGGAAATTTATCAAAAATCAATTTGATTTTTTAGTATAAAATAGTGTAAATGTATTAAAATAGCGTAAAAGAAGTAATTTTTTGCATTTGAAATCCTCCAAAATGAATTTTATAAAATAACTAAAAAAATTAAAGTATCTATGTCGAAGACAAAATTAGTCATTTTATTAAAAGAACTACTACTATGTTAAAGTACTACAGTTAAAGAGATGTTTTAAATCGTATAAGAAACTTTATTAATAATTAAAATAACATTATCCTTAAGATTTTTTGTCTTATCTG
This sequence comes from Pyrgus malvae, assembly GCA_911387765.1. NCBI lineage: Eukaryota > Metazoa > Arthropoda > Insecta > Lepidoptera > Hesperiidae > Pyrgus > Pyrgus malvae. The sequence continues at coordinate 5,735,761 of OU426976.1, read as the reverse complement.
GACTGTTTTTAAAAGATTTCTGGAATTGGAAGCACGTTTATACACAAAAACCGCTAATAATAAAGTTTTTTTTTTTAATTTCAACATTGGCAACGCAAACTCTGTGCATATTGCCAGCGTCAAGTATTATTTTTGCACCACTTAGCAGTCATAGAAAAAATCAGTAAGTCGTCTATGACGTTATAGTCAGTCAGATGTTCAAGTAAAGTGATGGCTACTTTACCAGAACGTGTCCGATGGAGTTTTGGAGGCAAGCTGAAAAAACATGTTTTATATATATATTTTAATTCAGAACACTCGTGCACTGTCATTAACCTATACAGGCGCGGTCGCAGCCTTCAATATGGGGGGGGGGGGGGTCGCCAAAAAATTTTGGGGGAAGAGGTGTCCCAAATAGGCTTGTTTCGCCTTCCGTCTACGCATGACTGATGGATTTTGGGATGTCCCCTGTGACCCCCCGGGACCGCGCCTGAACCTATATCGAACAAAATGCCATCAACTTTATCCGATATACCAATAATACACGAAGAAAGTAAAAATAAAACAAGAGCACAATATGTCTTTTTTGACTTCCCGCCAAAAACCGGATGTCACTTTTTGACAGCTTATTAAAAGTATCTTTTTTGATTTGGTCTCCTACTAGATTGCGTATTAATTATATTTTGTATCAAATGATGTATTTTTGCAATGTAATGGTGACTTATTTCTAATTTCCGTGAGACATCAATGAAAAAGTAGAGATTTTCCAATGTATTTATTCGATTTTTTTCTCTCCTCTCCTCAACGGCATTTCTGGAGGAACTCCAAGACCTCCACGGGATAGTTGGTTCTGGTAGGCGATCGGGCAGCCGTTCGGGCGTACTCCAGTGGTGACAAGAGACTGGAAAAAAATATAAAATTCAGTGTCGCTGGTTTATTTAAAGGATTTTCGAAAAAACTGTTGATCGGTAAACCATTCTGATGCGGTACAGTAGAATCCGATTTTTATGACTCCACCTATATTGAACAACAGCCTTTTATGACGTTATTACACAGCGAAGTTTACACATAAAATTCTTTGTAATATAATCGGATATAATGACTTCGCTTAGTATGACAAATTTTTAATAAATTTAAGTCCGTTTATAGCTAAGAGCATCAAGGCATGACAGGTATGACACCCGTCAGAGAAGTGGCCTTTACGGGCGAACCCCTCGTCCCAACGTGCATGCACAATGTGCCTTCTAGTTGTATACAACTAGTGTGTCTGTGTGTGTCGGTGTCAGTATTGTCGGTGCATAGAAAATGACGTTGTTAATTGAAATTGACATCTTTAGAAATGTATATGTCTATAGTGATGAAAGAATATTTGTGAATGTGTGACAAAATTAAAATGTGTGCGTTCTTTCCCCGCACCAGATTTGGCACAAAAATTATGTATCGAGTCGAGCCGCTATGCCGTCTCTACTGAAGGGTTTTTTTTATTTGGTTGTATTACAAAAGCTCCTCTGGCGTGACCAGAGTCCTTGGTTGCTATAACATAATATCTGTAATTATTTTAACTAACAATAAATTCCTAACAATATGAATATGACTGTAACAAATCCCCAATAATTATAGTGCATAATAATATAACAATAAAATTCTAAATTTTACATCCTACATGTCACAAAATTTCTAAAATCCTTTATCTATAATTTTATTTTGTAATGTGAATGTGTGTCACTTATTTTATATATATATATATATATATAGATCATGAACAGGGAGCCATTATTCCTTGCAGCTTAATAAGTTATCATTTTCATTCCGTTTATAGCCACTTCACTGTACTACCGTTTCCTCGGCACACTTTGTCTGTAACGATTTGACAGAAAGTTACGAATACTGGTCTGATTTTTTTATCATGCAGCAGTGTCCGAAGATTGTCTGCATTCACAATAACGTTAGTTTTATTTTCAAGATCTAATCGTTGTGATGCAAATCTTGGACACTTTGTCAATATATGCAATACGTCCTCCACTATACCATTCTCACAGACGCACCACGGAGTGCCGCGCAGCTTCATCCTGTGCAGGTACTGGCCGAACCCACCATGTCCCGTCAAGACTTGGGTCAGTAATTTGTCCGGCCAATACCTACGTGCATGTTCATATGCAGTGGAGCCATCAGGCAGGAAACGGAGTATGATTTTGTTTTGGTTCTGTGATATGTATAAGTCATTCCATTTCCGCAACGTTTGCTGCCTGATGACTCCCCTCACATGTGACAATGGGTAGAGCTTATAATCAGCTGCGGTTCTCTTGTGCAAGGCAGCATGTTTGGCCAGTTCGTCAGCTCTTTCGTTGCCTGGTGTTCCCACATGTGCCCGCAGCCAGAACAGCTTTACATCTACACCTCTTGACAGTAACCTCGCTATATTATCCCTGATTCTGAAAGCGAGTGGATGCAGTGAGGTGTGATCCACGATGATGTCTAAAGCTGATCGACTATCAGATAAGATGTTTATACTATAAGTTTCCTTGAACCTCTCTGCTAATTCACTCGCCCCCAGAATGGCCAGCAGCTCCGCCTGAAAGACAGTACAGAAGGACTCTAATTTGTACATTTTACTCTTGATCTCAGCTCCGTCCCTCCACACTGTCAAAGCGGCACCGACTTTTCCGTCTATTTTGCTGCCATCAGTGTAAACGCAAAGCCCGACCACACCGTGGTCGCTTGGATCGTCAAGAAATTCGTAACTTATTGTAGTCAATTGAGATGGATGCGGTGTTTCAAGGAACGGTATTTTGCTCTCATATTTGAGATCGTCAGATTCTGGGTGAAGTGGCTTACCTCTTTTGACCTCGTACACCTGGGCTGCTTCCTGCACTCTCATATATAGGGGCAGTAAGCCGGCGATTGCCAGGCTCGCCGTAAGGGAGACTGTTCTGTAGCCTTTACATATTTTTAAGGCAAAGCCTCTCTGCAGCGAGCCCAACCATCTGCGCACCATAACCAGGTCTACTGCCCCTACCCAAACACTCGCCGCATACAAAACGATGGGCTCGATAACAGCAATATAAATCGTTTTGATAATTTTTGAGTTCAAGCCCCATGTGACTTTTGCGGCTCGAGCTAGTTGATAATAAACTGCTGTTGCTTTTTGTATGATTGCTTTCACATGAGGCTTAAAACTCAATTTATTATCTATAATAACACCTAATAGGCGGAGCTCTGGTACTACCTCTATAACCACACCATTCATTCTGACTACAGGGATGTGAATATTCCGTTTCCTCGTAAACAAAACAGCTTTTGTTTTTTGAGCAGCAAAGTTAAGTTTGTTCTTAACACCCCATGTACTTACTAGTCCCATCGCTTTGCATGCTGCTCTTTCAATTTCCTCAGTTGTATCACCCGGTAAGATTAGTGTAAGATCATCTGCAAATGCTTGACTGTATATTCCTTCGTCTTCAAGTCCGGTCAGCAGAGGATCTATTATTAAGTTCCAGAAAGTAGGCCCCGCAATCGATCCCTGTACACAGCCTCTCGTGCTCGGTACTACGAGTTCTTGCCCCAAATACCGAATAATATTGAAGCGTTCATTGAGGTACGATATAACGAGGCCAAAGAGGTTTTGCGGACATCCCTTCTCACGAAGCCCCCGCTTTATTGCCGGCCACCACGCATTATCAAAGGCTCCCTCTATGTCGAGCGAAATCATCAATATAGATTTTCTATTATCTAGTCCTGCTTTAATTGTAGTCACAGCGTCATAGAGAGAGTCTTCAGTACTACGCTGAGGCATGAAACCGTATTGTCGTGAGCTTAGCGTGCGAAAGAGATGCCAGCGTATCCTGCTGACCATCATCCTCTCAAGCAGCTTGCCAAGCATTGCTAGCAAACCTATCGGGCGATACGACCGAGGATTACTCTTATCTTTTTGTGCCGGCAGAAGTGAAAACTTGAACATTAACGTTGTGCATTTTTACCAACATCCAAAAGGAGGAGGTACTGTATTCGGCTGTATGTATTTTTTTTGATGTTTTGGAATTGTTAGGGAATAATTTTCGCACGAATTGCTTTCATTCTCAGTATAATTTTTCATCAAGTATTTTTAGTAGGTTTTCATCTAGCATTTTTATAAAGTACTCACTCATTTTCTTTCACTATTTCTTCGTCACTTTTTTCATTAATAGATGCACTTTGTTCAATTTCCATATTTTAAATACTTAATATAAACGAATTTTACAAGTATAGACGGTCGAGCCGTCAGCTGTCACCCCTCCGTCTTACGAATATTCGATCAGGCCACGTGTCCTGACGCGAGTTTAACATTTTTTACCCATCCCAAAAAAGTGCACAACGCCGCTAAAGAAGTTTTCACTTCAAAAAATAAATTTGAACTTACCCCCGGTTCCGGTAGTGTGCGAGCCGTTTCCACTCCTTGCGTCCAACGTGGTGGAACAGCTGCATCACCAGCGCCAGGTCGCAGCTGCCGGAGTTCACCGCCAGGTGCACTGAGCTCTCCCCGCCTTTGCGGTCCTGGAGGTAAAGAAACATTGAGTTATTGGTAGGTGGTACAACTATTATGGTTCGCCCGGGTAAGTACCACCGCTGCACCCACTTCTGCCGTGAACCAATTCTATTGTGTTTGGAAAGGTGCAGTTGCCGGCCACACTTACATGAGGCGACCACCAGCCTCCGGAGTAGCAGCGCAACTGCATACGACCTCATACAAGACTTACCTATGCTTGCTTGAGGTTGTGTGTGGATGTCCATGGGCTGCAGCGACCACTTAACACCACGTGGTCTGCATGCTCGTCTGCTACTCCATTCAAATAAAAAAAAGCGACCGATGCGATGGTGTGGTATCAATACCGGCAAAAATAAAGTATATTTCTATTGGTTGCAACCCTTTCTACGTCCCACTGCTGGATACTTGTCTCGCCCCCTTATCGGGGAGGCCTGGAGCTTACTCCACCACGCTGCTCCAATGCGGGTTGGTGGAGATGCGGGTTAGTGGCCAACCCGCTGTCGGATGTTTTCAAACCGCCCATAAGGCCTCCGACAAGGTTTAACGACTGTTATCTATCGACAACAACCGGGACCGACGGCTTAACGTGCCCTCCGAAGCACGGAAGCGCGCTTCAAATTTTTGCCACTAGCGGTCACCCATCTCAAACCCGACCGCGCCCGTTTAGCTTAGTTGCATAGATCGCTTTCGTTCTACGCTAACCACCGAGCCATGCACGCATATTTCTATACATATTTTCAACTCTTATAATAGTGTTATGTTAGTTTTCATATCACATGCATTGAAACAGCGAGTTTTGATCTCTGTTTTGCCAGTCGAAATAAGACAATTTCAAACCGATGCGAATGTGTCAGTCAGAAACAACGTTGTTTCTACCCGGCACCTTCATTTATTTATTATTTACGTCTTTATTTAAAGTCTGTCAGAATCGCATTGACAACTGTCGTCAAATCGTTGTCAAAAGATATTGCTGCGCTATTTGTCTGAAATAGTCTTACTTCGACTGGCTACAGAAATCAAAACTCGTTGTTTCATTACATGTGATATGAAAAATATAGTGTGTGGCTCGGGATGAAACAAAGACGATTTCAGACCAGAGCGATCACCTCTCGCCCTCGTCAGAAATCGTCTTGTTTCACCCCTTGCCACACAATATACTATTATAAGTTTATTAAAAAAATATAGATAGATACATCAAACAATGTTTGATGCATAAAAGTCTATTGAATAAATTCATGAAAATAAATGTTTATATTATAATACATTTATTTTCGACTATTTTTTTTTTACTTATTCCAATATTGTGATTATTTACATCAAAACAAAAAACATATAAAACTGCCAATCTCGCGAGATCTCGAGATTGTCGAGATATCTTATAATAATCATATATTTTTTTCCTTTTCAAATATTGTGATTATTTAAAAAAAAAAAACATACAAAAGTGCCAATCTCACGAGATCTAGAAATTGTCGAGATCTCCTGGTATCGCTATTCATAAACTCGCGGGATCTCCCCAATCTCGCGAGATTTGCATTCCCTAGTAGCGTGTTGTCGTATAACGTCCACCAGTGGAACTTTGGCAAAAGGAGATCTCCCGCCGGGCGAGGTGGTCATGCCCGGGGAGCGGCCGCGCTCCAACTGACTCAATTCGGGGCTTGTATGGTCGAAAATTCAGGAAACTTCGGCAGAAATACCCGTGGCCAGAGCTTCAAATACCGCAATAAAATCATAACGTTATTATCTACTTATGGGCACAAGTATCGTTATAAAAAACATAACGTTTTACAACTAAACGTTATTTACACATCAAAATAACGCTATATCAGTAAACGCTATTTAGAAAATGTCGATATAAATAACGTTATATTTATGGGGAATAATAATTATCAAATGCAGCGTGCTGACAACGCGGCAATATCGCTTAGCAATAACGATATTATAACGTTATTTTATTTCGATATTGATATTTCATAACGTTATTCTTTTAATACCGCTATTCGTCTTTTCGATAGTAATGTCAAAATAATAACGAAACGAAATACATATAACATTATATTTTGATATTTTTTACAACGTTATGTAGGTCTGAAGAGAGAACGCACCCATCGCCACAGGTCGGCGCCGCCGTGCTCCAGCAGCGCGTGCACGCAGAGCGCGCGGGGGCTGCACGCGCTGTGCGCGGTGCACGCCAGGTGCAGCGGCAGGAAACCTGCAACATTTTTTTTCTTCAAAGACAAAGACAAATGATTTATTTACACAAATATGGGTATTACAAAAGTTGTTTTATACATTTAATAATCCGCCATATTTACCTCAATAAGGTATGCAAATATTATATTATATTATTAATAAATAACTATCTATTAATAAATAACTATTAATAAATAACTATCGACTAAAATCTAGCTTAGAAATTTTAATTTATTTAAGTATTAAATTAACTAATCATCATATTATTGATTTATATTTATCCCATATTTGCGGTCAATGATAGCATCGCAAACTGTGCATATTGCCAGAGTCAAATATTTTTTTTGCCTGTTTAAATGACAATGGACGAAGTAATCTATACTAATATTATAAAGAAGAAAGTTTTGTATTTTTTTATGTTTGTAATGAATAAACTCAAAAACTACTGTTCCGATTTCAAAACTTCTTTCACCATTAGAAAGCTATGTTCACCCTGAGTAACATAAGCTACTTTTTACCGCGAGAAATTACGTCATTCCTACGTGAAAACGGGTAATAAGGTCAACACGGTTGAAGCAACTGGCTAAACGCCTATGATTTTAATATAGCAATGAAGCCTGGAATAGCAAATAGGCTATTTTATATCCTACGGAGACCCATTAACCGGGTCCACGCGGGCGAAGCCGCTGGCGAAAGGCTAGTATGTAATAGATAAATTCAATAGGTCGCCAGTACTCAGTCAGTCAGACAATCAAATAAAGCGATGGCTTCTTTACCAGAACGTGACCAATGGAATTTTGGTAGCAAGCAGAAAAAACATATTTTAGCACTATTATGCCTCGTTCACCATCACCAAGTAAAGTATTGATTAGTTACATCCCAAGTAAAGTTAATTGGCAAGTAAAAGCTATGAGTACAGGTCGGTTTATCGTATGATTAATGCTACTCGAACATCGTAAAATTGAAATTGAAGTTACAGGTGACCTTAACCGTCAATTAGCGTACTTGTCACTTTACTAGATGGTGGTGAGAGGCCCTAAAAGTAATAAGTGGTCACTCACCATCGCTATTGTGATGGTCGTTCAGAGAGAGGTACATTCCCGGCGTCTTACCCTACCAGTACACTGAGCGCTATAGAACACACGTCGCCAAGGCGTATAGGGATATAGGGATGGAAGGGATAGATATCCAACTAAAACGATGTTTATACTGCTGTGATGGTCACTCACCATCGCTGTTGTAGTGGTGGATATCGAAGGGATATCCCCTCCCCTCCCCAATAATCTTTGGCACGTCGCCAAGGCATACACAAGCGTCAAGCCTGGATGTTGTACGGCTAAAAATAAGGGTCTATATTCATAGCGATAATCCCTAATTTCATTGGGTATATAATATGTAAGTAAGTATATATATGTATTATTTATATAAGTATGTATGTATAAATGTATATATGTAGGTCAAAATGTATGTGTGTGTGTTTGTATGTATGTATGTATATTATCCATTTGTACTTGCATTTAACTTGTAATTTATTTGTGCACGCTCTACCTTGAGCTTAACCCATTTCCAGTCCTAGGGCTACTGGAAGAGATTTCCAATGAAAATAAGTACCTAATACCTTTGTACAAACTTTCTTGTGTATTCTTTTCTTTTGTATTTTTCTTTCAACTTGTGTGTACATAAATGAATAAATAAATAAATAAGCGGTCACTCACCATCGCTATTATGGTGGTGGATGTCGAAGAGAGGCGCCTCTCCGACGTCCTTCCTCACGAGTTCGCTGAGCGCGTCGGCGCACACGTCGCCGAGACGTACACAAGCGTGGAGCAGGTTGTCCCCTTGGGCATCCAACTGGAAACAACCATTTATGAATAGTGTTTCAATTCGGTCATAAAGTCATAACATAAGGTGCTAATTTAGTATAACACAAAAAATATATCGCCTCTTTACAAGAATAACGTGACATCTCATAAAAACTGTTTTTTTTATTATTTGATATTCAAAACCGCGATGTTGAATTTTATTTTCTACAAAAACGCGGTATTTTAAAAGTGAATATTTGAGGAGCTATGAGTGAAAGAAACGACACCACCATGACAAATGGCGTTATCACGTTGTCTCTTTCGGTGTGGCGCACGACTTCAACAACGTTACGCGTTAGTTTGCCCCTCACGCGCAACGAGTGAAGTGCTCCTGCTTTTCACAAAAAACTTGGCATCACGAGTACGCCTCGTTTTTAGTGCAAAGGTATGTTTCTTGTTATTATTTACTTTTACTTAAAAAATGTGAATAAGTTAGTTAACTCGTTTTTGTTGTAAAACTCGTGAGTATTGAGAATGAGATAATGAATATTGTCACATTATTAATGAAAAAGTTATAAGTTTTCTTTGTGACATCTTTGAATGTAACCATGTTGTTGATGAATCGTTTTCAAATACTTTGGGTTATTTTATTTTTCATCATTATTTTTGAAAGCCTTTAAGTTTGCGTTTATACTATGCTAAAATGTTACATTATACATGCTAAAATAAAGTAACTTTTACGAATTAGTTTTTCAGATAGCATCACGATCTAGGATATTAGTTCAATTAACTACAGGTGTTAAATAGTATATTTTTCATATCACATGTAATAAAACAACGAGTTTTAATTTCTGTAGTCAGTCGAAGTTAGACTATTTCCGATGACTATTTCAGACAAATAGCGCAGTAATATCTTTTGATAACGATTTGACGACGTTGTCAACGCGATTCTGACAGACTTGAAATAAAGACATAAATAATAAACAAATGAAGGTGCCGGGTAGAAACAACGTTGTTTCTCCCCTAGGGCAGAAACAACGTTGTTTCTGACTGACACATTCGCATTGGTTTGAAATTGTCTTGTTTCGACTGGCAAAACAGAAATCAAAACTCGTTGTTTCATTACATGTAATATGAAAAATAATTTAAGTGTACAACTAAGTGATTCAAACTCTCAGATAGATATTTTAACGCAAGACGAGAATGAAAATGCCAAAAGCTCGACCAATACATTGCAGACATCAACAGAAGGTATTTTTTACTGATATATATATTTTTTTCTAGTTATGTTCCTATAATTTCATTATTTTAATCCTCTTTGTGGACAAAGACATCGCAGTAGATTTTATTCGACCTCGTAGTAATTCGACTAGTAGCAGCGGTTCCTCTAGTTTTAACAGTTCTTCGAGTTCTAGCAGCTCTTCAAGCAGTGGTCCATCTATGTATCAAGGTAAGACAATTATATGGAGACAATTATATTATTAAATGCAGAGGGATATAAATTATTTACTCGTAACATCTAAACAGAAGTAAAGATGTTAAACAGAACTTTAGATTTTAGGAGTATATAATTTATAAAAAATAAGAAAAACGTTACACACTCATAACCCCACAGTAAGGTAGTTAATTCTCCGTGTCGTGGGTACCTTGGACACATACAAAGACAGAAACACAAACACCTGGACCGAGAACAGAAATTGAAACTCATCATTCAAATTTCTGTTTCGCCGTCCGGCATGGTAACCATTGTGCCACGCGGGCCTTTGGGTTATATCCCCATATTCTTACAAAATTGAGGGTATTCGAGGGTAATTGATCAAACCCACTTCAAGAAATTGATTGCATTTATATCGTTTCAGACAGCCACGACTTCGTAAAGGATCCTGGTTATGAAATGGGTGGGTTTCATGATCAGGATCCAAAACGTGCCGAGTATTGTAGGTAAGGTATAATATTTCGGATGATCAAAATTTGGCAACATCTAATGGTTTCAATAAACACTGAAAACTATGAGGAACCACTTTCGTCTACAAACGAACATTCTATTGTATTCAATGATCTCGATGTCACAGAGAATAGTGAATCTTCTGCGATTGAAAACGTAAGTAACGGCAATGTTGTAAGTCCAATAGTGTATAATTCTAGTCCTAAAACTGGTAAAAAAAGAAGACTAAATGAAGCAAACTGGAAAGTCAATGTAGCTCAACGACTGAGAAATAGTGAATCTTTTCAATCTATTAAATAAAAATAAAAACATGCCAAGTCGTGAATTGAAACCTTATTGTAAAAACAACGCATCGTTCGGGAAATTACAAAGTGTCTTCTCGTCCAGAATACCTCAGTGCCTGAAGTCGAAAGTTTTCGAGCATTATGTGTTGCCAGTGATGATCTACGGCGTTGAGACATGGTCTTTTACAGTTAGCCTTTTCCACAGGCTCAAGGTCGCTCAGCAAGCGATGGAGTAGGCTATGATAATTTTTCTACGGACAGAATCCGTAACGATTAAATCCGTAGACGAACGAAGGTTACTGACATAGCTCTCAAAATCTGCAGGCTGAAGTGGCAGTGGGCAGGCCACATAGCTAGGAGGACTGACAGCCGGTGGGGAAGAAAGATCCTTGAAAGGCGACCACTTCTCGGCAAAAGGAGCACAGGCCGCCTTCCAAGCAGGTGGACTGACAACCTGAAGAAGATAGCGGGAAACCGCTGGATTCAGAGGGCGCAGGACCGGACGGAGTGGCAAATATTTGGGGAGGCCAGCAGTGGTCGATAAAATGCTGATGTATGCTTGGGACGGATAATAAAGTAATTTTTTAGTTTTACCTTATAATTTTAATTAAAGCGAGTACTAAGTTCTTTGTGATTGATTGATCTCTTGTTGATTATTGTGCCTTAAACTAATTTCATGGTGTAAGTAAGCCATTGTTTTCTTAAATTTGTATTTTTTAAATACAGGATCTTTATTTTGATAGTGTGTTTTATTTAACTTATCACACAGCCTTACACCTACATTTTATCATCTTCAATGTGATATATAAATATGTTACAAGCATTTTGTGACATATTTTCATTAAAAACGTGACATGTGTGTCTGTGTTTTTTTAAATCAATTTTTTTACTTATTTCATTTTGAACTGAGTTTTTTTTTGTCTATTTTCAGAAAGCTCATTAATTACCAAAACAATTTAACTGTTTTCCCACAGTAAAATTATCAATATTTTAGAATTTATCAACGCTTAAATATTTAAAATTGCTCTCGTGTAAAGTTGTGGTTTTAAAAATGTCACGTTATCCTTGTAAAGAGGCGATATATTAATATATATAAGATGATTTTATCGGTATATTGTAATGTTAGGGTCAGGGATTGATAACGTTACCAAATGTATACTAAGAGTATCGTTAAAGTAACGTTATTTTTATTCGTCTCTTTCTTATTATTAGCTTCTTTCTTAAGATGCATTGATTTTTTAAAGTCAATAAATAAATAAATAAATTTGGACAATTCACACAACACCATCTGATTCCAAACTAAGCAGAGCTTGTGCTATGGTAATCAGAAAGCTGATAAACATACTTATATAATTCTAAATACATACTTAAATAGATAAATTAACACCCAGACACAGAACAGATAGTCATGTTCATCACACAAATATTTGTCCTGGGTGGGAATCGAACCCACGACCTCACGCTTCACAGTCGGCTCATCACCCACTACGCCACGGAGGCTGTCAATGGATCAAGGTTTGATATAGCCGTTCCATCATGCGCCGACCCGCGCTACCCACCCCAGCTCCACGAGGGCGCATGAGCTGGTAACAACGCATTAGGTAACAAAAAGAAAGTATCGTTTTTTTTAAATTACTTGATCACGTTACTATATAGATTTTGATACTAAACTAACGTTACTACGTGATATATTTAAAATGTTAACATTGAGTTTTCATTACTTTACGTTATTTTTAACGTTACTTAACGGTACTAATAGTGTGAATTTGGTAACATAACAGCGTAACAAAGACGTGGTTTGGGCTACATTATAGAAGTTTACATACGGATCCCTAACCTTTTTTGAAAATATTCTATTGATCATTTTTGACGACCCGCGTGGCGTAATGGTTACCATGCCGGACTGCCAATCGAAGGGTCCTGGCTTCGATTCTCGGCGAAACTGAAATTTGAATGAGTTTTTTTCTGTTCTCGGTCTGGGTGTTTGTGTTTCTGTCTCTGTGTCTGTCCATGGTACCCACGACCTACCATACTGTTATTTATTCGACGGCCTCCGTGGGTGATGAGCCGACTGCGATGCATGAGGTCGTGGGTTCGATTCCCACCCAGGACAAATATTTGTGTGATGAACATGACTATTTTGATCTGTGTCTGGGTGTTAATTTATCTATTTAAGTATGTATTTACAATTATATAAGTATGTTTATCAGCTTTCTGATTACCATAGTACAAGCTCTGCTTAGTTTGGAATCAGATGGCGTTGTGTGAATTGTCCAAAGATATTTATTTATTTATATATTTATCAGGGATAATGTACGTAAGATTGCAATGGTAAAAGATATTTTCAAAACGGTCCCGCAGTTGCGGAGCCGTAATACAAACAAGCATTGAGCAGCGATGGCCGAGTGGTTAGAAACCGCGGTCATCGACGCGACCGATCCTGGGTTCAAATCCGCGGCGCGCACCTCTGACATAGAAATTTGTTATGTGCGTATTTATCGCTGCTTCACGGTGATGGAAAATATCGTGATATTTAATTGATTACGATGTTCCCCATCGCCGTGCATGCCTGAGAGAAATTCATAATTTCTCGAAAGCATGACGTCCACCAATCCGCACTTGGCCAGCGTGGTGGACTATGGCCTAAATCCCTCTCACTTGTGAGTAGGAGACCTGTGCCCAGCAGTGGGACATAAAAAAAAACAAACAAACAATCAATTCTTACCTCTTTATAATATTTGTATAGATAAGTTATATTTATGTATCGTATCATTTATTTATTGTACTTTATAAATGTAATTATATATTTTTTTTCATTAGTATCTGTTAAGTTCGCTGTCACTCTTCTTTCTCTCGTTACAGCTGCTTTATTAATTTTTGTTTCCCTTTTGTCACCGCCTTCATCGATCTCCCACTACCTTAAGGTTGACTGGTAGAGAATGCTTTGAGCATTAAGTCCGCCTTCTGTCCAATACTTTTGTATGGCGTAAAGTTTAAATAAATAAATAAGTTCATTACAGCGCACGAGTGTTTTGAAAGGAAATAACAGTGCGAAAACATGTTTTTTCCGCTTACCTCCGAATCTCTATTTTTAAAGCAATTTTTGTTTTTAATCTGCTTTGTGTCACAACAGAGAGCTATGTTTTTTATTCAAAACAAAAATTTGCTTGTTTGTTCATTTTAATAACATTTTAATAGCCTTGAAAACATTTTCATGCGCAACAACAAATTTATTTGATCTTTACAGTGACGACCCGCGTTGCGTAATGGTTACCATGCCGGACTGCCAATCGCAGGGACCCAGGTTCGATTCCCGGCGAAGCAGAAGAATGATGAGTTTAAATTTCTGTTCTTGGTCTGGGTGTTTGCGTTTCTGTCTCTGCGTCTGTCCATGGTACCCACGACACAGGGTATATCTACCCTACTGTGGGGCTATGAGTGTGAAACGTTATTTATTTATTTATTCGACAGCCTCCGTGGGCGACGAGCCGACTGCGAAGCATGAGTTCGTGGGTTCGATTCCCACCCAGGACAAATATTTGTGTGATGAACATGACTATTTGGTCTGTGTCTGGGTGTTAATTTATCTATCTATGTATGTATTTAGAATTATATAAGTATGTTTATCAGCTTTCTGATTACCATAGTACAAGCTCTGCTTAGTTTGGAATCAGATGGCGTTGTGTGAATTGTCCAAAGATATTTATTTATTTATATATTTATCAGGGATAATGTACGTAAGATTGCAATGGTAAAAGATATTTTCAAAACGGTCCCGCAGTTGCGGAGCCGTAATACAAACAAGCATTGAGCAGCGATGGCCGAGTGGTTAGAAACCGCGGTCATCGACGCGACCGATCCTGGGTTCAAATCCGCGGCGCGCACCTCTGACAAAGAAATTTGTTATGTGCGTATTTATCGCTGCTCCACGGTGATGGAAAATATCGTGATATTTAATTGATTACGATGTTCCCCATCGCCGTGCATGCCTGAGAGAAATTCATAATTTCTCGAAAGCATGACGTCCACCAATCCGCACGTGGCCAGCGTGGTGGACTATGGCCTAAATCCCTCTCACTTGTGAGTAGGAGACCTGTGCCCAGCAGTGGGACATAAAAAAAACAAACAAACAATCAATTCTTTCCTCTTTATAATATTTGTATAGATAAGTTCATTACATCGCACGAGTGTTTTGAAAGGAAATAACAGTGCGAAAACATGTTTTTTCCGCTTACCTCCGAATCTCTATTTTTAAAGCAATTTTTGTTTTTAATCTGCTTTGTGTCACAACACCTATGTTTTTTATCCAAAACAAAAATTATCTGCTTGTTTGTTCATTTCAATAACAGTTTTATAGCCTTGAAAACATTTTCATGCGCAACAACAAATTTATTTGATCTTTACTATGACGACCCGCGTGGCGTGGTTACCATGCCGGACCGCCAATCGCAGGGTCCCAGGTTCGATTCCCGGCGGAACTGAATTTTGAATAATGAGTTTAAATTTGTGTTCTCGGTCTGGGTTTTTGTGTTTCTGTCTCTGTGTGTGTTATGGTACCCACGACATAGGGTATATGGTACCCACGACACAGCCCTACTGTGGGGCTATGACTGTGAAACGTTATTTATTTATAATACTAGCGGCCGCCCGCGACTTCGTCCGCGTGAACTTTGGTATGAAATTTTTCCTGAATTTTCTTTACTATAAACCTCACGCAGCCCGAGACCTTTCCAACGAATGCAAAACCGTGGAAATCGGTTCGTGCGTTCTGGAGTTATAGCGTCAGGAAGGAAAACCCGACTTATTTTTATATAGTAGATAACGCCAGAAATTTAGGTTTAATTTTAAGTCTTAAAAATATAGTCTTAACTCTACGACTATTTATATGATCTGGTATTATTTAAATAAAAAGTACCACTAGCTTGTTGACTAGTTTCCATGTCAAACTCGTACACCCACGTCTCGTCACCAGAAGCACGCAAGGCTCGGCGGCTAGCGTAGAACGTAAGCAGTCTATGTCGCTAAGCCAAACGGGCGCGGTCGGGTGTGAGATGGGTGACCGCTAGTGGCATAAAAACTCATGCACGTTTCCGTGCTTCGGAGGGCACGTTAAGTCGTCGGTCCCGGTTGTTGTCGATAGATAACAGTCGTTAAACCTTGTCATAGGCCTTATGGGCGGTTTGAAAACATCCAACTGCGGGTTGGCCACTAACCCGCATCTCCAGCAGCCCGCATTGGAGCACCGTGGTGGAGTAAGCTCCAGGCCTCCCCAATAATGGGGAGAGACCCGTGCCCAGCAGTGGGACGCAAAAAGGTTACAGCCACACAGAGACAAAGGTAAAATCATTAACTTTCAGGGATAATGTCGGCTTCTAATTGTAAAATAATTTTTCAAATCGGTCCAGTAGTTTCGGAGCCTATTCAACGCAAACAAATAATCGATACAATACGTGTCACACTCATATCCCCACAGATGGGTAGATATACCTTGTGTCGTGGGTACCATGGACACATACTAAGACAAAAACCCAGACCGAGAACAGAAATTTAAACTAATCATTCAAATTTCTGTTTTGCCGGAAATCGAACCCGTGACCCTCCGATTGGCAGTCCGGCATCGTTACCATTGCGCAACACGGGTCGTCGTATATCGTCGTAGTCGTGATCAAATCTTTCCTGTTTATTATCTTTACATATATAATTCTTCTGTACGTGTGTTGACAGTGAACTCCTCTTATTAATGAATTTTTTGTGTGTGTTCAAGTGGATTCGAGGATGGTTTAGATTCACAATTTGTTCCACTGGAAATTGTTTTTTTATTTTTTATTTATAAGTAGTTTCCCCATATAAATTGTTCCTACCTGTCAAACGTTTGTATTTCGTGCCGTGTCGTTCTAAACTTTAACACAGTCAGAATAAAAGGACAGTTCGTATGTCACTATTTGTTTTATATTTTTGTTTGACAGTAACATGAAATGAAATCTCTTTAAGATAATAAGAAAACAAATCCTCTTTCATTACTTTTAAGACAGGACAACGTCTGCAGGGCCCACTAGTATTAGTATAGATACAGTAGCTTCGTATTAGCGAATGATTTTTTTAAATATATTTAATAGTTTTTTTAGTTTATCATTATCAGTTTTAATAACAAACGTAGAAAATTAAATGTTTTCTTTTCTTAATATTCGTCTCTTCTGATAATAATTTCTTGCATTTTGCGTTACCCAATCAATATCGCGGTCTGTTCCAAAACTAATATTAGTTTTTTCAGCGAGTGCACAAAAACTGAGGAGTTGCGCAAAGTGCTATGCGTCTGTTAAAACAACGTAATAACAAATGGTATTTTCCAGATAAGAAACCAGAATAGTAACGATAAATTAGGTATTTACAATTAATTTGACACTATAAATTAGAAGCGTGCTCGGCGGTTAGCGTATAACGCAATCAATCTATGCAACTAAGCCAAAACGGGCGCGGTCGGGTGTAAGATGGGTGACCACTAGTGGCAAAAAAAATTCATGCACGTTTCCGAAGGGCACGTTAAGCCCTCGTCGATAGAAACAGTCGTAAAACCAAGTCGGAAGCCTTATGGGCGGTTTGAAAACATCCGACAGCGGTTTGGCCACTAACCCGCATCTCCAGCAACCCGCATTGGAGCAGCGTGGTGGAGTAAGCTCCAGGCCTCCTCAATAATGGGGAGAGACCCGTGCCCAGCAGTGGGACGCAAAAAAGGTTGCAGCCAGATTTGAGATGGAGGACCGTGCTTCCGGGACACAGCATGTAGTCTGTACTACAATGCAAATATAAAATAGTAAATAAACATAACGTAAACGTAAAAAACAACAAAGTAAATTGCAAATAAAGACATTTGAATTTGAATGTACAATTTGAACAAATCTGTCACTGCCAACGGACTCAAGTCTCAACTAATCGCGCACAGACTTCAGTTTATAGGCACGTTTTTGTTCACAGCCTTTTTATAGAACAGCAAAAAATTGAACTAGACTAGGAAATACCAAAATATTGCATCAAAAGACAATTGTAAAGGAGCACCGTTACTGTCAATGACTTCAATTTTTACACGCTTTACATTAGCTTCACTTGTATGTTTGTTTGTATGTTTGTAACCGACTCCTTTGGGTGCGATTTTGACCCACTTTAAACGGCCCATCCATCCATCCATCCATCCATCCATCAGCCTTTTATAGTCCACTGCTGGACATAGGCCTCCCCTAACGTTCGCCACTCCTCCCGGTCCTGGGCCTTCTGAATCCAGCGACTACCCGCTGTCTTCTTCAGGTCGTCAGTCCACCTGGTTGGAGGGCGGCCTGTACTCCTTTTAAACTCCTTTCAACGGCCAGATTATAATAAATAAATAAAATTATAAATGTGTCACACTCATAGCCCACAGTAGGGCAGATATACCCTGTGTCGTGGTACCATGGACACATACAAAGACAGAAACACAAACATCCAGACCGAAAACAGAAATTTAAATTCATCATTCAAATTTCTGTTTCGCCGGGAGTCGAACCCGGGACCCTCCGAGTGGCAGTCCAGCATGGTAACCATTGCGCCACACGGGTCGTCAAACTTATTCAAACTTTGATTTATCGAGGACCGATGACAATACACTAATTTGATTAGATTATTCAATTATTCAATTTGCAAAATAAGAGTTATATAATTATATGTATATAATACTATTTATATAATAGTCGATAAGGGCGGAATTGATGTTAAAATTAATTTTAAACCATTATCTTTAGCCTTAAGCTAAAAAAATACACTTATAAATAAACCAAACTAAAAAGTAGAAAATAAATAATTGTTAAAAAAAAACTAAAAAACACGCTTTTATAAGAAAGCTAAGTAAATAATAGAAAATAAATTTTAATTAATTTGAATTAAAAATGCATTTTATTGTTAAAAAAAAGAGTGGCGAAGGCCCCGAGCTACATAATTGAGAAGGCCTCGAAACAAATTTTGTATTTACTCGAGCGTTGTAGTTTAACAAGTTTATTATAATTTTGTTTTACCTGCGGGAAGAGCGAGGTAGGTACTCCAAGATTTTGTAAAGAAGGAGCGGTTAAAATAACAAACTCGGCAAATTGAGGAAGAATAGATTTATTTATTAGATTTTAGTATAGAGGAAGAGGGTGGGTTGGGACACAAAACTGCGAAATAATGAATACATAATCATTTCGACTCTTGGGAGAGTTTGAATTGTTATTTTTTTTAAAGAAATCTTCCAACGACATCGGGATGTTCTAATCCGCTATTTTTTAAAGCTTAGCTAAGATATTACTGCAACCCTTTTTGCGTCCCACTGCTGGGCACGGGTCTCTCCCCATTATTGGGGAGGCCTGGAGCTTACTCCACCACGCTGCTCCAATGCGGGTTGTAAGCTAAGATATAACACTCAAAAACTCCTTTATGACGGCTTTTTGATTGAGGGAATACTTCCTCAACAGTGTGCAAGTTATACCCCATATCTTAATTTAACGCGCTCGGGTAAAATCAAAAATCCCCTCTGGGGCTCCCACACAAACAGGGACATAGTGTCAGAAGTCAGAACATACCTCATCAAAGATGTGAGTGTCCGTTTTGGTCTCCCCTTTGGCCTTGAGAGCGACACGCACGCACTGCACCAGGTACCGCGTCAGGAGAGGCCTCGCGAAGCAGCGGAGGACTGCCAGCTTTATCAGATTTAGTCCTGAAAAATTATATTACATTAGATCCTAAAATTCCAAAAGACGAGGAATATAATAATAATACATAACAACAACGTTTCACACACATAGCCCCACAGTAGGGTAGATATAGCCTGTGTCGTGGGTACCACGGATATACACAAAGACAGAAACACAAACAGACTGAGAACATAAATTTAAACTCATATAAATTTTTGCCTCGCAGGAAATTGAACTCGGGATCCTGCGATCGGCAGTCCGGCATGGTAACCATTGCGCCACACGGGTCGCATGTTCCGCCTATTTATTTATTGGCATTTAGTTTTGTTAACCGACTTCAAAAAAGGAGGAGGTTCTCAATTCAAAAGAATTTTTATGTTTGTTACCTCAGAACTTTCGACTGGGTGAACAGCTTTTGATGATTCTTTTTTATTTGAAAGCTGATACTTCCCGTGTGGTCCCATTTCAATTTGGTCCAATTCTGACAGTACATGAGAAAACCATATAAGTCTTAAATTCGCATTAAGTAGTTGCGCGACAAATGGACGAATAACTCAATATCACGCCAACCGATTTCGATGATGAACATAACCTAACTTACCAAACTTGTCGAAGAACAGCTCGGGGTTCTGGGCCAGCACTTTTTCGCAGATCAACTCGAAGATCGACATTTGCATATCCTCGTTGTCGGTGTGTTGGGAGAGTTCCATCAGTATGTAGCAGAGGACCCTGCAATCAAATGTTTTTATGTACACGCGTTAGAAGTTATATTTCTTTGGCGTATGAAAAAAGTTTAGAATAACTCAAGCGCAGTAGTAATCGACGTTAAAGTCTCCTCCCAAGAGAGAAGGATTGGGCCATAGTCAACCTCGCCGACCAAGTTCGGATTGGTAGAGAAATTATGAGTTTCTCTCAGGTATACACGATGATGGAAAATATCGTCGTAATCAATAAAATAGCACAATATTTTCATCACCTATAAACGTACCTACGAAATATCATAGGTAATAAGTAAAATGTGCATTAGATTGAAAAAAAAAATAGCAAATCGCTCTTGAATATATTTTAATATAGCTCATAAAAGAGCGAAATTTCTATAGATAGAGGATATTGACTATTTGTAGAAGACCTTAAACTTCTTTTCCCTAGTGACAGAGCATGTTTTTTTTAAATCCTCTCTCTCACTACATGGGTGCAGTGCATTAATTCACATTCCTCACTAGACAGCGGCTACACAGATAAAGATGACAAAGACACAGATGAATTGACAAACAAATTAAAAGATCTCAAAGTAGAATCACAATCTTCCGTTGACAGTGGGTTCACTGAGAATGCCGAAACTGGTAAAGAAGTTACTGTAAAGAAAGACGGAGAAGCTAAAGAGGATTCGAAAGATAAGAAAGAGACTAAAGATAAGAAAAAGACTAAGACTGTTGTTCTACATAGAGGACCGGATCGGCACAATCGCTTAGATTCCTTAGGCTGGGCTTCAATTGACGCAGAGCTGGGCTGAGCGGTGCTTAGCGGTGAATGAATTGACCAATCAAAATGCTCAAAATCTCCGCTCCGCTTCAATGGAAACAGCACGAGCGGAGTGGAGCAGAGCTGAACGGATATTCATAAAAATACAGCGAGGCGATGCGGAGCGGAGGACAGCGAGCATTGGAGTGCGAATATCTCCGCTTCACTACTCCGCTCTGCTCCACTTCAGTGGAAACAATCACCACTTTCCACCGCTCTTCTCCGCTCCTCTCCGTCCAGCTCCGCGTCAGTGGAAACCCAGCCTTAGTATGGATATTTTTTCCATTTGCTCTATGTATACCCATGAACAAAAGAGTAGAAAACTTGTAGTGCTTACCCATAAGTATCCTTCAGGTCCAACTTGGCGACCTTCAAGAAGATATTCCTCCTATCATCCTTACTCAGCTTCTGCATATGTTTCTGGAAGATCTCCTTGCAGCTACGTTGGTTCTGACAACATTCCTTCTTATTGAACTGATTCGCGATCTCCTTCTGCATATCCTTGTAGTATTTCAGCGTGCGTCTTCTCTCAGATCTTGGTGACTCTTCAGGGACTGACTGACTGAGATCGGTTTCAGATCGGGGTTCAGGAATCGGCTCGTAGTTTACGATCCCAAACTGCTCCCATTCCGGGTTAAGAGGTAGCGGAGACGGGTTGGACAGACCGTAAGGAGGTGACGCGAACGATGATGGAGATCCAGACGGGTTCAACAGATCCGACATTGAGGGACTGGGGACGTATTCCGACCGCGGAGGAGTTGGGAACCCATCGGGGACCCCTGGAAACAGTTGGCTCTGCGAATCGTCGCTCGTATACTGAGGCAATATAGTGTCTGGGTGTTGAACCTCGTATCTGAACCCGTCGAACGCAATTGTGGGTTCCGGACTAAACACTGGTAAGTGGAAATCGTCACTGATCGACGAGAATGTCTCTTGATTCAAGTTCTTGACCAACTCCAAGGCGTCCCGGAGATGGTCTTCTTGCTCGTCTGGACTGCTGTTGGAGAACTTCTGGACGTTCTGGTCTACTTTGATGACCGCTTGGGCTAGGATGAGGTTCTCTTCTTTCGAATCGTTCACGATTACGCGACCGCCTGACAGCGTGTGTTTGTTGATCTGACTCTGGATTTCCCCATGGTTGGTGGTGGTAGTCTGTTAAATTTAAGGAATTTGTTTACTTAATTTTATCTTTATGAACGGAAAGCGCGGATATATGTTTTAAAGAAGGCGGCCTACCACAGAAAACACCAAATTGTAGTTTAAATGAGCATAAGAGCATTAAAAATCGCAAATAAATAGAGAGGATTTGCATTTAGTCAATATAACGACCATAGATATAGAGACCATAAAAATATCCCACAAATTAAAAATCATAAAAAAGGATGAGTAGAAAATATACTAATGATTTTTAAAGCTAAGCTAAGACAAATAGCTAGTACCAAAGAAAGTAATGTGTCAATAATAGTCGTTTTATTTTCCTGTATAGTTTTTCTATCTGCAAATATTACTATCATCATTATTTTTCTGTTCGTTAGTGACTCTTACATCTCTCTTTTTTTTTTCACAGAAAGAAAAAAGTGAAATAATGCTCAACGTTCTTACCTGTTTATAATCGTCTTGTCTCTGGGCATAAGGATGTGTGTTCGGGTAGAAGGAATCTAAGCGATTGTGCCGATCCGGTCCTCTATGTAGTACGACAGTCTTAGTCTTTTTCTTATCTTTAGTCTCTTTCTTATCTTTCGAATCCTCTTTAGTTTCTCCGTCTTTCTTTACAGTAACTTCTTTACCAGTTTCGGCATTCTCAGTGAACCCACTGTCAACGGAAGATTGTGATTCTACTTTGAGATCTTTTAATTTCTTTGTCAATTCATCTGTGTCTTTGTCATCTTTATCTGTGTAGCCGCTGTCTAGTGAGGAATGTGAATTAATGCTAGATGATTGGTCTACATCGATCAGCTTACGTGAGAAGTTGCCCATTTCATCTTCTTCTTCATCCTTCTCTTTCCGTTTCTCGATTTCGAGTTTTTCCAGCAGCTCCGCTACGGGAGTCACTTTTGGTTGTTGGATTATGATTTTCTGTTCTTTCTTTGTGTGTTTGTCGTTCTTTGTTTCTTTGGATTCTTTCCCTTTGCCTTTAAACCATTTGAAGGCATTCTTGCATTTGTTGATGATTGACTTCTCTTCCGTCATTGTTATTTGAGATTTGGTTTTGTAAAGTTTTCCACAACCCATATTTATTTAAATGTTAGTTTGAAGTTTCATGCCGGTTGGACTCTTATGTCATCTGGAACAAAGAAATGATATTCAATTAGATTTTTTTCGTAGTAAACTGAATACTGATTTGGATAAAGTACTGAAGTGCTAAATTAAGGGGGCTTCTGGCGTAACCACAGAGTTTTTTTGAATGGAGTAGCAGACGATCATGCAGGCCACGTGGTGTTAAGTGGTCACTGCAGCCCATGGACATCTACATACAACCTCAAGCAAGCATAGGTAAGTCTTGTCTGAGATCGTATGCAGTTGCAGCTGCTACTCTGGAGGCTGGTGGTCGCCTCATGTAAGTGTGGCCGGCAACTGCACCTTTCCACCGAAACACTATAGAATTGGTTCACGGCAGAAGTGGATGCAGCGGTGGTACTTCCCCGGGCGAACGATAATAGTTCTGCCACCTACAAGTAAGAGACAACAATACAAGCCGAGCGCAAAATAGGCGCAACATAATCCCGGAATAATCCCGTAATGTCGGAAATAATGCACAATATAAAATACGTTATATCAACGCCAAACAAGTCTGTTTCTATAGAAATAGTTGAGGTTGATGCCAGTATACACAGGTGATTATTAACTCCGTGGGTGTATTAACGAGTGTGTTGTTATGGCTGCAACCCTTTTACGTCCCACTGTTGGGCACGGGTTTCTCCCCCATTATTTGGGGGGCCTGGAGCTTACCCCACCACGCTGCTCCAATGCGGGTTGGTGGAGATGCGGGTTAGTGGCCAACTCGCTGTCGGATGTTTTCAAACCGCCCATAAGGCCTCCGACAAGGTTTAACGACTGTTATCTATCGACAATAACCGGGACCGACGGCTTAACGCTTCCGAAGCACGGAAACGCGCATGAATTTTTTTGCCACTAGCGGTCACCCATCTCACACCCGACCACGCCCGTTTGGCTTAGTTGCATAGATCGTTGCGTTCTACGCTAACCGCCGGGCGAAGCGCGCTGTGTGTTGGTATATTCATGTCATATCCCAAAATAAATAGTCAGAAATGATAACTCCTTATCATTATACTGCCGTCATAAGAAAAAAGGACGCATCTTACATTTTTTCCAAAAATGAGTTAAATATACCATTCGATTCAGAAAGAAAAGACGCATCTGCTCATATTTTTTAATTTACAAAAAAATCAAAATTGTAGAAAGTTCGTAAGCTAATTAGACGTAACTGTAGATTAGAAATATATTTTTTTACGAAAAAAAGACGTTTTTGAAATCAACATAATAGAAAAGACTTAATTAACCAGTTGCTACATTATTTTCAATAATATTTGCATCTTTTACTAAAATGAAAAAACGCAAAAGCATCACTTTAAAGTATAAAGACGCTTTTGGTTACTTACGTCTAATATTCTTAGTAACCTTAACAATAAAAATAAATTGTTTGGCCGCAAATGACGTAGCGCCTTTTTATTTAATATCATTTAAAAAAAAACATAGTTGAAAAGACACAAGTTATCAATTGCGTCTTTTTAATATAGATTTCGTATACGTCGAAGAGGGGTGAAGGGGGAAATGCAGTAGTGTTTCTCTTTAGTTGCGTCCGAGTGGTTAGACTCTAACGGTCGCGCGGTAAGAACGTTATTATTTTTTAATCGCTGGAAATTATTTTCAAAATTAGTTATGTTACATTATAAATTTTGTAAATTCATGTTCTAAAATAGTTCGATTTAATTAAAATAATTTAGTCAATTTAAGATTATGGTAAATGTATGAGACTTTAAGTACTATTATGTTAAATGAATGTATGATTTACGTATAATTAATATAGATTAAGTATACGTAAATCATACATTCATTTACTAAAGATGATGTCCGTTTACCTAGTATGTACACTACACATGTACATGTGATACACTATGTATCAGTATATAGTAATAGGTAGGTAGGTACCTAATTCCCCTGATTCGGGATGTACAAACTAAACATTGACAGGACTAAACTAAAATTACACGACCTATCCTTTTCTGATTGTATAAAAATAGAAAGGGACGGTTTAGTTTAGTTTAGTCCTGGCAAATTAGTTTGTCGGTACATCCCGAATCGAAGGAATTATTTTAAAATTTTAGGAGTAAAGCTAGAATGAACAACTTTTGTTCCGCTTTGCCAATAAAACCACAACAAAAAATTAGCCTTCCCATACGATTTTGTGTTTTGAACAAATTGTAAAGAAACCCACCTGAAAGTTTACATCATCCTTCTGTTACTTTTTAATTAAATTAAATCTGCTTCTGAAAGTATGTCTGGGGACATAGTCTGAACAATTTTTGAATGAAATGAAATGAAATGAACAAATTTATAAAACAAAACACTTCAACGGCACGACCAATGAGACCAAAAAAAGGTGAAAAAAAAAACTTAATAGAGAAAAGACTGTATCTTATTTTCTTATGGAGAGTGTTGGAGCTGAATATCAAGTATGTAAGACATTATTTTTGGAAACCTTAGGATTTAACAGAAAAAATTATAAAGCAGTGAGAAATGCCTTAAAAATGAAAGAAGGAGAAGTAGATAAAAGAGGCTCGAATCCAAACCCAAAGAAAATTAACAACGAAAATATTGTACAACATATCGAATCCTTTAATCCTACAATATTGCACTTTTTGTTTTAAGAATAAATATTCGTAGAAAGCATTGATCAAAAAAAAATTTCGATTTTTCACTAGGGTTTCATTATGTAATAGTTTGTTCTAAACTTCCATCCATCCATCCATCCATCAGCCTTTTAGAGTCCACTGTTGGACATAGGTCCTACCCTGATCTCACGGAAAATCTTCTAAATAAGCTAGAGCGCCTTCTTAACAACTGCATTCGGTTTATTTTCAACTTACGCAAATACGATCATATTTCCAAATTTCGAAGCCAGCTCAAATGGCTTACCATTCGACAAAGGCGTAACTCTAGGATTTTAATGGGTCTGTACTCTGTCTTGCATGACCCATCTTCTCCTGTGTACCTCAAGGAAAATTTTCAATACCTCTGCTCTGCCCATGACAGAGGATTACGTTCCACCAAAAATCTTAGTCTCATTCTTCCGCCACATAATAGTGGATTTTTTCATCACTCCTTCACAGTTCAGGCTATACAACTATGGAACACCCTACCCGAAAATATAAGAAAGGCACCCAGCAAATTGGCATTCAAGAAGTTGGTCCGAGAGCATTTATTGAGTATCCCCACAACCATCTAATCTTTTTTAATAATAAGAGTTCTATTTTTAGTTCCTATAAATATGTGCACGTTTATATGTATGTATATGTATGTATGTATATATGTATGTATGTATGTATGCATGTATTTATTTATGTGAGTATGTATGTATCTATGTATATATATATTATGTATGTGTATTATAGTGTGTATTATATTATTAGTATGTAGTTATAATATATCATTACTCTACTATAACATTTTTTTTTTCTTCTTAATCATTTGTTCCTGTAGCTTGTTTATTATGAAAGCCTACCTCACATTCTCAACATCACCCAGGGTCGACCGGGAGACAATGCCAATAGGCATTAGGTTTAACCCTTTGTGAATCTTAGTTTAATGTGTTTCACATAAATAAATAAATAAAAAAAAATAGGCCTCCCCTAATGTTCACCACTCCGTCCGGTCCTGCGCCCCCTGAATCCAGCGGTTTCCCGCTATCTTCTTCAGGTCGTCAGTCCACCTGGTTGGAGGGCGGCCTGTGCTCCTTTTACCGAGACATGGTCGCCATTCGATGACCTTTCTTCCCCACCGTTGTCAGTCCTCCTAACTATGTGGCCTGCCCATTGCCACTTCAGCTTGCAGATTTTGAGAGCTATGTCGGTAAACTTCGTTCGTCTACGGATTTCATCGTTACGGATTCTGTCGCGTAGAGAAATACCAAGCATAGCCCTCTCCATCGCTCGCTGAGCGACCTTGAGCCTGTGGAAAAGGATAACTGTAAAAGACCACGTCTCAGCGCCGTAGGTCATCACTGGCAACACACACTGCTCGAAATCTTTCGACTTCAGGCACTGCGGTATTCTGGACGAGAAGACACTTTGTAATTTCCCGAACGCTGCCCAACCGAGTTGGATTCTACGAGTTACCTCTCTCTCGAAGTTGGACTTACCCATACGGATCGCTTGACCCAGGTAAATATACTCGTCGACAACTTCGAGAGTAGCGCTATCAACAACGACCGGTATGGGTGTGACATGGACATTAGACATGATCTTCGTCTTGTCCATGTTCATCTTAAGACCCACCCGTTGGGAGGCGCTATGGAGGTCACCTAGCATTGTGCTGAGTTCTTCCAGGGACTCCGCCAAGATGACTATATCATCGGCAAATCGAAGGTGTGTGAGGAGTTCGCCATTGATGTTAATACCAAGCCCTTTCCACTCCATCAGGTTCAACACGTCTTCCAGTGCAGCGGTAAACAGTTTCGGGGATATAACATCCCCTTGTCGTACTCCGCGCTGCAAAGGAATAGGTTTAGTGCTTCCGTCGTGTACTCGGACTGATGTCGTTGCGGCTTTGTATAAACACTTTAACACCTCGATGTACCGATAGTCTATCTGGCACCGTTGGAGAGACTCTAGCACCGCCCAGGTCTCAATAGAATCGAAGGCTTTCCCATAGTCCACATACGCAACACATAGCGGCAGATTATACTCCTCGGTCTTTGTACAACCTGTCGCAGCGTATGTATGTGCCGACTGTCAACCCTCACCTTCGGCTGCGCCTCGGCTCGGGTAGACATTTGTCGGAACTCCTTGCAATGACAGCCTTTCCGCACTTGTAATGAAATATACTATAATATTCAGATAAAGGTTTATGCCCAATTATAAGTTTTGCTATATTTAGTGTCCATTAAAATTATTATAATTTTTTTTTTATTACTCGCCAAGATTTTTAGATACTAGGAAGAAAAGTAGCAAATGACCAATACCGCCCTTTCAACTTAAAATTATCTTAACAACATAAATTGAAAATGTAAAATAAATGGCAGTATTATTATTTACTAGATTGTTAAGACGCAAATGGTTATATGCGTCTTTTCTTTGAAATTTTCGGGATGGCGGAATATTTTTTTCACTAAGATGAAAAGAAAAATCGTTATTTTTTTAAATAAATAAATAAATTTTTGAAAACCCATGTGAGTATTTAAAATCCTCATGTTTTAAACTATTGATTTCAATTTTTATATCATTATATTTTAAAATACTTTAGAGACAGCAAGGTCTGAAAGAAAAATTCCACTTTTTAATTTTTATCTCAATTTTACTTTTTTGTAAGTTGCGTCCTTCTTCATTATGACGGCAGTATATTACACCCACACAGTTTATCATAGCTTTTGAAATTCAAAGGTTATTTATACAAGTATTTTTCTTATTTTCTTTCTATCGTCCAACTTGAATAATAATGTTATTAATTAATATCTTATTAATTAAATTGTAACAAAATAACAAGAAAAATACGAGTATTTACACGGAGAAAAAACAATAATTATACAAAAGACTCTTATTAGTAATAAATGTTAAAAATTAAAAAATTAAATAAAGCGATCATATTTATTGATAAATATATCATCCTCATAGCATTAAATTAAGTATCTGTATAATTGTATATTGAACAATATATTACCTAGTTAATTATTCATAATTATTTTTATTTTTTAATTCAATCTTTATTAAACAGAAATTAATTAACTAGTCATATTTAATCCAACTTACATACAAGCACTAGCGGCGTATTCCCATACAAATGTATTCTCCTATTTTCTCCCTGGATAATGCTTCTAGAGGAATGAGATTTTGTGACATTACCTAAGTCTGCTAAAGCTATGCCCCTATGTTTTGTTTTTTTCAATCAACTAATTAGATCAGAAAATATGACTCTTCAAAAATCGTAGAAAATGCCTCTTTCATACAGCCCTAATCCAACCACTGCAAAACAAATTTGAAAGGTTTTTACAACCAAATAAAAACATAGAGGCATAGACTTATACTATTTCTTGATTTTTGTGAAAACAATTTTTTTATAAACTCAATTTTGAAGGAGGAAACAGGAGAATACGAAACTTCGATTTAGTCAGAAAGTTTGTAGGTATAATCGGTCTGAGTTGCATCTGTCCCTATTGCACGCGGCGGATAGCGCAGGGCGCAGTGCGATAGCAATAGTTATTCCAAAATACCTATTTTTCAAATTCGGCTGAAGCGTTTCCTCTTAAGCCCGCCTATTGTACCACATTTTTTTGGGTTCAATAAAGTTTTTAAATAAATAAATAAAAAACATGGTCTTAAGTCAACACCCCAATTGTGCCATCGCGCCAAGAAGGAAGTAGTACTTAATATTATAAATACGAAAGTAAGTTCGTTTGTTACTCTTTCACGCGAAAACTACTCAATCGATCATCATGAAACTTTGTAGATATATTCTTGGAGTTATCACAAGTAAAATAGGATACAACAGCTTTGCTGATACCTGTTATCACGTAGATAACATGACATTCGCCTGACCGTGAACATTAGACACTATTGACGTCAGTGAAGAAGTTAATATTCAATTCTATACTTTTGGCTGCAACCCTTTTTCCGTCCCACTGCTGGGCACGGGTCTCTGCACATTATTGGGGAGGCCTGGAGCTCACTTCACCACGCTGCTCCAATGTGGGTTGGTGGAGATTCGGGTTAGTAGCTAACTCGCTGTCAGATGTATTCAAACCGCCCATAAGGCCTCCGACAAGGTTTAACGACTGTTATCTATCCACAACAACCAGGACCGACGGCTCAACGTGCCCTCCGAAGCAAAGAAACGCGCATGAATTTTTTGCTACTAGCGGTCACTAATCTCACACCCGACCGTGCCCGTTTGGCTTAGTTGCATAGATCGTTTGCGTTCTACGCTAACCGCCGGGCCATGCGCGCTTCAAATTTTTACTATATTTTTACTATTGGACCAAGTAGACATTAAAAGTATTGAAAGAGGATTTGTTTTCTTGTTATCTTAAACAGAGCAGCGATGGCCGAGTGGTAAAAAACCGCGGTCTTCGACGCGAGCGATCTCGGGTTCAAATCCTCGGCTCGCACCTCTGACAAAGAAATTTGTAATGTGCGCATTTATCGCTGCTCCACGGTGATGGAAAATATCGCGATATTTAGTTGATTACGATGTTCTCCATCGCCGTGCATGCCTGAGAAATTCCTAATTTCTCGAAAGCATGACGTCCACCAATCCGCACTTGGCCAGCGTGGTGGACTATGGCCTAAACCCCTCTCACTTGTGAGACCTGTGCCCAGCAGTGGGACATAAAAAACAAGGTTGAAAAAAAATTATCTTAAAGAGATTTCATGTTACTGTCAAACAAATTTTAATAATAGCATACGAACTGTCCTGTAATTATGACGGTGTCAAAGTTTAGAACGACACAGCACGAAATACATACGTTTGACAGGTAGTAACAATTTATATGGGCAAACAGTAACAATTTATAAATAAGAAAATAATAATTAAAAAAACATT
The DNA here is from genome assembly GCA_911387765.1 of Pyrgus malvae. Taxonomy (NCBI): domain Eukaryota; kingdom Metazoa; phylum Arthropoda; class Insecta; order Lepidoptera; family Hesperiidae; genus Pyrgus; species Pyrgus malvae. Next base: position 5,705,051 of record OU426976.1, on the reverse strand, counting down.
TTCTAGTGGAAATTGTGAATCTAAACCATTCTCAAATTCTCCTTGATTTATGAAATATGCAGTTTTGTAAGAAGAAATAAACATTTATTCGAGACTTTAATTAATTAAGTCAGTTCCTTCAAAATCCGCACTGTTTAGGAAAAATGTTCTTAGGTATGGCTCCAAAAATCTATAATAAGTTACCGAATAGCACAACAAATAGACGATCTATTGAGCTTCCAAATGAAATTAAAAGATGGGAGTTTTGGCGGGAAGTCGAAAAAGACATATTGTGCTCTTGTTTTATTTTCATTTTCTTGGTGTATTTTTGAGTTATATCGGATAAAGTTGATGGCATTTTGTTTGATATAGGTTAATTACAGTGCACGAGTGTTTGTGAAATAGAATAACAGTGCTAAAATGTGTTTTTTCTGCTTGCCTCCAAAATGCCATCGGACACGTTCTAGTAAAGTAGCCATCGCTTTACTTGAATGTTGGATTGACTAGACTGACCGATTACTGACGACAGTGACGACTTACTTACTGACTTTGTTATTACTTCGTCCAGTTTCATTGAAACTGGCAAAAAATTGATGCAAAAATTATACTTGACGCTGGCAGTATGCACAGAGTTTGCGATGCCATAATTGAAAAAAAAAAAAACGAATAAGGAGTGAAACAAAGACTTTTACGAGTAAGCACCATAAATGCTCAAATGCTCAACAAACTGGTAACCCTGACCGTTCGTAATGTCTGCATTCTTTTTCAGTCGTCTGGCGAACAGCCAAGCCAGATTACTAAAACTGTTTTTCGCAATGTTTTTGTATACTTCCAAAAATCAGTCTAATTGTAACCCTGACCATCCGTAATGTCTGCATTCTTTTTCAGTCGTCTGGCGAACAGCCAAGCCGGATTACTAATACTGTTTTCTTCGCAATGTTTTTGTATACGTCCAAAAATCGGTCGAACTGCATAGATGACAATTAGACCGTTTACGCACGCGGCTGCGGCCACGCGGATTTAGGTTATAATTACATACGAATTTTCGAAATTTTCGAAATGTCAAAACTCAGTACAAATCCTATATTATTATATTAATAACGCAAGCCCATTTTTGTGCCAGTGAATATAGGACGATAGCTGCACTTAAAAAATCGGTTGTGGTCTCATTTTGAAGAAAGAGCTCCGTAGATTTGTGATTTAGGTTATAATTACATACGAGTTTTCGAAATGTAAAAACTCAGTACAAATCCTATTTTTGTGCCAGTGAACACGGGACGATAGCTGCACATAAAAAATCGGTTATGGTCTCATTTTGAAGAAAGAGCTCCGTAGATTTGTGATTTAGGTTATAATTACATACGAATTTTCGAAATGTCAAAACTCAGTACAAATCCTATATTATTATATTAATAACGCAAGCCCATTTTTGTGCCAGTGAATACTGGACGATAGCTGCACATAAAAAATCGGTTGTGGTCTCATTTTGAAGAAAGAGCTCCGTAGATTTGTGATTTAGGTTATAATTACATACGAATTTTCGAAATGTCAAAACTCAGTACAAATCCTATTTTTGTGGCAGTGAACACGGGACGATAGCTGCACATAAAAAATCGGTTGTGGTCTCATTTTGAAGAAAGAGCTCCGTAGATTTGTGATTTAGGTTATAATATAATTACATACGAATTATCGAAATGTGTAAACTCAGTACAAATCCTATTTTTGTGGCAGTGAACACGGGACGATAGCTGCACATAAAAAATCGGTTGTGGTCTCATTTTGAAGAAAGAGCTCCGTAGATTTGCAGAATAATAAATATTTTAATATTAAATCAATTAACTTAATTAATAAAAAACAACAGTTTTAATTTCAATATTTGTTCCGACCATTCGTTACTCATTCAAAAATATAGCAAGTATGAAGTATTACAAGAGGCGTCTGTCAATACTTTTTTTGTCGAATCGCGTCGCGGTTTTTATCATTTTGCCAATGACACGACACTGAGTGCTCTCTCAAGGTTTTTTTTAATGGAGTAGCAGACGAGCATGCAGGCCATGTTCGCCTCATGTAAGTCCACCGAAACACAATATGTCACGAAATTCGTAGCCGAACGGACTTCGTGACATAGAACATCCACAACCACACCTACAATTTTTTGTGTTACAGTTACTCGCTAGCTGTCTAACAAGGTACAGAATTTATTTAGAATACAGTTCAGAATCAAATAATTAAATCTAGCTTAATGCAACTATACTGCTAAATAGATTTCTATTATTCACTGATCTAAGCAATTAGGTACTTTCTAAAAACACCTTCGATCTAGTAATTTGACTTTACGATCTGTAATGTTTCTTTAATTTCCAGAAAGTTCTTTAAATGACCTTTTAAATGTTACTAGGCGTTTATCTCAGGCGTTATGTTATATGACCATGTCTTGATCGTCAAGAGGAAACGCTTCCGGCGTATTTCCATACAAACGCATTCTCCTATTTCCTCCCTGGATAATGCTTCTAGAGGAATGATTTTTTGTGACAATATCTAAGTCTGCTAAAGCTATGCCCATATGTTTTGTTTTTTTCATTCAACTAAAAAGATTAGAAAATATGACTCCTCAAAAATCGTAGAAAATGCCTCTTTCATACAGCCCTACCTAATCCAACAACTGCAAAACAAATTTGAAAGGTTTTTACATCCAAATAAACATAGAGGCATAGACTTATTCTATTTCTTGATATTTGTGAAAAAAATTTTTAAGAAACTCAATTTTGAAGGAGGAAACAGGAGAATACGAAACCTCGATTTAATCAGAAAGTTTGTAGGTATAATCGGTCTGAGCTGCATCTGTCCCTATCGCAAGCGGCGGATAGCGCAGGGCGCAGTGCGATAGCAATAGTTACTCCAAAATCCAATCTTTCTAACTCAGCTGAAGCCTCGTTTCCTCTTAATCCATAGTTGAGGATATATTATGTGGACCAAGAAGAGATAAGAACGATGGTTATGCTGGACTGACAATTCGGTCTTGGGATCGATTCCCGGCGAGGCAAAAAGAAAGATGAGTTTAAATTTCTGTTCTCGGTCTGAGTGTTTGTGTATCTGTCTCAGATCAAAAAAAAAAAAAGTATAAATAGAACGCTGCGAACAACGAAACTTTACCGTTTAGCGTTTAAACTGCACCTAGCCGTGTACACACACATGACGTCGTTATCGATGACCAGTGTGCTGAGTGCGAGTTTCAAATAACCAATCGAATTACTTTACCATCGCGTTAATCGAATAAACGTCAAACGTGTCGACAATCGAAAGCATGCGAATGTGCGAAGTGTCAAAAATGTAAACTCGCACCATAAGAATAAATAATAATTACATAGAACGGAATCTCCTTTGACCGGGTGGAAAACGCCGCTATTTTTATACCTACTTCCCCCTTCACCTCGTTACGCCCCTCTGTCGCCCAGGCGTGTTGACAGGGTTGTCAACTGTTAATACTGCTTTTTTTATAGATAATATAGGTAGCTAAAATATAAGTTTTCCTTTACTTAAAAATCATTATTTTAGTTTAGTATTACAAAGTATGAGAATTATAAATACTTACCTACACTATAAATACCTGCTCATGAATAATAAATTATTATGAGTACCATACCAAATGAAGCCATTTAAGTAAGTATTACTTACCTACATAGGTGTAAGTACTTACGTAGTGTAGGTTTAAAATAAACGAATTACATATTAAGTATAACGTGCGTGCGCCAGTGCCGCGGCGCCGCAATCGCGAGGCAAAACAATCGAGAAAGGTTCAATGACCGATGGCGGGGGCTATTAAAAAATATTTTGGCGACATGTTAAAATGCTGTAGTTATCTAACATTTTTTTTTATAATTGAGTGAAAGTGAAACAATTGGCTACACAAAAAGAACTGGTCACATCCTTTTGATAAATTAGGTACGGAAAAGGAATAATATTTAAAAATTATTACTTATCTCGCATCATCTTTGGGCAAACTAAAAAAACTTAAGTTTGGCATTGTTTTAGAATTGTTTGTACAACCAAACACACCACATTAACTTGGCGCCGTTATTGTAATTGACGCGCCCGTCCGAGACAGCCCGTCTTCAGTAGTCGGTTTAGCCGAAATTAAAGTGTAGGCTAATATCGTGACCTTGAGCCCGTTTTGAGCGGGAGTTTCCATTCTACGTAGTATTATTTATTCTTATGCTCGCACTCGCTATAACACATAATCAACCAATCACTTTGGGGGATTCGTTACTCATTGACCAATCACGAGCGCTGACCTCGTCACTATCGAGTGTAGTTTGATACTCGATGCTCGAAACCGAAGACGTAAAAACTTGCACTCGCGAGGGATTTAGACCATAGTCCACCACACTGGCCAAGTGCGGATTGGTGGACTATTAAGAATTGGTGGACTATTAAGGTCAGTTTACTTCTAATATTCTTTAATATTATTATTATGAATCTGACCTTATTATTATTATATTTATTTGGGGGAAGTGGTGTCCCAAATTGGCTTGTTTCGCCTTCTGTCTACGCATGACTGATGGATTGGGGGAGGGGGTTATGTCCCCTGTGACTCCCCAACGTTTAACGTTTTTATGCGACTAAGCCAAACGGGCGCGGTCGGGTGTGAGATGGGTGACCGCTAGTGTCAAAAAATTTCATGCGCGTTTCCGTGCTTCGGAGGGCACGTTAAGCCGTCGGTCCCTGTTGTTGTCGATAGATAACAGTCGTTAAACCTTGTCAGAGGCCATATAGGCGGTTTGAACATATCCGATAGCGGGTTGGCCACTAACCCACATCTCCATCAACCCGCATTGGAGCAGCGTGGTGGAGTAAGCTCCAGGCCTCCCCAATAATTGGGAGAGACCCGTGCCCAGCAGTGGGACGTGAGTCAGTCACACAACACTTTACGATTCTATAAAGGATATACAGACAAACATTCATTTTTATATATATAGATGATACGGAACCCATAGTGCGCGAGTCCGACTCGCACTCGGCCGGTTTTTGTAAGTCGTGTTAATTCTATCAATCATTATAGTAGTGTATGATACGAATTATACCAGTAGATATATGAGTCACTTAAAGAATGATAGTGTAAAAACTTGGAATACATAATTAAGTTGTGTAATAAATAATAATCCAGACATAAAGCTGCTTGCGGGAAATATCTCAGAGCAAATCATAATCCGATAATCATTTTAAGTATTACAAGCATAAAAAACACAGTTTTTGTGGTGGAATGGCTTTGTAGGTGGTAGAACTATGAAGGTTCGCCCGGGGAAGTACCACCGCTGCACCCACTTCTGCCGTGAACCAGTTCTGTTGTGTTTCGGTGGAAAGGTGCAGTTGCCAGCCACACTTACATGAGGCGACCACCAGCCTCCGCAGTAACAGTAACTGCATACGACCTCAGACAAGACTTACCTATGCTTGCTTGAGGTTGTATGTAGATGTCCATGGGCTGAAGCCACCACTTAACACCACGTGGCCAGCATGCTCGTCTGCTACTACATTCAAATAATAATAAAATAGAATATTGTGTAGCAAGGGGTGAAACAAGACCATTTCTGAAGAGGGTGAGAGTTGACAGCCCGAAGCGAGGGCTGTCATCGCCCTGGTCTGAAATCGTCTTTGTTTCATCCCGTGCCACACACTGTATTTTTCATATCACATGTAATGAAACAACGAGTTTTGATTTCTGTAGCCAGTCGAAGTAAGACTATTTCAGACAAATGGCGCAGTAATATCTTTTGACAACGATTTGACGACGTCAATGCGATTCATGCGATTCTGACAGACTTGAAATAAAGACGTAAATAATAAACAAATGAAGGTGCCGGGTAGAGACAACGTTGTGTCTCCTTTTAGTCGCCTCATACGATCAGGCAGGTGATACCGTAGCTCTATTCTTAATCCCGAAGCTACAGGGACTGTGGATTCCATAACTTAACCGCTTGAACAGAGGAGTTGTAGTAAAAAGTAGTTTTGTGAGAAGCAAAATTAATAAGCTTAAAATAAACAAATCTAGAACTTAATTCACAAGATAAGGAACCTGAAGGACAACCTTTGTTACTTATACGTTAGGATTTTCCTTCCTCGTCCTGAAGTCGCGACCTTTGCAAATTATAAGGACGGTATGTAATAATAATAAATAGCTTTTGAATGAGTTTTATACCAGTTTATCATTAACGGCCATGCCACACTAGCTACTTTTGGTATCGATGATTCGGTGATGTAGTCGCTTTTAAGAGGAAACGCTAGCGCCGTATTCCCATACAAACGCATTCTCCTATTTCCTCCCTGGATAATGCTTCTAGACGAATGATTTTTTGTGACAATATCTAAAAAAGAGGTGACTTTGGATTTCTTTCTAAAGAGCGAAATTCGTCTGATTGTGTAACTGTAAGCGAATTGTACTCTGTAAGATCCTCAACTGAAACATATATTTTTTTCAGAATTTCACGTCAATTTTTGACTGATTATTGATTTTAAAAACAGCATTTGCGGTACAAGGGGCTCTTAAATTCGAAATTCGAACGCGGTAGCTGAATCGCGCTTTCAACTTTTCAGGTGTGCACGGCGCAGCGTTCGGTCGCTGCATTTAGTTTCTAAACAAAATCGCCGATTCAAAAAGTAGCTAGTGTGGCTTGGCCGTTATTGACAATTTATCATTAAAATAACTCTAAACTTGAACCAACAAAAAAATCTGCACGTGTGATACGATCGGTTACCGTTTTATAGGCTAGTCGCACACATGCAATAATATAGTTAATACTGTCAATAATATTGTGTGTGTGGACCTATATTATGTCTAATATTATTGCGGATTTCCAGATATTCGAATTTTCTTGACAATATCGGGGGGAGGCAGGGCTATTGCCAATAATATTCACGTGGACGCGCGGCAATATTTTAGTTGAGAAAAAGAACGTTTTTTTTTCTTGATTGCCTTTTTTGTTTGATAAAATTAATGCAACTACTTTTTTCTTTCTATCCATTAGTACGTTAAGCGTTCACACGAATCAGGTAACATTACGCGACTGAGTCAGATTCTGCTACAAAAATTGACAATAATATTGTGTAGTGTGCGGGACTATATGGCTGCAACCCTTTTGCGTCCCACTGCTGGGCACGGGTCTCTCCCCCTTATTGGGGAGGCCTGGAGCTTACTCCACCACGCTGCTCCAATGCGGGTTGGTGGAGATGCGGGTTAGTGGCCAACCCGCTGTCGGATGTTTTCAAACCGCCCATAAGGCCTCCGACAAGGTTTAACGACTGTTATCTATCGACAACAACCGGGACCGACGGCTTAACGTGCCCTCCGAAGCACGGAAACGCGCATGAAATTTTTTGCCACTAGCGGTCACCCATCTCACAACCGACCGCGCCCGTTTGGCTTTGCTGCGTAGACCGTTTGCGTTCTACGCTAGCCGCCGAGCCATGCGTGCTTCGCGGGACTATATACTGTCAAAAAATATTGACAATTTTTCATTCACAATATTATTGCACGTGTGCGGGTAGGCATAGGGATCCGCACCGTTAAAAGCGATGTGTGGTCATTTGTTAACCCCCAACATCCCTTAACGTACGTCACACCCCTTACAAACGCTGAACCCGTATTGGAGCAGCGTGGTGGAGTAAGCTCCAGACCTCTTTAATAGGGACCCGAACCCAGAAGTGGAAACAAAAGGGTTGCGGGCGAAACTCTGAAGTTATTCATAGGGGGCAGGGTCCAGATTTTTCGGGAAGACCTATGTCCATCGTTAGACTTTAAAAGGCTGGATGGATGGAAACACTGAAGTCCTTTCTCAAATACTAGTGTAAAAGACAACTGATATATTTCACGCAAAACATTCCACGAGAAAATATCATTGACCCACTTGGCTCTTAAGTAATCCCGACAGTTCCCGATGCTGCTTTGTATGTAAGCAGGTCGCTTGTGACGGCAGAATGCTCGCCAAAACTGCTTTATATGAAAGTGGACTGCATTTCACGCGCTTACTGTTGAGTTTCGTTTAGGATGGAAGCGATTTACTCAACCCCCCCCCCCCCCATATCATTCGGATTCACCCTTTACGTTTGATAATATTACTGTACTATACAATTTTTTTTATAATAAAACGAACAAAAAGGTAGACACCGACAGATCATCGTCGCCTATGGACATGGGCAATCCCAGGAGAGCCACCATTGCTGACATTGGAGGAGAGCTTTTTTTACAATTTTCTTGAAGGTTGTCCCATTTTTACACGTCCGTAGTAAAAAGAAGCGCGCAAAGCGGACTGTGGAGGACCACCACGACCACGAGTCCAGATGTTGTCGGAATTATAAATACGACAGTGTTTGTTTCTTCGTTTATCATTCTATCACTCGCAATGGAGTGATTCCTATCATGGAATGATTTATGTGCGTGTAAGGAGGTTTAGGAGAATAGAATGACATTTAACCGGGGAAAACATCGCATCCAATGGGAAAAAACCAGTGTTGCCACGCTAGCTCGAATAGAAGCCACGGACACTGACGATGAAGACGACAATGGAGACACTTCCATCTTCGAGTTGTATATATTTTTTTTCAATTATGTCATCGCAAATTCTGTGCATACTGCCAGCGTCAAGTATAATTTTTGCATCAATTTTTTGCCAGTTTCAAGTGAAACTGGACGACGAAATGACTCAGTAAGTCGTCAGTATTCAGTCAGTCTAGTCAGTCCAACATTCAAGTAAAGCGATGGTTACTTTACTAGAACGTGTCCGATAGAATTTTGGAGGCAAGCAGAAAAAACATATTTTAGCACTGTTATTCTATTTCCCAAACACTCGTGCACTGTAATTACCTAACCTATATCAAACAAAATGCCATCAACTTTATATGATATAACTCAAAAATACACCAAGAAAATGAAAATAAAACAAGAGCACAATATGTCTTTTTCGACTTCCCGCCAAAACTCCTTGTATAATATTTTGACACACGATTGGTAAGATTTAAAAATCTTTCTCATTTTGCTCCTTACCATATTAAAATGTACTAAGGATATATACACATAATATCAGAGCATCCTTTCGAAGTGCATCTTAATTATACCTGCATACGTTTGAGGTACAATTTGTCGAACGGGAAATGTCATACCTATAACGTTTCACACTCATAGTTCCACAGTAGCGCGCATGGCCCGGCGGTTAGCGTAGAACGCAAGCGATCTATGCAACTAAGCCACACGGGCGCGGTCGGATGTGAGATGGGTGACCGCTAGTGGCAAAAAATTCATCTGCGTTTCCGTGCTTCGGAGGGCACGTTAAGTCTTCGGTCCCGGTTATTGTCGACAGATAACAGTCGGTAAACCTTGTGGAGGCCTTATGGGCGGTTTGTAAACATCCGACATGGTAACCATTGCGCCACACGGGTCGTCCTAACGTTCATGTATTTTTTTTCTAATGTCATTGGTTCCATTCCAAGTGCATATTGTTGAAGCTGTAACAAAACGTTGATTAATTTATTGGTCAATTCTATATAGGGTTGCCATCTCTAAAATTTGTTAACCAGGACAAGACGCGTTAAAATCCCGGATTTTAGAGCCCAAAACCCGGACATGTCAACAGCGGGGGTAGGTCAATTTAGCGAGTCGCTCCCAGGACGCCGTCTAAACTAGGACAAATCCGGGGAAACCCGGACGGATGGCAACCCTAATTCTATATCATTTACTGCACTTTGTATTCAGCTCAGAGACGATGAATAGGTATTATAGATATTAGTTTACGAATGACGTCTGTGAACAGGTTAGAAGGCCTTATTTGTATGCAAGTTGTACGCGCTATCTTTAGCAAATTTAAGTATCTCTATATATAAAAATGAATTGCTGTTCGTTAGTCTGGATAAAACTCAAGAACGACTGAACTGATGTGCCTAGGTTGTAGGTTTAAACGGTGAGAAAATATGGAATAAATGCGAAATTAATAGTAAAACAACTTGTTTTATTTTCCCATATTGACAGTTGCTAACAATTTAGCAACTGTCAAACATTCGTTTGCGCCGCAATTTATCTGGAGAGTTTGGCGGGAAGTCGAAAAAGACATATTGTGCTCTTGTTTTATTTTTACTTTCTTGGTGTATCTTTGAGTTATATCGGATAAATTTGTTTGTATTTCTGTCTTGAAAAGACCCGATATTACTTAGCTTCGTAGACCGCTTACCGCACACACTAGCCATGCGCTTCACAAGACTTTATAAACATGTCTATAAACGCAATATGCCCCGCCCGGGCGCCAGTCAAATTTACATCACAAGAGACAAATTACTAAATGTTATCTCAATTCTTGTTATCCATCTCATGAATAAAGCAAAAACTTGTTTGTGACTTATAAAAATAGTAGCTACAACCTTTTTGGGTTTTGATACCTTGCAGATATAATCATTGTGTTTTTAAAACTTGTTTTTAATGTATTATCATGTCAGACCGGGGAAGTACGATCGCAGTGCCCGTTCGTTTTTTTTTTGGTATCGGGGGGGAAACCTTCAAAAGGTACCCAGCACCTTGGGAGAGGACACCGGGTTATGTGGGATTTTAACCTCACTAAAACGCCCTCGGTGGCCTTCCTCTGCGTTTGGGGAGGACTCCGGGATCTCCCGTGGAACGCACCGGTGTCCTCCATACGCGACGCCCTGGAACGGGCCCATCTTTGGGAGAGCAGATGTGCTCTCCTGCACCTTCCGATGCTTACGGCGGCATGCGGCCACGCAAACACCGCCGTCCTTCCCGGGGCTGCTGGCTGGACGGGTCGAGCTCCCACTCATGTTAGTCGCCTCTTACGATCAGGCAGGGGATACCGTAGCTCTATTCTTAATCCCGAAGCTACAGGGACTCCACCACGCTGGCCTAGTGCCGATTAGTAGACATCATACTTTCGCAAAATTATGGGTCTCTCTCAGGCATGCACGGCGATGGAAAACATCGTAATAAATTAAAAATTACAATATTTTCCATCACCGTAGAGCAGCGATAAATGCGCACATTACAAATTTATTTGTCAGAGGTGCGCGCAAAGGATTTGATTGGCATCTCCCGCGTCAGAGACCGCGGTCCTTACCACTCGGCCATCGCTGCTCTATCCCGTTCCCATTCGCTGTGAAGTAATTTTTATTTAACTACGATGGAAATATATGGCGTGGTCTCATATATGAGGCAACCATCAGTCGCCGGAGGAGCACAGCAGTTCCATTCGACCTCAGATAAGCCTTGCTTGAGGTTATGTATGGATGTGCATGGGCTGCATCGACCACTTAGGTAACCTTCTCTTTGCTACTCTATAAAAAAATGCGTGATCATAAAAATATTTAAATTACAGCCCGCCCCACACGCAACGAGAAATCGTTCGATTTTAGACTGTACAGGTCGATGGTACAGATAAATCGAACGCCCCTAGTGCCTCCACGCGCCACCGATATGCATCGATCGTCAGTTTTCCGCAGAATTTCACACAATAAACATGTCATCCAAGATGGAAAATGATGATGACGCACTAGCGTTGTTGGGCTTATTGTATAAAGCGCACTTTGCGTGATACGCACGTCCGAACACAAGCGGGGTCCGAGACGAATTGCCGAACTGTGAGGTAGGCGCGGTCCCAGGGGGGGGTGTCACAGGGGACATGACCCCCCCCAAAATTCATCAATCAAGGCGAAAAAAACCACCATTCTTAGTGACCACCCCAAAATTTCTTGGTGACAAAATTGAAGGCTGCGACCGCGCCTGCTGTGAGCGATCACGACCGCCGACGAACGATAATATTTGCAACGATTTACCATCTACACGTGCGATAAATGCGCGCAAACAGATCTGTACAGAGATATCGCAATTTCTCGCGATTTCTCGTTACGTGTGGGGCGGGCATTATCTTGTGTAGTGGTTTAAAAATATGATCTCATGTTGAAATTGTCTTATCTTATTCCCGTTGCAAAATGTTGACTCATTATGTTTCTACTCAACACCGTATAACCAGTTTTGTGGATGATAAAGTTGCAGAAAAGATCTATCAGCTGGACGCAAGTAGCAAGCGCGTTTCTCTTCGATCGAACCTAACACTTAGTTATAAGGTAGGGCTGCCATCACCTAAATTGCCGACGCCGGATAAACACGGCAAAAATCCCGGACATTTGGGCGAAATATGGTTTTTTTCCCCGGACATCTCTGGGAAATTATTTTTTGCAACAAAAATAAAAACATTGTTATAATTTTTTAATTCCATTCGATCGTTGACTATTTTGCCGAGCCATTTTGAATGCGTACTATTGTGGGTGAATTTTTAATTAAGATTTATTTCAATTTATCGCTTATCTATTAAAAAAATTGATTTCCCCTGACAACAAAAGTACACTTTTCAAAAACCCCTGCTAGACGGCCCCCGGACGCCCTTCAAACTAGGACAAATCCGGGGAATTCCGGACGGATGGCAGCCCTAGTTATAAGGTAAACGTCTACAATGTCGTCAGCGTACTTGTGTTCGTCGTTCAATACATAAAGGACCAAATGTTGTACCTTTCTATGAATCACGAATGCTGGAACACTAAAACTGACGATAATACGGCCCTTACCTTATTATAAAAATGGGTTTTTGCAAAGAGTGTGTCCTTAGAAAGTAATGGTTAAAAGTTGCTGATAAAAATTGAAGAAAAGACGACACCCAAGGTTTTTATCCCGGTGACCTTTGAAAATTATGATTAAAATTTGCTGATAAAAATTGAAGAAAAGACGACACCCAAGGTTTTTATCCCGGTGACCTTTGAAAATTATGATTAAAAGTTGCTGATAAAAATTGAAGAAAAGACGACACCCAAGGTTTTTATCCCGGTGACCTTTGAAAATTATGATTAAAAGTTGCTGATAAAAATTGAAGAAAAGACGACACCCAAGGTTTTTATCCCGGTGACCTTTGAAAATTATGATTAAAAGTTGCTGATAAAAATTGAAGAAAAGACGACACCCAAGGTTTTTATCCCGGTGACCTTTGAAAATTATGATTAAAAGTTGCTGATAAAAATTTAAGAAAAGACGAGACCACGACGAGACCCATGGTTTTTAACCCGGTGGTTTTTAACCAAGATGCCTGGGCCCCTTTCGAAGGTTTTCCCCCATTAAAACGGTACTTCCTTTCAAATTGGGGCCTCGCACTTCCCGGTCATAAAGTCAGTGACATACGTCAACACATTATCTTTAATCCAAGCACGTGCCAATCGAAGATCGCATATTGATGAGGCGAAGTTTCTTGCTTGGGAAATTGTAAAAAACCTGTGTGCTAAGCGTATAACCTTATGTTGTATTAACTCTAACCTATAATCTATTTTGAAAAGTAATATAATAATAATAAATATTTTTGGACAATTCACACAACACCATCTGATTCCAAACTAAGCAGAGCTTGTACTATGGTAATCAGAAAGCTAATAAACATACTTATATAATTCTAAATACATACTTAAATAGATAATTAACACCCAGACACAGAACAAATAGTCATGTTCATCACACAAATATTTGTCCTGGGTGGGAATCGAACCCACGAACTCACGTTTCGCAGTCGGCTCATCACCCACTACGCCACGGAGGTTGTCATGTAAAGTCAAAGTAAAATTATTAAGAGTCTCGTTCACCATCTCCAACTAAAGCGTTAGTTACGTCCCAAGTAAAGTAAATTGGCAAGTAAAAGATATGAGTACGGGTCAGTTTATCATATGATTATTGCTACTCGAACATCGCGATATTGAAATTGAAGTTACGGATGACTTTAACCGACAATTAGCGTACTTGTTACTTTACTTGAAGGTGGTGAATGACCCTTAATATTTTTCATCTTTAGCAAGAAGAAGAAGATAGGTCGTGCGGTAAAGACCGCGGTTTCCGACATGGAGATTTTTTTTCAACCTTATTTATGTCCTGCTAACAGGTCTTCTCACAAGTGACGGATTTAGACCATGGTCCACCACGCTGGCCAAGTGCGGATTGGTGGACGTCATGCTTTCGAGAAATTATGAATTTCTCTGAGGCATGCACTGTGATGGAACTGATGGAGAATACCGATTACGGTATTCATCAATTCATCAATCAATTCATTAAATATCACGATATTTACTATTTACATAAATATGTCGTTTGTTGTGTCTGTGTGTGCATTGTTGTGTCATGATGATGCAGCGAAAATATAGAAGTTTGTTTGGTTCTTTATCTACTAGTACTATGACTCAAAATATGACACAAGTTAATTGTATACATTCAATAGCAAGCCCATGACACTCCATACAAACCGTCCGCTCAGAACGTCTACTTCAACTAGGTAGGTAAAATGTAGTTTAAAAAAATAAAAAACACGCTTTTGTGAAAATACGGACTAAAAAGTAAAAAATAAGAAATAGTATATTATGTACCAAGGGGTGAAACAAGACCATTTCTGACGAGGGCGAGAGTTCGCCCTGGTCTGAAATCGTCTTTGTTTCATCCCGTGCCACACACTGTATTTTTCATATCACATGTAATGAAACAACGAGTTTTGATTTCTGTAGCTAGTCGAATTAAGAATATTTCAGACAAATAGCGCAGTAATATCTTTTGACAACGATTTGACGACAGTTGTTAATGCGATTCTGACAGACTTGAAATAAAGACGTAAATAATAAACAAATGAAGGTGCCGGGTAGAAACAACGTTGTTTCTCCCCTAGGGCAGAAACAACGTTGTTTTTGACTGACACATTCGCATTGGTTTGAAATTGTCTTGTTTCGAGTGGCAAAACAGAAATCAAAACTCGTTGTTTCATTACATGTGATATGAAAATGTATTTTACTGTAAAAAAAACGTGGGGTGCATGGTGTCAATAGTACCTCAAAAAGAAAAAAAATTTGTGTATTATCCATTGTCTTCTTAAATTCACTTTTCAAGCGACTATCACCATAGTATAATCCTATTGGATTTAGCATTTGTGCCTAACGTAATTTACGACGCCATGAAAGAGATAAAAAAATATATATTTACTAATTATAAAACGTGCCGTACTTATCTGCAACGAAAATTGTTATCTAGCAGGAAAATACCTATTAAGTCATTTGAGAAGAATCTTTTAATCTTCACAGAAGATAATGTAAAGATTACGTTTTGGTTAAATTACTTAAATTCAATTATGTTTTTTATATAATATATGGCCGCGTGATATTAAGCGATCACCGTCGCCTATGGACAGAGCCAACCAGCCACAACAAAGCCAGGGTAGTCCTCAGCATTGCCGTCTTTGAAGGAGAGCTTTTTTGAAGTGGAGCAGCGTCGTCAGGCCTCCCCAATAATTTGGACAGACCCGTGCCCAGCAGTGGGACGCAGAAAGTGTTGCAGCCAATGATATTATATCCCCGGTCAAACCACTTTTTTATATAAATAACATTTTACACTCTTGCCCTATAGTAGGGTAGATATACCCTGTGTCGTGGGTACCATGGACACACAAAAAGACAGAAACACAAACACCCAGACCGAAAACAGAAATTTAAACTCATCATTCTAATTTCTGCCTCTCTGGGAATCGAACCCCGGACTCTCCGATCGGCAGTCCGGCATGGTAACCAGTCATCAATGGGCCACTAGGGTCGTCGTATCTTATCTAATCTATTACCTATATTTACTTTATTGGTAATAAATAAATGATTAATGATTAATTGGAAAGTAGATAATCGTTTTTGTGTAATGACCGAAATACAGAATAAACATGAATAAACATACTTTGGCCCCATCACATATAATTGAAACATCTAAGAAGGCGCGGGCCGCAGCCGACCATGCACAGCTTCTCAAGCGCCGCAAATATTCTTCCATTTGAAAAGATTATGAATTTGCGGTGCTTGCGATGGAAACTATGGGTCCATGGTCGGCTGACATGAAAACATTCATGCAAGACATGTCGACCAGACTTATTCTAGCCTCAGGTGACCAGAGGGCTGGCAGCTATTTTTCTCAAAAAATTAGCCTATTAGTTCAGAGGGGAAATGCTGCCAGCGTTCTGGGCACAATGCCACAAGCGCAAATTTTAGATGGGATTTTCTTTTTATAGTTAATTGTTTTAGTTTTTAGTTTTTATTATTACTTTTAAGTCGTGTTTCATTGTTTGAATAAACATGATAATATTATATTTATACTAGAGGTCCCGCCCAGCTCCGCCCGGGTGCAGACGTTGTCCAAAGAGAATTTGTTTTCTTATTAATTATTATCTATAGAGCAAATCTCTATGTTACTTTCAAACAAAAATATAAAACAAATAGTGACATACGAACTGTGCTGTTATTCTGACTGTGTCAAAGTTTACAACGACACAGCACGAAATAAGAGTACAAACGTTTGACAGGTAGGAACAATTTACATGATAAAACCTTAGAGCATCAAGGTATGACAGGTATGACACCCGACAGAGAAGTGGAGTGGCCTTTACGGGCGAACCCCTCGTCCCAACGTCCATGGACAATGTGCCTTCTAGTTATACAACTAGTGTGTCTGTGTGTGTTGGTGTCAGAGTTGATGGTGCATAGAAAATGACGTTGTTAATTAAAATTGACATATTTAGAAATGTATGCGTCTGTAGCGATGAAAGAATATTTGTGAATGTGTGACAAAATTAAAATGTGTGCGTTCTTCCCCCGCACCAAATTTGGCACAAAAATTATGTATCGAAGCGAGGCGCTATGCCGTCTCTACTGAAGGGTGAGTCAGTAACGTTGATGCTCTAAGGATAAAACTAAATAAATAAATAAAAAAAATTAAAAAAAACATTTTCCACTGGATCGAATTGTGAATCCACTTGAACACACACAAAAAAATCATTAAAATCGGTCCAGCCGTTTAGGAGGAGTTCACTGTCAACACACGTACAGAAGAAATGTAAAGATAAGTACTTAATTAACAAAGAACAACGGCAGGTTCTGCGCTATCTTTTTAACGGCGTCCACAATTGAGTTATATCTGAAAATAATCTACGTATTTTTGTGTCTAAGTGTTTATTCATTACTAGCCTTCCGCCAGCGGCTTCGCCCGCGTGGACCCGTTTAATGGGTCCCCGTAGGATAAAAATAGCCTATGTGCTATTCCAGGCTTCATTGCTATATTAAAATCATAGGCGTTTAGCCAGTTGCTTCAGCCGCGTTGACCCTATTACCCGTTTTCACGTAGGAATGAAGCATTTTCCCACGGTAAGCCTGTGTTACTCAGGGTGAATGTA
The DNA here is from genome assembly GCA_911387765.1 of Pyrgus malvae. Classification (NCBI taxonomy): domain Eukaryota; kingdom Metazoa; phylum Arthropoda; class Insecta; order Lepidoptera; family Hesperiidae; genus Pyrgus; species Pyrgus malvae. Next base: position 5,687,808 of record OU426976.1, on the reverse strand, counting down.
GCTTTCTAATGGTGAAAGAATTTTTGAAATCGGAACAGTAGTTTTTGAGTTTATTCATTACAAACATACAAAAATACAAATCTTTCCTCTTTATTATATTAGTATAGACTACCTCATAAAATGACATAGAATCCATAAAACTCAGACCAACATGTTGATTGAAAGAAAAAGCTTCTTTCCTACGTGAAAACGGGTAATAGGGTCAACGCGGTTGAAGCAACTGGCTAAACGCCTATGATTTTAATATAGCAATGAAGCCTGGAATAGCACATAGGCTATTTTTTATCCTACGGGGACAAGTTTAAAATATCATTGGTCGCAATATTATTTTATTGAAAATTATAATCATAAAAATTCTAATCATCCGAGCGAAGCCGAGCCAGATCTCTAGTATGATTTAATAACGAGTATATGTTTTACTGATACCAGCAAAATACCAGCGGAGTATGACCATGACAGATATCTTATAGGTACCTAAGAATTGTTAAGTATGGTGGCACAGGCAAAGCTGCATTAATCCGTACGAGTAGGATTGCCATCCGTCCGGGTTTCCCCGGATTTTTCCTAGTTTAGAGGGCGTCCGGGGAGCGTCCGGCCCGGACTTCATTTGTAGTCCGGGCCGGTTAAAAAAAATGACAACGCACTGTGCACGCACGTCGCGATCAACCTAGGAACCGACTCGGTAAATTCACCGTCCCCCCGCTGTTGAAATGTCCGGGTTTTGGGCTCTAAAAACTGGTGTTTTAACGCGTCTTCTCCTGGTTTACAAATTTTAGAGATGGCAACCTTACGTACGAGAGACGTCATTTGGCACTTAAATCTTTTAAGAACGGTTATCAACGATTGTTGTTATGAAATGCTTTGAAAATATTTATCACAACAACTATCACGCATCACCGCTATTTTTGTATAAAACTTCGAACTACATCAAACACATGCAACGCTCTAAAAATAACACCGGTATCACGTTGTTTACTACAAAACGGCGGCCATATTAAATCAAATCGGTGACGTGACGCAATGCGAGACCGCTATCCGCGCAAACAGGATACAAAATCCCGAGTTTGCTTCAGTTCCTGTCAGATATTTTTCGATCCAAATCCCAACGTCGGAAACGAGGCTTATGGCTAACTAGGATCATATAAATAAATAAAGTAGTTTAAAAAACTACTAAACACGCTTTTGTGAAAATACGAACTAAAAAATAAAAAATAAGAAGAAAATTTATTTTACTGTAAATAAAGCGTGGGGTGCATGGTGTCATACCTCAAAAAGCACCGCAGGCTACATTTTTTTTCAAGTTATTTTTTTTATTTTGTTTTTTCAAATTTATATTTTTTTTTTCAAATTTATATTTTTTTACCAAATTTATGTTTTTTTTTTTTCCAATTTCGAAGTATTCCTTTCCAATAATAAAACAATTATTAATATCGGACTACTCTCTACAAAGTTAGTTGGTTACTTACACATAAAAAAATTACGCGTGGACTTGAGAACCTCTTAGGTTATATTCTTCGTTTAAAAAGTGTTCATAAATAATAATAATGCAATAATGGTGTAATCAGGAGCGATCGCAGCCTTCAATTTTGGGGGGGCTTGCCAAGAAATTTTTGGGAGCCCCCCTCATTAAGAAATTTGGGGAAAAAGGTGTCCCAAATTGGCTCGTTTCGCCTTCCGTCTACGCATGACTGATGGATTGGGGGGGAGGGCATGTCCCCTGTGACCCCCCGCCCCCCTGAGACCGAGACAAAACCGGCTTCACTTTGTCGATACATCTTTACTTTTTATTTGATCTGAGTTGCAATAACTGAACGGCCGGTACGAAATCATAATTGTCTTAAGTGAAACGACCTTAAAAACCTTAATCAATGTGTACGAAAGTGGGTGTTTCTAAATAAAGAACATGCAGACTTGTGATTAGGTGACGGGTTTCTTGTTGTAATGAAATTAAATAAATTAAAAAACATTTATTAATGACTCTTGTTAGGATAAATATAATACCTTATACCCGCCTGAATTATCTTACTGTTATTGTGTAATTTTTTCTGATTATAGAGGAGCTTTTAGAATGAAATACATTAGTCCTTTAAACATTCTTACGATCAGGCAGGGGATACCGTAGGTCTATTCTTAATCCCGAAGCTACAGGGACTACATACACATTACCTATCCGTACATAATATTAAAAGCAGACATGATTTAAATTTCCACATTTTATATTTTTGATGTTAATATAAACAATGTTTTAGGTTACATACATACATAACGTGTTCAATAAATATCAAATTCACAAATGACTTTTGTCATCAAACTGCTATAATAATAGGTTCGTGCCACTAATTTTGAGGGGTAGAGGAGGGGATAAGATATTAATAAAGTGCCATTAAAGTAGTAATTGGGATAATAGCTACTTTCGAGAGCTGGATACAGTTAATCGACTAGTAATATATTGTGTTGATATCGTTAATTGCTCTGACCTTATTATTATATCAATTTATTTATAGATGACGAATATTTTATGCAAATAAATGAACGAGAGCCAAGTAGTATTTACCTATAATATAATTTTCTTGTTCAATAATGGCATCGCAAACTTTGTGCATATTGCCAACGTCAAGTATAATTTTTGCATCGGGCGAACCCCTCGTCCCAACGTGCATGCACAGTGTGCCTTCTAGTTATATACAACTAGTGTGTGTGTGTGTGTCGGTGTTGTTGTTGAGAAAATGACATTGTTAATTGAAATTTACATCTTTAGAAATGTATGCGTTTGTAGCGATGAAAGAATATTTGTGAATGTGTGACAAAATTAAAATGTGTGCGTTCTTCCCCCGCACCAGATTTGGCACAAAAATTATGTGTCGAAGCGAGGCGCTATGCCGTCTCTACTGAAGGGTGAGTCAGTACCTTTCATGCTCTAAGGAATGCGTTCGAGGAACGATTGCCGAACTGAGTAATTATAACCTTGTTGCGTCCCACACGTTCACTAATGTTTAACTTAAATGTCCTTTCACTAATGTTTTCAAACTGCTTAAACCGTCAACAATGTCCGACGGCTGGTGTCTTACGATAACAAACGGGAACAACATCTTAACGTGTGACACGTTACGCCTCCTCCGAAGCGAGGAAATGGGCACGTATCTTGCATTTAATGGAGGAGCAGAAGAGTATGCAGGCCACGTGGTTAAGTCCCTGTAGCTTCGAGATAATGAATACAGCTACAATACCCCTGCCTCATCGTAAGAGCCCACTAAAAGGGGACTTCCGGGGTTGGGGGCGGTGAGAATGGGAGCTCGATCCGTCCAGGCAGCGGCCACAGGAAGGACGGCGGTGTGTGCGTGGCTGCATGCCGCCGAAAGCATCTGAAGGTGCAGGAGAGCACATTTGCAGAAGAGCACAAGATGGGCCCGTACTGGACGCCGCGCGCGTAGGACATCGGTACGTTCCACTGGAGATCCTGGACTCCTAACCAAGCGGCGTTTTAGTGCGGTACAAATCCCACATAACCCGGTATCCATAAATTTTGCAAAGATAGTGCTGCCATCTTTCTCATTCTCATAATAGACTACAGATTTCATCACATGCATTTACGTCAAAGATAACATCAACATCCATCCGAATAAAAATTGTTTTGACAATATCAGTTTAAAGGTCAATATTAATTGAATTCGCAAAAGATAACATAATTTTGTGCTAGTAACAAAAATGATTTAGAAAATATGTTGTGAAATTGAATGTTTTGGTTATCAATATCACTACATAATTTTAATACTCCCATTTTAATACGCCCATCCTCGGGAGAGCAGATGTGCTCTCCTGCACCTTCCGATGCTTACGGCGACATGCGGCCACGCACACATCGTCGTCCCTCCCGGGGCTGCTGGTTGGACGGATCGAGCTCCCACTCACACCGTCCACAACCCCGGAAGCCCCCTTTTAGTCGCGTCTTACGATCAGGCAGGGGATACCGTAGCTCTATTCTTAATCCCGAAGCTACAGGGACTTTGTCAGAGGCCCTACGGGCGGTTTGAAAACATCCGATAGCGGGTTGGCCACAAGCCCGCGTCTCCCCCAATCCGCATTGAGCAGCGTGGTGGAATAAGCTCCAGGCCTCGCATAATAATAATAATGGGGAGAGACCCGTGCCGTACAGAATAGTTTGGTATCAAAAACGACTGAATTTTATTGGAGGAAAAGGACGAGACAAACAAATAATTAATAATATTTAGTATTGATATCAACGTATGACCTCATTCTTATCATGGTTTCAGTATGTTAATTTATTTCCAACCTTTTATTGTTATTGTACTCCGCTGTTTTCTTAGCAATCTATAATAATTTAATAATCTATAATATAACATTATAGAGCTGAAGAATTTCTTTATTTGAAAGCGCTAATTTCGGGTACTAACTATCGGTTCGAATTGAAAAATTATTTTAATGTTGATTACACAGTACCAGAACCAGTGTCGCCATGCATGATGACACTATTAAAGAATCAGAGAATAAACGCTTTTACAGAAAAATATATGCTAAAAAAGTTCTAAAATATGATCCCGTTTTAATATAAACATTAAGATTAATAAGATTTTCAATAAAATAAAAGTATTAAATACAGCAATCGGCCATGTTATCTGAAACGCCAATCAAAAGGAATGACGTCACGCCTCAGTTAATGTCATCGTGTTGCTTGAAGTTTGACGAGCAAGCCGACGCCATGACACCTACGAGCGTTTTCGCGCTTAATTCAAGTTACATAGCAGAAAATACATTAATTTACGTTAAAAGTTGAGTTTATTGCTGAAATAAACTTTTTTTCGAAACTAGGAGACGTGTACCTACAATATGGAAAGGTATTTGAAAATCTGTCATCATGCCCATTATGGACATAGACTTTGTTCTCATAATCGTAAGGAACTTTTCAAGCATAAACAGCAAGACGTGTTTTTGCAATGATCATTTAAGAGCAACTGGCGGCCCTGTTTGCATCGCCAGTTAGCGCAGCGAGTTCGCGCTCACCTATACTCACGCTAGCGCCTCCTTCATACCATCTTCTCTGGGGGGATGTTCGAAACGTGACGTTTCGTGGAGTGACGAATGCAAACGGATAATAAATATGTCTGCGATTTACAAGTCTCTATCCACGCGGACGACGTCGCGGGCACCAAATAGTCTCCAATGAGCGAAAATGGAATCATACCTCTTTTTTGCAGCTTTGTAAATATGTACTACTTTTCTTAAAACATTTCATGTAAAAATGTGGCAACTTTTTTTTCGTCTTTATTTTTTAGTCACATTAATATTTAAAATAATAATTAATTTTAAATATTTGTTTTTTTCTTTTTATATATAATTGAAGTATGTCATGTGTTTTTGTAGTTCAAAAATGGAATCGCCAATTATTTTCTGAACAGATTATAAATCGTAAACACGAGCAATAAACCAGTTTTTTGTCTATGATTGATTCTCTGATCAAACTAAAGCGAATTCCTTTGGACCTAATTTGTCTCGAAAAATTTTTTTTAATACAATCCTGTTGGACATCCATATCAATTGAGATGTATACTTTTAATGAGCTGTCAAAACGTGACATACATCCTCATATATTTTGAATGAAAAAATGATTTGTAACGTCAATAATTGTACTATAGTCCAGTAACTAAATTACTATTGATATAAAAGACAATAAAAAAAAACTTAAAAAAAAAATTAATAATTTTATTATCCTGCTTTCCAATTCCAAGCGTGATTTAGTGCAAGTTTTTTAAGGTATGTACAAGTATTAAGAATAGGCATGATGACACTATTAAACAATCAGAGAATAAACGGTTTTACAGAAAAATATATGCTAAAAAAGTCCTAAAATATGATCCCGTTTTGATATAAACATTAAGATTAATAAGATTTTCAATAAAATTAAAGTATTAAATACAGCAATCGGCCATGTTATCTGAAACGCCAATCAAAAGGAATGACGTCACGTCTCAGTTAATGTCATCGTTTTCCTTGAAGTTTGACGAGCAAGCCGACGCCATGACACCTACGAGCGTTTTCGCGCTTAATTCAAATTACATAGTAGAAAATACATTAATTTACGTTAAAAGTTGAGTTTATTGCTGAAATAAACTTTTTTTCGAAACTAGGAGACGTGTACCTACAATAAGGAAAGGTATTTGAAAATCTGTCATCATGCCCATTTGTTGTGCATAGTTTCCAATACCGTATTGCATAGTGCATAGTTTCCATTTTAATATTTTTTTATTTTTTATTTTTGTAAGAGGACTTTGGGCTTATACAAAAGCTAACGAACTTATTATTTCTTCTGCTCCGTTTGCACTAAAGAAACGAAGAATAATAATCCAAAAGCTGCATCAGTTATCGCTCAGGTCCTTAACGTTCCGGCGTCCTGCGAAGCCTCAATTTGACAAAAGCTTTATAGGTTATCGATTTAAACGGGTGTTATGCGCAACAGGGCGTTGTATGCTGTAACTCTAGCAATGTAGGTGCCGAACTGTTTACATTTTTTATTTATTTACACCCACACAATGGGATGTAACTATCGTTGGTCTAAATTTTGTCGTAGATGTCGAATTATGTAGTGTGCCAGGATGTGACTACGCGCTAAAGTCAAGACCATGTAAGTCCAATAATGTTTTTCGATGTCGTGTTGTGATAAAGTCAGACCAAGAAATGAAGAATGCAAACAAGTAAATGCAGTTTTGATGAGTGTGCAGAATCCATTGCCATTAAACAGATATCCTCAATCAAGAGAAACAGATATCCTCAATCAAGAGTAACAGAATTACGGTAGAGAAAGAAGTAAACCAAGATGAATGGATACGAGCGTAGTTGCGTTCATATGCGTTACCCTAAACAAACGATAAATATGATCATCGAACAGTTAAGTAACTCAGGCGAATCATTTACATTTTGTTGTCCGTTAGGTGCTACATGTCCCCTAGCACTGGCTCTCATCTGCCACGTGCCTCACAACTTCGTATTGATTCCGTCCCAGAAGAAAACAAACCCCTTTTTAGAAGCGTTGATGAGAAAAAGTTTGCCGTCGCAGCCCTCTGTCTGTTCACACAATACTCCCACCAATAAGTTTTTTACCGGTCCTGGATTCGCTTGTTCTATACACGGCATCATCGACCTGGAAACGACCACATCCAGACTCAACGAGACGCAACTAAACCGCGAACCCTTCTATCCAATGCCCTGCAACTCCAGAACCTGGGAAAATATATTCAAGATAAATAAAAAGAAAGAACACAGCTCAAACCCTTTCCAGTTTAAGGTCCTATCCTACAACGTACTGTCAGAAATTCTGTTACAACCAAATTATAAACTCAAATTCTACGAAAACGAAGAATCCGCGTGGAGATTGAAGAGCGAGAGGATCTACAATGAGGTGCGGCTATTGGATCCGGACATTATCTGTTTTCAAGAAGTTCAGATATCAAAATCGGAGTTTTTCCGTCGATTCAACGACATTGGTTACCGGGGGGTGTTCAAAAAGAAAACAAATCGACGGTACGATGGTTGCGCCGTTCTTTTTAAAGATGCCTTGTTTGAGTTGAACGAAAGAGTTGGTGTGGAGTACTGTCAGCCAAAATGTAAAATCCTTAATACAGACAATGTAGGACTATTGGTGAAGCTGACACCATATGTGAGCTCCAAGCCGCTAGTGATCGCAAGCACCCATCTGTGCAAGAGCAAGAAACATTCAGCGCAAGAGGGCTACAGTGCCACTCGCGTAGCACAAATAAGAATACTGTTGCACGAAATAGAGAAATTTGTATGCAATGGTAACGAACATTTACCGCTGATACTTACAGGAGATTTCAATTCGACACGACACAGCGAAACCATAAAATTGCTGGTCGATGGCAAAATTATTATCCCCATAGAGCATAGTCTTCAGCATCTAGGACTCAAAGAGTCCTTTCTTGAACGGTACTACAATGAAGATGACTACGATGGATTATATGCTCCACCACCTCAATTTAAAGAGGTAAACAATCCGTTTAAATTTATATCCGTTTACCATTTGAAGCTGCGTGAGTCGCAGCACCTGGAACGATGGGTGACAATAGATTACATGTTCTTCACCGAAGGACCTTTGAAGGCGGTTCAACGCCTTAGTCCACCACCGAATTGCCAGAATAAAAATGGTTTGTTGAATAAAAACAACGACCACATTGCATTAGCTGGTGTTTTCGAAATCAAGCCATGATAACATGATGCATGGGCGTACCCACGTTCTTAGTCAGGGGGGGGGGGGGGGGTGGCAAGTACTTGGTTAGAGTGGGCAAGTACCAGGTCAGGGCAATACTTGGTAAGGGGGGGAGGGTTCTTGTTCGTGAGGGATTCTTGTTCGTGAGGGGGGAGTTCTTGGTCGGGGGGGAAGTTTAGGCAACTTTTATTGAAACTGCGTACCGCGCGCAAATATGAAACGCACATAAAATATACAAATAAATAAACATAGGAAACAGCAGGAGGATCTTTCTCGTTTAGAATAAATGTGGACCTTGATCCAGGGAGGGGCAGCAGCCCCTTAATGTTCTGTAATGTACTCTAATTAATATTCTGCTCATCGAAGATGAATTCTTATTGATATGACAAACAGAAACAACGGCCAAAATTGACAAAACCATGTAAATGGATTTTATTAAGCCAATTTAATAATAAATGTGCTCGGCATGAAATAAAGGAAAGTTAAAATAAGTGAAATAAGCAGACTTAGAAATGAATTCTCAACTATTAAATCTGTCCGTTAAGTAATTAAAATTCTACAAAATACTACTTAACATTAAATTTATTAAAAACGCACATATTTTTTTATAAAAATATAAATGCATCCTATTCTATAGCTTGTGTTTACCACTTTTGGAGAAAGCATTTTTTATTACTTAAGTAAGTACTTAATTAGTTCATTCCGACTGATTTAAATTTTTAAAATTATTTTTATACTATAGCTCAATTTTGTTAGTACGTAGTAGTAGTGTAAGATTAATATTATACTGGTATGACCAGTTAATTTAAAATTGTATTAATCCCTCTTGTGACTTTAAGTCTGCTGTGAATTTTAGTCTACTTATAATGGCTAATAAAATCATGTAAGCTTTAAAGCAATGGGTCGATTTGGGTGAATTGGATGGGTCAAAATTGACCTTTGATTAGGACTGAGATTGAGGTGATAATTTTTTATGGTACTGTAAGAACATTGTAGTTAGGGTTGCCAGGTTGCCAAACCTAATAGCCGGATAGACCAGCCAGTTTGGCCGGACATTTGGGTAGAAAGGCCGAACATCCTACATCATTGAGGATTTTGTGTTTATGTATTAATAGGTACGGCAAAAAAACTGCGGCACTGCGGCCTGCGGGAGCCACCGACAGTCGACATGCCTGCGCTCGGACATGCTCGGCGCTCACTCGTTTGCGAAAATGTAAAAAGCCTAACAAAAGCCGGACAAGCCGGACACCGTTTATTTTGGCCGGACACGCAATCAAAAAAACTACCTATGTCTGGCTTTATCCGGACGCCTGGCAACGCTAATTGTAGTTGTAAGCGACTCCACCAACCCGCATTGGAGCAGCGAGGTGGAGTAAGCTCCAGGCCTCCCCAATAAGAGGGAGAGACCCGTGCCCAGCAGTGGGACGCAGAAAGGGTTTCAGCCATTGTAAGAGCATGAATGAAAATTTTGTCTGTTTCTGAAAAATTTATCCATACTTATCTGACTGTCTAAATACAGGTAGATGTGTATGATATAGTTCTTAAGTTATTTTTATGATAGCAGTAATGTTAAAAAGAAATGTATTTTGATGTCTATGTGTATTAATAAAGTTTAGCTAAATATTTAAATAGTTATAATAATATGTGATACTGATCACATATCACATATTTACTTATAACTCTTTACAAAAAAAAAAATTAGAAGAAAAAAGATTTTTGACAATAATGAATTTTATTCTTGTTATTTTATTCGTGTTTATCCAAAAGGCCCGAAAATTCACTAAGTTTCGGATATGGGCGTAGAGTGGCCTCTGTACACGCGTTACCAAAAAGATTTCGCCCCATTTAACGAACGATTAATACGCTCTGGGCTGTACCGCTCTAAATATCGTCGTTTGCGTCCTCAATATTGCGTGTAAATTAGATTGGTGTTTTATGTGTAGAAAAAAGTTCATAAAGAGATTATGAATAATGTTAGAAAAATGTGAACAATTAATATTCTAAATGTTGTAGATGTTGAGAGTATATTGACGTGATCACTTTACAGGTTGTATCAAATATTTGTCTATTTAATAATATAATATTATAAAATTTAGAATTGGTGTAATATTTATAATAGTGAAATAAGTTTTATTCAATGTTTATTATATAATTGTGATGGATTGTAAGGGTAACTATTGTACTTTCTAAGTATAACAGGTAATAATAATAAAATATTGACGTTTTTCGAGGTCAGATCAATTTTCTTTATTGTGGAGAAACTATAGTGTGTGATAAAATCTTGAAAAAAATGACGGGTCAGGGATTTTTGATTGATATTTGATATTTCTTCTAAAAATCGAATTGTTTATGAGTGATTAACAAATACATTGCATGTTAAATATGTCATATTATTTTTGAATTTCCTAATTGAGATATGAACTTCTATGTGTGAAAAAAACAGTAAATGTTGTTAGAAAATGAAATTTGTTTTATTTTTATAATAATACATATAGGTAGGTATATTACATTCACATAAATTTTGTGTATCATCATCAAAGCATTAGTAACTTACAAAATATAAATAACAGTTAATTTCAGGGTCAGAGTGTTGTGGAAAAATGTTGCCTCTAAAACTCCAATAGTCATGTTCTGGTAAAGTAGCCATCACTTTCCTTGGACCTGACCTGACTGACTGACTTTACTGAAGACTCACTGATAGGACTATATGGGGCGAAATTGAATTTCAAAGTTTTTACTTGACACTGGCAATATAAGATGCCATTATTTGAGGACCCACATGGCCCAATGGTTACCATGCCGGACTGCCAATCGAAGGGTCCCGGGTTCGATTCCCGGTGAAACAGAAATTAGAATGATGAGTTTAAATTTTGGTTCTCGGACTGGGTGTTTGTGTTTCTGTCTTAGTAGGGTATATCTACCCTAATGTGGGGCTATGAGTGTGAAACGTTATTATTATTATTATTATGAGAAAAAAGAAAAATATTCAAAAGGAATCTGACTCTTTATAATATAGGCCTAGTTAACATCATACTGCAGACTTAGTATTTCACACATCATAAAGTTCCGACATAAAAAAGAAATTGTATGTAGGTGTAATTGGGTAATTATAAATATTAATGAGAGAGAGCTAGGTACGCTAATAATCTGATTATTCTATTAGAAATACAATGCTATCTTACTGCGCTAATTTCTGTGTTGTATACCAGATCTGAAGCGCGCATGGCCCGGCGGTTAGCGTAGAACGCAAACGATCTATGCAACTAAGCCAAACGGGCGCGGTCGGGTGTAAGATGGGTGACCGCTAGTGGCAAAAAATTTCATGCGCGTTTCCGTACTTCGGAGGGCACATTAAGCCGTCGGTCCCGGTTGTTGTCGATAGATAACAGTCGTTAAACCTTGTCGGAGGCCTTATGGGCGGTTTAAAAACATCCGACAGCGGGTTGGCCACTAACCCGCATCTCCACCAACCCGCATTGGAGCAGCGTGGTGGAGTAAGCTCCAGGCCTCCCCAATAATGGGGAGAGACCCGTGCCCAGCAGTGGGACGCAAAAAGGGTTGCAGCCAATACCAGCCTAGATCTACTCTTAGGGCCTCGTTCACCATCTCCAGGTAAAGTGTTGATTAGTTACGTCCCAAGTAAAGTTAATTGGCAAGTAAAAGCTATGAGTATGGTCAGTTTATCATATGATTAGTGCTACTTGAACATTGTGAAATTGAAATTGAAGTTACGGGTGACTTTAACCGACAATTAGCGTACTTGTCACTTTACTTGAAGGTGGTGAAAGAGGCCCTAAGTTTTTTTTTTTCAACCTTTTTTTAATGCCCCACTGCTGGGCACAGGTCTCCTTCTCACACAATTGAGAGGGATTATTTAAAGTACCTAAGCTGAGTACCTAAGTATATAAACTGCTAAATTAAGATTCTCAACTAGTTTTTTTAACAATATGGAAACTCCACTAACAAGTATTCTTGTTGCTTATATTTAAACAGTAAACAACAATTTGTTGACCTCTCTAGTGTATGATTGATTAGACAGAGGTCAATTTGTTTAGGTTTTTTTGTATGTTTTGTTTGTTTAGGTAATGTAAATACTGGGTTAGTACTTTTTAATTCCCAGAATCATTTTATTTTAGAAAGCTGTTATAATTGTTGTGGATATTTAGTTGACACCTAATTTGAGTGAAGACCTCTATATATTTAACGAGAAGTCCAACTGTGTTGGTTGTTTGTTTTGTTACAAATTTGTTTTTGAATTTGTGTACCTATATGTGGTACTAATTAGGTACATTAAATACTTTCGCCTTACTTTTTTAACCCATAATAATGAGGCATACAAAACAAATTAGCTTACGATTGAATTATAAATACGCTTGATTGATTGCTATTGAAATAGCGTGTACGATTGGCGCGAACGTAACTAATTGATTTGAAATCAGAATGTTTTTTTTCGTCATGTTATTTCGGTGCCTACCATAACTTTTTTCACCAGTTCGAAAATGTTTTTCTGCTTTATAACTTAAGTATTACAGTGATTCAAAATGCATTAAATAAAAGTATTGTAAGTATTAATCAGTAACAGTTATTGTACGATTAAATTATGTAGATCGTGTACTAAATGTTATGTTTACTTAAAATATGTGAAAGGCTTCGGCAACTGGTAATATACTCTTGAATTATCTGCCATGCTTACGTATGTTGCAGGAAAGCTTAGCGAAACATTGATCGAACTTGTACATACCTCGAACTTATGAATAAATCACCCCGATTTAACTGGATTGACAAATCGCGTACAAAATCCTAAATCCTCGTTATAATTAACACAACACAGCACACCGCAATCCTTTCACCAAACACTACTCGAACCGCACAGGCATTATCGTATAAAATACGATTTCCGAGAATCAACACGCCACACGATTGTTATTGCGAATATTTCGCGATAGGTGAAGTGACGTTACGTGCGCACGAGTTGAATAGCCGAAAGATTTTAGCAAACATGGCCGCCGTGAATTCGCGGCCCCGCGCTCACAGATTCGAAACTTGTCACGAAGAATGAACATGGCTGGTTTGACGTTTCACAAGCCATTTAGATTGTACTACTAAACCTGATTAAATTTGTAAATGGCTAGTATAGTTTATTACCTATGTATTTGTATACAGATCGTAATCTTTCTTCGCGTTGAGTAACTAAATATTCATAGGATACTCTGTGTCGCTGGTGCCAGTCATACACAATGACAGAATTAAGCACAAACACCCAGACCGTGACGTGAAGAGATCTTTATAATAATCATTTAGATATCTCCGTTGGACAGGGACCTCTTGCACGACATACCGGCGTGGGCACGGGTCTCTTCCCATTATTGGGAGGCCTGGAACTTACACCACCATGCTGCTATTCTAATGCGGGTTGGTGGACATATGGGTTAATGGTCAACCTCTGTCGGATGTTTTCAAAGCGTCTATAATCGCTCCAACAAGGTTTAACGACTGCTTGCCATCTATCGATAAAAACTGAGATCGAAGGTTTAACGTGCCCTCCGAAGCACGAAAACACGCATGATATTTTGGTACTAGCGGTCACCCATCTCACACCCGACCGCGCCCGTTTCGATTAGCTGCATACATTACTTGCATTCCAGGGTAGCCGATGGACCATGTGCGCTTCAATCAAGCAGTATCTCTCAGCATAATATTATCAACTTGTAACCGCGCATAGTCCCGCTGGCTTAAAGTAAGCCCCATTATAATTATTTGGCTGAGGAAAATAATCTAGCCGGAGCGATTATGTAATATTAAAATCCACTCATATCCAGTAGTCTAGTTTTAGTGTCGTCGACGTAGCTGGTCGTATCGTCACTTAGAAAGAGTCTTTATAGTGTTGCAACAAAATTAGAAGCAAGTGTTGGTTATACAAAAAATCTTCTTGAGAACTTAGTCATTGTTATTTTTGTATAAAAAATGTTAAAAACATGTAAACAAGTACGTAATTAATAAATTATTACTATTATTTACATTATAGCCAGGTACTAGATACCTAGTAACTACGAAAGATTAAATTAGAAAACTGGTCATGATAATTATTGAATATTGATAAGTTGATAACATGGCTTTCCAAGAAAATACTCATGATATTATTATTTCTTATTAGCTTCAAACAACTCTTGTGCACTAGTAAATTTTATGTTATTCTTCTATTTTAACTTGAACTACTTTTAAAACAGCCTTGGTGTAATTATGTTTCAAATTTAGGCGCGTAAGTATATATGCGTCCTGGTTGGCTAAAGTTATGTGATGCCTGACCAATGAAGTTTCAAGAATCACGTCATGGAGAACACTTCTAATTGGTCGTTACATATCACGGCATTATTAATAGACGTCGATTGTTTTTGTTTTTATCTTTCAATTTTAAAAAAGGAGAACGTTTTCTCTTCTCAGAACAGCTACACTATACGTCCAATTTTAAAAAGTGAAAATTATTTTTTCTTTATTGTACTCCCATTCTTGTTTTTAAATGTGAAGATCTGTTAATGAGAATTAAGTACATAAGAAAAGAAAATAATAGAAAAAATAGGGAAATAAAACATAGAAAATGAAGGGTGTGTCAGGTGTGTGTTCAGAACATCGATATACCTACTTATATTATATCGATGGTTCAGAAAGAAAATAGGCGTGACCGTGTTATGCAGTAATCTATTCTATACTAATAAAGCTGAAGAATTTGTTTGTTTGAACGCGCTAATCTCAGGAACTAGGTACCTACTTGTTCGAATTACATTACATTTATTGGGGAAGGCTATATTATAACATCATGCTATGGTTAATAGTTAATACCAGGTCAAAGTCCACGCGGAAGAAGTCGCAGGCGGCCGCTAGTGAAAAATATTTTATTTTTTATTTTATTTATAAATGAACCCCGGGGAGTCATAATATAAAAATAAGGGAAATAAATATAAATATAAGAGTAAAGTGTAACACCTCCTCCAGTTGCGTGCCTATTCTGTTTCTGAACAGATTCTTGCAGAAGAACACGCGATATAGGCGATCTGACTTATTTGTTAGATTACTATGGCGGAAGGAGAACACCTTTTTAATATGCTTACTGTTTACTTGCGAAAATTTTGTAGAAAAAAGGGCCCATGGAAATACGAGCGCGTTCATTAAGACGAGCTTACAGGCTAAGGCGTGGCACGGGTCTCCCGATTACTTAGAAGGTCTGGGGCCTGGGCAGTGCTGGTTTTACCAAAAGCCTGAGTAGGCTGAAGACTAGGGCGCGGGCGGCAGATTTTGGAGGTTAGCAAATTTGGGCCAAAATTCTTTTCTTTAAGAAAATTAAAATACAACCTGACTAGGTACGTGAAAAATACTTTCAATTCAACTTGTAGCTTGCTAGTGTTACTAGAGAATCGAATTTCAAATATGGTATGTCAAATATGGGTATGGGGTAGGGGTCAAATATTAAATAGCCTACAAAATTCTAAATCCGCCCCTGCGTCTACTACAAGGAATCTAATTTCTCAGACGAAGCCATCGTGCAGGGCCGGATTTAGGGGAGGGCAACCGGGGCTACAGCCCCGGGCCTCCACAAAGGAAGGCCCCCACAATAAAACTTCGGTAATTTTTTTAAATTCAGACTACAACCCACTAGTAAACAACTTTTCCTTTCTTATTTTTTCGCGTTTTACAATACTTTGAACAAACATGATCTGATCACATTAAAAATTAACAGAAATCATCGATCTATATTTGTTCAGTCCAATCGGGTAATCAGTAAAATATCAAAATCTCAAATGGCCCTGATAAGTACTTGCATTTTATTCCCCACCTTGAGGGAGAATCCCAATGGCTCAATGGCTTAGTGGTGTGGTACTCGCCCGCAGCTTCGGAGGTTGGGTATTTGATTCCGTGTCTCGACAGGACTCTCGATTCTTTATTTTCGTTCTTTCAATTATATACATGTAATTTACATTAGCTTGAAATGGATTTCCGCAAAGTAACACCTGATTCAATTAATTACTAAACAAGTATTTGATCAACAATTTTTTTTTACAACATTTGTTGTGGGTAGTGCAGCGGGCAAAACAATTTCAACACTCTGTGTGCGTAAATAAGGCTTTTTTTGCCCCGTTGCCCCGGGGCCTCCACACCACTAAATCCGGCCCTGCCATCGTGTAATGTATGATAGAAATTCACTTAGGGTAAGTAGGTACATTTAATCAGTCCCTGTAGCTTCGGGATTAAGAATAGAGCTACGGTATCCCCTGCCTGATCGTAAGAGGCGACTAAAAGGGGGCTTCCGGGGTTGTGGACGGTGTGAGTGGGAGCTCGATCCATCCAACCAGCAGCCCCGGGAAGGGCGGCGATGTGTGCGTGGCCGCATGTCGCCGTAAGCATCGGAAGGTGCAGGAGAACAAAGCTGCTCTCCCGAAGATGGGCCCGTTCTGGGGCGTCGCGCGTGGAGGACACCGGTGCGTTCCGCCGGAGATCCCGGAGTCCTCCCCAAGCGCAGTGGCAGCCACCGAGGGGGTTTTAGTGCGGTCAAATCCCACAGAACCCGGTACTCTCTCCCAAGGTGCTGGGTACCTTTTGAAGGTTTCCCCCCGACAAAAAAAAAAGGTACATTTAATCATTAATTTTGTTTAAATTTAAATTCTTGTGATTAGGTAATAATTAACATAGTCATTTCGATAAGGATTAATAACAACGAACACATTTTGTTGTTATAAAAGGTTATCGTGAGGCGACCTTAAATACATACCTATAGTCAAACTTTACACACAAAAATACAAATATTTCCTCTTTACAATTTTAGTGTAGATGTCTATTAAAGTAAACTAAGGACAAAATAAAAGGTAGTCTACAAATTCCTTATACATATTATTCCATAGACGGCATAATAGACAATAACAAGTAATTTTCAATGACGTCAGAGGTAAGAAAAGGCGGTCACTGACGTACGGTGCCTCATGTTTGACGTCATTGTAAGTACATCGGCTGCTTACCCACTAGTCCCTGTAGCTTTGGGATTAAGAATAGAGCTACGGTATCCTCTGCCTGATCGTAAGAGGCGACTAAAAGGGGGCTTCCGGGGTTGCGGGCGGTGAGAGTGGGAGCTTGATCCGTCCAGCCAGCAGCTGAGGAAGGGCGGCGCGGCGGCGGTGTGTGCGTGGCCGCATGCCACCGTAAGCATCGGAAGATGCAGGAGAGCACATCTGCTTTCCCGAAGATGGGCCCGTTCTGGGGCGCCGCGCGTGGAGGACACCGGTGCGTTCCACTGGAGATTCCGGAGTCCTCCCCAAGTGTAGAAGCAGGCCTCTGAGGTGGTTTTGGTGCGATCAAATCCCACATAACCCGGTATCCTGTCCCAAGCTGCCGGGTACCTTTTGAAGGTTTCCATAAAAAAGGTTTCCGTAGGTACCATAATCTAAAAAAAATCACGTTTATTGTATGGGATCCCCCTTAAGTATTTTTTAAATTATATTTTTAGTGTTTGTTGTAATAGCGGCAACAGAAATACATAATCTGTGAAAATTTCTAATGTCTAGATATCACGATTCATGAGATACAGCCCATTATTAAAAAAAATACGTTTATTCTGTGGGACTCCCTTTAAATACCTATTTATTTTATTCTAGTTTTTAGTATTTGTTGTAATAACGATATATATGTATTTATAGCGATAATATTCTACTTTCTTAGCCCACTTGCTTAGCCAACCTTACCATTGACTTCATTAATATTGCATCTCAAGTTATTTGCTCATGTTCCCTCTCGACAACAATGATATATATTTTTTTTTGTTATTTTCTTTAGTTTAAATTTGATTGGAGTAATTCTTTTATACTTTCTTGTAATTCTTAAGTGTTTTTCTCGCACTCATCCATTGTTACTGTAATGCTCAGAAATTAGCTATAGTTAAAATCAATGATAGTGCTAGCACCGTCCGAGCTATGCATTGTTTTCAGGTCTCCCTGAAAATCAGCAGCCTTAACGGTCTTCTGTTATGGCACAGGCTGAGGGTGACCTTTTTCACCGTTGATTTATATAAATTAATATGTTAATCTACATAGTTTAATGCCAATTAATTGTTTTTTCTAAATTATTTAGTCTCCACTTGCGTGTTTCTGTTACTGGCTAATTGTGTTTATTTCTTTATTGTAATTTTGTAATTTCTGTTCAAGGTGAAATAAATAATTTCTATTCTATTCTATTCTAATAGCGGCAACAGAAATACATCATCTGTGAAAGTTTCTAATGTCAAGCCATCACGGTTCATGACACACAGCCTGGTGACAGACAGATGGACAGACGGACAGCGGAGGCTTAGTAATAGGGTCCCGTTGGCACCCTACGGGTACGTAACCCTAAAAATGAGGCCCAGCAGTGAGGTACATAAAAGAGTTGGAGCCATGTTAGATTTTAATGCAACATAGGTTCCTAACTAAATACTGTGATGCAAACAAGATAGCAGCGAGCAAAGTAGGTATTTAGAGTGGCATAAACTATGCAAATTATAAGGGTAAGCCCCAAGAACCGGTATCACCGGTTGTTAGTTGCATATAGGCACATGTGGATCCGTTAGCCTTCACAAGTTAGTCGAAAAGAAACTAGAAACAGCGTTCAAAACTCAGCTTGTTTAATTTGAATCGTGCATCTCTTTAAATCTGTGTTATCTATCTATACTAATACTAGTGGACCCCGCAGACGTTGTCCTGCCTTAAAAGTAATAAAAGAGGATTTGTTTTCTTATTATCTTAAAGAGACTTCATGTTACTATCAAACAAAAATATAAAACAAATAATGACATACGAACTGTCCTGTTATTCTGAATGTGTCAAAGTTTAGAACGACACGGCACGAAATACAAAACGTTTGACAGGCAGGAACAATTTATATGGGAAAACTAAATAAGTAAAAAAGTAATTAAAAAACATTTCCAGTGGCCCAAATTGTGAATCTAAACCATCCTCGAATCCATTTGAATACACACAAAAAATTCATTAAAATCTGTCCAGCCGTTAAGGAGGAGTTCAGTGACATACACACTCACACAAGAATTATATATATTAAAGATTTACACAAGTTTAAGAAAACTGTTAAACAAGTCCTATGCCGCAAGGCCTATTATGAAACCAAGGACTATTTAAATAATAAAAAGGCTTGGGATTAAACTTAACTCACATAAGGCTGTTTCTATATACCATGTAATAATTTTAACATTTTTAAAATTTGTGAGCGGATGGCAGTCTGATAACACTGATAACATTGACACACACGATAGCTGTCTCGTGTGCTCCTTGTCGCCCCACAGTCATGCTGCATAATAAAATAAACTATTGTACCTGTAAATTTATTTAAAACAGGGCTGGAGTTATCTTCCGCCCGCTTTTTTCTCCTAGCCCATATAAGCCTTAGCGCACCCAAAGCGGATGACGATCAGCCGATGGCCGTACGACAATGACAAACATCAAGTGTATATTATTACCCAGGATGTAAATAAACTATTTCATTTCATTTCATTATTATAAAGAGGAAAGATTTGTATTTTTGTATGTTTGTAATGAATAAACTCAAAAACTACTGCTCCGATTTCAAAAATTCTTTCACCATTAGAAAGCTACGTTCACCCTGAGTAACATAGACTCTATTACCGCGGGTAAGTGCTTCATTCCTCCGTGAAAACGAGTAATAGGGTCAACGCGGTTGAAGCAACTGGCTAAACGCCTATGATTTTAATATAGCAATGAAGCCTGGAATAGCACATAGGCTATTTTTTATCCTACGAGGACCTATTAAACGGGTCCACGCGGGCGAAGGCGCTTGCGGAAGGCTAGTATATAAAGGTAATTAATTGCGGGCACAGTGGGATCACAAGTAATGCTGTAGTCCACGATTATAACTTTTATTATAGTTCTACAAAGTTCACTTAATTAACTTATATTCTACGTGTTACTAAACGGTCCCGAAGTTAGGGCGACGTAAGTCCTAAAACTAGTCACAACGCATTTATTGGAAAATGCATTGTAGATAATAGCTGTTGCGCAATGCACCGTAGGGTACGTTGTCGGTACGTAACAAGCTGAAAAGTTTGTTTGAAAGCACTAATCTCAGGAACTACTATTTCGAATTGAAAATGATTTTTGTATTGGATCTAGACACGCGGCAGCTTTTATCAGAATTAATATATATGTATATACATATATGTAGAATAACTTTATAAATAAAATTAAATATAAAATGACTGATGTAATGAAAACTGGCCAAGTCAAATCTAAACTACTTTAAGATCTCACATTTTTAAATAACAGCAATTGTTATAGGTATCCAATAAAGCAAAGAAATTGAGTTTAATACTTGTTCATAATGTTATTTTGTTCCTATGAACACATATTTGGATTTTGCAAAGAACTTGGCACTCGTTATATCTCCATTCCTTTTGCGGCGAAGCCGACAGCCAAGCATAATTTTTTTATTGAAATTGGCTCTCCTTTTTTACATTTATAATTTTGGTGGGATAGGATTTATCGCAGGTTTTTGGCTGTAAATGAGCATTTTTTAAAACATCACTTTTGGACATAACCAAATAGGTCTTTCTTAATATTCATCATTCCTTCCGGTCCTTTTTTTGTTATCGGGGGGAAACCTTCAAAAGGTACCCGGCACTTTGGGAGAGGATACCGGGTTATGTGGGATTTGACCTCACTAAAACTCCCTCGGTGGCCTACCTCTGCGCGTGGGGATGACTCCGGGATCTCCAGTGGAACACACCGGAGTGCTCCACGAGCGGCGCCCCCAGAACGGGCCCATCTTCGGAGAGCAGATATGCTTTGATTGTTGGAACCCTACTAGGATGGAAAAGCATGTCGAAGTACGCTTCAGGCCAATCAACTTACGTCCAGATACCCATGCTGAGCCGTGGGATACAAAAAAAAGTTTTCAGACAAGTTTCTTCACGATTCCACTTCGTCCAACGTAAAAACGCCTTAATGTAATGAACATCTCATTAATATTCACGAAAAACTCTTGAATATTATTTGCTATGCATTTTCAATCAGGCGCTTGCGTTAAATGTTCGCTGATTTTATTGATGCCAACTTTAACATCATGAGATACATGGGCGTACCCAGGGAGGGGGACGGGGGGGGGCAGCTGCTCCCCCTGGATCAAGGTCCAGATTCAGGGATTAAAAAATCCCAAAAGATCTCCTAAACGAAAAGAGAAACCTATAAAGAATAAGATATGCTACCTCCTGCTGTTTCCTTTGTATATTTAATATTTTGTGTGCTTGTCTTCGTGTAATGTGGAAGGCAAATTTACGCGCGGTCTTAGAATAATTACGTGTAGAATGAGTGTCTCCATATAAGCGCGCTGTCAAAATTGAAGCACTAAATAGATTCACACAGATTGTCACAGATGTCACATCTGACAAACAAAATGTTTTTATTTTCCCAAAATTAACTATAAATTTGGAGAGCAGCGATGGCCGAGTGGTAAAAAGCCGCGGTCTTCGACGCGACCGATCCTGGGTTCAAATCTTCGGCACGCACCTCTGACAAATAAATTTGTAATGTGCGCATTTATCTTTGCTCCACGGTGATGGAAAATATCGTGATATTTAATTGATTACGATGTTCTCCATCGCCGTGTATGCCTGAGAGAAATTTATAATTTCTCGAAAGCATGACGTACACCAATACGCAGTTGGCCAGCGTGGTGGACTATTGCCTAAATTACTTGTGAGATGAGACCTGTGCCCAGCAGTGGGACATAAAAAAAGGTTTAAAGGCAACTCCTCTGGTGTTGCAAATGTCCATAGGCGACGGTGACCACTCACAAACAGGTGGCCTGTATGCTTGTTTGCTAGTTTTCTTAACATAAAAGTTCTTCAGGGGAAGTACCACCGCCGCACCCACTTCTGCCGTGAACCAACTCTATGTGTTTCGGTGGAAAGGTGCTTGCCGGCCACTAACATGAGGCGACCATCAGCCTCCGTAGCAGCGCAACTGCATACGACATCAGACAAGATTTACCTTGCTTGCTTGAGGTTGTGTGTAGATGTCCATGGGCTGCAGCGACAGCTCAATGGTCTGCATGCTCATCTGCTCTGCTACTCCAATCAATTAAAAAAAACGTGAGCCGTCATGGGACGCCTGGTAGATGTTAAACATTGTGTTGGTACAAGTAATATGCATAAAAGACAAGATTACGACAGGTACTCAATTTAACTCGAGGTCAATAAAGCTAAGCAATGTCAAGTGCGGTCAAAAGTAGGATGGTTGGCCATAAAGCAACATCTGTTGCGGTCATAAGAAGGACGGGTGTCAATAAAACTAAGCTATGTCGAGTGCGGTCAAAAGTAGGATGGGTGGGCATTCAGCCATATCTGGTGCGGATGACGACTATTTAATTTTATTTAATAAAATATTTTCATTTAATACAAAAATTCAGTATTAATTTCAAGTTGTTTCAACTGAGCGTGGCGACCCGTTGGCCACGGCAAGCGTCGCCATGTCGATTGTCGCCACACAATCAATCCAATTTACTATATATTATACTAGTTAATATAGATGTTTCACATCAAAAAAATATACGAATTCCATTCGGCGAGCTAATTAAAATAATTCACTACAAGATAAAAGATTAGCGATGCCACCTTGAAAAGTAATTAAAATAATTCACTACAAGACAAAAGATTAGCGATGCCACCTTGAAAAGTTTCGAGGGTGTGTCTAATTATATACAAACTTACAAAATGACGTACTTATTTAATTCGTTAGAAAAATAAAAGAACGTTCGGTTTATACAGATGGGCGTAATATTATAGTTGTAATGTTAATTTCCTTTAACAATATTATTAAGGCAGACAGGCGAGATGAAGACAGTTGTGCTAATTACTTTATTAAATGTAAGTTATTATTTAATTTTTACTTGTCTTCTTCTTTACGAATGGCGTATCAGTCGTTCAGCCATTTTGCCAATATCAAATGAACATTTGTATCGTTTTTTGTAGCCAAAACTAGAAAGGCAGGCGCTCCTTGTATTGTGCCAAAACTCTTTTTACTTGTCATAATCAATCAATTAAAAATCAAAATATTTGACTCATTTTTGGAATATGTACAGATATCCTCTTAATAAACGTCATTCTTTCCGCTCTATCGCTCATCGGCTCTAGGTACCCGTATGGGTTGTCCCTGTAGCTTCGGGATTAAGAATAGAGCTACGGTATCCCCTGCCTGATCGTAAGAGGCGAAAAGAGGACTTCCGGGGTTGCGGACGGGGAGAGTTGGAGCTCGATCCGTCCAGCCAGCAGCCCCGGGAAGGACGGCGGTGTGTGCGTGTGCCCGCATGCCGCCGTAAACATCGGAAGGTGCAGGAGAGCACATCTAACCTCCGAAGATGGGCCCATTCTGGGCTCCACGCGTGGAGAACACCGGTGCGTTCCTTAGGAGGTCCCGGAGTCCTACCCAAGCGCAGAGGCAGGCCACCGAGGGGGTTTTAGTGCGGTCAAATCCCACATAACCCGGTATCCTCTCCCTAGGTGCCGGGTACCTTTTGAAGGTTTCCCCCCGACACCAAAAAAAAGCCTAATGGTTATTATTTATTTATTTTATTTTTTATTTATTTATTTAAGTGAAACACCTTAAAACTAAGATTCACAAAGGGTTAAACCTAATGCCTATTGGCATTGTCTCCAGGTCGACCCTGGGTGATGTTGAGAATGTGTGTATTAGTTATCGGTAGGTTATTGAAAAACCTCATACTACTACTGCATAGGTACTACGTGAACCAAATTACATAATATTGGACAGACGTGTAAAATTCGTTACTTATATGTTTCAGGTCCTCGGACTAGTGTTATCTTATCCCATCGCAGGTTAGTATATTAATTATTTATTTATTTTTCATTTTTATTTCAATGGACTAACAGTAGCAGACGAATGAGTAGGCCACGTGGTGTTCTATTCGCTACTCATCAAGAGATGGCGCCACGGGTATTCCTAATCACGCTCATAAAGAAATTAAACACTACGATCACGCTATCGAAGTTTTCTGAATATCCGACCATATACGTATACAAGCTCCGAATTGAGTCAGTTTGGAGCGCGGCCGCTCCCCGGGCATGACCACCATGAGTATGCGGGGTTTTCGGGGGCAATGAATCGATTCAGCTAGCTTTAATTTTTTGAAAAAATCGTTTTACACGTATTTTCAGTTTTTTAGCGATAATCAACTTAACACGTTCACTGTGTGTGCCCCATATATGGGGCACCAAGAATTTTAGTCCATACGTGCGTGGCACATATGTGGGGCATGGGGTCAAACAAACTCTTTGGCTTGTAGAACTGCGCACGTATGAAAAAAAATATTTTTACTGGCATACACGTGTGAATAAAGAATAAAAGAATTATTTACCATAATGTCCCGCTGACATTTTATATTGGTGTTGCTAGTATATCTTACACAAAATCAAACACAAAAAGTGACAATTATTTATTTATTAAAAAAAATATTTTCTTTAGTTACACAAAATATTAGTGACATTCATTATAACAAGCCAGACAAAAAGCAAAACATTCTAAATTTGTTTTTTTTGTTTTTTTTTTTTCGTGAAATATGTTTTCGAGTCATGATGAAAATGTATTCACACAAAACTCAGATACAACTTTAAAAAATGTTCGATGCACTGTTTAGTCGGTAGTTTAATGCGGCAAACTGATTTTGACAGATGACTTGTCACACAGATAAAATATTTGTGCAAAAATTTCAGTTCAGACGTGCGTGCCCCACATATGGGGCATTCAGAAAATTCCTAGTATCTTATTTTAAAAAAATATAATTAATTAATTACATTGGTTTTTGTTTATTTTTATGATAATAAGTTCATGTATAAAAAAAAACCTCATTGCACTTATGGGGTCAAATTAGTATTTTGGGTCCGCACAGTGTACATGTTAATCTTAAAAATATGATTCTTTCTGACATCTGTTACCGAGAGAGATGTAATACTTTTTTTTTGTTTTTGGCGGGAAGTCGAAAAAGACATATTGTGCTCTTGTTTTATTTTAATTTTCTTGGTGTATTTTTAATTTATCTACTTATACTAATATTATAAATAAGAGAGATTTGTATTTGTGTATGTTTGTATTTTTGTATGTTTTTAATGAATAAACTCAAAAACTACTGTTCCCATTTCAAAAATTCTTTCACCATTAGAAAGCTACATTCACCCTGAGTAACATAGGCTACTTTTCCCGCGGGAAAATGCTTCATTCCTACGTGAAAACGGGTAATAGGGTCAACGCGGTTGAAGCAACTGGCTAAACGCCTATGATTTTAATATACGAGTAGCTAAAGCCTGGAATAGCACATAGGCTATTTTTTATCCTACGGGGACCCATTAAACGGGTCCACGCGGACGAATCCGCTGGCGGCTAGTATCGGATAAAGACCGAGATGTGCAAAAAATAGTTTTGTAAAAGTATTTAAATACAAAATACAAATGCAGTGTTACTTTCCTATTTAAAATAGAAATACAAAATAATTTTAAATAAATGTATTTAAATAGTATTATTTTTACTATTTAAATAGTAAAAAAAATAGGTTTTCCAAATAAAATACCTTATCAATTGGACCTATTTATGCAAACCGGAACCAACCCACACATAATGATGATGATAGTTTTGAGAAAAAGCTGTTTAATGTACTAAACACTGATGTTATGTGGATTGATAAACATGTCATGAAAATGTTTTGTTCTGTCAAAATTGTCAGATCATTTTGATCTTTACAGGGTCGATAAACGGTGCAATTTTAAGCTTTTCTGTGTACTTAACTCACTTTCGGCATGAGTGTGGATTGGTTCCGGTTTGCGTAAATAGATCCAATTATTTAAGTGATTTTAGTACTAGTATTTGTTCAAAGAGTTCATCTTTCATGTAACGTCTTTGGCACCAAAAACATAAATGTGAAAAATGACAGCCAAGTTCAATAAAAAAAAATAACGTTTTACACTCATAGCCCCACAGTAGAGTAGATATTCCCTGTGTCGTGACACATACAAAGACAGGAACACAAACACCCAGACCGAGAACAGAAATTTAAATTCATCATTCAAATCTCTGTTTCGCCGGGAATCGAACCCGGGACCCTCCGATTGGCAGTCCGGCATGGTAACCATTGCGCCACGCGGGTCGTCATAACATAAGAATAATAAGATATTTTTGGTTGTGGACTTCGCCGAAAAAAGTATTCGAAAGATCTAAACGAGCGCCAAGTTCTACAGAAAATCCCGAAAAATAAAATAACCATTATAGATAAGCAAGTACCTAGGCAACTCTATGTCTTGTTTTATCATTATCAACTACAACAATGTCTGGTCATTAAAAATATGACAATTTAAGCTGAATGTACAATAATTTACTTGTACTAATTATATACCTATCACGATAAAATTAAACTTAAGATTTGACTTGGCTAGTTTTTACCTAAAAACAACATTCAAAAGCTATTAGGTATATATAGTAAAAACTGCCAAAGTGAAATCTTAAACTAAATTTCATCGTAAGTTTAATAATTAATTTAAAAAATGTAACAATACTATTTAGTATTTTACGAATACTAAATATTAACATAAAATATTTCAAATAAAATTTTGAAAAAGGTATTTAAAATGTAAAATAAAAATAGGTATTTTGTATTTCTATTTAAAATAGGTACCTACATGTATTTCAAATAATTCGCACCTCTGGATAAGGAAGATGGCGTTTTGTTCGATATATAGGTTAATGACAGTGCACATAGTGAAATAAAATAACAGTGCGAATAACATGTTTTTTCGGCTTGCCTCCAAAACTCCATTGGACACGTTCTGGTAAAGTAGCCATCGCTTTACTTCAACATCTGACTGACTTGAATGACTGATTAGTGATTACTGAGGACCTACTGATTCTTTCTATTACTGCTAAGTGTTGCAAAAATTATACTTGACGCTGACAATGCACAGAGTTTGCGATGCCTTTATTGAAAATATGAGAAAATAATTATATGAATGAGTTGTATGAATGTGTTATTTTATAATACTATTATTTTTTAATTGGGAGCTATTTCAGTAGATATCGTTGTTGGCAGTTTTCGTTCGCTCGTTCGTCAGAAACTCTGAATATTATCTTCAAGCGTCAGTTTTAATGTTTAATTTACGTTTAATTATCTGATTAATTACTTTCATTTTTATATTTTAGCTGCGTGAAGCTTTTACTTATGCCGCATTTCATAATTATATGTATTTCCATATTTTCAGGACAAGATGACAGCAAAAGTTGCCATTCTTTACCACCAGAAAGACAAAATCGTCTTAATTCAATGATCGACGAAGTAAGCGATTTTCTTTACAATCTATCAGAAAAATACGAAGATATAGACATCTCAGAAGTTAAAATGACCGTAGAAAGTCATTCAGAAACGGAAGATAAAAAAGAAACTAATCTATCTGTAATACTGAACGATTGTGTTGAAAGTTCCAACGAAGCTGTACAGTACTGGATTAAAAATAATAGCGAAGAAGTGCCAGTGTCTGATAAACAAGGAATAAATGATGATATTGGATATTATAGTAACGAAGAAAACAATTCTTTTAATCAGGATTCTACTGCAGAAGATAGTGATGATAGAAGTTCGGGCACTACCTCCTCGAACGTTAAAAATGGTAATATTAATGTTAATATTAAAATCGTACGTGGTTCGTAGATTACTAACTGTCCCCGCGAACTCCGTACCGCGTTTAAATGTTTGGGGTGGACCACCCTTAACATTTAGAGGGATGAAAAATAGATGTTGTCCGATTCAAAGACTTTTTTTGTTATGGGGTTATAATATATACCTTCAAAAGGTACCCGGCACTTTGGGAGAGGATACCGGGTTATGTGGGATTTGATCTCACTAAAACCCCCTCGGTGGCCTGCCTCTGCGCGTGGGGAGGACTCCGGGATCTCCAGTGGAACGCACTCCTCCAAGCGCGGCACCCCCAGAACGGGCCCATCTTCGGAGAGCAGATGTGCTCTTCCGATGTTTACCGTGGCATGCGGTCACGCACACACCGCCGTCCTTCCCGGAGTCGCAGACCTAACCGATATGCACACAAAATTTCACGATAATCGATCGAGCCATTTCGAAAGAGTTTAATTACAAACACCGTGACACAAGAATTTTATATATTAGATGGGAAGGCTGTCATAGACAAGGACGCATGGCCCTGTGACTGGCGTAGAACGTAAGCGATCTACGAAGCTAAGTGAAACGGACGCGGTGGTTTTTTTTAAATAAATAAATCGTACTTAGAAAAAGGCAGACGGGTCGCGTAGTGTAAAGCGATCACCGTTGCCTATGGAGGGGGGGGGGGAGGGTGAGCCCAGGGGATCCACCAGAGCATTGCCGCCTTTGGAGGAGAGCTTTTTTTACAGCTTTCTTGAAGAACCCCATGTCATAGTCCAAAAAAAGGGCTGGTGGAATTTCATGTGCGTTTCAGTGTTTCGGGAAGCACGTGAAGCCGTCGGTCTCGTTAAACCTTGTAGGAGGCCTTATGGGCGGTTTGAGAACATCCATCGGGTTGGCCACTAACCCGCATCTCCCCAAACTCACAGAGGAGCAGCGTGGTGTAGTAAGTTCCAGGCCTCCCCAATAATGGTGAGAGACCCGTGCCCAGCACTGGGACGCAAAAAGGCTTGTAGCTAAACATTCTGATCACATTGTAGCTAAATTGTAGCTAAACATTCTCATCACACCATCTGATTCCAAACTAAGCAGAGCTTGTACTATGGTAATCGGAAAGCTGATAAACATGCTTATATAATTCTATATACATACTTAAATAGATAATAACACCCAGACACAGAATAAATAGTCGTGTTCATCACACAAATATTTGTCCTGGATGGGAATCGAACCCACGACCTCACGTTTCGCAGTCAGCTCATCACCCACTACGCCACGGAGGCTGTCATAATAATTTTAATTATACTACCTTTACAAATATCGTGCGAAATTTTAAAGAGATTTATTTAGACAAAATTAGGTGCAGGAGCGCGCATGGCCCGGCGGTTAGCGTAGAACGCAAACGATCTATGCAACTAAGCCAAACGGGCGCGGTCGGGTGTGAGATGGGTGACCGCTAGTGGCAAAAAAAAAATTTCATGCGCGTTTCCGTGTTTCGGAGGGCACGTTAAGCCGTCGGTCCCGGTTGTTGTCGATATATAACAGTCGTTAAACCTTGTCGGAGGCCTTATGGGCGGTTTGAAAACATCCGACAGCGGGTTGGCCACTAACCCGCATCTCCACCAACCCGCATTGGAGCAGCGTGGTGGAGTAAGCTCCAGGCCTCCCCATTAATGGGGAGAGACCCGTGCCCAGCAGTGGGACGCAAAAAGGGTTGCAGCCAGGTGCAGGAGAGCACCTCTGCTCTCCAGAGGATAGGCCCGTTCTTGGGCACCGTGCGTGGAGGACACCGGTGCGTGCAAGCACAGAGGTAGGCCAGCGAGGGGGTTTTAGTGCGGTAACAAATCCCACATAACCCGATAACACCTCTCCCAAGGTGCCGGGTACCTTTCCCTCCCCCCCTCCATATCAAAAAATAGGTTAATCGATTCATTTTAAATATTTTTGACGTGATAACGTCTTTAAAATCGTTTTAGTCGGGTGACATGTTCAGAAACTTGTGTCACACTAAAACCTCACGAGCGCGATCGCAGGTATAACGAGAGAGAGACGGACCGATCTCCCGTCTCATCTCGAGCGCTGCCAGTCATTCCGTGAAACTTGTCACGCGGAATCCTCACGAGCGGAGGCTGGCATAGCGTTCGAGTGAGTGGACCGATCTTCCGTCTCTCTCACTCTAGCGGCATACAAACGAATGGAGATTTTCTCGTGCGGACGTTATCACGTAAACATCTCGATCGTAAACCTACTTTACAAACAATTTGCCGTTTTTTTGTTTTACGAAGGTTTTACGTTTAAAATAAGTAACTGGGTTATTATAATACAAGAGCTTCAGCTGCGAGACATTAAATAATTTTTAATACAAATAAACATGTTATTTGAAATAAAGTTAGGTAATCAGCTGGATCAACACACAGCGACAGGTGTAAAATTATTTATTTACGAAAAAAAAACTTATTGCGCACTAGGTTTCCTTTTTTTCTAGCTGCGAATAAGTTGGACAACTGCATTTTGTTTTTTTTTTTAATTTGAATAGAGTAGCAGACGAGCATGTAGGCCACGTGGTGTTAAGTGGTCGCTGCAGCCCATGGACATCTACATACAACCTGAAGCAAGCATAGGTAAGTCTTGTCTGAGGTCGTATGTAGTTGCGCTGCTACTCCGGAGGCTGGTGGTCGCCTCATGTAAGTGTGGCCGGCAACTGCACCTTTCCACCGAAACACATAGAGTTGGTTCACGGTAGAAGTGGGTGCAGCGGTGGTACTTTCCCGGGCGAACCATAATAGTTCTACCACCTACAAAATCTGCATCCAACATATCGTTAAACTTCGGGATGAGGAGTGCTCTCACGATCGCTGACATCGGTAGATTCGGAAGGCTTGGGGTTGACCCGCGGTCCCTGTAGCTTCGGGATTTAGAATAGAGCTACGGTATCCCCTGCCTGATCGTAAGAGGCGACTAAAAGGCTCCGGGGTTGCGGGCCGTGAGAGTGGGAGCTCATTTGCTCTCCCAAGGATGGGCCCGTTCCAGGGCGCCGCGTGTGGAGGACACCGGTGCGTTCCACTGGAGATCCCGGAGTCCTCCCCCAGCGCAGAGGCAGGCCACCGAGGGGGTTTTAGTGAGGTCATCCCACATGACCCGGTATCCTCTCCCAAAGTGCTGGGTACCTTTTGAAGGTTTCCCCCCCGATACCAAAAAAAGGGGTTGACCCGCGACAGGCGACCATAGTCGCGTATTCGAATAGTCGCAGTCGCTTGTCGCAAAAAGCTGAATATACTAAATACCTTTAGCTTCTAAAATATTTAATAATATTTGATATTAAATGTTTAAAACATACCTTTTCAGAGAAAACCTCTTCTAGTCTACAAGGGCAGAAGAAGGAAGCTCCTCATCTAGAGGTAGTGACGTTCAATGACGAAGAAACGAAGGTCTTAGAGGAACTGGAGAAGGCGCGGGGATATCGGCCTTTCGTGATGTTCGAGCGAGGCAACGGGGTGCAGCGATTCATTTTGTAGACATTTTGTTTAAGAAAGAGCTCCCGAAAAAATATTCTTCACTAACTCCACTCACAAGCCGCCGTCACTCGCATTTTGCATTCCATTAAGAGGCCAATTACATATTTCGTCCGAAAACACGTTAATAATTTTATTGAATTACAAATGGGCCCTGCAGACGTTGTCCTGCCTTAAAAGTATTGAAAGAGAATTTGTTTACTTATTATCTTAAAGAGATTTCATGTTACTATCAAACAAAAATATAAAACAAATAATGACATACGAACTGTCCTGTTATTCTGACTGTGTCAAAGTTTAGAACGACTTATTATTAACCATAATATCAAGAGTTTTGGGAGAGGAGACGCTCTTTGTATTCTGGTTTTGGCGTGAAGTCGAAAAATACATATTGTGCTTTTGTTTTATTTTCATTTTCTTAGTGTATTTTTGAGTTATATCGGATACAGTTGATGGCATTTTGTTTGATATAGGTTAATTACAGTGCACGAGTGTTTGTGAAATAGAATAACAGTGCTAAAATATGTTTTTTCTACTTGCCTCCAAAATTCCATCGGACACGTTCTAGTAAAGTAGCCATCGCTTTACCTGAATGTTGGACTGACTCAAAACTGACGACTTACTGACTGACTTTGTTATTACTTCGTCCAGTTTAATTGAAACTGGCAAAAAATTTATACTTAACGCTGGCAGTATGCACAGAGTTTGCGATGCCATAATTGAAAAGAAAAAAAAAAACATAGCAATTTATCGTGTTTTCTGACAATAATGTATAGGCCTTAAAGTAGATTTTCGTGTCGAAGCTTACGTTATGAATAAAAGTCATAATCTTACAAAACTGTATTCGTTTATTCCGAAAATATAGAATTTCTTAAAATTATACCAGGCAGTGGACTGGAGAGAGAGGGCTCAGGACAGAAAGAAGTGGAGGCTTTTATTGTCGGAGGCCAAGACTCATTTTGGGTTCTCGCGCCTTGTAAGTAAGTAAGTAAGTATACCAATATGTTTGTATGTTTTTAATTCTCTACTAAAATGTTGATTTAATTCCATAATGGAGTATTAGTGCGAGTTTTAGAAGACGTACAGTACGTAAATAAAAAGTACCGAATAAAAATCATCTAAGTAGACGATTCGAGTATCCGTGTAATCCAAGATAAGGTTCAATTCCCACTGAAGGAGCAGCGGCGCGCAGCGGCCATAAGAGCAAGTGACTGACCACGGAGCAAGGGGCGCCGTGCAGTCCCTCTTTTGCATTCAAATAACTATGAACTATGTAATTAGTAGTAATTACACAGATAAGATTCAAAATGATTTGTAATATTTTGCCTCAAAAAGCCGCTGCGCGCCGCTGCACTTTCAGTGGGAAGTGATCCTTTTTTTGGTGTCGGGGGGGAAACCTTCAAAAGGTACCCGGCACCTTGGGAGAGGATACCGGATTATGTGCCATCTACGCGCGGCGCCCAGAATGGGCAGATATGCTCTCCTGTAACTTCTGATGCTTACGGCGGCATACGGTATGCGGTCACGCACACACCCACCACGTTCTTCCCGGGGCTGCTGGCTCAGCCAGCCTGGCTGGGCGGATCAAGCTCCCACTCACACCGCCCACAACCCCTGAAGCCCCCTTTTAGTCGCCTCTTACGATCAGGCAGGGGATACCGTAGCTCTAGTCTTAATCCCATAGCTAAAGGGACTGGGAATTGACCCTAAGGGTTCAAAGAAAGATAATTAATGTTTGGTATATCTGAAGCAAATGCTTGACTTTTTATATTATTTCATAGAGTAACAGACGAGTATGCAGGCCACGTGGTGTTAAGTGGTCGCTGCAGTCCATGGACATCTACACAGAACCTCAAGCAAGCAGCAGTAGTCTTGTCTGAGGTCGTATGCAGTTGCGCTGCTACTCTGGAGGCGGATGGTAGCCTCATGTAAGTCTGGCCGGCAACTGCACCTTTCCACTGGAACACAATAGAATTAATTCACGGCAGAAGTAGGTACGGTGGTACTTCTACGGGAGAACCATTGAAATTCTACCAATTGAGAAACTTAAAGGACTTCAAAAATACGAAATTTTGTGAGCGATTTCTTAATTAAAAGCTGTGTAAAAGGGTTAAAAGCCTTTTTTTCTATTAGTATTATCGCATCTTTTCATAATGTTAAGTGAACATTTCTATACAGGAGGTCAATTCGCAAAATCGATAATCGGTATAATGTGCATTTTTTTTCAACCTTTTTTATGTCCCACTGCTGGGCACAGGTCTCCTTCTCACAAGTGAGAGGGATTTAGGCCCTCCACCACGCTGGCCAAGTGCGGATTGGTGGATTTTATGCTTTCGAGAAATTATGAATTTGTCTCAGGCATGCACGGCGATGGAGAACATCGTAATTAATGAAATATCACGATATTCTCCATCACCGTGGAGCAGCGATAAATTCGCACATTACAAATTTATTTGTCAGAGGTGCGTGCCGTGGATTTGAACCCGGGATCGGTCGCGTAGAAGACCGCAGCTTTTACCACTCGGCCATCGCTGCTGCTGCATTTATCAGCACAAATTTGACATGTTTTGACCTTTTTCTTTGTGGTTACGTAACTTACGTTTATTAAAGTTATCAAGAATATATTATAATGGTGCTGTTAAAAGTGTAATATAACCTTTATAATTCTTCCACTCTTACAAAATGATCACTCGAAAATGCATGATAGTACTTCGGACGATCGCGCTTAGAGTACGCAGAGAGAGTGTTTATATATGCCCGTTTCGTTACATCGGATGATCGGATAGTCAGTCAAATCAGTCAATCAGTTATAGTAGGTGGTAGAACTATTATCGTTCGCCCGGGGAAGTACCACCGCTGCACCCACTTCTGCCGGGGAAGTACCACCGCTGCACCCACTTCTGCCGGGGAAGTACCACCGCTGCACCCACTTCAGCCGGGGGAAGTACCACCGCTGCACCCACTTCTGCGGGGGAAGTACCACCACTGCACCCACTTCTGCCGGGGGAAGTACCACCGCTGCACCCACTTCTGCCGGGGAATTACCACCGCTGCACCCACTTCAGCCGGGGAAGTACCACCGCTGCACCCACTTCTGCCGGGGAAGTACCACCGCTGCACCCACTTCAGCCGGGGGAAGTACCACCGCTGCACCCACTTCTGCCGGGGAAGTACCACCGCTGCACCCACTTCTGCCGGGGAAGTACCACCGCTGCACCCACTTCTGCCGTGAACCAATTCTATTGTTTCGGTAGAAAGGTGCAGTTGCCGGCCACACTTATGAGGCGACCACCAGCCTCCGGAGTAGCAGCGCAACTGCATGCGATCTCAGACAAGACTTATCTATGCTTGCTTGAGGTTCTGTGTATATGTCCATGGACTGCAGCGACCACTTAACACCACGTGGCCTGCATGCTCGTCTGCTACTCCCTTCAAATAAAAAAAGTAAAGTTAGTCAGATATTCAAGTAAAACGATCGCTACTTTAGAAGATTGTCTGATTATAGTTTTGGAGGCAAACTGCAAAAACATATTTTGGCACTGTTGTTTTATTTCACTACATTCGTAAAATATAATTAACTGATGTCGAACAAAACGCTGTCAACTTTATCGGATTAACTCAAAAATACACCAAGAAAATGAAAGTGAAACAAGAGCACAACTTGTCCCGTCAGACTTCCCGCCAAAACCCCTCTCCAATTTTTTTTTCTTCATTTATGGTGTCGCAAACTCTACATATTGCCAGCGTCAAGTATAATTTTTGCATCAAGTTTTTGCCAGTTTCGGTGAAACTGGACGAGTAATAAGAGGTAAAGTCAGTAAGTCGTCAGTATTCAGTCAGTCAAGTCAGTCAGACATTCATGTAAAGCGATGACTTCTTTACCAGAACGTGACCAATGGAATTTTGGAGACAAGCCGAAAAAACATATTTTCGCACTGAAATTTTAATTCACAACACTTATTTAACCTATATCGAATAAAATGCCATCAAATTTATCCGATATAACTCAAAAATACACCAAGAAAGTAAAAATAAAACAAGAGCACAATATGTCTTTTTCGGCTTCCCGCCAAAACTCCCTTCTCCAATTCTTGCTAATTACATAACTCAGGGTCATATAGGTCACGTGCCTGTGACCTATGTGACCCTGAATTAGCAAGAATTGGAGTTATTGGAGTCACAGATGCAATAAAGCGATTATATGGTTGCCATAAATAATGCAAATTTATAGTTTTAAATTCAACAAACTGCACATTAACTATTAAAGTAAGTCAAATTGTAGCTTTTGTTGAGAATTATCGTTGTTGCATCGCAAATATTTATTGCAAAATGAGTACAATAAAACAGACGTATGATTTATGGTTATAAAATTGGCATTGTCTTAAAATACGTCACTTTTTTACTTTGAAGGCAGTTGTAATTTTTTTATAATAATAATTCTTTTTTCTTTAAAAAAAATTAAAAGCTTTTTTGATTGACAAGTTTTTTTAGGTATATAGAGTATTATCGACTTTTTAACTGACAAATTTAACTAAGGTTTTTTATATTAATAAGTCCGTCAAGTAACTTCTTTAATTAAAAAAACTGTAATTTAAAAAAAAAAGCGAAAAAAACCCGACTGCGTTTATGTATAATTTGGAAATGTAAAAACCCTAAAACCCCTAAAACAAGAAAGTCGCACTTAACTTAAAAATCGACTAATAGGGTTAGGTAAATTATACAACAGGAGCTCTTTGTATATTTAACAATATTTTTAAATACAAGACAAATTGTAGCAGTCAGGACCCAGTCTAGAAATAGAGGCTTAGTGAATTCAGAACGCATACCTATGTATATTACATTGCAGATTTAGACGACTGACATTCTAAAATGGATTACTACGAATTGTCTTGTATTTAAAAATATTTTTAAACGTGCACAGGTCTCCTCTCACAAGTGAGAAGGATTTAGGCCATAGTCCACCACGCTGGCCAAATGCGGATTGGTGGACTATGGCCTGGATGCTTTCGAGAAATTATGAATATCTCTCAGGCATGCACGGCGATTGAGAACATCGTAATCAATTAAACAGCACTATATTTTCCATCACCGTGGAGCAGCGATAAATGCGCACATTACAAATTTCTTTGTCAGAGAGGTGCGCGCCGAGGATTTGAACTCGGTATCGGTCGCGTCGAAGAACACTGTTTTTTACCTCTCGGCCATCACTGCTCAATCTGCTATTCCGTTTAAATAAATAAAAAAAAAACTAAAACGTGCCGTTTGGAGTTTTAATGTAATACCTTTTAACGAGCTATTCTTGTATAATAGCTAAATATATATTTTGAATCTCGGAAACGGCTCCAACGATTTTGACGAAATTTAGTACTCTGGTTTCGGAGGTGATAAATCGATCCAGCTAGGTTTTATTTTTAGAAATTTAAAATTTTTACTCTAAATATAAACTGAAAAACATGACTCTTCCTGACATCTATTGGAGAGTATTAATAATATTGTGGCGTTGAACGCCGTCAAACGCCATCCGCCAATCCGACATTCAAAGAAATGACAATGACAATTTGAAAGAGCTCTATAAAACTTTCGTTTATTGAATTAAAGCTTCCTTGGCCGAATGGTTACGTGGGCTGACTGCGGAACTAGAGACCCGGGTTCAAACTTCAATGAAAACCAAATTGCGTTTACTTTTTATTTTTGTGAATTTTTTTGGGAGCCATTTCAGATGGCGTTGTTAAGAGGAAACGCGGCTTCAGCCGGATTAGAAAAATAGGTATTTTGGAATGACTATTGCTATCGCACTGCGCCCTGCGCTATCCGCCGCGTGCGATAGGGACAGATGCAGCTCAGACCGATTATACCTACAAACTTTCTGACTAAATCGAGGTTTCGTATTCTCCTGTTTCCTCCTTCAAAATAGATTTTATTAAAAAAAAACACAAATATCAAGAAATAGAATAAGTCTATGCCTCTATGTTTTTATTTGGTTATAAAAACCTTTCAAATTTGTTTTGCAGTAGTCGGACTAGGGCTGTATGAAAGAGGCATTTTCTACGATTTTTGAAGAGTCATTTTTTCTGATCTAATAAGTTGATTGAAAAAAACAAAACATACTGGCATAGCTTTAGCAGACTTAGATATTGTCACAAAAATCATTCCTGTAGAAGCATTATCCAGGGAGAAAATAGGAGAATACATTTGTATGGGAGGAATACGGCGGTAGCGTTTCCTCTTAAGTAACACTAAGCAAGAGTGTTTCGTTTGAACTTAAACCAAGGAAATAAAGTGTCGTACAGGTACTACTTATGTATGTGTTGTGTGTGTAAGAGCATAGTATGTGTAAAAAATCAGTAAGTCGTTAGATATTAGTAAGTCTAGTCAGTCAGATATTCAGGTAAAGTGATGGCTACTTTACAAGAACGTGTCCGATGGAGTTTTGGAGGCAAGCCGAAAAAACATGTTTTCCCACTGTTATTTTATTTCGCGCCAGGCCCGGCGGTTAGCGTAGAACGCAAACGATCTATGCAACTAAGCCAAACGGGCGCGGTCGGGTGTGAGATGGGTGACCGCTAGTGGCAAAAAATTTCATGCGCGTTTCCGTGCTTCGGAGGGCACGTTAAGCCGTCGGTCCCGGTTGTTGTCGATAGATAACAGTCGTTAAACCTTGTCGGAGGCCTTATGGGCGGTTTGAAAACATCCGACAGCGGGTTGGCCACTAACCCGCATCTCCACCAACCCGCATTGGAGCAGCGTGGTGGAGTAAGCTCCAGGCCTCCCCATTAATGGGGAGAGACCCGTGCCCAGCAGTGGGACGCAAAAAGGGTTGCAGCCATTTTATTTCACAACACTCGTGCACTCTCATTAACCTATATCGAACAAAATGCCATCAACTTTATCCGATAAACTCAAAAATACACCAAGAAAATGAAAATAAAACAAAAGCACAACACAACTTGTCCCTTCAGACTTCCCGCCAAAACTCCAAAAAAAACTTTATTTCTTCACTTTATAAACAGTCGACGAGCGGCGCAAGTCGATCGCTCAAGCGTCAACGTAACGTACAAGCGCCGATCGTAACGTACAATGAGCGTAACGTACAATGAGTCATCCTTTTTCGTACGTGCAGCCGGCGTTTATCGATTTATTAGGCATTGTCACGTCAATAAGAAAGCTCAGAATTAAAGTGACAAACAGACGACCAAACGTTCCACATTATTACATCGGGTAACATTTGCACAAGTGTTGGCTAAGTTGCATTGTTGGTTCTGGAAAATGAATTTTCTTATTTACTTACCATTATTATATTTTATTACGTTTTTTCATTGTTTTAATGCTAACCTTTAGAAGCTATAGATTTAAAATAAAAAAGAAAATATTTGTACACATGTGTAATAAATATGCCTGTTTATTTATTATATCATTGTATTATTCGTTGTCTTTGGATTAACCTTGAATAAAGTAACTTTATAAAGAAAAAAAAAAATATAACCTAAAAGAAAAAAAATATTTACCCTTTTATTTGGGGATCAGCATTGTCGCGGAGAGACCACTAGAAGCAGACTTTTGTAAGGACACCCGTAGTTTTTCTACCTGGTAAGGTGACCATCCATAATGTCGTCAGCGTGTTAGTACGCGTCATTCCATAGCAAATGGCCAAAAGTTTTTTTATGGATGATTGGTTTTGGAACTGGATAATACGGACGTTTAACTTACATAGGGTTGCCATCCGTCCGGGTTTCCCCGGATTTGTCGTAGCCGTAGTTTAGAGGGCGTCCGGGGAGCGTCCGGGCCGGACTTCATCATTGGTAGTCCGGGTTTAAAAAGAATAAAGTCTTGGGCCGCCCGCGACAAAGAGGTTGTTCCTCGCTCCCGTAGTCCCATACGTTTGAGTACTCAGTGTCTCGCGTAGGAAGTCCCTGTTGTTGTTGACACACGCACTGTGCCCGCACGCCGCGGTCAACCGACGAACCGACTCGCTAACTTCACCGTCCCTCCGCTGTTAAAATGTCCGGGTTTTGGGCTCTAAAATCCGGGGTTTTAACGCGTCTTGTCCTGGTTGACAGATTTTAGAGGCAACCCTAAACTTACGCAACAATTTTTAATGCAGTTTTTTTAAATAATTATTGCAACGATGTCAATTCTTTAGAGTTTTAATGGATGGCGTTGGGGGGAGGGCTAAATGTACCCGGCACCTTGGGAGAGGATACCGGGTAATGTGTGATTGGGATTTGTATCGCACTAAATCCCCTTCCGTGGCCTGCCTCTGCGCTTGGGGAGAACTCCGGGATCTTCAGTGGAACGAAGAATTTGCCTCCCACCCCGGGCAAGCATTTGCGCCCCCCCTAAAGAAGAACCTGGGAACGCCCATGGATGCCGACTTTACCAGACTATCTTACTACGACATTCGTTCACTAAATTAACCCATATCGAACAAAATGCCATCAACTTTTTCCCATATAACTAAAAAAAACTCCAAGAAAATAACGTTTCGCACTCACTCATAGCAAGATATACTCTGTGTCGTGGCTACCATGGACACAAGCAAAGACAGAAACACAAACACCCAGACCGAGAACAGAAATATTAAACTCATCATTCAAATTTCTGCTTCGCCGGGAAACGAACTCGGAACCCTCCGATCGGCAGTCCATGGTAGCCTTAACCGACGAAACAGTCGACGAACAGCGCAACCCGAACGCTCAGAACGACGGGGAAAAAATCCGTTGAAATAATTTTATGAATATAAAATAAAAAACGCAAAATATGGGATAAATAAATAAATAACATGGTTTGTAAACATAATAAATAAATTAGTTATTTAGATTTAAGTCCAAAAGATATATAGGTAGATTTAAGTGTAATTTTTTATTTCTTTAATGTAATAATAGTAATTTTTATTTCTTTAACAATATTTGCATACCTTACTGAGGTAAATATGGCGGACTTTATATAATATATTAAACAACTTCTGTAATACCCATATTTGCGCAAATAAATCATTTTTCTTTCTTTCTTTCTTTCTTTCTTTCTTTCTTTCTTTCAGGCCTAAACCTAACGTTTGAAGCGTTCATACAATGAGCTTAACGTTACAATGAGTCATCCTTTTTCGTGCGTGCAGCCGGCGTTCATCGATTTGTTGATCACGTTGTCACTAGTCTTGTATAGTACGCGTACTAAGTACTATTAGGTTATGTTACCCAGCACTGTACTACAAGTAACGTTACCAAATAGAAATCCTTAATCGGACATTTAGTACAGTCGTACACTAAGCGCGTCTCACTTTA
The DNA here is from genome assembly GCA_911387765.1 of Pyrgus malvae. Lineage (NCBI taxonomy): Eukaryota > Metazoa > Arthropoda > Insecta > Lepidoptera > Hesperiidae > Pyrgus > Pyrgus malvae. The sequence goes on along the minus strand of OU426976.1, from coordinate 5,647,072 downwards.
ACATGCATGTTAGTGCAAATGTCCGACTGTCCGCTGAAGAAATCCCGAACCGAACAAATGCACACCGCGCCGGTGGTCATGCGCGGTAGGTACTGATTGTTGATGTTGCTATGTCACAGTCAACTTTGCTGTGCGTGAATAAATTGTTAGTAAATCTGTAATCCATATAAGTTGTATTTTAATAATATATCAACAGTTCATTGTTTCTGGCGATTATATTGAAATAAGGATTGTTGGTTTTATATTACGTTGTTTCAATATTTTATTATTGGTACTCTTATAAAATACGACTTTGTTTTATAAATTTAAAATTATGTAAATAGATTTAATTTTCGAACTTATAGATACTAATATTATCTACAATTTTAATTATTAGTATTTAGGTAATCATACCTACTCATTTCAATAGTTAGAATGGTAGTCCTAAGTCTGTTAAAGTTTGAAGGAAAATCAAATTGGGTTCGACCGGTTATTACGCTGGACGCTGTGTGATAAGGATAACTGTACTATGAGTACTAAATGTACGAATAAGGTGTACTAGTACATTATCCCAAACGTACTAGTACAGTGCGAACTCGCAGACGTCCGATTAAGCACAAGATTAGTTGTCACGTCAAAAATCTTATGGAATGATAATCGAATCCAACGCGGGAGAAGCCGCGAGCGGAAAGCTGGTACAATTCAATTCACGAAAGATGAACACTGCGCAGAAAGCATTTTTTAGGTCCCCTTACAGGCGCGGGGTGAGGCGCGGGAAGAATGGAGCGACGCCATTGGTGCGCCAAATGGTGCGTCACTGGTGCCCAGTCGCTATTCGTCTATCGAGGCATTGACGCATTGATTTGATTGATTCATGAGTGTACATGCGCAGACGGCCGCCATTTGTGTTCAACTCTCGTGAACCAAACTATAATATAATAGGTATACAATTTTTTTGACAATCCCTGCTTAATTTAAAACTGTTTAAACACTCTGTTAGTCGGTCGTTGTTTCTTTGTTTCTACAATCAAATGTCTTATTACATAGTAACAGGTTGACCTCTATACCTTTTTTTTTGGTATCGGAAACCTTCAAAAAGTACCGGGCACTTTGGGAGAGGATACCGGGTTATGTGGGATTTGACCTCACTAAAACCCCCTTGGTGGCCTGCCTCTGCGCGTGGGGAGGACTCCAGGATCTCCAGTGGAACGCACCGGTGTACTCCATGCGCGGCGCCCAGAACGGGCCCATCTTCGGGAGAGCAGATGTGCTCTCCTGCACCTTCCGATGTTGACGGCGGCATGCGGCCACGCATACACCGCCGTCCTTCCCGGGGCTGGACGGATCCAGCTCCCACTCTCCCCGCCAGCTCACGGAAGCTCCCTTTTAGTAGCCTCTTACGATCAGGCAGGGGATACCGTAGCTCTATTCTTAATCCCGAAGCTACAGGGACTCTATACCTACCTAAATAAAAGTGGCTAATCCCGCAGTAAGTGCGGAAGTTAAAATATTTTACTCTTTGAGTAGTTAATAGAAAGAAATAATTCTAACGCTCTGCGGGCGTATTTACTCAATTTTAACTGTGTGGTCAACTGTTTTATATGCTCTATATTCTATAAAATAATTCTATTTGAGGTTCGTTTGTAATGAACACGTTAGAGCGGTCGCATGGCCTGTCGGCGAGCGTAGAACGCAAGCGATCTATGCAGCTAGCCAAGCCGGCGCGGTCGGGTGTGAGATGGGTGACCGCTAGTGGCAAAAAATTTCATACGCAATTCCGTGCTTCGGAGGGCACGTTAACCCGTCGGTCCCGGTTGTTGTCGATAGATAAGTCTATAAACCTTGTCGGGGGCCTTATTGGCGGTTTGAAAACATCCGGCAGCAGATTGTAACCCACATCTCCACCAACCCGCATTGCAGTGGGACGCAAAAAGGGTTGCAACCAATAGCGTATTTACACGCTCGTATAATCTTGTTTGCGCGTGCAAGCGCGAATCTACGAGCTTTTGCCACATAATACGGGTATGTAAAAGTTATATATTATGTAACTTTTACGAGCATTGACGCGCTTCTAAACTTGTATTAAATATTGCGACAGATTATACGCCTACACTGTGGGCCTATGGGCATTCTGCTATTGAAAACGCTTGAAAATAGAATGGGTAATAATAAAAAAATATACCGTCGAAAAAACTGAAAAGCAAAAAATAATAAACAATGTTGGCATATGATACTTTGTGCCTCTTAGTGTTGATTAGTTACGTCCCAAGTAAAGTTAATTAGCAAGTAAAAGCTATGAGTACGGGTCAGTTTATCATATGATTAGTGCTACTCGAATATCGTGAAATTGAAATTGAAGTTACGGGTGACTCTAACCGACAATTAGCGTACTTGTCACTTTACTTGAAGGTGGTAAAAGAGGCCCTTAAATTACATATTTTGGAGTCAGGCCCATTTCCATCAAAATCTTATAATTTTGATCGAAACAGCATTAAAAGTGTTTTTGGGACCCACATATACGTTAGAATATTTTCTAAGCAACCCTTTTGGTGCCCACTGCTGGGCAGGGATGGTCACCAAGGTGGTCACAGGCGCGGTCCCAGGGACACGACCCCCCCCCAAAATCCATCAGTCATGCGTAGATGGAAGGCGAAACAAGCCAATTTGGGACACCTCTCCCCTAAATTTCTTAGAGACCCTCTCCGCCGCAAAATTTCTTGGCGACCCCCCACAAAGTTGAAGGCTGCGACCGCGCCTGGGTTGTCCTCTTCCTTTTCACAAGGCCCGTACCAGCTATTCATCCTATGTTGTCCACCTTCTTTTTTATGTGCCACTGCTGGTTTCCTTTCACAAGTGAGAGGGATTTAGGCCATTTAGGCTTAAAGCATCAAGGTATGACAGGTATGACACCCGTCAGAGGAGTGGCCTTTACGGGCGAACCCCTCGTCCCAACGTGCATGCACAATGTGCCTTCTAGTTATACAACTAGTGTGTCTGTGTGTGACGGTGTCAGTGTTGACGGTGCATAGAAAATGGCGTTGTTAATTGAAATTGACATATTTAAAAATGTATGCGTCTGTAGCGATGAAAGAATATGTGTGCGTTCTTTCCCCGCACCAGATTTGGCACAAAAACTATGTATCGAAGCGATGCGCTATGCCGTCTCTCCTGAAGGGTGAGTCAGTAACTTTGATGCTCTAAGGATTTAGGCAATAATCCACCACACACCAAGTGCGGATTGGTGGACATTATGGCAGTATGTCTTCGAGAAATTATGAGTTTCACTCAGGCAAGCACGGTGATGCAAAACATCGTAAATAAATTAATATTACAATATTTCCCATCACCGTGGAGCTGCGAGAAATACGGACATTACAAATTTCTTTATGAGAGGTGCGCGCCGAGGATTTGAACCCGTTATCTCCGTTTCGGAGACTGCGCTCGCTATCGCTATACTATGTTAGTAAGACTGGAGTGTTACTCAGAAAAACGAAAGCCACGGGCGAAACTTATAGGTAATAAATTAATATAAAACAAATAAACGTAACTGAATATCTCATTGTCCAATTAAATAAATACAATATACCATTATATCGACTCGTATTGACATTAAATACAATACAAAGTAGCAGAACAGATATTTGCTTTAGGCATGTTTAATCGATGTTTCGGTATAAAAACGGGTAGTTTTGACTGGAGATTACAGTCTGTGGCATAGGGTCTGAAGATCCCGCCAGCAAGATGCAATTCACCGGTTTGGTGCTGTTTGCTGTCAGCGTGAGTATTTTATTTTATTATTTTTTTAATTTTTTTATATTTTTTAATTTGAATCCCTTTGAAATCTTGCACATGACATATTTGCCGACGTCAGCATATCGCCATCTTGACGTCCTGCTCATAACATTCTTTCGTCTCACCATGCGTTTTATATTCTAGCTTTTAAAAGCTTAAATTCTATAATAATGCGGGTTGGTGGAGATTTGGTTAGAGGCCAACCCTTCGGATGTTTTCAAACCTTCATACGGCCACCGACAAGATTTAACGACTGGTATCTATCAACTGGGTTCGACGACTTAACGTGCCCTCCGAAGTACGGAAACACGCATGAAATTGTCTGCACCGAGCGGTCACCCATCTCACAGCCGATCGCGCCCGTTTGACTAAGCTGCATAGATAACTTGCGTTCTACGCTAGCAATGCATGCTTCAAAAATTACCCTTTGAAAGCTGTCACATGACACATTTGCGGACGTCAGCGTTTCGCCATCTTGACGTCCTGCTCATAACTTTCGTCTTCCGACTCACTATGTGTTTCATATTCAAGCTATTGAAGCTTAATAAATCTATAATAACTCTATAGCTGTTACCCTTTACACGTCCCACTGCTGGGCACGAGTCTCGAGATGTGGGAGCTTAATCCTCGCTGCTCCGAAGCGAGTTGTTAGATAACCCTAAGTTGTCCTAGAATTTTGCAACAAGCGTTTACTCTATTATGCTTGAAGCTTTCGGGCTGAAATAGCGATTTTGAGAGATTACGAGGCCAAGTGCCGCCATTTTTTATCCAATATGGCTGAAGACGTTATGAAATTGGGAATTATAATTTTTACAGAAATCCGTTATATTTAGGCATTGAATGACAGAGCTTGAGTAATTAAAGCAAATTAACATTTATATTTTAGTTTGTTTGGTAAAACTACAGTCATTTCTGTCGTGAAGTACGAGTAATTTTATTGCAATAGTGTCTCACACGATCAGCTGTCACGTGTGCCCATTATCGACTCATAGCCATACTGTTATCTCAAATATATAATGTACTTTTTTTAAAGATTGCTATTGGGAATTTTTTTTCTGCCGCCTTTTTTCTCTCAGCTCAACATCTAGCCCAAACGGGCACCTAAAGGCGATGATTTGCGATTATTTTGTATTCCTAATGGCCGCAACCCTTTTTTTGCGTCCCACTGCTGGGCGCGGGTCCCTCCACATTATTGGGAAGGCCTGGAGCTTACTCCACCACGCTGCTCCAATGCGGGTTGGTGGAGATGCGGGTTAGTGGCCAACCCGCTGTCAGATGTTTTCAAACCGCCCATAAGGCCTCTGACAAGGTTTAACGACTGTTATCTATCGACAACAACCGGGACCGACGGCTTAACGTGCCCTCCGAAGCACGGAAACGAGCATGTTTTTTTTTTTGCCACTAGCGGTAACCCATCTCACACCCGACGGCGCCCGTTTGGCTTAGTTGCATATATCGTTTGAGTTCTACGCTAACCGCCGAGCCCTACGCGCTTCGCTTCGTATTCCTAATACGAAATAAAAAAAATTTTCTTTTTTCTTTTGGGGCAACAATAGAGTGGAGGCCCCTTGGCCCAATGCCTGATTAGTGTGAACAAAATTAAATGTAGATCAAAATTTCTGTTAATATTTAATGTTCGTACAAAGTACTGTAAAACGCGAAAAAAATATAAAAAGAAAAGTTGTTTACTAGTCTGAATTTGATTTTTTCCGAAGTCTCTATTGTGGGGACCCCTCTTTCGCGGAGGCCGCGGGGCTGTAGTTCCGGTTGTCCTCTAAATCCGGCCCTGACAACGGCATTCAGCTAATCATTTTCTTTATTTTTTTCAGTTGCTGAGTATTGCTTCAGCAGCAAGTAAGTGTTACTTTTAAATTCGTTAAAAATACGCACCCTTTCACGTTATAATTCAGCATTTTGCTTGTGAATTTTGGTATTTTTGACAATGTTTTTTTCGATACGCGGCGATATTTTACTAGTAAAGCAAAGTGCAGATTCGTTGTAAGTGTAATCATGTAATGTGTATGTACACGACGAGGTACAGTTTTAACTTGCAAGTTAAAGTTTTAACCTGAGTCGTGCTACCATGAAGTTTACAAAATGTTCATTAAAATAATCTGAATAGGTGCGCCAAAAATATATGCTAGAATACGCTTCATCACGCCTAAAGTTGTTTGAAATTAGGTATGGAAAGCACGAAATAATTCGATTTAGATTTAAGCTCGAACGCGTTCACAGTAAATTCTGGCCTTAGCTGTGTTTCCCAGTGACCCAAAAAACTGTTACCGCTAACACCTTCAGATCCTACAGTACAATTAGACTCAGTGAAAAATCTAATAATTTTATTTTTATTTTATAGCAACCACAGGTTCAGCAAAGCAGAGCGCCAATGCTCAAACTTATCATTACCAAAAATCTGGTGAGAATTTTTAATACAGTACCCCTATATTCAAGAAATCTGAAATTATTATTTACTCTTACGTCTATGAAACAGTTTAAATCGATTACTGGAACCAGGTGCAACACACATTTGCGTGTGTGTTGTCTGTAAAGCACACAACACTATACTACACACGTGCGTTATTTAAGCATGATGTGGAAATGCGTTTATGCATAAATATTTTAGGCGATAGAAACAAGTCAATCAAACACTTTGTACAACTTAAATATTTCATGTATTTTAATGTTTGTTATTTAAATCATTCGTTTTATTTGACAGCCTCCGTGGCGTAGTGGGTGATGAGCCGACTGCGAAGCGTGAGGACGTGGGTTCGATTCCCACCCAGGACAAATATTTGTGTGATGAACATGACTATTTGTTCTGTGTCTGGGTGTTAATTTATCTATTTAAGTATGTATTTAGAATTATATAAGTATGTTTATCAGCTTTCTGATTGCCATAGTACAAGCTCTGCTTAGTTTGGAATCAGATGGTGTTGTGTGAATTATCCAAAGATATTCATTTATTTATTTTATGTGTCCGAAGAAAATTCGAATTCCAATGTAACGGCAGCACAAATAATTATTTCGAAACTAGATGTGCTCTGCGGTTTTTTCCGGGTTATAGAGTAATGTTTTAGTTAAACTTAAACCTTCTTGAATAAACGGATTATCCAAAATAAAAATAATTTTTCAATTAGAACCAGTACTTAGTTCCTTAGATTAGGGGCCTCGTTCACCATCTCCAAGTAAAGTGTTGATTAGTTACGTCCCAAGTTTATAGGTGGTAGAACTATTATGGTTCGCCCGGGAAAGTACCACCGCTGCACCCACTTCTGCCGTGAACCAATTCTGTTGTTTCGGAGGCGGCATCCGGAGTAGCAGCGCAACTGCATACGACCTCAGATAAGACTTACCTATGCTTGCTTGAGGTTGTATGTAGATGTCCATGGGCTGCAGCGACCACTTAACACCACGTGGCCTGTATGCTCGTCTGCTACTCCATTAATAAAAAAGTAAAGTTAATTCGCAAGTAAAAGCTATGAGTACGGATCAGTTTATTATATGATTTTTTTTCAACCTTTTTTTTTATGTCCCACTGCTGGGCACGGGTCTCCTTTCACAAGTGAGAGGGATATAGGCCATAGCAAAGGCAATTATATGATTAGTGCTACTCAAACATCGTGAAATTGAAATTGAAGTTACGGGTGACTTTAACCGACAATTAGCTTACTTGTCACTTTACTTGAAGTTGGTGAAAGAGGCCCTAGCACTTTCAAATACTCTTCAACTTACCAAAATTATTATAAATATATATAGACTAATGAAAAGTGTTTGACACTAAATTAGTAGTTGTTTTTTTTTAAATTATTTTATTTTTTCTGTGAATTGCGAATCTTAAAAAGTAGAAATTAAATACAACAATTATTACACGTTGTTTTATTTGTTATTACAAGTGTTTAATCTAAATTATTTAAATTCTGTCCACAGGAGGCTCTAAAAATGTAATTGAAATACCAGTTGGTACGTTATGTTTATTTTCTAATTATATTAATTATTTCACTTAGAGCATCACAGGTACTGACAGGTATGACACCCGTCAGAGGAGTGGCCTTTACGGGCGAGCCCCTCGTCCCAACGTGCATGCACAATGTGCCTTCTAGTTATATACAACTAGTGTCTCCACAGAACATTATTAACAGAAGTTAGAATGGAAATGTGGGCGGGGCAGACGTCGCCAAGGAATTTTGAGCAAACGCTCAAAATTCCAAAATCTCTACAGAAACACGCGATCGTGCTACAATATGCGTGCTTGTGTGCGTGCTTGGGTGTGATTCGTTCATTTGAAATCGCGTGATTGTGCGGCGCTAAGATTGGCTAGATTTGAAATTGCAAATATGTGCGTAAGCTTCGTATTTATTTAAGTACAGATGTAATGGAGGTGAAAGGCGGGGCTTAATCGGCGACACCAGTCTTCATACAAACGGCGTATTATTGCCGTTCTACCTCTTTTAATAATGTTCTGTGAGTGTCTCTGTGTGTGTGTCGGTGTCAGTGTTGTCGGTGCACAGAAAATGACGTAGTTAAATTAACATATTTAGAAATGTATGAGCAAACGTATGCGTCTGTAGCGATGAAAGAATATTTGTGAATGTGTGACAAAATTAAAATGTGTGCGTTCTTCCTCCTGCACCGGATTTGGCACAAATATTATGTATCGAAGCGAGGCGCAATGCCCTCTCCACTTACGGGTGAGTCAGTACCTTTGATGCTTTAAGTTATTTTAGCTTATTTCTTATGCATTTAAAGTAATTGATGAAAAGCATCAAAAGTTTTTAAATACAGTAACACCAATATCGAATCTGTGCATGCAAATCAGTTTATATCGTAACACCGCCATCTATTGTTCATTGAGAGACTCTTCGGCATATGTCGATTGATAGATGAAAAAAAATTACAGATGACGGTTTCGAATACGACATTTACGAGAAAAAGGAATATGACTCCCATGGCAAACCCATCATAAAATTGGAATTGGTACCGTCAGGTAAGTTGAATGCATCCTGTGGTATGCTACCAACAATATTAGTACTGATTCTTATAAACTGTTTCGAATACAGTATTTGAAAGGTGGTTTCTTTTTTGATCATCTTGTAACAACCGCCGTAATAAAATTGTCATATCCTAAAAATTTGTCACTAGCCTCACATAATTTCTACAAAGTACCCTCATTTTCACTCTACCCACCAAAATTGACTGACATAAAATCTGTTTTCAGCGGGTGCTCCGGCAACCGTGACAACTGCATCAACAGCTTCTGGATCAGGATCAGCAGCGAATACTGCGAGCAGCGTATCCCAACGCACCGTAGCCGACAATGGTCAAACGACATCGTACGATGCTTCAAGCCAAGCAGCGAGCAGAGCCGCTTCTGCTGCTAGCGCCAAATCGCAAACTGTGGTGACACCTCACGGCAAATCTACGAGCTCTAGTTCGGAAGCTTCATCGTCGACCGCTAGTCAAGCCAGCAACCAGTACTCTTACAGCACTACCGGTGGGTACCCTCATTTATAATTCGTTTTTCCCTTAATCCGCCATACATTGATACGGAATATACTTAGTTGACTACTATCATTTGTTTTCTCTTTGGTACCAACGCTCCACCCAATTTTGCAGAAGCAATTCGAATACGACGTTTATGAGAAAAAGGGATATGACTCCCATGGCAATCCTATCATAAAATTGGAATTGGTACCATCAGGTAAGTTGAATGCATCCTGTGGTATGCTACCAACAATATTAGTACTGATTCTTGTCAACGGTTTCGAATACAGTATTTGAAAGGTGGTTTCTTTTTTGATCATCTTGTAACAACCGCCGTAATAAAACTGTCATATCCTAAAAAATTGTCACTAGCCACACATGATTTCTACAAAGTACCCTCATTTTCACTCTACCTACCACAGAACATTATTAACAGAAGTTAGAATGGAAATGTGGGCGGGGCAGACGTCGCCAAGGAATTTTGAGCAAACGCTCAAACTTCCAAAATATCTACAGAAACACGCGATCGTGCTACAATATGCGTGCTTGTGTGCGTGCTTGGGTGTGGTTCGTTCATTTGAAATCGCGTGATTGTGCGGCGCTAAGATTGGCTAGATTTGAAATTGCAAATATGTGCGTAAGCTTCGTATTTATTTAAGTACAGATGTAATGGAGGTGAAAGGCGGGGCTTAATCGGCGACACCAGTCTTCATACAAACGGCGTATTATTGCCGTTCTACCTCTTTTAATAATGTTCTGTGACTACCCACCTAAATTGACTAATAGAAACTCTATTTCCAGCTGGTGGTCCAGCAACCGTGACAAGTGCATCAGCAGCTTCTGGATCAGGATCAGCAGCGAATACTGCGAGCAGCGTATCCCAACGCACCGTAGCCGACAATGGTCAAACGACATCGTACGATGCTTCAAGTCAAGCAGCGAGCAGAGCCGCTTCTGCTGCTAGAGCCAAATCGCAAACTGTGGTGACACCTCACGGCAAATCTACGAGCTCTAGTTCGGAAGCTTCATCGTCGACCGCTAGTCAAGCCAGCAACCAGTACTCTTACAGCACTACCGGTGGGTACCCTCATTTATAATTAGTTTTTCCCTTAATCCGCCATACATTGATACGTAATATACTTTTTTTTTCAACCTTTTTTATATGTCCCACTGCTGGGCACAGGTCTCCTACTCACAAGTGAGAGGGATTTAGGCCATAGTCCACCACGCTGGCCAAGTGCGGATTGGTGGACGTCATGCTATCGAGAAATTATGAATTTCTCTCAGTCATGCACGGTGATGGAGAACATCGTAATCAATTAAATATCACGATATTTTCCATCACCGTGGAGCAGCGATAAATGCGCACATTACAAATTTCTTTGTCAGAGGTGCGCGCCGAGGATTTGAACCCGGGATCGGTCGCGTCGAAGACCGCGGTTTTTTACCACTCGACCATCGCTGCTCATATACTTAATATACTTGCTGCGTAATATACTTAGTTGAGATATAGTAGGGTTCGATTTCCGGCGAAACAGAAATTTGAATGATGTGTTTAAATTTCTGTTCTCGGTCCGGGTGTTTGTGCTTCTGACTTTGTATGTGTCCTTGGTACCCACGACACAGGGTATATCTACTCTACTGTGGTGGTATGAGTATGAAACGTTATTTTATTTACACGGATGGGTGGCGTTGGGTCAACGTTGGAGCCGGCCCAATATGTTGTTATGCCAGGTTATAAAGGCGTTAGAATTTTTTGGTTAGACCGCGAACGTATCAACCACTGAGTTTCAAATAAGGCACACCCCCTAAAGGAGATGACACGAAGTATCGCTTGCGTGACTATAGGTGAGCGCGATCACGCTGCGCTAACTGGACACTTCAGGGCCGACAGTTGCTCTTAATCGATCATTGCATAAACGCTTATTACTGCCGACACTCGAAAAACTTCCGTACGATAATAAGAACAAAGTCTAAAACAATTAAAATGTACTATCCAAATTCTTGAGAGTTCACGCTATTTGATGGCGGCACTACTTCTAGTACGAATAGTAGGTTAGGGCACCTCTACTATCATTTGTTTTCTCTTTGGTACCAACGCTCCAACTAATTTTGCAGAAGCAATTCTGTTGCGATTCGTTAGAAAGGTGCAGATGCCGGCCAGACTTACATGCGGCGACCATCAGCCTCCGGAGTAGCAGCGGAATTGCATACGACCTCATGTAAGACCACAGAACATATTAAAGAGGTTAGAATAGAATTATGGGCGGGGCAGACGCGCCAAGGATATGAGCAACGCTCATATCTCTACAGAAACAAGCGACCCCGATGCGTTATACGTGCTTGGGTGTGATTCGTTCATTTGAAATCGCGTGATTGTGCGGCGCTAAGATTGGCTAGATTTGAAATTGCATATATGCGTAAGCTTCATATTTATTCAAGCACAGATGTAGTGTAGGTGAAAGGTGGGGCTGGATCGACGACACCGGTTTTTATACGAACGGCGCATTATTGCCATTCTACCTCTTTTAATATGTTCCGTGTGGAAAGCGCAGGCTTGCTTAAGGGCTGATTACATTGACCAACCTGCAGGGGCCGACCCGGCATACATTGCTGGTTATTTGAGTACATTATAAAATACTCAAGATAACCAGCAATGTATGCCGGGTCGGTTGGTCTTAAGTATAGATGTTCATGGACTATATTTATTAATATTACATGATCGTAGCAGACGATGAGGATGAAGGATTCAATCATTATTGATCTGGTGACCGATCTAATAAACTTTTCATTATTTCTTTCAGGCGGTACACCTCAAACAATTCCACCAGGTGTGGGAGTCCCAGTACCACTACCAGCGCCTCAACCAAACTATGGAGTCCCACCATTCTACCCTCCACCACCATACTTTTATCCACCAAACACTCCTCCTGGTAAGCTATTTAATATTTTAACGAATAATTTTTAATTCACACGTATTTCCGATGCGGTAGAACTTACATGATTTACCGGAGGTCGATTTTTTTAAATGATTGGTGTATTTCTTTCAGGTCAACCTTGGATTCCATATGGAGGTGCTCCCTGGTATCCACCTTATTATGGACAAGGTATTATTTTTTTCTAATCTCAAACGTGTAAAAATAACATAAAGGGAAAATTAGTAGTTGAGTAACATTGTCTAAGAGCAAAACTTCGTACTGTGGCGACCTTATACAACTCGTCAAGAGATGGCACCGCAGCAGCTATTCTGAATCACGCTATCGAAGTTTTCTGAACATCTAACATTATTGTTACGCGCTATGAGTAATAAAATGTCGTTTGTAACGTGGAAGAGGTTTAGTTTCTTCTTTCACAAAAATCCAGTTGACAGAATCCAAATCACTAGGCACAAACACTATGGTCCAAATTCTTCGCTATAATCGTCGAAATATTTCTTACTTGTCGTTCGATAGGATCGCTTCAATTTCACACTGCTCTGCCGCGGCCCGGTGCGTGACTTAAATACTGCTTCCCATGAAATAAACTGGCCCGAGCCTTTTGTTTACGTCACTATGTACTTAAAGTTATGTATACTTATAAATAATAGCCGCAATGTAAACAATAGTCCACTATAAGCGTACTATTCGGTCACTGAGTTTATAAACGATAAATAAAATAAATAATAATAAAAAACATAAAATAATATAAACCAAACAAAATAAAATTATATAATAAATAATTTTCTTCGCGGCATAAAAACCTGGGTGGTTTTTTTCCGCCAGCTTTTTTTCCTCTCAGTGCACAAAAACCCATCCTGGTGGGTGCCCCAAGCTGATGACGGCAAACCTCGTATGGTTCAAATAAAATAAATCATTATAAAAAGCACAAAATTGGGTTTACGTCTAATTAATTAAAACTATACAAAATTAAATTTAATACTACATACCTACTATGTTTCTTATGTATTCTTTAATAGTAATTTTAGAATTTAAGTTTAAATTAAGTCATTAAATTTAATTAGTTTATCAAATTAAATTAAAATTTGTACACCCTAAGTGTATGTGGAGTTCTAAATATTTTGTAAAACCTTTTTTTTTCCACCCATATTTGTGCAAATAAAATATTTTCATTTCATTTCATTTCATATAAATAGGTACATACTCGCCGAGGATCCCGAGCAGTCCAGAAATCGTTGTTTTCTAATCACCGACTATTCAAGAACTTTGTTCACGGTTCAATAGTAGACCATTAGATCTACTATTTGATGCTCTAAACAAAAAAGTGATGCAAAAATATACTTGACGCTGGCACATAGTTTGCGAATGTCATAATTGGAAAAAAAATAGAAATGAATTACAGATTATATTCTCGGTCTGATTGTTTAAGTTCAAATCTTTGTGTGTCCACGGTACCTACGAATAACACAGGGTATGTCTAACACCACAGTAGGGTCTAAAAAAAGTTTAAGAACAGCTAATCTCGAGACTTAAACAAGATAATAAATAAATAGAAGATAACGGTTTACAAAAGCAAAAAGTATAATTTTCTCTAAGTATTATGGGATATTTGTGAAGCACGCATGGCTCCGGCATGCTCATAATGCAAGCGGTCTACGCAGCTAAGCCAAAAAAGCGTGGTCGGGTGTATGATGGGTGTAATTACAGAACATATTAAAAGAGGTTAGAATGGAAATGTGGGCGGGGCAGACGCGCCAAGCATTTTGAACAAACGCTCGTATCTCTACAGAAACACGCGATCGTGCTACGATATGCGTGCTTGGGTGTGATTCGTTCATTTTAAATCGCGCGATTGTGCGGCGCTAAGATTGGCTAGATATGCGGGCTTGGGTGTGATTCGTTCATTTTAAATCGCGCGATTGTGCGGCGCTAAGATTGGCTAGACATGAAATTGCAAATATGTGCGTAAGCACTTATTTATTTAAGTACAGATGTAATGGAGGTGAAAGGCGGGGCTTGTCGGCGACACCAGTGGGCCCACTCTGTAAGCATTCGTCCGTAAGTTCTAACATTTTCGGAATCATTTTTAGCATACTCAGATCGCTTCTTTTTTATGAATTAATAAGATAAGCGATGTCATTGATGACATTAAGCTATTGAATTAATAATATTGCTAGAATTTCTTCAATCTTATCCAAAAATAAGGCCCGAAAATTCACTTAGTTTCGGATACGGGCGTACAGAGTGCGCCCTCAGTTTTCATACGAACATCGCATCATTGCCGTTCTACCTCTCTTAATAATGTTCTGTGGGTGTAATCGTTGGTGGCAAAAATTGCTTGCGCGTTTCCGTGGTTCGGAGGGCACGTTAATCCGTCAGTCTCCATTGTTATATTCGTAATAGTAGTTTAACCTTGTCAGAAACCTAATGGGCGATTTGAAAACATCAGCAGTTTGGTCACTAATCCTAATACTAATGAAATGAAAATTCTTTATTGTTGACTGTTACAGACATAGAATAAGATGTTTAAAATTATAATTGGAGTTTTAAACAGTCTACCATATTCTGGCATACATTATTAATAATTAAAATTAACTAAAAATATTTTATTTTAAGATCCGATAAGAATAATCTTAACAGATCATCGGCCTTTGATGCCTACCCACCGCTGGGTCAATGAGAGAAAAAAAGCCGGCGGAAAAAAGCAGGAGCAGCGTGGTGGAGTAAGCTCTGGGCCTACCCAATAATGGGGAGAGAGCCATGCTCAGCAGTGTGACACGAATAGTGTTTAAGACATTGTGATATAACAGCCTAATAAATTCCAGAAGAACATAACCTTACTTAACATTTTTTTCAGGATCATATGCTCAAGCCAATGGAGTGAGTTATGGAAGCGCTAGTGCTAATAGCGATATAACCGGAACTACTACAAACGCAGGAACTAATACCAGCACAGGAACTAGCGCTGGCACTAACACCAGTGGAAGCAGCACCGGCACATCTACTACCAGTGGAACTAACAAGAGTGGATCTACCAGCAGTGGAAGCAGCACCAGCACAGGCACATCTACTACCAGTGGACCTAACAAGAGTGGATCTACCAGCAGTGGAAGCAGCACCAGCACAGGCACGTCTACTAGCAGTGAAACTAACAAGAGTGGATCTACCAGCAGTGGAAGCAGCACCAGCACAGGCACATCTACTACCAGTGGAAGCGACAAGGGTGGATCTACCAGCAGTGGAAGCAGCACCAGCACAGGCACATCTACTACCAGTGGACCTAACAAGAGTGGATCTACCAGCAGTGGAAGCAGCACCAGCACAGGCACGTCTACTAGCAGTGGAGCTAACAAGAGTGGATCTACCAGCAGTGGAAGCAGCACCAGCACAGGCACGTCTACTAGCAGTGAAACTAACAAGAGTGGATCTACCAGCAGTGGAAGCAGCACCAGCACAGGCACATCTACTACCAGTGGAAGCGACAAGGGTGGATCTACCAGCAGTGGAAGCAGCACCAGCACAGGCACATCTACTACCAGTGGACCTAACAAGAGTGGATCTACCAGCAGTGGAAGCAGCACCAGCACAGGCACGTCTACTAGCAGTGGAGCTAACAAGAGTGGATCTACCAGCAGTGGAAGCAGCACCAGCACAGGCACATCTACTACCAGTGGACCTAACAAGAGTGGATCTACCAGCAGTGGAAGCAGCACCAGCACAGGCACGTCTACTAGCAGTGGAGCTAACAAGAGTGGATCTACCAGCAGTGGAAGCAGCACCAGCACAGGCACGTCTACTAGCAGTGAAACTAACAAGAGTGGATCTACCAGCAGTGGAAGCAGCACCAGCACAGGGACATCTACTACCAGTGGAAGCGACAAGGGTGGATCTACCAGCAGTGGAAGCAGCACCAGCACAGGCACGTCTACTAGCAGTGGAACTAACAAGAGTGGATCTACCAGCAGTGGAAGCAGCACCAGCACAGGCACGTCTACTAGCAGTGGAAGCGACAAGGGTGGATCTACCAGCAGTGGAAGCAGCACCAGCACAGGCACATCTACTACCAGTGGACCTAACAAGAGTGGATCTACCAGCAGTGGAAGCAGCACCAGCACAGGCACATCTACTACCAGTGGACCTAACAAGAGTGGATCTACCAGCAGTGGAAGCAGCACCAGCACAGGCACGTCTACTAGCAGTGAAACTAACAAGAGTGGATCTACCAGCAGTGGAAGCAGCACCAGCACAGGCACATCTACTACCAGTGGAAGCGACAAGGGTGGATCTACCAGCAGTGGAAGCAGCACCAGCACAGGCACGTCTACTACCAGTGGACCTAACAAGAGTGGATCTACCAGCAGTGGAAGCAGCACCAGCACAGGCACATCTACTACCAGTGGACCTAACAAGAGTGGATCTACCAGCAGTGGAAGCAGCACCAGCACAGGCACGTCTACTAGCAGTGGAGCTAACAAGAGTGGATCTACCAGCAGTGGAAGCAGCACCAGCACAGGCACGTCTACTAGCAGTGAAACTAACAAGAGTGGATCTACCAGCAGTGGAAGCAGCACCAGCACAGGCACATCTACTACCAGTGGAAGCGACAAGGGTGGATCTACCAGCAGTGGAAGCAGCACCAGCACAGGCACATCTACTACCAGTGGACCTAACAAGAGTGGATCTACCAGCAGTGGAAGCAGCACCAGCACAGGCACGTCTACTAGCAGTGAAACTAACAAGAGTGGATCTACCAGCAGTGGAAGCAGCACCAGCACAGGCACATCTACTACCAGTGGAAGCGACAAGGGTGGATCTACCAGCAGTGGAAGCAGCACCAGCACAGGCACATCTACTACCAGTGGACCTAACAAGAGTGGATCTACCAGCAGTGGAAGCAGCACCAGCACAGGCACGTCTACTAGCAGTGGAGCTAACAAGAGTGGATCTACCAGCAGTGGAAGCAGCACCAGCACAGGCACGTCTACTAGCAGTGGAACTAACAAGAGTGGATCTACCAGCAGTGGAAGCAGCACCAGCACAGGCACGTCTACTACCAGTGGAAGCGACAAGGGTGGATCTACCAGCAGTGGAAGCAGCACCAGCACAGGCACATCTACTACCAGTGGACCTAACAAGAGTGGATCTACCAGCAGTGGAAGCAGCACCAGCACAGGCACATCTACTACCAGTGGACCTAACAAGAGTGGATCTACCAGCAGTGGAAGCAGCACCAGCACAGGCACGTCTACTAGCAGTGAAACTAACAAGAGTGGATCTACCAGCAGTGGAAGCAGCACCAGCACAGGCACATCTACTACCAGTGGAAGCGACAAGGGTGGATCTACCAGCAGTGGAAGCAGCACCAGCACAGGCACGTCTACTACTAGTGGAACTAACAAGAGTGGATCTACCAGCAGTGGAAGCAGCACCAGCACAGGCACGTCTACTAGCAGTGGAGCTAACAAGAGTGGATCTACCAGCAGTGGAAGCAGCACCAGCACAGGCACATCTACTACCAGTGGAAGCGACAAGGGTGGATCTACCAGCAGTGGAAGCAGCACCAGCACAGGCACGTCTACTAGCAGTGGAACTAACAAGAGTGGATCTACCAGCAGTGGAAGCAGCACCAGCACAGGCACGTCTACTAGCAGTGGAAGCGACAAGGGTGGATCTACCAGCAGTGGAAGCAGCACCAGCACAGGCACATCTACTACCAGTGGACCTAACAAGAGTGGATCTACCAGCAGTGGAAGCAGCACCAGCACAGGCACATCTACTACCAGTGGACCTAACAAGAGTGGATCTACCAGCAGTGGAAGCAGCACCAGCACAGGCACGTCTACTAGCAGTGGAGCTAACAAGAGTGGATCTACCAGCAGTGGAAGCAGCACCAGCACAGGCACGTCTACTAGCAGTGAAACTAACAAGAGTGGATCTACCAGCAGTGGAAGCAGCACCAGCACAGGCACATCTACTACCAGTGGAAGCGACAAGGGTGGATCTACCAGCAGTGGAAGCAGCACCAGCACAGGCACATCTACTACCAGTGGACCTAACAAGAGTGGATCTACCAGCAGTGGAAGCAGCACCAGCACAGGCACATCTACTACCAGTGGACCTAACAAGAGTGGATCTACCAGCAGTGGAAGCAGCACCAGCACAGGCACGTCTACTAGCAGTGAAACTAACAAGAGTGGATCTACCAGCAGTGGAAGCAGCACCAGCACAGGCACATCTACTACCAGTGGAAGCGACAAGGGTGGATCTACCAGCAGTGGAAGCAGCACCAGCACAGGCACGTCTACTAGCAGTGGAGCTAACAAGAGTGGATCTACCAGCAGTGGAAGCAGCACCAGCACAGGCACGTCTACTAGCAGTGAAACTAACAAGAGTGGATCTACCAGCAGTGGAAGCAGCACCAGCACAGGCACATCTACTACCAGTGGAAGCGACAAGGGTGGATCTACCAGCAGTGGAAGCAGCACCAGCACAGGCACGTCTACTAGCAGTGGAACTAACAAGAGTGGATCTACCAGCAGTGGAAGCAGCACCAGCACAGGCACGTCTACTAGCAGTGGAAGCGACAAGGGTGGATCTACCAGCAGTGGAAGCAGCACCAGCACAGGCACATCTACTACCAGTGGACCTAACAAGAGTGGATCTACCAGCAGTGGAAGCAGCACCAGCACAGGCACATCTACTACCAGTGGACCTAACAAGAGTGGATCTGCCAGCAGTGGAAGCAGCACCAGCACAGGCACGTCTACTAGCAGTGAAACTAACAAGAGTGGATCTACCAGCAGTGGAAGCAGCACCAGCACAGGCACATCTACTACCAGTGGAAGCGACAAGGGTGGATCTACCAGCAGTGGAAGCAGCACCAGCACAGGCACATCTACTACCAGTGGACCTAACAAGAGTGGATCTACCAGCAGTGGAAGCAGCACCAGCACAGGCACGTCTACTAGCAGTGAAACTAACAAGAGTGGATCTACCAGCAGTGGAAGCAGCACCAGCACAGGCACATCTACTACCAGTGGAAGCGACAAGGGTGGATCTACCAGCAGTGGAAGCAGCACCAGCACAGGCACATCTACTACCAGTGGACCTAACAAGAGTGGATCTACCAGCAGTGGAAGCAGCACCAGCACAGGCACATCTACTACCAGTGGACCTAACAAGAGTGGATCTACCAGCAGTGGAAGCAGCACCAGCACAGGCACGTCTACTAGCAGTGAAACTAACAAGAGTGGATCTACCAGCAGTGGAAGCAGCACCAGCACAGGCACATCTACTACCAGTGGAAGCGACAAGGGTGGATCTACCAGCAGTGGAAGCAGCACCAGCACAGGCACGTCTACTAGCAGTGGAGCTAACAAGAGTGGATCTACCAGCAGTGGAAGCAGCACCAGCACAGGCACGTCTACTAGCAGTGAAACTAACAAGAGTGGATCTACCAGCAGTGGAAGTAGCACCAGCACAGGCACATCTACTACCAGTGGAAGCGACAAGGGTGGATCTACCAGCAGTGGAAGCAGCACCAGCACAGGCACGTCTACTAGCAGTGGAACTAACAAGAGTGGATCTACCAGCAGTGGAAGCAGCACCAGCACAGGCACGTCTACTAGCAGTGGAAGCGACAAGGGTGGATCTACCAGCAGTGGAAGCAGCACCAGCACAGGCACATCTACTACCAGTGGACCTAACAAGAGTGGATCTACCAGCAGTGGAAGCAGCACCAGCACAGGCACATCTACTACCAGTGGACCTAACAAGAGTGGATCTGCCAGCAGTGGAAGCAGCACCAGCACAGGCACGTCTACTAGCAGTGAAACTAACAAGAGTGGATCTACCAGCAGTGGAAGCAGCACCAGCACAGGCACATCTACTACCAGTGGAAGCGACAAGGGTGGATCTACCAGCAGTGGAAGCAGCACCAGCACAGGCACATCTACTACCAGTGGACCTAACAAGAGTGGATCTACCAGCAGTGGAAGCAGCACCAGCACAGGCACGTCTACTAGCAGTGAAACTAACAAGAGTGGATCTACCAGCAGTGGAAGCAGCACCAGCACAGGCACATCTACTACCAGTGGAAGCGACAAGGGTGGATCTACCAGCAGTGGAAGCAGCACCAGCACAGGCACATCTACTACCAGTGGACCTAACAAGAGTGGATCTACCAGCAGTGGAAGCAGCACCAGCACAGGCACGTCTACTAGCAGTGGAGCTAACAAGAGTGGATCTACCAGCAGTGGAAGCAGCACCAGCACAGGCACGTCTACTAGCAGTGAAACTAACAAGAGTGGATCTACCAGCAGTGGAAGCAGCACCAGCACAGGCACATCTACTACCAGTGGAAGCGACAAGGGTGGATCTACCAGCAGTGGAAGCAGCACCAGCACAGGCACATCTACTACCAGTGGACCTAACAAGAGTGGATCTACCAGCAGTGGAAGCAGCACCAGCACAGGCACATCTACTACCAGTGGACCTAACAAGAGTGGATCTACCAGCAGTGGAAGCAGCACCAGCACAGGCACGTCTACTAGCAGTGAAACTAACAAGAGTGGATCTACCAGCAGTGGAAGCAGCACCAGCACAGGCACATCTACTACCAGTGGAAGCGACAAGGGTGGATCTACCAGCAGTGGAAGCAGCACCAGCACAGGCACGTCTACTACTAGTGGAACTAACAAGAGTGGATCTACCAGCAGTGGAAGCAGCACCAGCACAGGCACGTCTACTAGCAGTGGAGCTAACAAGAGTGGATCTACCAGCAGTGGAAGCAGCACCAGCACAGGCACATCTACTACCAGTGGAAGCGACAAGGGTGAATCTACCAGCAGTGGAAGCAGCACCAGCACAGGCACATCTACTACCAGTGGACCTAACAAGAGTGGATCTACCAGCAGTGGAAGCAGCACCAGCACAGGCACATCTACTACCAGTGGACCTAACAAGAGTGGATCTACCAGCAGTGGAAGCAGCACCAGCACAGGCACATCTACTACCAGTGGAAGCGACAAGGGTGGATCTACCAGCAGTGGAAGCAGCACCAGCACAGGCACATCTACTACCAGTGGAAGCGACAAGGGTGGATCTACCAGCAGTGGAAGCAGCACCAGCACAGGCACATCTACTACCAGTGGACCTAACAAGAGTGGATCTACCAGCAGTGGAAGCAGCACCAGCACAGGCACGTCTACTAGCAGTGAAACTAACAAGAGTGGATCTACCAGCAGTGGAAGCAGCACCAGCACAGGCACATCTACTACCAGTGGACCTAACAAGAGTGGATCTACCAGCAGTGGAAGCAGCACCAGCACAGGCACGTCTACTAGCAGTGAAACTAACAAGAGTGGATCTACCAGCAGTGGAAGCAGCACCAGCACAGGCACATCTACTACCAGTGGACCTAACAAAAGTGGATCTACCAGCAGTGGAAGCAGCACCAGCACAGGCACGTCTACTAGCAGTGGAGCTAACAAGAGTGGATCTACCAGCAGTGGAAGCAGCACCAGCACAGGCACATCTACTACCAGTGGACCTAACAAGAGTGGATCTACCAGCAGTGGAAGCAGCACCAGCACAGGCACATCTACTACCAGTGGACCTAACAAGAGTGGATCTACCAGCAGTGGAAGCAGCACCAGCACAGGCACGTCTACTAGCAGTGAAACTAACAAGAGTGGATCTACCAGCAGTGGAAGCAGCACCAGCACAGGCACATCTACTACCAGTGGAAGCGACAAGGGTGGATCTACCAGCAGTGGAAGCAGCACCAGCACAGGCACATCTACTACCAGTGGACCTAACAAGAGTGGATCTACCAGCAGTGGAAGCAGCACCAGCACAGGCACATCTACTACCAGTGGACCTAACAAGAGTGGATCTACCAGCAGTGGAAGCAGCACCAGCACAGGCACGTCTACTAGCAGTGGAACTAACAAGAGTGGATCTACCAGCAGTGGAAGCAGCACCAGCACAGGCACATCTACTACCAGTGGACCTAACAAGAGTGGATCTACCAGCAGTGGAAGCAGCACCAGCACAGGCACGTCTACTAGCAGTGGAGCTAACAAGAGTGGATCTACCAGCAGTGGAAGCAGCACCAGCACAGGCACGTCTACTAGCAGTGGAGCTAACAAGAGTGGATCTACCAGCAGTGGAAGCAGCACCAGCACAGGCACGTCTACTAGCAGTGAAACTAACAAGAGTGGATCTACCAGCAGTGGAAGCAGCACCAGCACAGGCACATCTACTACCAGTGGAAGCGACAAGGGTGGATCTACCAGCAGTGGAAGCAGCACCAGCACAGGCACGTCTACTAGCAGTGGAACTAACAAGAGTGGATCTACCAGCAGTGGAAGCAGCACCAGCACAGGCACATCTACTACCAGTGGACCTAACAAGAGTGGATCTACCAGCAGTGGAAGCAGCACCAGCACAGGCACGTCTACTAGCAGTGGAGCTAACAAGAGTGGATCTACCAGCAGTGGAAGCAGCACCAGCACAGGCACGTCTACTAGCAGTGAAACTAACAAGAGTGGATCTACCAGCAGTGGAAGCAGCACCAGCACAGGCACATCTACTACCAGTGGAAGCGACAAGGGTGGATCTACCAGCAGTGGAAGCAGCACCAGCACAGGCACATCTACTACCAGTGGACCTAACAAGAGTGGATCTACCAGCAGTGGAAGCAGCACCAGCACAGGCACATCTACTACCAGTGGACCTAACAAGAGTGGATCTACCAGCAGTGGAAGCAGCACCAGCACAGGCACGTCTACTAGCAGTGGAACTAACAAGAGTGGATCTACCAGCAGTGGAAGCAGCACCAGCACAGGCACATCTACTACCAGTGGACCTAACAAGAGTGGATCTACCAGCAGTGGAAGCAGCACCAGCACAGGCACGTCTACTAGCAGTGGAGCTAACAAGAGTGGATCTACCAGCAGTGGAAGCAGCACCAGCACAGGCACGTCTACTAGCAGTGGAGCTAACAAGAGTGGATCTACCAGCAGTGGAAGCAGCACCAGCACAGGCACGTCTACTAGCAGTGAAACTAACAAGAGTGGATCTACCAGCAGTGGAAGCAGCACCAGCACAGGCACATCTACTACCAGTGGAAGCGACAAGGGTGGATCTACCAGCAGTGGAAGCAGCACCAGCACAGGCACGTCTACTAGCAGTGGAACTAACAAGAGTGGATCTACCAGCAGTGGAAGCAGCACCAGCACAGGCACGTCTACTAGCAGTGGAAGCGACAAGGGTGGATCTACCAGCAGTGGAAGCAGCACCAGCACAGGCACATCTACTACCAGTGGACCTAACAAGAGTGGATCTACCAGCAGTGGAAGCAGCACCAGCACAGGCACATCTACTACCAGTGGACCTAACAAGAGTGGATCTACCAGCAGTGGAAGCAGCACCAGCACAGGCACGTCTACTAGCAGTGAAACTAACAAGAGTGGATCTACCAGCAGTGGAAGCAGCACCAGCACAGGCACGTCTACTAGCAGTGGAGCTAACAAGAGTGGATCTACCAGCAGTGGAAGCAGCACCAGCACAGGCACGTCTACTAGCAGTGAAACTAACAAGAGTGGATCTACCAGCAGTGGAAGCAGCACCAGCACAGGCACATCTACTACCAGTGGAAGCGACAAGGGTGGATCTACCAGCAGTGGAAGCAGCACCAGCACAGGCACGTCTACTAGCAGTGGAACTAACAAGAGTGGATCTACCAGCAGTGGAAGCAGCACCAGCACAGGCACGTCTACTAGCAGTGGAAGCGACAAGGGTGGATCTACCAGCAGTGGAAGCAGCACCAGCACAGGCACATCTACTACCAGTGGAAGCGACAAGGGTGGATCTACCAGCAGTGGAAGCAGCACCAGCACAGGCACATCTACTACCAGTGGACCTAACAAGAGTGGATCTACCAGCAGTGGAAGCAGCACCAGCACAGGCACATCTACTACCAGTGGACCTAACAAGAGTGGATCTACCAGCAGTGGAAGCAGCACCAGCACAGGCACATCTACTACCAGTGGAAGCGACAAGGGTGGATCTACCAGCAGTGGAAGCAGCACCAGCACAGGCACATCTACTACCAGTGGACCTAACAAGAGTGGATCTACCAGCAGTGGAAGCAGCACCAGCACAGGCACATCTACTACCAGTGGACCTAACAAGAGTGGATCTACCAGCAGTGGAAGCAGCACCAGCACAGGCACATCTACTACCAGTGGACCTAACAAGAGTGGATCTACCAGCAGTGGAAGCAGCACCAGCACAGGCACGTCTACTAGCAGTGGAACTAACAAGAGTGGATCTACCAGCAGTGGAAGCAGCACCAGCACAGGCACATCTACTACCAGTGGACCTAACAAGAGTGGATCTACCAGCAGTGGAAGCAGCACCAGCACAGGCACATCTACTACCAGTGGACCTAACAAGAGTGGATCTACCAGCAGTGGAAGCAGCACCAGCACAGGCACATCTACTACCAGTGGACCTAACAAGAGTGGATCTACCAGCAGTGGAAGCAGCACCAGCACAGGCACGTCTACTAGCAGTGGAACTAACAAGAGTGGATCTACCAGCAGTGGAAGCAGCACCAGCACAGGCACGTCTACTAGCAGTGGAACTAACAAGAGTGGATCTACCAGCAGTGGAAGCAGCACCAGCACAGGCACGTCTACTAGCAGTGGAAGCAGCACCGGCGCAACATCTGTTGTTGACTATCCAGGCACGTCAAATTTTTTGTTTTCTTTGTCTTAACTTCATTTTAATTGTGTCTTGTTTGTAATCTATACTTAATATTATACAATACATCCGAGTTTATTTGTATATATGTATGGATGTTTATTGCTCAATCACGCTAGAACGGCTGAACGGGCTGGTACGAAGGTATGGAATAGCTACTTTTTATCCCGGAGAAATATACCGTTCCTGTGGGACATATTAGTATAATCATATAAGCTCAAATCGTTCGAGCGGTGCCGGGTCACTAGTGATGTTATAAATAAAAGGGTGGTGTCAGTAGCAAATCAAGTATTTTAGTTGTGGGGGAGGGGGAGGGGGGGGGCATGACTTAAACTAGTTGTATTTTTACCCTTGAAACATTGTTAGAAACTGTGCGCGACTTTTGTGCTCTCCGATTGTGATTAGTCACGAATCATATAATCCTTAGATCCGCTAGTGGGTAAGTCAGTTATGTCAAAAAAACGGAAAAAACATCTAGCCCCTAGTGTTGCCAGGTGATAGAGGTAAAAGTGGTCAAATGTCATTGAGACAGCCCCTTAA
This sequence comes from Pyrgus malvae, assembly GCA_911387765.1. Classification (NCBI taxonomy): domain Eukaryota; kingdom Metazoa; phylum Arthropoda; class Insecta; order Lepidoptera; family Hesperiidae; genus Pyrgus; species Pyrgus malvae. The sequence goes on along the minus strand of OU426976.1, from coordinate 5,621,573 downwards.
AAATATCTGGCTGAATATTTCAATCAAAAATGTTTCTCCTTCCACTTTTCATGTTTTTGTATGGGAGGTTTCCAAACTTATACGTTGGTATAACTTGTTGATAATGATAATTTTATTTATTTCAGGTTACCCTCCAGCCGGATATCCTCCTTTCTACTTCGGCAAGAGCCGATTCTGCCTGTGCTTCAGAAGCTATTACGAAATTCCAGCCCCCTTGAGAAACCAATTCGCCATATTGTAAAACGGATGAACATAGCGCAATCGACTTAACGATAAACGTCAATTTGTAATTGATTGATACGTATAATGTATTTGTTTTATATATTTTAGCAAGCAAATAATAAAATCCCTAAATGTTGTGTTTAGGTAAAAAAAAGGTAATTAAATGTTCAATTTATGTATGAAAACATGTGTTTTATTTAGTACTAGCCTTCCGCCAGCAGCTTCGCCCGCGTGGACCCGTTTAATGGGTCCCCATAGGATAAAAAATAGACTATGTGCTATTCCAGGCTTCATTGCTATATTAAAATCATAGGCGTTTAGTCAGTTGCTTCAACCGCGTTGACCCTATTACCCGTTTTCACGTAGGAATGAAGCATTTTCCCGCGGTATAAAGTAGCCAATGTTACTCAGGATGAATGTAACTTTCTAATATACCTACGAAGAATTTTTGAAATCGGAACAGTAGTTTTTGAGTTTATTCATAAACATACAAATCTTTGCTTTGGTTCGGTTGCCAACCATACTGTTAAAAACAGTATTATACTGTTTTTAACTACATTATACTTTTTACTGTTGAACAAAAATAAACTATACAAAATACTGTTTTCAGTATCAACATCTCGGACGAACACTAAGTTAGTGCAGCGCAGTCACAACGCGTTCCAGAACGAATCTGCATGAGTGCACGTTGCGTGTCGCGCGTAGAACTTTTTTTCATGTAGTTCACAGAACATTATTAAAAGAGGTAGAACGGCAATAATACGCCGTTTGTATGAAGACTGGTGTCGCCGATTAAGCCCCGCCTTTCACCTCCATTACATCTGTACTTAAATAAATACGAAGCTTACGCACATATTTGCAATTTCAAATCTAGCCAATCTTAGCGCCGCACAATCACGCGATTTCAAATGAACGAATCACACCCAAGCACGCACACAAGCACGCATATTGTAGCACGATCGCGTGTTTCTGTAGAGATTTTGGAATTTTGAGCATTTGCTCAAAATTCCTTGGCGACGTCTGCCCCGCCCACATTTCCATTCTAATTTCTGTTAATAATGTTCTGTGGTGTAGTTACACCTTGCTCGCCTTAGTTTTTTCAATGAGTATTTTTAGTACACAAAATATGGCAAGTGGAAACGATTCACCTTACATTCAAAAAATAAAATACTGTTTATTTTCCTTATAGTAAAGTATCTACTTATTTATTGGACAAAACAACCAACAAAAACAAGTAATTGCGTGGTAGTGTTACCAAGAGTTGATATCCATATATCGGCTTTTGGAAACACTATTCTTTTCGTAGGTATTCTTGTTTACTTTTTGCTTTGGCGTACAGGACTCGGAAATGCCTTTTGGAGTGGCGCTCAAAAGGTTAAAGCCCTTTCATTTGATATCCTTATTGATGGAGTTGTTAAAAAATATATATTCCGCCATTTTGTGGCAGCGGCCATTTTGGACCGATTTTCATCAAACGTAGCTAAGAACACTCGACTAATTCACCTTTCAAACAAAAAAAAAAACAAAATCGTTTGATCCGTTCGGGAGCTACGATGCCACAGACAGACACACACACACACATCAAACGGATAACACCCCGTCGTTTTTGCGTCGGGGGTTAATAAGTAACTGTCTGTATGTGTGTGTCTATTACGTATTCACGTCTAAACTACTGGACCAATTTTAATATAATTTAATTCACAGATAGAGTGCACTGTAGCGACCTTCCGCTACTCATCAAGAGATGGCACCACGGGCATTCCTGAATCACGCTATCGAAGTTTTCGGAATATCCTACGCGGCCGCTCCCCGGGCATGACCACCTCGCCCGGCGGGAGATCTCCCTTTACCATAGTACCTTGCTCGCTTTACCATAGTACCTTGGGAAAGGACATGAATAAATAATAGTTTAAAAACTGAAAAACACGCTTTATAGCTAATGGAACTAAAACGTTGAAAATAATTTCTAATTCCAAAGACTTCATATTACAATAAGATTAAAAAAACTTATTTCGTACTAGTCTTCCGCCAGCGGCTTCGCCCGCGTGGACCTGTTTTAAAGGTTCCCGTAGGATAAAAATCATCCTATGTCCTTTCCCAAGGTCCACTCTATCTGTGTTCCAAATTTAAATAAAATCCGTTCAGCACTTCAAGCGGGAAAGTGTAGCAGACAGACAGACTGACAGATAGAGTTAACTTTCGAATTTATCATATTAAGTATGGATCGGCATACAATATATTCACTCTGACATTTCACCACCTTTCCGCAATAAGGTATATTTAAGTTACATAATGATAATGAATCTATGCATTATTTGCAGCACAAATTATTTAATTTTAATGATACTTTCCGCAGGCACAGCAGTACTATCTAAACACTTTAAAAACAGGCTATTATAATAAGTTTAATTTGTAAAGAGAAACTGATGATAACGACTGAAAAGTCGATATTATAAGAGGAGTACAGTAAGAATTGTAAGGACTCAGGAAGAATGTATCTACTCAACATAATAATCCAAGGGACAGTGGAGGGCAAGCGGTCACGAACGAAATTGCAACCTCATCAGCCACGACCACTCTGTCAAGAGTGAACGACTAAGGAGGAACAAATAATCCAAGCCTAATCAAGCCTTTTGTACAAGTCTTTATCTACGCGGACGACGTCGCGGGCACAGCTAGTAAATAAATAAACGTTTCACTCTGCCTCACAGTATGGTAGATATACCCTGTGTCATTGGTACTCTGGACACACACAAAGACAGAAACACAAACACCCAGACCGAGAACAGAAATTTAAACTCATCATTCAAACTGTTTCGCCGGGAATCGAACCCGGGACCCTCCGATTGGCCGTCCGGTATGGTAACCATTGCGCTAAACTGGTCGTCAATAATAAATACTCTTATTTCTGAATAAATATAATACATTTAAAAAAACGGCAAATTGTTTGTAAAGTAGGTTTACGATCGAGATGTTTACGTGATAACGTCCGCACGAGAAAATCTCCATTCGTTTGTATGCCGCTAGAGTGAGAGAGACGGAAGATCGGTCCACTCACTCGAACGCTATGCCAGCCTCCGCTCGTGAGGATTCCGCGTGACAAGTTTCACGGAATGACTGGCAGCGCTCGAGATGAGACGGGAGATCGGTCCGTCTCTCTCTCGTTATACCTGCGATCGCGCTCGTGAGGTTTTGGTGTGACACAAGTTTCTGAACATGTCACCCGACTAAAACGATTTTAAAGACGTTATCACGTCAAAAGGAACCGGTCTTGAAGGGTCGTAATAAAAATACTGGTTTATATCCAAAAATATGTAATAAAAGTGACAGTTATAAAACATAAACACTATTTTATTTTAACAAAATTTAAGTATAAAAAGAAGTGGAGAGATGGAACTTTTTGAAAATATTGTGACAGTAGTAGGAACTAATGATTTTAAAGCAAATAGTGACCAGGTGAAGGTTTCGGCAAATAAAATATTTTTCAGCCTTAGAGGGTACAAGCGATCTGTAGAGCGCGCCTAACAGTAATAGATGACATATTAAGGTGCGTACGGACAGCGCGTACACTGGTTCGCGTAGTCGGTTACGCGTGTCCTGGAACGCCATGTCAATACGTGCACTTTTTAAAAACAAAATAAATCTAATAAAAATATTTTGTTTGTCAGATGTGACAGCTACATTTGACAAGCAACATGTGACACACACACACAGACAGTGTGTGTCGGTGTCAGTGTTGTCGGTGCATAGAAAATGGCGTTGTTAATTGAAATTGACATATTTAGAAATGTATGCGTCTGTAGCGATTAAAGAATATTTGCGAATGTGTGACAGAATTAAAATGTGTGCGTCCTTCCCCCCGCACCAGATTTGGCACAAAATTATGTATCGAAGCGAGGCGCTATGCCGTCTCTACTGAAGGGTGAGTCAGTAACTTTGATGCTCTAAGTAACACAGATCTCAAATTTCACACAAATAAATAATATAGATCGATTACTGAAGCCTGACGAGCCGATTACTCACACAAATGCATTTCACAAGACATTGCATAATGCGTGTATAGTGTGACGTGTATTTCATAAACAATACACACATTTAAGTATGAAATATGTTGTACACAACTTGTTTCAGTAATCAACCTATGATGGTTACAATTTTCACTTAAATTTAAACTTGCAAAATTAAGGACGTGTTCACACTAAAACTTTCAAAAACCTCAAAGACGATTTAGATATAGAAAGGGAGCGGAGGGCGTTGTCAGTGAGGGCGAACATGTTGGCTCGCAGGTTTGCGCGTTGTTCTAATAATGTTAAAAGCACATTGTTTAGAGCATACTGCACAAGTTTTTATACATGCAGCCTGTGGACCAAGTTCACGCTTAAATCTTATGATGCCCTCCGCGTCCAATACAATAATGCGTTTAGGATGCTGATGGGGCTGCCCCGATTCTGTAGCGCGTCAGGGATGTTCGCGACGGCGCGAGTTGACTGTTTTTACGCCACTATGCGAAAACGATGCGGGTCCCTTTCGCGTAAACTGCGGGGCAGTACCAACAACATCTTAAGGATGATTGCCAGCAGGCTAGACTGCAGGTATGCGAGTCATTGCTGCGCTGTGTCAAGTGGAATGGCGCAGCGATGACTCTCATCTCCACTACTTTAGAAATAAGCTTAGGTTAAGTACTAACATAGTTTATAAGTATCTGATGCTAACCAATATGAGCCCTTGCTGCTTGTAATATGGAATAATAAATAAATAAATAAAAAAAAAAAAAATAAGCAGTTTGTCGGTACATTTTGCGGCAAAATGAAAGTAAACCAAATGTAACTAATAATTACCACAGATAGATTACTTCTTCATCTATAAATGGTACAAACTTATATTCGCCAATTTTGGTCAATTTAATTGTAAAAAATAATTTCCGGTGCTCTCAACGCAAAATTAACGATATCGTGTTGAGTTTAGGGTTTTCTCTTCTATTTAATAACATAAATTTATGTATTAAAAATATTTTATGTAAGCAGACATGTTAAACTCAAAAAGGTACAAAAAAAATCTATCAAAATGTTACAAAAAGTTTCGGAAAAAAAATCACGACTAGTTTTTCCACAAATTTTGCTATAACGCATGAATCTTAATGGCTTGAATATAAGGGTTATTTTCCTTGTCACTGCCTTGATTTATTGCACAAATATTTGCAATGAAATATTTGCGAATACAAGTTTGTACCATTTATAGATGAAAGAAGTAATCTATCTGTGGTAATTATTAGTTACATTTGGTTTACTTTCATTTTGCCGCAAAATCCACCGACAAACTGCTTATTTTTGAAAGTTTTAATGTGATTTGGAAACGCGTCCTTAAGGAAAATTAAAAAAATTGGGTTGTCTGTAAAGTCGGTTTACGGACGATAGTTTAACGTGGCAACGTCATAAGAAAACAATGAAAGCAAAATTAACTTTTCACTTCACTTTATAAAAAGTCGACGAACGGCGCAAGCCAAGCTCATACCTCAACATAACGTTACAACGAGTCATCCTTTTCGTGCGTGCAGCCGGCGTTCATCGATATTGTGAGTACTTAGACATAAGAATAAATAATACTACATAGAACGGAAACTCCCGCTCCGGACGGGCTCAAGGTCACGATATTAGCCTACACGTTAAACTAGGCTAAACAGAATACTGAAGTCGGGCTGTCTCGGACGGGCGCGTCAATTACAATAACGGCGCCAAGTTAATGTGGTGTGTTTGGTTGTACAAACAATTGTAAAACAATGCCAAACTTAAGTTTTTTTAGTTTTCCCAAAGATGATGCGAGATAAGTAATATTTTTTAAATATTATTCCTTTTCCGTACCTAATTTATCAAAAGGATATGACCAGTTCTTTTTGTGTAGCCAATTGTTTCACTTTCACTCAATTATTAAAAAAATGTTAGATAACTACAGCATTTTAACATGTCGCCAAAATATTTTTTAATGAAAATGAAAATGAAAATACTTTATTGTTGACTGTTTACATACATACAGTTAGATGTTTAAAATTATTATAAGAGTTTAAACAGTCTACCATGCTCTGGCATACAATATTATATTACTAATTAAAATTAAATAGCTAAGTAGTCAAATAGTTTTATTTTAAGATCCGCTAAGAATATTCTTAACGGATCATCGGCTTTTGATGCCTACCCACCACTGGGTCAATGAGAGAAAAAAAGCCGGCGGAAAAAAAACTCTCAGGCATTGTTTAGAGTTAATATTTTACGCGGAAGCTCCCCAAACCATTTTAATGCACGTCATCAAAAAATTCGTTTATACTATAGTATACTTTTTTTATAAGCCATTGCTTTAGTTCTCTTTTAAATTTATTACCTGATAATTGTTTGAAATGTATGGGTAATTTATTGAATATTCTAATAGCAAATATGTATGTACTATTTTTGAAAATCTGACATAATAGCCCCCGCCATCGGTCATTGAACCTTTCTCGATTGTTTTGCCTCGCGATTGCGGCGCCGCGGCACTGGCGCACGCACGTTATACTTAATATGTAATTCGTTTATTTTAAACCTACACTACGTAAGTACTTACACCTATGTAGGTAAGTAATACTTACTTAAATGGCTTCATTTGGTATGGTACTTATAACTTATTAAGTAATATTATTTATAAGTATTTATAGAGTAGGTAAGTATTTATCATTCTCATATTTTGTAATACTAAACTAAAATAATGATTTTTAAGTAAAGAAAATCTTATATTTTTGCGATATTATCTTTAGACATAAGCATTACTAACAGTTCACAACCCTGGCAACAGAGGGGCGTAACGGGGTGAAGAGGGAAGTAGGTATATAAATTGCGGCGTATCGATGGCCGTCAAAGGAGATTCCGTTCTATGTAATTATTATTTATTCTTATGACTTAGACTAAGAATAATGTACTTACGTGTGAGTAAGTACTTTTAAAAGTTTTATAAATGAGAGGTGTTCAGATTTCTTTGCTAACACTTCAAAAGCTTACGCACACAAGCGCGCTTGTTAGTCTTACTCTACACATCACTACTACAACCAGACTCGATCGGACTTCGCAGAACTAAATATCTTTAACTTACACAACGTACCGATTGTTAACAAGCTTTATGTTCACAAAACAGCTACCTATTTTGAATGTGTTCCTATGTATCAGACGTTGTCACGTCGGAAAAAATAAATCAAACTATTTTACTGGTATTGGAAGCTATATTATTATTATAAACTCAAGTTTTTAAATCCCACTTGGCAAGAAAGAAAGAGATAGAAAATAACCCTAAGTACTTGTTATTCTGTTAACTTTTAAAAGATAATATAAAAAATACAAGAAAAATTGGTACCTACTTTGTTTTAAGAAAAAAAAAATTAAGTACCGTTCCGAAATGGTAACACACATGGGTGTACGCAGATTCTAGGTCAGGGGTGGGGGAGGGGGTGGGGGGGCATGTTCTTGGTCAAGTCTTACACGAAGACACGTACACAAAATATTAAATATACAAAGGAAATAGCAGGAGGTAGCATATTTAGCTTATTCTTTATAGGTGTTTTTTTCGTTTGGGAGATTTTTAGGTGGGGAGGGGGGGGGGCAGCTGACGCCCCCTGCCCTCCCTCGTTACGCCCATGGTTATACATATTGATGTTTCACAAAGAACTTATAATATTACGCAAAAATTGACTCTACTTAATTGGGAGTTGACAAACAATTTTTTAATTCATCGTAACACTTTTTTATACGATTAACACACATAAATTACTTTTTGAATAACTCAAAACTATACTAACTTTAAAACTAACATGATACAGATATTGTAATACTGTAAAGTGACTGTATCGCCGAATAAAATACTAGCGGCCGCCCGCAACTTCGACTGCGTGGACTTAGGTCATAGCATGATGTTATATAGCCTAAAGCAGGGTTTCTTAACCTGTGGTCCATGGACCCCTAAGGGGTCCGTGTAATGACAGCTGGGGGTCCATGGAAAGCCTAATTACGTTGTGAGTAAATATTGTAAATATTTTTGCTTCGAAGAGTAGATACAGGCAACACTGCGAATTTTTAGTTGCTGGAAGAAGTGCTTGCTCAAAAGAGTGAAGACGATACAATAAAATGCTTATCGAAAAAAATTCAAAAGGATAAATCAAAGCATTTGGATACACAGCAGAGCACTTTCGAAGGATACTTTTGTCCAGAACAGCTGAATCAGGGAACATGGGTGCGAAGTCCATTTTTTATTGACCTTGACAAAATTGACGATGAAGACCTCGTGAAAGATGATCTCATTGATTTAAGATCAAAAGAAGTATTGCGAGCTGAATTTGACGCAAAGAGCTTAGCCGACTTTTGGTGTCATTTAGCTCCAGTTTACAGACTTGTCAAACAAGCTATGTTAGTTCTGATTCCTTTTGCAACTACTTATCTCTGTGAAGCAGGGTTTTCAACTTTAGTCTCCATAAAAACCAAGAATCGCTTAGAAGTGCAACATGACATACGCCTTGCGTTGTCAAAAACGGCCCCTCGATTTCGTTTAGGTTTTTTAAATGGTCCGTGGGCTCGTTGAAATTTTGAAAGGGGTCCATGACTAGAAAAAGGTTAAGAAACCCTGGCCTAAAGCCTTCCCCAATAAATTGACTATTCAACACAAAAATTATTTTTCAATTGGAACCAGTAGATGCTGAGATTAGCACGTTCAAACAGTCGTCTTCAGCTTTATATACTAGAATAGACAATAGGGTCTTGGACACTATGCACAAAAAAAATTCAAAAATTTTATCTTAAAAAGGTTGCACTAAGTCACGCTTGAAAAGCAATATAATTGTTAATTCTTTTTTGTACATGATTTATATTACCGTTTAAATCAATAATAATGAAGTCAATTGACTATATATGATAAGTGACGTCACTTATCATTTTCTCATACAAAATGTATGGGGATGTCACGTTTTGACAGCTCATTAAAAGTATCTCAATTGACTTGGTAGTCCAAGACCGCATTAACGGTCTGTTTCGATAGAAAGAGACAAGCAATAATCTGTAATTAGTTAAAAACTCTGTTATTTGGAGTTTTGGCGGGAAGTCGAAAAAGACATATTGTGCTCTTGTTTTATTTTCATTTTCTTGGTGTATTTTTGAGTTATATCGGATAAAGTTGATGGCATTTTGTTTGATATAGGTTAATTACAGTGCACGAGTGTTTGTGAAATAGAATAACAGTGCTAAAATATGTTTTTTGTGCTTGCCTCCAAAATTCCATCGGACACGTTCTAGTAAAGTAGCCATCGCTTTACTTGAATGTTGGACTGACTGATTACTGACGACTTACTTACTACTTTGTTATTACTTCGTCCAGTTTCATTGAAACTGGCAAAAAAATGATGCAAAAATTATACTTGACGCTGGCAGTATGCACAGAGTTTGCGATGCCATAATTAAAAAAAACTCTGTTATTTTTTTAATGTGCCATTGCTTGCCTTGCTCAAATGGGTACAAACAAAAATGAGCGAAAAATCTAATTTTGTTTAGAACCTTTGCAATAAATTATGATTATGAATATTTTAGGGTTCCGTACCTTGAAAGAAACAAACGAAACCCTTATAGGATCACTTTGTTGTCCGTCCGTCTGTCTGTCAAGGCCCTCTTTCTCAGGAACGCGTGGAGGTATCAAGCTGGAATTTATATCAAATACTCAGGTCTACTGTCCCTTGGAGCTGTGAAAATCAAACTTCTAAGCCAGCGCAATCAAAAGGTACAGCCGTTTATGCCGCAAATTACCGCTAATTTTCGACACTCGCTAGGGAATCAAAACCTACAGGGTACTTTCCGTGAACTCAGAATCTTGAAATTTGGTACGAAGCAACGTCTTATAGCACAGATAAATAAAAAATTGCGAAAACCGTTTATTTTTAGAAACATCATACCTATATTAAAAATATTTTTTAATAAAGTAGCTCAAAAAGTGACGTATTGCAGGGACGTTTAGCGTGCAGGAAGTGGGCTATTACACACTCGTGCTTTTTCTTTACATTTTCCGCACTCGTGCGTTCTCTTTCCCAACTGTCAAAATAATGTCTATTTAAAAGAAAAAACCAACCACGAAGTTTAAGAAGTTTTTATGATTCATGCAAATATTTCTAAAAAGAAGCTACTAATTTGTTTCAATATCAGATTTAATGATTTGATTCAATGAGTTAGGTTAGGTTTCATTTCATTTTATCTCATTAACATTTTCATTTCATATCAATAAAAAAAATCTACTGAAGACTTGATATCAATAAAAAAATTCTACTGAAGACTTGGCTGTATGGGCATAGTTCCCTTTGCCTACCCAGAATGGGTGAAGAAAACAAAAAAAATATATATCTGCGTATAGGTATTCTTTTACAGTTGGTGCCGTTTTTCAAAAATGTTCTTTGCGAGTTTTTATTATTTTATTAAATTGCTTCATTTTTTCGCATCTGTATTAAAAATAGATGTTCAGTACACGCGCGGAACCGTCATTGGAAGGAGTTCCGACTGTCAACCCTCACCTTCGGCTGCGCCTCGGCTCGGGTAAACATTTGTCGGAACTCCTTGCAATGACAGCCTTTCCGCACTTGTAATGAAATATACTATTACGGAACCCTCGGTGCGCGCTTTTTTAAATATTAATTTTGATTAAATTTTAATTTTAGAAGGGTAACATAAATTCATATTTTAATAAGAAACAGTTACTAAATACTCAACATCGGTCAACTACCCAAACGCTTAAGACACATTAATACTAAATGACATTCTTTTAAATAACTACACTATAGATGTTCTATGTCACAAAGTCCGTTCCGCTATGAATGGAGGCGTGCACATGCTCATTGTTTAAGTGTGCGTAACCTTGAGAGCGCTCAGTGTCGAGTCACGTCAGCATGGTAACTAAACACAGAATAGTTGTTTGAGTAAAGGCCTCTTAAAGTAAGGACTATTTTAATGATAAAGGAGCGTGGGAATGAATCTCGCTCACACAAGGCTATTTCTTCATAGATTGTATTAGTTTTAGTAATTACTCGCATCTGTGAGCAGGTGGAAGTGGGTTGATGGTGTCTCACACGATCAGCTGTCACGTGTGACCATTATCAACCCATAGCCATTCTGTTATCTCAAATATATTAATAAGGATTTTTTTTAAAAGAGTGCTGAGAGTTTTTTTCCGCCGCCTTTTTTCTCTCAGCTCAACATCTAGCCCAAACGGGCACTTAAAGGCGATGACCGGGAAAAAATGACATAAATGTAATAAATAAATATTTTTGAGTAATGAAATAAAAATTTTATCTTTTTTTCTTTCTTTCTTATTAAAAGGTACGCTTATTGACGGTTAAAGTCACCCGTAACTTCAATTTCAATTTCACGCTGTTCGAGTAGCACTAATCATATGATTAACTGTCCCGTACTCATAGCTTTTACTTGCCAATTAACTTTACTTGAGACGTTACTAATCAACACATTACTTGGACATGGTGAAAGAGGCCCTAAGGTTTATTTGTTAATGAAAGAGATGTTCAATTTTTTTTGCTGACGCTACAAAAGCTTACGCACACAAGTGCGCTCAGTACTCAGCACTACTATAGTACAGTTGACAAAAAATGACCACAAATGCCAGCTGTCTGCGCATGTTTACTCATGAAGAAAATACTTAAGACAAAAAAATATTTTAATGTTAAGAAACAATATACAATATTGTAAATTGTAAAAAAAATATTATGAAAACGTTCAATAACTGATAATAATTGACAATTCCAAAGGGATCTAAAAATGACTTCTGCGCAGTGGTAATCTTTCGTGAATCTATCTGTACAACCAGAGCCAGCCAGATTGGACTTCCTGAAATAGAATAGCTATACTCAAAATTAGTATTAAGTTTTGCAAGTTTGAATTTGAAATAAATAATTGTATTACAAGTAAATTAAGTAACTACTTAAATAGTTTTGAATAAAAATTCAACTACATTACCACGATACAGGACCAACTTTGAAAAAAAAAGTAACACCATCCTACTATCACATACCTACATATTAATTATTCGAATAACAACTTAAAAACTAGGGCCCGTATTAATAAATAGTTCTAAACTGTAAAAATTTGTAAATAGGTGCCATCTTATGCCCGCCCCACACGTAACGAGAAATCGTTCGATTTTTGACTGAACAGATAAATCGAACGCCCCCAGTGCCTCTACACGCCACCGATATCTGCTTCGATTGTCAGTTTTCCTCAGAAGTTCACACAATAAACATCTTGGATACGAATGATGGAAACGGTAATTATGTGCGTAAAGGAAAAAAAATCGAGGATCATACATATTATTGAATAAAGCGCGCTTTGCGTGATACGGACGTCCGAACACAAGCAGGGTCCGAGACGAACTGCCGCCGAATCGAGCGATCACGACCGCCGACGAACGATTTATCTAGCGAAATTTGCTACTGCCGCTGACGAAGGAATAATTGCAACGATTTACCATACGTGCGGTAAATCTGAGGAAACAGATCTGTACAGAGAAATTGAAACGATTTCTCGTTACGTGTGGGGCGGGCATTCTGTTCGTTTCCTAATTAATAGATGAATCTCAAGAGTCATCAAAACGGTCATCAAACCGCTTAATTAATAAATCGAAATCAGCACTCAACTAGTCGTGTAAGATGCCGTCTGAGATGGCGAGTGTAACAGTCGAGTGTAGTACACCACGACTTAAGATAATTACGCTGTACCTCAAAAAAAAATATTATCATGTAAAAATGTATTTTGTTTTTAATTTCTCCATTATTCCTTTTAATATTTACATAGTTAATGGTTTTACCATGCTGTTTCCATAGCATAAACATTATCATAATGTGCTGTGATAAGTAAATGTGGCGCCAAACTGTTTGATCAAAGCGCACGAACGTGCGCCGGCCAAGTTGTAAGCACAGGCCGCGCGCACACCGTGCACTATTTACCCGAACCGCTTCGAGCCACTTTTGACCCCCCTGTATCTTCTTACCTGATTAATAGATCTGGATGAAACTTTACGGACATAATAATAAAATTAAAAAAAATTTGATTTGATTGGAATTCAACCTTTAACAAAATATTATATTGATAGGCCCAAAAGAATGACATTCAAGGCTGTGGGGAACTGTTTAAAAAAAGTCTGTTCCCGCCTTTTCTATAAACCTGTATTTAATCTGTGTTAATTAACTTAAGCTTGGTTTAAATGCAGAATCCTGTAGTCAGGATCTGTGTTTTGCTCTTAAGGTTCAAATTAAACGAACTTAAAACAGATATATTAATTATCTTCGCTCTTAATTTCCCATTCAGACGTAAGAGTGATTTACGAGATACATTCTCTAGACGTTTGAGAACGATTTATTATTACGGGCCTAAAACTAACAAACTTTTCATAATAAATTATCACTTAAACAAAAATGATTTTATTACATCCCTTAACTTAAACTAAAGGTTTTTTTTTACATTTTTTCTTAATCAACTTAAGATTATTTACAAATCCTGTAGTAACCGAATCAAAATAACATAGTATACATTAGTACCAAAAATATCTTATTATATCAAACGAATTACAAAGATATAGGTCACCGGTTGGTGAGCGACCGTCGCCATGGTATAAGAATAATAAAATAAAGCCAAAATGAAATTATTTTACATTATGCAGTTAAAGGTGCAAAACGCGAATAGCCCGGCGGATGGCGTAGAACGCATGCGATCTACGTAGCTATGCAAAACGGGCGCGGGTGGGTGTGAGATGGGTAACAGTTAGTGGCAAATTTTATGTGCATTTTCGTGTTTCGGAATGCACGTCAAGCTGTTGGTCCCGGTTGTTATCGACAAATAAACCTTGTCGGAGGCCTCATGGGCGGTTTGAAAACATCCGACAGCGGGTTGGCCACTAACCGCATCTCCACCAACCCGCATTGGAACAGTGTGGTGAAGTAAGCCCCAGGCCTCCCCAATAAGGGAGACCCCTGCCCAGCAGTGGGTCGCAAAAAGAGTTGCAGCCAAATCCAGCAAACTGGGACACGCACAATATAAAATGACTCAGGGATATGAAAAAAATAATTGCAGAAACACATATGTTTCCATAAAAATGGAATCGAAAATAGCTTAAACCGGAAAATTATAATAAATACCCACACAATTGCAATTAGCACCGGTTAACAAATTCATAAATTTATGAAAAAAAAAAAAATGCTAAAGGGAAACCCAAAAAATTCCATTCCATATTAATATTTTATATTATTATTCTTATACTGACGACCCGAAAATACTTTGAAAATCACGTTTCTAAAGTTTTATAGATAAAGATACTTCAAGTATAGAAGCAGTATTCCATAGCTAGTGAGATCCGAGAAATAGTATAAGGGGTTGTCAATGAATATGAGTAAATATTCTTCACTTTATCAACAGGATAAGTATCCTACCTATTAAAATTACATAATAAAAAAAAAACTAAACGCACGCTTTTATTTTCTGGACTAAAAAGAAATGAACAGAATATGTTAAGACGAATCTAATGAGGCCAAACTCGATGTGTTTACTAGTAGGCAGTCCAAGGTTCCATCAGCTACCTTCCAGTGCCGTCATCAGACCAGCTCGATGGCACCATAATATTGTCATCGAATCTACGTATAGTTGCCAAGTTTCATAATGATACAAGAATTAGAAGTGCGTGTAATTCAGATTGAAACAAACGAGCTCGCCCTTATAATAAATAAAAGCGTGTTAAAAAACTGTTTAGATTTTTGCGAGAAAAACGAAATGAATCCAAACGACCCAAAAAAGTTTAAGATACATGTTTCAATCAATAATATCTTTTATTATTGATATTTTTTTATTATTTGAACGGTCGCTGCAGCCCATGGACATCTACACACAACCTCAAGCAAGCATAGGTAAGTCTTGTCTGAGGTCGTATGTAGTTGCGCTGCTACTCCGGAGGCTGGTGGTCGCCTCATGTAAGAGTGGGCGACAACTGCACCTTTCCATCGAAACACAATAGAATTGGTTCACGGCAGAAGTGGGTGCAGCAGTGGTACTTGCACGGTCGAACCATAATAGTTCTACCACTTATGAAAATGAATGCCAATGTTTAGTGCGTAATTTTAATTTTATTTCATTTGTAATTTATTGAATAATTTGTAATGTAATAGAACGATTAGATTATTATTTCCTTTTAAATTTATATGTAAACTAAATATATTTAAATTCAATTAACGCATTTGGCATTACCTGTAATGTTAGTTGATAAGGGTTTATAAATAAATAAACTTATACCGAGTTATTACACTTTTCCAATGGAACAATACATTGTTTATATCTCAGAATTACGATGTGTTTTGAATTTTGCCGTTGATTAAATAAAGCATATTTACTCAAGTTTCATCCCAAGACACACCCTGAATTTTTAATGTTTTGTATATTTTTTTAATTTGAATGGAGTAGCAGACGAGCATGCAGGCCACGTGGTGTTAAGTGGTCGCTGCAGCCCATGAACATCTACACACAACCTCAAGCAAGCATAGGTAAGTCTTGTCTGAGGTCGTATGCAGTTGCGCTGCTACTCCGGAGGCTGGTGGTCGCCTCATATAAGTGTGGCCGGCAACTGCACCTTTCCACCGAAACACAATAGAATTGGTTCACGGCAGAAGTGTGGAGAAGTTAAACCAAAAAGATCTATCACCTAAGAGTATAACAAATACTCTGATAGTATTCAAAATTCGTACCGTCAACTATATCGTATATAAATTACAATATACCTTGAATTGATTGTCCTGTCCGTGTTTACTGTCATACATTTTGGGGAGCTCAGATCAAATAAAAAGCAAAGAAGAGTTCTGCAAACGAAGTGAGGCCTGTAAGGCCTTTAACACGTTCACGCAAACTATTATCTGAACACGACGCCCAGAGACGGTCTGCTAAAAGCACGTAAAATTAGTACTATGTTATAAAGCACTTACGTCCTATGACGTCAACGTATACATACGCCGTGCCAAAAAAAAGATAAACATCTATACTTTGTAGATGGTTTCTTTTTAGTTTTGTTTGGTTTGTCCATTGAAATAAAAATAAAAGTATATGTTCATATAGATATTGACCATATAAAGTAGGTAATTTTAAAATAATAAAATTGCCGTCAGCTGCGCACACGCCCTTCCCCCGCGGCGCGCACTGGTCGACTGAATGTATGACGCGACTTGCGCTGAACGACGTATAGTAACGTTGTCCGTCTACAAGGAGGCGATCACTGCCAGTGTATGGAGTCCTCAAAAGTGTGCAAATTATTCGACGCGGTGTAGCACTACAACTTTAAGAGTTCGATGCGTTGTCGCACATCAAACGAACTATTAGAGATTAATATGAACAGGCGCCGTGGTATGACGTTGTGCTCCACACACCCCTTATTAGGTGAACGTAATAGTACGTTATGCTTCACCACATGTACCAATATTTGACGTATATATACGATGTTCACGTGAATGTGTTGAGGAATTACCTCCTTACTTTTTAATTTGATGAGAGAGGGAGGTGACTCATTGGACGTCTTCCCTTTCAATAGACAACTAGTGTATTGAAGTCTTAGGGCCTCCTTCACCACCTTCAAGTAAGTGACAAGTACGCTAATTGTCGGTTAAAGTCACCCGTAACTTAAACTTCAATTTCACGATGTTCGAGTAGCACTAATCATATGAGAAACTGACCCGTACTCATAGCTTTTACTTGCCAATTAACTTTACTTGGGACATAACTAATCAACACTACTTGGAGATGGTGAAAGAGTCCCTTATAATGCCAAAAAGCAAACGTTACATTGTTTTCTTTTACTTTTTACCTATTTTTATTTCACGTTAGACGCCAAATCTTCCGAGAACGAGCGAGATGGTGTGAAGGGATCTTGACTCGGAAGATATGACGTCACGCGTTCAGCTTGCGTATAGTGTCACATATTATAATGTGAAGTCGTCACGATAGCTGACCTCCGTGTGAACCAGGCCTAACTGTTGGGGCTGGCCTGCTACGGCAACTTGAGGGCAGGCCTACTGCTGGTTGGGGCTGGCCTGCTGCAGCAGCAGCTGGAGGTCACCCCGGGGCGTCGGCAGCGACGCCTGCTCGCAGAATGTCCACAGGAACTGCGGGAAGTCGTGTAGCAGCACCACGAGGACTTTGAGAGTACCGCGGTACATCGTCATCACGGGCGCTGGCAGGGTGGTACTCTTGAGGAACGGGTCCAGGAACTTGAACAGGTCCATCAGTAGAGCCGAGTATAGCTCCCAGCCCTGGAAAGGATTGTTAATATTATTGGAGTTTACGATTTGAGTTAGAAGGCCCGGTACGGAAATTTTATGAGTAAAATCAAGTGTAACACTCGGAAGCTTGGGGCGTTATGTAGAATACTACTAAATTTGAAAGTCAACTAAGTGCCTGCATTATCTTTCATAATTCATGACATTAAATTTTATCATTTTATAATGCTCAGTGGCGCTATCTGTAATGGTTTGCATCAAACATTTGTTTATGATGAGCCTAAATTAAAAATGTACTTTTTAACTTGGGATGTCAAGAAAATATTAACCATCATAATTTAGTCGGGTCTTTTACAAGTTGTGCAGTGTCAAATGTATTAAGTTTATCGTCAAGTGATTATTTGTAAATATGGAAAAATTGATTTAGATGATAATGAAGAAGAATCCGAAAAACACATGGATGCGGTTAATTGGTAAGCTTATCGTTTACATTTATGAATAATATACATTTCAAATAGGAACAGCTAGATCTTTTATCACAATTTTTATTATTTTATTGTTTTGTAACATACTTTATGTAATACGCATTTATTGAAGTAACATAAATAATCCGAATAATTACAGATCTTAATATATATAATTCTTCTGTGAGTGTGTATGTCACTGAACTCCTCCTTAAAGGCTGGACAGATTTGAATGAATTTTTTTGTGTGTATTCAAATGGATTCGAGGATGGTTTAGATTCACAATTTGGGCCACTGGAAATGTTTTTTAATTATTTTTTTTATTTTTAAGTAGTTTTCCCATATAAATTGTTCCTATCTGTCAAACGTTTGTATTTCGTGCCGTGCCGTTCTAAACTTTGACACATTCAGAATAACAGGACAGTTCGTATGTCATTATTTGTTTTATATTTTTGTTTGATAGTAACATGAAGTCTCTTTAAGATAATAAGAAAACAAATCCTCTTTTATTACTTTTAAGGCAGGACAACGTCTGCGGGGTCCACTAGTATACTAATATGTTTGTTTCTCTTATTATTTTAAAGTGTTCATTTAACCTCTTTTTCTATTCGATATACTATTATATCAATGATAATTATCGTTCGTAAGGTGTAAACTCCAGTCGAGCGTCGGAGCTGACACACACACAATTTTTTATATTATAAAATTAGCAGCCGACCGCGACTTCGTCCACGTGGACGTTTGTTTATTTGAACACTAAGCCCCTTCGTACACAAGGCTACGCAAATCTCCGATACTTGACGATTTTAGTCTCCAAGCGACTACCGCAATACAAATTCATTGAGGTTCGTACACTAGTCGCGTCGCCGACATTCGTCCCGCGACTCGCGTCGCGCAAGTCGTGCGCTACTTGCCGGTCGAGATCGTCGCTACATAAGTCGCAGAGATTTTCAAGATGGCGGAGCAATTATTTATTAGTTTATTAGTTTCTGAGGTGGAGAAATATCCTTGTTTATATAATTATAACCTAAAGGAATATTCTAAAAAAGAGATAACAGAAAAAAGTTGGGTAACAGTAGGAAATGCCGTTAATTTAACAAGTTGGTATCTTTTAATAGTATTCAATATAGCCAGGAATGTAGTAAAGTAGGTAGCACTTTTTGGTAGTATTTTTTATTACTAAGCTTTTAAGCTCGACAGCTTCCGTGGCGTAGTGGGTGATGAGCCGACTGCGAAACGTAAGGTCGTGGGTCCGATGCCCACCCAGGACAAATATTTATGTGATGAACATGACTATTTGTTTTGTGTCTGGGTGTTAATTTGACTATTTAACATGTGTTTAGAATTATATAAGTATGTTTATCAGCTTTCTGATTACCACAGCAAAAGCTCTGCTTAGTTTGGAATCAGATGGCGTTGTGTGAATTTTTCACAGATATTTATTTTATTTATTTATTTATTTTTATATTTTACGCCCATAGTACACGACATTTTGTATACGTACTTAATTATGATAGCCGATGTTGTTGTAACTCGCCGGTTTGCCGGTGTTGTTGTGATCTAGAATCATGATAAAAGCGTATCCCAACGTTATTGTTGTTGCATCTGTTTGTTGTAATTCTTTTGCAGCAACAAACACTCTGCAGTTTATGTTTTTTTCTATGTACGGATGTACCCAGTATCTTCGGTTACGACGATTTCTTTTTTCCGGTAATGATTGTACAAAATTATAGTTTCATCATAATTTGTGTCAGACATTTTGAACGTGTAATCTGTTTAGCCGCTACAATTCACGTCTCGCGACTCAATGTCGTGTGTACGGACCGTACGCTACTCGATACTCGCGTCGCGACACGTTACTAATGTAGTATACAACATTAGTATCCAAGATTTGCGTAGCCTTGTGTACGAAGGGGCTAACTATTGGTTACTACACACAGAGTCGTAGTATGTGGCGTTATTACATATTTATTTTCTTTTCCTCAAATCTACCTTTCTATGCGGCATGCCGGCTAACAGGCGGTCAATGAGGGTCCGGTGGGAGATCAGCTCGAGCCAGGAGAAGCAGAACCCTGGCGCCACGCTCGGTCTCACCGTCCGCAGCGCTTGGCAGTACGCGGTCACCACCTGGAAAAAGTAATGGTTAATTTAACTAAAACTTTGTATTTATATTAAGACTCATCTTCTCCACCAAACCAGACCAACCAGAGCAACTCAGACCTGCACACCTTCCACAAAAGTGCCTAAAAGCCGTCCCAAGTCCTCCCCTGCTTTCTAAAGACTAAGTTTCGTTTCACCCCATTTATACGACTACGAAATGTTTCTCTTTCCCCTATTCTGTGCTGGATTTACTAAAAGGCTGAGTAGGCTGGATGTATTTCGGGACCAGGATATGATCTACAGTATCCTCTGCCTGTCGTAAGAGGCGACTAAATGGGGGATCATGGCTTATATTGCAAAAACGCAGTCTTAGAATAATGTATGGTAAAGCGAGCGATGAATCTATTCGCTCATTGTTTTCCGAAGAGAAATTTCTTACATTAACTAGTCTATACATATTGGAGATTTGTACTTTCGTTTTTAATAACATAAATTCATTTGAAAAGCAAATAAACATGCGCATAAGAGATGTACCCACGAGGCAGAAAGATAGTGACGCTTTATATTTACCTCGAGTGAAATTTCCGATTTTCAAAAATAGTACATACATATTTGCTATGAGAATATTCAATAAATTACCCATACATTTTAAACAATTATAAGGTAATAAATTTAAAAGAGAACTAAAGCAATGTCTTATAAAAAAAGTATACTATAGTATAAACGAATTTTTTGATGACAAAACTTTCTAAATCGTGCATTAAAATGGTTTGGGGAACTTCCGCGTTAAATATTAACTCTAAACAATGCCTGAGAGTTTTTCGCCGGTTTTTTTTCTCTCATTGACCCAGTGGTGGGTAGGCATTAAAAGCCGATGTTCCGTTAAGAATATTCTTAGCGGATCTTAAAATAAAACTATTTTAGTTACTTTAATTTTAATTAGTAATACAATATTGTATGCCAGAGCATGGTAGACTGTTTAAACTCTAATAATAATTTTGAACATCTAACTGTATGTATGTAAACAGTCAACAATAAAGTATTTTCATTTCATTTCATGGGGTTGCAGGCGGAGAGAGTTGTGGAGTAGAAGAACCAGCGGCCCCGTGACGGACAGCGGTGTATGTGGCCACCACCGTCGAAAGATTGAGAGACATAGGAGAAACATGCTCCCCATGATGGGTCCGTATTTGGATATTGCGCAAGGAGGTCACCGGTGCGTTCCTCGGGAGACCCCGAGGTCCTCCATAAGCTCTGAGGAGGGTGAGATCAAATCCCACAAAACCCGGCGTCTCCCAAAATGCTCGGGTATCTTTTAAAGGTTTCGCCCCAGTTAAAAAAAAACCAAAGCCTAGGGCGGCAGATTTCGGGGAGCGGCGAATTCGGAAAAAAAATAGTTTTGTTTAACAAAAGACAACCAGACTGCGTATAAAATACTTTCAACATGAACGCCAACTACTGGCGCCAAATTTCGAAATCCGACACTGCCCCTATTTATAAAAGTTCTTCCCCCCTCATTAAATCGTTCCATCTGTACGTTCCCTGGCTGAAGATCTTGCCGCACTTCCCGTAGTCAGAAGTAGGCAGCCGCACATTATACCTACTCCCTCCACCTACCGGGCAGTCCGGTATGGCCTGCGCAGCCCCTTTCACCCCCCTTTAAACCACATTCTTCAGACCAGTTTCTTTCCTCCCCCTGTTATAGTTTGAACACACTCTTTAAAGGCGTTCCCTTTCAACCCGTTTTGCGGCATACGTCGTCCAATTTCACCCCCATATTAAGTCTTGCATGGAATGTTCTTTTATCCTCCTGTTAAAGTTTGAAAAAGTTTCACACTCATAGTCCCAAATTAAGGTAGATATACCCTTTGTCTTGGGTGCCAAGGACACACAAACAGAAACACAAACTCCCAGACCGAGAACAAAACTTTTAAACTAGTAATTCAAATTTCAGCTTCGCCGGGTATCAAACCCTCCGTTCGGCAGTCCAGCATGGTAACCACACGGCACACGGGTCGTAAAGTGTTCCCTTTCACCCCATTTGCATACAAATATAGTCCCATTTCACCCGACTTAAATTTTATTTGTAATTTTATAAATAATCAAGTAATGTAGATTTGAAATTTAATAATTAAACTAGTTGTAATGTGTTTTTTAAAATTCAAATCTCAACTACTTTACTAATTAATTTTTAAAGGTTTTAAGATGTTAATGTTATAATATGGAGTTATGCTCTGAAATAAAATATATTATTATTATTAATGGCTACTCTTCCGTGGTGTGTTACGCTTTTCCTCTTTACAAGTTTAATACCCCCTTTCACCCCTCGCACCTGGTACTGCATGGACTCCAGCAGCGGCTCCACGAGAATCATCTCGAGCAGCAGCATGAGCAGCATCCGGTGGTACGGCAGCTGGCGGAAGCTCTTTCCGCAGGTTTCATGGTCTTGGAGTAGGCAGCCGCAGATAATGCCGAGGACCTGGCAATAAAAAAAAATTGAGTTGAATAAAGCCTTCGATTATTGGGAATTGTAAATTGTCGGCAATCGCTGTTTTTATAGCCGTCGAGCTGTATGTTAGGTGATTGTTTTGGAGTAGTTATAGTGTGGGTGCAGGATTAAGTATGTATGGGTAGGGTAGGCAGGGGAGAGTTGGGACTGAGGGAGGCAGGGGAGAGGTGAAGAGTGAGGGGAATTTGAGGAATGATGATGCTAGTGGGGGGAGGTAGGAGGTAATTGGGGTAGTAAGGGGAGGTTGGGGAATGATGGTAGCGTGAGGGGAGGTAGGGGAATAATGATGCCAGTGGGGGGAGGTAGGGGATAATTGGGGCAGTAAGGGGAAGTTGGGGTATGTGGGTGAAGTTGGGTAATGAGGTAGCGTGAGGGGAGGTAGGGGAATGATGATGCCAGTAAGGTGAGGTTGGGGATAATGGGGCAGTAAGGGGAGGTTGGGGTATGTGGTAGCGTGAGGGGAGGTAGGGGAATAATGATGCCAGTGGGGGGAGGTTGGGGATAATGTGGCAGTAAGGGGAGTGTTGTGAGGGGAGGTTAGGGAATTGTGATGCCAGTGGGGAAGGGGATAATGGGGCCAGTGAGGGGGAGGTTGGGGAATGTGGGGGAGGTTAGGGAATTGTGATGCCAGTTGGGGAGGAAGGGGATAATGGGGCCAGTGAGGGGGAGGCTGGGGAATGGGAGCGCGCACCTTGTTGAGCAGGCGGTCGCCGTCGGCGCGCTTGGCCAGCAGCGCGCACAGCTTGACGAAGGCGTCGCACGCGCCGTAGTACTTGTCGCGCTTGACGGCGTGCGCCGGCTGCCCGCTGTCCGCCTCCAGCTGCCGGTACACGTGCCCCACGCACATCTGCGCGCCGATGCGCAGGAACCTGCACAAAAATAAAAAATAAAATTATAACACACGGATTTGGCGGGATGTCAAAAAAACTCATTAAAGTTAATTCAACTCATTTGTGCGCGCGGCGCTATGTGTGCGTGGGCTAGTAATTATGCAGCTTTAATTTGTGTGACAGTGACGCCAAAGAGGATATAACCACTACGTTTTAAGTGACGCGGCCGTCGTCGTCCGAGCAACTTCACTGTACCTCTTGTCACGCACACAAAGTCACTGTGTATATACAGGTTTACCCACACATAGCGCCACGCGCACAAATGATTTGAATTAACTATATTATTGTACTCTTATTTTATTTTCTTGACGTATGTTTGAGTTACATCAAATAAAGTCTTAGAGCATCAAAGGTAACTAACCCTTCAGTAGAGACGGCATAGCGCTTTGCTTTGATACATAATTTTTGTGCCAAATCTGGTGCGGGGGGATGAACGCACACATTTTAATTTTGTCACACATTCACAAATATTCTTTCATCGCTACAGACGCATACATTTCTAAATACATATTATTATGTCAATTTCAATTAACAACGTCATTTTCTATGCACCGACAATACAGACACACTAGTTATATAACTAGAAGGCACATAGTGCATAGACGTTGGGATGAGGGGTTCGCCCGTAAAGACCACTCCTCTAACGGGTGTCATACCCATCAATATCTTGAAGTCGATGGCGTTTGATTCGATTTAATTTAATGACAGTTCACGAATGTTGTGACATAAAATAACAGTGCGAGAAACATGTTTTTTCGGCTTGCCTCCAAAACTCGTTCGGATACGTTTTGGTAAAGTAGCCATCGCTTTACTTGAACATCTGACTGACTTGAGTGACTGATATTACTGACAACTTACTGATTTTTTTCTATGACACACACTGTGTGACACACACGATGAACACTACACACTCATAGTCGGGCACTAGGAGCCCCTGTGTCGTGAGTGCCATGGACACACACAAATACAGAAACACATTCACTCAGACCGAGAACTGAAATTTAAACTCATCGTTTACATCCGGTCTTGGACTACCAAATCAATTGGGATACTTTTAATGAGCTGTCAAAACCAATTTAAAATTTCTAAAAATGAAACTTAGCTGGATCGATTTATCACCCGCGAAATTTTCATCAAAATAGTTGGAGCCGCTTTCGAGATTCAAAAATATATTTTGGTATATACAAGAATTGCCTTCGACGACCTGCGTGCCGCAATGGTTACCATGCCGGACTGCCAATCGAAAGGTCCCGGGTTTGATTCCCGGCGAAACAGAAATTTGAATGATGAGTTAAAATTTCTGTTCTCGGTCTGGGTGTTTGTGTTTCTGTCTTTGTGTGTGTCCATGGTACCCACGACACAGGGTAAATCCTACTGTGGGGCTATGAGTGTGAATCGTTATTTATTTATTTATTTATTGCTCGTTTAAAGATATTAGATAGAAAATGAAAATGAAAATAATTTATTTACACAAATATGGGTATTACAAAAGTTGTTTTATGTACATTTATTAGTTCGCCATATTTACCTCAGCGAGGTATGCAAATTTGGAGGACAGAATTAAAACGTAAGTTAGCAGTATAACTAAAATTACTTATAACTAAATCCATACTAATATTATAAATTCGAAAGTCTGTCTGTCTGTCTGCTACTCTTTCACGCTTAAACCACTGAACTGATTTTGATGGAATTTGGCATAAACATAGAAAGGACGTTGAGAAAGAACATAGGCTACTTTTTGCCGCGTGAAAATATCTCATTCCCACGGGAAGCAAATGGAATGAATGAAATGCGCCGTGTACTGCTATAAATACACTACATCTTATTACTTACTTCATTCACGTCCATTATCAATATTATCATATTTTATAACTTATTTTCTGTTGTTTTATTCTTATACTTTACTTTTCCTTCATTATTTCTTTACAAAATTATTTAATTTCGGTGTTTATTTATATTTTCACTCAGCTATCAAAATTGTCACGTCTGACTTTTATGTTACGTACTTATTTTTTTAATTCATTTTAAGGCATTGTATAAAAATCATTTTAGCCATTCAATATTAAATGAAAAGAAAATTTTTATGTTTCTTATTTCATTTCATAGATTAATAAAGTATAGTATTGTCTTTGGCTTATTCATGTTTTTTATATTATAATTATTATAAATTGTTATTTTTAAATAATAAATGAATATAATGTTCTTCGAATCTTTATATATATATAAATGAATTGCTGTTCGTTAGTCTCGCTAAAACTCAAGAACGTCTGAACCGATATGGCTTATTTTGGTATTGAAATATTAGTAGAAGTCCAGGGAAGGTTTAAACGGTGAGAAAATTTGGGAGCATTGTGAAATTAATTACTATTAACTATTTTACTAAACTACTAACTTTACTAAGTAACTTATTTTATTTTATAAACAGTTAGTAACAATAATTGTCAAACATTGGTTCTTCGCGCCATCGTTTCAAAGTTTGACATAGTCTGAATAACAGTTCATCTGTCACTGTTCATTTTTAATTTTTTATTTGACAGTAATATAAAAACCCTTTGAGATGATATAGAAACTAATCCTCTTACAAAACTTTTAAGGCAGGACAACGTCTGCGGGATCCACTAGTTTATTATAATTGAAGACAACGTTGATTTTATTTTAACCCATTTTTTGCGGTTTTTATTGCGATGTTTTATCAATTCTGCTATAATTATAAAAGGTATTTATGTTTAATACGAGTTATATTTTTATCCAGCCCACGGGTTTGGGCACCCAATTTACTGGGTTTTTATACACTGAGAGGAAAAAAAGCCGGCGGAAAAAAAATTGGAAGGTTTTTAGTCCCGTAAACCCGGAATCCCTCACGAAGTTAAAGTTCGTCGTTTAAAAATTCAGATACCGAATAGTACGCTTTATAGATACATAGATAAACGATTTTTTATTTTGATTTTTGATATACCGTCTCCGTGCCGTCGCGGGTAAAAAAGAGGATTACCTGGACATAGTATCGTCCGACTCCAGGATCCCGTTTATGTCCATCCTGTGCACGTACAGGTGGAAATTCTGCGCGACCTCCATCTCCGTCAGGGGTCTCTGGAGGAAGTTGCGCCACTCGCGAAAAAGATTCTCCGTCTTCTCCTGTAGGTCCGGGGGGTCGTTGTATTCTCGGGCCTGGGAAAGAATAGGACAATGTTAAAATACTAATATAAAAGCTGAAGAGTTTGTTTGTTTGAATGCGCTAATCTGAATTAATAATCCTGAATAAATAGTGTAAAACTATTACATAGTGGGGCTCTCACTGTGAAGATCAGGTGTGCCAAAATGTTGGGTGCTCTTTGTGAACAAACATATACACACACACGTAATTTAGCATATATGCTTGGCAACATAATTAGATCATCAAATAATCCAGCAATAGTTCCCGGCTAGCCCATGAAGCGCGCATGGCCCGGCGGTTAGCGTAGAACGCAAGCGGTCTATGCAGCTAAGCCAAACGGGCGCGGTCGGGTGTGAGATGGGTGACCGCTAGTGGCAAAAAAATTTATGCGCGTTTCCGTGCTTCGGAGGGCACGTTAAACCGTCGGTCCCGGTTGTTGTCGATAGATAACAGTCGATAAACCTTGTCGGAGGCCTTATGGGCGGTTTGAAAACATCCGACAGCGGGTTGGCCTCTAACCTGCATCTCCGTTAACACGCATTGAATCAGCGTGGTGGAGTAAGCAGTAAGTCCAGGCCTCCCCAATAAGGGGGAGAGATCCGTGCCCAGCAGTGGGACGCAAAAAGGGTTGCACCCAGCCAATAGTTCTCGGCTAGTCACTATAGCTACTAAACTAGGTTTAGTTTAGAGTTTTAGACTGACTTGGATGTGACTAACTGAGTAAGATAAAAGCATTATCGTAAAAGTAATTAACATACTTTTACGATAGTTCTTTTAACATATATGTTTCATAGTACCATATGGTTCCCATAGTTACTAAAGTGACTTTTTTTGGTACCGGGGGGAAACCTTCAAAAGGTACCCGGCACCTTGGGAGAGGATACTAGGTTATGTGGGATTTGCACTGCACTAAAGCCCCCGCGGTGGCCTGCCTCTGCGCTTGGAGAGGACTCCGGGATCTCCAGTGGAACGCACCGGTGTGCGTCCACGCACGGCGCCCCAGAACAGACCCATCTTCGGGAGAGCAGATGTGCTCTCCTGCACCTTCCGATGCTTACGGCGGCATGCGGCCACGTACACTCCGCCGTCCTTCCCAGGGCCGCAGGCTGGACGGATCGAGATTCTCACAAGCCCAAAAGCCCTCTATTCGCCTTTTACGATCAGACAGGGGATACCATAGCTCTATTCTCAATCCCGAAGCTACAGTGACTTACTAAAGTGACCTGTTCTTTACAATAGTTACTGACTGGTTACTAAAGTTGCCTGTTGAGTTACTAAATAAATCTGACTGGCCGCTCGGGTATAACTATTTAACTAAGGTAACTGTTTATTGTAACGCATACCATGACAATATATATATATATATATATACTACTTTGTTAAACTTTCTAATCATTCTAATACTTGAAAACGTTACTAATAACTCACCCGAACGGCCATGATCCCCTGTTGTATCTGAATGGTCGGGTCCAGAGCCGGGGCCTCCGGCACCCTGGGGTCCTGGTTGACTTTGATGGCCTCCACCAGATTCGCCAGGCCTTCAGGAGCCGTCCGTGAAGACATCACCCTGATGAGCGCCTCGATGGTGTGGTGAAAGGCCTCGGAGGCCTGCACGTTGCTGTTCAGGTACAGCTGGACTAGCTGCATCGCGAACGTCACGGCTGGGTAGTTCTTGCCGTCTTCTATCATCTGGGCTAGCGCGATGTCGAACTGTGGGAGAATAATTGTTATAGAATAGAAGAATAAGAAAATAGAATCTTTGGACAATTCACACAACGCCATCTGATTCCAAACTAAGCAGAGCTTGTATTACGGTAATCAGAAAGCTGATAAACATACTTATATAATTCTAAATACATACTTGAATAGATAAATTAACACTCATTTTATTGAAGTTATGCTTCTTTTGGCGCGTTTGGTGTAATATAATAAAGAAACCTGTTTCAATGTACATTTTAATATTTGTAATTAGTTAAGTTTTAATAATTGTAATACGTATTTGCATACCTCATGAAGGTAAATATGGCAAACCAAGTATATGAAAACACCTTTTGTAAACACCCATATTTGTGCAAATAAAAGTCTTTGTCTTTGTCTTTTTGAGAGCAGGTTAAGTTGCAAAGTAAGCTGAGTTTCACGCAAATAGCGTTGCAGTTAGAGATGCCTGAGGGATGAATATATCGGAAAACCGATAAATATCGATATATCGACGCCTAAATATATCGACATTTATCGATATCGTCGATACGCCAATATAAATATATCGGTAAAAAAACTCATATTGTAACGAAATATCGACAAATTCGCCCGAATTAAAATACCCACAAAATCAGTTAAAATGCTGTTACTGGCAAAAATGAAGTCTAGAAAAATTATGTATTCTGTTCTCGACTCCACCCAATGGTAATCAAATGCTGTAGGTGTACTGTCAACAGTTGAATTTACCAAGGAAATTTCCGAATTTCTATCTAAAACTATAGTAAACCAGAGTATTGTACAGTGAATGGTCACCATCACAGCCCATCGTGTAGAGGGGCTATAAATAGCGCATGCAAACCGGTATTCGATAATCGGTAATTTATCGATAATCGTCTCATATTTTTCAGCGATAATTATCGAAAATTTTGATAAAAAATACCGATAAACGATAAATTAATAAAAAAAATCCAATGACCCATCATCGCTCCCGCGAGCGAGACATGTTTTGAAATTCGCGCCCGCAAGCGAGTGTGAGTTTGGGTTTCGGGATTCCCGAGTATATTCCGTTTCCGGGAATCGAGATTGTTTTTGGAAACTTCCCAGGGATTCCCAGGAATCGGGAATTTGAACATTTTGTTAAAATTGGTGTCTGGCTTCAATATTTTAAAGAAAAAGACAGCCTTAAGAAACCAGTATTATAATTATTTACGTTTATTTAATTACAGTTTCTTTTAATACCAGTTTTGTTTCAAAACTTCTTTTTGGTTTACAATCATTGAGATCATTATAATTAAGATAATGTAACAATAATAAGCAACATTATTTTGGACATGCACGATAAAAACAAACAAAGTGACAAGATTTCAAGATGTTTACAACATAAATTTTGTCGTTTCTAAGACATAAATTATATTCAAAGTTTTTTTTTCGTTACTTTTAGGAAGGTCAATGCATTAGGTGATTTATCACTTAGGCTGCTACAAATTTTCGTGGCAAAGTTTCCAGCTACCGAAAATGCACGCTCGCTGCCAGTAGAAGTAGGCTGGGTACTCAAAAGAGCTATGTACAAAACTTCCAGATTAGGCGTGTGCTTCATCGTGGTTTCATAAAGTTCACAAGGAACTAACCTATCGGTGCTTTGGGCACGTGTAGACGCTGGCGCTAGAACCCGAATATATGCGTGCCTCTATAGGTCCTATAGCGGAGACGCGGAGACGACTCGATTATTTGAGCACGTCCAAAAGGCGTCCGACAGAGTGCTGGAACTGTGTCCTTCGGCTGAGCTGGTGGTTCTGGGTGACTTCAACGCCCACCACACCGAATGGCTGGGATCAAGAACCACCGACTTAGCTGGCAGGGCCGCTTATAATTTCTCCTTGGCATATGCATTGACGCAGGTGGTACAGAGTTTCACCAGGGTACCAGATATTGAGACCCATACTGCGTCTCTGCTGGACCTACTGCTGACCACCCATCCATCCGACTACCGGGTGACGGTTGGGGCCCCACTTGGGACTTCTGACCATTGCCTGGTAAGTTCTGCCGTACCATTGCCGCCCCCAGAAGGTTCTCGACCCAATGGGAAGCGTCAAGTCTGGCATTACGGGTCAGCGGACTGTGATGGACTCCGGGAATCCTGGCTTCCTACCCCTGGAGGCAGCTGTGCTTCACCTCGGGTGATCCTAGCACGTGTGCGGAATCGATAGCCGATGTGATACGACAGGGCATGATTGTTTTTATTCCCAACTCTGTAGTATCCATTGGCGGGCGAAACAAGCCCTGGTTTAATGGTTCTTGCGCTAAGGCTTCTAGACTTAAGCAAGAAGCTTTTAAAACCTGGGCTGATACGCACGCGCGTAAGGACCCCGAAACGTCTAAGCTTCGGAAAAAAATCAACGCTGCCTCCCGTTCGACAAAGAAGCAAATAGCCAAGGCGAAGTTTAGACACGTCGGCAGAATTGGCCAGCGTCTATCAAGCTACCCTTGCGGGAGTTGAGCTTTTTGGTCGCTTGCCAAGGCTGTCGAAGGTAACTTCTGTCGGTCGTCTCTACCATCTTTACGCAAACCGGACGATACTCTGGCTCACACGGCAAACGGGAAAGCCGATCTCCTGGGTACCCTGTTTGCCTCAAACTCGACTCTGGACGACAGAGGTGCCACACCGCTGACCGTCAAGCAGTGTGAGAGCTCGATGAAGGACGTGCGTTTCACTCAAAAGGCCGTCAGACGAGCTCTGCTAACCCTCGATGTCAAGAAGTCGAGCGGGCCGGATGATATCCCCGCGATCGTATTAAAGACGTGCGCTCCCGAGTTGGCTCCCGTCTTAACGCGTCTATTCTCGCTTTCCTACACCACTAGTAAAGTACCGTCTTCGTGGAAGGTAGCCCTAGTACACCCAATACCGAAAAAGGGTGACCGCAGTGACCCGTCCAATTACAGGCCCATTGCGATAACCTCCCTGCTCTCTAAGGTGATGGAGCGTGTTATAAACACGCAGCTCCTTAGGTATCTTGAGAAGCACCGGTTGATCAGCGATCGTCAGTATGGCTTTCGCCAGGGCCGGTCGGCCGGTGATCTCTTGGTATACCTCACACACCGATGGGCTGAAGCCGTCGAGGGCAACGGGGAGGCTCTGGCAGTCAGCCTGGATATTGCAAAGGCCTTTGATCGGGTCTGGCACAGGGCCCTTCTCGCGAAGCTTCCATCTTACGGTCTTCCCCTGAGGCTATGTAAATGGGTGGCAAAGTTTCTGTCTGAGCGGCAGATTAAGGTCGTTGTTGACGGATGCTGCTCAGATATGAAGCCCATTAACGCCGGTGTTCCCCAAGGCTCAGTACTGTCTCCTACACTATTCATTCTGCATATCAATGACATGCTGCAACAATCACGCAGTATACATTGCTATGCAGATGATAGTACGGTGGACACACTATACACCTGTCGAGCCAATGCCTCTCGGTCACAAGTGGAGGAAAGCAGAATCAAACTTGTGTCTGAAGTCGAGAACTCTCTGGAGTGGGTCTCGGAATGGGGTCGACTTAACCTTGTCGAGTTTAACCTCACGAAGACACAAGTTTGCGCGTTTACCGCTAAAAAAACCCATTTGTTATAGCGCCCAAGTTCCAGGGTACCGCGCTCACCGTCGGTGAAAGTGTTGGTATCTTGGGAGTTGACATTACGAGTAAAGTGCAGTACCGGAGTCATTTGGAGCACAAAGCCAAATTGGCGTCCAAAAAACTTGGTGTCCTCAATAGGGCGAGGCAGTACTTCACTGCGGGGTAACTCCTGACACTGTACAAGGCACAGGTCAGACCCCACATGGAGTACTGCTCTCACCTCTGGGCAGGAGCACCAAAATACCAGCTACACCCATTTGACTCAGTAAAATACATTTTCTTCTTATTTTTAACTTTTTAGTTCGTATTTTCACAAAAGCGTGTTTTTTAGTTCTTTTAACTACATTATTTATTTGTTTCACAGGAAAAAAATTATGTTTTGTTTTCAAATAAATGTTTTAAATAAAACTTGATTTGTTATTTTAATTTGTAGTTTTAGTTCATATAAAACCACAGTTTAACGTAAAACAATATCCTTGTAGAAATAATGTCGATTTTTAGGAAATTTAAGAGTCTTATATAAATGTTGAACAAAGAATTCAAGTATTTTTCTTGTTATAATAACGTAATACAAAACCGGAAATTATCGGTTTTTATCGACAAAAAAATCGATAAAAATCGATGTATCGTTTATCGAAAAATTTCGATAATTGCACGCACTAGCTATAAACCAACATTAATTTTAATAAGCCTAAAAGAAGAAATATCTATAAAATATTTATATATATCGGCTTACTAGACCAATAATGAATCAGTATCGACTCAATTCGATTAAGGTCGAAGATCCGTTAAAATTTATTTTAACTTTAAAATAAACTCAAATTTTAAAAATAAAAATAAAAATTTATATTAAGTTGTAATTGTAATTAATTTAGTAAATAAGTAACTTTAGTGATTATTGGATGCCTGAATAAGGTAGACTGTTTAAATACTATTGTTAGACGCAAACACCAAATTTTTTTTGTAAACAGTCATCAATAAACGTTTTTCATTTCATTTCATATCCATATCGAAATATCGATATTCTTAAAAACTTTGCATCCCTAGTTGCAGTTACAATCTAGCTAACTACTCACGTATTGCAATTAGCGTGACTGCAGCATGTGGCGCCATCTGTCGACGCTTTGACATCACCTGCACGTGTGGCGCCACCTCTCGGCAGTCCCCTAGAAGGTACTATAGCAACTCACGTGCGGCAAGTCCAGCAACGGCGCGGCCGCATGCTTGGCGGCCCACGCGTGGCCGTACACCGCCCTGTCCGCCAGCAGCTTGAGAACGCGCAGGTGGATCTCCCGGTACCGCGCCACCTGTTCCACCTGCTCCGGGCTGCCGTTCGTGCTGCCGTCGAGGGTGCCTTCCACCGCCTAGGAGTAGACAGGTTTGATTTAGGAAAATAACGCCGCACGTATCATTCTGTTATTAATTCTCATATATCTTATATTAATAGGGTCTTGGACACTATGCACAAAAAAATTCTAAATCCTTACCTTAAAAAGGTTGCACTAAATCACGCTTGGAAAGCAATATAATTGTTAATTCTTTTTTATACATGATTTTTACTACCGCTTAAATCAATAATAATGAAGTCAATTGACTATATATGATAAGTGACGTCACTAATCATTTTCTCATACAAAATGTATGGGGATGTCAAGTTTTGACAGCTCATTAAAAGTATCTCAATTGACTTGGTAGTCCAAGACCGGATTCTTATATTTTATATTCTGTTATAAATTATATTCGAAAGTAACTCTGTCTGTCTGTCTTAAACTACTCATCAAATTTCAATGAAATTTGAAACACAGATAGAGTGGACCTTGGGAAAGCACATAGGATGGTTTTTATCCTACGGGAACCTATAAAACGGATCCACGCGGGCGAAGCCGCTGGCGGAAGTCTAGTATATTATAAATCTATTTTTAAATAAACCTTAAAAAAAGGTTTTATTTAAGGCTCTAAAAAATAATGGCGGTAATGTCATTTTGACAATTGAAATTATTAATCTGTGACAAACAGTTAACAGTGAAATCAGTTGTTCCGCCATATTGAAAAATGTTGAAAATAGTTGATTTAAATTGGTTTTGTACCGAAAAAGTACATGTTTTAACAAATTTTAAGTATTTTTTTCGGAGTCTTGAGTTTTTTCTCGAATTTTTGAGATGGTGTACAATACCAAGTGTGTGCGTAGTATTAAGGTTTACTTTAACTGTGAGGTTTTGGATGCAAAAAAATACGAGTGTCTTCTAAAGCTGTGTAATTGCGACTAACTTAATAATGAACGTATGATGAATATGAGTAATAGAACTAACACCAAGCCAAGATTGAAACATCTCCTTTTCCTTTAAAATTGTAACTATTAACTTATAACGTCACTATACACAATTTATATGATCATAAAAGCGGGACACAGGTCTCCTCACGGAATTGAGGAGTTGAATCCCTAACTGGTAAAGTGTTAAGTCCCTGTAGCTTCGGGAGTAAGAATAGAGCTACGGTATCCACTGCCTGATCGTAAGAGGCGACTAAAAGGGGGCTTCCGGGGCTGCGGGCGGTGAGAGTGGGAGCTCGACCCGTCCAGTCAGCAGCCCCGGGAAGGGCGGCAGTGTGTGCGTGGCCGCATGCCGCTGTAAGCATCGGAAGGTGCAGGAGATCACATCTACTCTTCCAAAGATGGACCCGGTCCAGGGCGTCGCGTATGGAGGACACCGGTGCGTTCCATGGGAGATCCCGGAGTCCTCCCCAAACGCAGGAAAGGCCAGCGAGGGGGTTTTAGTGAGGTTCAAATCCCACATAACCCGGTGTCCTCTCCCAAGGTGCTGGGTACCTTTTGAAGGTTTCCCCCCCGATACCAAAAAAAAGCTGGTAAAGTGTGTCTAGTTGTTTAGTTTTTTTTAAAGCCATTTTGAAAATGAACACTTACCCGCTGCAGCAAAGCTCGGGCAGTTTGTCCGTCTCTGGTACGTCGAGCGCGTACAATGTGTTCGACGAGCAGCCGCGCGTTAGCCGCCAGCGACACGCTCGTCGACCGCTGCGCGAACGCTTCCGCGCACGCCGCTAGGTTGCTCAGCTCGTCAACGTATATCTGTAAACGGACAAGCGAATTACAAAGGGCATGATGACATATTTTTAAATACCTTTCCTTATTGTGGGTACACGTCTCCTAGTTTCGAAAAAAAGTTTATTTCAGCAATAAACTTAAGTTTTAACGTAAATTAATGTATTTTCTGCTATGCAATTTGAATTAAGCACGAAAACGCTCGTAGGTGTCATGGCGTCGGTTTGCTCGTCAAACTTCAAGCAACACGATGACATTTACTGAGACGTGACGTCATTCCTTTTGATTGGCGTCTCAGATAACATGGCCGATTGCTGTATTTAATACTTTTATTTTATTGAAAATCTTATACATCTTAATGTTTATATTAAAACGGAATCATATTTTAGAACTTTTTAGCATACATTTTTCTGTAAAACCATTTATTCTCTGATTCTTTAATAGTGTCATCATGCCTAATGGTATTTTTTATGTCCCACTGCTGGGCACAGGTCTCCTCTCACAAGTGAGAGGGATTTAGGCCATAGTCCACCACGCTGGCCAAGCGCGGATTGGTGGACGTCATGCTTTCGAGAAATTATACATTTGTCTCAGGCATGCACGGCGATGGGGAACATCGTAATTAATTAAATATCACAATATTTTCCATCACCGTGGAGCAGCGATAAATGCGCACATTACAAATTTCTTTGTCAGAGGTACGCGCTGAGGATTTGAACCCGGGATCGGTCGCGTCAAAGACTGCGGTTTTTTACCACTCGGCCATCGCTGCTCAAATGCGCAAATGCTATTACTAAATTAAAATTGGATATATGATGAATGGGATGAATTAAAAATAAGAGAAGCGAATAGGGTCTTGGACACTATGCACAAAAAAATTCAAAATCCTTACCTTAAAAAAGTTGCACTAAATCACGCTTGGAAAGCAATATAATTGTTAATTCTTTTTTATACATGATTTTTATTACCGCTTAAATCAATAATAATGAAGTCAATTGACTATATTATGATAAGTGACGTCACTTATCATTTTCTCGTACAAAATGTATGGGGATGTCACGTTTTGACAGCTCATTAAAAGTATCTCAATTGACTTAATAGTCCAAGACCGGATTGGTTCACGGCAGAAGTGGGTGCAGCGGTGGTACTTCCCCGGGCGAACGATAATAGTTCTACCACCTAAGTTCCTACTCCTATGATATTACACGTCGTACCAGTATTATCCGGATATAGGTACCTGCGCGGGGTCCACAACGGGCGCGTACCCCTGCGTTTCCAGGGGGCCGGGCTTGGGGGCCAGCGCGGCGGGGTCCCGCACGGGCAGGAACCCCGGGATGTTGCGCGCGAACTCCTCGTACACCAGGATCTGCGCGTCCGTGGGGCCGCTCACCCGGGGCTGCACCCGGGTCGGGATGCGCTGCTCGTATAGCTCCTGGAGACAAAATAAATAAATATATATAGTTTCACACTCATATCCCCACAGTAGAGTAGATACACCCTGTGTCGTGGGTACTATGGACACACACAGAGACAGAAACACAAACACCCAGACCGAGGACATAAATTTAAACTGATGATTTTAAACTGTCCTCGGTCTCTTTCAAATGCCTACTTCGCCGGAACTGAACCCGGGACCCCTCGATTGGCAGTCCGTAATGGTAACCATTGCGCCCGGGGGTCGTCAATAATATTGTATGCCATATATACTAGGATAAATTTAAATAGGTATGACATATCATTATTTGATTTATACCACATCTGCAGTTTTGTACCCCTTTCCACAATAAATGACATTTGATTAATTAAGGTTGCACTGTATATCAAACAAGCGGCCGTCCGCGACATTGTCCGCACTAGACGTTGACTTGGTATTAGTCATAGCATGATGTTATACAGCCTATGGCTGGCTGCAACCCTGTTTGCATCCCACTGCTGGGCACGGGTCTCTCCCTATTACTGGGGAGGCCTGGAACTCCACCACGCTGCTCCAATGCGGGTTGGTGGAGATATAGCCACAAGATATAGACACAAAAATATTTTTTTAATTCGAACCAATAGTTCCTGAGATTAGCACGTTCAAAGTGTTCAAACAAACAAACAAACTCATCAGCTTTATATATTAGTATAGATAACTTACATTATAGTAGCAGCGTCCATCTTGCCTTGCCAGCTTCCTGAGCTCATAGTCCTTCATCAGCCGCTTGTCGATCTCCGGCAAGGCCTTCTCCACCGCCGTCTTCTGAATGAACGCGCAGGCCAGCTCCATGTTCTCTGTGGCGAGGATTGCTGCCGCTCCCTCGATCATCTCTTTCTGTAAATATTCACATTTTATACATGAAAAAGAGAAAGAAAAAAATTACTAAATTAACGTGACTCCTTAGAGCATCAAAGTTACTGACTCAACCTTCAGGAGAGACGGCATAGCGCCTCGCTTCGATACATAATTTTTGTGCCAAATCTGGTGCGGGGAAAGAACGCATACATTTTAATTTTGTCACACATTCACAAATATTCTTTCATCGCTACAGACGCATACATTTCTAAATATGTCAATTTCATTATTAACAACGTCATTTTCTATGCATCGACAACGCTGATACCGATACACACAGACACACTAGTTGTATAACTAGAAGGCACATTGTGCATGCACGTTGGGACGAGGGGTTCGCCCGTAAAGGCCACTCCTCTGACGGGTGTCATACCGGCCGTACCTTGATGCTTTAAGCGTGACTCGCAAAGTCTCGGAAAGTTGGAGGGAGGTACTATGGCATGAAAAAAGTATACACCATCATACGTTCTGATTGCGGATTGTTGCAAAGTAGTTTTTACCTAACTTTATCAATATTTACTACCTTTAATTATTATTAACACTTCTCCAGATCCATGTCTGCTGGAAGAGATGCCTAAAGGCCTAAAGCCTAAAGGAATAAGCTGTACCTTTGTACAGTTTCCATTCTTACTGTTTGTAAATTTAAGTGCGTTGTGTACATTAATAATCCACCAACTTAATTAAAGTGCGTACATGATAGCGTTGCTAACGGTACTAATAGGGTCTGTCTAGGAGCGCGGTGCGGTGAAGCGGGGAGGGTAGGAGCGGCCAACACGAAGTGAACGCGTAGTACTTATAGTTTTCGTTTAGTTTTAAAATGTATGTAAGTGAATAAAAATGCAATCTATACAAATAAATAAAATTGAAGTCTGTTTGTAATATTAAAATAATGTAATTTAAATAACCGATTTTTACTACATGCATATGAATGTATATGCTATACATATACCAAAATAACATTGTCTGTCTGTTCTGTTTGTTCTAACTAAATTCTGAAACGGCTGGACCGATTTTGACGGGACTTTCACTGGCAGGTAGCTAATGTAATAAGGAGTAACTTAGGCTACTTTTATTTTAGAAAAATCCTAAAACTGAAGTCCACGCGGACGAAGTCGCGGGCGGGCGCTAGTATGAAATATATTTAATCTCACCTGAAGTTGAGTCGACGGCAGCAATGCAGTAACAAACGCAGCCTTCAAGTTAGTGCTAATGGTACTGACGATCTGCCCACGACAGGTGATCATCGCCATCGCTGCTGTCAAGTTCCTCATCATGTGATGCGCAGCGATCCTCAACCTCACTTCATTCGGCTCGAACGCGAAGTCCTTCCTTATAATCTGTTCACAGGTTGTCAACGTCTGCTTGATCGAACGGTCAACGACCGGATGGATCCACTCCTGGATGGACCTCTCGATCGAAGGCTTCACTAACGCCTTCAAATGCGGATAGGTTTGGAACAACGCTAAGTGCTGATTGTATGTTATCTTTTGCTCGAACACACTCGATGTGAAATTCAACTCGTGGTAGCTGAACCTCGGTTCTGGTACACTGAGGATGTCTGTCAGATTGTCAGTTGGTATCAGCGCTGCTGGTATCGGAATAGTCACTCCTGTATCCGTTGGAACCATCGGTGGTGGTGGCAACTGCACATTTGTCACCGTCTTGGTCTTAAATGACTTCTCTAAAGACAATTGAAACTCAATCGTTTTCAAATTCTCCGGATTCCTCAAATAAACCCCTGGTTTCAGTTCCGATATGTCGACGCTGAGATTCTTGCAAAGGACTTCCACTTCGAACTTCAAATTTAGTTTTAAATCTGGTTCTTGGTGTAGTTCGACTAGGACGTTGATCACTGCCATGGTCCAAGGATTCGGGGGCTTAAAACACCCCTTAGAGCAGGACTCCATGACTTTAGCGACGAACGGGACAACGTATAGCAACTCCTGTTGACCTTTATGGTAAGCTTCGAGAAGTAAAGCTTTCAAATCCAAATCCATATGTAGGATCGGTTGGTTTCGTCCCAAGGTTATCACTCCGAGCCAATGCCCCAAGTTTTTCAGTAAAGAACGATCAGAAAAGTTCTCAATTCCCTTCTCTGTTCGCAACAAAACTTTAATGTTCCTATATGTCTCAGCGACAACAAGTTTGTTGACAACTCTGTTCTTCATAACGTCCAGAAAGTTGGAGTACAACGTGTGGAAATTAAACTCTATCGAGGCCCGTTTCATGACCAGATACTGCGAGAGCCAGGGGTAGTATTGCTCGTCGATGACTTCCTTTAGTTCATCGCATTTTGTTTGCAAGTTCAATTGGCTCAAGTTGTTGAATATGAAGAAGGTCTTATCCTGCACTGTGTCTGGTGGAACTATTATTTTGTCTTGCGTATCTGTGGCGGTTAGAAGGGTGTCTATGTTTGTGGCGTTCGCGATGGAAGGTCGACCCCCTGGGCCACAGCTAATGATTTTTGACATCACTGAAGCTGTTGGAGCTCTGTGAACAATATTATTGACATTAATTTGGTGGTTAAAAATTATATATCATCATTTTCTTAGTGGATTTTGGAGTAGTATTGAAATAAGTTAATGGCATTTTGTTCGATTTAGTTTAAATACTTCACTCGACTGATATAAAATCAAACAACAGTAAAATGTAGTAACGAAACTCCATTTGACATGTCTGACTGACTTGACTGAGTGATTACTGACTGAAAGAAATAGGCAAAAAGTGGATACAAAATTGGCATGAGTTAAGTGCATAGATACCATTACTCAAAAGGAAAAAAATATGCAAAAAGTATTACAGATGTTAGAATTAGCAGGTTCAATAGCAGTGGTACATACAGGTCTGCCAATTCTGTCGTAAAGCTATCCAATTACGTTTCGTTGAAAAATTTCAGTTGTTCAGTTGCCAATCAGCCTTATATGTGGCGATCATCTGCTTTTGGACTAACAGAGCAACTTATACAGTCTCAGGCAAAACATGTTTGCTTGAGATTTTTTTTATTTGAATGGAGTAGCAGACGAGCATGCAGGCCACGTGGTGTTAAGTGGTCGCTGCAGCCCATGGACATCTACATACAGCTTCAAGCAAGCATAGGTAAGTCTTGTCTGAGGTCGTATGTAGTTGCACTGCTACTCCGGAGGCTGGTGGTCCTCATGTAAGTGTGGCAACTGCACCTTTCCACTGAAACACATTAAAATTGGTTCACGGCAGAAGTGGGTGCAACGGCTGTACTTCCTCGGGAAAACCATAATAGTTCTACCACCTACATAGATTGTGACCATAACAGCACGCGGCCTGCATGCTGTCTCATTATTGGGAAGGCCCGAAGCTTACTCGACCCTACATCTCCGATGCGGGTTGGTGCAATTTCATTAAAAATTTAAAAATAAATAAAAGAAAGTCAACATACTTGTAAGTAGTAGTCGCGGTGACTGGCGGTGTGCTCTGTGTTGTCAAAACTGCTGCAAGGCTGGCCGGCAGAACTGGCCCCTGGGGCTTCGAAGGCGGCTCCTGGCTCTGCAGACCGTACTCCACATACTCGATCAGGTGCGGCGGGAACTGCTTGAAATGCGGCAACGCCCTCACATGCTCACAATACATGTGATAATCCTTCAATCTTGACTTGAATTTGTCCAGAGCAACTATCCCAAAGAAATACATCTTGGACCCCTCCGGTTTCCTCAGAGCATCCAAAACGAACCTCAAGGCCAGTCCTAAGGACACGTAGCTCGGAACCAGCCCTCTCTCTATGATACCGCCGAAGAGATTAGCAGTTATATGCAACTCCTTCTCCGGGTACTGAGGGAAGAACTTGTACTCCTCAAAGAGATTGCGCAGCATGCAAGAGAAAACCTCTCTTTCTCGCTTGCTGGGGGAGTCCTGGAACCTCTTCAGCATCTCCAGGACTTCTTCGATTGATAATGACGGGTACGGTGGATGGTTGTAGATCTTTTGGAAATATCCATTCGCTTCTTCCTCGATGTCCTTGGGCAAGTTGTGGGTCATGTCTGGCAATGGAATTGGATCGGGGATACGTGGGGTTTCTGCTGGTATCATCCGTTCCACGGGCATCGCTATTTGAGCAGGCATCAGAAATGGACTGTTCACGCCCATCACTCGAGACGGAGATCCGTTAACGAAGGTGTTCCCCAAGGTCATGTTCGACATCGCCGATGATATATTCGCTGTCGGATCCAAATGAAACATATTAGAGTTCACGAATTCCCGGGGTCGAACTCCCGGCTGCATTTGCCTAATCTTGTTCATCACTACAGTCTGATTCGTGACCACGTTGTAGATCGCTTCCTGTAGATCGGGTTGGACGTTCGTAATGCATAGTTGGAGGCACGCCAGCAATGTGCCAATAGTCTCAGGTGGCAACGGCGCGACTTTCGGCACCGGTTCGTCCGGCCCGGGACACTTGCGTTGGACAAACTTCACCATGGCTGTGACGAAGGCCTCGCCGTGGTCCCGGATTTTATCTGTGAGCCATTTGTCCAACTTTAAGTACTCTCGACGAGACGCTAAGCACGCCAAGTCGATCACGAAAGGAAAGGACTGCACGTTGAGAAGCAACGACAGAGCCTTTAGATCCTGGGCGATGTCTAGAATCCGGGACAGCTTAGTTTGATCGCAATCACCGCGAATGTACCAATCGGCCATCGCGTGCATTATCACCGGCTTCAAGTTCGGGTTCTGCGTGTGCCACGCGTGCTGGAGCAAGATCCCCGAGTTTGGATGGTTGCCCAGAAATATAGGCACCAGGGCAGTCAGTAATTCCTGTCGAAGGACCGTCGCCGAGCTGATTTGTAAGAGCGCTAGAAGCAGAATATCTGGACAGTTCTGCAATGGGAACTTGAACAGCTCCTGGACTTGGACGTAGTACCCACGCTCCGAGAGATACAGCAGCAATTCGATTAGATATAACCCGCGCCATGTTGAGACTTCCTTATTGTCAGTTTCAGGCGCACTTTTGAGGATATCGATCGAAACGGGGTGCAACGGATGATCCGCAAAGCTAAAGATGTCAGGATGACGCAGAATGTTCGATATTAGGCTGAACTGTCCTTCCGAGTTTTGCCATCGACGGCACAAATACTCCACCGGGAACGTATTAGCCGAATATCCGTCAGTTTGCAACCCGGCGCGTAAGATCGTGAAGAGTAAGCTCAATCCCTGTCGGCACGGAACAAAGAATTCTGGCTGATCGAGCTGCAAGATCACCTCCTTCCAATTCAAATTCGCCGACAACTCCTTGACGGTTTGCACGAAGACCTCCGGGTTCCACGTTTCGGTGCTATCCTTCTTCGGAGGTTCGTGGTTCATCCAGAAGTTTCCTGGCGTCAAAATCTTCGGTCCTTCTTGAGTCGGTTGGAACCTAATCATGGTCGATATTATCTTCGCTACATCCTCAGCTGTTGGTTCGAGGACGCCGAAATTCATAATGTACTTCTTGCACTCTTCCACGGAAGTTGTGAAGGCGTAGCCTATGTCCTTGATGCTATCCGCTATGGGGATCTCCATCATCGCTAGGGCTAAGTCGCCTGCTGTGGGGGTTTCTTCGAGAGGAGACCGCGTATCGTCCGGATACAAGAGAGGAGCTAGTATTATGGGGGCAACCTCCCTAGGGAAGTCAGTACGAAGTTTTTCGTGGAAGAGGTCTTTTGTGACGGGGAGTATTTGCAAGATGTCTTGCGCGAGACTGATCAAAACAGTATGAAGGACTTCTGGACTGCAATCCTGAAGACCGGCGCGCTCGACACGGTGCCCATCGTCTGGAAGAAATCAAAGAATGGAGTGAAAAATAATGTGATCTGTTTAAAATAAACAAACAAAAGGCGATTGTAAACGCACGTGGATAGAATATGGCTCTTACCTGGTCCTAAGTAACACTGAACGAGATCAAAGAATTTCTTCTTCAACTGACGTTCAGCAGAAGACAGTATCTCCGGCTTGGAGGAGTAGCACTTCACCAGGAGGCCTAAAGCGACATCTTCGGTTGTGGTGAGCTTCAGAAACCTCGACAGACGCTCTAGTGCATCAGCAGATTTTTGACTCTATGGATGAAAAATATAGGACAGATTATGGTACAATACTAAACAAAACAGGATTACTGACATGATTGTTGCTGAATATTTCGCAATATTCTGCGATTATGCGAAATCTCTAGAGATTCAACGAAATCTGTAATTTTCTTGTTATTACATCTTCTTACCGATTTCGTCTAGTAAGGGCTAAAAAGTTATTAGACAAAAAATCATAGGATTATGGTGAAAAAGTGTGGGTTGCTTGACATACGAAAAATATGGCACAGAGGTCCCACGCTTTTTCACAATAATAGTTACTAGTATTTTTTGTTTATTATTATTTTCTGCTAATATTAGGGATTATTTTTCGCTTTT
Organism: Pyrgus malvae; assembly: GCA_911387765.1. Classification (NCBI taxonomy): domain Eukaryota; kingdom Metazoa; phylum Arthropoda; class Insecta; order Lepidoptera; family Hesperiidae; genus Pyrgus; species Pyrgus malvae. Next base: position 5,577,835 of record OU426976.1, on the reverse strand, counting down.
TAAAAACTTTTATTTAACTAACAATGTATTTAGATTGATGTGCATAAAAAGCGTGATTTTAATATTTTCTAAGTATATTTATTTTTCGTTTTTTAGTTCGATTTATTGTTAAAAATTTTTTTTACAAGTTCGCGTAATTAGAAAAACTCATGAAATTATGGTATTGCCACCAATTCTTGATAAGTGTCCAAAGTTTCAATTAAATCTGCCCATTGAAAGTGGGTGGGTAGAGGATTGTTGCTGACGTTACTTGACATTGATTGCTTTTGAGATTACGCACATTAGAACAATGTACATGTGCCTCACATAATTTCTAGTCGGATAGACTTTATGACATAGAACATCTATACTGAAAGAAAGAACCTACCTTGCTGTCCTGTGGTCCTGCCTCAGTTATAGAACAAATGACAGTCGCCTTGGCTGGATGATTGAGCAAACACACCAGGTGCTCAGCGAGAAGGGACGAGTGGATATTGCCAGAAGTGTGATCCTCATCCCAAGACTTGCCTGCCTGGGCCACAAGGCACTTCACCAGCTGCTTGTCAGCTTCCAGGCCATGCAGAGATACTATCTGTGAAGTTTTTATTTTAAATACACGCTCATTGCTTTACAGTAGGTTCCCTGTGTCGTAGGTACCATGGAAACACATAAAAATAGAAACACAAACACCCAGATCGAGAATCAAAATTCAAAAGGTTCATTCAAATTATTACCTCTACTCAAAAACGACCTCAGGTCGGTTTTACCTTGAACATCATTTTTGCGGGTATTTTGGGTATGATATTCTTGATCAGCGCATCAAAATACATAAGTGTACCAAATTTCAGATCGATTGGAGGTATGTTCTAAACGGAAGTACACCCCAATGCTGCATTCTAGCGCTGGATCCGCACTGGATCAATATAAACAAACATGTTTCAATCCAGTACAGCGTTCAGTGTCCAGTGCTGGATCGGAATAGAATCGTCCTCCCCCCGCACGCTGCGCCGCACACTGGAACCGTGTAAACACAACTGGCCGGCCTCCGCCGCGTAGTCGTATAGTAACCACACTTTTGTTTGTCTGGTACAATACAAGTTTGCAAAAAATGTCTAAATCAAAACATGGTCTCATTGGACATTTTTTGAAAAACTCTGCCTATCACTTATCTATTTTCTCAAATTAGCTTTTCCTTTATCCTTTCTTCCTCTAACTGTTCATTTGCATCGTGAAGCCTTAGATTTAGAATTATTTTTGCGTGAAGCAGTATGATACAAAGATTTTATGACAGTATTTAATTTGAAGCTCTCATGGCCGGCGGTTAGCATAGAACGCAAACGATCTATGCAATGAAGCCAAACGGGCGCGGTCAGGTGTGAGATGGGTGACCGCTAGTGGCAAAAATTTCATGCGCGTTTCTTTGCTTCGGAGGGCACGTTAAGCCGTCAGTCCCGGTTGTTGTCGATAGATAACAGTTGTTAAACCTTGTCGGAGGCCTTATGGGCGGTTTGAAAACATCCGACAGCGGGTTGGCCACTAACCTGCATCTCCACCAACCCGCATTGGAGCAGCGTGGTGGAGTAAGCTCCAGGCCTCCCCAATAATGGAGAGAGACCCGTGCCCAGCAGTGGGACGCAAAAAGGGTTGCAGCCATTTTAATTGCCAGCACTTTCCAAGACGCAAAATTCTCATTTTTTCTGCAAACTTGTTGTCACCCTAAGTAAGAGTATCTACTGGATTGAATGTAAACGGCCTGATCCAGTAGCAATGCTGATCCAGCATGGCATGCATCGACGCTAGATCCAGCCATTGGATCAATGTAAATCAGCCATAAGTCTTGCCAGTGGTTGTATGCAGTTGCGCTGGTACTCCGAAGGCAGAAGACGGCAGAAGTGTTCTACCACTTACAAATCATGACTTTAGCCCTTTCAAACTCATTCATTAAAACCTTTAATTGAATTTGATTTGTATATTTGTTTACCACATGTATAACAGCTATCTATAAGTAGTATAACTTTAACCATATTTACCTGCAAAAGCTGCTGTACAGTATCTTTGTAGTTATCCTTATTTAAATTGGCCACAAGCCGACTAATCTGTGATAAGCTAAACGTTAGAGGGTCCAGGTTCATAGTTCCATGAAACTTTAAAAGAAAACTTCAATGAAGTTTCCCCATCAACACGTATTTCTGAAAGATACACAAAATGTTCTCGCAAACGACGGGCTTACGCCCAACATAACTCTAGTCTTAGTCAATTCGCAAAAACTGTCCCTTGCCCACACAATAAAAACATTTTTTCAACATAGTTTCATCACAACAATCACTTTGTTAGTGAATCCAAAAGCGGCGATGCACGCATCGCCACGGGTTGAATTAAGCACACAAATCGAAAAATTCACTTGAAAACTCGGTAATATCACTTAATTGAGATTAAATCGCGTTATTAACAACAAAGAAATGATATTATTTTGCAATTACACGTCGATCATAGACAGACATATTTTATATAATGTCATGTCATCATGCTAAACAAACTGTCATGTCTATGTCAAATTGTCAATCGTTTTTTTAAACAGGCGGCCCTAGATGATGTCGTTTTCGGCCTAGCCTTGATTACTTCTGCACAGGCTGCTATGCTTGACTTTTGAACCCTAACTTTGATCGTTTTCCGATTTTTTTTTCCACCTTTTTTCATATTGCACTTCTGGGCACAGATCTCCTTTCGAAATTGGGAAGGGATTTAGTGCGGTTTCTAACTAGCGTATTTTTCGGCGCGTATACGGTCGTTTCGGAAAACGCGCTTAACCTACGTTTTATACCGGAAAGCCGGAAAATATCAAATCTGTCTATTTCGCGTGTACCGCGCTACTATAAACATTAAACATAAGACGCGCGAACGCGCCGAAATAAACGCTGGATTGAAACCGCTCTAAGAGCTCTAGCTAAAATGCGGATTGGTTGGTGTTGGTGGGCATCATGCCTATGAGTTTCTCAAAGGCATGCACAGATAAAACATCGTAAATTAATGAAATGTCATAATATTTTGCCTCACCGTTTGTCAATTGATCGGGTCAAAAATGTTGATGATTGTTCACCCCAGTAGCGTGCCGTGACGTCATTCATTTCTTTTGGTTTCTCTGCCTACGCCTTTGACCTGAGATTTGTTAAGAACAGGAGAAAGAAAATCATTCAATTTGCAATCATTCATAAGAAAGACAGCGTTTTTATTTGTAAGGAGTAAAAAAGATAGTCGTATAGACAGACAGAGTTCATTTATATGTACCATCATTTTTTGAAAGACTATGCTATGACCTTAGAGCATTAAAGGTACTGGGTGTTATACCTGTCAATATCTTGATGCTCTAGGCCCTAGCTAGAGCTAGGGCTATGACGTATCTTGAGGACGTATCTCTACACTTTGATGCTTTAAGACAATTAAGTTATGACACCTAAGAACATCAAGGTATTGACACCTACACATTATTTTATAATGGCGCCTCCACACGTTGGCAAACATTGTGGAGAAGATTGTGGGCCAAGAGATTGTAACACCGTCCACACGTTGGCAGCGACGTTGGTTGGTCATTTAGTAGTTTGCTTCGGCTTCGGCTCGGGGCAATGTGCTGACGAATTTTATAGGTACCATGAAACACAATTATTTCTAATTTACTGGTAAACGTAAACTCTTCTATCTTACTGAAATATTTATAATATAGTTGAACTGTTAATAAATTAATGATCATGAAATACAACTTACACTGAAATACCCATTTACGAGGAAAAACCTATAACAAGGCTAATAATACTTGGAAAAAAATACTTTGTTTCTACTTACCTAATGACAGCTGTATTGTTATTTACATTTCTAGTTGGTCTTTTAATAGTTACGTGTAGTATTAGTTTCTTTACAAAAATAAAAGTTCTTAAACTTCTAGACTATAGAAAATATTAGGAGGGGGAACCACAGGAAATAATTGAATTGAATAGGTTAAATACTCTAATGATTTTATTTTTGTGATACTTATTTTTTGGGTTGGTAGTGCTCTATAAAAAAATTCTTCATTGCTCATTGACATTTCGTAGACCCTAATGAATCGTAGATGCGTGCGATTACACTGGGGCTCGTAGCAAAATAAAAAATTGGCCAACGCGTGGACGCGACGCACTCGGCCACAAACCTTTTGATCTTTTCGAAAAAACCGACAACACACGGATATCGCGCGAAGTTGTGGGCCATCATGCCAAAACAGACCAAGGTAGACACAGGCGCGGTCGCAGCCTTCAATTTTGAGGGGGGTTGCCAAGAAATTTTGGGGGAAGAGGAGTCCCAATTTGGTTTGTTTCGCTTTCCGTCTAGCAGACATAACATAACATTGCTCGGCAACCTCGGCGTTACATATTTTGGAATGAATGAATGAAATGAATGCTTTACTTTACGTAGGTAGTTTGTGAATTGTTTTTTTTATCGTTAGCATTTTTATGCCTAATCGTTTAACAGGATATTGACGATATTGTCATATAATTTTTTTACTATAATTGCTTTTCAAGAAATGGAAATTAAAATGAAATTATATTTGTTAACTGCCCATAAAATTTATGTGTATTTTGATGGTGGGTTTATTTCAAATAATTCATTTAAACACAATCTAAGGGGCAAACATGAAGATTCTGTTATTACTACTAGGTAATATTTATTTTAGTGTATTACTTATTATTACATATTTATTTAGTGTATAACTTTCCATTTGTTTCATTCCATTTATAGGTGGTAGAACTATTATCGTTCGCCCGGGGAAGTACCACCGCTGCACCCACTTCTGCCGTGAAGCAATTCTTTTGTTTTTCGGTGGAAAGGTGCAGTTGCCGGCCACTCTTACATGAGGCGACCACCAGCCTCCGGAGTAGCAGCGCAACTGCATACGACCTCAGACAAGACTTACCTATGCTTGCTTGAGGTTGTATGTAGATGTACATGGGCTGCATGCCCGTCTGCTACTCTATTCAAATAAAAAATAAATAAAATCCATTTATTCATGAATACAACTCCAAGTTTATTAAAGTATTTTACATTTTGGATAAAGTACGTGTATTCTTGACTAAATAAAAGTGGTAGAACGTTTATAATTCAACCGGGGAAGTTCCACTGCTGCACCCACTTCTGCCGAGAAGCAAATCTGTTGTGTTCATTGCTGGATTTTCCAAAAGGCTGAGAAGGCTGGAGCCTAACGCGGCAGATTTTGGGGGAAATTTGGCCAAAATTTTTTTGTTTCACAAAATTAAAGGACAACTTGACTGCATAAAATACTTTCAAAATGAACTTGTTAATGTTTTTTGAATTGAATAGCCTGGATGGCTGCAACCTTTTTTGCGTCCCACTGCTGGGCACGGGTCTCTCCCCGTTATTGGGGAGGCTTGGAGCTTACTCCACCACACTGCTCCAATGCGGATTAGTGGAGATGCGAGTTAGTAGCCAACCTGGTGTCGAATGTTTTCAAACCACCCATAAGGCCTCCGACAAGGTTTAACGACTGTTATCTATTTATCTATCGACAACAACCGGGACCGACGGCTTTACGTGCCCTCCGAAGCACGGAAATGCGCATGAAATTTTTTGCCACTATCGGTCACCCATCTCATACCTGACCGCGCCCGTTTGGCTTAGCTACATAGACCGCTTGCGTTCTACGCTAGCCGCCGAGCCGCTGCAGCGACCACTTAACACCACGTGGCCTGTGTGCTCATTTGCTACTTTAATCAAATAACAAAAAAAAAACTAAATTTTCATTTATTAAAAATGTACCTAACATGAACGTTAAAAATTAAACGTAGTCAATTGAATGATACTTTTTCTTCGTTAAAATTAATTTAATTGTAAGTAAGTCGTCAGTGATCAGCACTGAGTTATTATTACTACGTATAGAGTGGACGTCTCTACTAGATTTCTTGTTACACGTGTTAGAGCCAATCAGCATCAACGCGCTCAGTCAGTGTCGGACGTCTGAGGCTGTTGAACGCATTGGAATGTAAAGTGTAACGTCAAATATGCCTTCTTGCGTATTGTACCTTATAACCAATTGACAGAGGTCTTTATTGGTTGGCACATTTGTCTGGTTATTTGGTTCATTACACATTTCGCAATGCATGATGAGCGCACTGATTTTGTTCAGAATGTCGTCTCTATACGTAGTAATATAACTCAATGGTGATCAGTCAGTCTAGTCAGTCCAACATTCAAGTAAGGCGCGCCGCGGCGATGGCTTCTTTACCAGAACGTGACCAATGGAGTTTTGGAGGCAAACCGAAAAAACACATTTTCCTTTCGCACTGTTATTTTAATTCACAACACTCGTGCACTGTAATTAACCTATATCGAACAAAATGCCATCGAATTTATCCGATATAACTCAAAAATACACGAAGAAAGTAAAAATAAAACAAGAGCACAATATGTCTTTTTCGACTTCCCGCCAAAACTGCAACACAATTCTTCTAAGTTTAGTTGTAATGCTGATGTTACTCGACACTGAGCGCTCTCGAGGTTATGAACACTAAGTGCGATTTCAGTGGAGGACCGCTACGAGTCCAGATGGTGCCGAAGGAACTTTAACCTTCGTCTGGTGGGATAATTATGGAATGGTGAAGTAGGCATCAATTTGAAGAGTTCCTCTGAGCACTCACCTAGTAAAGTCGGTAGAACATAAACGATATTCCAATATTCCAGGTATGTCTGTGTCCACCATCAGTGGGTACGTCCTTCTGCAAGTGCGGAAGGGGGACAACCAGTCAAACGTGGACGCTTTAATCCACAAAGTGTTGCCAGCTGGAAGGATCGAAGCTCGCAAGAACTACGAGCGTTACGACGGTAAACCAAAAGATGAGTTGGAGAGCATCGTCATAGCCATCGACAGCGGCGCATCGAATGACAAGACCACTGGGGCCTTTGATAGGGTGGTCAGGAAGCTGTCCAAAATGCTACAGGCCAGCGCCATGAAGGTCATTCCGAAGTATAGGTCCAAGTTGGAAAAGTTACATATCAGTAGGTTATTTCTTATTTCGTTTGTTATTTGGATGCCCTCGCAACCCTTTTTTATCCCACGACTGGGCACGGTCTTATCCCATTATTGGGGCGGCCTGGAGCTTCTACAGCACGCTCTTCCAATGCGGATTGGTGGCAACCCGCTGTCGAATATTTTCGTATCGCCCATAAGGCCACGACTTATCTATAACTGGGACCGACGGCTTGATGTTCCCTCCGAAGCACGGAAACGCGCATGGTTTTTTTTGCCAATAGTGGTCACCGATCTCACATCTGACCGCACCCGTTTGGCTGTGGTTGTGAACATCACACACAAGAACATATATAAAAATACTTGAAGCGAGCAGGCAACAAGCGACTTAAGAGGCCACATAACTTTTAAACTCTGATTCTACGTGGGCTGCAATAACCACTTATTACAATGTGCCCAGTGGCGGATCAAGGGGGGTCATGGAGGTCATTACACCCATGTGCGAGTCGAGTTCTTTAGGACCTGATCTTGATGAAGATCAAAACAATCAAAACATATCCATCCATCAGTCCTAGTCTACTGCTGGACATAGGTCTCCCCTGACGTTCACTACTCCATCCGGTCCTGCGCTCTATGAATCCAGGATCTCCCCGCTGTCTTCTTTAGGTCGAGTCCAAGAAGTCTGGTTGGCATGCGGTCACGCACACACCGCCGTCCTTCCCGGGGCTGCTGGCTGGACGGATCGAGCTCCCACTCTCACTGCCCACAACTCAGGAAGCCCCCTTTTAGTCGCCTCTTACGATCAGGCAGGGGATACCGTAGCTCTCTTAATGCCGAAGCTACAGGGACTGACTCCCTCTCCTCTACGAAAATGCTTATATATGTCCCATCCCTCCACGAAATAGCCAGTATTTACTTACTTAACCAACTCCCCAACACGTGACCGAAGTGATTCAAAGGCTGGATCCGCCCTTGCATGTGCCCTGCATCATTACTCTGTATAAATTATCTAAAGTACCTGGACGCCTGAGCGTTGCTCGGATAAAAACAATTGATTTTCTTGGTTTATTTTTAAGCAAAACATTCATTGACTTAGTGTTACTTACCAAAGCCTTTTGAAATACCTAGCTCCCAATTTTTAAAAAAATTGTCACAAAAAATAAAAAAAAACGCAACTTGCCTACTTGAGGTTTGAAGCCGGGTCTCTAGCTCCGTAGTCAGCTTTCGTAACCATTCGACGAAGAAAGTTTTAATTCCATTGACGAAATGTTTATAGAGGTCTTTCATATCGACATTGTCATTTGTTTGAAGGGCGGATTGACGGTCGACATTTAACGGCTTTCTACGCCACAATATTATTATTCTCCAATAGATGTCAGTAAGAGTAATTTTATTAAACATTAAATAAAACGACAATTTCTAACAATAAAAATTTGTTAGATCGATTTATCATCCCCGAAACCAGGGTACTAAATTTCATCACAATCTTTGGAGCCGTTTCCGAGATTCAAAAAATATATTTAGATATTTATATACAAGAATTGCTCGTTTAAAGGTATTAGATAGATAAAAAGTTAGAAGTCGCATTTAATCGTTTCAGAACCAGAAATAGTGCATTTCAAAAGCGGGAAGCCGTCCGTAATGTTTGAAATCAACACAAAAGAAGTGGCGAGGTCAATCCAGGATTTTTTGTCATCGAAGGAAGTGAAAAAATATGCTGAAAAATTTGCCAGTAAAGCTGCGGTGCTCTATCGGACCTTCAAAGACGAATTCATGAAAGACGAATAACCCATTAACCATTTTATGGGACATATTTTGAATTATCATAATATTTTTGAAAACTAAATTTCAGTAATAAACAAAATTATTAATGCCGATTATTTCTTTTCTCTCTATTTGACGACCTGCGTGGCGCAGTAGTTACCATGCCAGGGTTCGATTCCCGGCGAAACAGAAAGTTCAATGATGAGTTTAAATTTCTGTTCTCGGTTTGGGTGTTAGCGTTTCTGTATTTGTGTGTCCATGGTACCCACTACACAGGGTATATCTACACTACTGTGGGGCTGTGAGTGTGAAGCGTTATTTATTATTTGTATTTATTTACTTAAAATTTAGCGTGAGCAGGCGCGGATCCAGCCCTCAAATAGTGTTGTGGGCACAGCCACCCAAAAATCGGTCAAGTGCGAGTCGGAGTACGAACTCATTAATGAATAAGCTCATAGACTTGAACGATTTTTTCATATTTTTTTACATCTTCAAAATTAAATAATAACTTATATATTTCTTACAAAACTTACTTTACTTTAATTTATTATTTACTTAATTTAATAATTATACACTATTTTTAACCGACTTCAAAAAGGAGGAGGTTTCTCAATTCGACGGTATATGTTTTTTTTATGGTTGTTCCCGGATTACTTCGTCGTTTATGAAGTATGAACCGATTTTGATGATTCTTTTTTTGTTCGATAGCTTATACTTCCGAGGTGGTCTCATTGTCACCAAGTCAAGATCTGATGATGGGATCCCAGGGAAATCGAGGGGAACTCTCAAATTTTATAGGAACACACTTAGAAGGGCACACATATTGATTTTCTTATACTTTCTGAACCAAAATTGTTATTTGTGTATAGTAACTATCATCTCATGTAGCTGAGCTTATGATGGAAGGTACTACGATGGTTAGGAGTTGAGAGAAAATTCTTTCGATAAATGTTTTTTTGTTCAAAAACTTATGCTCCCAAGGTGGTCCAACTGTTACCAAGTCAAGATCTGATGAATGGGCACCGACTCTAAAACAGTTTTGACAGTTCTTTAGCGGCGTTGTGCACTTTTTTTGGGATGGGTAAAAAATGTTAAACTCGCGTCAGGACACGTGTCCGGTGTCCTGATCGAAAATTCGTAAGACGGAGGGGTGATAGCTGATGACGGCTCGACTGTCTATACTTGTAAAATTCATTTATATCAAGTATTTAAAATATGGACATTGAACAAAGTGCATCTGTTAATGAAAAAAGTGACGAAGAAATAGTGAAAGAAATTGAATGAGTACTTTATAAAAATACTAGATGAAAACCTACTGAAAATACTAGATGAAAAATAATACTGATAATAAAAGCAATTCGTACGAAATTATTCCCTAACCATTCTAAAACAAATCTGGTGAAACTAAAATCAAGCTCCCCTGAGAGAGAGCACATAAGCGCGCTGTTGGTACATCACTACTACAGCCAGAGCCGGACTTCGTGAATTAGAATATCAATAGGACAAATACAATGAAAAATCTTTAAGTAAATTTTTGTAAACATTTAATAAAAAAAATATTTTTACAATATCATAAGAAATTAATAAATTCACAAGAATAAAAATACAATACTGTTTTTTATTAATTGGTAAACAGGCACTATCGTTTGTACTATGATCATAGATTATGTATTAATAAAACAATAACACATTGTAATTTAAATTCCTTGTCAAAAATAAAACGATTTGGTCCACAACGCCAGTCATGTAGGTATATAATTCCATAGACTTAGGATGGGCTGATTACATTGACCAACTTGCAGGGTCTGATTTGGCATACATTGCTGGTTATCTTGAGTATTTTATTACAATGTGCTCAGATAACCCGCGATGTATGCCAAATCGGCCCCTGCAGGTTGGCCGATGTATGAAGACTGTAGTATTATTTATTCTTACGCCTATACTAGTATAATCCTATTCTTCTTATGGGGTGATTACATTGGCCAACCTGCAGGGGCCGATTTGGCATACATTGCTGGTTATCTGAGCACATTGTAATAAAATACTCAAAAGATAACCAGCAATGTATACCAAATCGGACCCTGCAAGTTGGTCAATGTAATCAGCCCTTTACGTTATAGATGTGATCTTAAAGCATCAAAAGTACTGACTCACCCATCAGTGGAGAAGGCATTGCGCCTCGCTTCGATACATTGTTGTGCCAAAGCTGGTGCGGGTGGAAGAACGCACACATTTTAATTTTGTCACACATTCACAAATATTCTTTCATCGCTACAGACGCATACATTTCTAAATACCTATGTCAATTTCAACGTCATTTTCTATGCATGGACATCACTGACACCGACACACATAATAATTGTATATAACTAGAAGGCACATTGAGCATGCACGTTGGGACAAGGGGTTCGCCAGTAAAGGCCACTCCTCTGACGGGTGTCATACTTGTCAGTACCTGTGTTGCTCTAAGGATGTGATATACAACCTCATATTAAAATATTTATTACATACTAGCTTACCACCTGCTTCGCTCGCCTGGATTTCGGTTAATATTCCATATTTTTAACACCTATTTCTTTATAAAGTTAGGTAAAAACTTTTCTTTGTCATGTTGGTAGAAATGTCAATAATCTTACACATATTTATTTACTTACTATACTAAATTAAGAAGCGCGCATGGCCCGGCGGCGAGCGTAGAACGCAAGCGATCAACGCAGCTATGCCAAATGGGCGCGGTCGGGTGTGAGATGGGTGACCGCTAGTGACAAATAATTCCATGCGCGTTTTCGTGATTCGGAGGGCAAGTTAAGCCGTCGGTCTCGGTTGTTATCGATAGATAACAGTCGTTAAACCTAATCGGAGGCCTTAAGAACGGTTTGAAAACATCCGACAGCGGGTTGGCCACTAACCCACATCTCCACCAACCCGCATTGGAGCAGCGTGGTGGAGTAAGCTCCCGGCCTCCCTAATATTAGGGAGGGACCCGTGCCCAGCAGTGGGATGCGAAAAACGTTGCAACCGTACTAAGTTTCAAGTTTTCATCTTCGAAGCAATCTGTCAATCAATAAAAATTTAGTCATTTTTTGAAAAACTTGTGACGTCACAAATAATTTTCTCATACTAAAAGTATGACGACGTCATGTTGTGACAGCTCATTTACCTAAAGTATCTCAATGGATTCGCTAGTCTAATACTGGATGGCTAGAAGTCAAAATCAAAACATCAACGTCTTGTCCGTTAGAGTCGATGCTGGAACTCAGAACTTGTTTGTACATTTGGTGGTGCTTCTTGCCGGCTACATGACTGTTAATCGTGTGGGAGGTGTTGGGAACCTGGGCGTTGCAAGTTAGGCAGTGCGACGTAGTGCCATTGACCTGCAAAAATTTTTTTTCATTTTTTGTATGTCGGATTGAGGTTTGCGTAAGTACCTGTAAGTATTTAAATCGCGCGACAAGCTTTTATGATCATATAAATTATGTATGATGAGGTTATAAGTCAATTTATATATATATTTAAATAAAAGCATTTTTTTTTTTGCTTTTAATTTATTTTTTTCTTGTTTGTTATTTCTAATTATTATCAGCAAGCCCTTTCATTTGATACCCATATTGCAGAAGTGCATAAAAAATAACTATTCCGCCATCTTGGATGTTCCGCCATATTGGATTTAGAATGACGGCACATTATTTTTTGAATTATCTAAACAAGCCCTTTCATTTGATACCCATATTGTAGAAATGCACTAAAAATAACTATTCCGCCATCTGGGATGGTCCGCCATATTGGATTTAGAATGACATCACAAAGCGTATCGTGTATTGTCATCCAAACTAAACGTGTATACAAAATTTCAGCTCAATCGGTTGAATATATCTGCTTCAAAATTGAGTAACAAGATTCAACCCGAACAAACATTATATTGCAAGTTTTAATAGGTATCCACATATTATTATATTATATCATATATCGATCACCATTCTCTGAAAAAAAAAGTGTAATCTTACCTTTCTTATTAAGGCCGGAATAAATTCTAGTTGAAAGCATTTGTCCAGCATTCCGACGTGACGGGGAGTATTCACATGGGTACCTAATTCATAGTTTTTGCATTTTAGTTGGCAAATAAGACATTTAAATCCAATTTTATCCTCACTAATTCCATGATACATGTCCCACGATATTCTTAAGACAACATCATTTAACTTTATTACTTTATTCTTTTTTACTAAATTATTATCCTGTTGTTTTGAACATTCAAAATGTGCTAGAATGTTCCATGTATCTTTTTCATCTTTTTCTAAGTCACCCAATACTTCCGGCTGCGTTGAACATATAACTTCTTTAATTCCAGATTTTATTTCGTTGCGACGTATGTTCTTCACGATCTTTAGGTTCAATCTGTCAGTGTGTGGACCCCACAATAAATGAACCCTAATATACTTTTTAGTTGTTATAACGTTGCATAGAGCGCAGTGATATGTCGAGGAAATCTGTAACAATTTTAACACGCTTATATTAGCTTCACTTGTAACTATGTATGTATGTAAGAAAATCTTGGAATCTTAATTTGACCCACTTCCCGGTCTTCGATTAGGATGAAATTTTGCACACGCTCTGAGTTCTGATGACAATACATGACTAGCTAAGAAACGTCATTAAAAATCCAATATGGCGGCCACCAAGGTGGCGGACAGGCTATTTGAAATGCACCCCCATGATATAGGTATCAAATGAAAGGGTTTGCTGTCAGGAATACGAAAAAAATAGTCACGTGACTTAAATTCAACATGGCGGACATCCAAGATGGCGGATTGGCTATTTGAAATGCACCCCCATGATAAGGGTATTAAATAAAAGGGTTTGCTGAATGGGATACGAAATTATTGAAAAAAAATCCAACTAAAAAATTAAAAATAAATAATGTAGTTTAAAAAACTAAAAACACGTTTTTAGTTTTTTTAACTACATTATCTAAACTAAAAACGTGTTTTTAGTTTTTTAAACTACATTATTTATTTAATTATGTAGTGCAATAAAATAACGAGGGATTGGTAAACTGGCAACGGAAAACTATTATTACTATTATTGCGTGCTACTTACCTGACGAAGGCAGTGTTGTTCATAATTCAACATGAACTTATTACTCTCCAAATTCCTCAGATGATTCTGGCTTTCAACATGGTTCGTGAAGTCTCCGTAAAAAACTTCGACGGAGCACACAAAACAGTATCTTGAACCACTGCCAGTAGCCACCAAGCTGTTATAGGCAGCTAAGGTTATTTTTGCGTAAATATTCCTTATTTTGACGTACACGAATTCTTCGAAGTCAAAGGCTTTTGACGGTTTCGTTCTTAGGGGTTCTGTTTTGTTTTCTATTGTGTTAATATTTGCGATATCAATGTTTTTGCATTGTTTCTCTTTTACGTCGTTATCTTTGTATTTTGTCGTTTGAGTATTGTGTGTCTTACGTTGTTCATTTACTTTTTCAGAATGGGTTTGGTTTACTTTTACTTTACTTTGAGTTAAAGTGTCCGATTTTGTCGTTTGGGAATTAAGTACTTTTTGTTGTTTATTTATTTGCTCTCCCTTATCAGTCTGGTTGAGTGATGGTACTTTTACTTCACGTTCAGTTACATTATCGAAGTTCGTTGTTTGGGTATTAAGTGATTTTTGTTCTTCATTTATTTGCTTTCCAATTTCGCTCTGGTTTAAATGCGATGTTTTTACATTTTTTTCATCTTTCAATGAAGGTTGCATAGTTTGAATAAAGGCTCTGTTAATTAAGAAATGATGCATGGGTTCTCTAAAATGTATTGCAGGGTCAAACTTCATAAATACGTTGCATACGAGGCAATGGAATCCGTTAGCAGTCTGTGATAAAACAAAACAATTATTATTATATTTTTTGTACAAATATACATACTTACATTACTAACACGAAGTCAACCTCTCAGCGTATAAAAACCCAGTGAATTGGGTGCCCAAAGCCGACGACGTGGAAAAAATACCGTCTAAATAATTTCATGACTACAAAATAAAAAACGCAAAATACGGGATAAATAAATAACATGGTTTGTAAACATAATAAATAAATTAGTTATTTAGATTTAAGTCAAAAAGTTATATAGGCATAAGAATAAATAATGTAATTATTATTTATTCTTATGATATAGGTAGATTTAAGGGTAATTTTTTATTTCTTTAACAATAATTGCATACCTACCTGACTGAGGTAAATATGGCGGATTTTATATATATAAAACAACTTCTGTATTACCCACATTTCCGCAAATAAATCATTTTTCTTTTCTTCTTTTCAAAAAAAACTATTATGACCATTTGTGTTCGTTGTATGGTTGTTACAGATCAGTTTTTTTTATTTTAATATGAATAAATTAAAGTTTATTTTTTAAATAGAATATGATACTTACGTTCCTTATTAACTGATCGTTGTACTGTACGCAGAATGGTGTCTGACGAATTCGTAATGCATGGTTTATATCATTAAAGAGGTGGTGCCATATTAAGTTGTTAGGACATATTACTCGACACAACAAACAATCATACCAATTAGGTCGCCGCTCCATAAAATGAAACGACAGTAGGGACACCCGAAAACTACGGCCAAATTCTTGTATAACAATCGTATCTGCTTCAGTTGGGATATTGGAAAAAGCGCGAAAATTCATAGATTGTCGGTTAGCATTTTCAACATTAGCATTAAAATGTTCATTTTTGGTATTTTCTTTATATCCAGGAATTATATCCGCATCTGCGCTATACAAACTAGGTGATGGACTGCTATTATCTCTTTTAACGTTATTATCTATTGAGTTGGTTTCATTCTCAATGTCTTTTCCAATTGTTTTATTGAAATTGTTGCCTGTTTTAGAACTAGCTGATATATTGTTTGCTTTGATTGTAGAAACACTGCTATCTTTCGCTGATATATTTTTCGTGTGTACAGTGTCTATGTGTTGTTGCATTTCGTCGTATATTTGTAAATTGTTGCAATGGCCGCAATGATAAAGTTTGTCGGTAACCTGAAATTTTTAAATATCCTGTATTTTTAAATATTTAAATAAATAATACTGATTCTTATCTATTGTAATGGTATATCAATGGTAGCAATATACTAGTACAATAGATAACGTATATGTAATAATATGTACAAAGAGCAAAGTTTGTGTGATTTGTATTTTCCATTTTTTTGGTATAAAAAATAGTCTATGTAATATTTTAGACTATAATCTATATCTGTGACATATTTCATCCCGAACCTTTCAGCCGTCCTTGCGTGATTGAGCAACAAATATGGATCCCAACATATTATATCAAAACTTTCACTACTTTTACTGTATACGACATTCTAGCAAATTAATAATTTCATTCATTCATTCATCTATTCACATTGATAAAATATTAGTAATTACTGAAAAAGGTAATAAAAAAGATCAAAGAGTATTTCAAAAACTACCACTTACTTTTCTTACGACGTGTTCTTTGAAATCAGTAACAATGGTACATTTCATTAGATTTTCTACATGATTAACATCGAGGCAGTGCTGTGTTTTGTGCTTTATATGCATACTCTCCTTGCATGCCATGCAATAAAAACTGTTTGTTTTCGTCTGGAGTGTTATCATGTGCCATGAATCAAACTTCACTTTCGCCCACCTTTCCCCGAATTTAAATTCTTTATAGGCCGGGATTGGATATGGATTTGGTTTCTTCGCTACATCAGCATAAGAAAACCCCGATGCGTTGTCTTGCCTCTCTTCTGTATCGAAATTAAAATTAATACTAGATTCATCAAATGAATTGTAACTTTCACCGCCTATTCCACTGCTTTCATCATCGATTCTTTCGTTCACGTTATCATTGCTTTGATCTTTATTATCTTCATTTTTTCGTGTCTCTACAGAACTACTATTGTCTTTCGTTGTGATTTCTTCAATTTTATATTCCAAGAGATCTTGGTCGTCCTCGCGTAAGTCATTTAACAAGTTTTCTTCGTGAAATAAATCACCATCTATAACGTAATGCTTAAAACTGTTCCTCTTGTGGCTCATGTTAATTCTCTGTTTATGGAAGTCTCTAAATTTTTCTAAAAGCTTAGCATCAACAAGAATCGATGGTATGTCATTATCATTATCAAGTTCTTTTATTTCATCGCCTACTTTAGACACTTGAAGCTGTTCTATACTTAATTTATTATTGTTTGCAATAATAACTTTTTCTTCTTCAATTGCAATGTCGGTTAACGAACAAGTTTCTATATTTTTTGTTTCATGATGTAAATCTGTGTCTCTACATTTTTGCTGAAGTTTTGAATGTACGACATCTGCTTTTTTCCCTTCTTCTTTTGCTTCCTCGGCTGCGTCAATGAGAGAAGGCATTCTTTTTTGTTTGCTGTAAAAAATATTATAAGGCTTATTACATTGAAATATTTTTTTATTTTTTTTTATTAAAAAAATATATTTGAATGGTAGTGAAGAAATAAAAAAGCGGAGTTTATAATTTTAAGATTTATTTTCGCCGTTTAAAAAAACGGTAAGTACGATCTGGCTGCAACCCTTTTAGCGACCCTTTGCTGGGCATGGGCTTCCCCATTACTGGAGAGGCCTGGAGCTTACTCCACCATGCTGCATGCAGGTTAGTGGAGATGCAGATTTGAGACCTTCTTGTCGGATATTTTGAAATGACCCAAGTGGTTTAGTACATACTTACATACCCTCCGAAGCATCGAAACGCGCATGATTTTTTGTCACTAGCGATCATCCATCTCACGCCCGATCGCAGCCGTTTGGCTTAGCTACGTTCTATGCAAGCCGCCTGGCCTTGCGATCTTCATTTTAACGGGCAAATGTTATATTTCTATATTGTAATCTATACCTATATTATAAACCAGCGGTCGCCCGCGACTTTGTCCGCGTGGACTTTGGTATTATTCATAGCATGATGTTATATAAATCAATCTTTCAATTCAAACCAGTAGTTCCTGAGATTAGCGCGTTCAAACAAACAAACTCTTCGGTTTTATATATAAGTATGGATTTACCCCGTTTTTGTAACATTTTCCACTGATGCTTCGCTCCTATTAGTCGCAGCGTAAAGTTATATAGCTTCAAGCCTTCCCCGATAAATGCACTATCCAACACAAAAACAATTTTTCCATTCGAACCACTATTTCCTGAGATTAGCGCCTTCAAACACTCTTCAGCTTTATATATAAGTATAGATATTCGAAAGTAACTCTGTCTGTGTGTTTATCTGTTAAGTTTTGACGCCTAAACTACTGAACCAATTATAATGAAATGAAATTTGGTACCTACACAGATAGAGTTGACCTTGAGAAAGGAAATAGGAAGTTTCTATGCCGGAAAAATGTGCAGTTCCTGTGAGATGGATTAGTATCAGTATGTATTAAGATTATTAAGTAACTCAAATCACCTTTTTTTTTGTATCGGGAGGGGCGGGACATTTAAAAGCTACCCAGCACCTTGGGAGAGGATACCGGGTTATGTGGGATTTGCACCTCACTAAAGCCCCCTCGGTGGCCTGCCTCTGTGGTTGGAGAAGACTCCGGGATCTCCATTGGAACGCACTGGTGTCCTCCACGCGCGGCGCCCCAGAACGGGCCCATCTTCGGGAGAGCAGATGCGCTCTCCTGCACCCTCGGGCGCTCACAGTGGCATGCGGCCACGCCCACACCGCCGCCCTTCCCGGGGCTGCCGGCTGGACGGGTCGAGCTCCCACTCTCACTGTCCGCAACTCCGGAAGCCGCCTTTTAGTGGCCTTTTAAGATCAGGCAGGGGATACCGTAGCTCTATTCTAATCCCGAAGCTACAGGGACTAACTCAAATCTCCCCAGAATCGACGACCCAAGCTAGGCAGTCGCTACTGCTTGCTACTTGTACACTGTTGTCGGCACAGAACATTATTAACAGAAGTTAGAATGGAAATGTGAGCGGGGCAGACGTCGCCAAGGAATTTTGAGCAAACGCTCAAAATTCCAAAATCTCTACAGAAACACGCGATCGTGCTACAATATGCTTGCTTACAAATGCGTGCTTGAGTGTGATTCGTTCATTTGAAATCGCGTGATTGTGCGGCGCTAAGATTGGCTAGATTTGAAATTGCAAATATGTGCGTAAGCTTCTTATTTATTTAAGTACAGATGTAATGGAGTTGAAAGGCGGGGCTTAATCGGCGACACCAGTCTTCATACAAACGGCGTATTATTGCAGTTCTACCTCTTTTAATAATGTTCTGTGGTTGTCGGTGACCTTACGATCACTAGTATTTTTTCATTAGTATTTTCATGCGATATAAGCAAGTATAATTTACATGGCTGGCTGGCAGGCTGCAACCCTTTTTTAAGTCCCACTGCTGGGCACGGGTCTCTCCCCATTATTGGGAAGGCCTGGAAATTATTCCACCACGCTGCTCCAATGCGGTTTGGTGGAGATGCGGATTAGTGACCAACCCGCTGTCGGATGTTTTCAAACCGCCCATAAGGCCTCCGACAAGGTTTAACGACTGTTATCTATCGACAACAACCGGGACCGACGGCTTAACGTGCCCTACGAAGCACGGAAACGCGCATGAAATTTTTTGCCAGTAGCGGTCACCCATCTCACACCCGACCGCGCCCGTTTCTCTCAGTTGCATAGATCGCTTGCGTTCTACGCTAACCGCCAAGCCAAGCCATGCGCGGTGATGCGCGCTTCATTTTTTTTATTTTCATAATTTACATAATTTTTTGAAAATATGTCCTAGTAGTTATCAAAAGAAGATTTGACAGCTATTTCAAGTTATCGTATTTTTCGGAAAAAATATGACACCCGCAATAATGGTCGCAGATATGACTCGTACACCTACTCTTGTAGGTGGTAGAACTATTATGGTTCGCTCGGGGAAGTACCACCGCTGCACCCACTTCTGCCGTGAGCCAACTCTATTGTGTTTCGGTGGAAAGGTTGTGTATAGTGTAATATTAAGGTTGTATGTAGATGTCCATGGGCTGCAGCGATCACTTAACACCACGTGGCCTGCATGCTCGTCTGCTACTCCAAGTCCATACAAATAAAAAAAGTGTATTACGGAATAAGGGAAAATATATAGTGTTTTATCTCTAATTAATTGTGTAATAATAATCAGGGTTTCAATTATTTATAAAAAAATCTAATTACCAAGTAACCATGGCTTATAGTGATCTAATTACGGTATATATATATATATATATATATAAACACCACTTTGGGCACATAGTTGATCCAGCCGTAGCCCCGAACATATCTTACTCCACCTTTAAACCGTAATTTCTTGGCTCTGGTTGAATATTTCTAAGTCGGAGCGGCAACGTCTCAATCTCGTAGGCGAGGTTGCCAAACGTATTCGGTCACAAAACTTAAAACTAAATATTTTGAAGATTCAACTCCCGAGTCTAAGTTGATCCCTAACGGAAATTTTTCGCGTACTCGTAATTACTTTGTAGCTCCGCGACTTTTCAAAATTAGTACAAATGTGGCTCCATTTTATATAATAATATATTCAATATATGCCGGTTATTTTAAGTTATCTTTAAGATTTTAATGACTATGTTGCTCCAATAGTTTTTATATTCGCAAAGCTTGGTAATTTTTAGATCCATGTTTCATACGGGGGGATGAAGGGGCAGGAGGGGGAGGAACACCTTCCGCCGCCGAGCCCGCGCGCCGCAGTCGGCAGTGTTACCAATTTAGCATATTTTATGCTAAATTTAGTATATTTTTACGTTGGTTAGCATAATTATTTGTTGTTTAGCTTATAGCATACTAGATCTCCGCCCGGCTCTTGGATAAATCTTAAAGTTTCTAAAAGGTTAATAAAAATAAAAGCTTTTCTTTTTATTAACCTTTATTATTTCTCTTGCCGGCAAAATACATATATAACACGCTTCTATTAAAAAATTAATTTGTTGATAATGTACCTATAAAATAGTATACTCATATTTCTTATCAGAATTAAATTATTTTTAACCTTTTAGTTGTAAGGGAGCATAAGATCTTAAGTTCCAAAAGTCAACCTCACCTGCACGCGGTACACCCTGCTAAAAAACCGACGAGGCTCTGACGACCGACTAATGGCGGGATAACCATCACACATCAACACCGGGCACTAAGTGCAGTGTACGGTGACGGGCAGCAGCGTCATCGTTTGATAATGCCCAGGTGTCTGCGATCGCCAACCCGCTTGCCCAGCGTGGCGATTAGGGCAAAACCTTCACATGGATCGTGCCAAATACAAAGGGCCCCCAGTTCCCGGCTGCCCCACCAGGCCGGGCCAAGGTAGCGGTCATGGTATCGGTGGGGCAGGGGGTGCGAAGAATCCCCGGGCTACGGCAGGCTACCATAAACATCTGACACTGGCGACGTACAACGGACGAACGTTAAGGCTGGACGAGAACTTGGCTGAGCTCGAGGTAGAGTTAGAGAATATAAATTGGCAGATTTTAGGATTATCTGAAGTCCGAAGACAGGGCGAGGACACGATAACTCTTAAATCTGGCCATCTCCTCTACTTCCGGGAGGGAGACCAACAATCCCAAGGCGGAGTAGGATTCCTCGTCAAAAAAATCCTCACTGACAACGTTGTAGAAATATCCATTGTGTCGAGCCGGGTTGCTTACCTTGTACTGAGACTATCCAAACGATATTCTCTTAAGATAGTACAAGCTTACGCGCCAACCTTGACACATATGGACGAGGAGGTTGAAACAATGTATGAAAACATTGTTCGGGCCTTAAACAACACCACAAAGGCACACTTCAACATTGTCATGGGGGATTTATACGCCAAGGTGGGTATACAGACTGGCATTGAATCTTGTATTGGACCTCACGGTTATGGAAGGAGAAACCATCGAGGGCAAATGCTGGTTAATTTCCTCGAAAGCCAGAGGCTGTTCTTGATGAATTCCTTCTACAAGAAAAAGCCTCAGAGGAAGTGGACCTGGCGAAGCCCTGATGATAAGTCCAAAAACGAGATAGACTTCATCATTACGGACTACAAGCGGATATTTAAAGACGTCTCCGTGATCAATAGGTTTAACACCTGTAGTGATCACAGGCTTGTAAGAGGCTCTTTAAATATAGATCTTCAGCTCGAGCGACGCCGTATGTTGAAGTCTACGCTCCGACCAAATCTCCTCCAAATCGAAACGGGGTCCAATCAATTTCAGCTGGAACTGAAAAACTGGTTTGAGGCCTTGGAACCCACCGTGGATATTGACGAGGAATATGAAAATGTGGTAAATATCTTAAGGGACGAAGGTAACAGGTTCTGTTGGACAAGGCATATGGGCCGGAAGTCTAAGCTCACGGATGAGACTCTCGCGCTTATGAAGCAAAGACGTGAAGACCAAAACGCCACGCCATCAGAACTCCGATGTCTTACAAAAGACATCCGAAAGCATATACGCAAAGACCTCCGGCGCTCCAAAACATTTATTGTAAAACAGGCAATTGAGAAGAACGCGATCCCCAAGGTATTCACGCATCGTCTGGGTGTAAGTCATCTCTCTAAACTCCAGACGCAGAACGGCAAAACGGTAGCTTCTAAGCCAGAGGCACTCTTCGAGATTGAGGACTTCTATAGCCGATTATATGCCTCACGTGTACCACAGCCTGATAACCAATCCACAGATCCCAGAGCCACATTAACACGCCACTATACTGACGAGCTTCCCGAAGTCAGTCGTGAGGAGATCGCGTTGGCCCTCAAACAACTTAAAAACGGAAAAGCCCCTGGTGCGGACGGAATAACAACAGAACTTCTTAAAGCCGGCGGCACACCAATTCTCACAAGACTAGCCCAAATTTTTTTATCCGTCTTGCAAACAGGGAGAACTCCGCAGGCGTGGAACAGGAGCATTGTAGTTTTGTTCCATAAAAAGGGAGACAAAACTGCTGAAAAACTACCGCCCAATCTCGCTTCTGAACCACGTCTATAAGTTGTTTTCGAGGGTCATAACGAATCGACTCGCTAGACGACTAGACGAATTCCAGCCACCGGACCAGGCCGGGTTCCGACGAGACTTTAGCACCATAGACCACATTCTCACAGTGAGGCAGATTATACAAAAGACGCACGAGTATAATCAGCCCCTGTGCCTAGCGTTTGTGGACTATGAAAAAGCTTTTGACTCGATTGAAACCTGGGCTGTTCTGGAATCCCTGCAGCGGTGCCAAGTTGACTATCGATACATCGATGTGTTGAGAAACTTATATAACTCAGCCACTATTTCCGTCCGAATTCAGAACTCCCAAACAAGACCTATCCAGCTGCACAGAGGTGTGAGACAAGGTGACATCTTGTCACCGAAACTATTTACCTGTGCACTGGAAGATGTCTTCAAGTTATTGGACTGGAAGGGACGTGGCATACACATAGACGGCGAATATCTCTCACATTTGCGTTTTGCCGATGACATAGTCCTTATGGCAGAAAGTCTGCAGAAGTTGCAGGAAATGTTGTCCAGCCTAAATGAAGCCTCCCGGGTGGGGCTAGGAATAAACTTGGACAAGACCAAGGTCATGTTCAACGCACACATAATTCCTATCCCCATCATCGTCGAAGGAACGACACTCGAAGCTGTTCAAGAATACGTTTACCTTGGGCAGTCCATCCAGCTTCATAAAAAACAGCTTCGAGAAGGAATCCGATAGGAGGATTCAGTTGGGCTGGGCAGCATTCGGGAAGCTCCGTCACATACTCTCGTCATATATACCGCAAAGCCTCAAGACGAAAGTCTTCGACCAGTGCGTCCTACCCGTTGTCCACGAGTGTCCACGTTTCGGCTCCGTAGGTCATACGGAGCCGAAACGTGGACACTGACGGTGGGACTGGTTCACAAGCTCAAGGTTGCGCAGCGAGCAATGGAGAGGGCTATGCTCGGTGTGTCTCTCCGAGATAAGATCCTAAATCAGGAAATCCGGAGACGGACTAAGGTCACCGACATAGCTTTAAGAGCCAGCAAGCTGAAGTGGCAGTGGGCTGGTCACATCTGTCGTACAGCTGACAATCGGTGGACAAGACGACTTTTAGAGTAGAGACCGCGCTTAGGCAAACGTAGTGTAGGACGCCCCCTGCAAGGTGGCGCGACGATCTGCGCCGGGTGGCGGGAGGTAACTGGATGCGTTGAGCCGAAGATCGGGCTCAGTGGCACGCCTTGGGAGCTATGTCCAGCAGTGGACTGATATAGGCTGATGATGATGATGAACCTTTTAGTTCCTTTTATGAACAAGTAACAAAAGCTAATTAAAAAATAGTATATTTTCATTACAAGTACGAAAAGACTGTCATTGCAATGAGTTCCGACAAATGTCTACCGGAGCCAAGGCGTAGCCGAAGGTGAGTCGGAACTCTTAGCAATGACGGTACCGCACGTGTACTGAACAACTATTTTTAATACAGTTGCGAAAAACTGAAGCAATTTAATAAAAACTCGCAAAGAACATTTTTGAAAAATGGTGCCAACCGTAAAAGAATACCTATATGCGGAGATTTTTTTTTGTTTTCTTCACCCATTCTGAGTTGGCAAAGGGAACTATGCCGATACAGCCAAGTCTTCAGTAGAATTTTTTTATTGATTTGAAATGAAAATGTTAATGAGATGAAATGAAATGAAACCTAACCTATCTCATTGAATCAAATCATTAAATCTGATATTGAAACAAATTAGTAGCTTCTTTTTAGAAATATTTGCATGAATCATAAAAACTTCTAAAACTTCGTGGTTGGTTTTTTCTTTTTAATAGACATTATTTTGACAGTCGGAAAAGAAAATGCACAAGTTAGGAAAAGGTAAAGAAAAAGCACGAGTGTGTAATATAGCCCACATCCCGAACGCTATACGTCCCTGCAATACGCCACTTTTTGAGCAACTGTATTAAAAAAAACATTTTCTATTTTTACTTTTCAGTATTTATGATTCGAATGGGAAGAGGGCTTCAGTACAACAGGGTTCGCCCTGGTACACTGAGGCGTAACATTAGTGATATGACATGTTTATACACCCTCATACCATCCATCCATCTAATCAAATAGAATTTACATTCATAACAAATGGAACGAACTTATTTTATTAAATCTGATGGAGTTGCATATCATATGGATATTATCTAGGACGAAAGTACTCGTCAAGACGAATCAAACGAGCCCAAACTCGATGGGATTGTGTCGTTTTATTACGGACTTCCTATGGCCACCTTCCAACTCCATCATCAGACCCTGGATATCATCTGCAGACAAAGTACTCATCGAGACGAATCATACGAGCCCAAACTCGATAGGGTTATGTCGTATTATAACGGAGTTTCTATGGCCACCTTCCAGCTCCATCATTAGATCAGCTCCATCTCATCATAATATTGCATTGTCACGCGATATACATACGCGTGCAAAAATTTTACTCAATGGGAAACTAGGAAGTGTGTCAAATTTAACTTGCAAGATTTGATTACAGACAAAGGGACAGGTGAAAGAAAAAAATAAAAGGTAATAAAAAAAAGTTTTCGAATCTTATGGAGAACCAAGCTCCTAATCTACATGTCCTAACTTAACACTGACTTGCTTTCATCATAGCGTATAGATTTTTTAATATATTTATTTATTTATTTCACACGTTATTTTACACGTTTCACAAACCATGATCTAAATCATGCAATCTTACAATAGTAATGACTTCTTAAGTTATGTAAACGTTAGTGAAACACCTGGATTTACAAAAACCTAAAACCAACACTATCTGCATACACTATTTCACAAAAATCAGTTACAACAAAACTAAGTCATAATGTAAAAATAGAGATTATAAATAGTACCAACCTAGATTCGTTAAGAAAATACATTGAATTATTCTAAATTGATAAACAATCAACCTTTATACTTAATATGGTTTGATTAATTCGTTATTGCTAGGATTACTTCCCAGTTCCAAGTAGCAAAACATCTAATAAGTTGACACAATGGCGTCGACCTAATCGATGGTAACAAATAGAAAAACTTTTATGTATTTTATTGCCTTTTTAGGTGTAAACATTAACATTAATTTATACATATTCGTATTATTATAAGGTTATATTATATAATCACACCTTTAACAAAACATACCTCATAAATAGGTGCATAAAATATTTATAGCTGTTCATATTTTATTAATAAAAGATTAAATAAAATAAAAATGTTAATTGTAACTGGGTATTTTTGTTTCACCTTACCATCCTAAATAACTAATACAAACTAACTCTAAGGTTATAGCTTCCTATTGAGAATTTGTTACTATAACGTATCGGACAAAGCTAAGCGGGAGTAAAACCGATCTGTTGATGTTGGTTGATAATAATAATAATAATAAAAATCTTTATTTGTGTGATTGATTTGACGTTTCTTTTAACAAAATTTTAAAAATTTATTCCCAGCTATAATTACAATAAAAAATGTTTTTTGGTTTTTAAAATTATGACTGGTATGATGGTGATTCTTAAGCTACTTTTTAAATTTATCTCCATAATGTTAATGTTGGTTGATGTGATTGATTTGAAGTTTCATTTATCAAAATTTTTAAAATGTATTCCTAGAATATTCCTGCTGAAATAGAACCAATCCATCGAGAAAAGTAACGGGCCAATCAGGGCAGTCCTTCGCTGTGATTGGCTCATTTGAATCGGATCAAGAAGTGCCCGAATGCCTAAAAGGTGGATATGTATATGATGGCTTAATTATTATTATTTTTTGGGGCCACTTTTGTGGCTCCGAGCGGTACCACATACGTACGGCTATCTCTCTCTGGATCAAGAAAGGAGGGTCGGATCAACAAGTGCAAACGGAGCCAACAAATACTACCTATATGGCACGTCAGATCAACTAAGTGCCCAGGGGGATATCTATATATATATATATATATATATTTATTTTAATCCATATATTCCAGTTTTCCAGTTTGCCAGAGCAGCGATGGCCGAGTGGTAAGAAACCGCGGTCATCGACGCGACCGAACCCGGGTTCAAACCCTCAGCGCGCACCTCTGACAAAGAAACTTGTTAAGTGCGCATTTATCGCTGCTCCACGGTGATGGAAAATATCGTGATATTTAATTGATTACGATGTTCTCCATCGCCGTGCATGCCTGAGAGAAATTCATAATTTCTCGAAAGCATGACGTCCGCCAATCCGCACTTGGCCAGCGTGGTGGACTATGGCCTAAATCCCTCTCACTTGTGAGTAGGAGACCTGTGCCCAGCAGTGGGACATAAAAAAAGGTTGAAAAAAATTTATTCCAGTTTGAAATCATAACATATGTACCTAAGTAATCAGATAAGACAGATACACAGTACATAAAGATTTTCGCATGTAGGGATAGACTTACCTTACGCTGCTTGGGGTAGATGTAAGTTGTTTAATGTTGTCCTTTTTGAAAATAAATTAAAAAAACCAAAAAAATTTAACGGTTCACTGAGACGGAAGTTAACAATAATTGGACACTATGCACTATGCACTAGCTTGCACTAAACCATGATTGGAAATCAGGATAATTGTAAATTCAGTTTTGTATATTTTTACATGATTTTTGTTGCCTTTTAAAACAGTAATAATTAAGTCAACTGACTACTATTTTTTGACGAAAACATTTTCTCACATCAAATGTACGTTTTGACAGTTCATTAAAAGTATCTCAATTGAATTGGTACTTCAAGACAGGATTTCTAAGTATTGAAATAATATGTTAACAGTATACTCTTGTTATATGAGTTAGTTCTCACTCCAAACGCAAAACAATACTATTTTTAATTATAAACAACGTCTTAGTCAATATTTAATTGTACTAATTAACTAAGTTAATAGTCAATAACATTAGTTATCATTAACAAAGTTTGCTTAATGGTTTAACAATCATAATGATAACAATTCTCAGATCAAATAAAAAATAACTTTTTAGGGCATCGTACCTAAAGGGTCCCTATTACTCAGACTACTTGCCAACCCTACTATATAATATAGTCTCCTACTATTTTAAGGGATCCAATACTATATATCTAAAAAATATATTATAGTAGGCGAAACTACTATATTTTCGCTAGCTCCCGAGCTCCCGAGCTGTCATCGAACGTGTCGCGGTAGGCGTAGGCGTAGGTCCTCTGTCTCTGTCTGTGTGCGTTAGTTCAATTTTAACCACATAGGTACTATTTTATTTTTTTGCCATCTACTATATTTTTTATGTCAATAACTTCAAAAATACTATATTTGATAGGAATAAATATAAAAAAAAAATATAGAAAAAAAGTTGGTAACCCTAGTCTGGCCGTCTGTGACCAGGCTGTGTCTCATGAACCGCTATAATAATAACCCCGCAGGGCGGCTTGTGGCGAGCTGTTGGTGAGTAACGACACCACGGACCCGATTGCTCCCGGGGAAGTCCCCCTGTTCCTCGTCTCCGGCAGAGAGGAACAGGTCCCCACCTCTGGCTTGCCTTACTTGGCCGTCCAGAGTGGAGCTGTTAGAGCTATATGTTCGGGGGTGGAAGTGTAGTAATTGGCGTAATAGCGAGGAAACCCGCTCCGGGTTGGATTTATCCCCCCGCGATGGCGAAGGCGAAGAAGTGACAAAATGATACTTATCCATTTACGCCAAATCGCAAAAGTCAAAAAACTGGAAAAGTGGGTAAGTAACGCACGGACTGTCTGAAGCAAACCAACAAAACGCGTCGTTTGCTGAATTTCTTTGCTCAACCGTCACAATAATGAGAGGAACTTGTAACATGTGGTGAGAAATGGATTCTGTACGACAATCGGAAGCGATCTTCACAATGACTTAACCCTGAAGAACCGGCAAAACTTAGCCCTAAGCGAAAACTGACCAAAAAGAAGATTCTGGTTAGTGTTTGCTGGACAAGTGCTGGTGTTATCTACCACAGCTTCTTGAGATCAGGCCAGACGATTACTGCATGGAACAACCGAGAATGGTGAATTGCTCTAGCCCACTGCTGCGTCAGGATAACGCTAGACCACATACTGCACATTCAGTCGCCAGTTAGAGGAGCTGCGACTGGAATCTCTGCGTCACCCACCATACTCTCCAGATCTTGCCCCAGCTGATTACCTACTTTTTTCGAAGGCACGCTTTTTTTACAATAAAATACATTTTTTTACACTATTTTTAATTCAAATTTATAAAAAAATATTTTCTATCTTTTAGTTGGACTTCTTATAAAAGCGTGTTTATAGTTTTTTTTTATTGTGGCATGGAGTCCGCGGGGTCAGCTAGTAAGTATTTATATACTTACTATTCATAGCATACAGATTTATCTCTCCAGCGATGCCAGATTGACTATCGGTATA
Source organism: Pyrgus malvae (assembly GCA_911387765.1). Lineage (NCBI taxonomy): Eukaryota > Metazoa > Arthropoda > Insecta > Lepidoptera > Hesperiidae > Pyrgus > Pyrgus malvae. The sequence goes on along the minus strand of OU426976.1, from coordinate 5,548,705 downwards.
TCGAGGTGTTGTACAAAGCTGCAACCATAACAGTCAGAGTCCACGACGGAAGCACTGGACCTATTCCACTGCAGCGCGGAGTACGACAAGGGGATGTTATATCCCCGTAGCTGTTTACCGCCGTACTGGAAGACGTGTTCAAGCTGGTGGAGTGGAACGGGCTGGGTATTAACATCAATGGCGAACACCTCACACACCTTCGATTTGCCGATGATATAGTAATCTTGAGAACCTGGAAGAGCTCAGCTCTATGCTAGGTGACCTCCATAGCGCCTCATAAAGGGTGGGTCTTAAGATGAACATGGACAAGACGAAGATCATGTCTAATGTCCATGTCACACCTATACCGGTCGTTGTTGATGGCGGTACTCTCGAAGTTGTCGACGAGTGCAGTGCAGTGGACAGTGGACATTACGTTGATGTTATAGACAGCAGTGGACTATTAAAGGCTGATGGATGGACGACAGATTATCTGACGGTATTTTTTTTTATTAATCTGTTTAGTATTTAATAATATTTTTTGTCAAAAATGTAAAATGGAAACAATTATTTTTGCACACTGTACAGTGTAATTTGCACCTCGGTGTATTTTTATTTATTTATTTATTTAAGATTATAATATTACCTTAAAATAAGGAATGTAGATCTCCAGTCACGTGAGAGTAATTTAGGCTTTATTATTTGTGGACAATGCCACCAAGTGTGAATAGGTGGACATCATGCTTTCAAAAAATATAAGTTACTCTCAGGCATGCACGTTAATGGCGTTGTGCACTTTTTTAGGATGGGTAAAAAATGTTAAACTCGCGTCAGGACAAGTGGCCTGATCGAAAATTCGTAAGACGGAGGGGTGACAGCTGATGAACCTAATGCGTCTTGGCATTGTCTGCCAGTGGACCTTGGGTGATTTTGAGAATAGACTGAGGTAGGTTTCTAGAAATAAACAGACTAAAATAACAAAGAAATTAAAATAACAAGTAAAATCTTACTTAAATCACACACACACACACGCACGCGCGCGCGCGCGCGCTCACACACACACACACACACACACACACTGACACTTAAAACACAAAACAACCATACACCATCATAACATTACGTAGTTATAAAAATTTTGCAATGTTAACTTGTGTAATCCATTTTTGGCTAGGTATATTGCATTATATCAAGGTATCACCCATATTAAGTACTTGTAACGCTGTTGGATTGCCAAATAAATAAATAACTACTAAGTCTAAGTACATAATGAAATACACACAAATAATTATACATACTTACATACATACATAGATACAATATAATATTATGTAATATAAAAATAGGACTCTTGTTAGTAAAACTACTAGGTGGTGGTAGGGATACTCAACAAATGCTCTCGAACCAATTTCTTTAATTAATAGAATCAGGCGTTACTTTGCGGAACTCCATTGTTATAAAGTTAGGTAAAAACTACTTTGCAACAATCTGCAACCAGAACGTAAGTTTTGCTAGGACTCGGACTTTGCGAGTAACTGTCGTAGACCTAACATAACGTAACCCTGATAAACACGAAACACGTGTTGGTGGTGGTACGTATGTTGGTGTATATTTTTTATTGTTGCATGTGCATGTATCCTATGTGGGAGGGAGGTGCTATTGCATGAAAAAAGTATACACCATCATATGTCCTGATTGTGCATTGTTGCAAAGTAGTTTTTACCTAACTTTATAATTTTTTGAATGCTAATTTGCTGGGTGCCTTCCTTATATTTTCGGTGTTCCAGAGCTGTATGGCCTAAACTGTGAAGGAGTGATGGAAAAATCCACTATCATGTGGAGGAAGGAACAATATCAATTGTTCTTGCTCTAACAAAAATCATTTTTTTTAAATAATTTGTTTTAGATGAAGGAACATAGACAGGAGCAGGTATCCTATTACACAATTTGGGAACTCGGAAATTGACATTGCTTAAAAATTCTTAGAAATTCACAGACCCATTAATTTTAAATAAATAGCGCTTCACACTCATAGCCCCACAGTAGGGTAGATATAACCTGTGTCGTGGGTACCATGGACACACAAAGACAGAAATACAAACACCCAGACCAAGAACAGATTTTAAAACTCATTCAAACTTTGGACCTTTTGATTATCAACATAATAAGAATATTTAAATTCAAACCAGTAGTTCCTGAGATTAGCGCGTTCAAACTAACAAACTCTTCAGTTTTATATATTGGTATAGATATTAGCCAAGTCAGCAATTCACTTACGCTCATGTACAGGAAGTATGTGATGCCTTCTACAGTGTTTCGTGCGTTCAATTTTTTTTTCCTGATGGACCAACTACTCAGTGGTCCAACTAATATCATTCCCGGGGGTTTAACTTGTCAATTTAAGATCCAATTAGTAATAATATGGATAAGACCATCATTGTTGTATAAAATTTAACGAATTATTTTTTGAATAATATGTTCTTTGCAGTTCACATATGTATACATTTTTATAGTATTGGGGGTGGGGGGGGACCTTCAAAAGGTACCCGGTACCTTGGGAGAGCTGCTACCGGGTTATGTGGGATTTGTAACAGCTTTAAAACCCCCTCAGCGGCTTACATCTGCGGTTGGGGAGGACTCCAGGATCTCCAGTGGAACGTACCAGAGTCCTCCACTCGCGGCGCCCTTTATTTATCGGGGAAGGCTTTACGCTGCGACCAATAGGAGTGAAGCATCAGTAAATATGTTGCAAAAACGGGGAAAATCTATACTTAATATAAAAGCTGAAGTGTTTGAACGCGCTTATCTCAGGAAGTACTGGTTCGAATTGAAAAATTATTTTTGTGTTGAATAGTCCATTTATTGGGGAAGTCTATAGGCTATATAACATCATGCTATGACTTTTACTAAAGTCCACGCGACCTGCAGAAACACGGAGTATAAATCCCAGGGGTTTATTAGTAGTATTAGTATTCTGTGGTTAATGGTTATACCAAGCTATTACAAGCGTGAAAAAGATATCAAAGTAAGTAATAATCTCTAAGTGTTATCAGTTATTATTAGTACCTATTAAGAGTTATCTATGTAAAAGCGTAAACCACTTTAATTACATTTATTTTTGTACTTTACCTGTTGCCATCCTTTCCTAGCAATTTACGCACTTTCTTGATAATAAACATCATAAAATAACTAAACAAGGTACTTCGAATTTTAACTGTGTTTATGTCCACAAATGAAATTGCACATAACCAGTATATAATAAAGTACTCTGTGCACATAACATAGGCTTAGCATAAACTTTGAAGTTAGATGCAAGAAGATACTAAAGGTATGTAGCGATTAGAACATACTCTTTAGAACTTCAGAGAAGACAGAAATTCACTTCACAGAATAAGACACAAGACTCAACATAAATTAATTCTGTGGCATTGTAGATTGCACATGCACATGATGCAGATATGCACAGCAGCAGTTCACAGAAAAAGTACTCTGTGGTTCACAGCGCCAGGAATTTACCGGATTTGCAATTCATAATGTTGCCAGTTGCCAACGGCAACAAAGTCAAAAAGATTATAGTAAGTGCTGCCAACATTGGATATTTAATTTTATAAATAAACTGTACAAAACATAGACGTAATAAACCTAGTAAAAGGTAGACGAGCCACGTGGTTTTCGTATATCGAGAGCAACCTACACTTTTTTTTTAACAATAATACTAGTATTTTTGTTCATTATTATTTTCTGTTTTATTCATGGATTATTTTTCACTTTTTCATGTGCTTCAAAAGCGTGTTTTTAAGTTTTATAAACTAGGTAACTATATTTATTTATTTTAAGCTTAGAGCATCAAAGGTACTGACTCACCCTTCAATAGAGACGGCATAGCGCCTCGCTTCGATATATCATTTTTATGCCAAATCTAGTGCGGGGGGAAGAACGCGCACATTTTAATTTTTTTACACATTCACAAATATTCTTTCATCGTTACAGACGCATACATGTCTAAATAAATATGTCAATTTCAATTAACAACGTCATTTTCTATGCACCCGACACACGCACACTGTTTGTATATAACTAAAAGCCAAAAGGCATGCACGTTGGGATTGGGACGAGGGGTTGGCCCGTAAAGGCCACTACTCTGACGGGTGTCTTACCTGTCATACCTGGTGCTCTAAGGTCCTTTATCTTTATAAACACTTGGTGTTTATAAAGGTAAAGGATTTATTCTTATGCCATTACTGAGACCTAAGACAAAAACAAGTTGCAAGCAATGAGTAACGAACAAGTGGAGTTTTGGCGGAAAGTCTGAAGGAACAAGTTGTGCTCTTGTTTTGTTTTCATTTTCTTAGTGTATTTTTGAGTTATATCGGATAAAGTTGATGGCATTTTGCTCGATGTAAGTTAACGATAGTGCACGAGTGTTGTGAAATAAAATAACAGTGCGAAAACGTGTTTTTTCGGCTTGCCTCCAAAATTCCATCGGACATGTTCTGGTAAAGTAGCCATCACTTTACTTGAACATTTGACTGACTAGACTGACTGATACCTGACGACTAACTGACTTTTTTCTACGACTACAGTGATGCAAAAATTTTACTTGAAGCTGGCAATATGCACAGAGTTTGCGACGCCATTATTAAAATTGAAAAAAAAAAAAACGAACAAGTGCTTGGGTTGTCAATGTCAAAATTGTCAAATGACAAGAGCTGTCTTTGCATAAATTTAAACCATAGACATATACCTATGGACCTGGCATGCCTACGAGATTTGCGTGCCTACCTAAAGTAATTAAAGTTGGAGCATAAAATGGCTGCTTCTTAATAGGGTTGTGCGTTTCAGAACAACACGTGTAGCTGATATCGATATTTTTGTTTCGTATTATTAAAGGATGCATTTATTTAGGTTTTTTATAAAAACCTAAAAACAAAATTTAAAATCATGTGTTAACTTTAAATTGGTGTCAAAGAAAATATGAATACTACAAATTTTATTTTGTACTATCATAAATCTACTTTTCAAAAATTTGAATGAATCATATCTTTTTTTATTTAATTCACACTGTTTGTCAATTTTAACCTGCATTAAATGCCGAAGCTGACAAACCCATGTTATTATAATACTGAACAGAACAAACAATCATAAATACCTACATACATACATCCTCACATACCTTCGAATTTATAATAGAAGTATGTATATAGATTTTAAATTTATTTGCTATTGATATTGATTAATGAACGAGAATAAAACAAGTTTCTAATAACAATTTTTATTTGTTCATTGCAGAAAAAAAACTAGTTTATTATAATAGTTTCTATAAGAAATTTGTTCACTAAGTCTTTTGAATTCTGTCGGAATCGCAGATCTTAATAATTGACTTAATTACCATCAAACGATGATCATTAATGTGTTCCGTGTTGTGGAGCAAATACAAGATATTTTCGCACTCATAATACTCAGTCATAAACCTGAAAAAACATCGATATGGGGATCCAATATTTTACATTGAATATAAATATCGATATATTTTTAATGGACACCCCTAGACAGCAGACCTACACAACAAAACAAACGCACACATACACAGAGTACACTTGTAAATACTTGGAGCATAAAATGGCTGCCGTGGCACGATGGTGCTTTTGTTGAAATTATTTATATTTTTCAGAGGTTTAAATAAAACATTGTATTCACAATACCGACATCTTTTCTTTATTCTTTGCTTCTACGATTCAAAAACATAATTGTTCTTTTTCTGAATATTGACAATGTAAGCTACCTATAAAAACTATGTACCTAACCTACTTTTTCATATTCTAACACCCCCCCTTGAAAAATAGTCTTTTACAAAAATTATATTAATAAGAAATCACACATACACACTTATAAAATATTAAACAATATTCAAACCACAACGAAGTTTTGAAAACGTTTCTGAAGGTAAAGGTTTTGTTAGAATATCTGCCAAATTATTTTCACTCGAAATATACTGAATCTCAATCTGCTTCTTTAGTACCAAATCTTTAATAAAATGATTCTTGATTTCAATAGGTTTCGCTCTTTTGGTGTTTTCATAAGTCTTAGTTAATTGTATTGCACCTCTGTTGTCCACGTACAAAACACATTTGCAGTCTTCCGTATTTAAGTCATTGTTAATTCCTTTGATATATATAAGATCACATGCGCTGATAGCCGCAGCGATGTATTCCGCCTCAGCTGTGGACAAAGCTACACAATTTTGCTTTCTTGCTAACCAAGCTACAATGTTACCTTTATACAGTGTTACCGATCCAGATATGCTTTTTCGGTCGTTTTTGTTTCCTGCCCAATCTGCATCTGAATATGTTTCGATTACATTTGTATAATTATTATTTTCGTATAATATTCCAAAATCTATTGTTTGCTTTAGATATCTCAAAACTCTTTTTGCTTGGGTCCATAAAGATTTTGTAGGTCGATCTAAGTATTGGCTCAGGTATGAAGTGGCAAACGCAATATCAGGTCTTGTAAATGTCGCCACATACATTAATCCTCCAATAAGTTGACGATATGGAACATCATCTATGACTAACTCATTTACATCACATTGGAAACCTTTAACTAATGGTGTTGATGTACCTTTACAATCTTTCATTCCAAATTTTTCTAGCATTTTATTAATTTGTCGTTTCTGTGTTATCTTTAAACTTTCACATTTCCTTTCAATTTCCATTCCTAAAAATGTATTTGGTTCTCCAAAGTCTTTTATGTTAAATTCAGTTTTTAAACCTTCAACTACTCTTTCTATTTCATCCTCTTCTCCTGTTATTATGATATCATCAACGTAAATAATAAGATATACTTCAGTTTTATTAGAAAAATATAAACAATAATCATGTTGAGATCTTTCAAAATTTATTTTCTGTATATAGCCATCAAAACGTTGGTTCCAACATTTCGGGCTTTCTCTCAATCCGTATAAACCTCTATTTAATTTTAAAACTTTATTCTTCGAAACCTTGACTCCTTCAGGAGGTTTTATGTAAACATCAGATTCTAGCATTCCATTTAAAAAAGCTGTAGGAACATCTAGTTGTTTTATTTTCCATTTCTTACACATTGCATGAGCTAAAAGTGTTCTAATTGTTGAAGTTCTTGCTACTGGAGCATAATTTTTACCAAATTCATCTTCTTCTCTTATTTGAAATCCTCTAGCAACCAACCTTGCCTTTTTTAATCCATTTTCTTTTGTTTTGAAAAGCCATTTCGTATCAATTACAGTTGTATTAGCTGGGATGTCAGTCTCAGTCCATGTATTCATTTTCTCCAAAGCTTTTAATTCTGTGTCTATAGCATCTTGCCATCCATTCTTAATGGCTTCTAAATAATTGTTGGGATCTTTTGCTTCACTTACCAAGCAATATGCTTCATGTAATTCATAATCGTTTAAGTGGCGAGGTCTTCGAACAGTTCTACCTCCTCTTGTTATTCTTTCTTCCGTTTCGTTATCCTCATTTTGATCACTTTCTCTAGCGTCACATTTTTCTTCGTGTGTAGTTTCGCTTTCTTTTATTTTATCTACATTTTCTTCATATACGTAGTTTTCCGTATCTGTACTTTTCTCTAAATCATTATCATATTTTAAATCAGATTCATCAAATCGTACGTCTCTCGATACTATTACTTTATCGCTCACTGGATCCCAAACTCTGTAACCTGTCCTGGCATATCCCACCATTCTTACTAGTATGGCTTTGTTATCAAATTTATCTCTCCTTGGAAGAACTATCATCCAACCTTTGGCACCAAACACCTTCAAGCGGTTTAAATTAAATTCTCTATCGAATATTTTGGCTGGAATCCTGTAATTTAAAGCTTTCGATGGACATCTATTTACTATATATGTTGCAGCAAATACTGCTTCTCCCCACAAGTATCTAGGTAAATTTGATTGATTTAATATGGTCCTTGCTTTATCATATAAGGTTCTATTCATTCTCTCGCTTTTTCCATTTGATTGTGGACTATATGGTAGACTATATTCTATTTTTATTCCTTTCGTGTTACAATAATTTTTAAAATAATTTGAGCTGTATTCTCCACCGTTATCACATCTAATTCTTTTAATTTTAATTCCTTTTTCTCGTTCGATGTCTCTAATATAATTTATACAGTTTTCTGCTGCTTCAGATTTATTTACAAGTAAATATGTACGAGTAAAATGAGAGTAATCATCAATAATGGTTTGATAATACCTGTGTCCTCCTTTTGTTGCCTCTCTCATCGGTCCCGCAACGTCCGAATGAATCAAATCTCCAATTGCTTTCGATTGCGGCCAAGTAATTTGCTTAAAAGGCAATCTTGTGCTTTTATTTTTCATACAAATATCACAAATCTTTTCACTACTCGGTAATTTCATTATTGATAAGCTTTTCCTATTTAAATGTCCTAGTCTTTTATGCCAAATGTCTTTGTCGTATTTACCACTTACATTTTGACAAAAGTTATGTCTAAAATTAAATGACAATACGTAAAGTTTTCCTTTTTGATGTCCAAATATATATCTTTTATTATTAAAAACTTTCAACTGCCTGTTCTTAAATTGTATAGTGTAACCTTTTTCGATTAGTCTACTTACTGATAGTAAATTATGTGATAAATTTTGAACAATTAATCCTTCGATTGATATTCTTAAATTTTTGTAGAATAATTTTAATGTACCTTTTTTCTTCGCTGTCAATTTCTCACCATTTGCAATTGTTATATTTATAGGTGTAATTAAATCTTTAATATCTTCCATGTACTTCTCATATTTTGCTTGGAAGAAATGATGAGTAGCTCCTGAATCAACTATAAATTCAGCATCTGTTACATCATCATCATTCTCTGCTGATAACGCTATCATTGATGTATCTTCAAATTCAGTTACATTTCTACTCATATTTGCATTGCCAAATCTTAAATGTCTTCTATAATTTCTGGTGTTACCTCGTCTTCCTCTACCTCTACTTTTATTACTAGAACCTCTTCCTCTATCAGTTGTGCAATTACACTCGTAAGATATGTGTCCCTTCTTACCACATTTATAACAAGTAAGGAAATTTGTTTCAGAGGTATCTGTTTGTTCATTTTTAAATTTTAATTCTGCGTCAAGCAGTCTAGATTTTATAAATTCTATGGTTAATTCCTTTTCATCACTCATAGTTTCTAGCGTAGTAATAACTGTATTGTATATATCAGGTAATGTTAATAATAAGTGACATACCTTATCACTTTCCTCTAGTTTACAACCAGTTGTCTCCAATTCCGTAATTAAGGTATCAAACTTTAAGAAATGATCTTGTATATTTTCGGTCTTACCACATTTCATCGACAGTAACTTCTTTTTCAAGTATAATTTATTAAATATACTCTTCCTTTCAAATACCTTCTCCAATTGCTGTATCATTTCTGCAGCTGTACTGCATTTCTTTACAATATCTAGGTAGCGATCAGAGATACACTGAACTATAATGGATTTTGCTTTACAATCTTCATCTACCTTTTTCTTATCATTGCTATCAACTTTCTCTCTTATAATCTCCGCTATACCTCTTTCTTCTAGTAATATTTTTAATCTAAATTTCCAGTTTGAGAAATTTACGTCTTCTGTTAATTTCGGAAAAATATTTATCCCGCTACTTAACGCCATATTCCTTTCTTTTTATTTTAAATTATTATTATTTACCTTTAAATTTCCGCGCATTAACCTCATAAACCACGCTCTGCTGTTGAAATTATTTATATTTTTCAGAGGTTTAAATAAAACATTGTATTCACAATACCGACATCTTTTCTTTATTCTTTGCTTCTACGATTCAAAAACATAATTGTTCTTTTTCTGAATATTGACAATGTAAGCTACCCAGTGTTGCCAACTCAGTATTCGGTTTTGGGGCTAAATAGAGTTCAAAAAAGGGCTAGATGGGGTCCCCATCTTGCCCAAGGGGGCTAAATTTGGGCCATAAATATAAAATAGAGAAAATAGCATTTTTAATAAAAAAGAAGTGAGTTTTGTTACCAAATTCTTTTCTCATAATTAATCAAATATTTAAAAAATAAACTTTGTAGTTAAAAATGCACATTAAAAGTCAAAGTCTTCATCGGAGGACGATTCCTCGCCGCACATTTCACTTGCACTTTGCCAAGTTGCTGGTTGATTATGGGCCTTGTTCAACAAAAATTTGTACCTATTTTGCTTTAGATATCCAATTTTCTAAGGATATCTTTTGGAATATGAAATGTAAAGCAATTTTTATCAAATTTAATCATACTAAATCTTATTTGGAATATTGAATTAAGTGTTCTGTGTTCAAGTTTTCTTCGGCGGTTTTGGGGCCAGATTGAGGGCTAGGGGCTAAATCATTACTTTAAGGGCTGAATATGTAACAAAAGGGCTAGATCTAGCCCCGAAAGGGCTAAATTGGCAACACTGAAGCTACCTATAAAAACTATGTACCTAACCTACTTTTTCATATTCTAACAGCTTTAACATGACGTTGTTGCCAAAATTAGTTACCACTAATCTTTTATTATCTTTATTTTCTTATGCAGCCATCCATTAGTTAAAAAGAGACAGCATGATATTTGTCATGTTTGTGTCGATTAAACAGATATTTGTATAACGTGCTGTTCCTATAGTAGAACAGGGCCTCTCACCGCCTCTCTTGTTATATTCCTTCCTCTGAGATTTAAACAAATAAAAATAAAATAAACATAAATAAACAGTTGGTTTTGATTTATAATGAACTCTTATCAAAGTATGAATTTCAATTAATACAGGATCTGTGAATATGACTAATAACGGATGCATCGGCAGTAAAAAGACCATTAATATAATTATCAATTTAGCTATTATGATTTATGATAATAATGTAGGTACTTGAAACAGTAAGCTGTGCAGTGTTTTTCGTTGTGTTCAACGAATTGTTATTTTGTTAAGAGTCCAGTATCGTAAACACAATGCCATGGCCATCGTCTTTTTCTGGTAACCTGGAAGAGATACCAGGAATTTACGTCGACAATTTTGAAAATCCTGAAAATGATGGGGCAAGAGCATATTTTCTGAGTCACTTCCATTCCGACCATGTTGTTGGGCTGGGCCATAGCGCATTGTTTTATAAGCTGACAAAAGAAGAAAATGTTTTTATTTACGCGACGAAAATGACAGAAGCAATTATTGTGCATAAGTATCCAAGCTACAGGCCATTTGTGAAAGCGCTGCAACTTGGTTTGTAATTTCTTTTTATATATTTTTTTCAGCCTATTTTTATGTCTCACTGCTGGGCACAGGTCTCCTCTCACAGATCAGAGATTTTTGCCATAGTCCACCATGCCGGCCAAGTGGGATTGGTGGCAAAATGCCTTCAAGAAATTATGAGATGCTCTCAGGCATGCACTGCAATGGAAAATATTAGCTGGCTGGCTGCAACCCTTTTTGCGTCCCACTGTTGGGCACGGGTCTCTCCCCATTATTGGGGAGGCCTGGAGCTTACTCCACCATGCTGCTCCAATGTGGGTTGGTGGAGATGTGGGTTAGTGGCCAACACGCTGTCGGATGTTTTCAAACCGCCCATAAGGCCTCCGACAAGGTTTAACGACTGTTATCTATCAACAACAACCGGGACCGACGGCTTAACGTGCTCTCCGAAGCACGGAAATCTTGTAATCAATTGAATATCACACTATTTTCTTTCACCATAGAACAGCAATATTTGCGTTCATTACCAATTTCTTTGTCAGAGGATTTGAACCTAGTGTCTCTGCGTTAGAGACGGCAGTCTTTACTGCTTGGCCGTAGCTTGTAACATCCAACGAGAAGTCACTTAGCCATTTTATTAAATGGAATAAATGTGACTTTGTAATGTTTGACTGATGATTCAAATATGCAAGTTAAATGAAACTTAACTTAAAAAAGGAAAGTTATTTTTTAAGTTTCTCTTTATTTTATGAAGCAAACAACTTTTAATAAAAACTTTATAACTACTTCCAAACTTGTAGTTGATGGTGTAATATTAGACACATTCATGTTGTCACAATTTCTTTTATAGCCTTTTACTGGGTTATTTTTGTGGTTCCTTTATTATTTTTGTTTTTTTTTTCTATATTCTGAATTTATAATTATTACTAGCCTTCCGCCAGCAGCTTTGTCCGCGTGGACCTGTTTTCTAGGTTTCCGAAGGATAAAAATCATCCTATGTCCTTTCTCAAGGTCCACTCTATCTATGTTCCAAATTTTATTAACATTGGTTCAATAGTTTAAGCGTGAAAGCCTAGCAGACAGACAGACAGACAGACATTTACTTTCGAATTTATAATATTAATAGGGAAGTAGGGATATGAAGTAAAACTAATATTTCTTTTATTTATTCTTGCTCCCAGTTTGTCCTGAGACATGGCCTTTCCGAAGCCTCTCCAATATTCTCTATCCTGAGCTTTCTGCATCCAGCATGATCCAGCAATGCTTTTTATGTCATCTTCCCATTGTCTACAAGTCCTCTACTTCTAGAGCCTAGAAACTAGAATCTAGACCCATCCCTAGGGCAAGCGCGGTCGCAGCCTTCAATTTGGGGGGGGGGGGCACTAATAAATTTGGGGGAAGAGGCTGAAAAAGAGCAAATTGGCTTGTTACGCCTTCTATCTACACATGACTGATGGATTTTTGGGTGGGTCATGTCCCCTGTGACCCCCCCCCCCCAGGACCGCGTCTACCCTAGGGTACCATGACATCCTTGTTCCATTTTGGCCTTCCTTCCCACACCATGTGTCCTGTCCATTGTTATTTAAAGGTTTTTATGGTTTTAGTGCTATATTTGACCTTTGTTTTCTCTCAGACAGAGAGAAAACACTTTCAGTTTAAGAAACAAATAAAAAAAACATTTCCTGCTTTGCGAGCTATCTGACGCCATATTTTGTGTTGGTTTCTATCAGCACTGTGTTGAAGAAAAAATTAATTAAATTTAAATCAACTGCCTGATATTACGTCAGCCATCTTCAAAAGGCTAGCAAGACAGTTACAATAAGCCAACTAGTTCGACGTTTAGTAGTGCTAGTTCAATCAACTATTGGCCTAGGCAATCCTAGGCAAGGGCAACCCCCCTTACCCCGCTTTTTTCTCCTAGCCCATATAAGCCTTAGAGCACCCAAAGCGGATGACGGTCGGCCGATGGCCGTACAACAATGACAAACATCAAGTGTATATTATTACCCAGGATGTTAATAAACTATTTCATTTCAACTATTTTATTTCATTTCATTTCAAAATGAATTGAATGCCAGAAACTTGCTAGCCTTTCAATTGGGTGGCTGATTTAACGAGATGGCTGCAACATACATATATAACAGTGGTCATCAATAGCATAAATTCTTTGTATGTACTTGGTGGTGGAGAATTTTATATTCCCCACTGTACCACTATTGATAAAGCCGGTAGTGTGGTCGGGAATGAACAAATAAATGTTGTCATTTCATTTTGTTCATAGCAATACTGTAATTCTGTAGGTGGTAGAACTATTATGGTTCGCCGGGGGAAGTACCACCGCTGCAGCCACTTCTGCTGTGAAGCAATTCTATTGTGTTTCGGTGGAAAGGTGCAGTTGCCAGCCACACTTACATGAGTCGACCACCAGCCTCCGGAGTAGCAGCGCAACTGCATACGACCTCAGATAAGACTTACCTATGCTTGGTTGAGGTTGTATGTAGATGTCCATGGGCTGCAGCGACCACTTAACACCATGTGGCCTGCATGCTCGTCTGCTACTCCATTCAAATAAAAAAACAGTATTGATAAAAAAAATTGTTTCAGGCTCAAATCTTATAACAGTTCCGGGTGATGCAAAAGATAGTTCGGAGTGCTATTTAAATGTGACGGTCATATCTGCCGGGCACTGCCTCGGTTCTGCTATGTTCCTGTTTGAAACCACTACAGCAAAGGTCCTGTACACAGGCGACTTCAGAATCAGACCAAATGATTTACCGAAGTATGCTGCATTCCATACTAAAGATGGAGATATTATAAAATTAGATGCATTGTATGTTGACACCACTTTTATAGATGATGAATATCAAGAATTCCCAAAACGCAGTGAGAGCATTGATGTTACTGTACACCTAATAAAAAAATGGTTGCAAGATAACAATCAGTATGTTAGGTTGATGACATCTGCATATTATGGTTATGAATATGTTTTTAATCAAATATATAAAGTGTTGAATATGAAGGTGTATGTTGATGCAGAAAGATGGAAATTTTATAGGTAAGTTGCATGTCATGTAATACATTTTAATGAGACATTGTTGTACTGGTAGGTGGTAGAACTATTATGGTTCGCCCGGGGAAGTACCACCGCTGCACCCACTTCTGCCGTGAACCAATTCTGTTGTGTTTCGGTGGAAAGGTGCAGTTGCCAGCCACACTTACATGAGGCGACCACCAGCTTCCGGAGTAGCAGCGCAACTGCATACGACCTCAGACAAGACTTACCTATGCTTGCTTGAGCTTGTATGTAGATGTCCATGGGCTGCAGCGACCACTTAACACCACGTGGTCTGTATATACGGTACATGTACCAAAATAACATGTTTTACAATTTTTGTCTGTCTGTCCGCTTGTCTGTTTGTTCCGGCTTAACTCTGAAACGGCTGGACCGGTTTTGACGGGACTTTCACTGCAGGTAGCTAATATAATAAGGAGTAACTTAGGCTACTTTTGTTATAGAAAAATTCTGAAACTAAAGTCCATGCGGACGAATTTGCAGTCGAGGCCGCTAGTATACAATAGTATACGCTACATATTATTTGAATCTCGGAAACGGCTTCGACAATTTTTATAAAATTTACTATGCAGGGGGTTTTGGGGGCGACAAATTAATCTAGCTAGCTAGCGTTTAGAAAAAGTCGTTTTATCCATGTTTTCCGGCAGTGCAAAACTACCAAAATATCTTAGAATACGACGGTAAATTTAAATATAAGGTTATGGGACCAAAAATAATATAATAATTTACCTGAATCCCTCAAATCTAAAACAAATTGTGATTTTAAACGAGCACTTAAAACGTTCTTATTTACAAAAGCATACTACTCGGTTTCTGAATTTCTAAACGATGAACTTTAACTTCGTGAGGGAATACGGGATTAAAAACCTGGGAGGTTTTTTTCCGCCGGCTTTTTTTTCCTCTCAGTGTAACCCAGGTAATTAGGTGCCCAAAGCCGATGACGCTGATAAAATACCGTATAAATAATTACCAAAAACAATTTAAAAAAAAAACGCAAATATGGGATAAATATAAATCAATAATATGATTAGTTAATTTAATACTTAAATAAATTAAAATTTCTAAGTTAGATTTTAGTCAGTACTTTTATTTATTAATAATATAATATAATATTTGCATACCTTACTGAGGTAAATATGGCGGATTATTAAATGTATAAAACAACTTTTGTAATACCCATATTTTTGCAAATAAATCATTTGTCTTTGTCTTTGTCTTTGTCTATTATAATAGCTCAGGTGGGAAATCTGGCGGTCCCAAAACCAGAAGGCCCCAGTTTGAGTACTATCCAATTATTTTTTTCTCTATTTTTAAGTTCCTTTTTGAGATTAGACCAAGAAAATGAATTGTTTTTATTTATTTATTTATTTAATGCTATGCAAATGTTACACAATAAATTCGAATAACAAGTGCGCCTTGGTAAGGCATTGCATTTTGTATTAATTAAACACAAATAATAAAAAAAATTAAGATACAATTTAGATTCAATTAATAATTAATTTTATTTCTTATTGTGATGTAGGATACTGAAAGATTTACATAATTACTCTTCACACATTTGAAGTTTGTCTTGAAGGAAGTCTTTAACACAATAGGTGATAACATAGGCTACTTTTTCCAGCGGGAAAATGCTTCATTCCTACGTGAAAATGGGTAATAGGCATGCGCGGTCCCGGGGGAGGTCACAGGGGACATGAGGGAGTCATGTCCATCCATCCATCCATTCAAAATCCATCAGTCATGCGTAGATGGAAGGTGAAATAAGCCAATTTGGGACACCTCTTCCCCCAAATCTCTTAGTGACCCCCCCAAAATTCTTGGTGACTCCCCCCAAAATCGAAGGCTGCGACCGCGGAATAGGGTCAACGCGGTTGAAGCAACTGGCTAAACGCCTATGATTTTAATATAGCAATGAAGCCTGGAATATCACAGTCTATTTTTTATCCTACGGGGACCCATTAAACAGGTCCACCCGGGCGAAGCCGCTGGCGGAAGGCTATTTAAAATAACTTTATTATCACGTCTATTGCTTTGTTTTCAGCACGATACAACATTTGGTCCCCAGTGTGACAAACAACCCGGACGAGACAAGGATTTTCCTGGATATACCATCTGGTTTCGCTAGTAAAGAATGGAAGACCATGAAATTTTCAGCTATGAAGTTCCGTTGCTGGAACGATGGGCCTTCAGTGGAAACGAACGACGACAGTTACTTTTCTGTATGTTTTTCAACACATTGCAGTCGATTGGAGTTGATCAGTTTTGTTGAGTACTTGCAACCTGTTAAAGTGGTAGGTTTTCCCAAGCCATATAATGTGTGTGGAAGTACTGTGGATATGCCGGCCATTTCGTTGTCCCCGAAAAAATCACCAAAAAAGCGGCCTTGCCAGTCGAGTCAGCCACGGCCTAGAAAAGATAGAAAAGTTGACAGCACCTTGTTGAAGGAGTTACTAGCCAATAACTCATAGAAGTGAGCATTGCCGTCGCACGATCTACGCAGCTAAGCGAAATGGGTGCGGTCGGGTATGTGATGGGTGACCGCTAGTGGTCTATTTTCATGCGCGTTTCGGTACTTCCGAGGGCACGTTAAGCCGTCGGTCCCGTTTGTTGTCGATAGATGTCGGAGGCCTTATGGGCGGTTTGAAAACATCCGACAGCGGGTTGGACACTAACCCCGCATCTCCACCAGCCCGCATTGGAGCGGCGTGGTGGAGTGAGCTCTAGGCCTCCCCAATAATGGGGAGAGAACCGTGCCCAGCAGTGGGACGCAAAAAGGGTTGCATCCAATTCATAGAAGCGCGCTGGCTCTGCTGCTATCGTAGAACGCACGATCTACGTAGCTAAGCGAAATTGATGCGGTCGGGTGTGTGATGGGTAACCGCTAGTGGTCTATTCTCATGCGCGTTTCGGTGCTTCGGAGGGCACGTTAATTGTTATTTGTTATTGGTAGATGGCAGTCTGTAAATGTGGACCCCTGTGGTGCAATAGTAACTATGCCGGACTGCCGATACCCTCCGACCGGGTTCGATCCCGGCGAAGCAGAAATTTGAATGAGTTTAAAATTTCTGTTCTCTGTCTGGGTGTTTGTATTTCTGTCTTTGTGTGTGTATGGCGCCTACGATACAGGGTATAGTAATTAAATTAACCTCACCGTGGGGATATGGAGTGAAACGTTCATTTATTTAAATTTAAATTTAAATTAATCTTAGGACCTCAGCTTAGGACATATTTTTTATATTTTATAATTTTATATACATACTTTGTTTTGATATTGACGACTATTGTATGATTAAATAATTACTTAGGTAATGGAATTAAAAATGAAAAAAATTAATGTAATTCATACCAAAACTGTACTCTTTAAATGTACTACGCATAATTATATTTATTTTTACGAAATAAAGGTATATGAATGTATTTAAACTTGTTTTTCTTATGATGATGTATTCCGTATCTCATCCCTACTTAACATTATAAATTCGAAAGTAACTCTGTCTGTCTGTCTGCTACGCTTTCCCGTTTAAACTACTGAACCAATTTTAATGAAATTTAGAACACAGATAGAGTGGACCTTGGGAAAGGACATAGGATGGTTTTTATCCTTCGGGGTCCACGCGGGTAAAGCAGCTGGCGGAAGTAGGGTTGCCAACTTTTTTTACAAGTATTAAAGTAAAGTATATTTAGGTCTGAGAAAGAAAATAAACAGTATTTTATTTAAATGTAAGGTGAATCGTTTCCACTTTCCATCTTTTGTGTACAACACTAATTGAAAAAACAAAGGCGAACAAGAACGAAAAAAAATTGTGTGTGTGTCGATTGTGACTGCGCTGCACTAACTTAGTGTTCGTCTGAGATGTTGATACTGAAAACAGTATTTTGTATAATTTATTTTTGTTCAACAGCAAAAACTAAAAAGTATAATGTAGTGAAAAACAGTATAATACTCTTTTTAACAGTATGGTTGGCAACCCTAGGCGGAAGGCTAGTAGGGAAATATTTGAAGCGATTCTGTATTCACAATGGCAAAAATAGGGTTAGATAGGTACTAGGTATACGATCAAACTAAAAATAAGAATAAAAAGGACCATTATTGAAATATTATGTTGCTTACCTGAAAAGTAAGGTTTGCATAAAACGGCCAATTGTGAGTCGGAACCACGCACGAAGGGTTTCGTATCATTATCTATAAAAAATCACGTTTATTGTTAGGGAGCACCCTTAATTTTTTTCTATTTTTAACACTCTTTTATTAGCTTGACCTGTATGTATGTATGTAACGGAATCCTTTAACTTCATTTTCACCTACTTCTAAGCGTCTGATTAACTTGAAAATTTGCACAGGGGTCAAGGGCCGATGACAATGCAATAATATGAAAAAAAAATCCAACTAAAAAAATAAAAATAAGTAAATAATGTAGTTTAAAAAACTAAAAAACACGCTTTTGTGAAAATACGAACTAAAAAGTAAAAAATAAGAAGAAAATGTATTTTATAAAAAAGCGTGGGGTGCTTTTTAACTATAATATTGACACCATGCACCCCACGCTTTTTTTTACAGTAAAACGCCTTCTTATTTTTTACTTTTTAGTTCGTATTTTCACAAAAGCGTGTTTTTTAGTTTTTTAAACTACATTATTTATTAGTATTTGTTATAGCGGCAACAGAAATACATCTGAAAATTTCTAATATCTAGCCATCACGGTTCATGAGATACAGCCTGATGACAGACAGGCGGACAGCGGAGGTTTAGTAATAGGGTTTCGTTGGCAACCTTCGGGCACGGAACCCTAAAGAAAAAAAACAACCTTTTTATGCCCCACTGCTGGGCACAGGCCTCACAAATAAAGAGCCAATATAATCAATAACTTAATGGGGGTAGTCACAGAACATTATTAAGAGAGGTAGAACGGCAATAATGCGCCGTTCATATGAAGACTGGTGTCGCCGATCAAGCCCCGCCTTTCACCTCCATTACATCTGTACTTAAATAAATACGAAGCTTACGCACATACTTATTTGCAATATCAAATCTAGCCAATCTTAAGTTAGCGCCGCACAATCATGCGATTTCAAATGAACGAATCATACCCAAGCACGCACACAAGCACGCATATCGTAGCACGATCGCGTGTTTTTGTAGATTTTGGAATTTTGAGCGTTTGCTCAAAATTCCTTGGCGCGTCTGCCCCGCCCACATTTCCATTCTAACTCTTTTAATATATTCTGTGGGGGTAGTTGAAGAATTATCCACTAAAATCGACAAACTGTTAAAGTCGACCAGTGTGAGTGAGAGAGAAGAACCAATCAAGGCAGCTATGCAAGGTGCGAGTGAGACAATAGCGGTTACAGTGGCGGACGTTCCAGCGCTGTCGCAACGCAATATAATCCGAATGTAACGATTCGAAATAAATCTAAGGGCGCGCACACACAAGCCAGTAATACGGATGAAAATATTGTATCATCTCGGAAACAGCTTATGGAGAAATCATGTAAGTCGGATCAGTCGGATGACGATTGGAAAGTTGTTAGTCGGAAAAAAGACTACCTGGGCTTACAAGACTATTTTAAAATAAAAGGGAATTCGCAGATTTCTTCGTTCGAAGCCATACAAAAAAGAAGTTTTTGCATGTTTGGTCTCTGCATCCCGATACTTCAGTGGAAAGAAAGATTTAGGGCATAGTCCACCTCTCCGGCCAATTGTGGATTGGTGCACATTATGCCTTCGAGAAATTATGAGTTTCAGACATGCAGTGCGATGGAAAACATCGTACTTAATTAATTAATTTTTTTAGTTATTTTATGATTCATGTAAACAATCATTTTGTAGGTGGTAGAACTAATATGGTTCGCCCGGGGAAGTACCACCGCTGCACCTACTTCTGCCGTGAACCAATTCTGTTGTGTTTCGGTGGAAAGGTGCAGTTGCTGGCCACACTTACATGAGGCGACAACCAGCCTCCGCAGTAGCAGCGCAACTGCATACGAACTCAGACAAGACTTCTATGCTTGCTTGAGGTTGAAACAATAGGTGAAATAGGGGGGTAAAGTTAGAATAGAAATTTTCTCATTTCAGTAAGTACATAGGGTGTATATAGGGTCTTGGTTACAAAGAAAAATGATCTACGTAGGCAAAGATATAGAAAGAAGAAGTGGACTTCATGCTCATGATCCTTTCTAACGCAGGTGAAGCCGCGATACACAGCTAGTTTCAATATATATGGGGTATGCGTTTCTGACTCGTATTTAGCCGTCATTTTAATTATAATAGTAGGGGAGCACAGGAGGCTAATTGTGGATTTACTCGAGCGTCATCAGGACCTTGTGCATTTTATAGGTTGGGTGGGTGGTAGGAAGATTTAAAGATAATATGACGTTTTCCGATTAACCGGTAAGGATAGCGGCTATTGGTTTTCAAAAATTTTATTCGAAATATACAGTTAAAATAATTGCAAAAACCGATCTAGTGTCCCGTAAATTAAAGGCATGGTGAGTCATATCACAGTAATATGATGAATTTATTATGAATGTATACAAAACAGCAAAATAAAAAACGGCATTACGGCAATTTCGGGAGAGTTCAAATTTTTATTATTTAAAAAGTCATGGTTCAACGGTAACGGGGTATTCTAATCTGACCGACTGATCTTCTGAATCTGATGTATACAAAACAGCAAAATAAAAAACGGTATTATGGCAATTTCGAGAGTGTTCGAATTTTTATTATTTAAAAAGTCATGGTTCAACGGTAACGGGGTATTCGAATCTGACCATTTTGACATCCGGAAGTAAGATAAAAATTAAAAAAAAAACTGTATCTATATAGAAGGTTTTTTAATCGTGGCAGTACTCAACAGGATGCAAGGTGTACCTTTAGCGCGTCAGATAAAGGTATATCTTTATCTGACGCGCTCGAGTAAATCAGAAAATCCCCTCTTGGGCTCTCCTACTATGAAGTTAATAGCTCACCTTTAAGTGCCGGTAATCTAATCATACATACTTTGTATTGAATTATTGCATTAAAATGGCTTTTAAGTACCTTGTTTTGTACGCGTTTCTCTACAATTGTGAGTAATTTATTTTCATTTGGAGATTTTTTTATTGGAATCGAAGCAGATGAGCATGTAGACGTGGTGTAAAGTGGTCGCTACAGCTCATGGACATAATAACCTTAAGCAAGCCGCCCTTCGAATGATCATTTCGTCCATGTGGACTTTGGTATTAGTTACCTATGCGCATAGAGAAATTAAACACTATGTTATATCTACGCGCTAATCTCAGGATAGTGCGTTCAAACAAACAAACTCTTCAGATTTTCCCCGTTTTTGCAACATTTTTCACAGGTGCTTCGCTCTTATTGGTCGCAGCGTAATGTTATACAGCCAAAAGCCTTCCTCTATAAATGAACTATTCAACACAAAAATAATTTTTCAATTCGAACCAGTAGTTCCTGAGATTAGCGCGTTCAAACAAACTCTTCACATTTTCCCCGTTTTTGCAACATTTATCACTGGTGCTTCGCTCTTATTGGTCGCAGCGTAATGTTATATAGCCAAAAGCCTTCCCCGACAAATGAACTATCCAACACAAAAATATTATTTCAATTCGAACCAGTCGTTCCTGAGATTAGCGCGTACAAACAAACAAACTCTTCAGCTTCATAGGAGTACATTAGTATAGGTTAGTTTTAGTATAGATTTAATTAATTACAATGTTTTTCACTCCGTGGACTATGGCCTAAATCCCTCTCACTTGCGTGAGGAGACCTGTGCTCAGCTGTGGGACATGAAAAAATGTTAAAGAAAGATATGAAGCACGCATGGCGCTATCGGGTTTGAGATAGGTGACTGCTAGTGGCAAATTTAAAGAAAGAAAGAAAGAAAGAAAGAAAACGTTTATTCATCTCGTGAATTCTGCACCGATACTAATACAACATTTTTTTTAATGCGCGTTTTCGTGTTTTGGAGGACACGTATAGCGTATAGCCGTCAGTCTCGATTAAACGTTGTCGAAAGTCTTAAGCGGGTTACTCACACACATGCCGCAGGGGCAATCTAGGGTGTAAAGATGACCCTTAATTGCCACCTTAATCGTGTCGTGTGTAGGCAAGCAATACCAATTTACTAGATCGGCCCTGCGGCAGGGCGGCAGGGCGTCAGGAGCGCAAGTCCACCCTTGCTCCCCAGATTGCCCCTGCCGTTGCCACATGTGTAGCGCGATTGGGGCAATTTCTTAGTCAGTTGGTTGGCATTTGGCAACCACCATACGGAGTGCACCCTTGTGAATTAGTATATTATGTTTTCTGTAACCAATTTTTCACCTAGTAGGTATCTCCTTTTACTTTTTTTGTAGTAGCAGAATAGATACGGCTACGCCGATATTTTAACTTGTTGATAGAACTGGTGCCATTCTAAGCACGTCCGCTTAGATCAACTTCCAATACTGCACGGCAGGCATGTGTGTACTGTGTAGAGCAACTCACGATTATCGCACCGACCGAGATTGCCCCTGCGGCAGGAGTGTGAGTAGGCCGCTTTATGGGCGGTTTGAAAACTTCCGACGGGGTTTGGTGGCTCCAACTCGCATTGGAGCAGCGTGGTGTCCAGTAGGTACAGTACAGGCTTCAGCAATTGAGGGGACCCGTGTCCAGCAGTGGGACGCAGGGATGTTTTCTTAAGTATAATATTAATAAATAATTATGTTATGTTACACAGATGCAGAATGCAAAAGTCCGAAACCTTACAACTTAACAGTGTAAGTAACTAATCTATTACTAATAAATAAAATTGGTATGTCTGTAATATTAAAATAACTGCTTTTTATTACATCCATATGAATGTATATTCTTTTAGTAGTTTTATACTTTTTTGGTTTTTGCGCCCAAAAAACATCGCATATACAACTAGTGTGTGTGTATGTGTCGGTGTCAGTCTTTTTGGTGCATAGAAAATGACGTTAATTGAAATTGACATACTTATTTAGAAATGTATGCGTTTATAGCGATAAAAGAATATTTGTGAATGTGTGACAAAATTAAAATGTGTGTATTCTTCCCCCCGCACCAGATTTGGCACAAATTTTTTTGGCAAAAGATTTTGCCTCTCCACTGACGGGTTAGTCAGTACCTTTGATGCTTTGAGACTTATATCTAGGTATTTTTTTTCAGCCCGTCACCAATATACGACAATCCTAATTTTATAAGAGATCGCTTCAAAGGTAATGTTTGAATTGAATTTTATTAAATAAACTAGCTTTTGCCCGCGTATTCGTCAGCGTTTACATTATTTATCAGGGCATATTTTTATTAAACCCCGTTTCGTGTAATTAATCCCCCCTAATAAGCAGAAAGCCACTTCTTCTTTCTTTATCTTTGCCTACGCACGCAGATCATTTAAATTTGTAATGAGTAATTTAGGATAGGACCCTGTATAACTGAACAATCCTCGGAGAGAGGCAGGGAGATTGGAACTACACTACTAAAAAACACCACTGTCTTCGTTCATGTAGTACAATTTATTCAGTGTTGTCTAGGCATCTTATATAGTCTACAAAAAGTCTTAACAACGTGATTCACAGATTGATTTATTAACGTCATCTAGTTTTATTTGTAGTAAACTATTTTGAACCTAGAACATAGCAGTAAGTTCTAAATATGGTTAAAATAACTTCAACAATAACAATTATCATAGCGCTAAGTCCAGAAATAGGAAAATTTCCATACAAATTTTACCCCCTCTTTTTACCCCTTTAGGGCTGGAATTTTGTCCTTTTTACCTAAACAGAACATTTTCAATTGTAATGGGGACCTTACATAGTATCTATTTTCACATTTTCCAAGTCCGGAAACGAGAAAATTCCATATATACTACTTCATCTCTTAGAATAAATACGTATAGAACGAGTGTCTTCATACAAGCGCGCTGTCAAAATTGAAGCACTAAATAGATTCCTCTACCGCTATCACATCTTACAAACAAAATATTTTTATTTTGACCAAATTAACTATAAAATACTACAAAATATTGAAATACTACAAAAAATGTGAAAAGTTATTTTATTAGACTTCTTTTGTTTTTAAAAAGTGTTGTGATAAAATTTAACTGTAAGTCTTACGGAGCGGCCCGGCGTTTGGCACCAATCAACATGCTTCAATTTGGGCGCGCGAACTTGGTTTCTATAATGTAATTGTAATTATTCTAAGCTTCATCCTCTATTTCACGCCCTTAGGGGTTGAATTTCTAAAAAACATTTCTGAGTGCTCACTTACATCATGAACTTGATCTACCAAATTTCAAGTTTCAAAATTCAAAGTAGGTAATATTACTTTCGGCTGTGCATTTATACTCGTATATAAGTCAATGAGTCAGGTTTGCCTTTTATAAATAGGGTTAAATTAAAAAAATGTGTTAAAATAAAAATATAAATTGGTAGGTGATAGAACTATTATGGTTCGCCCGGGGAAGTACCACCGCTGCACCCATTTCTGCCGTGAACCAATTCTATTGTGTTTCGGTGGAAAGGTGCAGTTGCCGGCCACACTTACATGAGGCGATCAGTCTCCGGAGTAGCAGCGCAACTGCATACGACCTCAGACAAGACTTACCTATGCTTGCTTGAGGTCAGTGTAGATGTCCATGGGCTGCAGCGACCACTTAACACCACGTGGTCCGCATGCTCGTCTGCTACTCCATTCAAATAAATAAATAATGTAGCTTAAAAAACTAAAAACACGCTTTTGTGAAAATACGAACTAAAAAGTAAAAAAATAAGAAGAAAATGTATTTTACTGTAAAAAAAAAGCGTGGGGTGCATGGTGTCAACAGTAACAGTGGTAAAAACCACCCCCCGCTTTTTTTACAGTAAAATACATTTTCTTCTTATTTTTTTACTTTTTAGTTCGTATTTTCACAAAAGCGTGTTTTTAGTTTTTTAAACTACATTATTTATTTTTAATTTTTTAGTTGGATTTTTATTCTCAAATTATTGCATTATCATCGGCCCTTGACCCCTATGCAAATTTTCAAGTTAACCAGACGCTTAGACGTGTTAAAGTACCTTAGGCCACGAACTTATCAGCCGCCCCTCGTATATTTTATTTTATCCTGATGATCCTAGTTACGACTTTAACATAAAGTTATGAGATTATTGTATTGTCATCGGTCTTCAATAAATCTACAAAGTTTGAACGAAATCTGGCCGTTTAAAGTGGGTCAAAATCGCGCCCAAAGAAGTCGGTTACAAACATACAGGTGAAGCTAATATAAAGCGTGTAAAAAAAAAACGAGTTGCCACAATCCAAATTACTAAGCACAACGCAACTGTCCAAATTTCTCGCTATAGTTGTTGAAATATATCTTCCATGTCGCTTCGATTTCTGATATTTTTATGTAACCAGATGAGATTTGGAAGCCTCCAATGAATGCCTCCTGGATCGACCGCTTTCGTAAACCCTTCCACCCAGCTTGGATGGACTACTGCGACCCGTACCACTGCAATGACTACCACAAGATAACCTGTGGGCTCAACCGAAAGAATATGAAGTTCAAATGGTTCCAGAGCCGTTGTCATCTTATTTTAAACAACCAATGCGCGACGTACAGAGGAGCTTTGAGTAAGCTGCGATAATATTTATTTATTTATTGCACATAACACATATAACTTATAATAATTTTAAGGTCTACGTGTTACACCCTGGTTGGGCATTGCAAAAGCTAGAGGCTTATTGACTATTACATTATTAGATTAAAATATTGGTGTTATACATTATTAACATTGTATTTATATTTAAATTATACATTTCTAAAATAACAGAGAACATTTATTAGGTAAATTACATTAAATTGTCTAAATTAAAACATTTTGACTACTGGCGAAGTATTAATATAATATTACAATTAAACGAATGAATTATTAGTTATTACACAGAAAATATAGTTAAAAGAGATTATAAAATTTATTAAACAGATAATATATCATTCGGATTATAGATAATAATCCGTATTTCGATAATCTATAATGCATAATTCACAATACACAGGGCCGGATTAAGAGGTCTCAAGGCCTCGGGGCAACAAAGGTGTGGACAAACTATTTTCCAAATACACTTTTTGTCAATCAGTGATATTTTACTGATTGCCTGATTGAAGTGAACAAATATAGATCGATAATTTCTGTTAATAAAATATATTCTGTTATAAAATACAAAATACTGTAAAGCGCGAAAAAAATATGAAAGGATAAGTTGTTTACTAGTGTGTAATGGTCTGAATTTGTTTTTTTTTGTGGGGGCCCCTTGTTTGTGGAGGCCCCGGGGCTGTAGCCCCGATTGCCCTTCCCTAAATCCGGCCCTGATAATACATATCCATAATAATGAATCTATATTAATATTATAAATTACCATTCCATGATTATACCACCAGACGAAGGTTAAAGTTCCACCGGCACCATCTGGACTCATGTCGGTCCTCCACAGTCCGCTTTGCACGCCCATTTTTACCATGGACGTGTAGTTTATGGGAAAAACTTCCAGCTGAGGCATTTCCAGTGGACTTTATCATGGGGTTCTTTAAGAAAGCTTTAAAAAAAAGCTCTCCTCCAAAGCCGGCAATACTCGGATGGCACTCTGGGGTTGCCCGTGTCCATAGGCGACGGTGATCCCTTAATACCATGCGGTCTGCCTGCCTTTTTGTTCGGTTTCTTCATAAAATATAATTCGAAAGTAACTCTGTCGGTCGGTCTGTCTGTCTGTCTGTTACGCTTTCCCACTTAAACTACTGAAAATTAATAATGAAATTTGGAACACATATAGAATGGACCTTGGGAAAGGACATAGGATAGTTTTTATCGCAAAAATAGGATTAAAGAGTTTGAAAAAAAAAATATGAAAATTTGTATAAAGTGTTGTCATCGTCGAAGATAAAACATGAAACTTTATCAAGCACTCAATAAATAATTTTACTAAGTAGTTTATGATATTTTGACCTACATGATCACGCAAGAACGGCTGAACGGATCGGGTTGAAATTTAGCACAGAGATAGATGAAATAGGCTACTTTTTAGCCTTTTCACTCATTATGTAATTTTATTACGCATTTGACTGGCAGATCGCCATGTTTCGCGACCCTGCCCTCTTGTCTTATTACACCACCCTGTCCTCATCTTAGGCTAAGATGGGCCCGTCAGAAAGTGTAGTGAAATAAACCCTTTACATTTTACATGCCTTTACACTTAAACATGTTTTTTTAACACACAGAATACGACATCATAGAAACAAAGCATTGCACCATGTACGTCATGTACCTCCGGCTGGGGTGTACGCAGCGATGCCAGGGGGCCATAGAGCCAGTGTGTGGGGTCAGCCTCTATGACAACCACGTGGCGGTCTTTAGGAACCGCTGTGCTTTGGATTCTGCCAATTGCAGGAGCGAGAGCTTTCAAGGTAAGTTTATTTTGTACCTAAAAAGTAAAATTTATGGCTAAATGATGCGGTCGATTACTCAAATTGTATGTATATCGTCAACGCTGTGTCGTGGATACCATGGACACACACATATACACGAACCCAAACTAGTGATGTGCCGGATATCCGAGGGAAAAGAAAGGTCCGTATCTGTATCCATAACTTTTTTGACGGATCTTTTACCTTATTAATTTTTAATACAGAGATGAAATTCTATATAATTGGTGTTATATATTCACCGATTTTTTTTAGTACGAGTTAGGAACATTAAGGAGGAGATATTACAATGAGAAGGCGACATTTAATACTGAGAAAACATAATTTTTTAACTCAATTTAGTTATGGTCCCTAAAGCCGGATAAAAAAACTCCTTCGAAGCCGACAGTGCTCAGATGACTGACAACCCATGTCCATAGGCGACGGTGATCGCTTAACATCAAGCGGCCCGTCTGCCTTTTTGTCCGGCTTATATAAAATAAAAATGAAAAATGTTTTTTTTCCTTTCTATTTCAGAATACGAAGAAGTGGACATGGGTATTTGTGCTTACTATCTTTAATTACAGTTAAATAAATTTGTTCATTTGAAGTACGCTGTTATTATACTTTTGGCTGCAACCTTTTTTGCGTCCCATTGCTGGGTACGGGTCTCTCCCCATTATTGGGGAGGCCTGGAGCTTACTCCACCACGCTGCTCCAATGCGGGTTGGTGGAGATGTGGGTTAGTGGCCAGCCCGCTGCGGATGTTTTCAAACCGTCCATAAGGCCTCCGACAAGGTTTAACGACTGTTATCTTTCGATAACAACCGGGACCGACGGCTTAACGTGCCCTCCGAAGCACGGAAACGCAAATGAATATTTCTTGCTACTAGCGGTCACCCATCTCACCAGACCGCGCCCGTTTGGCTTAGCTGCAGAAACCGCTTGCTACGCTAGCCGTCGCACCATGCGCGCATTTTCCTTTTAAATTCGGCAAAATATTTTTAAAATGCCTGATGATAACAGACGAGAGCAACGTTTTAACGTGTCTTCTGAAGCATGGAAACGCACCTGAATTCTTAACCCATCTTACACCCGACTGCGACTTTTTCACTTAGCTGCGAAGATTGCTTGCGTTATCAGTCGCTATGGGCGCTTAGCACATAGTCGCTTAATATTTTTTGTTTAGAATACATCGTTCCGTTACTTGCATTTAATCGCGTACTTTTAATTATATTTGGACTTACCAGAATTCGCGGTTAGAGGCGTAAATATTTTGTGCGGGTTTTGGCTGTTAAAATGAATTAAAATAATGTTTTGGCTTCCAATATTTTATTAAAATGTGTACGTTTTATGCAAAACGTTTGTTATTACTGTTCACTTTTGGTAAGTAGGTACCGATGACTAGATTTGGATATTTTATTTAAATTGATTAGCAGATGAACATGCAGGCCACGTGGTGTTAAGTGGTCGCTGTAGCTCGGTGGATGGCCTCATGGAAGTGTAGTTAGTACAGCATTTTTTTATCCAAACACAATAGAAAGATTCATGTCAGAAATGGGTGCTATGTGTACTCAAATATATATGTACTTTTTATTAAAAGAGTGCTGCTGGGCAGTGCTGGGAGTTTTAATCCGCCGCCTTTTTTCTCTCAGCTCAACATCTAGCCAAAACAGCACCTAAAGGCGATGAACGGGTAAAAATGGCATTCATTAAGCGAATGTTTTCTATTCCTAATCTCTACTTATATTATAAATACGAAAGTTATTCTGTCTGTTTGTCTGTCTGTCTGTCTGTATGTCTGTCTGTCTGCTACGCTTTCGCGATTAAACTACTGAACCAATTTTAATGAAATTTGGAACACAGATAGAGTGGGCCCTGGGAAAGGGTATAGGATGGTTTTTTATCCTACGGGAACCTATAAAACGAGTCCACTCGAGAAGGAGGCTAGTATGAAAATATGAAATAAATATTTGAACTTGTCTTTTGACGTCCCTTGACAATTTCTAAAAGTTTCACTTCAAAGGTAAGAGTGTATATCTGCGTGAAAGACCTTAAGACCGATTTAAAAACATCCGACAGAAATACTGCCCTTAACCTAACTCGCCTCTCATTAACTAGTATCTCTACTAACTTGCATTGAAACAGCGTGGTGGAGTTAGCACTGGGTCTTTTTAATTGAGGGGAGAGACTGGTGTCCTTTAAAATACAAACCTAGATGGTTTAAAAGTTTATTTATGAACTCTAATTTTACCATTCCTAATAATTTCTTATTAGCATATTGCATAACTGAGTTAACGACTATAAAAACTACAACATTAGATATACGACAAAGAGTAGCTATCCTGAAAAAACAGATAAAAAATGAGATTAAAGCAAAAATTGGTAGAAACCTTCTTCCAATTGAAGAAAATTCATCATTCGAATTTAATGAGTTTGAAAATGACAGAGGTTATCTAACGCCTGTGATGACAGCGGAGAAAAAAACAAAAACAAAAAAAGTGACAGCAACATCTGTCAAAACTCCCACCAAATCTACGACGATAAAGCAGGCCAACGTAACAACGCCAATCAGCCAAAAGCATAAGCAAAAAGGAAAGGAAAAAGAGAAAAAAAAACTACGAATTTTAAACGTATCTAGTGAAATGAAATCCGAAGAAAAGGTTATATTTTATAGGCGGATGTTGGATGAATATGCGATGAACAAGGAAGTGCAGTGGGCGCACTGTCAGGATATGATTACGCCATATTTAACGGGGGTTAAAACTGATTTGACTCATCCAAAGCATTACTCGACGAAGCACCCAATTGTTATACGGTAAGTTCAATAATGTTTTAAAATAAATTATGTGTTGTTTTATGAAATGCTATGAAAGTGAAACTTTTTTTTAATTTTTAGTTATTTAAAAATACTTATATAACTATTTTCGCATTGATTATATTTTTTTCCTTATTTTTCGGTTTAAATTAAACATTTTACAATTAGAGTATCGCTGTCAATTCACAATTAACGTACAACTATTAAACGCAATTGACAAATATAACTACACATTAAAAGGCCAACTGAGGCGGGCGATGGGCTCAACGAAATTTTTGCGCGTTCTCCGTGGACCAACCGTTGGTCCAACAAGTTGGACCAACCTCCCAGCAGCCAATTATTTTAAGGATACGATATGGTCATTCTAGATATATATAAGATAATTTAAAAAAAACCTTTATATATTACTATATAAACTGTAAGTACAAACTTTGTACTTATGTACTTTGTACTTATAGTTTAAATAGTAAATTGCTTTTTGTTGTTTATCACAAAAATTCTTTCTTTAATTAAATGACCCCTATCTAAAATAACTTTATCTAAATTTCAGATTTATTCAACTGTTGAATGAAAATACTACGATGTATACTAAAGAAGACATATACTCCATTCTATATCAAATAAGTAATCTTCACCTTCGATTGTTTCAATGGGATGTTCCTGCGTTGAACCTATTGTTTAATGTCTTGATCAAAGGTCGGTTAGAAACGTTAATTAGATAAACAAGAGAAACGAAGGCAAAAATAAATAATGTAGTTTAAAAAACTAAAAAAACACGCTTTTGTGAAAATTCGAACTAAACAGTAAAAAAAGGAAGAAAATTTCTTTTACTGTAAAAAAAAGCATGGGGTGCATGGTGTCAATAGTATCTCAAAAAGCACACCACGCTTTTTTACAGTAAAATACATTTTCTTCTTTTTTTATTTTATATACTTTTTAGTTCGTATTTTCACAAAAAGGTGTTTTTTATTTTTTTAAACTACATTATTTATTTTTAATTTTTAGTAGATTTTTTTTTCATTTTAGTGCATTATCATCGGCCCTTGACCGTTGCGCGCTTAGAAGTAGATGAAAATAAAGTTTAAAGAAACCGTTACATACATACATACAGGTCAAGCTAATATAAGCGTGTTAAAAATTAGCCTAAATCACTCACCAACCCTCAAACTATCTCCATACATAATATCATGTCAATCTGTAGCACAGTTCCGAACAAAAAGACGAGCAAACATACACTACATTTACATTTTTAACAAGCTTTTATTAGCTTTGGTCGTTGTTAGCAGGCGCGCCTCCCAAAGGTGGAGGTGTCCCAAATTGGCTTGTTTCGCCTTCAATATACCCATGACTGATGGATTTTGGATAGGCGAACTATAGGGCTGATTACATTGGCCAACCTGCAGGGGCCGACCCGGCATACATTGCTGGTTATCTGAGTATATTGTAATAAAATACTCAAGATAACCAGCAATGTATGCCAAATCAGACCCTGCAAGTTGGTCAATGTAATCAGCCCTTTTAAAACTTCTACTAATGTACTTATAAATTACAGAAGGAAGACACACGTTCTTAAACCTGAAACGCGGAATTCGCGACCATTTTGATGAATGGCGTCTAGACATATCGAATGTCACAAATCTGTTGCGTCAAACAAGAATTTTTCGACCACCTTGCGTAAGAATCTCAGACAGCACAGGTAAGGGTAATTTTCACCTCTCGTTCTACCGGATCCGTTAGGCGATCGAACGCCCCGATGTACCAGCACTGCAAAACGCGTAGGCAATGTTGGATGTCGCAAAGGGCTAAGTAGGCTGGATCCTAGGGCGGCATATTTTGGGAAGCGGCAAATTTGGCCCAAAATTTTTTTGTTTCACAAATTTAAAAGACAACCTGACTGCGTACAAAAATACTTTCAAATTGAAAGTATTTTTCATATTTAATATGAACTTGTTAAGTTATTAAGGTGTAAATAAATTGAATAGCCTACACTGGCGGCAAATATCTAAATCGCCACTGCGCTTAGGTAATGAAATAAGAAAACAAGGTACGGAGCAGTGTTATAGATATTCTATTTCACGAAGTCCGATCGGCTCTGGTTGTAGTAGTGATGTGTACTGACAAACGCACTTGTGTGCTTTTGAACTGTTAGCAAAGAAATCCGAACATCTTTCAATAACAAAAAGTCTTTAAATAGTATTTTTCTACTCACACACACAAGTCGTCTACGTTTAGTTGCCATTCTAACGCTGAGGGCTCTCGGTTAAGCACACACAACACCAGTGCACAATGAGGTTGCTTTTGGGCCAAATTTGCCGCCCCTCAAATCTGCCGCCCTAGACTCCAGCCATGGGTGTACTGAGGAGGGGGGGTCAGGGGACAAGGGGGCAGCTTGGGAGATCTTATAAACTTGAGAAACTTATAAAGAATAAGCTAGATCTACCTCCTGCTGTTTCCTTTGTATATTTAATATTTTGTGTGCGTGTCTTCGTGTAACGTGGAAGGCAAATTTACCCAGTATGAAAAAATATTGCCCCCTCCTGACCAAGAACTTGCCCCCCCCCCCCCCCTCCAGGCCAAGAACCTTGGCTCCAGCCTACTCAGCCTTTTGTAAATCTAGCACTGGTATATCTATACGAACCAACTACCAACAATATTTTATCCATTGTCTTTTTTAATGAATCAAAAAGCCGACAAAATTTTCACTCCAGTCAAACCGTTAATTAATTTTGATTAACAATTACAGGATCTACAAAATCAAAACAAGCTTCAAAATATCCTAAGAAGACATCGCCCACAACAACATGTGAATCTGAAGACGACTTTGAATGCAAATATAGGCATAGACATTAAAATTCTCCTTTTAAAAAAACTTTTGTTTATTTATCCCAATTATTGTATTTCTCACAAAAAGCTTGGAGGGATAAGCGTAGCCAGCCTATACATATAAGCCAATGCTCAGTTGATTTGATGATTATTTCTTTGTGTAATAATTAACTTAAGGCGAATTGCTGCCCGATTACAGCGATAAGTTACTTCCAGTGTTTTATTTGCCACTTATCTTTTTACAAAGGGAAAATACAATCGGACTAGAGACATCTGGACTGGAACAGAAGCCTTCTGGTTTAAGGGACGGCCCGGTTTCCCAATTTGAGTGATGACAACTTTGTGTAGATAGCGGCGAAATTTACCTTCGAAGTGTTCCAATGATATTGGTGCCATTTTTCATACCTAAAACACGGATAAAACGAAATAAAAGGAAGCTAAAGCTAGCTAGCTAGATCGATTTGTCACCCCCCAAAAGCACTAAATTTCATGAAAATCGTTGCAGCCGTAAACCGAGTTTCAGATTATATTATTATACAAGAAATGTTCGTTTAAAGGTATTAGATTGCTATGGGAATCATGGCGCCCATCTATACTAACATATTATAAAGAGGAACAAATCGTTTGTTCGTTTGCATTAAATATGCTCCGAAACTACGGAACTGATTTGAGACATTAGAATCGTTCATTATCCCTGCTGAACATACTCGTAGCAAATACCGATATACAACCTTATATCGCGTAGCAAGGCAGCACCATGCGTTGTAAGTACACCCACAGAACATATTAAAAGAGGTTAGAATGGAAATGTGGGCGGGGCAGCCGCGCCAAGGTTTTGAGCAAACGCTCGCATCTCTACAGAAATACGCGATCGTGCTACGATATGCGTGCTTGTGTGCGTGCTTGGGTGTGATTCGTTAATTTGTAATCGCGTGATTGTGCGGCGCTAAGATTGGCTATATTTTAAATTGCAAATATGTGCGTAAGCTTCATATTTATTTAAGTACAGATGTAGTGGAGGTGAAAGGTGGAGCTTGATCGGCGACACCAGTTTTCATACGAACGGCGCATTATTGCCGTTCTACCTCTTTTAATATGTTCTGTGGGGACACCAGAGGGGATAAAGTAGAGAAGGGAACATCAGGTTGGATCCAATGAAACTTATTGAGAATATTAATTTTATTCTACTGATTCTTTTTAACGCGGTTGAAACTTCTTTCAAATGATTTATATAAAATCATTTTTAATGGTTCAGTAGTTTTAGAGTTGATCCATTAAAAACAAGACACAAAGAAAACAAACACTTCTTAATAATTATTGTAGATGTAGATTTATTTTAAACCCATTTTCATTACAAAATAATTACATTATAAGTTTTAATTCCAATTTATTCGAAAAGTCTTCTTCTCCGTCCAGAAAATGCATCAAAAGTGCCACTGAAAATTTTATTTTTAACACGTTTATTTTTGTCTTCTTCTAGCACAATCTTCTTTCCTGCTCGCACGTCAAATTTTGGCGGCACTTCTGTATATCGCATTAAGTTTTGTATTGAAAGCGGTCTAATTCCGCGATTCGTTTGAATATACTGATTAATCGGATTTAAATTGTCTACGTTAACCGGGATTTTTATAACTATATCCTGTGCAAAACATTAATGTATTGAAGTTACAGATAAAAAATGTAGTATTAAGTGTTTGATACTAAACTAGATATACATTTTTTTTAAATTCGAACTCGGAAACAAGTTCTGTGGCAAAGGCTTCGATTGCAATAAAGGAAGCTGTTAAAATATGAATGTGTACATTTGGCTTGCCAATAAATTGCCAAATTCCAAAAATAATGCTGGTTTAATAACCATATAACTTTCAAAACGAATTGATTTTATAGCTTTTTTTACTAACAGACTTTAATATCATCTTTTTAGTGGTCCGTACAAAAAAAGGAACCCTTAGGTATATGTATTATAGGATCACTCGTGCGTCTGTCCGTCCGTCAGTCATAGCCAATTTGCTCTGAATCTACTGATTCTTTGATTGATTTTATTCATGAAAGAAAACGAATTTAGACCACCCTGAACTCCGAAATCAGTTATCCTAAAACTTAGAAAAAAAATATACAAAGTTAAGCTTATTTCTTATAGATCACAGGAAAACCTCTAAGAATTCTCAATCGCAATCAATTGTAAATAAAGTGTTATATTCTGCCGGGAAGCAATTTTGTTTTTCATTGAAAAGGTTTTGTTTTTCCGCCTAATTTACATCAACCTACCATTAGCCCCCGGAGTAGCAAACTGCACGGACATTCCTCAGGCAAGACTCAGGTCTGGTTGAAGTTGTGTGTCCACGGACGGCAGCGACCACTAAATACGACGCAGTCTGCATGCTCTAACTAATTATTCATTTCTGTCTGCTAATTCATTTTAAAATTCAAATAATAAAACTATTAAAAATAAAGTTATTTCGGATAAAGTTTATGCCATTTTGTCCGATATAGGTTAATTACAGTGCACGAGTGTTGTGAAACAATATAACAGTGCGAAATATGATTTTTCAGCTTGCCTCCAAAATTCCATCGATCACGTTCTGGTAAAGTAGGCATCGCTTTACTTGAATTGAATATCTGGCGGACATGACTGACTGTTTACTGACGATTGACTGACTGGCTTTATTACTCGCAAAAAAGTGATACAAAAATTATACTTGACGCTGGCAATATGCACGGAGTTTGCGATGTTATAGTTAATTGAAAAAAAAAAAACATTCTTATTCAAGCAGCATACATTGGCATAAGAATAAATTGGATTGTTCGCCATTTTAAGTTCGTCGGCATCGTTTTGTGAATCAACTTTAATTACAATTTTATCCATATTTATTTTGAGTGTCAAAGTAGGCTATGAAAATTACCCTCAATTTTGAGGCGGCAGACAGAATGAACAAAAAATGAAAGAACTTATAAAAGTGGGACAAAAAACAAGACCATTACAAAAGTTCTAAAAATTATAATTGAGGATAAGTGAAGCAATATTATTGGTAATATTGTTATGCAATCAGAAATCGTTACTTTCAATTTAAAACAACACCTTTCTATTTGTTTTCTCTAATAACATCTTTCTATTTGTTTTCTCTGTGGATAATACAACGCCGTGGAATGATAAAAAAAGAATAAAGACATTGTTCATAAGTAAACAGTTTTGTTTTATTTCAAGTTAGCCTAACTTTTTTATTAATACTGGCTGGTGGATTACCAAAATGCTTAATAACTTGCCTTTCTCTGTCTCTCTCTGGCAATGGTTCATTGGAATCATATTTTTCAGCGACTGTTGGCAAACTTATGTAATAATTAGGGGATACTATTTTGTAAAATTGCCTGGTTGGGATCATTGTTCCCACAGATTTGACAGTCACTTTTGCTTTTGGAATTTCTGAAACACTACCATAATCTTTTATAGTATCATCATTAAACCATAAAAATTCGGTCTTAGCTTTTATGTCTTGATTTTCGTTTATTTTACTGTCGTATTCTGGTGTAATGTTTATGTCACCTCTTTCTTTTTCCCAATTATCTACAAAAGGCTTTACATTACCTAAATATGCATAGTTTTTGATTTTGAATCTAGAATTTTTGTTATGGTTTACAGTACTTATGGTTTTTTTTGTACGTTCATTTGTGACCTTATAATTTTGTTTATTTGTTTCATCACTTTCAAAAATATTTTTTTCTTTATTCGGTATTACGTAGTCTTCATAACTATCATTTTTTCTTTTTGATATCAAATCAAATTGATCATAAAGACCCACATTATCGACTGATTGTTTATTTTTACTACCTAGTTTTGATATTGATTGACCATCGTCAACCTCCTTTAGTGGGAAATTATCAGTTTCTTTAAATTTATTTTCATATTTGTTATTCATTTCATAGTTTTCTGAATTATGTTTATTTGGAAAATGATTTTGGTATTTACCAGTATTTTTACTAGTTTTCTTCGAAAGTTCTTCAATTTTATAAGGTCTTTTAATACTTTTTTGTTTCTTGTATGGAGTACCGTTTTCGTCGTTATTCATCTCATATAGTTTCTCTTGATTTACGTATCTTTCATCGTTGTAGTCATAATTTTCGTTTTTGGGTTCTTTCCCACCGTGTCCTATTTTATACTTATGTCCTTGGTTTTCTGAATCTATATTATCCTTTTGTCGGTTTTTAGATTCGTATGGTTCCCGATTAGATTCTCTTTCTTTATTTGACATCTGTGCTTTTTCTAATAGCTCATAATCTATTTTGAATTGTTCTTTCGATTTTTTTTCGACATCCTCAGTTTTAGTTTGAAATTCATCGTAAGCATATATGGGATGTCTTTTATTTGAATTTATTTCGCTATTTTTCTCTTCCTCGTAGTCATTCTCTATGTATGCCTTATTAGGGCTAAAGTAAGCTTTACTGCCAAACTTTGTTTCTCCGTTTTCGTCAATTTTACTACGATCATCTGTATCTTCTGAAATTCTTTCCTTATCATTAATATTTTTGTTTTCAATTTGAGTGTTTTTTTCTGGTTTTGGGCGTTTTTGTACTTCCCAGTTTATTTCTTTAGCAAGTCTGTCTTTAACCCTTTCTACTAGTTCATCAAAATTCACGGCACTGCCCCATTCCTTAACATACACATCTTTACTATTAGATTTCACGGTAGCTTCTGTGTCGCTTCCTATATTTATATCATCTCTTTTAGTGTTATCATAATCATTTTCTGTCTCGCTTTCATAATTATATTCTGGCTGTTCTTGAGTCGTTTTTTTAACTGGATACTTTAAAGCTAATCGAGAAAGTCTCTCAGCAAGCGGTTCTGGGACCAATTTCTTTGCGATGTTTCGAAAGTCATGTACATTTGCAGCGAGGAGCACATAGCTATCAAATCCTTCGATGAATTCTAAGATGCAACCTATTAAATAAATACAAATCGAATTATATATTGCTATTGATACGAAATTGTGTTATTTTGTTTGTTTGTCCTGCTTTCATTGTTAAAGGGAACGGAAAAAGTCAAACTTACTTACTTATTTTAAGCAAGGTATGTCATACAATGTGCATTAACACATCCGAAAAATATTTTGAGCATGCAGGCCATGTGTTGTTGCTGCAGCCCTTGTACACATCCCTAAGCAAGACTGAATCTCGCATGATTTCGTATACAGTTGCTCTGCTACTCCGGAGGCTGACGATCACCCCATGTCGGACTGGCCGGTAACCGCACTATTAACATCGAAACACAGAATTGCTTCAAGACAGAAATGGGTGCTGTAGGTATACTTCTCCAGTCCCTGAAGCTTCGGGATTAAGAATAGAGCAACGGTGTCCCCTGCCTGATCGTAAGAGGCGACTAAAAGGGGGTTGCCAATTTTGCGAACGGTGAGCACGACCCGTCCAGCCAGCAGCCCCGGGAAGGACGGCGGTGTGTGCGTGGTCGCATGCTGCCGTAAGCATCGGAAGGCGTAGGAGAGCACATCTGCTCTCTCGAAGATGGGCCCGTTCTGGGGTGTCGCGCGTGGAGGAAACCGGTGCGTTCCACTGGAGATCCCGGAGGCCTCCAAGCGCAGAGGCAGACCACCGAGAGGGTTTTAGTGCGCGACCATCAGTCTCCGGAGTAGCAGCGCAACTGCATACGACCACAGGCAAGACATAATATTGCTTGTGGCTGTGTGTAGACGTCCATGGGCTGCAGCAACCACTTAACACCACGTGGCCTGCAGTTGTATGCTATTTCATAAAAAAAAACTATAAGGTACTCACACAATCGTAACCAACTTGATATAAAACGCATTGTTTTGGAAAAGCTATAAAAACCTAATTTAATTTAATGCGATTTCTTGCCTGTTTTATGACCCATTTCATTTGTTTATGGGTTGCATTTGCCAATGCACTCAAAAATCAATCTAGTGCCGATTTTTGCGACACTGTTCGGAAATTTAGAAGCACGTTTATGGCTCGGCGACTAGCGTAGAACGCAAGCGGTCTATGCGCTAAGCCAAAACGGGACCGGTCGGGTGTGAGATGGGTGACCGCTAGTGGCAAAAAATTTCATACGCGTTTCCGTGCTTCGGAGGGCACGTTAAGCCGTCGGTCCGGTTGTTGTCGATAGATAACAGTCGTTAAACCTTGTCGGAGGCCTTATGGGCGGTTTGAAAACATCCGACAGTGCATTCTTATCTATCGACAACAACCGGGCCCGACGGCTTAACGTGCCCTCCGAAGATAGAAAACGCGCATGAAATTTATTGCCAATAGCGGTCACTCATCTCACACCCGACCGCGCCCTTTTGGCTTTGTTGCATAGATCGTTTTGCGTTCTACGCTAACTGCCGGGCCATGCGCGCTTCATGCGGGTTTCTGTTTATCATTATATTTCCGTCTTAGGTGAATATAGAATTCTATATGGCTCATATTCATATTTTTATTGCGTTTCACATACCGTAATTAGATAGGGCAGCGATGGCCGAGTGGTAAAAACCGCGGTCTTCGACGCGATCAATCCCAGGTTCAAATCCTCGGCGCGCACCTCTGACAAAATAAATTTGTAATGTGCACATTTATCGCTGCTCCACGGTGATGGAAAATATCGTGATATTTAATTGATTACGATGTTCTCCATCGCCGTGCATGCCTGAGAGAAATTCATAAATTCTCGAAAGCATAACGTCCACCAATCCGCACTTGGCCAGCGTGGCGGACTATGGCCTAAATCCCTCTCACGTGTGAGGGGAGACCTATGCCCAGCAGTGGGACATAAAAAAGGTAAAAAAAAAATAGATATGTATATATAAATAAAACATCAAAATAAGATGAGATCGTTTATTTTCTTAAACTCATATTGTCTTTTACTTTGTCCAAAACATAGTTCATATATTACATTATATTTCTAAGCCCTCGTATCAAAATTATGTTTTAGCCCTTTTAGTTCGTCTTGGTGATATTTGCACTTCTGGCAACTCTGATCTTGTCCGGATATAAATCTGTAAAAAACAGTTAAGCCATTATTTCATTACGCGTTTTACGTTATGGTTAGAGCGCTTCTTAGGGTCAATTCCCACTGAAAGAGCAGCGGCTCGCAGCGGCCGTTAGAGCAAGTGACTGATTACGGAGCCGTAAGAGGAAGACTCTTTTGACTAGTCACTAGCAGGTACGTGCAGCCTCGCGGCGCCCCGCTGCCCCTCCTTTGCAATAAATTAATGGGCGTAAAATAATGGGTGTTTGTGTTCATGTATTTGTGTGTGTCCATGGTACCCACGACACATGGTACCCCAACTGTAGGGCGATGAGTGTGAAACGTTTTTTTAAAGATTGTTAAAATTATTTACCGTAATTTAATTCTCTGCCAAGTCGCGGTGAAAACTGAATGTTGCGGCCAAGACGCGGTGAAAATAGATTGCTCATCGGGTTGATCATTACTGGGTCGGATCTGTACCTGAAATATTCAAAGACAGTTAGATAAAAAGACGAAAATTGAACGTCCCGTTATATCTTTATCAGTACTGAAGCTTGAATTTTGGAAAAAAACTGTACCGTATGTTGATAACTAATGAATGTACTTGTATATATCTAAATTTATTTTTTGAATCTCGGAAACGGCTCCAACGATTTTAATGAAATTTTGTACCCTGGTTTTGGGGGTGATAAATAGATCCAACTAGGTTTTATTTTTAGAAATTTTAAACTATAACAAAATATTTTCAGCGATAATCAACTTAAATATAAACTGAAAATTTATACGACTCTTCCTGACATCTATTGGAGAGTATTAATAATATTGTAGCATTGAACGCCGTCAAACGCTATTCGTCAATCTGACACATTCACATTAAATCTAAAAACAATGGCTATTCTCTGTTGGACTTACATTTCCTCCTCAGCAGTGGTCACAGGGAGGACCTCAGGGATCCTCCTCCTGCCCAGCCGTGGGGTGAACTCCACGTTGTCGTATCGTTTGTCGGGAGCGTCAGCAGCTCGGCCTAGTTTCGGCGTGAAGATTACTTTTTTGGTTACTAGAAAAAAGATCCTTTTAACTTAAATAGAAAAGCAGACAAGTAAAGCTCCAGTATCTTAATGCGGCTTAAACAAAAAACTTCAATCGTATCAGCCTCTAGTCTAGCCAATTGCTGTCACGGTTCATGAGTATAACTTGGTGACAAACAGACGGCGAGACATGGGCTCGCTCTGCGTGTCCTACCGACTTTACTATGGTGAGTGCTCTGAGGAACTCTTCAAATTGATGCCTACATCACCATTCCATGATTATACCACCAGACGAAGGTTCCACCGGCACCATCTGGACTCGTGGCGGTCCTCCACAGTCCGCTTTGCACGCTCCTTTTTACCACGGACGTGTAGATTATGGGACAACCTTCCAGCTGAGGCATTCCCAGTGGACTATAACATGGGGTTCTTCAAGAAAGCTGTAAAAAAAGCTCTCCTCCAAAGCTGGCAATGCTCGGGCGGCTCCCCTAGGGTTGCCCGTGTCCATAGGCGACGGTGATCGCTTAACATCACGTGGCCCGTCTGCCTTATTGTTAGGTTTATATATAAAAAAAAAGACGGACGGACGGACGGATGGAAAGAGGAGTCTTAGTAATAGAGTTCCGCTTGTATCCTTTGGGTATGAAACCATAAAAAATACATAAAAGTCTGAGAAAAGAGTGTGTGTACTTATGTACATGCGTTAGAAGTTATACTTCTTTGGCGTATGAAAGAAGTTTAAAATAACTCAAACGCAGTAGTAATCGACGATAAATATCAAAATCAATCAAAAAGATTTTGTTTAAATAAAAAAAGCGTTTTATTAACGTAAGAGGCCGTATACGAAATTTTGCCGATTTCGCTGATTTAGCTCATTTTATGCAGGAGATTTTGCAGTTAAAATACAGTATTTCCATAAGTTTTATTGCACAATATGACTGATCATTTCAATAATAAACTATTAAATGAGCCACTTTTTAATTTTTATTTCGTTATTTTGCTTATTAGACCTGAAGCCGGTGATAGTTTTGTAAATATTACTGTAATAGGTATAGAATATCACATATTTCTGGATCATTTTAAAGTCTAAAAAGATCGAAAAAAATGCCATGTATTGCTGTAAAAACCACATACATAATATATGAGCCACTTTTTGCCACTCTCATACATAAAATATTAGTAAAAAAACATTGAACTTAGTCAATTTTGAGAGAAAATAGGCCAGAAATTGTATTTGATTTCGGCAAATTGGAATAATCTTTGGTAAAATTTATTTGACATAAATACTCTTCAGTTTATATAATCAATCCGTTTCCTGAAAAAAAAATCTTATTAATAATGATGATTCGGCATTAAACATCTTTTAAAGTAACCTAAATCTCGCATTATAATTCTTGACGCAAGCTATAAAAGTGTCTAATGTATTAGATAATTAATGAAATGAAAAGTTATATTGTGCAATGATACTTGTAGAAGTACTGTAATTTATCTGCAAAATCTCATGTGTTAAATCGGGTAAATAAGCAAAATCGGCAAAATTTCGTATACGGCCCCTTAATATTCAAAATTAATTATTATTAATATGAATACCTACTATATTTCACAACACTGGCTTGACTGGCTTATGAATATCTATATACTACATAATATATAGTATGGACACTAAGTACTGTAACTATATTCAGTGTTGATATTATTTCTATTCTGTGGCTAACTTTATCATGTCGTTCCTGCGCGCGCAGCTCACAAATTCACTCTCATCCAAACGCGCCAATAGAAGTATAATTTTAAAAATATTTTTTACCTCTCTGCGGTTCGTCTGCCTGCATTTCATACGGTAGCTGATCGTAGTAGAATTTCAAAGCATCAGCAGCCTCCAGTAGTCTTAAAAAGGTGTTCCTGAAATTAAACAAACGAAATGTAATCCATCCTGAGGCGCCTGGTATACTTGTAGATAACATCTAAATTATTTTATAAATAGATACTATGCATGGGCATTGATGGCCGAGCGGGAAAGACCGCGGTCTATATATCGAGTTCAAACCCAGACCCAGGCGCGCACCTCTAACAAAGAAATTTGTTGTACCTACTTGCGTATTTATCGCAGAGCTCCACCAGGCGCGGTCCCAGGGGATATGACCCCCCCCCCCTCCCTCCAAAATCCATCAGTCATGCGTAGATGGAAGGCGAAACAAGCCAATTTGGGACACCTATTCCCCCAAACATCTTAGTGACCCCCCCCCCCCCAATTGAAGGCTGCGACCTTGCCTGAGCTCCACGGTGAGAAAAAACATGATATTTAATCATGATGTTTTCCACCACTATGCTTGCCTGAAAGTTACTCATTATTTCTCGAAGGTATGATGTCCACCACTTGTCTTGGCCAGCGTGGTGAACTATGGCCTATAAATCGCGCGAGCCTCTCGCCATCATATTGGGGAGGCTTTTTTTGCTATCGGGGGGAAAACCTTCAAAAGGTAACCGGCACCTTGGGAGAGGATACCGGGTTATGTGGGATTTGGGACCGCACTTAAGCCCCCTCGGTGGCCTGCCTCTGCGCTTGGGGAGGACTCCGGGATCTCCTGTGGAGCACATCGGTTCTACACGCGCGGCGCCATCTTCGGGAGAGCAGATGTGCTCTCCTGCACCTTCCGATGCTTACGGCGGCATGCGGCCACGCACACACCGCCGTCCTTCCCGGGGCTGCTGA
This sequence comes from Pyrgus malvae, assembly GCA_911387765.1. NCBI lineage: Eukaryota > Metazoa > Arthropoda > Insecta > Lepidoptera > Hesperiidae > Pyrgus > Pyrgus malvae. Next base: position 5,504,647 of record OU426976.1, on the reverse strand, counting down.
CTGGACGGATCGACCTCCCACTCACACCGCACACACCCCCGGAAGCCCCCTTTTAATCGCCTTTTACGAACAGGCATCGGATACCATAGCTCTATTCTTAATCCCTTAATTCTGAAGCGCGCATGGCCCAGCGGTTAGCGTAGAACGCAAACGATCTATGCAACTAAGCCAAACGGGCGCGGTCAGGTGTGAGATGGCTGACCGCTAGTAGCAGAAAATTTCATGCGCGTTTCCGTGCTTCGGAGGGCACCTTAAGCCATCGGTCGCGGTTGTTGTCGATAGATAACAGTCGTTAAACCTTGTCGGAGGCCTTAAAGGCGGTTTGAAAACATCCGACAGCGGGTTGGCCACTAACCCGCATCTCCATCTCCACCAACCCGCATTGTAGTAGCGTGGTGGAGTAAGCTCCAGGCCTCCCCAATAATGGAGAGAAACCCGTACCCAGCAGTGGGACGCAAAAAGGGTATTGCAGCCATTCTTAATCCCGAAGCTACAGGGACTCATGAAAGTTAACCTACAGATACCAGAGACACTTAACATACCTGTTGTCATCATTGGAAAGCTGTAGTGATCTTTTGCCCAGCCGTGGGCCAAACCACAGACCTTGTCTGTCACTGTGGGCACCCCTGTCCAAACTGTCATCCTGTGAATATAATAAGGATACATATTTAGTGACAAAAGTAAGTGTCGCCATGTGCATAAGTGGAATGTCTGATGTTTCCCATTTATTAACTAGCCTTCCGCCAGCGGCTTCGCCCGCGTGCGTTTGTTTTATAAGACGATATTGCCATATAAAAATCATAGGTGTTTAGTCAGCGGTTTAACCACATGGACCAGTTTTATAAGTTTCCGTAGGATAAAAACCATCCTATGTGTCCTTTCCTAAGGTTTCATTAAAATTGGTTCAGTAGTTCAAGCGGGGAAGCGTTATAGACAGACAGAGGTACTTTTTATGTTTGGCGTGGACCACCCTTAACATTTAGGGGGATGAAAAATAGATGTTGCCCGACTCGCAGACCTAACCGATATGCACACAAAATTTCACGAAAAACGGTCGAGCCATTTCGAAGGAGTTTAATAACAAACACCGTGAGAATGAAAAGAAACTAGAATTTTATATAAGCTTAGAGCATCACCGTCAGAGGAGTGGCCTTTACGGGCGAACCCCTCCAACGTCCATGCACAATGTGCCTTCTAGTTATAAAACTAGTGTGTCTGTGTGTGTCGGTGTCAGTGTTGACGGTGCATAGAAAATGACGTTGTTAATTGAAATTGAATTTAGAAATGTATGCGTCTGTAGCGATGAAAAAATATTTTTGAATGTGTGATAAAATTAAAATGTGTGCATTCTTCCCGCCCCGCACCAGATTTGGCACAAAAATTATGTATCGAAGCGAGGCGCAATGCCTTCTCCACTGACGGGTGAGTGAGTATATATGTACCTTTGATGATTTAATGTTAAGAGATATACTATAGAAGTATGGATTACCTACTTACGACTGATTTGACTTTGACTCTTATTATATCGCATGGTTTCAACGAAACGGGCAAAAGGTTGATAAGTTGATAGATATGTTTACTTTACATTTTTTTATTTGAATGGAGTAGCCGACGAACATGCAGGTCACGTAGTGTTAAGGGGTAGCTGCAGTCCATGGGCATCAACATACAATCTTAATCAAACATAGGTAAGTCTTGTCTGAGGTCGTATGCAGTTGCGCTGCTACCACAGGAGTAGCTGCTACTCCGGAGGCTGGAGGTCGCCTCATGTAAGTGTAGTTGGCAACTGCACCTTTCCACCGAAACACAATAGAATTGCTTCACGGCAGAAGTGGGTGCAGCGGTGGTACTTCCCAGGGCGAACGATAATAGTTCTACGACCTACAATAATAGTTCTAAGACCTACAATATTAGTTCTACCACCTACAATATTGGCAAAATAGTCAAACGATCGAGACTTCATGCGTAAAGATGAAGAAGAAAATGGTGTAATATGAAGACTATGTGACGAAGATATTGATGTGTGCTTAGTAAAAAAAAAAACGGGCCAAGTGCGAGTCGGACTCACGCACGAAGGATTCCGTACCATAAAAAATCACGTTTATTGTATGGGAGAGCCACCGTAAATATTTATTTTATTCTATTTATAGTATTTGTATAACAATAGCGGCAACAGAAGTACATCATTGCCTTTGATTATCCATAGAAATCATTGCATTAAGATTGAATGAAAGGTAAATTGTGGTTTACGATTTATGATTATGACGTATTAAAAAAACTACTTACTAGATCTCATTCGAACCAATTTTCGTTGGAAGTTTGCATCGTAATGTACATCATATATTTTTTTTAGTTTTATCATTCTCTTATTTTAGAAGTTACAGGGGGGAGGGGGACACACACAGTTTACCACTTTGGAAGTGTCTCTCGCGCAAACTATTCAGTTTAGAAAAATAATGATACTAGAAACCTCAATATCATTTTTGAAGACCTATCCATAGATACCCCACACGTATGGGTTTGATGAGAAAATTTTTTTGAGTTTCAGATGGGGAACCCTCAAAATTTATTGCTTTTTTCTATTTTTGTGTGAATATCTTAATGTGGTTCACAGAATACATCTACGCACCGAGTTTCAACAGTATAGTTCTTATAGTTTCGGAAAAAAAAGGCTGTGACATACGGACGGACAGACCGACAGACAGACATCACGGATATATAAGGGTTCCGTTTTTGGCCATTTGGCTACGGAGCCCTAACAAAGGGTACAAAAACGAATTTATTCATTTCACGATCGTGCAGGAATCATACATCTTCGTCATATGATAATAATCTAGGAAGATTAAAACTGGTTCTTGTATAATGTATAATATATATGTATAATTGTATATTGTATAAACCCTATAATATTATAAAGACGAAAGTAACTCTGTCTGTCTGTCTGTCTGCTACGCTTTCCCGCTTAAACCACTGAACCAATTTTAATGAAATTTGGAACACAGAGAGAGTGGACCTTGGGAAAGGACATAGGATGGTTTTATCCTACGGAACCTATAAAACGGGACTAGCGGGCGGAGCCGCTGGCGGAATCTACTTTTAATAAGCTATCAAAACGTGATATTATCCTCATACATTTTGTATGAGAAAATGATTTGTGACGTCACAAAATTGTTCAGTCAATAGACTTAATTATTATTGATTTAAAAGGCAATAAAAATCATGTTTAAAAATGCCTGCAGGAAGGCTGGGGCCGCAGCCATTTATGCCCAATTATTGAAGCGCCGCAAATATTCATTTATCACAATAAATTATGAATTTCTGGCGTTTGCTATCGAAACAATGGATCCATGGTGGGCTAATAATGAAAACGTTCATGAAAGACAGGTACTTAGACCAGATTTGCACTTCGGGTGACGAAGTACTGGCTGCTACTTTGCTCAAAGAGAGTTCGGAGAGGTAATGAGAGGTAATGCTGCCTGCCTGCGTTCTGGGCATTAACTAGGCCGCAGGATAGATTATTATTGGATTAACGGACGACCCTGGTGGCGCAATGGTTACCATGCCGGACTGCCGATCGCTGGGTCCCGCGTTCGATTCCCGGCGAAACAGAAATTTGAATGATGAGTTTAAAATTTCTGTTCTCGGTCTGGGTGTTTGTGTTTCTGTCTTTGTGTGTGTCCATGGCAACCACGACACAGGGTATATCTACCTTACTGTAGGGCTATGAGTGTGAAACTGTATTTTTTATCTCATATTTATTTTATAATCCATACTAATATTATAAATTTGAAAGTAGCTCTGTCTGTCTGTCTGTCTGCTAGGTTTTCCCGCTTAAACTACTGAACCGATTTCAATGAAATTTGGAACACAAATAGAGTAGACCTTGGGAAAGGACATAGATTGGTTTTATCCTACGGGAACCTTTAAAACGGGTCCACGCGGGCGAAGTCTGCTGGCGGTAGTAGGTAGTAGTAGTGGCGGCAAACTAGTTATATTTGTTAAAAATATTAATAATAATTTTATTTAAAAAAATATTAATAAATTTATTTATTAAAAAAGTTATTTATTAATTTATAAAAATGAATTAACAATTACTCATCTTGTTTTTCAAGCGTGGTTTAGTGCAACTTTTTTAGGGTATGTATATTTTAATTTTTTTAAGCAATACCGTAAGTATTTGATATAAAAAATATAATTACCTTAAAATCGTCGCTAGTAGCGGTCGCCATGGTGTAAGAAATTAATATAAAAAGGCAAAAGAGCCTCTCAACAAAAATGGAGAACATTTTGATTTTACAAATTCAAAATAAATACATCAAATTCTTTTCTATTATGTATTTCCAATGGAAAGCTTACTTCGACTATTTTCAATCCACCTAGGGGTGGTTTATATACCCCGCCTGATCGAAAACGTATGGTAATGAAGGGAGGAGATTGGGGAGGAATGGGATCAGTAGGATTTTTAAATAAAAAATCGGTTGTCTGTAAAGTCGGTTTACTGACGATAGTTGAACGTGACAACGTCATAAGAAAATACTTGTTGCTATAAACAATTTACACCACATTCACTTTTCACTGCACTTCATACTTGAAAACATGTAAATGTATTATTGTATAGCAGCTCTCCACGCGGACGCATCGCTCACTAAAGTAGGAGAGAGACAGATGTCGAACGCTGCCGAACGCGGAGGCCGATTGTGCCTCTTTGTCGCTCGTTCCGCGTTCTCGCTTGCATTTCAAGCCTTAAATGGAACGCCTCAGAGCGAGGTAACGCTGCATGAGTCATGTTTTTTCGTGCGTGCAGCCGGCTCCATCGAATATAAGACGTTGTCACGTCAATAAACCAAACAAAAAGGCAGACGGGTCGCGTGTAGCGATCACCGTCGCCTATGGACACGGGCAACCCCAGGGGAGCCACTTGAGCATTGTCGGCTTTGGAGGAGAGCTTTTTTTACAGCTTTCTCGAAGAAACCCATGTCATAGTCCACTGGAAATGCCTCAGCTGGAAGGTTGTCCCATAACCTACACGTCCGTGGTAAAAACGAGCGTGCAAAGCGGACTGTGGAGGATCGCCACAAGTCCAGATGGTGTCAGTGGAACTTTAATTTACTTATATTTTGTTATGTAGATAATAAAATTATTAATTAAATAATTAAACTTTAAGTATCTGTCAAATGGAAAGGTAAAGGTGAGCTACTCTATTACTAAAGATTTTTTTTAAATATTTTTTTAACTTTTTTTAACCGACTTCAAAAAAGGAGGAGGTTACTCAATTCGACCGTATATATATGCTTTTTTTCTGTCTGTTCGCGGATAACTTCGTCGTTTATGAACCAATTTTGATGATTCTTTTTTTTATTCAAAAGCTTACTCGGGCCCTTAGTAAAATGAAGTACCTTAGTACCTTTCGCTTTGAATGGGCACCGACTCCAAAATAGTTTTAAGAGTCACAACCATTAGCAAGAAAATTATCAAGTACGGAACAATATTATTATTTACCGTTTGAAGGCAGTTTTTTTTGGTAAAAAGTTATATAATCTTGGTGTATTGTATTATACAAGTTAAGGTCTTTCATTTATTATCCATATTGAATGAACTGTAAAAAAATTACATAATCTGCCATCTTGTGATCAATAAAAATACTGATTATATAATAATATAATTTAATTTTAATTAAAACTAACGTCTGTATTCAACATTATATGACGAACCGCGTGGCACAATGGTTATGCCGGACTGCCAATCGAAGAGTCCCGGGTTCGATTCCCGGCGAAACATAAATTTGAATGATGAGTTTAAATTTCTGTTCTCGGTCTGGGTTGTTGTGTTCCTGTCTTTATATGTGTCCATGGTACCCACGACACAGGGTATTAATAACCTAACTGTGAAGCTTTGAGTGTAACGTTTATTTATTTATTTATTTAAAAAAACTTTATTTATAGGTTGTAGAACTATTATCGTTCGCCCGGGGAAGTACCAGCGCTGCACCCACTTCTGCCGTGAAGCAATTCTATTTTCGGTGGAAAGGTGCAGTTGCTGGCCACACTTACATGAGGCGGCCACCAGCCTCCGGAGTAGCAGCGCAACTGCATACGACCTCAGACAAGACTTACCTATGCTTGCTTGAGGTTGTATGTAGATGTCCATGGGCTGCAGCGACTACTTAACACCATGTGGCATGCATGCTCGTCTGCTACTCCATTAAAAAACTATATTTATTTATTTAATTTTTACAGTTCCACCCGTCCCCTGCCTCCCCAGGCTTAGGCAAGCTGCAAATTAAGACAAATGTAGCGCCGTGAAGGGCTGTCTCGCTGTCTTCCCCTGCATTTGTCAACTAATACAATAATGTCAGACCTGATTCAGTTACTACCACGCATTCTATTTATTTATCTTATATAATGAACTAACTTACATTATAAAGAAAAGAAAAAAAGAAAAAATATTTATTTCATATTAGGAATACAATATATTCGCTTAATGAATGTCATTTTTTCCCGGTCATCGCCTAATGGCAAATTTTCATTATTAATTTGATTTATTTTTCAGGAAACGGAACGAATTATGAACTGAAGTATATTTATGTAAAATAAATTTCATGAAAGATTGTTTCAATTTTCCGAAATCAAATGCAATTCCTGGTCCATTTTCTCTCAAAATTGACTAAGTTTAGGTGCCCGTTTGGGCTTGAGCTGAGCTGAGAGGAAAAAGGCGGCGGAAAAAACTCCCAGCAGCACTCTTTTTAAAAAAGTACATTATATATTTGAGATAACAGAATGGATGGGTTGATAATAGGCACACGTGACAGCTGACCATGTGATGTGTGATCGTATGACCAGCTATGACCCGCGTTTATCCCCGCGTTAGAAAGAATCATGAGCATGGTGGGTGCTCAAAGCTGAAGACGGGGAACCACGTACGGTTCAAATATAATAAAACAAAATTGAGTTTTATTAAATTTAATTGATGAAAATAATGGCTGTAACCCTTTTTTGCGCCCCACTGCTGGGCAAGGGTCTCTCCCCTTTATTATTGAGGAGGCCTGGAGCCTCCACCACGTTGCTCCGATGCGGGTTGGTGGACTTGCGGGTGCTGTCGGATGTTTTCAAATCAAAAATAAGTAAGGCCAAGGTTTAGAAAAAAAAAGGTTTGAAAACATCTACAATTGTAAAATTCGTTTATATGGACATTGAACAAAGTGCATCTATTAATGAAAAATGTGACAAAGAAATAGTGAAAGAAAATGAGTGAATACTTTATAAAAGTACTAGATGAAAACCTACTGAAAATACTAGATGAAAAATAATACTGATAATAAAAGCAATTCGTGCGAAATTATTCTCTAACCTTCCAAAATATCAAAAATGCACAACGTTAATGTTCAAGTTTTCACTTCTGCCGGCACTACCGGAGTGCAACCCGTTGTTTCTTATCTATAACTCTTAGCTGTAACTAGCCTTCCGCCAGCTGTTTCGCCCGCTTGGAATTGTATGCCATCGTATGTCCTTTCCCAATCTGAATGTTCCAAATTTCATTGAAATTGGTTCAGGAGTTTAAGCGGGAAATTGAATAAATTCGACGCGCTATTTATAGTCAGTTTAACTGTTTTGTAGACTGTTTTAAGGTGTACAAGTGTACGATACTGTAGTTATTATTTTGATTTAGAGCATCAAAGGACTCACCCTTCAGGAGAGACGGCATAGCGCCTCGCTTCGATACATAATTTTTGTGCCAAATCTGGTGCGGGGCAAGAGCGCACACATTTTAATTTTGTCACACATTCACAAATATTCTTTCATCGCTACAGACGCATACATTTCCAAATATGTCAATTTCAATTAACAACGTTATTTTCTATGCACCGTCAACACTGACACCGACACACACTGACACACTAGCTGTCTAACTAGAAGGCACATTGTGCATGGACGTTGGGACGAGGGGTTCGCCCGTAAAGGCCACTCCTCTGACGGGTGTCATACCTGTCATACCTTGATGCTTTAAGTTATTTTGATCTTTTTCCTAGGGTTCAGCCAGCGATTGCAATGTTCAATAAATTCACATTACAATAGAAATCTCTAAATTTATCAGTGTTTCTCTACTATATTATGCATGTAATACATAAAAACTTTCTATCTATCTATTTAAAAAACGCATCAAAATCCGTTTCGTAGTTTTAAAGATCTAAGCATATACTACACAGACAGACAGAGGAAAGTGACTTTTATACACTATGTAGTGATAATAGTGAAGTTTCACACACATAGCCCAACAGTAGGGTAGACATACCATGTGTCGTGGGTACCATTGACAAATACATTAACACAAACACCCAAACCTAGTATCTGTCTGTACCGAGACCGAGAACGGAAATTGAAACTCACATTTCAATCTGGTGTATCGTACCGTGGTAGCCGCAAAATAGGGGTTGATGGTAGAAGGGTAAAAATTTAGGGGTGTATGTATTTTTAATGCCACACCATAAAAAAATTACCAAAAAAAATTTGTCCAAAAAATGAAAAAAATATTTGCTTTAGGGTGAGCCACCCTTAGCACTTAGGGGTATAAATATTAGTTATAATCCTATTCTTATACCTACTGAATATACAGATTAAATTTCATCAAAATCGGTCAAGCCTTTTCGGAGGAGTATAAACACAAAAACTGTGACAGAAGAATTGTTAAAGTTTGTAGTAGATTAAATGTTACAAAAGTAATAAATAAGAAATAGCTATTTTGTTTACAAACAGCTGATAAATAAATCCGGTAGTACCTATCTCAATCCAATGTAATTAAAAACTATTAATCTAAATCTGGGTAGGCTTTACGTGATTGCTTTTCGATTGTCCAAGGCTGAAAATACCATTAGAATCAATTATACCCGAACTTTTTTTTCTTCAAATTTGGCATCGCAAACTCTGCATATTGCCAGCGTCAAGTATAATTTTTGCATCACGTTTTTGCCAGTTTCAGGGTGAAACTGGACGAGTAATAATAGGTAAAGTCAGTAAGTCATCAGTAATAAGTCAGTCAAGTCATTTAGACACTCAAGTAAAGCGATGGCTTCTTTACCAAAACGTGAACAATGGAAATTTGGAGGCAAGCTGAAAAATCATATTTTCGCGCTGTTATGTTATGTCACAACACTCGTATACTGTAATTAACCTATATCGAACAAAATACCATCAAATTTATCTGATATAACTCAAAAATACACCAAGAAAATAAAATAAAAAAACAAGAGCACAATATGTTTTTTTCGACTTGCCGCCGAAACTCTCTTATCCGAACTTTGTACTTGGCACCAATGATTTATAAACTATTTTTGTAGGTATTATATAATATCATTGCTTGGCACCTTTTTAGGGTTCCGTGCCCGCAGGGTAAAACTGGATCTTATTACTAAGACTTCGCTGTCCGTCCATCTGTCTGTCCAACTTTATCCGATATCTAAAGATATACTATATTTAAAGATACACTAGAAAATTACAACAAAACTACATAGATTACGACTATTTACGACATCCTTCTTAATTCCCCGCCAAAACTCTTGGCACTGGTAATATCCACGGGCCTGGGGAAGTACTGATATTAAAAAATAGTATATTTCATTACAAGTGCGGAAAGGCTGTCATTGCGACAAATTGGAGTTCCGACAAATGTCTACCCGAGCCGAGGCGCAGCCGAAGGTGAGGACGGTTCCGCACGTGTACTGAATAACTATTTTTAATACAGTTGCGAAAAAATGAAGCAATTTAGTAAAAAAAATAAAAAATCGCAAAGAACATTTTTGAAAAATGGCGCCAACCGTAAAAGAATACCTATATGCAGAGATTTTTTTGTTTTCACCCATTCTGGGTAGGCAAAGGGAACTATGCCCATACAGCCAATTCTTCAGTAGATTTTTTTAAATTATTATATAACTTAAGTAATTTAAATTTAAGATAAAAAAAAAAAAATTAAGTAATTATATAACTTTTACAATAAAATTTATACACCCTAAAGGGTAAATATGGCGATCTAAATATTTTTGTATACCTTTTTTGCTACCCATATTTGTGCAAATAAAATATTTTATTTTCTTTTCTGTATATAGGGCATTATAATTGTGATGCTGACAATTTTTTTGTATTGGTTCAATCAAAGCATTTTTGTTAAAGAATAGGCATGATGACACTATTAAAGAATCAGAGAATAAATGGTTTTACAGAAAAAATATATGCTAAAAAAGTTTGAAAATATAATCGCGTTTTAATATAAACATTAAGATTAATAAGGTTTTCAATAAAATAAAAGTATTAAATACAGCAAACGGCCATGTTATCTGAAACGTCAATCAAAAGGAATGACGTCACGTCTCAGTAAATGTCATCGTGTTGCTTGAAGTTTGACGAGCAAGCCATGACACCTACGAGCGTTTTCGCGCTTAATTCAAATTACATAGCAGAAAATACATTAATTTACGTTAAAACTTAAGTTTATTGCTGAAATAAACTTTTTTTCGAAACTAGGAGACGTGTACCTACAATAAGGAAAGGTATTTAAAAATCTGTCATCATGCCTATTAGGAATAAATTAAACAATGTGCTATTTTGTTTGATATAGGTTATTGACAGTGCACGAGTGTTTGTGAAATAGAATAACAGTGCTAAAATATGTTTTTTCTGCTTGCCTCAAAATTCCATCGGACACGTTCTAAAGTAAAGTAGCCATCGCTTTATTTGAATGTTGGACTGACTAGACTGACTGATTATTGACGACTTACTTACTGACTTTGTTAATACTTCGTCCAGTTTCATTGAAACTGGCATAAAATTGATGCAAAAGTTATACTTGACGCTGGCAGTATGCACAGAGTTTGCGATGCCATAATTGAAAAAAAAAACAATGTGCTGCTAGATATGATCGTTTCAAACTCAGAGAGAGCAATACTTGTCATGTAGACTTCACTCCTGTCTGGCAGTACACTGTACAACAAATCTTCAAAAGTTCATAACTCTGCTGTTTTTAACCAATATTCATTTGGATTTAAATTTATGTGATGGTAGGAAGACTACATTCATATTTTATAAGTATCAGTCAACTTTTGGAAAAGAACCAATTGTGGGAATACCCACATCTGAACCTGACACTTGTAAAAATCAATAAACCCCTCATAGGTACCCAACAAATAAAAATCCAGAAATAATAAACAATAATACATTTATTGTGCTATTATGATTATACATTTCATCCCCTACTATAACTAGTAGCTAGGTTTTTTCTTGCTCAATAAAATTGTATTAAGTAAATATATAATTTTGATTGACAATTTTGTTTCATATTTAGGAAGGTTAAAAGTAATGCCTCCACTTATATAACATACAATTGTCTTTTAATTTCTTCAGGAACATCGTTGTAACTCCTGAAGCAGATGCAAATTCTGGTGTTACCAGCATATGGTGGACTCTTATACCATGATTGAACACCTGAAAGCAAACAAGTTTTGTATATTATTATAATATAATGTGACAGAGGTCACTGAAATGATTGATTGAAATGATGACTAGATTTATTCATGGTCAGGTTAAATTTAAATGTCTGTCTTGCTTACCTGTGGTTGGTTGTTTTGGAATGGTTAAAGGTGAGCCTGGGGTTGGTTGCTGTGGGCTGTTGCCTGATGGTGAGCCTGGAGCTGGTTGTTGTGGGCTGTTGCCTGATGGAGAGCCTGGGGCTGGTTGTTGTGGGCTGTTGTCTGATGGTGAGCCTGGGGCTGGTTGTTGTGGGCTGTTGCCTGATGGAGAGCCTGGGGCTGGTTGTTGTGGGCTGTTGCCTGTAGGCGAGCCTGGGGCTGGTTGTTGTGGGCTGTTGCCTGATGGAGACCCTGGGGCTGGCTGTTGTGGGCTGTTGCCTGTAGGCGAGCCTGGGGCTGGTTGTTGTGGGCTGTTGCCTGATGGAGACCCTGGGGCTGGTTTGTTCACAGTGGTTGAAGAATATGAAGTACTGCTTCCACTGGCAGTTGAGCTAGATTCAGTGTTACTCGTAGAGGTTACTGGTGAACCTGGGGCTGGTTGTTGTGGACTGTTGCCTGATGGAGAGCCTGGGGCTGGTTTTTGTGGACTGTTGCCTGATGGTGAGCCTGGGGCTGGTTGTTGTGGGCTATTGCCTGAAGGCGATCCTGGGGCCGGTTGTTGTGGGCTGTTGTCCGATGGTGAGCCTGGGGCTGGTTTTTGTGGGCTGTTGCCTGATGGAGACCCTGGGGCTGGCTGTTGTGGGCTGTTGCCTGTAGGCGAGCCTGGGGCTGGTTGTTGTGGGCTGTTGCCTGATGGAGACCCTGGGGCTGGTTTGTTCACAGTGGTTGAAGAATATGAAGTACTGCTTCCACTGGCAGTTGAGCTAGATTCAGTGTTACTCGTAGAGGTTACTGGTGAACCTGGGGCTGGTTGTTGTGGACTGTTGCCTGATGGAGAGCCTGGGGCTGGTTGTTGTGGGCTGTTGCCTGATGGTGAGCCTGGGGCTGGTTTTTGTGGACTGTTGCCTGATGGTGAGCCTGGGGCTGGTTGTTGTGGGCTATTGCCTGAAGGCGATCCTGGGGCTGGTTGTTGTGGGCTGTTGTCCGATGGTGAGCCTGGGGCTGGTTTTTGTGGGCTGTTGCCTGATGGAGACCCTGGGGCTGGCTGTTGTGGGCTGTTGTCTGATGGAGAGCCTGGGGCTGGTTGTTGTGGGCTGTTGCCTGTAGGTGAGCCTGGGGCTGGTTGTTGTGGGCTGTTGTCCGATGGTGAGCCTGGAGCTGGTTGTTGTGGGCTGTTGTCTGATGGAGACCCTGGGGCTGGTTTTTGTGGACTGTTGCCTGATGGTGAGCCTGGGGCTGGTTGTTGTGGGCTATTGCCTGAAGGCGATCCTGGGGCTGGTTGTTGTGGGCTGTTGTCCGATGGTGAGCCTGGGGCTGGTTTTTGTGGGCTGTTGCCTGATGGAGACCCTGGGGCTGGCTGTTGTGGGCTGTTGCCTGTAGGCGAGCCTGGGGCTGGTTGTTGTGGGCTGTTGCCTGATGGAGACCCTGGGGCTGGTTTGTTCACAGTGGTTGAAGAATATGAAGTACTGCTTCCACTGGCAGTTGAGCTAGATTCAGTGTTACTCGTAGAGGTTACTGGTGAACCTGGGGCTGGTTGTTGTGGACTGTTGCCTGATGGAGAGCCTGGGGCTGGTTTTTGTGGACTGTTGCCTGATGGTGAGCCTGGGGCTGGTTGTTGTGGGCTATTGCCTGAAGGCGATCCTGGGGCTGGTTGTTGTGGGCTGTTGTCCGATGGTGAGCCTGGGGCTGGTTTTTGTGGGCTGTTGCCTGATGGAGACCCTGGGGCTGGCTGTTGTGGGCTGTTGTCTGATGGAGAGCCTGGGGCTGGTTGTTGTGGGCTGTTGCCTGTAGGCGAGCCTGGGGCTGGTTTTTGTGGGCTGTTGCCTGATGGAGACCCTGGGGCTGGCTGTTGTGGGCTGTTGCCTGATGGAGACCCTGGGGCTGGTTTGTTCACAGTGGTTGAAGAATATGAAGTACTGCTTCCACTGGCAGTTGAGCTAGATTCAGTGTTACTCGTAGAGGTTACTGGTGAACCTGGGGCTGGTTGTTGTGGACTGTTGCCTGTAGGCGAGCCTGGGGCTGGTTGTTGTGGGCTGTTGCCTGATGGAGACCCTGGGGCTGGTTTGTTCACAGTGGTTGAAGAATATGAAGTACTGCTTCCACTGGCAGTTGAGCTAGATTCAGTGCTACTCGTAGAGGTAACTGGTGAACCTGGGGCTGGTTGTTGTGGACTGTTGCCTGATGGAGAGCTTGGGGCTGGTTGTTGTGGGCTGTTGTCCGATGGTGAGCCTGGGGCTGGTTGTTGTGGACTGTTGCCTGATGGAGAGCTTGGGGCTGGTTGTTGTGGACTGCTGCCTGATGGAGACCCTGGGGCTGGCTGTTGTGGGCTGTTGCCTGATGGTGAGCCTGGGGCTGGTTGTTGTGGGCTGTTGCCTGTAGGTGAGCCTGGGGCTGGTTGTTGTGGGCTGTTGCCTGATGGAGACCCTGGGGCTGGTTTGTTCACAGTGGTTGAAGAATTTGAAGTACTACTACCACTGGCAGTTGAGCTAGATTCAGTGTTACTCGTAGAGGTTACTGGTGAACCTGGGGCTGGTTGTTGTGGGCTGTTGTCCGATGGTGAGCCTGGGGCTGGTTTTTGTGGGCTGTTGCCTGATGGAGACCCTGGGGCTGGCTGTTGTGGGCTGTTGTCTGATGGTGAGCCTGGGGCTGGTTGTTGTGGGCTGTTGTCCGATGGAGAGCTTGGGGCTGGTTGTTGTGGACTGCTGCCTGATGGACACTCTGGGGCTGGCTGTTGTGGGCTGTTGCCTGATGGTGAGCCTGAGGCTGGTTGTTGTGGGCTGTTGCCTGTAGGTGAGCCTGGGGCTGGTTGTTGTGGGCTGTTGCCTGATGGAGACCCTGGGGCTGGTTTGTTCACAGTGGTTGAAGAATTTGAAGTACTGCTTCCACTGGCAGTTGAGCTAGATTCAGTGTTACTCGTAGAGGTTACTGGTGAACCTGGGGCTGGTTGTTGTGGACTGTTGCCTGATGGAGAGCTTGGGGCTGGTTGTTGTGGGCTGTTGTCCGATGGTGAGCCTGGGGCTGGTTGTTGTGGGCTGTTGTCCGATGGTGAGCCTGGGGCTGGTTTTTGTGGGCTGTTGCCTGATGGAGACCCTGGGGCTGGCTGTTGTGGGCTGTTGTCTGATGGTGAGCCTGGGGCTGGTTGTTGTGGGCTGTTGTCCGATGGTGAGCCTGGGGCTGGTTGTTGTGGGCTGTTGTCCGATGGTGAGCCTGGGGCTGGTTTTTGTGGGCTGTTGCCTGCTGGAGACCCTGGGGCTGGCTGTTGTGGGCTGTTGCCTGATGGAGACCCTGGGGCTGGTTTGTTCACAGTGGTTGAAGAATTTGAAGTACTGCTTCCACTGCTAGTTGAGCTAGATTCAGTGTTACTCGTAGAGGTTACTGGTGAACCTGGGGCTGGTTGTTGTGGACTGTTGCCTGATGGAGAGCTTGGGGCTGGTTGTTGTGGACTGTTGCCTGATGGAGACCCTGGGGCTGGCTGTTGTGGGCTGTTGTCTGATGGAGACCCTGGGGCTGGTTTGTTCACAGTGGTTGAAGAATTTGAAGTACTGCTTCCACTGGCAGTTGAGCTAGATTCAGTGTTACTCGTAGAGGTTACTGGTGAACCTGGGGCTGGTTGTTGTGGACTGTTGCCTGATGGAGAGCTTGGGGCTGGTTGTTGTGGGCTGTTGTCCGATGGTGAGCCTGGGGCTGGTTGTTGTGGGCTGTTGCCTGATGGAGAGCTTGGGGCTGGTTGTTGTGGGCTGTTGTCTGATGGAGAGCCTGGGGCTGGTTGTTGTGGGCTGTTGTCCGAAGGTGAGCCTGGGGCTGGTTGTTGTGGGCTGTTGCCTGATGGAGACCCTGGGGCTGGTTTGTACACAGTGGTTGAAGAATTTGAAGTACTGCTTCCACTGGCAGTTGAGCTAGATTCAGTGTTACTCGTAGAGGTTACTGGTGAACCTGGGGCTGGTTGTTGTGGACTGTTGCCTGATGGAGAGCTTGGGGCTGGTTGTTGTGGACTGTTGCCTGATGGAGACCCTGGGGCTGGCTGTTGTGGGCTGTTGTCTGATGGAGACCCTGGGGCTGGTTTGTTCACAGTGGTTGAAGAATTTGAAGTACTGCTTCCACTGGCAGTTGAGCTAGATTCAGTGTTACTCGT
Organism: Pyrgus malvae; assembly: GCA_911387765.1. Lineage (NCBI taxonomy): Eukaryota > Metazoa > Arthropoda > Insecta > Lepidoptera > Hesperiidae > Pyrgus > Pyrgus malvae. The sequence goes on along the minus strand of OU426976.1, from coordinate 5,488,904 downwards.
AGAGGTTACTGGTGAACCTGGGGCTGGTTGTTGTGGACTGTTGCCTGATGGAGAGCTTGGGGCTGGTTGTTGTGGGCTGTTGTCCGATGGTGAGCCTGGGGCTGGTTGTTGTGGACTGTTGCCTGATGGAGAGCTTGGGGCTGGTTGTTGTGGGCTGTTGTCTGATGGAGAGCCTGGGGCTGGTTGTTGTGGGCTGTTGTCCGAAGGTGAGCCTGGGGCTGGTTGTTGTGGGCTGTTGCCTGATGGAGACCCTGGGGCTGGTTTGTACACAGTGGTTGAAGAATTTGAAGTACTGCTTCCACTGGCAGTTGAGCTAGATTCAGTGTTACTCGTAGAGGTTACTGGTGAACCTGGGGCTGGTTGTTGTGGACTGTTGCCTGATGGAGAGCTTGGGGCTGGTTGTTGTGGGCTGTTGTCCGATGGTGACCCTGGGGCTGGTTGTTGTGGGCTGTTGTCCGATGGTGAGCCTGGGGCTGGTTGTTGTGGGCTGTTGCCTGATGGAGACCCTGGGGCTGGTTTGTTCACAGTGGTTGAAGAATTTGAAGTACTGCTTCCACTGGCAGTTGAGCTAGATTCAGTGTTACTCGTAGAGGTTACTGGTGAACCTGGGGCTGGTTGTTGTGGACTGTTGCCTGATGGAGAGCTTGGGGCTGGTTGTTGTGGGCTGTTGTCCGATGGTGAGCCTGGGGCTGGTTGTTGTGGGCTGTTGTCCGATGGTGAGCCTGGGGCTGGTTTTTGTGGGCTGTTGCCTGATGGAGACCCTGGGGCTGGCTGTTGTGGGCTGTTGTCTGATGGTGAGCCTGGGGCTGGCTGTTGTGGACTGTTGCCTGATGGAGACCCTGGGGCTGGCTGTTGTGGGCTGTTGTCTGATGGAGACCCTGGGGCTGGTTTGTTCACAGTGGTTGAAGAATTTGAAGTACTGCTTCCACTGGCAGTTGAGCTAGATTCAGTGTTACTCGTAGAGGTTACTGGTGAACCTGGGGCTGGTTGTTGTGGACTGTTGCCTGATGGAGAGCTTGGGGCTGGTTGTTGTGGGCTGTTGTCCGATGGTGAGCCTGGGGCTGGTTGTTGTGGGCTGTTGCCTGATGGAGAGCTTGGGGCTGGTTGTTGTGGGCTGTTGTCTGATGGAGAGCCTGGGGCTGGTTGTTGTGGGCTGTTGTCCGAAGGTGAGCCTGGGGCTGGTTGTTGTGGGCTGTTGCCTGATGGAGACCCTGGGGCTGGTTTGTACACAGTGGTTGAAGAATTTGAAGTACTGCTTCCACTGGCAGTTGAGCTAGATTCAGTGTTACTCGTAGAGGTTACTGGTGAACCTGGGGCTGGTTGTTGTGGACTGTTGCCTGATGGAGAGCTTGGGGCTGGTTGTTGTGGACTGTTGCCTGATGGAGACCCTGGGGCTGGCTGTTGTGGGCTGTTGTCTGATGGAGACCCTGGGGCTGGTTTGTTCACAGTGGTTGAAGAATTTGAAGTACTGCTTCCACTGGCAGTTGAGCTAGATTCAGTGTTACTCGTAGAGGTTACTGGTGAACCTGGGGCTGGTTGTTGTGGACTGTTGCCTGATGGAGAGCTTGGGGCTGGTTGTTGTGGGCTGTTGTCCGATGGTGAGCCTGGGGCTGGTTGTTGTGGACTGTTGCCTGATGGAGAGCTTGGGGCTGGTTGTTGTGGGCTGTTGTCTGATGGAGAGCCTGGGGCTGGTTGTTGTGGGCTGTTGTCCGAAGGTGAGCCTGGGGCTGGTTGTTGTGGGCTGTTGCCTGATGGAGACCCTGGGGCTGGTTTGTACACAGTGGTTGAAGAATTTGAAGTACTGCTTCCACTGGCAGTTGAGCTAGATTCAGTGTTACTCGTAGAGGTTACTGGTGAACCTGGGGCTGGTTGTTGTGGACTGTTGCCTGATGGAGAGCTTGGGGCTGGTTGTTGTGGGCTGTTGTCCGATGGTGACCCTGGGGCTGGTTGTTGTGGGCTGTTGTCCGATGGTGAGCCTGGGGCTGGTTGTTGTGGGCTGTTGCCTGATGGAGACCCTGGGGCTGGTTTGTTCACAGTGGTTGAAGAATTTGAAGTACTGCTTCCACTGGCAGTTGAGCTAGATTCAGTGTTACTCGTAGAGGTTACTGGTGAACCTGGGGCTGGTTGTTGTGGACTGTTGCCTGATGGAGAGCTTGGGGCTGGTTGTTGTGGGCTGTTGTCCGATGGTGAGCCTGGGGCTGGTTGTTGTGGGCTGTTGTCCGATGGTGAGCCTGGGGCTGGTTGTTGTGGGCTGTTGCCTGATGGAGACCCTGGGGCTGGTTTGTTCACAGTGGTTGAAGAATTTGAAGTACTGCTTCCACTGGCAGTTGAGCTAGATTCAGTGTTACTCGTAGAGGTTACTGGTGAACCTGGGGCTGGTTGTTGTGGACTATTGCCTGATGGAGAGCTTGGGGCTGGTTGTTGTGGGCTGTTGTCCGATGGTGAGCCTGGGGCTGGTTGTTGTGGGCTGTTGTCCGATGGTGAGCCTGGGGCTGGTTGTTGTGGGCTGTTACCTGATGGAGACCCTGGGGCTGGTTTCTTCACAGTGGTTGAAGAATTTGAAGTACTGCTTCCACTGGCAGTTGAGCTAGATTCAGTGTTACTCGTAGAGGTTACTGGTGAACCTGGGGCTGGTTGTTGTGGACTGTTGCCTGATGGAGAGCTTGGGGCTGGTTGTTGTGGGCTGTTGTCCGATGGTGAGCCTGGGGCTGGTTGTTGTGGGCTGTTGCCTGATGGAGAGCCTGGGGCTGGTTTGTTCACAGTGGTTGAAGAATTTGAAGTACTGCTTCCACTGGCAGTTGAGCTAGATTCAGTGTTACTCGTAGAGGTTACTGGTGAACCTGGGGCTGGTTGTTGTGGACTGTTGCCTGATGGAGAGCTTGGGGCTGGTTGTTGTGGGCTGTTGTCCGATGGTGAGCCTGGGGCTGGTTGTTGTGGGCTGTTGTCCGATGGTGAGCCTGGGGCTGGTTGTTGTGGGCTGTTACCTGATGGAGACCCTGGGGCTGGCTGTTGTGGGCTGTTGCCTGATGGAGACCCTGGGGCTGGTTTGTTCACAGTGGTTGAAGAATTTGAAGTACTGCTTCCACTGGCAGTTGAGCTAGATTCAGTGTTACTCGTAGAGGTTACTGGTGAACCTTGGGCTGGTTGTTGTGGACTGTTGCCTGATGGAGAGCTTGGGGCTGGTTGTTGTGGACTGTTGCCTGATGGAGACCCTGGGGCTGGCTGTTGTGGGCTGTTGTCTGATGGAGAGCCTGGGGCTGGTTGTTGTGGGCTGTTGTCTGATGGTGAGCCTGGGGCTGGTTTTTGTGGGCTGTTGCCTGATGGAGACCCTGGGGCTGGCTGTTGTGGGCTGTTGCCTGATGGAGACCCTGGGGCTGGTTTGTTCACAGTGGTTGAAGAATTTGAAGTACTGCTTCCACTGGCAGTTGAGCTAGATTCAGTGTTACTCGTAGAGGTTACTGGTGAACCTGGGGCTGGTTGTTGTGGACTGTAGCCTGATGGAGAGCTTGGGGCTGGTTGTTGTGGGCTGTTGTCCGATGGTGAGCCTGGGGCTGGTTGTTGTGGGCTGTTGCGTGATGGAGAGCCTGGGGCTGGTTTGTTCACAGTGGTTGAAGAATTTGAAGTACTGCTTCCACTGGCAGTTGAGCTAGATTCAGTGTTACTCGTAGAGGTTACTGGTGAACCTGGGGCTGGTTGTTGTGGACTGTTGCCTGATGGAGAGCTTGGGGCTGGTTGTTGTGGGCTGTTGTCCGATGGTGAGCCTGGGGCTGGTTGTTGTGGGCTGTTGTCCGATGGTGAGCCTGGGGCTGGTTTTTGTGGGCTGTTGCCTGATGGAGACCCTGGGGCTGGCTGTTGTGGGCTGTTGTCTGATGGTGAGCCTGGGGCTGGTTGTTGTGGGCTGTTGTCCGATGGTGAGCCTGGGGCTGGTTGTTGTGGGCTGTTGCCTGATGGAGAGCCTGGGGCTGGTTTGTTCACAGTGGTTGAAGAATTTGAAGTACTGCTTCCACTGGCAGTTGAGCTAGATTCAGTGTTACTCGTAGAGGTAACTGGTGAACCTGGGGCTGGTTGTTGTGGACTGTTGCCTGATGGAGAGCTTGGGGCTGGTTGTTGTGGGCTGTTGCCTGATGGTGAGCCTGGGGCTGGTTGTTGTGGGCTGTTGCCTGATGGAGACCCTGGAGCTGGTTTGTTCACAGTGGTTGAAGAATTTGAAGTACTGCTTCCACTGGCAGTTGAGCTAGATTCAGTGTTACTCGTAGAGGTTACTGGTGAACCTGGGGCTGGTTGTTGTGGACTGTTGCCTGATGGAGAGCTTGGGGCTGGTTGTTGTGGGCTGTTGTCCGATGGTGAGCCTGGGGCTGGTTGTTGTGGGCTGTTGCCTGATGGAGAGCCTGGGGCTGGTTTGTTCACAGTGGTTGAAGAATTTGAAGTACTGCTTCCACTGGCAGTTGAGCTAGATTCAGTGTTACTCGTAGAGGTTACTGGTGAACCTGGGGCTGGTTGTTGTGGACTGTTGCCTGATGGAGAGCTTGGGGCTGGTTGTTGTGGACTGTTGCCTGATGGAGACCCTGGGGCTGGCTGTTGTGGGCTGTTGCCTGATGGAGACCCTGGGGCTGGTTTGTTCACAGTGGTTGAAGAATTTGAAGTACTGCTTCCACTGGCAGTTGAGCTAGATTCAGTGTTACTCGTAGAGGTTACTGGTGAACCTGGGGCTGGTTGTTGTGGACTGTTGCCTGATGGAGAGCTTGGGGCTGGTTGTTGTGGGCTGTTGTCCGATGGTGAGCCTGGGGCTGGTTTTTGTGGGCTGTTGTCCGATGGTGAGCCTGGGGCTGGTTGTTGTGGGCTGTTACCTGATGGAGACCCTGGGGCTGGCTGTTGTGGGCTGTTGCCTGATGGAGACCCTGGGGCTGGTTTGTTCACAGTGGTTGAAGAATTTGAAGTACTGCTTCCACTGGCAGTTGAGCTAGATTCAGTGTTACTCGTAGAGGTTACTGGTGAACCTGGGGCTGGTTGTTGTGGACTGTTGCCTGATGGAGAGCTTGGGGCTGGTTGTTGTGGACTGTTGCCTGATGGAGACCCTGGGGCTGGCTGTTGTGGGCTGTTGCCTGATGGAGACCCTGGGGCTGGTTTGTTCACAGTGGTTGAAGAATTTGAAGTACTGCTTCCACTGGCAGTTGAGCTAGATTCAGTGTTACTCGTAGAGGTTACTGGTGAACCTGGGGCTGGTTTTTGTGGGCTGTTGCCTGATGGAGACCCTGGGGCTGGCTGTTGTGGGCTGTTGTCTGATGGTGAGCCTGGGGCTGGTTGTTGTCGGCTGTTGTCCGATGGTGAGCCTGGGGCTGGTTGTTGTGGGCTGTTGCCTGATGGAGAGCCTGGGGCTGGTTTGTTCACAGTGGTTGAAGAATTTGCAGTACTGCTTCCACTGGCAGTTGAGCTAGATTCAGTGTTACTCGTAGAGGTAACTGGTGAACCTGGGGCTGGTTGTTGTGGACTGTTGCCTGATGGAGAGCTTGGGGCTGGTTGTTGTGGGCTGTTGCCTGATGGAGACCCTGGGGCTGGCTGTTGTGGGCTGTTGTCCGATGGTGAGCCTGGGGCTGGTTGTTGTGGGCTGTTACCTGATGGAGACCCTGGGGCTGGCTGTTGTGGGCTGTTGCCTGATGGAGACCCTGGGGCTGGTTTGTTCACAGTGGTTGAAGAATTTGAAGTACTGCTTCCACTGGCAGTTGAGCTAGATTCAGTGTTACTCGTAGAGGTTACTGGTGAACCTGGGGCTGGTTGTTGTGGACTGTTGCCTGATGGAGAGCTTGGGGCTGGTTGTTGTGGACTGTTGCCTGATGGAGACCCTGGGGCTGGCTGTTGTGGGCTGTTGCCTGATGGAGACCCTGGGGCTGGTTTGTTCACAGTGGTTGAAGAATTTGAAGTACTGCTTCCACTGGCAGTTGAGCTAGATTCAGTGTTACTCGTAGAGGTTACTGGTGAACCTGGGGCTGGTTGTTGTGGACTGTTGCCTGATGGAGAGCTTGGGGCTGGTTGTTGTGGGCTGTTGTCCGATGGTGAGCCTGGGGCTGGTTTTTGTGGGCTGTTGCCTGATGGAGACCCTGGGGCTGGCTGTTGTGGGCTGTTGTCTGATGGTGAGCCTGGGGCTGGTTGTTGTGGGCTGTTGTCCGATGGTGAGCCTGGGGCTGGTTGTTGTGGGCTGTTGCCTGATGGAGAGCCTGGGGCTGGTTTGTTCACAGTGGTTGAAGAATTTGAAGTACTGCTTCCACTGGCAGTTGAGCTAGATTCAGTGTTACTCGTAGAGGTAACTGGTGAACCTGGGGCTGGTTGTTGTGGACTGTTGCCTGATGGAGAGCTTGGGGCTGGTTGTTGTGGGCTGTTGCCTGATGGAGACCCTGGGGCTTGCTGTTGTGGGCTGTTGTCTGATGGTGAGCCTGGGGCTGGTTGTTGTGGGCTGTTGTCCGATGGTGAGCCTGGGGCTGGTTGTTGTGGGCTGTTGCCTGATGGAGACCCTGGAGCTGGTTTGTTCACAGTGGTTGAAGAATTTGAAGTACTGCTTCCACTGGCAGTTGAGCTAGATTCAGTGTTACTCGTAGAGGTAACTGGTGAACCTGGAGCTGGTTGTTGTGGACTGTTGCCTGATGGAGAGCTTGGGGCTGGTTGTTGTGGGCTGTTGTCCGATGGTGAGCCTGGGGCTGGTGTTTGTGGGCTGTTGTCCGATGGTGAGCCTGGGGCTGGTTTTTGTGGGCTGTTGCCTGATGGAGACCCTGGGGCTGGCTGTTGTGGGCTGTTGCCTGATGGAGACCCTGGGGCTGGTTTGTTCACAGTGGTTGAAGAATTTGAAGTACTGCTTCCACTGGCAGTTGAGCTAGATTCAGTGTTACTCGTAGAGGTTACTGGTGAACCTGGGGCTGGTTGTTGTGGACTGTTGCCTGATGGAGAGCTTGGGGCTGGTTGTTGTGGGCTGTTGTCCGATGGTGAGCCTGGGGCTGGTTGTTGTGGGCTGTTGTCCGATGGTGAGCCTGGGGCTGGTTTTTGTGGGCTGTTGCCTGATGGAGACCCTGGGGCTGGCTGTTGTGGGCTGTTGTCTGATGGTGAGCCTGGGGCTGGTTGTTGTGGGCTGTTGTCCGATGGTGAGCCTGGGGCTGGTTGTTGTGGGCTGTTGCCTGATGGAGACCCTGGAACTGGTTTGTTCACAGTGGTTGAAGAATTTGAAGTACTGCTTCCACTGGCAGTTGAGCTAGATTCAGTGTTACTCGTAGAGGTTACTGGTGAACCTGGGGCTGGTTGTTGTGGACTGTTGCCTGATGGAGAGATTGGGGCTGGTTGTTGTGGGCTGTTGTCCGATGGTGAGCCTGGGGCTGGTTGTTGTGGGCTGTTGCCTGATGGAGACCCTGGGGCTGGCTGTTGTGGGCTGTTGTCTGATGGAGAGCCTGGGGCTGGTTGTTGTGGGCTGTTGTCCGATGGTGAGCCTTGGGCTGGTTTTTGTGGGCTGTTGCCTGATGGCGACCCTGGGGCTGGCTGTTGTGGGCTGTTGCCTGATGGAGATCCTGGGGCTGGTTTGTTCACAGTGGTTGAAGAATTTGAAGTACTGCTTCCACTGGCAGTTGAGCTAGATTCAGTGTTACTCGTAGAGGTTACTGGTGAACCTGGGGCTGGTTGTTGTGGACTGTTGCCTGATGGAGAGCTTGGGGCTGGTTGTTGTGGGCTGTTGTCCGATGGTGAGCCTGGGGCTGGTTGTTGTGGACTGTTGCCTGATGGAGAGCTTGGGGCTGGTTGTTGTGGATTGCTGCCTGATGGAGACCCTGGGGCTGGCTGTTGTGGGCTATTGCCTGATGGTGAGCCTGGGGCTGGTTGTTGTGGGCTGTTGCCTGTAGGCGAGCCTGGGGCTGGTTGTTGTGGGCTGTTGCCTGATGGAGACCCTGGGGCTGGTTTGTTCACAGTGGTTGAAGAATTTGAAGTACTGCTTCCACTGGCAGTTGAGCTAGATTCAGTGTTACTCGTAGAGGTTACTGGTGAACCTGGGGCTGGTTGTTGTGGACTGTTGCCTGATGGAGAGCTTGGGGCTGGTTGTTGTGGGCTGTTGTCCGATGGTGAGCCTGGGGCTGGTTGTTGTGGGCTGAAGTCCGATGGTGAGCCTGGGGCTGGTTGTTGTGGGCTGTTACCTGATGGAGACCCTGGGGCTGGCTGTTGTGGGCTGTTGTCTGATGGAGAGCCTGGGGCTGGTTGTTGTTGGCTGTTGTCCGATGGTGAGCCTGGGGCTGGTTTTTGTGGGCTGTTGCCTGATGGAGACCCTGGGGCTGGCTGTTGTGGGCTGTTGCCTGATGGAGACCCTGGGGCTGGTTTGTTCACAGTGGTTGAAGAATTCGAAGTACTGCTTCCACTGGCAGTTGAGCTAGATTCAGTGTTACTCGTAGAGGTAACTGGTGAACCTGGGGCTGGTTGTTGTGGACTGTTGCCTGATGGAGAGCTTGGGGCTGGTTGTTGTGGGCTGTTGTCCGATGGTGAGCCTGGGGCTGGTTGTTGTGGACTGTTGCCTGATGGAGAGCTTGGGGCTGGTTGTTGTGGATTGCTGCCTGATGGAGACCCTGGGGCTGGCTGTTGTGGGCTATTGCCTGATGGTGAGCCTGGGGCTGGTTGTTGTGGGCTGTTGCCTGATGGAGACCCTGGGGCTGGTTTGTTCACAGTGGTTGAAGAATTTGAAGTACTGCTTCCACTGGCAGTTGAGCTAGATTCAGTGTTACTCGTAGAGGTTACTGGTGAACCTGGGGCTGGTTGTTGTGGACTGTTGCCTGATGGAGAGCTTGGGGCTGGTTGTTGTGGGCTGTTGTCCGATGGTGAGCCTGGGGCTGGTTGTTGTGGGCTGTTGTCCGATGGTGAGCCTGGGGCTGGTTGTTGTGGGCTGTTACCTGATGGAGACCCTGGGGCTGGCTGTTGTGGGCTGTTGTCTGATGGAGAGCCTGGGGCTGGTTGTTGTTGGCTGTTGTCCGATGGTGAGCCTGGGGCTGGTTTTTGTGGGCTGTTGCCTGATGGAGACCCTGGGGCTGGCTGTTGTGGGCTGTTGCCTGATGGAGACCCTGGGGCTGGTTTGTTCACAGTGGTTGAAGAATTCGAAGTACTGCTTCCACTGGCAGTTGAGCTAGATTCAGTGTTACTCGTAGAGGTAACTGGTGAACCTGGGGCTGGTTGTTGTGGACTGTTGCCTGATGGAGAGCTTGGGGCTGGTTGTTGTGGGCTGTTGTCCGATGGTGAGCCTGGGGCTGGTTGTTGTGGACTGTTGCCTGATGGAGAGCTTGGGGCTGGTTGTTGTGGACTGCTGCCTGATGGAGACCCTGGGGCTGGCTGTTGTGGGCTGTTGCCTGATGGTGAGCCTGGGGCTGGTTGTTGTGGGCTGTTGTCCGAAGGTGAGCCTGGGGCTGGTTGTTGTGGGCTGTTGCCTGATGGAGACCCTGGGGCTGGTTTGTTCACAGTGGTTGAAGAATTTGAAGTACTGCTTCCACTGGCAGTTGAGCTAGATTCAGTGTTACTCGTAGAGGTTACTGGTGAACCTGGGGCTGGTTGTTGTGGGCTGTTGCCTGATGTTGAGCCTGGGGCTGGTTGTTGTGGACTGTTGTCCGAAGGTGAGCCTGGGGCTGGTTGTTGTGGGCTGTTGCCTGATGGAGACCCTGGGGCTGGTTTGTTCACAGTGGTTGAAGAATTTGAAGTACTGCTTCCACTGGCAGTTGAGCTAGATTCAGTGTTACTCGTAGAGGTTACTGGTGAACCTGGGGCTGGTTGTTGTGAACTGTTGCCATTTGGAGAGCTTGGGGCTGATTGTTGTGGACTGTTGTCCAAAGGTGAGCTTGGGGCTGGTTGTTGTGGACTGTTGCCTGATGGAGAGCTTGGGGCTGGTTGTTGTGGACTGTTGCCTGATGGAGACCCTGGGGCTGGCTGTTGTGGGCTGTTGCCTGATGTTGAGCCTGGGGCTGGTTGTTGTGGACTGTTGTCCGATGGTGAGCCTGGGGCTGGTTGTTGTGGGCTGTTGCCTGATGGAGGGCTTGGGGCTGGTTGTGTTGGTTTGTTGCCTGATGGAGACCCTGGGGCTGACTGTTGTGGGCTGTTGCCTGATGGTGAGCCTGGGGCTGGTTGTTGTGGACTATTGCCTGTTGGGGATTCCGGGGCTGGTTGTGGTCCATTTGTTTGTGCTGGGTTTGGTAATGGACTAGGGAATCCAGATGTATAAGTTGTTGCACCAGCTTGACCAGATGCGAAGCTGTTTGCATTGCTCGAGCCGAAAGTTTGGACCGGGCCATATTGAGGTCCTGAAAGACATAAACTTTTAGTGATGCGTTGGTAGAAAAAAACCTATGGTCTTAAGTATGATTGGACTAATTTGTTTGGAGACGTGATAAGACGTGACCGTTGGGTACTTTGGTGTAATCTATACTAATATATTAAGCTGAAATGTTTGTATAGCTGGTCTCAAAAGAAAAGTGGCAAAGTAATCAAAATTGTAATACCTGGTCCGTAGTACGGAGGGTACGAACCAGGTTGGTACCACGGTGCGCCAAGGGGTGTCCCGCCGTACGGTATCCAATTTTGGGCTATTGGAAAAGTATTGCATTATTAATAATTTATATGGTCTTTTATAAGCGATCTATAGGCTAGAAGTACAAAGAAAGAAGAAGAAAGGAAAAATGTATGTTCCCAAGAGAGGTAAGAATTTTTTTTAACAGAAATTAAAAAGGAAAAATATATTATTATTATAATTAACTATTATTAACAATATTTTAGCTTAATATGTCATAATAACCTTAACATCGATTTAGTTTATGAGAATGAATACTTCTGATGTTTATTTGCCCCATGTGCGTTTTTCTAATTTGAAGTAATTCTAATTTTATTAATTATAGATCCTATGTATATTAAAGTTTGTTGTATTTTTATCCGCATTGGCTTTGGGTGCCCAATTGACTGGTGCTTTTTACACCGGGAGGACAAAGTCCCCTAACAAAAAATCCTTCTAGGTTTTTAGTTCCGTAACTTTAAACTGTAATTGTAACTTGTAACTTTTGACCACAGGACACATCGGAGTTGTGGGACAATGTTGTAGTCAAAGGTATGCCAAATGTGATGCAGAGCTTCATAACGTTATAGAAAATATCAAAATATAATGTTATATAACGTTATACGTATTTCGTTTCGTTATTATTTTGACATTACTATCGAAAAGACGAATAGCGGTATGTTGTAAACCAAATGTATTTTGGCGCCATCTAGCCTTGCCGATTGTAAAGCGCCATCTATGGTTCTCTTTCCTTTCATGAACTACATACTAACTGGAGCAAACAGTTCACACAGAGAATCATAGATGGCGCTACACCTGTGCTGCTTTAGCGATATCGCTGAAGCGGCCCATTACATTGCAAAATTGTCACGCACGAAGATTAAATCAAAACGTCTCCAAGCCAGAGTTTCATTTCTCCCAAACACGGTATTAAAAGAATAACGTTATGAAATATCGAAATCGAACGTTATAATATCGTTATTGCTAAGCGAAATTGCCGCGTTGTCAGCTCGCTGTATATGATAATTATTATTCCCCGTAAATATAACGTTATTTATATCGATATTTTCTAAATAGCGTTTACTGATATAGCGTTATTTTGATGTGTAAATAACGTTTAGTTGTAAAACGTTAAGTTTTTTATAACGATATAGGCACAAGTACATAATAACGTTATGATTTTATAGCGGTATTTGAAGCTCTGATCTGATGTGTCCTCTCAATAAATATAGTATTAATAAAAACCATCTATTTCATAATAAGCACTATTGATTCGTTCAAAAAATATAAAAAAGGACAACAGGAACAATTTAAAATTATAATCATTTGTGTATAACTGTATAAGTGTATGTATTATAACCAAACCTATACGCAATCAACAATCCGGTCTTGGACTACCAAGTCAATTTAGATACTTTTAATGAGTTGTCAAAACGTGACATCCCCATATATTTTGTATGAAAAAATGATAAGTGACGTCACTTATCATATATAGTCAATTGACTTTATTATTATTGATTTAAGCGGTAATAAAAATCATGTATAAAAAAGAATTAACAATTATATTGCTTTCCAAACGTGATTTAGTGCAACCTTTTTAAGGTAAGGATTTTGAATTTTTTTGTGCATAGTGTCCAAGACCCTATTTGATTGAATTCGACCAATACGCGCATTCGCGGCTGGCGTAGAACTAAAGCGATCGACGCATCTAAGCGCAATGGGCGCGGTTGGGATGTGCTGGGTGGTCCCTGTAGCTTCGGGATTCAGAATAAAGCTACGGTATCCCCTGCCTGATCGTAAAGGCTAAAACTAACTAAAAGGGGGCTTCCGAGGCTGCGGGCGGTGAGAGAGGGAGCTCGACCCGTCCAGCCAGCAGTCCCGGGAAGGACGGCGATGTGTGCGTGGCCGCCGTAAGCATCGGAAGATGCAGGAGATCACATGCTCTCCCAAAGATGGGTCCGTTCCAGGGCGTCGCGTATGGAGGACACCGGTGCGTTCCATGGGAGATCCCGGAGTCCTCCCCAAAACGCAGAGGAAGGCCACCGAGGGGGTTTTAGTGAGGTTCAAATCCCACATAACCCGGTGTCCTCTCCCAAGGTGCTGGGTACCTTTTGAAGGTTTCCCCCCCGATACCAAAAAAAAGGGTATGTGCTGGGTGAACGCTAGTGATAAATTTCATGCGCGTTTCCGTTCTTTGGAGGGAACTTAAAGCTGGTTGTTATCGCCAGCGAGCTAGAAATGCGGACAAATTATATATCCCACCTTGCAAAACACATTTATTTAAGCAGAGCGTATTCAACAGAGCACCTACAATTTACAACAAGCTACCAAAGTCTATACGTGCCACTGTTGATGTAAAAATATTTAAAGAAAATTTAAGAAACTTTCTCATCAAAAAATGTTATTATAACGTCAATGAATTTTTAACTGACATTTTTGACTAATTTCTAACTTCAATAATCGACATTTAATTGCTAATATTTTTTTTTATTATTAATTCATTTCTTATAAAATATGTTAATTATAATTTCAATTTCAACTTTAAAATTTATAGGTTTAATTAGGTTTAAGTATGTATTTTTAATTATTGTGTGCCTATTATGGCGGGAATATAGAAGAACAAAATGTTAATATTTATACACCATTAATGTACCTGTATTCCACAATAAATAATTGATTGATTGATTGATTGATAGATAGCAAACGTTAACCTTTGTCGGAGGCCTTGGGCAGTTTAACCGTAACTGTTTGGTCTTAGTAAACCCTGTTTTTACAGCGTATGGAGTGGACCCATTCTTTTCCACTTGTAAACTGCGTTATATCTACCAACAAATAATAGAGCGATGAATAAAAAACAACAGAAGTGCAGTGCAAAACCAAAGTGAAGTGTGAAGTGAGTGACAGTGTGAGACAGGCGGTAGATATTCTTACTTTTACTATGTACAAAGCTTATGAATAGCAACTATCTTCAGACTGTTGCTTTTTTATATAGACATAACAGGGCGACATTGGTTCCAATGCTGGAACTTTTAAAATAAAGAAAAAAACTTACTTGGTGGAGCCCATGGTTGTTGGGGCCAGTATGGACCTGGTGGATAGTATGGAGACCTTGGTGGCGAAATAGCAGGCTGGGGTGGAATCAAAGGAACTGGGTTTTGTGTGGGTTGTTCAGATCCTCCTGAAACAAAAATTAAATTTGTAATAATGTACTGCAGATGTCGTAGATGGTAAGCAGCTAAGCAAAACAGGTGCGGTCATTTGTGAGATGGGTGGCTGTTAGTGGAAAAATTCATTGGTTTCCATGCTTCGGAGGGCACAGACTTTAGTCTTCGGTCCGGGTTCTTACTGATAGACAGCAGTTATTAAATATAGTCGGAGGCCCCATGGGTGGTTTGAGAGTACCCGACAAGCTACTACCCTGCACTGAAGAATATCATCAGGTGCGGTCGTAGCTTTAAATTTTGGGAGGGGGGGGGGTCACGTATAGGTATGTAGGGAAGAGGTCCATCCCATCCATCCATCAGCCTTTATAGTCCACTGCTGGACATAGGCCTCCCCTAACGTTCGCCACTCCTCCCGGTCCTGGGCCTTCTGAATCCAGCGATTACCCGCTGTCTTCTGGGTAATCAGTCCACCTGGTTGGAGGGCGGCCTGTACTCCTTTTGCCGAGACGTGGTCGCCATTCGAGGACCTTTCTTCCCCATCGGTTGTCGGTCCTCCTTACTACATAGCCTGCCCATTGCCACTTCAGCTTGCAGAATTTGAGAGCTATGTCGGTAACCTTCGTTCTTCGACGGATTTCATCATTACGGATTCTGTCGCGTAGAGAAATACCAAGAAATTAATACGTAAGAAATATTCACCTGTCGAACTGTAGGTGTATTGGTTGCTTGCACTGTTGGCAGTCGAAGAAGAAGTGCTGGAACTCGAACTACTACTTTCTCCAGTTGGTGTTTTCACAACCTTGGAGCTCGAGGTGGCCAGGTTGGCATTCTTGCTTGACCCTTGGCTCACAGAAGATACTTTCGTCGTTTGACCGTTGCTCACTGTGTTCTGGCTAACGGCGTTGTTGTAACTTGCTTGACCGCCAGATCCAGCTGCTTGTGATGTGGTTTCTACGGTTCCAGTAGAACCCTCTACGAAAGACGAAAATAGGCAATGTTTTTAATGATGACACTTACATTTATTAGTCTATTAAGGCTGGTACTGTACTTACGGGATGAGGGTAGTTTCAAAAATTAGTTTTAGACGGTAGGTAACGAATAAATCTTGTTAAACTTAACTTAATATTCTACGTGAATAAGAATGTAAAGGTACCGTCTATGACAACGGGAGTAAAGTTTGTAGAATATCATAAAAAGAGGGTAGAATCGATGTGACATTTCCTTCTCAAAACTCACCTTCTGGTACCAATGTGACTGATATGATAGGTAAACCATTTTCGTCTGTCTCCTTTTTCTCAATCACCTTGTATTGGTAACGATCATCTGTAATTTTTTTGATCGTCTTATTTTTTTTTGTTTTAAATAATGGTGGTGGTGTCAAAAAAGGTAGGTATGATAGACTTCACTTAGGAATCTCTGTGACGTAGATGCAATGGACACACAAGGACAGGACAGACACCCAGACCAAGAACAGCAATTTTAATACATTTAAACTTCTGCCTCGCTGGGAATTGAACCCAGGACCCTTCGAACAGGCCGGCATGGTAATTGTTGTATATGGGTCGTCTCCCTTCTGTGATGGTAGGACTTATAATAACGAACGCAATGTTAGTCTTAGTTTTTTAATAAATATTTAGATTTTTACTCTTACAATATTATGATTTATGATAATTTCACCTTCACCCAGGGTCGACTGGAAGAAAATGCCAAAAGGCATTAGGTTAAGCCCTTTGTAGCCCCTAGCTTAAGGTGTTTGCAAAAAAAAAAAGAAATAATTTTTTTTTGAAAGAACTAGTATTGGAACAGCGTGGTCACAGTGGTTTCTTCGCCATTGTGTCCTCATACAGTCCTCACTAATGTTGGGACAGACCATGTCTTGCAGAAAAATGCTCTTGGTATGCTTTTTTATATATTATCTAAAAATGAGGGTAGATAGTCTCATTAAGAAGGTATCTAAAAATAAATATGGAGATTTGTAAGAGTCGAAATCTAAATGTTTTCAGCTGTAACAAATGTTCGTGGATTAAAAAATATACAATAACCGAAACGTACCAACTGGGATGAATATTTTCTTTGTATTGCCTGAAAGAAAAAGTAGATGGAATTTTTAACACATTTTTTTAGAAGTAATAACATTTAATTAATTTACAACTAAGTACATTTTTTTAATTTAAAGAAAACCAGATGTACAAAAATAAATAGAAGGTTTTTTGTTTTCATAGAAATTAGCTTTTTTATTTAAAAAAATGATGTTGAAAACTATAGCATTCTAAAACATTCGAAATGATTGCCTCTACATTTTATCTTTAAAATGTATCTGCACTTTGCGAAACCGTCTGACAGTAATTTGACAGGCACTGTCAACAAAGACACTTTCCTGTCTCTTTTCCTCTCTAAACGTGACATCATGATAGAATGTTCAGATTTTATTTCTCAAAACAAAGTCAAATATATATTTTTTAAATTGAAAAGTTGATCAGGCGTTCGACTGGAAATCAAACTGGGATGCCTTAAACATCCAACATCCGACATTATCGATGATGAGTGTTAGATGCCACGCTTTTCCAATATGGGCTGGTCATCACCAGAGACAATGAGTTAAGAGAATGGGACATAAAGACGTTTACTGCCAAGAGTAAATTACCCTAAAGAAGCTTACCAGATTTAGCGAATCCATAGTTACTGGAGTCTGCGTTGGAGCTGGCCAAGTAGTTCGAAGATCCTGTGGGGGTCACGGTCGCTTGTCGTTGGGTGGCCGAGGCCGAAGAGCCTTGGTTGAACCCTTGGGCCTGTTCGCTCGATTGGTAGTTAGGGCTGGACCGGGCATGCTGATTTACGTAGCTGTTGGCGTATGCGTTGTATTTGCTACTGCCATCTCCTACGCTTGTGTACCCTGAAAGTGTATAAATGTAATTTTAATAAAACGAACCGACAGACTTCAAGTTGATCACCTTTTTTTTGGTATCGAGGGGAAACTTCAAAAGGTACCCAGCACCTTGCGAGGATACCGGGTTATGTGGGATTTGTACCGCACTAAAACCCCGTCAGTGGCGTGCCTCTATGTTTGGGGAGGACTCCGGGATCTCCAGTGGAACGCACCGGTGTCCTCTATGCGCGGCGCCCCAGAACGAGCCCATCTTCGGGAGAGCAGATGCGCTCTTCTGCACCCTCAGGCGCTCACGGCGGCATGCGAGCGGCGGCGGGTCGAGCTCCCACTCTCACCGTCCGCAACGCCGGAAGCCCCCTTTTAGTCTTCTCTTACGATCAGGCAGGGTAGCCGTTTAAACCGTAGCTCTATTCTTAATCCCGAATCTATTTTTGTATTTGAATGGAGTAGCAGAGGAGCATGCAGGCCATGTGGCTGCTGCAGCCCATGGACATCTACACAACCTCAAGCTAGCCCAAGTCTTGCATATGCTCGTATGCAGTTGCGCTGCTGCTCCGAAGGCTGATCGTTGCCTCATGTAAGTTTGGACGGTAACTGAAACTTTCTACCGAAACGCAATAGATCACGGCGGAACTATGTTAATAGTATCCTGTGGCAGAAGCAGTAAAGAAGAAGGAGAAGAAGTAAAGTTCTGCTTCTTTTAAAATTAAATTGACTTTCGATCGTGGTCTTTGAAATTAATCTATTAACAGCAGGTACTTACTTTGAGCTGATGCTGGTACACTCAGCAACTGAAATAGAAAAAAATGCTAGAATATGATATTACATATTATAAAATAATGGCATTACAACAGGTCTGCCACTATCTCGCCTCTTCCTTAACCCGCATTTGGAGCATTGAATCAGCTTGGTAGTAATCTCATGGCCTCCCCAATTAATGAACCTGAGCTCACCAGTGGAATGCAAAATGACCAATTTCTAGTAATTTTCTTGCTTGCTTTTCTGTTTAATAAATTATATATTACTAGCGAACCAGGCAGACGTTGTCCTGCCTTCAAGTATCAAAACTAGGGTTGTCATCTCTAAAATTTGTCAACCAGGACAAGACGCGTTATAACTCCGGATTTTAGAGCCCAAAACCAGGACATGTCAACAGCTGGGGGATGCGCGGACGGTGAATTTAGCGAGTCGGTTCGTCGGTTGATCGCGACATGGGCACAGTGCATGTGTCGCGGGCGGCCCAAGACTTCATTTTTTTTAAACCCGGACTACAAATGAAGTCCGGCCCGGACCCTCCCCAGACGCCCTCTAAACTAGGACAAATCCGGGGAAACCCAGACGGATGGCAACCCTAATCAAAACTAATTTTAAGTTTAAGATATTTTTTATTTTATTTATTTATTCATTAAAACTTATCAACTAACATAACAGCTATCCTATCTTTTACCGATTCTTTTACCGATTTTAATAAAATTTGCACACGGTGTGCAAATTTTATTAAAATCGGTTAAGTACGAGTAGTTTAGGAGTCCATCGCGGACAAACAACGTGACACGTAATTTATACATGTACATAATAAGATTTTTTAAATTATATTTATTGTAATAATTATTAAATTTTATTGTATACTTTGAGTTAATTTAAAAGATTTTTAATTTCTCATTATTAATTTTTTTCAGGAAACAGACTGATTATGAGCTGAAGTGTATTTATTTGAAATAAATTTTATGAAAGATTTTTCCGATTTGCCGAATCCAAATGCAATTTCTGGAACATTTTTTCTCAAAATTGACTAAGTTCAATGTATTTTTAACTTAACTTAACTTTTACTAATATTTTTTGTATGAGAGTGGCAAAAAGTGACTCATTTACTATGTATGCGATTTTTACAGCAATACATGGCATTTTTTTCGATCAGTTTGATTTTAAAGTGGAGTAAAATATACAAAACTATCACCGTATTCAGGTCTATTAAGCAAAACAACGTAATAGAAATGAAAAAGTGGCTCATTTAATAGTTTATTATTGAAATGATCAGTCATATTGTGCAATAAAACTTATGGAAATACTGTATTTTAACTGCAAAATCTCCTATGTAAAATCAGCTAAAATCGAAATCGGCAAAATTTCGTATGGCCTCTTAAGCCAAATAAATTAAATATAAAACACTAGAAGATAAAACAAGGAAAAGACAAGATTTAAAGAAAATAATAAAAAGACTCACGCCTGCAGCACATAACAATAGTGCTGATAGATGCATCTTGGACTTCCTTCCACCTTCTGCCAAGTATACCATCGATGGAAACCCGCCACCTTATATACTAAAAAAAACAATAACCATTATTTAATTAGCGGCCATAAATTCGACCGATCTCATTGTTTTTGTTCAGGAAACAAAAGACATACGACAGTCTCTTTACACAAATTCGTTTAAATCTGTCACTTTTCGATAATATATTGCCCTGCTTTTGTTTTCGGTATTACGTACATATTATATTTGAATACACTTAAGTCATCCAAAACTATAAATTTCAGGAATCTAGAGTAACATGTAGATATTTTCATATCAAAAATATAAAGTAGCTCAAAAATTCAATGATTTTTTTTAAATCTAAAAAAAATACCTGTGACGGTTATTTTCTTTGGAATATTTGATCTAGGCTCCATCCATCCATCCATCAGCCTTTTATAGTCCACTGCTGGACATAGGCCTCCCCTAACGTTCGCCACTCCTTCCCGGTCCTGTGCCTTCTGAATCCAGCGACTACTCGCTGTCTTCTTCAGGTCATCAGTCTACCTGGTTGGAGGGTGGCCTGTACTCCTTTTGCCGAGACGTGGTCACCATTCGAGAACCTTTCTTCCCCATCGGTTGTCGGTTCTTCTAACTATATGGGCTGCCCATTGCCACTTGAGCTTGCATATTTTGAGAGCTATGTCGGTAACTTTCGTTCGTCTAGGGATTTCATCGTTACGAATTCTATCGCGTAGAGAAATACCAAGCATAGCCCTCTCCATCGCGCGCTGAGCGACCTTGAGCCTGTGGAAAAGGCTAACTGTAAAAGACCACGTCTCAGCGCCGTAGCCTAGGTCATCACTGGCAACACACACTGCTCGTAAACTTTCGACTTCAGGCACTGAGGTATTCTGGACGAGAAGACACTTTATAATTTCCCGAACGCTGCCCAACCGAGTTGGATTCTACGAGTTACCTCTCTCTCGAAGCTGCACTTACCCATACGGATCGCTTGTCCCAGGTATATGTACTCGTCGACAACTTCGAGAGTAGCGCCATCAACAACGACCGGTATAGGTGTGACATGGACGTTAGACATGATCTTCGTCTTGTCCATGTTCATCTTAAGACCCACCCTTTGTGAGGCGCTATGGAGGTCACCTAGCATAGTGCTGAGCTCTTCTAGGTTCTCCGCCAAGTGCTAGACGCCTTTCGCAGAAGTGTAAAATCCTTTATAATTCATCAAACTTTTACAAAATGATCACTCGAAAATACAATCGTGTTCTACTATCGAGTATTCAAACTATCGAGTTCGATACTTCTGCGCTAAGAGTAGGGCCCCTGAGGTTTGCCAGAGGTCGTATGCAGTGCTCCCGGCACTTATGGTCATCTCATTTTGGTCTGATCGGTAACCGCACCGATTCATCACAAAATAATTGTGGTTTCATCGAGACAATAAAATTGCTAACAGCATAGAAAGGGTGCATCGGTCGACCATACATCTATTTTGGACATTTTTTGCTGTTTAAGTTGCCTTTTTTGCATTTATATTTCTCTGATGATAACTGAGTATTTTGTATTACCATACCTATTTTTTAACCTATTATTACCAACCCGCGCTCCGACTACCAGCAGTTGGACATTAAATTCTTTGGACAATTCACACAACACCGTCTGATTCCAAACTAAGCGGAGCTTGTACTATGGTAAACATACTTAAATAATTCTAAATACATACTTAAATAGATAAATTAACACCCAGACACAGAACAAATAGTCATGTTCATCACACAAATATTTGTCCTGGTTGGAAATCGAAATCGGTTCATCACCCACTACGCCACGGAGGCTGTCGTAAATTAAATTAGGAATTAAAAAGGGTGCAAAGGACGGAAAATAAAATCTTACAAACAAACTATTATTTTTATTGTTATTTAAAACGATTTGGTTTTATTTGGTTTGGCTGCAACCCTTTTTGCGTCCCACTGCTGGGCACGGGTCTCTCTCCATTATTGGGAAGGCCTGGAGCTTACTCCACCACGCTGCTCCAATGCGCGTTGGTGGAGGTTACTTGGTTTACAATCTACGAATTTAATTCATCAAAATCATTTGAACGCCATCTTTAAGCTAATATTGGTAGATAAAACCGGTTCCGAGAAAAACAAATTTTGCTTCAGCTACATACGTCATGTAAATTGGCACCTCTGCAAACACTAAATGAAATTGTGATCTATGTACCTAGTTAATTTATTATCGTCATAATTTTAATACACTTATATAATAACTATTAGCTTTATCTTTGAGTTATTCGGCTCTTCAGTAAAAGAATATATAATTCTAACTGGATAGATTGCGCTTTCTACTATGTATTTTGAATTACACAGCTAATTAAAACGGCGGTAAGAAGTAGTTTACCGGCCCCGAAGCACGGACAGGCATGAATTTGTCGCTAGCGGTCACCTTATCTTACACCCGACCGCGGCCGTTTTGCTTAGCTGTGTAAATAGCTTGTGTTGTGCGCTAGCCGCAACGCCACACGCATGCCCAGCAGTGAGACGCAAAAAGGATTACCCGGTTTATTTGCATATAACTAGTACTAAACGACAGCATGCAACCACGTGGTGTTAAGTGGTTCCCTGCTGCCTATGGATACGGTTGCCATCCGTCCGGGTTTCCCCGGATTTGTCCTAGTTAAGAGGGCGTCCGGGAAGCGTCCGGGCCGGACTTCATTGGTAGTCCGGGTTTAAAAAGAATAAAGTTTGGGCCGCCCGCGACTCACGCACTGTGCCCGCACGCCGCGGTCAACCGACGAACCGACTCGCTGAATTCACTGTCCCCTCGCTGTTGACATGTCCGGGTTTTGGGCTCTAAAATCCGGGGTTTTAACGCGTTTTGTTCTGGTTGACAAATTTTAGAGGTGGCAACCCTACCTATGGACATTATTATGATTGTACCTTACTCAATTATTTATTGCACCTTGAATTACTTTTTCGGAAAAAATAGAGATGAAGCCACTGAACCTATTCCTGTTTAGACGCCCAAAATTGGTCTCTTTTTTAGTATATATACAAATATATTGTATATATACAAATATATACTAAAATATATAATACTGTTATATATACAAATGTACTCTGTGGTCTTGTCTGAGGAGGTATGCAGTAGCCTGTAACGTTGCTACTCCGGAGGCTTATGGTCGCCTCATGTAAGTCTGGCCGGCAACTGCACCTTTCCACCGATAAAACCTAGATCTACAATCCATCATTTAGGAGAGTTTTGAGTCAAAATTGGGTCACACCAAGAGCCACGTGAAATCGGCATGCCGTTATTAAAATAAACATTAATTTCCACTGTAGAACAATGTATATTTGCTCAACTGCAAAGTAATTTGCGTGGGATTAAAATGAAATTCATTTTGTTATTTCAATGCCTATTGAACTCAGCAAATATTGAATTTACTCATTGACGTTAATGATTAATTTGATACGCCATTTTAAGACAATGCAAAAGCAGTTTAACGTCTACGACTAACTATGCACTACTAGCGGCCGCCCGCGACTTTATCCGTGTGGACGTTTTTAAGTTGGTTATTTATTTATTTATTAGGTTTACTAACAATTGTTACACGGATACATATACGTAATTAAAAAAAATTGTTTGTAAAGTAGGTTTACGATCGAGATGTTTACGTGATAACGTCCGCACGAGAAAATCTCCATTCGTTTGTATGCCGCTAGAGTGAGAGAGACGGAAGATCGGTCCACTCACTCGAACGCTATGCCAGCCTCCGCTCGTGAGGATTCCGCGTGACAAGTTTCACGGAATGACTGGCAGCGCTCGAGATGAGACGGGAATTCGGTCCGTCTCTCTCTCGTTATACCTGCGATCGCGCTCGTGAGGTTTTGGTGTGACACAAGTTTCTGAACATGTCACCCGACTAAAATGATTTTAAAGACGTTATCACGTCAAAAAGTTGTCTTAAGCTACGTGCACAACCTATTACAGGCAAACACAGCATGCTTAAATAATTATCTAACAACGTTTGTACAGTGGGTAATCTATTTTTAATATGGTATGTATACATTAAAAGTACAAAAAAACAATATGTTGATTCATTTAGTTTTGTTAACATAAAATGCTACGAAATTTGAATAAGCTATCACAGCGTTTATATCTAAGTCACTAAATTTATTAACTAATTTACATAGTCGAGGAATCGGAGAGTTACTTCCGAAAACTGTTCTTCGCAATGGCGGTACAAGAGGTGTTAATTTGCAACGAGGATAACGACTTGGAGCTCTAAAGTGTATAAGTTGAAGAAGTAATGGGCAATCTATTTTGTTTCTTAGCAGTTTGAATATAAATTGGACATCTAACAGATCACGACGTTTGTCTGAGGGTTATATTTTAATTAGATTGAATCGTGAAGATTAAACTAAAATAAGCATTTATTGTTATTTTAAAAGCCGAAGTGTTTGTTTGAATTTCAGGAACTACTGGTTCTAATTGAAAAATTCTTTTTGTGTTGAATAGTACATTTATTGGGGAAGGCTATAGGCTATATACGTCCACGAGGATGAAGTCGAGGGCGGCCGCTAGTCATAGCATGATGTTTTATATAGCCTAAAACCTTCCTCGATAATGAACTATCCAACACAAAAATATTTTTTCAATTCGAACCTGAATTCCTGAGATTAGCGCGTTCAAACAAACGAACTCTTCAGGCTTTATATATGAGTACTTATATAATATATAAATTCACTCGGTATTTTTCTCGGCAGCCCCCCTAGACAAAAACAAAAGAAAACACTTGTAGAATACACTAAAAAATCGGTTGTCTGTAAAGTCGGTTTACTGACGATAGTTGAACGTGACAACGTCATAAGAAAATACTTGTTGCTATAAACAATTGACACCACATTCACTTTTCACTGCACTTCATACTTGACGAAAACATGTAAACGTATTATTGTATAGCAGCTGTCCACGCGGACGCATCGCTCACTCAAGTAGGAGAGAGACAGATGTCGAACGCTGCCGAACGCGGAGGCCGATTGTGCCTTTTTGTCGCTCGTTCCGCGCTCTCGCTTGCACTTCAAGCCTTAAATGGAACGCCTCAGAGCGAGGTAACGCCGCATGAGTCATGTTTTTTCGTGCGTGCAGCCGGCTTCATCGAATTATAAGACGTTGTCACGTAACTAACGACCGAGATCATGTAACATTTAGTTAGCAAATTAACTTTAATGGAAGAGCGGGACTGCCTGTCACAAGTATAAAACTATTTATGCTTACTAGGTAGTTTCTAATATTTTTTAGCATTCTATCATAAATAGTGGACTGAATAAAGTATTTTGATTTTTTTTTTAAAAAAAAAACGTCAGTCACGTACATTCTTCATTCTATTCCTTAGCGTTTGGCTGGCTGGCTGCAACCCTTTTTTGCGTTCCACTGCTGGGCACGGGTCTCACCCAATTATTGGAGAGGCCTGGAGCTTACTCCACTACATCTTTGCGGGTTGGTGGAGATGCGGGTTAGTGGCCAACCCACTGTCGGATGTGTTTTCAAACCGCCCATAAGGCCTCCAACAAGGTTATCTTTCGACAACACGGCAACCGGCACCGACGGCTTAGGTGCCCTCTGAAGTACGGAAACGCGCATGAATTTTTTTGTCACTAACGGTCACCCATCTCACACCCGACCGCGCCCGTTTGGCTTAGTTGCATAGATCGCTTGCGTTCTACGCTAACCGCCGGGCCATGCGCACTTCAATGTATTCAACAGTACTTTACAAAATTAGGAGCTTATCTGACCAATGGGAAAAAATCCCGTTGGTCAGACTAATCAATGTGACCACCGGGAAAAACACAAGTCTGTCTCTGTGCGAAATTTCATCCATCAATCCATTCATCCAAAATTCCGAAATTATAAGGTAGGTAGTCAAGTAGTTTATAATATAATACGCATCGAGATATATGTACTGACCACAGAACATATTAAAAGAAGTTAGAATGGAAATGTGGGCGGGGCAAACGCACCAAGGAATTTTGTTACGATATGCGTGCTTGTGTGCGAGCTTAGGTGTGATTCGTCCATATGAAATCGCGTGATAGTGCGGCGCTAAGATTGGCTAGATTTGAAATTGCAAAAATGTTCGTAAGCTTCGTATTTATTGAAGTAGGGTGGAGGTGAAAGGCGGGGCTTGATCGGCGACACCAGTCTTCATACGAATGGCGCATTATTGCCGTTATACCTTTCTTAATAATGTTCTGTGGTACTGAAATATAATAGGACACAAATAAAACGTCATAATATTATATTTAAAATATTCTTTATTATAAATCAGTTCGTTTCCAATCAGTGTTCATCTATGTATTAAGAAAATCCAGAAATAATTTACAATTTTACAATATACTGTACAGGTGGTTCGTTGCAAACGATGCGACCACGACACGACTACGAGTTTAGATGTAAATACAGTAGAAATCTATTACCTACAACAACATCGAAAGGACCACTATTATAAGTCGCAATAGGCGGTTCGTTTTAACCGATGTTAATTCTATAAGCAACAACGAAATCGGCACTAATTTTCGGTCATTCGGCCAATGTCATTATAAACGATGTCGTTGTAAGAGGTTTTAATTTGCAGTAACATTATAAAAAATATATTATAATAAATATAAGCCCTGGTTGCCATAGCACATGAAGGCAAGGTCACAAGCTACAAAATTATTATATAAATTAACCTATTGGCTATAACCTTTTTTACATCTCACTGATGGACACTGGTCTTTCCCCATTATTGGAGAGGCCTAAAGCTTACTCCATCACCCTGCTTCAATGTCACTAGCGGTCACCCATCTCATAACCTAAACGTTGTAGAAGGCCTTATAGGCGGTTAGATAACATCCGACAGCGACAGCATTTAACCCGTTTAACCCGTATCTCCAATAACCCTCATTGGAGCAGCGTCACGGAGTAAGCTACAGGCTACAGGCCTCAAAAATTATAATGAGAAACCGATCCCCGCTGTGGGACGCAAAAGAGTTACAGCAAATTTAAAATCCAATTTCAGAAATTTACAGCATACTTACGATAAATAAGAAAAAAAAATCCATAGTCCCGTTGCGGTCGTATCGATACTTGTGTGAATTAAAATTAAATAATTTATCTTCTATCATAATAAAATCGTCCTAGAAACTTAAAAAAATAAAAATAGGAATGACATTAATCACAAAAAAAATTTAAGCACCGGAAACAAAATTACAAAAAAACATAATATTTACAATGGTAAGTACTTAGCTAAGACTTAATGGTCGGTGTTTTGGCGCGAACATAAAACGGCATATTTTTTTAAATATGTCATTATTCAATTCAATAATGGCATCGCACTCTGTGCATATTGCCAGTGTCAAGTATAATTTCTGCGTCATAGAATAAATTAGTAAGTCGTCAGGTATCAGTCAGACTAGTCAGTCAGATGTTCAAGTAAAGCGATGGCTACTTTACTAGAACATGTCCGAAGGAGTTTTGGAGGCAAGCCGAAAAAACATGTTTTCGCACTGTTATTTAATTTCACAACACTCGTGCACCATCTAATGATGTTAACCTCATTTCATTTCATGTCCCTTCAGACTTCCCGCCAAAACTCTAAATATATCAAATGATGGCATTTTGTTCCATATAGGTTAATTACAGTGCCTGAATATTTTGGAAAGAAATAACAGTACGAAATCATCTCTTTTCGGGTTGTCTCCAAAAACTCCATCAGGCACTTATTAAGTAAGCAACGCTTTACTCGTACCTATATCTTTCTAACTAACTTGACTGATTTATTTTAAATATAAAATAATATCTATTGATTTTGACTATTATTATGTTGGCTATTATGTTGGCCAATTCAAAGAAAATGGCAAAATATTAATAATATATAATCAATTAGACCAATAATTATACTTGACACTGACAATATTTACAGATCATGCGATGACATTACTGAACGAAAAAAAAATAAAAGTACAAATATAGAGACTTTCAATGTCAGATTTGTTTTACTTAAGAAGTGGAAATACATAAATATAGGCCAAGTCTTAAAATTTCCAATAAATTATCGTGATTTGTATTTTGAAAAACTTGTTCAGGAAATAGTGTAAATAAAATACCTACGTCATATTTCGTGTACCATGCGTATATTACATATCGTATATGCCGTAGATGCTTGAACTTAACCAACATTTTAAGCAAAATTTAAGTAAATAAATAGTTAAAATTTCTAATGTGTCTAATAGTAGTAAAAACTAGACTAAAATAATCATCGTTTCGTAGTAAAACTTCAAAATTCATTTAATTTCCTGATATAAAATGTGTATCCGTTAATGTTAAAAATCAAACATCGATATAAAAAAAAACAATAAAAATTTGGCATATAACAACTTTTCTACACTTAACCATAATAAAATTAAGGGTAATACTTAAAATTAAGTAAAGTAATTATAGCGAATAGCAAATAAGTTATAATATGGCAAATAAGTTGAAACTTAGATTTAGGCTTATGTGGTTCCAATATTTAAATCTAAGAAAGTATACTGTTATATTTTAAAAATCTATTAACTCTGGCGGTATCTTAAAATGACTGAATTATCATAATGAATAAAGTCGAACCGCATTGGTCAATCAGCGTGTACAGTCAGCAGCATAAAATAATATGTATCGAAGTTTCAAGTGTTCTAAATAACATCAACAAAACATTGCAAAATAAAGTTTACGAGGCTTGAAAATAATATCGTTTAGATAAGACACTTTAATGAATTTTTTCAACCTATTTTGAGTCCCACCGCTGGGCATAGGTCTCATCTCTGAAGTGAGAGGTTATTTTTTTAATTTATTTTTTTGTAAATACCTTAAACTAGGAGCATAAGAATAAATAATACTACGTAGAACGGAAACTCCTGCTCAAAACGGGCTCAAGGTATTATATTAGCCTAGGAAGCAAGGTAGTATATTAGCCTACACTTTAATTTCGGCTAAACCGACTACTGAA
Source organism: Pyrgus malvae (assembly GCA_911387765.1). Taxonomy (NCBI): domain Eukaryota; kingdom Metazoa; phylum Arthropoda; class Insecta; order Lepidoptera; family Hesperiidae; genus Pyrgus; species Pyrgus malvae. The sequence goes on along the minus strand of OU426976.1, from coordinate 5,461,040 downwards.
GACGGGCTGTCTCGGACGGGCGCGTCAATTACAATAACGGCGCCAAGTTAATGTGGTGTGTTTGGTTGTACAAACAATTCTAAAACAATGCCAAACTTAAGTTTTTTTAGTTTGCCCAAAGATGATGCGAGATAAGTAATATTTTTTAAATATTATTCCTTTTCCGTACCTAATTTATCAAAAGGATGTGACCAGTTCTTTTTGTGTAGCCAATTGTTTCACTTTCACTCAATTATAAAAAAAATGTTAGATAACTACAGCATTTTAACATTTCGCCAAAATATTTTTTAATAGCCCCCGCCATCGGTCATTGAACCTTTCACGATTGTTTTGCCTCGCGATTGCGGCGCCGCGGCACTGGCGCACGCACGTTATACTTAATATGTAATTCGTTTATTTTAAACCTACACTACGTAAGTACTTACAGCTATGTAGGTAAGTAATACTTACTTAAATGGCTTCATTTGGTATGGTACTCATAATAATTTATTATTCATGAGCAGGTATTTATAGTGTAGGTAAGTATTTATAATTCTCATACTTTGTAATACTAAACTAAAATAATGATTTTTAAGTAAAGGAAAACTTATATTTTAGCTACCTTTATTATCTATAAAAAAGCAGTATTAACAGTTGACAACCCTGTCAACACGCCTGGGCGACAGAGGGGCGTAACGAGGTGAAGGGGGAAGTAGGTATAAAAATAGCGGCGTTTTCGACCCGGTCAAAGGAGATTCCGTTCTATGTAATTATTATTTATTCTTATGCTAGGAGTTACAAAGGGTTCAAACTAATGCCATAAGGCATTGTCTTCCAGTCAACTCTGGGTGATGGTGAAAGTGTGAGGTAGGCTTTAGTAATGAAAAACAATTAGAAAGCTAGAGCAAAAGTTAAAAGTGAATAATATGAGAGGAAATTCAAAATAGGAATAATAATTGGGTAGTTGACACTATGAACAGAAAAATTCAAAATACATAGCTCAAAACGGTTGCACTAAATTACGCTTGGAAACCAGGATAATTGTTAATTAATTTATGTTAATGATTTTTATTTTATTTTAAATCAATAATAATTAAGTCAATGACTGTACCACTTTGTGACGTCATAAATATTTTCCTCATACAAAATGTACGAGGATGTCGCGTTTTGACAGCTCATTAAAAGTATCTCAATTGATTTGGCTGTCAACTACCGTATTATATTTCGCTATTTCAAATGAACGAATCACACCCAAGCACGTACATAAGCACGCATATCGTAGCGCGAACTATTTCTGTAGAGATATGAGCGTTGCTCATATCCTTGGCGCGTCTGTCCTGCCCACAATTCCATTCTAACCTCTTTAATACGTTCTTTGATTAAATATCACAATATTTTCTCTCACAGTGGAGCAGGAGTAAATCTTAACAATTATTTTTTGTCAGAAATGTGCGCCGGCTTATTGCGTCAACTTCAGAGGGACAAAGATTCGTTTTGTTGTGACAACCGTATCATTAAGTTGTTTAAAATCCGATTCGTTTAATAGAAATGCTACAACATATACATTAATCGTATACATTATTTAGAAGCCAACCATTTTTTATTTCATTAATTAGGAATCTTGTAACATATACCTTGCAGCTGACTGTAGCAAAGTAAGTACCCCGATGCCACAATATTCGGCAAATAGCACTTAAGTATTTTCTAGTGCCAGAGTAAAGGTGCGTACAGATTAAATAACATGTTTTATAACACGTCCACATTATCTAACATTGTTTTTCAACTTAGCAACATATAACAATACTGTACACATTAGAATAACAATGTAATATAACAATGTTGTATAACATTTTCGTGAGTCGTTCCTATTCACAATGCCCCGCGCACCGCATCTGTTTCATCTCGAGTAAATGTACCTGATAACATGTTTTATAACATTCAGTCTCCACATTACTGAAACATGTTTTATAACATCGTTTTAAAACATGTTATGTTATATAATGTGTACGCGCCTTTACAGTATACACAAGTTGGAACCAGCAGTTAGTTTTAACACATAATTTTACATTAATTATTCCAAGTATAAAATAACATTAGATTACTTACAATGACAGTAAATTTAAAGCATGGTTAAATTATTATTTACTCTCATATATCCAAAGCACGTACCATTATGATCAATTATCTATACTTCTACTATACTAATATTATAAAGAGGAAAGATTTGAATGTTTGTGATGAATAAATTAAAAAACTACTGTTCCGATTTCAAAAATTCTTTCACCATTAGAAAGCTATATTCACCCTGAGTAACATAGGCTACTTTTTACCACGGGGAAAATGCTTCATTCCTACGTGAAAACGGGTAATAGGGTCAACGCGGTTGAAGCAACTGGCTAAACGCCTATGATTTTAATATAGCAAGGAAGCCTGGAATAGCACATAGGCTATTTTTTTATCCTGGGGTCCTATTAAACGGGTCCAATCAGGCGAAGCCGCTGGCGGGAGGCTAGTGCTTTATACTTTTTACTCGGGAAAATAACTCTTTAATGTATACAATTAAATAAAATTGGAGTGTCTGTTTGTAATATTACAATAACCGCTTTTTACTATCATATGAATGTATATACGGTACATATGTATATTACCAAAATAACATTTTTCATAATTTTGTCTGTCTATGTCTGTTGGTCTGTCTGTCTGTTTGTTCCGGCTAATCTCTGTAACGGCTAGACCGATTTTGACGTGATTTTCACTGGCAGGTAGGTGATATAATAGGAGTACCTTAGGCTACTTTTATTTTAGAATAAATCTACAACTAAAGTCCACGCGGACGAAGTCGCGGGCTGCTGCTAGTAGGGGATAAAAAGTTTAGCCTGCGCACTATAAACCTATATAAAATCGTATTTATAAACTCTTCAAAATGGTCCATGCTTTGGCCACTTCAATATTTACGAGTTTTTAATATATTTCGCATTAATTTCTAACAAAAAGAAAAAAAAATTTCAACCTAAGGGCCTCTTTCACCACCTTCGAGTTAAGTGATACGTACGCTAATTATCGGTTAAAGTCACCCGTAACTTCAATTTCAATTTCACGATGTTCGAGTAGCACTAATCATATGATAAACTGACCCGTACTCATAGCTTGCCAATTAACTTTACTTGGGACGTAACGTAACTAATCAACACTTTACTTGGAGATGGTGAACGAGGCCCTAAGTCTTACAAAATAAGAACGAATCGAGCGTATAAATATTTATGACATAAATCTGATATAATATAAATATAATATAAATCTGTGCAAATTATAATATAATTCTTCAAATTTATTTTCATGTTACACGTACACGAAAATCGAATAAATACGTCATAGCCATAAATAATATAGAATTTAGCTTTTGAATAATTTTTACGTAAGATAATCTCAGATGACCTCTAAAGCTCCAAAAAATTAAGAGCTATTTATAATCATAATACAAATTAGAAGAAAAACACAACGTTGATTTGAAATTAATATTAATTTTTAACCGTAGTATTTTTTGAAATATCAGTTATGAATGAATGAATTTGAATGAATGAATTTATTTTATTTGTTTAATCATGCGTACAGATTTGGTTTTTGTAATGTAGTTACCTAGAAATCTATTTATCTACATTTCAATTAAGTCACTGTACAGATCAAAACTTTTGTTTTTGGACTAGGGGTCTATCCATGCCCTATGTCATACGTAGTTGAATTAATGATTTCGTTTTTCGTCTCTTAGGAACATGAAAAAATAACGTCACACGAATTCGTGACTTTTTGACGCCTAACCGGCCTTGTCACAGCTGGTCACAATCCGGTCTTGGACTACCAAGTCAATTGAGATACTTTTAATGAGCTGTCAAAACGTGACATCCCCATACATTTTGTATGAGAAAATGATAAGTGACGTCACTTATCTTATCATATATAGTCAATTGACTTCATTATTATTGATTTAAGCGGTAATAAAAATCATGTACAAAAAAGAATTAACAATTATATTGCTTTCCAAGCGTGATTAAGTGCAACCTTTTTAAGATAAGGATTTTGTTTTTTTTTTGTTCACAGTGTCCAAGACCCTATTGTAAAATTTCCCCCTCCCAATTGTTAAACCAAATTAAATCAAACAATCATTTATTATCTAATTTGCAACTTTAATTTTACATCTATTTAGGTTATGAATCATGACGTCACGAAATTATTTACGTCATTCCACACCTTTGTCACACAATGTCACACTTTGTGGAGAAACCTCCCCTACCTCCATGTGTGACGAAAGTAGTTCATGAATAGCCCCTTGGCGGCGACAAAGTACGATTAAGTACGCAATTATTAATGATGCTAAGGGTGTTAATTTATCTATTTAAGTATGTATTTAGAATTATATAAGTATGTTTATCAGCTTTCTGATTACCATAGTACAAGCTCTGCTTAGTTTGGAATCAGATGGTGTTGTGTGAATTGTCCAAAGTTATTTTATTTAAAATTTATTTATTAATAAAAAACAATCAGCTTAGTAATTAGTCATACACAGGAAAAATGGTGGTTTTCTTTTCAATAACACTATTTAGTACTAACTACAACGTTTGTCACTCACCTTCGGCTGCGCCTCGGCTCGGGTAGACATTTGTCGGAACTCTTAGCAATGACGGTTCCGCACGTGTACTGAACAACTATTTTTAATACAGTTGCGAAAAAATGAAGCAATTTAATAAAATACATAATAAAAACTCGCAAAGAACATTTTTGAAAAATGGCACCAACCGTAAAAGAATACCTATATAGGGTAGGCAAAGGGAACTATGCCCATACAGCCAAGTCTTCAGTAGATTTTTTTTATTGATATGAAATGAAAATGTTAATGAGATGAAATGAAATGAAACCTAACTCATTGAATCAAATCATTAAATCTGATATTAATAAACTGATATTAAGAAACAAATTAGTAGCTTCTTTTTAGAAATATTTGCATGAATCATAAAAATTTCGTGGTTGGTTTTTTTCTTTTTAATATATACATTATTTTGACAGTTAGGAAAGAGAACGCACGAGTGCGGAAAAGGTAAAGAAAAAACACAAGTGTGTAATATACGTCCCTGCAATACGCCACTTTTTGAGCAACTGTAATAAAAACCCGTTTCCGAAATTCCGATGTCATAAATTCTAATAAGTGGTGAAAATTTAATATTTCCAGATATCTACAACACATTCAAGTCACGAGATAATATTATCAAGTATATAACATAATCAGTAGAATAGTCTTAATTAAGATTTTGAAGTGCAATTAGGAGTTAGACTTTATTAATTGGTGGAACTAATTTTGAATAGAAAGGTAATTGCGCTCTACCTTAACCGAGACAGTCCGTCCTTTGTATAACATTGTTTAAAGTTGTAACAATAAAGAATAAATAAATAAATATGTAAATACAGTTTGATGGTTTTGAAAAGTTCAGTTTTTAATACATAAAAATATAGTATATTACAACAATATCAACAGTGATATATGCTTAGGGTTGCCATCCGTCAGGGTTTCCCCGGATTTTTCCTAGTTTAGTGGGCGTCCGGGGAGCGTCCGCGTCCGGGTCGGACTACATTTGTAGTCCGGGTTTAAAAAAATACACACGTACTGTGCCCGCACAACGCGATCAACCGACGAACCGTCTCTGTAAATTCACCGTCCCCCAGCTGTTGAAATGTCCGGGTTTTGGGCTCTAAAATCCGGGGTTTTAACGCGTCTTGTCTTGGTTTACAAATTTTAGAGATGGCAACCCTTATGCTTAACACATCTGTTACATAAAATATGTTTGTCTCGTTCTATAATAACTTTACTTACGTGTTTAAAGAAGGTGATGCAAAACATCGTAATTAATTAAATATTACAATCTTTCACCGTGGAGCAGGAGTAAGTCAGCTGGCAGTCTTATAACACTGTTTATATTTTATGATTATCGGGCTTTTATTAAAGATTATTTTTTGATAAAAAATTTCAAGCAAGGCCCGAGTCGTTTATTGTGAGGTCGAATGCAGTAACTCTTCTACTCCAGAGGCTCATGGTTGCCTCGTGTAACGGTAAAACAACGATAGGTTTCTTTTCTCAGAAAGTTCTTTACATTAGTTTAACTTATCAAAACATTTCCTCTACTAGCTTAGAAATTCGTTAATTGTGAGCTCCTTTTAGTAGGCTAGTTGCCAAAGTAAATAGTAAGTTGTTCCTTACAAAATATACACAAATGAAATGAAATGAAATATTCTTTATTCACTGTACGGTTCCTTTACAAACTCTTAGTGAACATTATTTTTTTTTGTTCTGTCTGTTCTGGGTGCGCTTACGCAATGCTGAGCTGAAAAAAAGAGCAGACGGAGAAAAACTTCACATTAATATTTTAACAAAAAACAAACGTTCAAATGTTCAAGTAAAGTGATGGCTTTTTTACCAGAACATGTCCGATGGAGTTTTGGAGGCAAGCCGAAAAAACATGTTTTTGCACTGTTATTTTATTTCACAACACTCGTGCACTGTCATTAACCTATATCGAGCAAATGCCATCAACTTTATCCTATATAACTCAAAAATAGGTACACTAAGAAAATGAAAATAAAACAAGAGCACAACTTGTCCCTTCAGACTTGCCGCCAAAACTCTTTTGTGATGTAATATTGAATGTTATGCATTTGATGCTTAGAGCATCACAGGTACTGACAGGTATGACACCCGTCAGAGGAGTGGCCTTTACGGGCGAACACCTCGTCCCAACGTGCATGCACAATGTGCCTTCTAGTTATACAACTAGTGTGTGTGTCGGTGTCAGAGTTGACGGTGCATAGAAAATGACGTTGTTTATTGAAATTGACATACCTATTTAGAAATGTATGCGTCTGTAGCGATGAAAGAATATTTGTGAATGTGTGACAAAATTAAAATGTGTGCGTTCTTCCCCCACACCAGATTTGGCACAAAAATTATGTATCGAAGCGAGGCGAAATGCCTTCTCCACTGGGTCAGTCAGTACCTTAGATGTTTTAAGATTTTATGTGTCAATAAATAAATAATCGAACTTATTTTCGTGACATTTAACCGTTCTTAATGACGCACAAGAATTTATTTTCACTATTTTACTGGCAACTAGCCTATTCGTTTGTCTACCATGCGACCAGAGTGTCAAAGACTATTGAACAATGACAGTAAGGCAGTAACTATTGCGTAGGTAGTAATGGAAACAGAGGACGCGTCGCAAGCCAAGTAGTCGTTCGGATACAAATTCGGTGGTGGCGCCTCCTCGCCACCTTTGCAGTATTCGTTGCGGGACTGTAAGACAAAACAAACGTATTAATTTTTAAAGTGAAAACTTCTTTAGCGGCGTTGTGCACTTTTTATGGGATGGGTAAAAAATGATAACCTCGCGTTAAGACACGTGGCCTGATCGAAAATTCGTAAGACGGAGGGGTGACAGCTGATGACTGCTAGACTGTCTATACTAGTAAAATTCGTTTATATAAAGTATTGCAAATATAGTCATTGGACAAAGTGAATCTATTAATGAAAAAAGTGACGAAGAAATAGTGAAAGAAAATGAGTGCGTACTTTATAAAAATACTAGATGAAAACCTACTGAAAATACTAGATGAAAAATAATACTGATAATAAAAACAATTCGTGCGAAATTATTCCCTAACCATTCCAAAATATCAGAAAGGCACAACGTTAATGTTCAAGTTTTCACTTCTGCCGGCACTACCGGAGTGCAACCCGTTGTTTTTTTTTAACCTTTTTTTATGGCCTGGGCACGGGTAGGGTTACCAACTTTTTTTCTATCAAATATAGTATTTTTGAAGTTATTGACAAAAATATAGTAGATGGCAAAAAAATGAAAAAAAAAATTAAATTAAAAATTAAAATTGAACTAACGCATACAGACAGAGACAGAGGACCTACGCCTATGCCTATCGCGACATGTTCGATGACTCGAGAGCTCGGGAGCTAGCGAAGCCCGGGAGCTAGCGAAAATATAGTAGTTTCGCCTACTATATATATTTTTTAGAAATATAGTATTTGATCCCTTAAAATGGTAGTATACTATATTATATAGTAGGGTTGGCAACCCTAGGCACAGGTCTCCTCTCACAAGTGAGAGGGATTTAGGGCATAGTCCACCACGCTGGCCAAGTGCGGATTGATGGTCTGTTGGCTTGATTGGTGGCTGTTTACAACCCTGCTTGACCTGCTTGATTTATTGCATGTGTATGTTTGCTATGTGGGAGAGAGGGAGGTGCACCAAATTGCAAAGTTTACACCATCCAACGTTTTGATAACTTTTTTAGCATATATTTTTCTGTAAAACCATTTATTCTCTGATTCTTTAATAGTGTCATCATGCCTATTATGGGTCGTCAACAAGAAGCGCGTATGTCCCGGCGGTTAGCGTAGAACGCAAACAATCTATGCGACTAATCCAAACGGGCGCGGTCGGGTGTGAGATGGGTGACCGCTAGTGGCAAAAAAAATCATGCGCGTTTCCGTGCTTCGGAGGGCACGTTAAGCCGTCGGTCCCGGTTGATGTCGATAGATAACAGTCGTTAAACCTTGTCGGAGGCCTTTAGGCGGTTTGGAAACATCCGAAAGCGGGTTCGCCACTAACCCGCATTGGAGCAGCGTGGTGGAGTAAGCTTCTCAATAATGGGCCTTCTCAATAATGGGGAGATGGAAACACCCGTTCCCAGCAGTGGGACATAAAAAGGGTTGCAGCCAACAAGAAGCAACTTACCGCGAACTCCTCCCCGCAAACTTCCCTGCAAGGTGGACACACCACGCCGCCCTTGTGTAGCCATCCTCTTTGGATGATTCGTATCTGTAATATCTGTCCGGCGAAGAAGCAAGTGTATGTGTAGTTGCCAACCTGAAATATAAAGCATTTATTTAATTAAGTTCAAAATATCTCAGAAACTACGGAACCGATTTTGATGAAACATAGACTGATCCCTGAGTTGGCGTCATCACAGAACATTATTAACAGAGGTAGAACGGCAATAATGCGCCGTTCGTATGAAGATTGGTGTCGCCGATCAAGCCCCACCTTTCACCTCCATTACATCTGTACTTAAATAAATACGAAGCTTACGCACATATTTGCAATTTCAAATCTAGCCAATCTTAGTGCCGCACAATCACGCGATTTCAAATGAACGAATCACACCCAAGCACACATATCGTAGCATGATCACGTGTTTCTGTAGAGATACGAGCGTTTGCTCAAAATCCTTGGCCCGTCTGCCCCGCCCATATTTCCATTCTAACCTCTTTTAATATGTTCTGTGGGAGTCATAGAGTAAAAAAGGTCCTGCATGGTTGGAGTACACCCAACGCAACTAAAAAGGGATATTTTCTATAAAAAATAAAAAAAGTATAAAAATTTTCATTAAAATGTTTAAAAATTATTTTATAGTTTTTGAGTTATGCTTGCACAAACTTACATAACATATACTACTAATGAAATTTGGTACGCGTGTTTAGAAGCTGATATCTTTATATATATAATTCATCTGTACGTGTGTTGACATGAAATCTGTTTAAGATAATAAAAAAACAAATCCTCTTTGGACAACGTCTGCACCCGGGCGAAGCTGGGCGGGACCACTAGTATATATTATATAATATATACAAGTCGCTTAAAAAGGAAGTTATCAGTTTCACCTTTATCAATTATTATTATTTATATTCAATAAGTATTGTTGGGATCCCTGTTTAGCATTATAATTGCAAAATATGTTTGTCTGTTTCTGTTCTATTCTGTTCTGCGTTAACGTCGAAACGGCTGAACCGATTTTGATGAAATTACTAGAGGCGATGATTCGAGACCCTGGGAAAGGTTTTTGCTACTTAATCTATTTAGCATAGGGGCAGCTGCAGAACAGAATCGGTATTTAAGTTAAAAGTTATTTATAGACCCTGTGAATAATAATAATTGGAGTAAAGACACTGAGACCCTGATTTTTTACTGTGGACAAATTGGATTGGAAGTTCAATAAAGCTATCGCAAATTTAGTGCATATTGTATAATTTTCGCATCACTTAGTAGTTATAAAAAATCAGTAAGTCGTCAGTAATCAATCAGTCTAGTCAGTCAGTCTAGTCAGTCAGATGTTCAAGTAAAGCGATGGCTACTTTACCAGAACGTGTCCGATGGAGTTTTGGAGGCAAGCAGAAAAAACATTTTCGCACTGTTATTTTACTTCACAACACTCGTGCACTGTAATTAAGCTAATCGAACTAAATACCATCAACTAATTTTATCAGATATACTTAACTCAAAAATACTACAAAAAATGCCAAAAATCCGATTCAAATGTTTTTACTTGACAATGGCAATTACAGATCGTTCGATGTTATTGCTGATATAAAAAAAAACTTACAACTACATGAAGGCGTCCTTTGTCACATTGATATTTGTAGCAACCCGAGCCCCAATGCTGCCATTCTCGAATCTGTAACAAAAAATATGTTTCATAAATTAATTTAAACACAAAATAAAATTAATAGAATCAGGCGTTACTTTGCGGAACTCCAACAACCAAAAGTATACACCCACATTGGTGGTGGTACGTATGTTGTAAAAAGTATACACCAACATACGTACCACCACCAATGTTGGTGTATACTTTTTGTTGTTGCATGTGCATGTGTCCTATGTGGGAGGGAGGGAGGTGCTATTGCATGAAAAAAGTATACACCATCATACGTTCTGATTGCGAATTGTTGCAAAGTAGTTTTTACCTAACTTTATAACAAAATAAAATGGAATTCAAAATGTAATTAGGTCTCACACTCATGGCGTCACAGTAGGGTAGATATACCCTGTGTCGTGGGTACAATGGACACACACAGAGACAGAAACACAAACACCCAGACCGAGAGCAGAAATTTAAAGTCGTCATTCAAATTTCTGCTGCGCCGGGAATCGAACCCGGGACCCATCGAATGGCAGTTCGCCATGGTAACCATTACACCACGCGGGTCGTCTTTTCGCATTTCGAAATAAATTCGCATTTTCCAAAATAGTTTTATGATTACAAAAGAGACAACATCCACTTTATTGTTTCACGCCACTAATCTGAATAACCACCTAAACTTCTACTATACACTATCACAAATAAAAACGTAGATGGAGTTTTGGCGGGAAGTTAAAAAAGACATATTGTGCTCTTGTTTTATTTTCATTTTCTTGGTGTATTTTTGAGTTATATCGGATAAAGTTGATGGTATTTTGTTTGATATAGGTTAATTACAGTGCACGAGTGTTTGTGAAATAGAATAACAGTGCTAAAATATGTTTTTTCTGCTTGCCTCCAAAATTCCATCGGACACGTTCTAGACGTTCTAGTAAAGTAGCCATCGCTTTACTTGAATGTTGGACTGACTAGACTGACTGATTACTGACGACTTACTTTACTTACTGACTTTGTTATTACTTCGTCCAGTTTCATTGAAACTGGCAAAAAATTGATGCAAAAATTATACTTGACGCTGGCAGTATGCACAGAGTTTGCGATGCCATAATTGAACAGAAAAAAAAACGTACATTTTATAACACAAAACTTTTCTCAAATATGTACCTGTCTGCAAGATTTCTGTTCCCAAACTTTGTCGCTATGGTCAAAACACTTCGAATGGACTCCATAGTTTTCTAGAGCGAAGTTTACATCAGTCTCTGAAACAATATTGTACTATTAAAAGAGAAGCAAATAAGTCAGCAGTACTGTGTCTGTATAATAAATAGCAGAACAATGAAAAAAAATTTTTTGTCGTGACGACATCGTCTTATAATTCGATGGAGCCGGCTACACGCACGAAAAAACATGAATCATGCGACGTTACCTCGCTCTGAGGCGTTCCATTTAAGGCTTGAAATGCGAGAGCGCGGAACGAGCGACAAAGAGGCACAATCGGCCTCCGCGTTCGGCAGTGTTCGACATCTGTCTCTCTCCTACTTGAGTGAGCGATGCGTCCGCGTGGACAGCTGCTATACAATAATACGTACATGTTTTCGTCAAGTATGAAGTGCAGTGAAAAGTGAATGTGGTGTCAATTGTTTATAGCAACAACTATTTTCTTATGACGTTGTCACGTTCAACTATCGTCAGTAAACAGACTTTACAGACAACCGGTTTTTTTGAGACAAGATTAGGTCAGAAACAAAAATAATCTGTAATAGTATCGCATGATTTAAGCATGTCCAACTCGGCTAGGGCGATCGCCCTTTGCAAAAGACAACTTACTTGGAGTATTCTCCTCATAAGAGCAGCGACTGCCACGGACCAATACGCTCTTGTGTTTCCAGGTGAACTCCTGCAGGTAAGGGCAGTAGTCCGCCAGCGTGACCGACCCTCCATAGTGCGCCTCCTCGCCTGGGGCCACATTGGGGAGGTAGTCGAAATGCTGCGGAATAAATACCACAAATTAAAGGTTTGGGGAGCTTCCGCGTAAAATATAATACTTAACACTAAACATTGCCTAATGGTCTTTTTCGCCGGCTTTATTTCTCTGTTGAACCCAGCGGTGGGTAGGCATCAAAAGCCGATGATCGAAGCCCATCATTGAAATTAAAACTTTTTTAGTTATTTTTTTAACACGCTTTTATTAGCTTGACTTGTATGTATGTACGTATGTAACGGAATCTTTTAACTTCATTTTCGCTTACTTCTAGGAGTCTGATTAACTTGAAAATTTGCACAGGGATCAAGATAACAATGCAATAATATGAAAATCTAACTAAAAAATTTAAAATAAATTTTACTAAACTAAAATAACTAAAACTAAACTAAAAATTTAAAATAATTTTTTTAGTTAGATTTTCATATTATTGCATTGTCATCGGCCCTTTACCCCTGCGTGGTAATAGTATCTTAAAAACCACCCCATGTTTTTTTTACAGTAAAATACATTTTCTTCTTATTTTTTACTTTTTAGTTCGTATTTTCATAAAAGCGTGTTTTTTAAACTACATTATTTATTTAATTAATAATATATTGGTATTCTATACCAAAACATGATAGACTGTTTTAAAAACTTTGTTGTATGTATGTAAGCAGCCAACAATAAAGTATTTTCTTTTCTTTTCTTATATGAAACGTATAGTACAACCTTAGAGGTGCGATGATGACAATTTTTTTCGACCGAAGCTTTTTAGGGTTCCGTAGCCAAATGGCAAAAAACGGAACTTATGGATTCGTGATGTCAGTCTGTCTGTCTGTCTATCCGTCCATGTCACAGCCACTTTTTACCGAAACTATAAGAACTATACTGTTGAAACTCGGTACGTAGATGTATTCTGTGAACCACATTAAAATTTTCACACAAAAATAAACTTAGTTGTTTCACAAACAGTCTTTCGTTTTATTTATATTTTGTTGATATGATATCACATATTATTGTTCAGTTTCAGTACACCCAGTTATGGAGAAAACAACAAGAAAGAGTTTTGGCAGCAAATTAAAATATGTATATATAAAGATTCAAATCTTGTTTAAATTTCATTTATGTACTTGATGTATTTTAGTCTTACATACCTATATGTTGCTTTTTTAATTCTGGTGACATTTCGTTCGATGTTATTGATAGATAGCTATCGTTTCAAGGCCACGCACCGACACCGATTGAGTGAGAAATTAAAGATCCGTATCCGTGTCCGTATCCGCGGATCTTGACTCTAAATATCCGTATCCGGATCCGTGTTCGCGGATATACATTTTTGACGATCCGGCACATCACTAGTCGGTAGATGTCCATAGGCAGCAGCTACACCACGTGGCCTGCACGCTCGTCTGCTGCTCTATTAAAATTTAACTTAAATGAAGTCTCACCTGATAAGCCCTCGGCAGTATATTGTCGTGCCTGACAAGGTTGCAAAGCACCACAGCAGTCCGTCTCGGCGAACACTCAGTCCGCAGCGGATCACCCTTGACTCTTTCGCAAAATGGCGCCGGATTCTTTCGTCTGTCAACAAAGTTGCTACGTTAACACTTCACACACATTTATTTATTATTATTTATTATTTGAATGGAGTAGCAGACGAGCATGCAGACCACGTGGTGTTAAGTGGTCGCTGCAGCCCATGGACATCTACATACAACCTCAAGCAAGCATAGGTAAGTCTTGTCTGAGGTCGTATGTAGTTGCGCTGCTACTCTGGAGGCCGGTGGTCGCCTCATGTAAGTGTGGCCAGAAACTGCACCTTTCCACCGATACACAATAGAATTGGTTCACGGCAGAAGTGGGTGCACCGGTGGTACTTCCCCGGGCGAACCATATTAGTTCTACCACCTACAAAATTTATTTATTTATTTATTTTTACAAACACTTTAAACTAGAGGTTACAAAGGGCTTAACCTAATTGCTTTTGGCAGAAATTGTTTAGAAAGAAAAATAATAGAGAAAGAAAACAAAAGAAATAGTAGGTATAATAATATGTACCTGTAAAGAAATAGTATATGTAGTATAATAATATATACACACATTATTATTATTATTGGTACTCAGATAGTGTTAACCTTGGGGAAGGACAAAGGATAGTTTTTATCATGAGAAAGGCTTAAGGGGAAATAAGGGATGAAAATTTGTATAGTGTTATTATCGTCGAAGATAAAAACATGATAAAAAAATTCGAAGAAAGTCTTTTCGAAGAAGTCGAAGAAAAAAATGTATTTAGGTAGTAGATAGGAAATAAATATATATTTGTACTTGAGTTTTTGATATTTCGAACTACACTGGAAAACATAGAAGATAAATATTCGTATCGAATGTTCGTAAGGATTTATTACGATGTGGCTAATTTTGGTCTTAAAATATTAGTAGAGGTCCAAGGAAGGTTTAAACGGTAGTAGTAATAAATAAAAATGAATGTGTGTCTGTCTGTATGTTCTTTATAAAATCGTAAAGTATACATTTGATCATGTCATGATCTTCAAAGTGTCGTGCATGAGCCCACAAAGGTTTCCGAGTTGATGTCTGTCTGTCTGTCTGTCTGTTCCGGCTAATCTCTGAAACGGCTGGACCGATTTTGACGGGACTTTCACTGGCAGATAGCTGATGTAATAGGGAGTAACTAAGGCTACTTTTATAAAGTCATAACATAAAAACAATGTTAGTGTAACTTACCCTTCCTCCATTGTATCGTTGGCGAAGCTTGTAAAACGAGATGAAAATGTTAAAATACTATAATCCGGTCTTGGACTATCAAGTCAATTGAGATACTTTTAATGAGCTGTCAAAACGTGACATCCCCACACATTTTGTATGAGAAAATGATTAGTGACGTCACTTATCATATATAGTCAATTGACTTCATTGTTATTGATTTTAGCGGTAATAAAAATCATGTATAAAAAAGAATTAACAATTATATTGCTTTGCAAACGTGATTGAGTGCAACCTTTTTAAAGGATTTTGAATTTTTTTGTGCATAGTGTCCAAGACCCTATTGTAAGGGTTTTTATTTCAATAAGCGCAATGTAAGTAAAATATAACCGAATGGTGTGTTAACAAGAAGGGTTAGCTGGTTTCTGTTGCGGCAATCATTACTGGAGCTTTGATCTCCCCCTGGACGTAATTTGCGTCTGGCTTACGGACTAGTATGTTGAGGGTGCCGCGCACATTGATACATTCCGGTGGAGAGCCCAGAGTGCTCTCCAAGTTCTGAGCAACTTACATTTTTCGGGGCGGCTGGCTGAAAGTGCTATCTCCTACTTCTAGCTGCACGCAACCTCACGTGTGCCGATTATCGACCCAAAGCCACTCTGTTATCTCAAATATATAATGTACTTTTTTATAAAAAGAGTGCTGCTGGGAGTTTTTTCCGCCGCCTTTTTTCTCTCAGCTCAACATCTAGCCCAAACGGGCACCTAAAGGCGATGACCGGAAAAATTCCGGTTCTTTCTTTCTTTCTTTCTTTCCTCAGCCCCTTTAATTGTCTCTTACGATCAAGTAAGGAGATACTTTTTTGGTAAAGGTGGAAACCTTCAAAAGCTACCCTGGACCTTGGGGAGAGGTTTGTAGAGGTTAGTAGGACACCTTGTCGGGTTATGTGGGATTTTCAAATAAATAAATAAACGTTACACACTCATAGCCCCACAGTAAGGTAACTAATACCCTGTGTCGTGGGTACCATGGACACATACAAAGACAGGATCATAAACACCCAGACCGAGAACAGAAATTTAAACTCATCATTCTAATTTCCGTTTCACCGGAATCGAACCTGGAACTCCTCGATTGGCAGTCCGGCATGGTAACCATTGCGCCGTAGATTTTTACCGCACTAAAACCCCCTCGATGGCCTCTTCGGCAATTGTGAAGAGCCCCGGGATCTCCAGAGGAACGCACCGGTGCCCTTCTTGCGCATGAGTATGAGCTCTTCTACTCTTACGGAGTGCCGTCACATGCACATACCGTTGTTTCTTCCCGGAGCTGCTGGCTGGACGGTTTGAGCTCCCACTCACACCGCCCACAACCCCAAAAGCCCCTATTTAATCGCCTCTTACGCAGTCCTGGATTTATAAATAGGCCGTATAGGCCGCGGCCTAGGGGCGGCAGATTTCAGAGGATAAAAGTCAAACACGTTCACTGGTTTTCTCATGGTTTTTTATACTTTAAAAATCCCTATAGAAACTCATTCCTATCGAAACCTATTATCGTGTGAGTGATAGATGAGAGCAGCGAGGCGGGCGGACGGCAGTGGCAACGTAGCAACCACCGCTTTCCTTAGGTATGTACATGGGGCGGCGGAAATAAAGTGGCCTAGAATCATAAAAAATAAAAAACCGGCACTGCTCTTACGACAGGCAGAGGATACCATAGCTCATAATGAAATGAAATGAAATGAAATGAAATATTCTTTATTCACTGTACGGTTCCTTTACAAACTCTTAGTGAACGTTATTTTTTATTCTGTCTGCTCCGGGTGCGCTTAGGCAATGCTGAGCTGAAGAAAAGAGCAGACGGAGAAAAACTTCAGCCCTGTTTTAAAATATGGGGTATACAATACATATTCTGGTCCCGAGCTTGAGGGACAAGTAAAGAGGTACTGTAGCTCATTTTCTCTATACACCATCTACGTAGGGTTGCCAACCATACTGTTAAAAACTTTTTTATACTGTTTTTCACTACATTATACTTTTTACTGTAGAACAAAAATAAAGTATACAAAATACTGTTTTCAGTATCAACATCTCGGACGAACACTAAGTTAGTGCAGCGCAGTCACAACGCGTTTCAGAACGAATCTGTCAAATATTAGCTTCAATTGGACCTATTTATGCAAACGGGAACCAACCCACACATGATGATGATGATGATAATAGTTTTAGAGAAAAAGCTGTTTAATGTATTAGACAACAGATGTTTTGTGGATTGGTAAACATATCATGAAAATGTTTTGTTCTGTCAAAATTGTCAGATCATTTTGATCTTTACAGGGTCGATAGAAGGTGCAATTTTAAGCTTTTCTGTGTACTTAACTCAATTTCGGCATGAGTGTGGATTGGTTCCGGTTTGCGTAAATAGGTCCTAATTTAATAAAAAATGAGCTACTTATTTATTTTAATTATATTTTAGATTGTGGTAAGGCTTATGAAGCTTTTAAAAATGACTCAATTGTTAAGTTGCGCGAGAAACACTAAAAATATGTCTTTAAAAAATAAAAACTTAAATACTGTTAATTTTTATAAAATATTGTTTTTTTTTCTCAGACCTAAATATAAGTACTTAATTCTTGTAAAAAAAAAGTTGGTAACCCTACATCCACTACGAGAACGAGAACGAGAACTAATAAAGGGAAAACACTGTCTATGAGCGTGTGATAATAAGAGATTAAATTTTACTTACTCCATACTTGAGTTATCCGTTACGTTGCTTGCAATAAAGAGAAATTTATGTTATAACAACTTCGGTAATCTTAAGTTAGGGCTGCCATCACATAAATTGCCGACGCCGGATAAACACGTCAAAAATCCCGGACATTTGGGCGAAATACGGCTTTTTCCCCGGACATCTCTGGAAAATTATTTTTTGCAACAAAAAATCGTTATATTTTTTTAATTCCATTCGATCGTTGACTATTTAGCCGAGCCCTGTTGAATGCAGGTTATTGTAGATGAACTTTTAATTAAGATTTGTTTCAATTTATCGCTTATTTATTTAAAAAATGGATTTCCTCTGACAACAAAAGAATCCAGGTTACACCCTTTCAAAAACCTCTGCCGGACGGCCTCCGGACGCCATTCAAACTAGGACAAATCCGGGGAATTCCGGAAGAATGGCAGCCCTACCTTAAGTCTACATTCAACTTCAACTATGCACTAAGTGGTAACATCCCACAGATATAGCTTAATTCACACTACGCAAACCAATTTTTTTTTCAACCTTTTTTTATGTCCCACTACTGGGCACAGGTCTCCTTCTCACAAGAGAGAGGGATTTAGGCCATAGTCCACCACGCTGGCCAAGTGCGGATTGGTGGACGTCATGCTTTCGAGAAATTATGAATTTCTCTCAGGCATGCACGGTGATGGAGAACATCGTAATTAATTTAATATCACGATATTTTCCATCATCGTGGAGCAGCGATAAATACGCACATTACAAATTTCTTTGTCAGAGGTGCGCGCCGAAGATTTGAACCCGGGATCGGTCGCGTCGAAAACCGCAGTTTTTTACAGATACTTCAACTCAGTTGTGCGCGCGGCGCTATGTGTGCGTGGGCTAGTAATTATGCAGCTTTAATTTGTGTGACAGTGACGCGGCCGTGATCGTCCGAGCAACTTCACTGTATCTTTTGTCACGCACACAAAGTCACTGTGTATATACAGGTTTACCCACACATAGCGCCGCGCGCACAACTGAGTTGAAGTATCTGTACCACTCGGCCATCGCTGCTCTCACCAAACCAATTAATGAAACGTAAGTGGTCAATAACTTTACCTCAATATATATAAATAAAAAATAAAAAATATAAATTTTAAGAGGTTATTTGAATGGAATAGCAGACGAGCATGCAGGCCACGTGGTTTTAAGTGGTCGCTGCAGCCCATGGACATCTACATACAACCTCAAGCAAGCATAGATAAGTCTTGTCTGAGGTCGTATGCAGTTGCGCTGCTACTCCGGGGACTGGTAGTCGCCTCATGTAAGTGTGGCCGGCAACTGCACCTTTCCACCGAAACACAATATAATTGCTTCACGGCAGAAGTGGGTGCAACGGTGGTACTTCCCCGGGCGAACGATAATAGTTCTACCACCTTCAAAATAACATTTTATTTGGCGATTATGTTTTCCATGTTAATGTATATCATGAACACGGTGTATAGTTCCTTAGTAGGCGCAATACCTGAACCTTTGCGTGTTGAGCCACTGCTTGCAGGAGGCCATGGCGAAGGCGCAGCCCAGCCCTCGGCCCCAGTCCAGGGGTGCAGCATGGGTGTAGTCGGCTCGGTACCACCCGGTGTCCTCCATCATTGCGAACGTTATTCGGCTGAATACAGAGTTCTGCGTGTGGGTTCCTGTCATGGCTTCGTTCTGGGACAAGAGAAACGTAATTATAGCGATATGAAATGAAATGAAATGAAATATTCTTTATTCACTGTACGGTTCCTTTACAAACTCTTGGTGAACGTTATTTTTTTGTTCTGTCTGCTCTGGGTGCGCTTAGGCAATGCTGAGCTGAAGAAAAGAGCAGACGGAGAAAAACTTCAGCCCTGTTTTAAAATATGGGGTATACAATAATTAGCTCTCTTACAGAGTAGTTGTGGGCCGATAAGGAACATACGTGACAGCTACCGCATGTGTCAATGTCGTCCCACAGCCATCTGCTAACATTGGCAGTTCGATTGATTAAAGTCTATTACATCAGTTATAGAAACAACCTTGTGGGACTACAGCTCAATCCCGCTTTTTTATCAATTAAATAGTCCTTAAGATCGTAATAAGCCTTGCGGCACAGGACTTGTTTGACTTTCTTTTTAAATCTGTGCAAAGAAAGAGATTGAACATTTTCCGGGATTTTATTATATATTCTGATCGACATCCGAGTGGCTCTTTTTGCGGAGCCTACACTTGGGGAATGCAAGTTTGTGGCCATTCCTTGTCGAAACACAGTTCGAAGTATGTAGATCCAAAAAGGTCATAAATTCGTGTTTATTTTTACGAACATTAATTATTTTCATAAATATGTACCTACAAATACAACATGAATACAAAAAAATGTATAAATATGTAAATATACGCAACTAAGCTAAATGAGAACGGTCGGGTGTGAGATGGGTTACCGCTAGTGACAAATTTCATGCGCGTTTTCATGCTGCCGTCGGTACCAGTTGTTATCGATAGATAGCAGATGTTAAACCTTGTCGGAGATCTTATGGGAGGTTTAAAAACATAAGAATGCGAAGCGAATGAAGCGCGCATGACTCGGCGGCTAGCGTAGAACGCAAGCGGGCTATGCAGCTAAGCCAAACGGGCGCGGTCGGGTGTGAGATGGGTGACCGCTAGTGGCAAAAAAATTCATGTGCGTTTCAGTGCTTCGGAGGGCACGTTAAGCCGTCGGTCCTGGTTGTTATCGATAGTTAACAGTCGTTAAACCTTGTCGGAGACCTTATAGGCAGTTTGAAAATATCCGACAGCGGGTTGGCCACTAACCCGCATCTCCAGCAACTTGCAGGTAACTTGCGGGGGGGTAACACATGACCCACACCCCCCCCCAACATCCATCAAAATCAATCATGATTAAATGGAAGGCGAAACAAGCCAATTTGGGACACCTCCTCCCCCTTAGTGACCCGCCCCAAAATTTAAGGCTGCGACCGCGCCTGCCTGTGTTATGGAAAAATGTAGTTTTTAAAGTAACAAATACCCACTGGACAAATGGAAACTTACCTCAAAAACTCTTTTTTCCCAATGAGTGAGAGCTGTTCCATCGCCGCCCTGGTCCTCAAGCTCGGCCCCTTCCAAGGACGAGCAGTTGAAGTGTTCGCGGACCTAGAAGACAAATAACAAAAGTTACATAATCATCATTATCATCATTAAATTATTATCTTTCTTCTAATACACAAAAAAAATCGTGTCAGTGGTAGTTGCAATACTCTTGACGGCTTGACCGATTTTTATGAAATTTTAAATGCACATATATTCGGTTCGTGTGATAATCGATCGTAATCTATTTTTCAAATCCCTAAGTCATAAGAGTGACACCAGAAACATTTAAAAGCTATAAAAAAGCGAAAAGTGACTAACTCGCTCATCACGAAATCTCGAAAACTGCTTGAAGTATAAAGATGCAATTTGTTAGAGAGGTAGTTTATAGTTAGCGACGTCTGCTATGAACGAATTTTCCGCCAGGACCTGATAAAGAAGGTCTAAGAGCTAGAAACTAGAAATATGGCAGAGAAGTAGATCAAACTTGAACAAAGTTAGCAAACGTTCTTATTTTCAAAGAGGGTTTACATACGA
Source organism: Pyrgus malvae (assembly GCA_911387765.1). Classification (NCBI taxonomy): domain Eukaryota; kingdom Metazoa; phylum Arthropoda; class Insecta; order Lepidoptera; family Hesperiidae; genus Pyrgus; species Pyrgus malvae. The sequence goes on along the minus strand of OU426976.1, from coordinate 5,439,544 downwards.
ATATTAAAACACTGTCCTTGTCACAGCTAAAAATAACATCTGTTATGAGATCTGTTTCACAGAGAAAAAAATTCAGTACAAAATATCAGTTCAGTATAATGGGCATGATGACAGATTTTTAAATACCTTTCCTTATTGTAGGTACACGTCTCCTAGTTTCGAAAAAAAGTTTATTTCAGCAATAAACTTAAGTTTTAACGTAAATTAATGTATTTTCTGCTATGTAATTTGAATTAAGCGCGAAAACGCTCGTAGGTGTCATGGCGTCGGCTTGCTCGTCAAACTTCAAGCAACACGATGACAGTTACTAAGACGTGACGTCATTCCTTTTGACTGGCGTTTCAGATAACATGGTCGATTGCTGTATTTAATACTTTTATTTTATTGAAAATCTTATTAATCTTAATGTTTATATTAAAACGGGATCATATTTTAGAACTTTTTTAGCATATATTTTTCTGTAAAACTATTTATTCTCTGGTTCTTTAATAGTGTCATCATGCCTATAGTATGTTACACATACTTGTTATATATTTTAGATTTAAAAATGTGACTTCACCAAATGATTGGCCCCTGACACCACTTTTCAAACATTTTGTTACATTTTGTCGACCCCTTGTAACGTAATTTATAGGTAGCTCCCGCAGCCAACGACCATTTTTAACATCGCGTCTGCCATTTCGCGTAAAGGCTATTTAAGAGGAAACGCTAGCGCCGTTTTTCCATACAAATGTATTCTCCTATTTTCTCCCTGGATAATGCTTCTAGAGCAATGATTTTTTGTGACAATATCTAAGTCTGCTAAAGCTATGCACCTATGTTTTGTTTTTTTCAATCAACAAATTAAATCAGAAAATATGACTCATCAAAAATCGTAGAAAATACCTCTTTCATAGATCCCTAATCCAACAACAGCAAAACAAATTTGAAAGGTTTTTACGACCAAATAAAACATAGAGGCACAGACTTATTCTATTTCTTGATATGTGTGAAAAAAAATTAATAACCTCAATTTTGAAGGAGGGAAGAGGAGAATACGAAACCTCGATTTAGTAAGAAAGTTTGTAGGTATAATCGGTCTGAGCTGCATCTGTCCCTATCGCACGCGGCGGATAGCGCAGAGCGCAGCGCGATAGCAATAGTTATTCTAAAATACCTAATTTTCCTAACCCGCGTCTAATAACTAAAAACCTGCTTCGCTTACCTCTTTGACCACACGTGGAGTAACGATCATGTGAAACATCCTCTCCATGTAACCCCCTCGAATCATCCAATTCTTCCTGGTTATATTCTTCACGACCTTGTCTGACCATTTGTGTATCTGTAACCTTACAAATAAATTAAGTGAAATTATTTTATTTGTAGAAAAAGATACGCCATGATGCTTTTTATTCTTTTCAGCCCAGTGCCTCTCCCAAGGTGCCTTTTGAAGGTAATATTTGCAGCGCACTACAATAAAAAAGTGTTATATCTTGGTGTTAATTTGGAATTTGTTTGATGTAACATATTTTGTCGGCCGAGTAGTTTAATTATAGTAAAACAATTAAACGGGTTTAAGATCAATATTTTAGAAATGCATACATAGATGTACCTGTAGATTTTTGGTGAACACAAAAATATTATCCATTTAACTATAGTAATTATTTAAAACTAAAGTTACTAACTCTTCATCTAACGGCGGGTTTCCTGTGTCCGGTCTTCTCTCTGTCAGTGGTTCCCCGTTGTCGTCTCTGAAAACAAAAAAAAAAAGAAATAAAAATAAGAAATGCTCTTGTTTTGTTTTCGTATTCTTGGCGTATTTTTGAGTTATAATATATCGGATAAAGTTGATGGCATTTTGTTCCATATATGTTAATTACATTACAGTGCGCGAGTGTCGTTAAATAAAATAACAGTGCGAAAACGTGTTTTTTCCAGTTGCCCCCAAAACTCCATTAAGAGTAGCCATCGCTTTATTTGGACATCTGACTGACTTTACTGACTGATTTATTGATTACTGATAACTGATTTTATTTATTCCTATATCGTCCATTGCCCCCAAAACTTCATTAAGAGTAGCTATCGCTTTATTTGGACATCTGACTGACTTGACTGACTGATTTATTGATTACTGACAACTGATTTTATTTATTCCTATATCGTCCATTGCCTCCTAAACTTCATTAAGAGTAGCTATCGCTTTATTTGGACATCTGACTGACTTGACTGACTGATTTATTGATTACTGACAACTGATTTTATTTATTCCTATATCGTCCATTGCCTCCTAAACTCCATTAAGAGTAGCCATTGCTTTATTTGGACATCTGACTGACTTGACTGACTGATTTATTGATTATTTACAACTGATTTTATTTATTCCTATATCATCTATTGCCTCCTAAACTCCATTAAGAGTAGCTATCGCTTTATTTGGACATCTGACTGACTTGACTGACTGATTTATTGATTACTGACAACTGATTTTATTTATTCCTATATCGTCCATTGCCTCCTAAACTCCATTAAGAGTAGCTATCGCTTTATTTGGACATCTGACTGACTTTACTGACTGATTTATTGATTACTGACAACTGATTTTATTTATTCCTACATCGTCTATTGCCTCCTAAACTTCATTAGGAGTAGCCATCGCTTTATTTGGACATCTGACTGACTTGACTGACTGATTTATTGATTACTGACAACTAATTTTATCTAGTGATAGATAAAACATCGTCCAGTTTTAACTGTCCAAACAAAACTGGCAAATTTGCAATTCCTACACTGAAAGAAAAAAAAACCAAGTATATTTTTTGCTTAACATTTTGCCAGATTCATTGAAACTGGACGAAGTAATAGTAAAAACATCAGAGAATCGTCAGTATGTATACCTTGTGCGCTTTAGCATGGTGCGGGTGACAGTTGTCTATATGTCTAAAACTGTTATAACTGAACCTCACTCACCGATAAAACCCAAAGAGCGACACGCTGAAACCCAAAGCGTGGAGCATCTCATGCTTGACTGTGGACAATACTGACGGCAGGTCCCGGTACTTGGTGGACAGCTCCCCGGGACAGAAGTTCGCGTGGCCTGCTACTGGTCTGGACGAACGGACAAACAAAACACATTAGGCAAGCATATTTTTTTGGCCCGCCACATACATTAGGAATTCTGTTAGGCCCGTCGCATTCATTCGGTATTCCCTTACGGAATTCCGATTTGGAATATCGATTTGGGATTTCAATTTGGAATATCGATTAGGGATTTCGATTTGGAGTATCGATTTGGGATTTCGATTCGGAATATTGATTGGGAATTTCGATTTGGAATATCGATTTCGGATTTCGATTTGGAATATCACTTTGGGATTTCGATTTGGAGTATCGATTTGGAATTTCGTTTTGGAATATCGATTTGGAATTTCGTTTTGGAATATCGATTTGGAATTTCGATTTGGAATATCGATTTGGGATTTCGAAAGCAGTAAATACATACAGTTCTAACAAATTAATGTCCTTATTCTTGGAACAGGTTTTTAAGTAATTCTCTAAGTGATTCTCACCGGTCCAACGCTGACTCCTGCTGGCAGTGGGACGCATACGCCACGGTGAGCCCTCGCCGACACCTCTCCGTCTCCACCGCGCTCACATACAACACGAAGTCGGTATTCTCCACTCCTGTCGGTTCTTCCTCTATTTCGTCTTCTGGAACTGAAAATGATAAATGTAAGTCCCATATAAAGGGATCATAAGAATTGACATTTAAAAAAATAAGGCTATATGAAATTTTTAAGGTTCCGTACTCGAAGGGTGCCAACGGGACCCTATTACTAAGCCTCCGCTGTCCGTCCGTCTGTCATCAGGCTGTATCTCATGAACCGTGGCTAGACATTGGAAATTTTCGCAGATGATGAATTTCTGTTGCCAACAACAAATACTAAAAATAGAATAAAATAAATATTTAAGGGGGCTCCCATACAATAAATGTGATTGTGAATCAGAAGATCACATCTGCTCTCTCGAAGATGGGCCCATTCTGGGCGCCGCGCGTGGAAGACACCGATGCGTTCCACTGGAGATCCCGGACTCCTCCCCAAGCGCAGAGGCAGCCACCGAGGGGGTTTTAGTGCGGTCAAATCCCACATAACCCGGTATCCTCTCCCAAGGTACCAGGTACCTTTTGTAGGTTTCTCCTCCGATGCCAAAGATTGGTCTGCTCCAATAAATTAAAAAACAACGAGTTGCACTCCGGGAGTGCCGGCAGAAGTGAAAACTTGAACATTAACGTTGTGCATTTTTGATGTCTTGGAATCGTTAGGGAATAATTCCGCACGAATTGCTTGAATTATCAGTATTAATTTCTATCTAGTATTTTTCTAGAAGCGCGCATGGCTCGGCGGCGAGCGTAGAACGCAAGCGATCTATGCAGCTAAGCCAAACGGGCGCGGTCAGGTGTGAGATGGGTGACCGCTAGTGGCAAAAATTTCATGCGCGTTTCCGTGCTTCGGAGGGCACGTTAAGCCGTCGGTCCCGGTTGTTGTCGATAGATAACAGTCGTTAAACCTTGTCGGAGGCCTTATGGGCGGTTTGAAAACATCCGACAGCGGGTTGGCCACTAACCCGCATCTCCACCAACCCGCATTGGAGCAGCGTGGTGGAGTAAGCTCCAGGCCTCCCCAATATTGGGGAGAGACCCGTGCCCAGCAGTGGGACGCAAAAAGGGTTGCAGCCAGTATTTTTATAAAGTACTCAACTACTCACTCATTTTCTTTCACTATTTCTTCGTCACTGTTGTTGTTCATTAATAGATGCACTTTGTTCAATGTCCATATTTTAAATCTTAATATATATATATATAAAAAGTAAAGGGTTTTCTTTGTACGTAAAGACACGGTTTTCTCTATTATCATTAACTCCAATCAACTTTCCGTTGGGGTGGTAAATACCCCTTAGTACGTAGATACGTAATAGTAAGTGACTTCTGGGTGGATCTCAAAATTTCTGGGATGATCTAGCAAACTATTTTAATTTTAATTTTATTGAGAATGTTCGAGAAAGTTCCAGAAACTTCTCGAATCATTTGGATTTTTTTTAATAATTTTAATTACCTAATTGAGAATATTCGAGAAAGCTTCTCAAATGATCTGGATTTTTTAAATAATTGTAATCTTTTTTCGAATGATCTGGAGATTTTTAAAATAATTGCATTTTTTTTAATTAATTGTAAATATTCGAGAAAGTTCCAGAAACTTCTCGAATGACCTGAAGATTTTTAAAATTATTGCAAACTATTTTAATTAATTGAGAATGTTCGAGAAAGTTCCAGAAATTTCTCAAATGATCTGGAAAATCCTATTAATATTATAAACGCAAAAGTTTGTAAGTATGGATGTTTGTTACTCTTTCACGTAAAAACTGCTGAATGAATTTAAATGAAAGTTTACAATAATATAGCTTATACATCAGAATAACACATAGGCTACAATAAGTAAGTAGGAAAAAATCTACCATCTCCTAGCTATTCAGGCCTGCGCTGCCAAAACCGCTAGAGTTACACATATTTGTAAAAAAAAAAAAAAAAAAAGTAAAAAGGTATTTATTCATTAAACTTAGTCGATACAATCAGTGGCTAGGGCCCCTGTACTAGGTTGGAAAACCTGTATTACGGGGTGCCCCGCTCAACCTCCGAGGCAAAACAATGTTAATGAACATTATAAGAAAAATGTAACTACGAGTTTTAGTATAATATTAACATAAAAACATTATAACTTAGGTTTATATTATCTTTATGAATTAAAAGATTTATGTGTGTGTCTGTGTGTGTGTGTGTGTGAGTGTGTTTGTGTGTGTGAGTGCGTGCATGTATGTGTGTGTGTGTGTGTGCGCGCGCGTGTGTGTGTGTGTGTGTGTGCGTGCGTGCCTGTGTGTATATTGAGTAACTTATTTAAGTAACTGTTCAATTTCATTATAATGTAGTGGCAGTAAAAATTTAATGATCTCGCGCTTTAATTTATAATGGGTTAGGTGATACATATTTAACTTGCTATTTATTTTGTTATATAGTGATGCAGACTGGTACGCATATTGTTTTTTAATAAATTTAGTTTTACAATAGGGGGTTTTGCAAACATTGTAATACTAATGTATGATGGAAATGTTTATCTTAAATAGTCCTACAAAAAAGCCGGTTCACGGCACTTCAGAAGGGACTTCACTTTATGCTAATGACCCTCTCTATCGCGGGTGAAACCGCGGGGCACAGCTAGTACTTGATATAAACGAATTTTACAAGTATAGACAGTCGAGCCATCAGCTGTCACCCCTCCGTCTTACGAATTTTCGATCAAGCGACGTGTAGTTGACGCGAGTTTAACATTTTTTACCCATTCCAAAAAAAGTGCACAACGCCTCTAAAGTTTTCACTTCAAAAAAAACCTTCGTCCCTACCGTTCTACTAACTAGACTTAGTAGAATCCTATTAAATAGGTACTTCGAAAGTATTCTAAACCTTACTAGGAGTCTCGGTGCCATAGTTGAGCCAGTTCCCCGTCATCTCGGCGGCAGTGGGGTCCTGTTCGAACCTCTGTCTGATCCTCGGCAGCGCGCGACAGTTGTGGCCGGTGCTGTTGCATACGTAGCATGGCTGGAAAGAACATTAAAAAAAACTGATAAACACGCTTTTACAAGAAATCCAATTAAAATAGATTTTTCATATCACATGCATTGAAACAGCGAGTTTTGATCTCTGTTTTGCCAGTCGAAATAAGACAATTTCAAACCAATGCGAATGTGTCAGTCAGAAACAACGTTGTTTCTGCCCTAGGGGAGAAACAACGTTGTTTCTACCCGGCACCTTCATTTGTTTATTATTTACGTCTTTATTTCAAGTCTGTCAGAATCGCATTAACAACTGTCGTCAAATCGTTGTCAACAGATATTACTGCGCTATTTGTCTGAAATAGTCTTACTTCGACTGGCTACAGAAATCAAAACTCGTTGTTTCATTACATGTGATATGAAAAATACAGTTTGAGGCACGGGATGAAACAAAGACGATTTCAGACCAGGGCGATGACAGCCCTTGCTTCGCTCGGGCAGTCACCTCTAGCCCTCGTCAGATATCGTCGTGTTTCACCCCTTGCCACACAATATACTATTTTTAAATAAATTTGAATTAAATATCTTAGTGTAATACTTTACACTTTGCATTTTATCCATACTTCCATACTAATACTATAAATTCGAAAGTAACTCTGTCTGTCTGGCTGTCTGCTACGCTTTCCCGCTTAAACTACTGAACTGATTTTAATGAAATTTGAAACACAGATAGAGTGGACTTTGGGAAAGGACATTGAATGGTTTTTATCCTGCGGGAACCTTTAAATCGGGTCCACGCGGACGAAGCCGCTGGCGGAAGACTAGTTGTAAATAAAGTGTGGGGTGCTTTTGAAGATATGATGAAAATGATTATCCTTCGAATGATACCTGTCAGAATGAAGCGTGTAAACACTCTAACTTTAATAGCTTCTCAATACACACAGGAAAAAAATAGGCGAGAAGTCGAAAAAGACATATTGTGCTATTGTTTTGTTTTCATTTTCTTGGTGTATTTTTGAGTTATATCTGATAAATTTGATGGCATTGTTCGATATAGTTCAATTACAGTGCACGAGTATTGTGAAATAAAATAACAGTGCGAAAACATGTTTTTTCAACTTGCATCCAAAATTCCAGTGGTCACGTCCTGGTAAAGTAGCCATCGCTTTACTTGACTGATTACTGACGACTTACTGACTTTACCTATTATTACTTGTACAGTATAAACGAAATTGGCAAAAACGTGATGAAAATATGCAGAATTTTCGATGCCATAATTGACAAAAAAAGACGAACAAAAGTTCAGCAGTAGAACAGAAATTGCTTCTCAATATTCCAATCTGTCGAGAATCGAACTAGAGACATTTGAGTCTTATAGAGAAATTTAAACTCATCATTCTAATCTCTGTTTCGCCGGGAATTAAAACCCGGGACTCCACGATTGGCAGTGCGGCATGGTAACCATCACAGAACATATTAAAAGAGGTTAGAATGGAAATGTGGGCGGGGCAGACGCGCCAAGGATTTTGAGCAAACGCTCGTATCTCTACAGAAACACCCGATCGTGCTACGATATGCGTGCCTGGGTGTGATTCGTTCATTTGAAATCGCGTGATTGTGCGGCGCTAAGATTGGCTAGATTTGAAATTGCAAATATAAGCGTAAGCTTCGTAATTATTTAAGTACAGATGTAATGGAGGTGGGCTTGATCGGCGACACCAGTCTTCATACGAACGGCGCATTATTGCCGTTCTACCTCTCTTAATAATGTCCTGTGGTAACCATTGCGCCACACGGGTCGTCTTAAAGCTTTCTCCTTTTTTGTCTTGTTTAAAACTTTAAGAAACAAATAAACAAACAGAAAAACAGTTTAATTCATATACGTGCTAAAACTAGTTTAAAATAAAATAGAAATAAAATTATTCACCAGTAATCAAATCCTTCAAGGAAACAAATCTTATCGCTGAAACATTTCGATATGAGTTTACATTATAGGTTTTGCACTATAGGTAAGTAAAATTTACTTATACTAGTATCATTTTTATAAAATCCACAAAATAAAAAATATTAATCTGCCTATACTAATATATAAATCTGAAGAGTTTGTTTGTTTGAACGCGCTAATCTCAGAAACTACTGGTTCGAATTGAAAAAATATTTTTGTGTTGGTTAGTCCATTTATTGAGGAAGGCATTAACATAATGCTATGAATAATACTAGAGTCCACGCGGACGAATTCGCGGGCGGCCGCTTAATATACCCTAAATAGAGTCATGTATCTACAAAAAGAAAGTTAAGAACAGGGTCGAAAATGTGCTAAAAAATACATAATGCTTAGAATAAATACGTATAGAATGAGTGTCTTCATACAAGCGCGCTGTCAAAATTGAAGCAGTAAATAGATTCCTACAGCTGTCACATCTGACTAATAAAATATTTTTATTTTGACCAAATTAACTATAAAATACTACAAAATATTTAAAACACTGTGAAAAGTTATTTTATTAGACTTCTTTTGTTTTTAAAAAGTGTTATGATAAAATTTAACCTTAAGTCTTTACGGAGCGGCCCGGCGTTTGCTGCCATTAATGGCACCAATCAACATGCTTGAATTTGGGCGCGCGAACTTGGTTTCTATAATGTAATTGTAATAATTCTAAGACATAATGTATCGAGTATCGATAATAAGAGTAGTCCTTATTACTTTTACACACTTGCGCTACTTCAAGCATCGCTACTATCGGTGCAGTCGTTGTGGTTCATTGCCTGTTGCAGCAATTGAAAGATATTTCTTTGCCACAACTAAAGAATCTTTTTTTTTGTATGGAGTAGCAGACGAGCATGCAGGCCAGGTGGTGTTAAGTGGTCGCTGCAGCCCATGGACATCTACATACAACCTCAAGCAAGCATAGGTAAGTCTTGTCTGAGGTCGTATGCAGTTGCGCTGCTACTCCGGAGGCTGGTGGTTGCCTCATGTAAGTGTGGCCAGCAACTGCACCTTTCCACCGAAACACAACAGAATTGGTTCACGGCAGAAGTGGGTGCAGCGGTGGTACTTCCCCGGGCGAACCATAATAGTTCTACCACCTACCAAATTCATATTTGCATAAGGATTTAGGATATACGCAAATTTCCCAAACGTAATTGGCGTAATTGAAGGTAAATACATTAGATCTGTATCAGTGCAGACGCGCGACTTTATCGATACTAACATCTGTATTGCTGGTTCTGTGATGCTGTCGCGCGTTACTAGGGCTGCCATCACCTAAATTACCGACGCCGGATAAACACGGCAATAATCCCGGACATTTGGACGAAATATGGTTTTTTCCCCGGACATCTATGGATTTTTTGCAACAAAAATAAAAACATCGTTATAATTCTTTCATTCCATTCGATCGTTGACTATTTTGCCGAGCCTTCTTGAATGAATTGTTTCAATTTATCGCTTAACTATTTAAAATTGAATTCCCCTGAAAATAAAAGTGTGTAACACGAGACACAAAAAGATTATTTCAATTGGAACCAGTAGTTCCTGAGATTAGTGCGTTCAAACAAACATACAAACGAACGAACGAACAAACTCTTCAGCTTTATGTATAGATTAAAATATTGATTAATTATTGTCGACGTGTGGGAACTGTATGAAAAATCGTGAACCCTATTTCGTACAGTTTACCATATTATTGCCAGCTCATCTTATGTTGGTTTTATTTTCTATGGATTTTCAATTTTTATTTGCATTTATAAGTTTCATGTTATCATTTAAGGGACTGTAAATTATAAAACTTCAATACATTAACTGAAGTTTTCGATAAATCAACAACGATACTTCCAAACACTGATCGATAAATTCTTAAAATGGACGTAACTTTTTTATTTGTGAATCGATTTAAATAAAACAAACATTAAATGTTAATCCAAAATAATACCAATATATCAGTGACAACCGCATCCTTCTACGTTAAGCCGATCCTGAGACTAGAGCGCACAAACGAACAGATAAACAGACAAACAGAGAATAATTCTAAAAATCATTGTTTTGGGTTCCATTACGCTAACAAATAGCCCTAGTGACAGTTTTTCTCAAATATCTTCAATGTACAGAAACCGACTTGTTACAGATTTATTATATGTATATAGATAGATATAGATGATAAATGTACTTGTATTCACAGTAAACATGTGTGCTATAATTACTAAGTACTTACTAGAAGAAAACATTGTATGATATACTATATGTATATAGGTTATACATTTAGAGGGTGAAAATTGAAAATGAACCTACTTTTACTAGTATTGTATTTGCGAGTTATGAATATATAAGTTATGATTTTTTTAAATATATATACAGTAATATCGTTCATTCCCGTACCTAACTTTGGACGGGTCTCACCCAGTTTAAATTTAGGTTAGATTTAACTAATTATAATAAAATTATGTTTAGGATAGGATAATCATGTTACTCTAACATTGATTTAATTAAAAGTATTTAATAAGTGATGTCTCGACTTGCTGATTTCACCCTCGCTATGGCCGATCCTAAACTAGTATAAAAGCACAAATTTTTACCCAAACAAATAGTGTTATTTATTTTCCTAAAGTTTTGCGGATTTTTCTAATCTAAGTATATTTTTCGTTTTCGCAGGGTTATACCTAAGCATCCTCTTACATCAAGGTAATTCTTACGTACTTTTGACTGCTAATATCGAAGACTTGAGACGAATCGCGCAGAAGTTTGTATCAAATTCACTAGCAGATAAAATAGCACAATTTATCCTCGATACCACTGATAATAATGATAACGATTCCAGTGAAATCGATTATTCGAAATATGGAAAGAACTTATCTAAAGAAGGAAATGCATCAAACAATCGATTCACAACTGATATACATTTAATGCCAGAAGAAGATAAAAGTAAAGGTGGACGACACGACAGATTAAAAATTAATAAGTACAAAAATTACAGAAATGAAAAGAATAACACTATTAAAGAGAAGAAAGAGACATTACAAAAGAAGCCAACCGAAGTGAAAAAGAGTAATTATGCATCTTTAGAGTACTATAGAACCAACAATTATGTTACCAGCATCAACCCAGAGTTAATGATCAATCTGGAGAATATTCAAGAAAGTGATTACTCGTCAGATTTAAAACAAAGCAGAAAGGAATTCCATAAAATGAGATCTTTTGGCAACATTAACAACAATTCAGATACAGATGAAGATATTTCTGGAAGTTTAGAAAGTAAACCATCAACTAAAGGGACAAAATCAGAGAGTTCTGAAGATGAATCTGAAGATTTTCAGTCTAACAACAAGCTTAATGATAAATCTACTGAAATTTCAACTAAATCAGAAGTCACTACAGAGAAATCGCGGATAGATTTTGATCAGTATGTCAATAACAATCTTCCTAAGTCGAAAGTGCTTGCAACGAGTGGTCCTGTTGAATTGACTAAATTGTCTACTGGCGTAGATGCAGGGTCTTCTGAGATTGATTACGATTGAAATTAATAAATAAATATCATCCTTATTCATTCGCATACTCGTGTTACTGTAATTTATTCATTTTATTTAATTTAAAAAGAGATTGACGACCCGCGTCTGCCAATCGAAGGGTGCCGGGTTCGATTTCCGGCGAAGCAGAAATTTGAATAATAAGTTTAAATTTCTGTTCTCGGTCTGGGTGTTTGTGTTTCTGTCTCAGTGAGTGTCCATGGTACCCACGACAAAGGGTATATCTACCCTACTGTGGGGCTATGTGTGGCAAAACAGAGATCAAAACTCGCTGTTTCAATGCATGTAATGAAACAACGAGTTTTGATCTCTGTTTTGCCAGTTGAAATAAGACAACTTCAAACCAATGCTAATGTATCAGTCAGAAACAACGTTTTTTCTGCTCTGTTTCTACGCGGCACATTCATTTATTTATTATTTATGTCTTTATTTCAAGTCTGTCAGAATCGCATTTGTGATAAACAAAAGGAGATCAAAACTCGCTGTTTCAATGCATGTAATGAAACAACGAGTTTTGATCTCTGTTTTGCCAGTTGAAATAAGACAATTTCAAACCAATGCTAATGTATCAGTCAGAAACAACGTTTTTTCTGCCCTAAGGGAGAAACAACGTTGTTTCTACGCGGCACATTCATTTATTTATTATTTATGTCTTTATTTCAAGTCTGTCAGAATCGCATTTGTGATAAACAAAAGGAGATCAAAACTCGCTGTTTCAATGCATGTGATATGAAAAATCATAATCGTCTGACAGCTATCGTGATGTCGTTGTCAAAGATTTTAATAAATTACAAAGATTATTGCGCCATTTGTCTGAAATAGTCTTACTTCAACTGGCTACATAAATCAAAACTCGTTGTTTCATTACATGTGATATGAAAAATACAGTGTGTAGCACAGGACACACATATTGCCACACAATATACTATTTCATACTAGGAATACAATATATTCGCTTAATGAATATCATATTTCCCGGTCATCGCCTTTAGGTGCACGTTTGGGCTAGATGTTGAGCTGAGAGAAAAAAGACGGCGGAAAAAAACTCCCAGCAGCACTCTTTTAAAAAAGGACGCATATATTTAAGATAACAGTACGACTATGGGTCCATAATGGGCACACGTTACAGCTGATCGTATGAGACACTATAAACCCACTTCCACCTGCTTACAGATGAGAGTAATTACCTACTAAAACTATTACATTTAATTTAGATATAGCCTTGTGTGAGCGAGATTCATTCCCACGCTTCTTTATCATTAAGATATTCCTTAGTGTTATAGTAAGCCTTGCGGCAGAGGACTTCTTTGACCGTCTCCTTAAAAGGACTTAGTCTGAAATGAAATGAAATATTCTTTATTCACTGTACGGTTCATTTACAATTCTCTTAGTGAACGTAATTTTTTTTTGTTCTGTCTGCTCTGGGTGCGCTTAGGCAATGCTGAGCTGAAGAAAAGAGCAGACGGAGAAAAACTTCAGCCCTGTTTTAAAATATGAGGTATACAATAATTAGCACTCTTACAGGGTAGCTATGGGCCGATAAGGAACATACGTGACAGCTACCGCATGTGTCAATGTCGTCCCAAAGCTATCTGTTAACATTTATACAAATAAATAATAGAAGTATCTGTTTGTAATATTAAAATAACCGCTTTTTACAACATGCATACGAATGTATATAGGGTACAAGTACCAAAATATTTTTTTTTACAATTTTTATCTGTCTGTCTATATATCTGTCAGCTAATCTCTGAAACGGCTGGACCGATTTTGACGGAACTTTCACTGGTAGGTAGCTGATGTAATAAGAAGTAACTTAGGCTACATTTATTTTAGAAAAATTCTAAAACTGAAGTCCACACGGACGAAGAGGGCGGCCGCTAGTAAGAAATATGCACCGAGGTTTGAACTCAATCCTCCTGAGGCTTGGAGTCCCGACTCAATCGATTTTATATAAGTGCAGTGGCTGCAACCCTTTTTGCGTCCCACTGCTGGGCACGGGTCTCTCCCCATTATTGGGGAGGCCTGGAGCTTACTCCACCTCGCTGCTCTAATGCGAGTTGGCGGAGATGCGGGTTAGTGGCCAACCCGCTGTCGGATGTTTTCAAACCGCCCATAAGGCCTCCGACAAGGTTTAACGACTGTTATCTATCGACAACAACCGGGACGGCTTAACGTGCCCTCCGAAGCACGGAAAATATAAGTGTCATCGTACTGATGTCCTTTCGCGTTTCGATATTCAGGGGTTGTCCTTGTACTCCAATCACTAATTAGAGTCTTAATTAACCCTAAAACAACGTCAACAGGGTAATCTCAAGAGAAATTAGTTTGACAACATGTTAATGAATACTTGATGAATTTTGGAGCACCATATTTTAAGGCACGCAAATTCTGATAGCCAAATAGAGAAGGTAATCCTATGTTTTTCTATTTTTGGATGGATAAGTGCGCGTGGGGCGCTCTGTGTCATATTTTTTTAATGAGCAACCCACCCTTTTTCACAACAATACAAGTATTTTTTGTTCATTATTTTCTGCTTATAGGACTATTTTTACCCGACTGCGACAGAGGGAGGGTTATGTTTTTTACTTTTTTAGATTAATGTGCTTCAAAAGCGTGTTTATTAGTCTTTTAAACTATATTTTACCTATGTACGGATGTTGTGTGAATAAAAATAAGTTACACTTACGACTAATAGGAACGGAGCATCAATGAAGAATGTTGCAAAAATTAAGAGGAGAGAATTTATTACATTTGTAAGCTTGCATTGCTTGCGCTGTGTAAATAATAATTTATATCAGACTAATAGCTGAGAATTCGCGCGCGAATTTCGTACCGCGTTTAAATGTTTGGGGTGGGCCACCCTGATCACTTAGGGGGATGAAAAATAGATGATGAAATTTCACGAAAATCGGGCGAGCCATTTCGAAGGAGTTTAATTACAAACACATGGGAATTTTATACATAAGATATAGGTATGCAGTGGCGGATCTAGGATATCAGAATTCATTTAGGGAGAAGGATTGAGCCCCCTTACCCTCCCCGGATCTGCTAGTGTATAATAGTGTATATATGGATATACGTAGAACTTAGGGGCAGGGGGGTCGGGGGCTTTACGAGATATACGAATCGAATGTATAACATAATATCTCGGATTTACAAGTCTATTCACGCGTGGTCGCATGCCGCTGTTAGCGCCTGAGGGTGCAGGAAAGCGCATCTGCTCTCCTGAAGATGGGCCCATTCTGGGGCGCCGCGCGTGGAGGACACCGGTGCGTTCCAATGGAGATCCCGGCGTCCTCCCAAGCGCAGAGGCAGGCCACCGAGGGGGTTTTAGTGCGGTACAAATCCCACATAACCCGGTATCCTCTTCTCAAGGTGCTGAGTACCTTTTGAAGGTCCCCCCCCCCCCCCGATACCAAAAAAAGGCACAGCTAGTTGAAATGTAAATAAGATAAAAAAATAAGTAAATAAATAAGAAAGTAATAAACACTCACATTCAAATGATCCTCAGGCACCCTGACTTCTCCGCACATGGTCTCCGTGTTGCAGGCGTCTATGCAATGAGATCGGCCGCCCCGGATGAACACTTGGCGCGTAGGGCATTTTCTGAAAAACACAATCAATTTACAATACAAAATTTAGTTTTCAATAGGTATGTTGAGTTTTCGCAGGAAGTTGAAAAGGCTTAGAGCATCACAGGTACTGACATGTATGACACCCGTCAGAGGAGTGGTCTTTACGGGTGAACCCCAAGTCCCAACGTGCATGCACAATGTGCCTTCTAGTTATATATAGCTAGTGTGTGTGTGTGTGTGTGTGTGTGTGTGTGTGTGTGTGTGTGTGTGTGTGTGTGTGTGTGTGTTGGTGTCAGTGTTGTCGTTGCATAGAAAATGACGTTGTTAATTGAAATTGACATATTTAGAAATGTGTATGCGTCTGTAGCGATGAAAGAATATTTGTGAATGTGTGACAAAATTAAAATGTGTGCGTTTTTCCCCCCGCACCAGATTTGGCACAAAAATTATGTATCGAAGCGAGGCGCAATGCCCTCTCCACTGACAGGTGAGACAGTACCTTTGATGCTTTAAGTGAAAAGGGCATGTCGTTTTCTTGTTTTATTTTAAACTAGCGGCCGCCCGTGACTTCATCCGCGTGGATCTTAGTTTTAGATTTTTTTCTGAAATAAAAGTAGTAAGTACGTATAAATATAAAAGTACTAAGTTACTCATTATTACATCAGCTACCTGGCAGTGAAAGTCCCGTCAAAATCGGTCCAGCCGTTTCAGAAATTAGCCGGAACAAACAGAAATACAAACCGCCGGACAGAAAGACAGACAAAATTGTAAAAAAAATGGTATATCTAAGTACCGTACTCGTAAATACATTCAAATGAATGTAAGAAAAAACGGTTATTTTTATATTACAAACAGACACTCCAATTTTATTTATGTGTATAGAGTAAAGATACCCTCTGGTTTTAAGGTAAAGGACAAAAACTGGGTACAAATGTCAACTTGACATTGGCATAATGGTCAAACGACAGAGAACCATTCTCAAAGAAGAATAAAAGATAAGTCACACTTTAAAGCTTAGAGAATAATAATATTCTACACAAACGCATTAACGATCCACCCACACACTATTATAAATATACCCCTAAGACTGTCCTAGAAAATACTAAATATAAAATATTTGCTGTGCCCCGCGGTTTCACCCGCGTTAATTTTTTTAAGTATCCTATTTTACTTCTGATTCCTCCAAGAATATATGTACAAAGTTTCATGATCATCGGTTAAGTAGTTTTCGCGTGAAAGAGTAACAAACAAACAGATACTCATATTATTTATAATATAAGTATGATTTCTTGATGTATTTATTAAGTTGTATCGGGTAAAACTGATGAGCATTTTGTTCGTAAATCGTAAAATGAAATAACTCTTCGAAAACTTCGTTTTGTAGGTGGTAAAAGGAACTATTATTGTTCGCCCGGGGAAGTTTGACCGTTGCACCCCCTTCTGCCAATTCGATTGTGTTTCGGTGGAAAGGTGCAGTTGCCGGCCACACTTACATGAGGCGACCACCAACCCCCGGAGTAGCAGCGCAACTACATACGACCTCAGACAAGACTTACCTATGCTTGCTTGAGGTTGCATGTAGATGTCCATGGGCTGCAGCGACCACTTAACATCACGTAGCCTGCATGCTTTTTTTCATGTTTTTTTCGTTTGTCTCCAATATTAAATCGGAAACTTTCTGCTAAAGTAGCCATCGCTTTACAAGATCTTGTAGCGACCTTCCGCTACTCATCAAGAGACGGCGCCACGGGTATTGCTGAATCACGCTATCGAAGTTTTCGGAATATCCTACCATATATACAAGCTCCGAATTGAGTCAGTTGGTTGGAGCGCTCCCTGGGCATGACCACCTCGCCCGGTGGGAGATCTCCCTTTGCCAAACTGGTGACCCCGAACAAAAATACGTCCTTTCTGACCCTCATCAGTCGCACCTTCACTTTCTGGAATCACTGCACTGCCTGGAATGACTGCAGCATCACTTCACCGGCTCGTCAGGGTCATCACAGCGCATCGTGATAACGCTTCCTGATTCTGATCCAGCTACCTCCTGCGACATCGTGGACGGCTCGAGGACCCTCTCTACTCGCCTCCACATTCCAACTGACCCTCACATCTCGACCCACCGAAGATAGAGGGCATCTCTACACTTCGCTAGACCCTCACATGCCGACTCCCTTTGCCAAAATCTCATCTCTCATTTATTGTATAGTCTGGTTTCAAAGAAACGGACAAAAACTGGGTACAAATGTTCACTTGACATTGGCAAAATAGTCAAACGACCGAGTAACACTCGTAAAGAAGAACAGATCACACTTTAAAGAACATAGAGAATAGGTTTGGTCGGATGCGGGATGGGTACCGCTAGGGGTGAATCTCATGCTTGTTTCCGTGCATCGGAGCGCACGTTAAGCCGTCGGTCCTAGCTGTGATCGATAAATAGCTTTCAGTGAACCTTGTAATTGTCGGAGGCCTTTCTGGCGGATTGAACCACTAACCCATACATCCCCCAACCCGCATTCAACATCATGTGGCCAGAAATGGTCTGCATGCCCGTCTGCTATTCCATTTAATTAACAAGTATCTGGACGACCGAGCGTCGCCTTGTTTATGTAACATCATTGATAAACGCAATATTATGGTTTTGATTAAGGTTTGAACCCGGTTCTCTAGTTCCGCAGTCAGCCCACGTAACCATTCGGCCAAGGAAGCTTTAATTTAATTAATGAAACTTTTATAGAGCTCTTTCTAATCGACATTGTCATTTCTTTGAACGTCGGATTGGCGGATGGCGTTTGTCGGTCTTCTACACCCTTAGACTAAGAATAATGTACTTACGTACTCTCTACACCACTCCGATAGATGTCAAGAAGAGTCGTATTTTTCAGTTTATATTTAAGTTGATTATCACTAAAAATATTTTTTTAATAATTTTAAATTTCTAAAAATAAAACCGAGCTGTATCGATTTTACACCCCCGAAACCAGGGTACTAAATTTCATCAAAATCTTTGGAGCTGTTTCAGAGATTCAAAAAATATATTTAGGTATATACAAGAATTGCTCGTTTAAAGGTATTAGATATGTCGCAGTCGGATTGTATATTATGGCTGTTATGCTATATATGTATATTAGGGCTGTATTGTAATGCGGTGCACTCTCGTTCAGCCGGATTGCAATTCAGCTAAATTAGCGAACGTTGTATTGTATGAGCTCTTCGCGTTCGTCAAAGCGGCGTACTATCGT
Source organism: Pyrgus malvae (assembly GCA_911387765.1). Classification (NCBI taxonomy): domain Eukaryota; kingdom Metazoa; phylum Arthropoda; class Insecta; order Lepidoptera; family Hesperiidae; genus Pyrgus; species Pyrgus malvae. The sequence continues at coordinate 5,420,625 of OU426976.1, read as the reverse complement.
GCTGCCCAATTGTCTATATGTTACTATAAATATTATTATGTCTACTCATCTTACGCGGTCATGTAAAGGATGGGTGTCAACAAAGCTAAACAATGTCGAGTGCGGTCAAAAGTAGGATGGGTGGCCATTCAGCAACATCTAGTGCGGTCATAAGCAGGATGGGTGTCAATAAAGCTCAGCAATGTCGAGTGCGGTCATAATCATAAGTAGGGTGGGTGGCTACGAGGCTTCATTACAATGAGGCTAAACGTGAGCCGCCATATTGTAGAAATCGCAATAACAATCCGGCTAATCGTGGACGCGCCACAATACAGAACGGCCCTGTTTTAGGAACCGGCTAGCTGTAATGTTATACGGTGGATTATACGATCCGACTCCGACAGATAGATAGAGTAAAATAGGAGTTGCTTCATCAAGTATCTAATCAAACGCTCACAGGTGGCGAGCGTTTAATACTCTAAGGCCAGACTTATTGATTGGTAGGAGCAGTGAACTTTATACTGTTAAATTAATTAATATTCATAAATGTTTCCACCAGATAGTGCTAAAATTGCCTTCGTTTACGTTACGCAACATACTACCTACTCGTATATAGATATAAATTTATTGCGATCGATAGAGTGTTACTATAGTGCTATCATAGTATAAAGACACCAAGTATGTTATCTTCATACAAACGCACCGCGCGAGGCTTGTACGTGTGCGTCGTAGTATCTAATTATTATTAAACAAAATCTCGGTATTAGGTACTTTTGATCTGTCAATTGATTTGCTATTGCTTTGTTTACTTGGTTTTAGTCATGCCTTTATTGTAGGTATTGTAACTAAGTAGCTAAAAGTTACAATCCTGAGACAGTAGGCAATTATATCGCGGATGGGGTTTCGCGAGTTAGCTTACTAAGGCCTACTTGATCGGTCTCTTAATACTATGGTGCTAGTGCTACGCTTGGTATTTCTTTACGTAGAAACACAGAACATTATTAATTATAAGAGTGGTTAGAATGGAAATGTGCAAATATGTGCGTAAGCTTCGTATTTATTTAAGTACAGATGTAATGAAGGTGATAGGCGGGGCTTGATCGGCGACACCAGTCTTCAATATTCATACGAACATCTACTCCTGTGTACGAACGGCGCATTATTGCCGTTCTACCTCTCTTAATAATGTTCTGTGGTGACAAAGTCAGAAATGATGAAATCTCTTGATGACTTGCGTGGCGCAATGGTTACAATGCCGTTCTACCAATCGAGGGGTCCCGGGATTAATTCCCGGCGAAACAGAAATTTTAATTATCAGTTTAAACTTCTCGGTCTGGGTGTTTGTGTTTCTGTCATTGTCCATGTCCATAGTCCATGGTACCGACGACACAGGGTATATCTACCCTAAAAATGAAACGTTTGAAAGACGAACGAAGGTTACCGACATAGCTCTGAAAATTTGCAAGATCGAGAGACCGTTTCGTTAAATAAAATTATTTAAATAATCTTAAAATGGAGATAATACTTTGTCATATTTTAATAGTACATACATATTACGTTAATTCATAACTACTGGTCCAAACGATCTTTATAATCACAGAACATTATTTATTAAAAGAGGTAGAACGGCAATAATACGCCGTTTGTATGAAGACTGGTGTCGCCGATTAAGCCCCGCCTTTCACCTCCATTACATCTGTACTTAAATAAATACGAAGCTTACGCACATATTTGCAATTTCAAATCTAGCCAATCTTAGCGCCGCACAATCACGCGATTTCAAATGAACGAATAACACCCAAGCACGCACACAAGCACGCATATTGTAGCACGATCGCGTGTTTCTGTAGAGATTTTGGAAGTTTGAGCGTTTGCTCAAAATTCCTTGGCGACGTCTGCCCCGCCCACATTTCCATTCTAACTTCTGTTAATAATGTTCTGTGTTTATAATCCTACTAATATTATAAATGCGACAGTAAGTTACATATAAGTAGGTATATATGTAGTATGAGAGTTTTTTTTCTTCATATTTGTGTTTGTAAGTTTCACTTTTCTTCATTAGGTACCACCATTCGTTGTCTCTCAAACTACCCCAGGTTGACTGGTAGAGAATGCTTATAGCAATAAGTCCGCCTTGTACATAATTTGTATTATGGTACATGAAGTTTAAATAAATAAATAAATAAGTTTATTTGTTACTCTTTCACGCGAAAACTATTCAACCGATCATCATGAAACTTTGTACATATATTCTTGGAGCTATCAGAAGTAAAATAGGATACTTTAAAAAAAATAACCCGGGTGAAACCGCGGGGCACAGCTAGTAATTTATAAATGGTGTAATTTATACACCTGTTTTTGTTATTACATAAGGCCCCTAGCACATGGCGTATTTTAAACGCGCAGATGACGCGCGTATACGCGCTTCAAACGAGATTTGAACCCAACCTTGTAATCTCAGCACACGAAGCAATCGGGAAACGTGCGGTTACTGCGCGTATACGCGCAGATACAGCGATACAGACGCGCTGTAGTCGTTCGTAGCCATTGAGTTATATTACTACGTATAGAGACGACATTCTGAACAAAATCAGTGCGCTCATCATGCATTGCGAAATGTGTAATGAACGAAATAACCAGACAAATGTGCCAACCAATAAAGACCTCTGTCAATTGGTAATAAGGTACAATACGCAAGAAGGCATATTTGACGTTACACTTTACATTGCGTTGAACAGCCTCAGACGTCCGACACTGACTGAGCGCAGTGAGCGCGTTGATGCTGATTGGCTCTAACACGTGTAACAAGAAATCTAGTAGAGACGTCCACTCTATACGTAGTAATAATAACTCAGTGTTCGTAGCTTCCGCGTTTGATCCGAAACTCCTCTTAGCGTCAAGCGGCGCGGAAGGTGCAGGGTGTGGTGGCGTGAGCGCACGCCCCTCCTGTACCCCTTCTCTGGCCTTTGTACGACCATCAACCAAGTTTCGAACGCGGTTCATAAGCGCGTTTGAATCGCGTTTTCCGCGCGTTCGAATCTACAAAAACGCAAAAATAAGCATCTACGGCGCAGACGACGCGCGTATCCGAAACGCGCATCGTCTGCGCGTTTAAGAGCCCTAGCACACGGCGTATTTTAAACGCGCCGACGACGCGCGTTTCAGGTACGCGCGTCGTCTGCGCCGTAGATGCTTATTTTTGCGTTTTTGTAGATTCGAACGCGCGTAAAACGCGATACAAACGCGCTTCTAAAGCGCGTTCGAAACTCGTTTGATGGTCGTACAAAGGGCCAGAGAAGGGGTAGAGGAAGGGCAGAGGAGAGGGTACGCTCACGCCACCGCACCCTGCACCTTCCGCGCCGCTAATCGCTAAACGTTGTATGATAATGACCACACAATCTTCTTTCACTCGTAAATGGATCTATTAAATAGATTCGCTTATTCTTACGAATTTTTCTTTTGAAAAGCAGTACCAAAGCCAACGTGTGCAGTGTTGTCTGAATCGAAGCCATTGTACAACTGACAAGGAGTTTCTGACCAAACGCGGAAGCTATGAGCGACTACAGTGCGTCTGCATCGCTGTATCTGCGCGTATACGCGCAGTAACCGCATGCTTTCCGTGTGCTGAGGTTACAAGTTTGCGTTTAAATCTCGTTTGAAGCGCGTATACGCGCGTCATCTGCGCGTCGTCTGCGCGTTAAAAAAAACGCCATGTGCTATGGGCCTAAGATTCGCCATGTGCTAGGGTCCTATAAATATTTAGTGCTCCTCCAAAATTCAAAACATTGTTGTAGTTTATAGTGGTCATAATTCCTCGAGGGCAAGGTACGTAGGTAGGTACTATCGCCTTAATCTCCCCCAATTCCGAGAGGAAACAGGTGGCCAGCAATGGCATGCCAATACTGATAACTATAAAAATCTATAGGTACATCTGCACCAACGCCTACGTAACGTAACACCGAATCCCACTATTAAAAACACGACTCTTGTCACTGACATTAACTATCACAGTCTTATCATCGGCTGATAACAATGATAACAATATTCTGTGTTTCTTCACAGTTCACGTAAGAGACTGTAATTCAGCAAAAATGGTGGTTTTTAGTGTGACGTGACGAATAATTAGTTAGTGGTTGAAAAGTACTTTTCAAAGATCACTGTTGTGTGAAGAATTTGGGATTAACCTAATCGAAGTAAGTTTGTGATGTAAAAAGTATTTACCATGAAACGATCCATTTGTCATTGCCATCGTTTAAACTTGAGTTGTGATGGAAAAAGTACATCATTGTAATCTTAATATATATAATTCTTGTGTGAGTGTGTATGTCACTGAACTCCTCCTTAACGGCTGGACAGATTTTAATGAATTTTTTTGTGTGTATTCAAATGGATTCGAGGATGGTTTAGATTCACAATTTGGGCCACTGGAAATGTTTTTTAATTATTTTTTTTATTTATAAGTAGTTTTCCCATATAAATTGTTCCTATCTGTCAAACGTTTGTATTTCGTGCCGTGCCGTTCTAAACTTTGATACATTCAGAATAACAGGACAGTTCGTATGTCATTATTTGTTTTATATTTTTGTTTGATAGTAACATGAAGTCTCTTTAAGATAATAAGAAAACAAATCCTCTTTTAATACTTTTAAGGCAGGACAACGTCTGCGGGGTCCACTAGTATGTATTATATACGCGAAAGTTTGTAAGTATGGGTGGATGGATGTTTTACTCTTTCACGTAAAAAGTACTAAATGGATTTTAATGAAACTTTACAATAATATAGCTTATACATGATAATAACATATAGGCTACAATTTGTAAAGATATTGTGTGAATTGTCTAAAATATGACGATGAGTGTCAAGTAAGTAGGAAAAAATCTACCTACTGCGAGCTATTCTGACGTGCGCTGCCAAAACCTCTAGAGTTACACATATGTAATGTATGATGGAAATGTTTATCTTAAATACTATAAGTGTACTAGTCTGAATCAGATATTTTTTTCCTAAATCCCTATTGTGGGGGCCCCTCTCTTGTGGAGGCCCCGAGGCTGTAGCCCCGGTTGCCCTCCGTTGAATCCGGCCCTGTATACTTAGGGCGTGCAGATTCAGGATCTTGACTTTACATGAGATGTGATATCTTTTTCACAGGGTAAGCCATATGCACATTGCACGGGTCTTGGCAACATTTTACGTCAACAACGTATTAGTTATTGTGTTTATCGGTTTATCTACGAGTTTGTCCGTATTTGTTCATATCTGACATTTAAAAAGCAAACGCGAAGGCCGCAATTGATGATCTTACGTTGGTTTTTAACACGCTTTTATTAACTTGACCTGTATCTATGTATGTTTGTAATGGAATCTTTGAACATCATTTTCACTTACTTCTAGGAGTCTGATTTACTTGAAAATTTGCACAGGGGTCAAGGGTCGATGACAATACAATAATCTCATAACTTTATATTAAAGTCGTAACTAGGATCATCAGGATTAAAAAATATATACGACGGGCGGCTGATAAATTCGTGGCCTAAGGTACTTAATGAAACAAATATAAAGTTTTATATTTTTAACACATCTAAGCGTCTGATTAACTTGAAAATTTACACAGGGGTCAAGGGCCGATGACAATGCAATAATATGAGAATAAAAATCCTACTAAAAAGTTAAAAATAAATAATGTAGTTTAAAAAACTAAAAAACACGCTTTTGTGAAAATACGAACTAAAAACTAAAAAAATAAGAAGAAAATGTATTTTACTGTACAAAAATGCGTGGGTGGTTTTTAAGATACTATTGACACCATGCACCCCACGCTTTTTTTACATTTTCTTCTTATTTTTTTAGTTTTTAGTTCGTATTTTCACAAAAGCGTGTATTTTAGTTTTTTAAACTACATTATTTATTTTCCTAATCTTACTAGTGTCCTGGGGGATTAGGTTTCCCCGATATCCAAATATACGAGAGAAAACGAGAAAATTTCAAACGTAATACGAAAAATAACGTCGTCAAAGTATGTTGTCATATCAGAAAGCTTTTTGCCAATCCTACTAATATTATAAATGCGAAAGTAAGTTTGTTTGTTACTCTTTCACGTGAAAACTACTCAACCGATCATCATGAAACTTTGTACATATATTCTTAGAAATATCAGAATTAAAAATCGATGTGGGTGAAACCGCGGGGCACAGCTAGTAGAATATAAACCGATTGACGACGAAGGAATGTAATAACTCCCTTGCAAAATTAATTTTAATTGATAATAATATCGCCTTTGACAACTGGCATAATTCCAAGCCTTCCTATTTAAATGGAGATTGTTCTATATTTAATATTTGCCTTGCCCTGAATTATATTAGAAACTTAATTAATTTTATGATGACAATGAGATGGCTGGTGCTGTAATAAGCAACTATTTTCGGGTCAGAAAGATTATTGAGATTTATACTTTACTTTAACGAATTTTAGGTCACACTCATAGCCCCACATTAAGGTAGATATACCCTGTGTCGTGGGTACCATGGAGACACACAAAGAGAGACATACAACCACCCAGACCGAAAAAAGAAATTAAAACTTATCATTCAAATTTCTGTTCTCGGTCTGGGTGTTTATGTTCCTGTCTTTGTATGTGCCCATGGTACCCACGACACAGGGTATTAATTACCTTACTGTGGGGCTATGAGTGTGTAATGATTATTTATTTATTGGCATTGGCATTGGCATGGTAACCATTGCGCCACGCAGGTCGTCGTGGGATGCAAAACCATTTATTTTATGAAATTTCCAAATTATTAGTATTCACTTCATATATGTACATATGTGTATGTATGAGTTCATGAATGTCAACGTTTAATGTGTAAGTGTAACCCAATCAATGTATTTGAACTTTTTAATTTCACTTTATTTGTAATTTATTAATTAATGATTATTATTATTATTGACTATTATAGATTGAAATATTACTGACTATCGTATGTTAATGTTCTATAATGTAAATTATTTTTAAATGTTTTAAATTTAAGTAATGTAATATTAATTCAATTTGGTTTAATTTTAATTTAATGTGATTTTAATTTAAATTTTGACATTTGGTTTATTTGACTGTAATGTAATAGGACGTTTAAAATTGTAATTTTTTCCCTTTAAATTTATTTGTGAACTAGATATATTCAATAAACGCATTAGGCAGTAACCTGTAATGTTAGGTAATAAGATGATTCTTTCTTAATGCAGATGACAACCAATCAAAAACAAAGATTTTTTTACTCTCCAGAATGGCGTCATCGTCCCGAGGCAACACAGAACAGCAACGGCCATACCAAGGTTGGCCCTACAGGAACCCGGTGGTCATCGATGTACCCACCATAGACGCATCTACTGCGGCCAAATGGGCCAACCTTCCGCGCAAACCCATCACCCTTCCACCACCGAAGAAAGATGTCGTGGTTGAAATGCCCAAAGAGGATGAGAGCAATACGGTAACGAAATTTTATGCGTTTTTTACAAAGACTAGACTTCAGACTTTAGACTCGGACCTTAGAGCATCAAAGTTACTGACTCACCCTTCAGTAGAGACGGCATAGCGCCTCGCTTCGATACATAATTTTTGTGCCAAATCTAGTGCGGGGGGAAGAGGCACGCACGCACATATTTTAATTTTCTCACACATTCACAAATATTCTTTCATCGCTACAGACTAGATATGAGCGCCGCGCCGGCGCGCCGCCGCCGCCGCCGCGAAAAGGTAACGGCGCGCCGAGTGAGCGAGAGAGATAGTTGAATCGGTCACTATAAGAGGCAGGCAGATATAAAAGGCAGACGGGCCGCGTGGTGTTAAGCGATCACCGTCGCCTATGGACACGGGCAACCCCAGGGGAGCCACCCGAGCATTGCCGGCTTTTGGAGGAGAGCTTTTTTTACAGCTTTCTTGAAGAACCCCAAGTTATAGTCCACTGGGAATGCCTCAGCTGGAAGGTTGTCCCATAACCTACACGTCCGTGGTAAGAAGGAGCGTGCAAAGCGGACTGTGGAGGACCGCCACTAGTCCAGATGGTGCCTGTGGAACTTTAACCTTCGTCTGATGGTATAATCATGGAATGGTGATGTAGGCATTAGTTTGAAAAGTTCCTCGGAGCACTCACCATAGTAAAGTCGGTAGAACACGCAGAGCGAGCCTATGTCTCTTCGCAAGCTGAGCGGTTCTAGCATGTCAGTCAATCTTGGGTCGTTGACGATTCGGACTGCGCGCTTTTCAACGAAGTCAAATGGGTGTAGCTGGTATTTTGGTGCTCCTGCCCAGAGATGAGAGCAGTACTCCATATGGGGTCTGACCTGGGCTTTGCACAGCGTCAGGAGTTGCCCCGCAATGAAGTACTACCTCGCCCTATTGAGGACACCAAGCTTTTTGGACGCCAATTTGGCTTTGTGCTCGAAATGACTCCGGTACTGCACTTTACTCGTAATGTCAACTCCCAAAATACCGACACTTTCACCGAAGGTGAGCGCGGTACCCTGGAACTTGGGCGCTATAACAAATGGGATTTTTTAACCGGTAAACGCGCAAACTTGTGTCTTCGTGAGGTTAAACTCGACAAGGTTAAGTCGACCCCATTCCGAGACCCGCTCCAGAGAGTTCTCGACTTCAGACACAAGTTTGATTCTACTTTCCTCCACTTGTGACCTAGAGGCATTGGCTCGACAGGTGCGCCCACAGTACTATCATCTGCATAGCAATGTATACTGCGTGATTGTTGCAGCATGTCATTGATATGCAGAATGAATATTGTAGGAGACAGCACTGAGCCATGGGGAACACCGGCATTAATGGGCTTCATATCTGAGCAGCATCCGTCAACAACGACCTTAATCTGCCGCTCAGACAGAAAATTTGCCATCCAGTTGCATAGCCTCAGGGGAAGACCGTAAGATGGAAGCTTCGCGAGAAGGGCCCTGTGCCAGACCCGGTCAAAGGCCTTTGCGATATCCAAGCTGACTGCCAGAGCCTCCCCGTTGCCCTCGACGGCTTCAGCCCAGCGGTGTGTGAGGTATACCAAGAGATCACAGGCCGACCGGCTCTGGCGAAAGCCATACTGACGATCGCTAATCAACCGGTGCTTCTCGAGGTACCTAAGGAGCTGCGTATTTATAACACGCTCCATCACCTTAGAGAGCAGGGAGGTTATCGCAATGGGCTTGTAGTTAGACGGGTCCTTTTTCGGGATTGGGTGTACTAAGGCTACCTTCCACGAAGACGGTACTTTACTAGTGGTGTAGGAAAGCGAGAAGAAGCGCGCTAAGACGGGAGCCAACTCGGGAGCGCACGTCTTTAATACGATCGCGGGGATATCATCCAACCCGCTCGACTTCTTGACATCGAGGGCTAGCAGAGCTCGTCTGACGGCCTTTTGAGTGAATCGCACGTCTTTCATCGAGCTCTCACACTGCTTCATGGTCGGCGGTGTGGCACCTCCGTCGTCCAGAGTCGAGTTTGAGGCAAACAGGGTACCCAGGATCGGCTTTCCCTTTTGCCGTGTGAGCCAGAGTATCGTCCGATTTGCGTAAAGATGGTAGAGATGACCGACAGAAGTTACCTTCGACAGGCTTGGCAAGCGACCAAAAAGCTAGACTCCCGCAAGGGTAGCTTGATAGACGCTGGCCAATTCTGCCGATGTGCCTAAACTTCGCCTTGGCTATTTGCTTCTTTGCCGAACGGGAGGCAGCGTTGAATTTTTTCCGAAGCTTAGACGATTCGGGGTCCTTGCGCGTGTGCGCATCAGCCCAGGATTTTAAAAGCTTCTTGCTTAAGGCTAGAAGCCTTAGCGCAAGAACCATTAAACCAGGGCTTGTTTTGCCCGCCAATGGATACTACAGAGTTGGGAATAAAACCAATCATGCTCTGTCGTATCACATCGGCTGTCGATTCCGCACACGTGCTAGGATCACCCGAGGTGAAGCACAGCTGCCTCCACGGGTAGGAAGCCAGGAATTATCAGAATCCCTGAGTCCATCCCAGTCCGCTGACCCGTAATGCCAGATTTGACCCCTCCCATTGGGTCGAGAACCTTCTGGGGACGGCAATGGTACGGCAGAATCTACCAGGCAATGGTCAGAAGTCCCAAGTGGGGCCCAACCGTCACCCGGTAGTTAGATGGATGGGTGGTCAGCAGAAGGTCCAGCAGAGAGGCAGTATGGGTCTCAATATCAGAGTACCATCTGGTGAAAGTGTGTACCACCTGCGTCAACCCATATGCCAAGGAGAGGTTGTAAGCGGCCCTGCCAGCAAAGTCGGTGATTCTGGATCCCAACCATTCGGGCATTATTTTTAAGTTTTAATAAATGTTAATATTTTTATCGATTAACAACGTGTTTTTTTTTTTTTATCTGCCAACATCTAAAAATCCTTTGGAGGTCACGCCGCCGACGACGCCGCCGCCGCCGACTCCAAAAAGTCGGCGCGCCGCCGCCGACCTCCCACCCATCGGCGCTCATATCTACTACAGACGCATACATTTCTTAATATGTCAATTTCAATTAACAACGTCTTTTTCTATGCACCGTCAACACTGACACCGACACACACACGCTAGTTGTATAACGAGAAGGCACATTGTGCATGGAAATTGAGTCGAGGGGTTCGCCCGTAAAGGCCACTCCTCTGACGGGTGTCATACCTTGACATGTCTCTAAAGCCTAGTGAACTGGCTCGATGATGCGGTAAAAATGCAAAATTTTCGTAAACATGAACAAACGGTTTATCAATTTAGAATTTAGATTTGAGTGACAAATTCAACTTATTTTTTTGACCATTTTGCAAATATTAAGTTAACACTCGTATCTAATTCAAACATTTGTATCGAAGTCAAATCAGGATTTAATTAGATATCAGTCAGATATCCAAATTAAGTGATGGATACTTTAATAGAAAGAGTCCAAGAAGTAAAGCGATGGTTACTTCACTAGAACGTGTCCGAGAAGTTCTGGAAGTAAGCGGAATAATCACTTTTGGTCCTTCTTACTCTGATTCAATTAATAACGCTTTACACTACCCATGTCATCTCTAAAATTTGTAAACTAGGACAAGACGCGTTAAAACCCCGGATTTTAGAGCCCAAAACCCGGACATGTCAACAGCGGGGGGACGGTGAATTCAGCGAGTCGGTTCGTCGGTTGATCGCGACATGGGCACAGTGCGTGTGTCGCGGGTGCCCCAATACTTTATTTTTTTTAAACCCGGACTACAAACGAAGTCCGGCCCGGACGCTCCCCGGACGCCCTCTAAACTAGGACAAATGCGGGGAAACCCGGACGGATGGCAACCCTACACTACCCCCACGCTAGAACTAAAATTAATTTAGAAAACCTCGAGTTAATAATGACCAAAGTTCACGAACAGAGGTTACTTACCTACCCTTCCTTAACACCAATCTAGATTACGTTTTCTAGCTTTAATTAAAGTCTTAAATCGTCTCGTTACTTTTCTTTCTATACAACGTTTATTAAACCTTTATCTTTTAAATTTGTACACCCTAAGGGGTAAATATGGAGTTCTAAACATTTTGTAAAACCTTTTTCACCCATATTTGTGCAAATAAAATATTTTCATTTCATTTCATTTCCAGCCTTCTTAAGCTCATATTGAAGAAAAAGAAATATTTTTGTAAGATTTATATTAAGGCAATCAAGTTTTACGAATTTATAAAAACACTGTTTATAGCACTGTTTATAGTATATTTCATTGACACTGTTTATAGTATATTTCATTACAAGTGCGGAAAGGCTGTCATTGCAATGAGTTCCGACAAATGTCTACCCGAGCCGAGGCGTAGCCGAAGGTGAGGGTTGATAGTCGGAACTCTTAGCAATGACGGTTCCGCACGTGTACTATTACACAATTTTTGTTACATACATATATCAATGACCAATGATCCAATGTGAGGGATTCTACTCTCTACACTAGGATTCCCTGTGTCGTAGAGACTAGCCTCTTCCAGTTATGACTAAAGTAAGTTTTCTTTTTAAATAATAAAAATGGTAAGTATTTTTTTTTTCGATAAATGCATGTGCGTGTATGGTATGCATGTGTGCTAATGTAAGTATGCGTCGTAATGTTTATGTGAGCGTGTGTGTGTGTGTGTGTGTGTGTGTGTGTGTGTGTGTGTGTGTGTGTGTGTGTGTGCGTGTGTGTGCAACCGAGTATATGTTTACAATAAATTTTAAAATGTGAATTTGTGAATGTGTATTATGACATCGATTTTAATATGTTTTCAGTTTTATTATAGTCTAATAATGAGAGCCATTGTAACAGAGTTTTCTTACAGCTATATTTTGTTTGCTGATATATTTTTAAAGCTTTGTTTATTTTAAAACAGTAGAATGTTTTGTGTTAACCAAATAACTAAGCTTATATATCTACTGATCCTACCCAACGCTTAGCACAATCTTGATTAAGTTTTTTATATTGAATTAAACGCCGCTTCTCTCCGGCGTTTTGTCTAACCTTTAACCAGCCTTAAGCCAAGTTAAGCTCGCATTGAACAAAAAGTATTAGCTCTGTATGACTAGATTAAACCAAAAACAAAATTGACGAATTTTAGAGAAAATTAAAATCTCTGACTACAAGCAAGAATAAGGCTTGTGGATGATGTTTACCACTATACATACACCACGTGGTCCATCCATTAATAAATAAATAATAAATAACGTTTCACACTCATAGCCCCACAGTAAGGAAATAATACGCTGTGTCGTGGGTACCATGGACATACGCAAAGACAAACGCAAACACCCAGACCGAGAACAGAAATTTAAACTCATCATTCAAATTTCTCTTTCGTCAGGAATCGAGCCCGGGGCCCTCTGATTGGCAGTCCGGCTATTGCGCCACGCAGGTCGTCAAAATTCATAAATAAATAAATAAATTACTTAGCCACGATGCTTTAATGCGGGTTGGGAAGGGTTGCCACCTTTTTTTTGTAATTAAAGTATATTGGTTATTATAGGTAAGAAAAATAAAGTACACAGTATCAAAATAAAGTACACATTTTGTTTTTATTATTATTATTTTTGAAGACATATTTCTTATCGCTATTGGCAGTTTGTATCAAATTTCTATCACTACTAAAAAATTGCACTGCACCTTTGCAGTCTATATTTATATTAAAGTAAATAAGTAATTCATTTTTATCAAATTTAGTAGTGCTCGGTTTCTTTCGTCTCGCCATTTACTGTTCATTACAGAAAAACCCTTTCTGTAAACGCTGACGTGGCAGGAATTGAAAAAAACAAATTAAATAACTCAAATATTTACGACTAAACCTTTCGAAGTCTCAAAGAAATGAAATCATACGAAATAAAGTATTTTCGTGTACTTAATTATTCTCATAAAGTATAGAGTACAATTACCTGAGATAACGTACAATACTTTATTATAAAGTACGGGTGGCAACCCTAGTTGGGAGAGATACGGCTTAGTGGCCAACTCACAGTCGGATGCCTGCGACAAGTATTAAAGGGCTACTACCAGAGCTTCAAATACCGCTATAAAATCATAACGTTATTATCTACTTGTGCCCATATCGTTATAAAAAACATAACGTTTTACAACTAAACGTTATTTACACGTCAAAATAACGCTATATCAGTAAACACTATTTAGAAAATAACAATATAAATAACGTTATATTTACGGGGAATAATAATTATCATATGCAGCGAGCTAACAACGCGGCAATATCGCTTAGCAATAACGATATTATAACGTTATTTTATTTCGATTTTTGATATTTCATTACGTTATTCTTTTAATACCGCTATTCGTCTTTTCGTTAGTAATGTCAAAATAATAACGAAACGAAATACGTATAACGTTATATAACATTATATTTTGATATTTTTTATAACGTTATGAAGCTCTGACTACTACCTGTCGATAACAACCGGGACCGACAGCTTGACGTGCCCTTCGAAACACAGCAAAGTGCTTTTTTTGCCACATTAGCGATCACTTCATCTCACACCCGACCGCGCCCGTTTGTCTTATCTGGGTAGATCTCCGTAAATGAAATGAAATAGTTTATTTACATCCTGGTTAATAATATACACTTGATGTTTGTCATTGTTGTACGGCCATCAGCTGACCGTCATCCGCTTTGGGTGCGCTAAGGCATATATGGGCTAGGAGGAAAAAGCGGGCGGAAAAAAACTCCAGCCCTGTAGTTAGTTTTTAACACGCTTTTATTAACTTGACCTGTATGTATGTATGTATGAATGTATGTATGTAACGGAATCTTTTAACTTCATTTTCACTTACTTCTAGGAGTCTGATTAACTTGAAAATTTGCACAGGGGTCAAGGGCCGATGACAATACAATAATCTCATAACTTTATATTAAAGTCCTAACTAGGATCATCAGGATTTAAAAAAAATATACGAGAGGCAGCTGATAAGTTCGTGGCCTAAGGTACTTAATGAAACAAATATACAGTTTTATATTTTTAACATGTAAGCGCCTTATTATCTTGAAAATTTGCACAGGAGTCAAGGGCCGATGACAATTCAATAATATGAGAATAAAAATCCAGCTAAAAAATTAAAAATAAATAATGTAGTTTAAAAAACTAAAAAACACGCTTTTTTTGCAGTAAAATATATTTTCTTCTTATTTTTTTACTTTTTAGTTCGTATTTTCACAAAAGCGTGTTTTTTATTTTTAAACTACTTACATTATTTATTTTATTTTTATTTTTTTATTTTTTAACACTACACACTCATAGCCCCACAGTAAGGTCATTAATACCCTGTGTCGTGGGTGCCATGGACACATACAAAGATAGAAACACAAACACCCAACCGAGAACAGAAATTTAAACTCATCATTCAAATTTCTGTTTCGCCGGGAATCGAACCCGGGACCCCTCGATTGGCAGTCTGGCGTGATAACCATTACGCCACGCGGGTCGTCAAATTCAAAAGTCAATGCGCGTTTCATCTCCATTTATCTGTATATCTAACTTGTCCCAAAGGTTAAACCAGAAGACTCTCCAAGACTGCCGAGTCCAGCCCAGGAGAAACCCCCACCAGTAGTGTACATACCGATTCCAGATGATGCCCAGAGTAATGCCAGCACGGTATCCAGACCAGACAATAGGGGAGAGGAGAACACTGCGTTTGTTGAGGTGAGTGACACACATTTTATTTATTTATTACTAGCTGCATGGGCGTACCCAGGTTCTTGGCCAGGGGGGGCTAAGTCTTGGCTAGGGGGGGGCAAAGTCTTGGCCAGGGGGGGGCAAAGTCTTGGCCAGGAGGGGACAAAATTTTGGTCGGGGGGGGGGGGGATTATTAGGTTGTTGATTAGGGGGGGGGGGCAAATTTTATCAAGCTGGGTACCGCGCGTATATTTGCCTTTCACGTTATAGACCAGTGTCGATAATTTTTGAGACCAAAAAAAAATTATAGTAGGATGAAACCCATTGAAAAAGGTAGAGAATATGTAAAAGGAATTTTTTTACGCGCGATCTGAGTTTCGGAAAGGGGGAGGGGGTGAGATTTTAAGGGTAAATAACGGTTTATGTCGATTTCCGGAAAAACTACAAGTTCTATTAAAAAAAGTTAAATGGCAAAGTTGTAGGTAATAAAAAGATCTACTTACAACTTTTGTATTTACACTTTTTTCAAATAACTTCAAAATTTATATGAAATATTCAAATAACTAAGTTTTTGATTTTTTATTTTTATCTTTTGCTAAATATAGAAATATATAATATAAATATTTTTTCACAAAATTTGGTAATAACCTACCTTTTTATGAACCCACAGTAATTTTTTCGGTTTAAAATATTTATTTTTTTCACCTCATTTTGAAAAATCACCCTAGTTTTCAATGGAAAATTGTCACGTCAAATTATATGCTTTTTTAACACGCTTTTATTAGCTTGACCTGTATGTATGTATGTAGCGGAATCTTTTAACTTCATTTTCATCTACTTCTAAACATCTGATTAACTTGAAAATTTGCACAGGGGTCAAGGGCCGATGACAATGCAATAATATGAAGAAAAATCCAAGTAAAAAATTAAAAATAAATAATGTACTTAAAAAAACTAAAAAAACACGCATTTGTGAAAATACGAACTAAAAAGTAAAAAATAAGAAGAAAATGTATTTTACTGTAAAAAAAAGCGTGGGGTGCATGGTGTCCATAATATCTTAAAAAACCACCCCACGCTTTTTTACAGTAAAATACATTTTCTTCTTATTTTTTAACTTTTTAGTTCATATTTTCAAAAGCGTGTTTTTTAGTTTTTTAATTTAAAAGGTGTCGGTGTGCTTTTTGTTCGATGAAATCTCAACTTTCTGATGGTATAAAAATATACAATACTACAGTAAATGTTCTCAGAAAATACAAATAATGAAAACTCGAATCCGAATTTCTTTTGAATCATTATTCATTATATACAATTTTGGGCTATTTATTAAAATTTATACTTAAATTACTCGAAAAACATAAGATTTTATGTTATATATACTTATGTGTTTCGTAAAACTTTTCCTTTCATTTTTGTTATATTCTCTACCTTTTCCAATGGCTTTCATCTTACTATAATTTTTTTTCACTTTTTACCATTTTCAAAATTATCGACCCTTATACGAAGACACGCATACAAAATATTAAATATACAATGGAAACAACAGGAGGTAGCATATTATCTAGCGTACTCTTTATAGGTTTCTTTTTTCGTTTAGGAGATCTTTTGGGAATTTTGAATCCCTGAATCTGGACCTTGATCCAGGGGGGGGCAGCTGCCCCCCCCCTGCCCCCTCCTGGGTACGCCCATGACTAGCTGTGTCCCGCGGTTTCACCCGCGTTAGAGAGGATCATTAGCATAAAGTGAAGTCCGCACCGCAAGTCCGCAAGACCGGCTTTTATGTAGGACTATGTAAGATAAACATTTCCATCATACATTACAGCATAACTCTAGCGGTTTTGGCAGCGCACGCCAGAATAGCTCGCAGATAGATTTTTTCCTACTTACTTGACACTTATCATCATATTTTGGACAATTTACACAATATCTTTATAAATTGTAGCCTATGTGTTATTCTGATGTATTGGCTGCAACCCTTTTTGCGTCCCACTGCTGGGCACGGGTCTCTCCCACTTATTTGGGAAAGCCTGGAGCTTACTCCACCACGCTGCTCCAATGCGGGTTGGTGGAGATGCGGGTTAGTGGCCAACCCGCTGTCGGATGTTTTCAAACCGCCCATAAGGCCTCCGACAAGGTTTGACGACTGTTATCTATCGACAACAACCGGGACCGACGGCTTAACGTGCCCTCCGAAGCACGGAAACGCGCATGAAATTTTTTGCCACTAGCGGTCACCCATCTCACACCCGACCGCGCCCGTTTGGCTCAGCTGCATAGATCGCTTGCGTTCTACGCTAGCCGCCAGGCCATGCGCGCTTCTGATGTATAAGCTATATTATTGTAAAGTTTCATTAAAATCCATTCGGTAGTTTTTACTTGAAAGAATAACAAACATCCATACTTACAAAATTACGCTTTCATTAAAACGATTATACAAAACAAGTATATTAATTAGGAACTAACCATTATACATCACGCTCAGAACCTGAGATATTTTGACAATATATCCTTCCACTCATCCACAAACAGATCGCATTCAGGGTTAGCATCCAGGAAAGCCGCCTCCAATCCAATTTAGTCCGCCCTTTGTGCTTATTTTATAGTGTAATAAAGAATAATTAAATTAAATTAAATGTACAGATTTTGCTTATCTACAGATTTATTACATGTATAGATCATTACTTGTACTACACTAATAAATGCTTAGTTGTGTACTATCAGACTTTTTATTCTAATTGACAAAAAACAACTGAGGAAAAGACACCGAACAAAGTACAAAGTATCAAAACCGTTTAATCGTCGTACCAGCCTTCGACGATTCCGGACTCACACAAACCCGCGACCAAATGCTCCCGCTTACGCCGTGTGCCTTTCAAATACCTAATCTGGCCCGTTTCGATTTCGTATACGGCCTCTTAAGAGCGGAGAGAACTCGGGGCACTGGAGAAAAGGCGCGTGAAACTGTGCGCTGTTGTGTCATGTTGACGGGCCCGGAGGTAATTGTCTGGGACGTAAAAGCAACCCAAGTCATTACTGAAATTAGGGGAATCAATTTTACCACGCAGAACCTTATTATTATAATATTAGAGGGTATTGATTATATACCGTCCGAACTTCCAGGGAATTATAATTAGTTGGTACCCATTAGAAATTTAGAAGGGTATAAATAGGGATAATGGCCCTACTTCGATAGGTAAGGGGGCGATCTGTGGCAGAATTTCTAACTGCTTCATTTAACAGCGCTGTCTCATATGGGCAGCACTTTTAGTAGGTCTACCCATATTCAGTCCCTGTAGCTTCGGGATTAAGAATAGAGCTACGGTATCCTCTGCCTGATCGTAAGAGGCGACTAAAAGGGGACTTCCGGGGTTGTGGACGGGGAGAGTCGGAGCTCGATCCGTCCAGCCAGCAGTCCCGGGAAGGACGGCGGTGTGTGCGTGTGGCCGCATGCCGCCGTAAACATCGGAAGGTGCAGGAGAGCACATCTCACCTCCGAAGATGGGCCCATTCTGGGCTCCGCGCGTGGAGAACACCGGTTCTCCAAAAAAAAAAAGGTCTACCCATATTCAAACTTTGTAACACGTACATGCGCACATAAACACGCAAGCGTGCTGGTATGCTGGTCTTACATATACCAGCCTCAGAAACAGCAACAGCTCGAGGTAGTACTTCACTACGAGGTAGCTCCTGACGCTATATACGGCCAAGGTTAGACCCAACATGGGCTACAACAAGCACTTCTCCCATCTCTGGGCAAAAGCACCAAAATACCAGCTTCACCCATTTGACTCTGTTCAACAGCGCGCAGTCCGAATCGTCATCGACCCAAGAATGTCTGACAAGCTAGAACCGCTTAGCTTGCGAAGAATAATAGCACAGATTACTAAATAGATACTACGTAAGTAATAGGTTCCACAACAAAGGAGAATAGGTGACATCGCGACTTGACGAGGTGTGAGGCGAGAGCAGGGCCGCGGTGGGAACTGTCAAGTGGACACGCTGACACCGACTCCAAAAATAACAATTATACCTACATTATATGGTAAACACACATCGTATCTACATATTGATGAGTAGAAAATGTAAGCTGACTTAAATTGTAGAAGAATACGCAATTATTTTTTTACTTTTTAGTGCATTTCAATATGTTTTGGAATAGTTTTCTATTGAAGACGGTTTTTTTATGTAAATTTTTTTGTTTATTTTTTGATTTTTAGAGAATTTGAAGTACGCTAACTAATTTGTTTGAATATGGGTTGACCTACTAAACTTGCTGATCATATGAGACAGCGCTGTTTAAATGAAACAGTTAGAAATTGCCAAAGATCGCACCCTTACTGTAAGCCGTTAAGGAGTTTCATTGATCAACATATATTTTTTTTATATATAAACCTAACAATAAGGCAGACGGGCCGCGTGATGTTAAGCGATCACCGTCGCCTATCGACACGGGCAACCCTAGGGGAGTCGCCCGAGCATTGCCGGCTTTGGAGGAGAGCTTTTTTTACAGCTTTCTTGAAGAACCCCATGTTATAGTCCACTGGGAATGCCTCAGCTGGAAGGTTGTCCCATAACCTACACGTCCGTGGTAAAAAGGAGCGTGCAAAGACTGTGGAGGACCGCCACGAGTCCAGATGGTGCCGGTGGAACTTTAACCTTCGTCTGGTGGTGTAATCATGGAATGGTGATGTAGGCATTAATTTTAAGAGTTCCTCGGAGCACTCACCATAGTAAAGTCGGTAGAACATATTCAACTACGACAATTACTTGGCCATAACAACGTTATGGTAGGTGACTCAAATATCCGGACTAAAATAAATAACAATATTACGGAATAAAAGATTCCGTAAAGTATCGTTAATTTGCTCCTAAGAATATAAGAGTTCCGTTATTTTGTCATGGATCCCATAATCAGAAGCTAACCAAACTCTTATCAAAGTACCCTTAAAGTACATACATCCTACCTAATAAAAAAAGAATCATCGAAATCGGTTGAATCGAATTTAAGACTTACATATACCTAAGTTTTTCTCATGGATGCCCAGCCCCTGGACCGAATATAATTAGGACCACACGGGAAGAATCACCTTTCAAATAAAAAAAAAACAAAGGTGTCGTGAGGGGACGACACCTCCAGATAAATTTGACATCTGAGAAAAAATTCATGATACATAGCTGTTCCCCGCGGTTTCACCCGCGTTAGAAAGGATCGTAGCATGAAGTAAATATTCTCCATACTTTTCATGGGACCCAAACTGTTGTTCCCTACATTATCCCCTTTGATGTCTCCTACATAGGCACGTCGATTTGTTCCGGCGTAACTATTGCATATTTTAACGTGGAAAAGTAGATATTGTGACATAACTGCTTAGAGCATTTTTTTTTCAATTATGGCATCGCATACTCTTTGATACTGCCAGCGTCAAGTGTAACTTTTGCATCAATCTTTTGCCAGTTTCAATGAAACTGGACGAAGTAATAACAAAGCCAGTAAGTAAGTCGTCAGTAATCAGTCAGTCTAGTCAGTCCAACATTCAAGTAAAGCGATGGCTACTTTACTAAAACGTGTCCGATGGAATTTTGGAGGCAAGCAGAATAAACATATTTTAGCACTGTTATTCTATTTCACAAACACTCGTGCACTGTAATTAACCTATATCAAACAAAATGCCATCAACTTTATCCGATATAACTCAAACATACACCAAGAAAATGAAAATAAAACAAGAGCACAATATGTCTTTTTCGACTTCCCGCCAAAACTCCGCTTAGAGCATTACAGGTACTGACAGGTATGACACCCGTCAGAGTGGCCTTTACGGGCGCACCCCTCGTCCCAACGCGCATGCACAATGTGCCTTCTAGTTATATACAACTAGTGTATGTGTGTGTCGGTGTCAGTGTTGTCGGTGCATAGAAAATGACGTTGTTAATTGAAATTGACATATTTAGAAATGTATGCGTCTGTAGCGATGAAAGAATATTTGTGAATGTGTGACAAAATTAAAATGTGTGCGTTCTTCCCCCGCACCAGATTTGGCACAAAAATTATGTATCGAATCTCGGTTGGCTCCCCTGGGGTTACCCGTGTCCATAGGCGACGGTGATCGCTTAACACCACGCGGCCCGTCTGCCTTTTTGTACGGTTTATTTGTAAAAAAAATCTATCCTCTTTATAATATTAGAATACATTAAACTGATGATTAAAGTATCTACTACCAAATAATACCGTTCTTCTTTTCAGGAAACGATCTTCTATGACCCATTTGAGAACCGACAGATTGATGTCAACAGGCCCAAGCCCTCACTAGACACAGAAGTGTCTCCTTCGAGGCCTCCTGAGCAACTTTCGAGGCCTGTACCGCAAGTACCTGAGTCTCCGGCCAGGCCTCCCAGGCATCAGCCGCCTGGCAACCTTCATCTACATTCACCTAGCAGTTCCGGTAAAGATATTTCAAATCAGCAACCATCTTCATTGCGTCCCGTTTCTCGGCAAGATTTATTTCCTCCACGGAGGGGGAAACTGTTCACCGGTCCAGCAGTGGGACATAAAAATAGCTTTATAAGGTTAAAGTCCATAATTTCGTCAGCGTACTAATTCTCGTCATTTTATAGAAAAATGGCCAAAAGATATACTTTTTCTATGAATGACGAGTACTGGGACACTGTCAAAAACTGACGATAATACGGACGTTTATCTTGCTTAATATAACGCCCACGCGGGGGAACAGCGGGCGGAAAGCTAGAAGGGTACAATTTTTTTGTACATGAAACGATTCTGATGATTCTATCGAATTTAGATTCAGTACATTGTCAAGGTGTTTCCCACAGAACACATTAAAAGAGGTAGAACGGCAATAATGCGCCGTTCGTATGAAAACTGGTGTCGCCGATCCAGCCCCACCTTTCACCTTCATTACATCTGTTCTTAAATAAATACGAAGCTTACGCACATATTTTCAATTTCAAATCTAGCCAATCTTAGCGCCGCACAATCACGCGATTTCAAATGAACGAATCACAAGCACGCACACAAGCACGCATATCGCAGCACGATCGCGTATTTCTGTAGTTTAATCATATCCTTGGGGCGTCTGACCCGCCCACATTTCCATTCTAAACTCTTTTAATATGTTCTGTGGTGTTGCCATAGAAATGGTGATGATCTAATAATGATCTTTCTTTACATCTTTCTTTATTTATACACACATTTGAAGTGAAACTTGAAAAATTCAATATTATTCCCAGGTTATGGCTCGCTCTCCCCTGCACAACTACCAGGCTACATGCAGAAGGAGTCCCAGGTGTACGGGAGCCCGGCGATGGAGGACGGCTTCTCCCTGACTCCCCTGCCAGTCAACGAGTTCGACAGGTCTCCGAACGAATTTCCTAGGCCACCGCCAGCTTACACCGAGATCGAGCCGCCTAGGACTGAAGTCGTGGTGGTAGCACCAGGTTGGTGGTTTTACCTTTCAAGAGTTTTATTGTGATCTGTGTAGCTTCGAGATTAAGAATAGAGCTACGGTATCCCCTACCTGATCGTAAGGAGGGCTTATGGGGTTGTAGGCGGTGAGAGTGAGAGCACGATGCGTCCAGCCAGCAGCCCCGGGAAGGACGGCGGTGTGTGCGTGGCCGCATGACGCCGTAAGCATCGGAAGGTGCAGGAGAGCACATCTGATCTCCCGAATATGAGCCCGTTCTGCCCACTCGTAGAGGACACCGGTGCGTTCCACTGGAGATCCCGGAGTCCTCCCCAAGCACAGAGGCAGGCTACTTAGGGGGTTTTAGTGCGGTACAAATCCCGCATAACCCGGTATCTTCTCCGGTTCCGGGTACCTTTTGACGAGTACTGAGACACTGACAAAAACTAAGGATAGTACGGACGACCTTACTTCCCCGTGGAACCATGAAAGTTCTACCATCTGCCAAAACTACCTTCTCTCAAACTACCTTCAATTTCAGCCAGACCGGACCAATCGCAGCCAGTGGGCCTGCCGAGCTCGAACCGGAAACTAGTCCAGTGCCAGCACTGCGGTCTACAAGTCCACACGCTGGTGACGCGAGAAAACGGTGCCTTGACGCATATTGTAGCATTCATCACCGTTTTTTTCTGGTAAGAATAGTGTCTTTTTTTTCATCAACGCTTTTGCTTTAAATTTACGTACTAGCGGCCGCTCGCGACTTCGTCCGCGTGGACTTTAGTTTTTAATTTTTTCTAAAATAAAAATAGCCTAAGTTACTCCTTATTACATCAGCTACCTGCCAATGAAAGTCCCGTCAAAATCGGTCCAGCCGTTTCAGAGATTAGCCGGAACAGACAGACAGACAGACAAAAATTGTAGAAAATGTTATTTTGGGATATGTACCGTATATAAATTCATATTCATGTAGTAAAAAGCAGTTCTTTTAATATTTCAAACAGACACTCCAATTTTATTTATTTGTTTAAAGAATAGGTAACTCGACAGATGTTGCCCTGTGTTAACAATGAATATTGAATTCGAATTGGATGGTAAATAAATAAATAACGGTTCACACTCATAGCCCCACAGTAGGGTATATACCCTGTATCGTGGGTACCATGGACACATACAAACACAGAAACACAAACATCCAGACCGAGAATAGAAATTAAAACTCATCATTCAAATTTCTGTTTCGCCGGGAATCGAACCCGGGACCCCTCGATTGGCAGTCCGACATGGTAACCATTGCGCCACGCAGGTCGTCAGTCGTCATGGTGGTTGACTGTTCTCAAATTTTCTTTTAAAATCTTTCTAAATTAATAATAAATAATAATTAAGAATCTTTTCCTGGCAATAGCGAACACAAAGAAAAAAAAATGCAAAATCGTTCTAGCCGTTCACGCGTGTTGCCGTGACGTGACCAAGGATTTGTGTTTAAGGCTCAAAAAAATGCATTCGAGCAATATGTCAATTACAACAAACGGATACCTGTAGGCCACATTTTCAAAATTTAAGAATAATGACGCTCCCTTCGTTATACATTTACGAGATCTCTTTAATGGTCAAAACAGAAATCACAAAATATGAAACCCTTAAATCAAAAAGACATAACAGTAAATTATGTTCAATCGCTTCCAAAACAAAACAATATCTTATCCAGTGTCTTTTGCATGGGACAAAAAATATATAACGGTCTACCGGAATTCCTCAAAATGAAACGGGCGGCGAGTTTAAAAAAGGACTTAAAACGTATTTACTGAAAAAGGCGTATTACTCAGTCACTGATTTCATAAACGGCATAAAACGGCATAAAGGTTTTTTTTCCGCCGGGTTTTTTTCCTCTCAGTGTACAAACATCCTGTGATATGGGTAGGTACCCAAAGCTGACTGATCCGAAATATAAATAAATATTTTAATTTTAATTTATAAAAGGCGCAATATGGGACAAATAAAAATAATAGTAAAATAGATGTTAATGTACATTTCGTAATTGTGTTATTGTTTAGTTTTTCCTTTTATATTTTTATCATTGTATATAATACCTCATGAGGGTAAATATGGCGAACTAAATATATGTATACAAACAACTTTGTAAACACCCATATTTGTGCAAATAAATGTCTTTGTCTTTGACGTTTGTTTGTTCGCTTGTTTGAACGCGCTAATCACAGTAATTACTGGTTCGAATTCAAAAAATATTTTTGTGTTGAATAGTACATTCATGGGGAAGGCTATAAGGCTATATAACATCATTACCAGAAGCGCGCATGGCCTGAGAAGCGCGCATGGCCTGCGAAGCGCGCATGGCCTGGCGGCTAGCGTAGAACGCAAGCGATCTATGCAGCTGAGCCAAACGGGCGCGGTCGGATGTGAGATGGGTGACCGCTAGTGACAAAAAATTTCATGCGCGTTTCCGTGCTTCGGAGGGCACGTTAAGCCGTCGGTCCCGGTTGTTGTCGATAGATAACAGTCGTCAAAACCTTGTCGGAGGCCTTATGGGCGGTTTGAAAACATCCGACAGCGGGTTGGCCACTAACCCGCATCTCCACCAACCCGCATTGGAGCAGCGTGGTGGAGTAAGCTCCAGGCCTCCCCAATAAGAGGGAGAGACCCGTGCCCAGCAGTGGGACGCAAAAAAAAGGGGTTGCAGCCATGACTAATACCAAAGTCCACGCTGACGAAGTCGCGGGCGGCCGGTAGTCTAACGTATGACTACCGGCATAATTTTTCAATCCGAACCAGTAGTTCCTGAGATTAGCGCGTTCAAACAAACAAACGTCCAAGCGGACGAAGTCGCGGGCGACTGCTAGTAGATAATAAAAAGATAAACAACACGAGAGCGCGCTTGTATTTACAAGCTTTTAAAGCGTTAGCAGATAAACATTCGTCAAGCCGCAGCCGTCACCAGACAGACAGACAGACAGGGACTTCCTACGCAGGACACTGAGTGCTCAAACGATAGGGACTACGGGAACGAGGAACAACCTCTTTACCCGGGCAGACTCATGAGGATCACCGCCTCATGGTGACTTCACTCCGCCGTTAGGCGGTAGGCATTTTTGCCAAGGATCGACCAACACTACGACCGTCATCCGCCGGCCGCGCATGGCTAGCGGCCCTCCTTATCGGAGGGCTCAGCTAGCCGCACTAACTCTCTCGGGAGCGGCTTCCCGTCAGGAGGCCGGGCGTGAAGGGGCGCGATCCCCCGGAGATGGGAGTGAGGGCCATTGTCGGCGCGAACCGCAGCCGTCACCGCTGCGGGTTGTGCTACCCCAACTTTATGCGTTACCATCAAGAGACCAAATCTTTACGATCAAAAGACCAAAGCTTTAGCCTTCCTTAATACGGTCCTACCGCAAAATCCGTTCTTAGAGTATGTTACCAACTCTAAACCACCTCGCGGCCAACTTTCATCTATACGTCATTCAATTTTCGTGGTGTGTGAGTGAGTGAGTCTTGTTTTTATATAGTACTAGCGGCCGCCCGCGACTTCGTACGCGTGAACTTTGGTATGATATGTTTCCTGAATTTTCTTTACTATAAACCTCACGCAGCCCGAGACCTTTCCAACGAATGCAAAACCGTGGAAATCGGTTCGTGCGTTCTGGAGTTATAGCGTCAGGAAGGAAAACCCGACTTTTTGACGTGATAACGTCTTTAAAATCGTTTTAGTCGGGTGACATGTTCAGAAACTTGTGTCACACCAAAACCTCACGAGCGCGATCGCAGGTATAACGAGAGAGAGACGGACCGATCTCCCGTCTCATCTCGAGCGCTGCCAGTCATCATCTATACGTCATTCAATTTTCGTGGTGAGTGAGTGAGTCTTGTTTTTATATAGTACTAGCGGCCGCCCGCGACTTCGTCCACGTGAACTTTGGTATGAAATGTTTCCTGAATTTTCTTTACTATAAACCTCACGCAGCCCGAGACCTTTCCAACGAATGCAAAACCGTGGAAATCGGTTCGTGCGTTCTGGAGTTATAGCGTCAGGAAGGAAAACCCGACTTTTTGACGTGATAACGTCTTTAAAATCGTTTTAGTCGGGTGACATGTTCAGAAACTTGTGTCACACCAAAACCTCACGAGCGCGATCGCAGGTATAACGAGAGAGAGACGGACCGATCTCCCGTCTCATCTCGAGCGCTGCCAGTCATTCCGTGAAACTTGTCACGCGGAATCCTCACGAGCGGAGGCTGGCATAGCGTTCGAGTGAGTGGACCGATCTTCCGTCTCTCTCACTCTAGCGGCATACAAACGAATGGAGATTTTCTCGTGCGGACGTTATCACGTAAACATCTCGATCGTAAACCTACTTTACAAACAATTTGCCGTTTTTTTTTATATAGTAGATGATTTAAAATGTTTTTTTCTTTTCAGCATACTGCCGCTAACTGCGTTCATATACTGTACAAACTACCTGAAGTACAAAGTCCACTACTGCCCGAATTGCAACTACAAAATCGGATACGCACTTCCAATTCCATGTACGGATCATATAGTGTTTAATGGTTAAATTCATTGAGTATACTAAGTAATAATAGTGAAGCCTCACACTCATAGTCCCACACTAGGATTAACTGTGTCGTGGGTACCATGGACACACTTAAAGACAAGCAAAACACGCCACTAATCAGGCCAAGAACAGAAATTCCAGAATAATAATTTAATCCAGAATAATAATGTAATAATTAATTATTTGTATTTATATTTTGTAAATTGAATGTGAATTTTTTTTAATTTAATATTAATATAATGAAATCAATAAATTTATCAAAATATTGTACACCCTATGGGTAACAACAGAGAATGATAAAACGTTATAATCACCTATGCATGTAACCTGTTGTATGACAATAAATTACTGAATTACTGAATCATTCCAATATGATGGCCGATATGGTAACCATTGCGCCACACAGATCGTTAAAATAGCACCTAACCTAACCTAACATAGCACGTTAACCTTATTGAAATGAAATGAAATATTCTTTATTCACTGTACGGTTCCTTTACAAACTCTTAGTGAACGTTATTTTTTTGTTCTGTCTGCTCTGGGTGCGCTTAGGCAATGCTGAGCTGAAGAAAAGAGCAGACGGAGAAAAACTTCAGCCCTGTTTTAAAATATGGGGTATTTAAATTTAAACCATAATTTAAATGAATATTTATAAAAATGGCATTCATAAACGTTGTTTAGAGATAACAATCTGTTTAAGCTGTGTCCTCAGATCAAATAAAAAATATAGATAGAACGCTGCGAACAACAAAGTGTGACCGGTTTAAACTGCACCTAGCCGTGTAAACACACATGACACGCAAACACGTACAATGAAACAGCACGTTAGCCAGTCGAATATCGCGGCGAATTGAGAAAAACATTGTCAAAAATATAAAAATTCACACGAAAAAATGTCAAAATGTGTTGTGAAAAGTTGTAATTAATAGTATTAATAAATAATGATTATAATTATATTATTATGGTGATTTGAATTATGATCGCAACATGTCATTGTGTCTCTCTTGAGATGACCTTGGGATGACTCAAGACCCTATTTTCTATTGGTATCAGATGGCGTAATTTGTAACCATTCGTCAGTAATTTCCAAAAAAAAGTATGGTTCTCTTTTGAGTTATTATATTATATAGAAATAAAATGAAATTAAAATATTTTTATTGCACTAATATGGGTAAAGTGATGGAAAAACGTTGGAAAGCACTAACACACAATAAATAGAATTGCTTAACGCTAGAATTGGGTGGTACTTCCCACTTCCCAGGTCTGATCATGCAAAATCGACCACCTATAGCTGATAAATATAAGAATCGCATACATCATGTATCCGATTCTTATATTTATCATGTATCATACATGGTATAGTATACGATAACAATCGTTAAAGTTATCACATAAAAAATGACCAATAGAACTTTATTTTCTCAAAAATGTTGGAAGATCTTTCTAGAAACAATAATCTAGGAAGACTTCAGAGGAAGAATTTAGTTGTACTTTTATGACGAATTTGTTTATGTATTATTTTACTATTTATATAATATATGTTCGATGTATGATTGTGATATTTTGATGAAATAAATGCCTTAACTGTAATTTGCTGTTTTAATTTACGACTAGTGGACTCAATAGATGTTTCCCTGCCTTAAAGTATAGTATGCAAAAAATAGTGGTTCCGTAACCGAAGGGTGCCAACGGGACCCAATTACTAAGCCTCCGCTGTCCGTCCGTCTGTCATCAGTGTATTGTCATCATACAATATTTTTTTTATTTGAATGGAGTAGCAGACGAGCATGCAGGCCACGTGGCGTTAATTGGTCCCTGCAGCCCATGGACATCTACACACAACCTCAAGCAAGCATAGGTAAGTCTTGTCTGAGGTCGTATGCAGTTGCGCTGCTACTCCGGAAGCTGGTGGTCGCCTCATGAAAGTGTGTACCAAAAGCTGTCGTACCAGTGTGTGAGGTCTGTGAATTGTAAATGTCTTGTAATGTCGTCGCGAACGGTGTGTGTGTGTGTTATTTGTCTTACTTTAATGATTCAAGTCAATAGTAGTGATCTTGATCCATTAGGTCACTCGTTTTTCTCGAAGGACCAAAAATAAACGTGATTTTTTTATAGATTGGTACGGAAGCCTTCGTGCGTGTGTGAGTCCGACTCCCACTTGGCCGGATTTTTTACCACATTAAAAAAAATCATGAAATGCAACTTACCTATTTAGCTTAATTGGTCCACCAGTTTTTCTAACTTTTAAAGCTTGTTCCCAAAACGAGACGGCTTCTGGCAGGATTGTGTTCTAGAAAAAGAAAAAATATAGATAGATAGATAGACAAACCTTTTATTGTTTGTCAATGCACAACAATCGTAATGACATCAAAAAAAATACAAAATAACAGTAAAACAAACAATGGGCGGCCTTATCGCTTAAAAGCGATTTCTTCCAGGCAACCCAAAAAGCAAAAGAACAATATATTAAGAACATTTAAAATAAAATATAATAATTATTATAACAAGAACTTAAATACACACACCAGCAATTTTATGGTAGTATTTGAAACAGTCTCTCAGGGATGCACGGCGATTTCAGACCAGGCAGGCAACCAGGCAGGCAACCAGCAGGCAACAAAGACGATTTCAGACCAGGGCGATGACAGCCCTTACTTCGCTCGGGCTGTCAACTCTCACCCTCGTCAGAAATGGTCTTGTTTCACCCCTTGCTACACAATATACTATTTGACACTGGTTAAATATCCACAGGTCATGTGATACGTGACTAGGGCTGCCATCACCTAAATTGCCGACGCCGGATAAACACGGCAAAAATCCCGGACATTTGGGCGAAATATGATTTTTTCCCCGGACATCTCTGGAAAAATGTTTTTTGCAACAAAAATAAAAACATCGTTATAATTTTTTAATTCCATTCGATCGTTGAACATTTTGCCGAGCCTTCTTTATTGCGGGTTATTGTTATAATTTTTAATTGTTATTATTATAATTTTTAACTAAGGTTTATGTCAATTTATCGCTTATCTATTAAAAAATGGATTTCTTCTGACAACAAAAGTGTCCGGGTTTCACCTGGACACTTTTCGAAAACCCCTGCCGGACGGCCCCCGGACGCCCTTCAAACTATGACAAATCCGGGGAAATCCGGACCGATAGCAGCCCTGTACGTGACCAGTATGCACAGATCATGTGATATATGACCAGTGTCAGGCATGTGACCGTCATAAACGTTAAGATTGGAACACTTACATTTATCATGTCGAATTTCTCTGGTTCTAGCCTGTGAAAAAAAAACAGATATTTTATGAAATCTAAAATATATTTATTTTAGCTTATAGTTGAAAGTTACAATATCTCGACATTTTGCGCATTCAAGGCGTGCTGATTTAGCGGATTCTGAGCGGATTAATAAAATATTTATTTGGCTTGGCTTGGCTGCAACCCTTTTTTGCGTCCCACTGCTGGGCACGGGTCTCTCCCCATTATTGGGGAGGCCTGGAGCTTACTGCACCACGCTCCTCCAATGCGGGTTGGTGGAGATGCGGGTTAGTGGCCAACCATAAGGCCTCTGACAACAACTGGGACCGACAGCTTAACGTGCCCTCCGAAGCACGGAAACGCGCATGTTTTTTTTTTGCCACTAGCGGTCACCCATCTCACACCCGACCGCGCCCGTTTGGCTTAGTTGCATATTATAGATCGCTTGCGTTCCACGCTAACCGCCGGGCCATTCGCGCGTTATTTAATTAATAACCATGTTTTCCATCACCAATGACCACGATTGGTGATGTCCACCAATTGTAGTGGACTATGGTCTAAATCCCTCACACTTCAGAAAAGAGTCCCTTGCCCAAAAGTGGGACAAAAAAAGTTGATTTTTTATGTAGACTACATAAAGTGACTGTTTATTAATTTTATTATTAAGTTTACTTACTACTATTTAGTTATTTAATAGTTAATTACCTATTAAGTTTAGTTATCATTATTAATTATTTAGTTTTATTAAAAAACCCGTGTGAGAAAAAAAATGAATGAAGAAAGAAAAATGAATTTTTTTTTCATTAAATTTTCCATATAAACTTATTTAAAAAAAAGTTTATGTAAAGAAATAAATATGGATCAGTCAAAAAAGTGTACTTATTAAATACTTAAATTCAACTTACCTATAGACCGAATGGTCGTAAAAAAAACTAATTCTTAAGGGTTGGTCTATACTCCGCTTCTTGACTATGTGGGCCGGTTCTATGTGTACCCCTCTGACTACCTGTGGACAAAAAAATGATCAATTTATTAAAATTAATAGAATCAGGCGTTACTTTGCGGAACTCCATTGTTATAAAGTTAGGTAAAAACTACTTTGCAACAATCTGCAATCAGAACGTATGATGGTGTATACTTTTTTCATGCAATAGCACCTTCCTCCCTCCCACATAGGACACATGCACATGCAACAACAACAAAAAATGATTGCGGATTGTTGCAAAGTAGTTTTTTACCTAACTTTATAATTAATTTATTACAGTTAAGTATTTTAATATATTTTTCAAAAAGAGGTTATCAATAGTTGACCGTAATTTTTTTATTAGCTCAATAAAAATTCTTCGCTTTTTTAAAAATGAAAAAAATAATTATGGACAATTCACACAACGCCAAATCCAAACTAAGCAGAGCTTGAGCTATGGTAATCAAAAAGCTGATACCTACTTATATAACTCTGTCGGTCTGTCTGCTACGCTTTTCCACATAAATACTGAACCCATTTTAATGAAATTTATAACACAGATAGAGTGGGCCTTGGGAAAGGACATAGGACGGTTTTTATCCTACGGGAACCTTTAAAACGGTCCACGCGGGCGAAGCCGCTGGCGGAAGACTAGTACTAAATACATACTGAAATAGATAAATTAACACCCAGACACAGAACAAATAGTCATGTTCATCACACAAATATTTGTCCTGGGTGGGAATCGAACCCACGACGTCACGCTTCGCAGTCGGCTCTCACCCACTACGCCACGGAGGCTGTCACGGTACGGTTGATAGCGTATTGGAACACAAAAATTAAATTTGTGAAATAGGCGCACAAATGGTACTTCTACGACCTACCAAAATGGTTTGGCTTGGCTGCAACCCTTTTTACGTCCCACTGCTGGGTACGGGTCTCACCCCATTATTTGGGAGGCCTGGAGCTTACTCCACCGCGCTGATCCAATGCGAGTTAGTGGCCAACCCTTTGTCGGATGTTTCTAAACCGCCCATAAGGCCTTCGACAATGTTTAACGACTGTTTTCTATCGACAACGGCTTAACGTGCCCTCCGAAGCACGGAAACGCACATGAAATTTTTTGTAAGCGGTCACTACGCTAAACGCCGAACCATGCGCGTTTCGAATAGTAAATTTTTTTTTTCAACCTTTTTATGGCTTTCTGCTGGGCACAGGTCTCCTCTCACAAGTGAGAGGGATTTAGGCCATAGTCCACCACGCTGGCCAAGTGCAGATTGGTGGACGTCATGCTTTCGAGAAATTATGAATTTCTCTCAGGCATGCACGGCGCTGGAGAACATCATAATCAATTAAATATCATTATATTTTCCATCACCGTGGAGCAACGATAAATGCGCACATTACAAATTTCTTTGTCAGAGGTGCACGCCCAGGATTTGAACCCGGGATCGGCGTTGAAGACCGCGGTTTTTTACCACTCGGCCATCGCTGCTCAATAGAAATTATGATCTGCTAAATAAATTATAATTACAATAATAATAATTATGAATTTGATTTATTGTAAGTAGCATAGCAACGCGCGCAGGGTACAGATAGGGTTACCAACTTTTTTTCTATCAAATATAGTATTTTTGAAGTTAATGACATAAAAAATATAGTAGATGGCAAAAAAATGTTTTTTTTTTTTGTATGTGGTAATATTGAACTAATGCACACAGACAGAGACAGAGGACCTACGCCTACGCCTACCGCGACATGTTCGATGACTCGAGAGCTCGGGAGCTAGCGAAAATATAGTAGTTTCGCCTACTATATATATATTTTTAGAAATATAGTATTTGACCCCTTAAAATAGTAGGATACTATATTATATATTAGGGTTGGCAACCCTAGGTACAGATAGTGTTTAATAATAAAGGAGCAGGTTTATTAATTTTATGGGGGTCACATGTGCAATGACAAATGTACGTCAACTTCAATTAATGGTGCATCTTGGTAAATGATTCGTTTGTGTAAAATAAAATAATAATATGATACTCATATATCTATCTTATACCTTTTAACGAGCTATTGTTGTACTAGGCTGCCATTTATGTATCCGGGCTGGGGTATCGGGGGGGAAAACCTTCAAAAGAGGATATTGGGAGAGGATACCGGGTTATGTGGGATTAGTACCGCACTAAAACCCCCTCGGTGGTCTGTCTCTGCACTTGGGTTGGACTCCGGGATCTCCATTAGAACGCATCGGTATCCTCCACGCGCGGCGGGCCCATCTTCGGGAGAGCAGATGCGCTATCCTGCACATTTCAATGCTTACGGCGGCATGCGGCCACTCACACAACGCCGTCCTTACCGGGGCTGCTGGCTGGGCGGATCCAGCTCCCACTCTCTCTATATAAGCCCCTTTTTAGTCGCCTCTTACGATCAGGCAAGGGATAATACCGTAGCTGTAATGTTAATCCCGAAGCTAATGGCCTGCCTATTGCAATTTCAGCTTACAGATTTAAAGTTATGTTGGTAACCTTCGTTGGCCTACGGATTTCATCATTACGGCTTCTGTCGCGGAGGGAATACAAAGCATAGCTCTTTCCATCTCTCGCTGAGTGACTCTAAGCCTGTGGACTGAGTGTGGGCTGAGTGGCTCTAAGGTAAAGGACCACGTCTCCGTCAAGGTTTAACGACAGTTATCTATCGATAACAACTGGGACCGACGGAGTAATAGTACGGAAACGCGCATGAAATATGCGACTAACATAATACACTAACACTATTGTTATCTAAATCGATTTATTTCATTGTACGTGTAATTATTTCAATTATGTATAAATATTGTAATCTCGATTAGGTAGTTAACATTGCGACGCCCTAGCAGGGTTCATGCAGTACTACTATACAAATTGTACCATCTTGTGTTTGAAGTGCATGAAGCAATAAATTATTATGAATTATGAATTATGACTAGCAGTCACTCATCTCCCATCCGGACCCGCCCGTTTCGTTTATCTGCAATGATCGCTTGTATTCTACGCTACCCGCAGCTTAGCTGCAGCTTCAATAAAATCACCAGAATTATATATGTATATCGCAGGGAAATGAGGATATCAGGGATTTCACGAAATCCCTAGTGATATCACAAAATCCCGGTAGATGTCGAATATTCTTCGTTATTACGTCTTCTTACTAAAAATATCTAGTGATATGACAATATACCATAGTTATAGACACTACAGTGATATGTCGTTCCACTAAACTAAATCTAGTAAAATTTCAGAAAAATTAATACTGCCGTACTCTCTCTAATACGGGGAGACCAAACAATAATATTGTTACGCGCTATGCCGTTTGTAACGTAGAAGGCGTTTATTATCAGCTTCCACAAAAATCCACTTAACAGAGTCCAAATCACAAGGCACAATCACTATAGTCCTATATCTTCGCTGTAGTCGTCGAAATAATTCTTCCTTGTCGCTTGGTAGAGATCGCTTCGATTTCACTTCCGGAACTAAACTGCCCAGTCGCGGCTCGGCGCGTGCCTTATATACAGCTACCCATGGTTCTCTAGAAATTTCCCGAACCACCAAATACAATAGGCCCGTCCCGAACCTTCCTTTATGTTATTACACACCTATGTACAGTCTTGAGTCTTATGTACAGCAAAACAATAGCCGCGGCCCGCTATGTAAACAACCTATATATGTACGCTATATATAGGTACATAGGTAGATAAACGAGGTAAGTACGTTTATCTACTCCTGTGCTAGAAATCGATGTTTTTCTTATGACTGATTTTTCGAGAACTTTCTTCACTGTTCGATAGTAGACCTAATAACTGTTTATGCGTTTTTGGGGTTTTGCTGTACGACGCTTTGTTTTCGAGATATAGGTAATCAAAGGCGTAACAATACAAAAAGGACTCGTCGTTTAAAATGAATGGGATCGGTTAGGTTAGGTTGGACTTTTTTTAATTACGTAACACAAAAAGAGGAACCCCGCACAGCGGGGTTCCGTCGACATGGTACCATGAACTTCAGAGACGAAAAGGGGGCGGAGGGATTACTTTATTCATCAACAGTATTCTTTATTTCACAACATTAAGTTTAGTGAAATGACATATCTCTAACTTTATACTAGTATTTTGTCATATCACTAGACACTGTTAGTAAGAAGACGTGATAAACAAGAATATTCAACATATACCGGGATTTCGTGGTATTCCTAGGGATTTCGTGAAATTCCTGATATCCTCATTTCCCTGCGACATATATATAGTATTAGCGGCCGCCCGCGTTACCGTTCGCGTGGACGTTTGTGTGTTTGTTTGAACGCGCTAATCTCAGGAACTACTGGTTCGAATGGAAAAAATATTTTTGTGATGAATAGTCCAGTTATTGGAGAAGGCTATGTATATCATGTTATGACTAATAATAAAGTCCACCTACAAAAGTTTTCCAACAAACAAACTCTTCAGTTTGTATATTATATTATTTATCAATAACATTTATAAAAGCAGTTAGAGAACTCTAATATTCGTGATTATTCTAAGCTTCCTCATCATGTTAAGCTTCCTGATGTGCAATTTATTTCTTTAATAAAAAAATAGCATTTATTTAAAATTGATAAACTTTTTGTAAATTATTGAAACACGATTTGGCGGATATGGCCGTCAAATAACGTTTTTTAACACGCTTATATTAGCTTGACCGGTATGTACGCATGTATGTAACTGAATCTTTTAACTTCATTTTCACCTACTTCTAAACGTCTGATTTACTTGAAAATTTGCACAGGGGTCGAGGTCCGATGACAATGCAATAATATGAAAAAAAAAATCCACCTAAAAAATTAAAAATAAATAATGTAGTTTAAAAAACACGCTTTTGTGAAAATACGAACTAAACAGTAAAAATAAGAAGAAAATGTATTTCACTGTAAAAAAAGCGTTGGGTGCATGGTGTCAATAGTATCTCAAAAACATCTCAATAGTTTTTCAAACTACATTATTATAATATAAAATTTCCATCATCTAAAAATAAAATTGAGCATTTATAAAAAATATTAGGTTATTTCACTTTTGGCAGATTTAAGTTTCGAAAGGAACTTGAAGCTGATGTGAAGTATTGTGCTCTTATTGTTCACTAGCTGTGCCCGCAGTTTCACCCGCGTTAGAGAGGATCATTAGCATAAAGTGAAGTCCCTTCTGAAGTGCCGCTGGACCGGCTTTTTGTAGGACTATTTAAGATTAACTATTTTCATCATACATTACATATGTGTAACTCTAGCGGTTTTAGCAGCGCACGCCAGAATAGCTCGCAGATGGTAGATTTTTCCTACTTACTTGACACTTATCGTCATATTTTTGACAATTCACACAATATATTTTTAAATTGTAGCCTATGTGTTATTCTGATGTATAAGCTATATTATTGTAAGGTTTCTTTAAAATCCATTCAGTAGTTTTTACGTGAAAGAGTAACAAACATCTATACTTACAAACTTTCGCGTTTATAATATTAGTAGGATTTTCTAGCATTTTTGACTTTTACTGGATAGTCGTAGAGCATTACAGGTATTGACTCCCGTCAGGTCAATACCTCTGATGCTCTAAGGATAGAGTTGATGCCATTATTTTTTTATTTGAATGGAGTAGCAGACGAGCATGCAGGCCACGTGGTGTTAAGTGGTCGCTGCAGCCCATAGATATCTACACACAACCTCAAGCAAGCATTGGTAAGTCTTGTCTGAGGAAGTATGCAGTTGCGCTGCTACTCCGGAAGCTGGTGGTCGCCTCATGTAAGTCTGGCCGGCAACTGCACCCTTCCACTGGAACGCAATAGAATTGATTCACAGCAGAATTGTATGCAATTTTGCAGTTAGCATAGATGCATTTCAGTTTATTATGTCCAAAGTTCAAACTAACAATTAAGGTAATAATGCTTCAAGGGAACGCGCGTATGCAGTTACTTTATTATTATGCTTTTGTAACGGACTACATGCAAAATCTATCTATACTAATATGTAAAGCTCAAGAGTTTGTTTGTTTGAACGCGCTAATCTTATGAACTGCTGGTTCGAATTGAAAAATAAATAATGTAGTTTTAAAAAACTAAAAATGCATGGTGTCAATAGTATCTTAAAAAACACCCCACGCTTTTTTTACAGTAAAATACATTTTCTTCTTATTTTTTTACTTTTTAGTTCGTATTTTCACAAAAGCGTGTTTTTTAGTTTTTTTAAACTACATTATTTATTTTTAATTTTTTAGTTGGATTTTTATTCTCATATTATTGCACTGTCACCGGCCCTTGACCCCTGTGCAAATTTTCAAGTTAATCAGACGCTTAGACATGTTAAAAATATAAAACTTTATATTTGTTTCATCAAGTACCTTAGGCTACGAACTTATCAGCCGCCCCTCGTATATTTTTTTTATCCTGATGATTCTAGTTAGGACTTTAATAAAAAGTTATGAGATTATTGTATTGTCATCGGCCCTTGACCCCTGTGCAAATTTTCAAGTTAATCAGACTCCTAGAAGTAAGTGAAAATGAAGTTAAAAGATTCCGTTACATACATACATTCATACATACATACATACAGGTCAAGTTAATAAAAGCGTGTTAATTATTTTTATATTGAATAGTCCATTTATTGGGGAAGTCTATAGGCTGTATAACATCATGCTAAGACGAATAAAACCAAAGTCCACGCGAATGAAGTCGCGGGCGGCCGCTAGTCTATACTAATATTATAAAGAGGAAAAATTTGTATTTTTGTATATTTGTAATGAATAAACTCTAAAACTACTGTTCCGATTTCAAAAATTATTTCACCATTAGAAAGCTACGTTCACCCTGAGTAACATAGGCTACTTTTTACCGCGGGAAAATGCTTCATTCCTACGTGAAAACGGGTAACAGGGTCAACGCGGTTGAAGCAACTGGCTAAACGCCTATGATTTTAATATAGCAATGAAGCCTGGAATAGCACATAGGCTATTTTTATCCTACGGGGACCCATTGAACGGGTCCACGCGGGCGAAGCCGCTGGCGGAAGGCTAGTAAATAGTAAACCAGACAAAAGACATTTCTGAAATCTCAGAATGTTACCCACAACCTTAGAGGCCTATTTAGGGTTCTGTCCCCAAAGGGTTGTGTGCGCAAACGGCTCTTTGGTCGCTATACAGCGCACATTTTGGGAGGCAGCAGAAATCGACGATGGGGCTGCCAACGATTCCCTCACAAGAAGAGAGCACTAACCTGCATGCCACGTACGAACCGCCTGCAGCCGCTTTCTTCCACGGCGCTTTGTTTATCTTCTTGTCGACACTAATTATTTTGCTTGATGGATACAGTTTTTATGGAGTCCACACATAAGAATCACACACAGTTTAAGTTCTAGGGTTCAGCCGGTCTAGAGTGTTCTATCACCACGAGGACACACACGGAACTCCTCTCGCGATGGAGTCCAGCGAAGAAGTCTTGACGTATAGTCAAAACCGGCTGTCGCGATTGGGCGAAATCGTATGAACAGTATCAAACTGTTCTGCAATTGGTCGGTTACTCCCGCCCGCAAGGGAAACGAGCCAACAGCCCCATCTTAAGCTACGGCGCCAAATTTGAAATAAGAAAATAGGACGTCGTAACTTATGGTTACGAAACAGGTAGAATGGACCTCTATTACTAAAACTCCGTTGTCCATCTGTCTGTCTGTTCGTCTGTCACCAAGCTATATCAGACTGTTGAAATTTTCACAAATTATGTAGGTATTCAACCATACATAACATTTTTACCAACTTCCAAATGGAGGAGGTAGTGTATTCGGCCGTATGTATTTTTTTTTATTACTCCGCCGTGTGCGGACCGATTTTCAAAATTATTTTTTTGTTCGAAAGCTCATACATCCGAGGTGGTCCTATTGTCCCCAGTCAAGATCTGATGATGGAATCCCAGGGAAATCGAAGGGAACTTTAAAAATTTATAGGCACACACATTGATTTTCTTATACTTTCTGATTATCCATGTTATGCGCGGTTATATCCGGACATGGGTTACTTTTTACCCGGGTAATAAATAACGCTTCACACTTATAGACCCACAGTAGGGTAGATAAACCCTGTGTCGTAGGTACCATGGACACACACAAAGACAGAATCACAAACACCCAGACCGAAAACAGAAATTTAAACTCGTCTTCAAATTTCTGTTTCGCCGGGAATCGCACCGGGGACCCTACGATTGGCAGTCCAGCATGGTAACCATTGCGCAACGCAGGTAATTATCTCATTCCTATGGGAAAAAACTACTTTGCAGGCACAGCTGCGGGCGGAAATCTGGTAATGTATACAAAGACCATATACAATGACCATTATCAACCCATAGCCATTCTGTTATCTCAAATATATTATTATGTACTTTTTTTAAAAAGTGCTGGGAGTATTTTCCGCCGCCTTTTTTCTCTCAGCTCAACATCTAGCCCAAACGGGCACCTAAAGGCGATGACCGGGAAAAAATGACATTCATTAAGCGAATATTTTGTATTCCTAATATGAAATAAATATTTTTTCTTTCTTTCAGATACAGTTTAAACTTAGCTATAATAATAATAATAAATTGCATAGAACTATTTATTTTTATAGTTCATACTTTCATAATAACATATTTCGTTTCGGTTATAAAATATGCACTTTGTTTTCACAATTGTTTTTTACTACGCAGCAGTCTGGGCCAGTAAGTTTATTTCCTTTTTTATGTTTATTTACGTTTATTTAGTAAAAAAAAAACTACTTACTAGATCTCGTTCAAACCAATTTTCGGTGGAAGTTTGCATCGTAATGTATATCATATTTGTTTTAGTTTTATCATTCTCTTATTTTAGAAGTTACAGGGATAGGACACATTTTACCACTTTGGAAGTGTCTCTCGCGCAAACTATTCAGTTTAGAAAAAAAATATATTTGAAACCTCAATATCAATTTTGAAGACCTATCCATAGATACCCCACACATATGGGTTTGATGAAAAAAATTTTTTTGAATTTCACTTCTAAGTATGGGGAAACCCTCAAAATTTATTGCTTTTTTCTATTTTTGTGTGAAAATCTTAATGCGGTTCACAGAATACATCTACGTACCGAGTTTCAACAGTATAGTTCTTATAGTTTCGGAAAAAAGTGGCTGTGACATAAGGAACGAACAGACAGACATCACGAATCCATAAGAGTTCCGTTTTTTGCCATTTGGCTACGGAACCCTAACCTTTTTTAGGGTTCCGTAGAGTTATCATCCATCCACCCACCATTAGCCTTTAAAGTCCACTGCTGGACATAGGCCTCCCCTAATGTTCGCCACTCCGTCCGGTCCTGCGCCCTCTGAATCCAGCGGTTTCCAGCTATCTTCTTCAGGTCGTCAGTCCACCTGCATAGAGGGCGGCCTGTGGTCCTTTCGTCGAGTTGGATCGCCATTCGAGGACATTCTTTCCCCATCGGTTGTCAGGAGGTTTGCTGCAACCCTCTTTTGCCTCCCACTGCTGGGCACGGGTCTCTCCCCCTTATTGGGGAGGCCTGGAGCTTACTCGACCACGCTGCTCCAATGCGGGTTGGTGGAGATGCGGGTTAGTGGCCAACCCGCTGTCGGATATTTTCAAACCGCCCATAAGGCCTCCGACAAGGTTTGACGACTGTTATCTATCGACAACAACCGGGACCGACGGCTTAACGTGCCCTCCAAAGCACGGAAACGCGCATGAAATTTTTTGCCACTAGCGGTCACCCATCTCACACTCGACCGCGCCCGTTTGGCTCAGCTGCATATATCGCTACCGTTGTACGCTAGCCGCCAGGCCATGCGCGCTTCAACAACAGCAGCAACTTAACTATTAGTAATCTTTTTTTTTTTGGTATCGGGGGGAAACCTTCAAAAGGGACCCGACATCTTGGGAGAGGATATCGGGTTATGCGTTTGTGAGGACTCCGGGATCTCCATTGGAACGCACCGGTGTCCTCCACGCGCGGCGCCCCATAACGGGCCCATCTTCGGGAGAGCAGATGTGCTCTCCTGCACCTTCAGGTGTTCACGGCGGCATGCGGCCACGCATACACCGCCGTCCCTCCTGGGGCTGCTGGCTGGACGGGTCAAGCTTTCACTCTCACCGTCCGCATCCCCGGAAGTCCCCTTTTAGTCGCCTCTTACGATCAGGCAGGGGATACCGTAGCTCTATTCTTAATCCCGAAGCTACATACAGGGACAACGTGTGAAATAAATATATTTAAACAAAAATTTACAATTCTTAAATTTTCAATTACTTTTCACTGTTTTGTAGATTTTTAGTTTACAACTAATATTAGTTATAACCACTGACAACCAACAATAAAGAAACTATTCTAAAAAACTGATATAACATAAACATAAGACGATTAAGGGTACTGTTCTATCGTGAGCGAATCATCCATCCATTTTCAGTTTGTAGTTTGTAGTTGGGAGGGGTTAGATTTTTTTTTTTGAAGCGCGCATGGCTCGGCTGCTAGCGTAGAACGTAAGCGGTCTATGCAGCTAAGCCAAACGGGCGTGGTCGGGTGTGAGATGGGTGACCGCTAGTGGCAAAAAAAATTTTTCATGCGCGTTTCTGTGCTTCGGATGGCACGTTAAGCCGTCGGTCTCGGTGGTTGTCGATAGATAAGGGTCGTTAAACCTTGTCGGAGGCCTTACGGGCGGTTTGAAAATATCCGACAGCGGATTGGTCACTAACCCGCATCTCCACCAAGCCTTTGGAGCAGCATGGTGGACTAAGCTCTAGGCCTTCCCAATAATGGGGAGAGACCCGTGCCCAGCAGTGGGACGCAAAAACGGTTGCAGCCAGATTTTATTTTGTGGTAAAAATTTGACAACGGAGGGCGGGGTGTCGTCTGATGCATGACGTGAACTCGGACTGCGTCTGGTTTCGGGTTTTAGTTTGGTTGAATTAGAGGTTTGTCCAGTTTGAACCCGCTAGTGACCACAGCTGAATATAGGCCTCCACTATCTCGATCATCACTGCATCCGGTCCCGTCGCCTTTGAATCCGCAACGGCTTTCTACCGTCTTCAGATAGTCAGTCCAACTGGTTGGAGGGCGGACTGTGCTTCTCTTGCCGAGACGTGGTCGCCGTTCGAGAACTCTTCTACCCCATCGGTAGACGGTCCTTTATGAAATAAATAAAAAAATAAAAAATCACTCTAGGATTCCCTCG
Organism: Pyrgus malvae; assembly: GCA_911387765.1. Taxonomy (NCBI): domain Eukaryota; kingdom Metazoa; phylum Arthropoda; class Insecta; order Lepidoptera; family Hesperiidae; genus Pyrgus; species Pyrgus malvae. The sequence goes on along the minus strand of OU426976.1, from coordinate 5,378,064 downwards.
GAGTATCGCGCATGAAGGACACCAGGAGTTCCCGAAGTCCTCTACAAGTATTTATATGTATATTCTGCTCCAATGTTGTTTTGTGGTGATGCGTGTTGGGGGTCAACCCGATGTCGGATCTTTTAAAAAGGCCTCCGACAAGGTTTAAAGTCTAAAGCTATCGGTATGGGTAACGCGCATAAAATTTCGCCAATAGCGGTCCCCCATCTCGACCGACCGCGCCGTTTCGCTTAGGTGCATACTAGGTAGGTAGCTTACGTTCCACGCCAGCCGCAGGGCCATTTCTGAACTATAATCTGTACACCAATCCGCACTTGGCCAGCATGGTGGACTATGGCCTAAATCCCTCTCAATTGTGTGAGAACTCAATTGAGTGCCCAACAGTGGGACATAATAATAAAGGTTGAAAAAAAACGGCAAATTGTTTGTAAAGTAGGTGTACGATCGAGATGTTTACGTGATAACGTCCGCACGAGAAAATCTCCATTCGTTTGTATGACGCTAGAGTGAGAGAGACGGAAGATCGGTCCACTCACTCGAACGCTATGCCAGCCTCCGCTGTGAGGATTCCGCGTGACAAGTTTCACGGAATGACTGGCAGCGCTCGAGATGAGACGGGAGATCGGTCCGTCTCTCTCTCGTTATACCTGCGATCGCGCTCGTGAGGTTTTGGTGTGACACAAGTTTCTGAACATGTCACCCGACTAAAACGATTTTAAAGACGTTATCACGTCAAAAAAAAACTGTCCTCACAGGAATCTGATCTTAGTGACAAATGTAATTTTTACTAGTTTATCACATGATCGCTGAACCTGGGACATTTAGAACATACTTTGGACAATATAAGTATAAATCGATCTTCCCACACAATGGTTGTCTTTTGTTTACTCTAAGGAAAAATACCAGGATCCTCCCTATTGTTCCCTTTGTTTACGTACGGTTACAATACTTAATATAACGGTGTTGTTACGAAGTAGCCGCGGGGGACACAGACTTAGGAATTTTTCTGTGTATGTGATACTTTTATCATATCTTTTATAGATATTCTATTACAACACGAAGTCAGATCGGATAGTGATGTGTACTGACAAGCGCGCTTATGTACTTAAATGTGTTAAAAAAATTGCCTTACACAACTCTTCTACCTTTACTTGTCATGCTGACGTTACTGAACACTGCGCTCTCGAGGTTGGCTGGTTGTTGTCGATAGATAAGTCGTTAAACCTTGTCGGAGGCCTTATGAGCGGTTTGAAAACATCCGACAGCGGGTTGGCCACTAACCCTCATTTCTGCCAACCCGCATTGAATCAGAAGTAGTAAGCACAGGCCTCTCCAATGATGGAGAGGCCTGCGCCCAGCAGAAGGAGCAGTAGGACACAAAAAGAGTTGCAAACATATTTTTTTGTCCGCAGTAAAAATATTTATAATTTCTTTCTTTTTTATGGTTACCATACCGGACTGCCAATCGAGGGGTCCCGGGTTCGATTCCCGGCGAAACACAAATTTGAATGATGAGTTTAAATTTCTATTCTCGTTCTGGGTGTTTGTGTTTCTGTCATTGTATGTGTCCATGGTACCCACGACACAGGTTATGTACACCCTACTTTGGGGCTATGAGTGTGAAACGTTTATTATATATATATATATATATATATATGTTTATATTAATATACTATTTCACACTGGTTGTACACATGTAGTAGTAATGTGTACTTACTGACAAGTACGCTAATTGTCGGTTAAAGTCACCCGGAATTTCAATTTCAATTTCACGATGTTCGAGTAGCACTAATCATATCATAAATTGATCCGTTCTCATAGCTTTTACTTGCCAATTAACTTTACTTGGGACATAACTAATCAACACTTTACTTGGAGATGGTGAACGAGGCCCTAAATGTGTTTAAAAAATTGCCTTACACGACTCTTCCACCTTTACTTGTCATGCTGACGTTACTCAACACTGCGCTCTCGAGGTTGGCTGCAACCACAGAACATTATTAACAGAAGTTAGAATGGAAATGTGGGCGGGGCAGACGTCGCCAAGGAATTTTGAGCAAACGCTCAAAATTCCAAAATCTCTACAGAAACACGCGATCGTGCTACAATATGCGTGCTTGTGTGCGTGCTTGGGTGTGATTCGTTCATTTGAAATCGCGTGATTGTGCGGCGCTAAGATTGGCTAGATTTGAAATTGCAAATATGTGCGTAAGCTTCGTATTTATTTAAGTACAGATGTAATGGAGGTGAAAGGCGGGGCTTAATCGGCGACACCAGTCTTCATACAAACGGCGTATTATTGCCGTTCTACCTCTCTTAATAATGTTCTGTGGCTGCAACCCTTTTTTGTGTCCCAGTGCTGGGCACGTGTCTCTCGCCGTTATTGGGGAGGCCCGGAGCTTACTCCACGACGCTGCTCCAATGCGGGTTGGTGGTAATGCGGGTTAGTGGCCAACCCGCTGTCGGATGTATTCAAACAGCTTATAAGGCCTCCGACAAGGCTTAACGACTGTTATCTATCGACACTAACCGGGACCGACGGGACCGGGACCAACGTGTCCTCCAAAGCACGGAAACGCGCATGAAAATTTTGCTACCAGCGGTCACCCATCTCAGACCCGACCGCGTCCGTTTGACTTAGTAGCATAGATCGTTTGCGTTCTACGCTAACCGCCGGTTACACACACGAAAACATTGTGCATTTGCACGCATCACAACATTCGTGAACGGACTTCGTGACATAGAACATCTACTACAATTTTTTAAAAAGACCTAGCAGAGACAGAGATGAAGCGCGCATCTCGTGATGGCACTAGTGGCAAAATTTCGCGATGCCGTACTTCAGAGGGCACGTTAATCCATTAAACTGTGAGTTAAACCTCGTCGAAGACTTAATAGGCACTTGAAAAATATCCGACAGCGGGTTGGCCAATAACCCTCATTTCTGCCAACCCACATTGAAACAGCGTGGTGCAGTAAGCACAGGCCTTTCCAATGATGGAGAGACCTACGCCCAGCAGTAGGACACAAAAAGAGTTGCAAACATATTTTTGTGACCGCAGTAAAAACGCGTGACGCAATGGTGACCATGCCGGACTGCCAATTGAGGTGTCCCGGGTTCGATTCCCGGCGAAACAGAAATTTGAATGATGAGTTAAAATTTCTCTTCTCGGTCTGGGTGTTTGTGTTCCTGTCTTTGTATGTGTCTTGGTACCCACGACACAGGGTTGATTACCTTGTAGGTGTGTGTAACTTTTATTTTTTATTTTTAATCTGAATTGCACTTCAAATCCTAGAATCCGCAAATAAGCAAGTCACTCTCAAATTTACCAATTTGTTTCAGCGTGTAATTGCGTAGAGGAATTCGATCTCAAAATAGAATGTAATGAGGCATTACATAAACAAACATCTCAAGATAAATTGAATACTGCTTTTGTAAATAAAATAAATTCCAACGAGACAGCCACTGTAAACAATGAAATTTCTGACTTCAAATCACGGGTTATTGCAAATTCCAGACCAGAACAGCTCAGAAAGGATGAATCAGATACTAAACATCTAGCAGACAACTTAGAAATGTTTAAAATACACAGATTCGATGCTGTGAATCGAGCAATGATTACGCAATCAAATGATATGAAACACAGATTAAATAGGTTCAGAATGAGTAGAATGAACTCGTTTTATGTTACACCTGCCTTTGAATATAATTATAACGGACATTTTGGAACAAGATACTTTTATTCAACTCGTGAATGGCCTCCTTTACCTCCACAGTTTGAAGGAAAACAGGATTTCTATAAAACTTATCCCACTGTCAATCGTCCTGTAATTGAAGGAAGGATTAAAAATGAACGCTTGTATAGGAATGACATGGATGCGTTTGAAGACAATTATGATGACATAACGTATCAGAATTCACCGCCTAATCACAAAATTCATAATACAAACAATAGATTTGAAAATGTTTACATGAAACGAAAGGAAACAGACTTAACACAGAAAAATGGTAACACTGAATTACAAAATACATACAACGGGAGAGAAAAAGATATTAATGTTTTCACCTGGTTTAATGATCCTAAACTGGAAGAGGTACTACGAAAACAGTCACAATTAATAGAAAAACTAGAAGGCGAAATAAAGCGTGTGAGACTGAGACCGTTAAACACAGGTGCAGAATTCTACGATCTTTTAGCGTCAATGGAAAATAGAATTAACGTTTCGACCACAATGGACAGTAAGCAAGAACGTATTACTGGTAAAGATGAAACGACAACTCTACCACCAACGGTCATGGCGATGGTAGATGAAACAGAAGTAAGGCAAGCGTTGAAAAAAGATCCTTTCGTACAAAGGATTCTTAAAATGGCTAACCAAAAGAAGAAAGAATATATGAAACAATCAAAGAAGTACTATAATAATATATTGGTTAAATAAATATCAATAGCTGTGATTTTTTCTTCAATTATGGCATCGCAAACTCGGCATATTGCCAGCGTCAAGTATAATTTTTGCATCACGTTTTCGGTGAAACTAGACGAGTAATATTAGGTAAAGTCTGTAAGTCGTCAGTAATCTGCCAGTCAAGTCAGTCAGACATTCAAGTAAAGCGATGGCTTCTTTACCAGTGACCAATGGAATTTTGGAAGCAAGCTGTGAAAACATATTTTCGCACTGTTATTTTATTTCACAACACTCGTTGTGACGTTGGATACTCTGCTCATATTGCCATCGACAAATATAATATTTGCATCACTATTCATAGAAAAAATCAGTAAGTCGTCAATACTCAGTCAGTCTAGCTAGCAGTCAGTCAGATGATCAAGTAAAGCGATGGCTACTTTACCAGAACGAGTCCGATGGAGTTTTGGAGGCATACTAAAAAAACATGTGTTCGCACTGTTATTTCATTTCACTACACTCGTGCACTGTCATTAACTCATAACGAAAGTATCATCGACTTTATCCGACAGATTCCAACAACACTCAAAAATACACCAAGAAACTGAAAAAAAAACAAGAGCACGATATGTAATTTCAACTTCCCGCGAAAACTCCATTTGTGCATAGTTGCAAAATTTTAAAATGAATATTTTTTAGCATTAATATTCTGAAGTTGTTGCCAAAACATTAAAAAGTCCGATTTAAATATGAAATTTAAATAATTGATTTTCGTATGCAAGCGATTAAAGGTTTAATAAAAATTGAATATTCTGTAGTTAAACTTGAAATAAATATTTATAACTAGTTTCTGCTGTCGACATTCAGAATTGGGATGTTAATTACAAAAATGTAAAAGTTATATAATTTTAAAGTTTAGCAATTTAGTTTTAGCGAGAATTTGAAAGAATTATTCCAACCCAAACATTTTCTTGTTTATTTAACAAACTAATCTTAACAGTAAAAAATAAGAAGAAAATGTATTTTACTGTAAAAAAAGCATGGGTTGCTTCTTGAGATAGGTACTATTGACACTATGCACCCCACGCTTTTTTTACAGTAAAATAAATTTTCTTCTTATTTTTTACTTTTTAGTTCGAATTTTCACAAAAGCGTGTATTTTTTTTAGTTACATTATTTTTTTATTTGGAACTGGAGAAATGCACAATACCTACTACAATATCAACTGGATATTTGCGGCAAATTAAAAATAATTAAATTCAATTTATTTTGCTAAGCAAAGCGCTTATTTTTTTATATCCGAAGTAACATAGTTACTTTTTCCTTCGGATATAAAAACTACAGGTAGTATGTTAACATTTTCATAAGATTTCCATGTTAGCAATTCCAGAAAGACATTATTGTTGTTTTTAAACATAGTATACTCATAAAACTAAGCGCTATCTAAGGACCGGTCTTAGCTACTTAAAATATAATCCACATATATAAACCTTACTTTCTATCATACATAATACGTAATAGTGAAAGGTAATCAAACACGACCTTTACAGGTCAAAGGTCTGTCCAAAATGGCGGTGCTGACGAAATTTGGCGGGAAACGAATGACAGTTGGTATATTTATTGTAAATCGTTACGTAAGATGAACTTAACTTATGCTAATGAATCGAGTCGAAAACTGGTACCGGTTAAGTAATAATTATAGTTTTAAGGCACAGCGATACAAAGCGAGATTCTAACTACAATACACTAATGTCCCTATGATTATTGATTTATCGGAACGTTTTCTAGATACTTCAATAAACCTATTAAAAACCATCATTATTATCGATTTGTTTAGTTGTGTACACATTGTTGGCACATTGGGAGAGGATACCGGGTTATGTGGGATTTGACCGCACTAAAACCCTCTCGGTGGCTGCCTCTGCGCTTAGGGAGGACTACGGGATCTCCAGTGGAACGCACCGGTGTCGTCCACGCGCGACGCCCCAGAACGGGCCCATATTCGGGAGAGCAAATGTGCTCTCATTCACCTTCAGATGCTTACCGCGGCATGCAGCCACCACAGAACATAGCGGCCACGCACACACCGCCAGGGGCCGCTAGCTGGATGGATCGAGCTCCCACTCTCACCGCCCGCAACCCCGGAAGCCCCCTTTTATTCGCCTCTTACAATCAGGCAGGGGATACCGTAGCTCTATTCTTAATCCCGAAGCTATAGGGACTGTGTACACATGTCCACGGGGTGCAGCGGCCACTTTGTGGATGGTCGTCTGCTACTTCATATTATTATTAGAAATTAAAAAAACTAAAAAACACTCTTTTTATAGAAAACCGAACTAAAAAATAGAAAATAAATTTTAATGAATTTAAATTAAGAAAATAGTGTTAAAAATTTCAATGAATATAAGTTAATAATAGTGTGAATAAAAAAAATATTTTATTTTAAAAAAAGCGTGGGGTGCATGGTGTCAATAGTTATAAATATTTTATTGACAGATATGAGTAGAGTGATTATCATTTCGATAATATTTTAAAAAGCACCCCACGCTTTTTTTTAAATAAAATATTTTTTTTATTCACACTATTATTAACTTATATTCATTGAAATTTTTAACACTATTTTCTTAATTTAAATTCATTAAAATTTATTTTCTATTTTTTAGTTCGGTTTTCTATAAAAAGAGTGTTTTTTAGTTTTTTTAAACTATTATTTATTTTCTACTTTTTAGTTTGGATTATTTATTCTTTCCATGATGTTTCCACGAGCAATGGACTGGTTACTGAGAACCTTCTTCTTTCTTTCAAAAATATCTTTATCTATCATTAGGCTTGTTACATAACAAGGTTACATATTTTTTTAATTTTTAAGTTTTCATAAAATTTCACCTGTCTTACGACTTAACAAATTATTTATATTCTTTATATATCTCATACACGTTTTCGGTTACTGAGCACCAATAGTCTACTCCCCTACATAAATATGAGCAACCCAAGCAGCAAAATAGTCGAATAGTAATTAGATTACTCAGCCTTTAATCGTATAAGAGCCGAGTAACCGTTCTTAAAACACCCATTTATCGTGTAATAGCGGTTATCTCGACTATTTGGCAATATTTGCTAATGTGTGCTTTAAGGACGTCGAATAAACGTTTACAGCACTATGTTTTAGCACTTTTACTCCACCTTTTAGCAGATGCTGAATTAAAGTGGCTAAAATACTCGTTATTAGATCGTTTGATCTATAACAGTCGTATAATAGCTGTAGCTCTATAAACGCAATCGAACAAAAATCATATTTTGCAAATTGAAAAATGGAATAATTTTATCAAATTAGTGTATTGTCATCGGTCCTCAATAAATCTACAAAGTTTGAACGAAATCTGGCCGTTTAAAGTGGGTCAAAATCGCGCCCAAAGAAGTCGGTTACAAACATACAAACATACAAACATACAAACATACAAACATACAGGTGAAGCTAATAAAAAGCGTGTAAAAAAAACAACAATTATTAGGGCTGTGCTAATTTTTCCAGTCGGTCTTGTGCCTTCTGAATCGGTTCGCGTTGATTACATAATAATGTATACGTATAACAACATGATCAACACATCACACTCGTATCAGAATACATACATTGAGATGTAATTAGCAAGTAAATTGATGGCCGTGGAACTTTAGGTTATCGATATAGCAACTACCGTAACAAATTGCACTATAATAACTTTAATAAATGCAGTTATTGATGCCTTAGTGACTATTTTGCATTTAAATCTTGACTTTAAGAGGACGAAATCTCATTAGATCTAACTTACTAAGCTTACTGTCAATATTTCTTTTTATACGCTTTTATTTATTTGCATTGAATATGTTAAAATTATTCTTATATTAACAGGTGGTATGTCTAATTTAGGCTTACATATTCAGCTAGTCAATAGCATGCAAATTTATAATATCATTAATTAAGTAGTTTCTAATGACTTGAATTAAATTATATGAATATAACAATATTACTAATTTTAAACATTATTTATATTTGCTTCACTTGTATGTTTGTATGGTTGTAACCGATTCCTTTGTTTGTACAATATGGCACAGTATTTAATCCCTACTAGTCCCTACTAATATCTAATATATAAAATTCTCGTGTCACAGTTTTCGTTGCCATACTCCTCCGAAACGGCTTGGCCGATTCTCATGAAATTTTGTGAGCATATTGAGTAGGTCTGAGAATCGGCCAACATCTACTTTTCATCCCCCCCCCCCAAACTGATAAAGGTGGCCCACCCCGAACATTTAAGGGCGGTACGGAGTTCGCGGGCACAGCTAGTAATATTATAAATTCGAAAGTAACTCTGTTTGTCTGTCTGCTACTGCCGCTTAAACTACTGAACCAATTTAAAATTTGGAACACAGATAGAGTGGACCTTGGGAAAGGTCATAGGATGGTTTTTATCCTTCGGGAACCTATAAAACGTGTCCACTCGGGCAAAGCCGCTGGCGGAAGGCTAGTCAAACAATAGTTTATCTTTCATCACAGAAGATATTTTATTTTGCATACATTTGTAAAGGCCTCCATAACAGGTATTTCTTCACATTCGTTTAGTATTTTAGCATGTGTAGTTATAGCAGGGGTACTCAACCTTTTTTATGTCCCACTGCTGGGTACAGGTCTCATTCTCACAAGTGAGAGGGATTTTGGCCATAGTCCACCGCTGGCCAAGTGCGGATCGGTGGACGTCATGCTTTCGAGAAATTATAAATATGATGAAATTATGAGTCAGGCATCCACGGCGATGGGGTACATCGTATTCAATTAAATATCACGATATTTTCCATCACCGTGGAGCAGCGATAAATGTGCACATTACAGATTTCTTTGTCAGAGGTACGCGCCGAGGATTTGAACCCGGGATCGGTCGCGTCGAAGACCGCGGTTTTTTACCACTTGGCCACCGCTGCTCACTTTTTAAATACTCAACTTTTATAAATTGATAAATTGAATTACTTTTTTTAATGGAGTAGCAGACGAGCATGCAGGCCACGTGGTGTTAAGTGGTCGCTGCAACCCATGGACATCTACATACAACCTCAAACAAGCATAGGTAAGTCCTGTCTGGGGTCGCATGCAGTTGCGCTGCTACTCTGGAGGCTGGTGGTCGCCTCATGTAAGTGTGGCCGGATACTGCACCTTTCCACCGAAACACAACAGAATTGGTTCACGGCAGAAGTGGGTGCAGCGGTGGTACCTCCCCAGACGAACTATAATAGTTCTACCATATTATTAATGTGATGGAATATGACCGCACTCAGCCTGTATCGCGGTAAAAACCACGACTGCTAAGTGCTAGCTTTCAGTTTTGATACAGATGACTGATTTCTGCGTCATTGCCATGCCGGACTGCCAATCAAGTGTCGATTTCTAGTGTCGGGCTATGAGCCCAAACGGCACCTAAAGGCGATGACTGGGAAAAAATGACATTCATTAAGCGAATATTTTGTATTCATAATATGAAATAAATATTTTTGATTTAACTTTGGTTTTAAGTGTGTAGTGTTATTTTATCGTTATTTAATTTTGGAAACAAACAGTACCAAAATACCAGCTAGCCAGCTACACCCAATTGAATCCGTTCAAAAACGCGCAGTCCGAATCGTCAACGACCCAAGATTGACTGACAGGCTAGAACCGCTTAGAAGCTTGCGAAGAGACATAGGCTCGCTCTGCGTGTTCTACCGACTTTACTATGGTGCGTGCTTCGAGGAACTTTTCAAAATGATGCCTACGTCACCATTTCATAATTATACCACCAGACGAAGGTTAAAGTTCCACCGACACCATCTGGACTCGTGGCGGTCTTCCACAGTCCGCTTTGCACGCACCTCTTTACCACGGACGTGTAAGTTATGGGACAACCTTCCAGCTGAAGCATTTCCAGTGGACTGTAACATGGGGTTCTTCAAGAAAGCTGTAAAAAAAGCTCTCCTCCAAAGCCGGGTGCTCGGATGGCTCCCCTGGGGTTACCTGTGTCTCTAAGCGACGGTGATGGCTTAACACCACGCGGCCCGTCTGCTATTTTGTTCGGTTTAATTATTTTAAAAAAAAGTTTGAGAATCACTACCAAAAACTGAGTCGTGACGAAACTCCACGTCTCCTCTGTATGTATATATGTTCCGAATCGTGAAAAATATATGTTGTATTTGCTGTAATTGTACGAATAGATCTTCGACGGCCTTGCTTCATGTACTAATAATATGAATCAGCTACTAACTTTATTGTACAAGCTTATATTTAACTTGCAATGGACGTTAACTATTTTTTTCATTAGTTCAATAGAGTCAGTTGTTTTAGAGGATTAATTTAAAATAACCTAAAAAATATGCAAGATACGAGTATTAACGTTTTAGACAGAGATAGCAATATATATGATCGTGACAGAAAGCATAAGTAAAGCTTAATCTTGCTAAAAAAGGACAAGATTCTAAAAATACACTTAATTCTGCTGTTCTATTTTTATTATTATATTGATAAAAATTTGGGGTGTGCGTTAAGTGCGCGTCCAGAGGATCAAGCGGTTAAAACGCTTTGGAATTTTAGAAAAATAAATCACTATCTTTATTGTTGCTACCTTAGAGCATCAAGGTATGACAGGTATGACACCCGTCAGAGGAGTGGTCTTTACGGGCGAATCCCTTGCCCCAACGTGCATGCACAATGTGCCTTCTAGTTATACAACTAGTGTGTCTGTGTGTGTCGGTGTCAGTGTTGACGGTGCATAGAAAATGACGTTGTTAATTGAAATTGACATATTATTATTTAGAAATGTATGCGTCTGTAGCGGTGAAAGAATATTTGTGAATGTGTGATAAAATTCAAATGTGTGCGTTCTTCCCCCGCACCAGATTTGGCACAGAAATTATGTCTGTTAAATAATATCTGTTAACTACCCAATTACATACTATGTTTGTTCGGGTGGAATCCAATCAATTTTAAAGTAGATATGTTCGACCGATTAAGCTTAAATTGTGAACATGTTTAGTTTGGAAGAAAATGCATGGTTTGCACTATAATAAGTTTACAAAAAAGTTTATTGAAAGATTTTGTTCTCAACTCCTAACCGTCGTAGTACCTTTCAGTGTCAGTCAGCAACGTGAGATGATGATAACTTGTTAAAGATATATAAAATAACCAGTTTAGTTTTCGCAAAATTTCCAGTGTCGCTTTACCAGCCTTCCTATCTTCTGTCCATAGTTCAGCAAATCTCATAAGTAAAATTTTAAGGGCATCCCCTTCAAACTTTGAGATTGCTGGATTGGAAGAAGCTAGAAACGCTTTTTTAATTGCATGCCCAGGTCAAAATTTACCATTTTCTCCAATTTCACAGAGGAGCTGGGACGACATTTACTGCAAATTGATATATGACAATCTTTTGAGCTGTAGTACAGATTCGGCACGTGCTAGGCTTTTGGCCGTGGGTGCGCATGAAGCCGGCTACTGGCTTCACGCGTACCCTTCTTCAAATACAGGAACTTTTCTTGAGCCTGACACGCTCCGAATCGCAATCTGTCTACGGCTTGGGGTTCCGGTCTGCGCTCCTCATAAATGTCCCTGTGGCAGTGATGTCGACAAGCTAGGACATCACGGACTGTCATGCCAAAAAAGTGCAGGCCGCTTCTCGAGACATGCCGCTCTTAACGATACACCGGTCCCTTGCCACCGTCAACGTGCCAAGTTTACGTGAGCCGACTGGTATTGCAAGAGACGATGGCAAGAGACCGGACGGTATGAGTTTGATTCCATGGAAGATGGGCAGGGTTCTGGTATGGGATGCAACCTGTTCAGACACGCTGGCCCCTTCCCATCTACATGGAACCAACATCAGAGCTGGTGCGGCTTGTGAGGCGGCTGAAAAAGCTAAGGCATGCAAATACAGGGGTCTAGGCACTGAATATGATTTTGTCCCATTCGGTGTCGAGACCCTTGGTCCGTGGGGTCCTAGCGCCTTAATGCTTTTTAAAGAAATAACAAAAAGGTTAGTCGACGTCACAGGAGACCGAAGAGCTGGCAGCTACCTCGGACAAAGAATTAGCCTAGCTATTCAAAGGGGGAACGCTGCCAGTATCTTCGGAACCTTGCCTAAAGGGACTCCTTTTAATACTATATTTTAATTATTATTTTTTTTTTATTTTTTTTAAGATTTCCTTATTTCTTATGTGTATATATTAATATAGTATAATATTATGTTTATGTTTAAGTATTTTTGGAAATAACCAGTTTATTGTCATAAATAATATTAAGTACTTACATACTGTTGTATTTATTAAGTATTGTTATTGACAATGTAATATGTTATTGTCTTAATGAGAAAACAAAGAATAAATTTTATTATTCGGTATTTCCCGGTTTATTAATAAATGGACTCCAGAGTTACTATGCATAAATACTATATTCTTTTTTAGTATTTTTGTTGTTATAGCAGCAACAGAAATACGTCTGTTGTGAAAATTTCTAATGTCTAGCCATCATAGTTCATGAGATACAGCCTGATGACAGACAGACGGACAGCGGAGGCTTAGTAATATGGTCTCGTTGGCACCCTTCGGGTATGGAACCCTAAAAATACCTACAGCCGAACTATTCCTCCTCATATTTTTGAAAGCCGGTAAAAAAGTTGTAGGTAGTTGCCATATTTACGACATAAACTTCCGGAGTAGGATAAAATAAAAAATATCTGAGGGAGTAGCAAGGATCCATCATAGCGACTAAGTTTTAACATCTATGGCTAAATTTTTACATAAAACATAGTGTTAATAGTGTGAAATATGTGACCCTAAATACAATGGAATTACCATACTCTTTGCAATAATTATAGTGTACGGTGTTAGTCTATTTATCTCACGTTCATCGGTTTTTTATTAAGACATGTGGTAAAATTAGTACACACATATTTAGTAAGGCTATTGTAATGTCAAATCTGTCAGCCGTCAGATGGTGTAACATGTACTTCGAGTTTTGGCGGGAAGTCGAAAAAGACATATTGTGCTCTTGTTTTATTTTCATTTTCTTGATGTATTTTTGAGTTATATCGGATAAAGTTGATGGCATTTTGTTTGATATAGGTTAATTACAGTGCACGAGTGTTTGTGAAATAGAATAACAGTGCTAAAATGTGTTTTTTCTGCTTGCCTCCAAAATTCCATCGGACACGTTCTAGTAAAGTAGCCATCGCTTTACTTGAATGTTGGACTGACTAGACTGACTGATTACTGACGACTTACTTACTGACTTTGTTATTACCTCGTCCAGTTTCATTGAAACAGGCAAAAAATTGATGCAATAATTATACTTGACGCTGGCAGTATGCACAGAGTTTGCGATGCCATAATTGAAAAAAAAAACATGTACTTCCACTGAGCAATAAAGATTATTCTAATATGTTTTTTTTTGGTATCGGGGGGGAAATCTTCAAAAGGTACCCGGCGCCTTGGGAGAGGGTAGCGGGTTATGTGGGATTTGATCGCACTAAAAACCCCTCGGTGGCTGCCTCTGCACTTAGGGAGGACTTCAGGATCTCCAGTGGAACGCACCGGTGTCCTCCACGCGCGACGCCCCAGAACGGGCCCATCTTCGGGAGAGCAAATGTGTTAATGTTGGTAGGGGTTTTTTTTTGACGTGACAACGTATAATTATATAAAAATACTCACTTAAACACGCACACACACGCACGCGCGCGCGCTCTCACGCACACGCACGCATTCACGCACGCACGCACGTACACCCACACACATCGCTTATACTAAAATAAAATATGTATTTTTTTAACGCAATTAAAATTTGCGTATCTGCGGTCAATTGGGGAACCACAGACTTCAAATTCCCGACTAAGACCTCTGGGACCAGGGAGCGTCTGAAAAACAGCGCTGCGCGAAGATAACACCTCGCGTGAGCAAAAGCTGAGCCGCCTCCTTTTGCCCCTTTCTCCTATTAAGATTTTTCATGTTTATTTTGTACTATGTAATTATTATCTTTTTAAGGCAATAAATGAATTATTATTATTATAATAATATATCGATGAACGCCGGCTACACGCAGGAACAAAATAGGATGACTCATTGTAACGTCATGCGTTAGGAGGACGACTGGACGGATTATGATGAAATTTTTTGTGTGTGTTCAAGGGGATTTGAGAATGGTTTTGATTCACAATTTGGTCCATTGGAAAATGTTTTTTTTTTTATTTTTGACGTGATAACGTCTTTAAAATCGTTTTAGTCGGGTGACATGTTCAGAAACTTGTGTCACACCAAAACCTCACGAGCGCGATCGCAGGTATAACGAGAGAGAGACGGACCGATCTCCCGTCTCATCTCGAGCGCTGCCAGTCATTCCGTGAAACTTGTCACGCGGAATCCTCACGAGCGGAGGCTGGCATAGCGTTCGAGTGAGTGGACCGATCTTCCGTCTCTCTCAGTCTAGCGGCATACAAACGAATGGAGATTTTCTCGTGCGGACGTTATCACGTAAACATCTCGATCGTAAACCTACTTTACAAACAATTTGCCGTTTTTTTTTATTTATGAGTAGTTTTCGCATATAAATTATTCCTACCTGTCAAATGTTTGTATCGTATATCGTATATCGTGGGGTGTCGTTCTAATCTTTGACACTGTCAGAATAACAGGACAGTTCCTTACTGTTCCATTGTCATTATTTGTTTTAAATTTGTGTTTGACAGTAACATCAAATCTCTTTAAGATAATAAAAAAACATATCCTCTTTCAATTACTTTTAAGGCCGGACAACGTCTGCACCCGGGCGGAGTTGGGCCGGCCCACTAGTATATAAATAAAACAGTGCCGATAAACCGAGCGCACAATTCCTTTTCCCTACTAATATTATAAATTCGAAAGTAACTCTGTCTGTCTGTCTGCTACGCTTTCCCGCTTAAACTACTGAACCAATTTTAATGAAGTTTGGAACACAGATAGATTGGACCTTAGGAAAGGACATAGGATGATTTTTATACTACGGGAACCGTTAAAACAGGATCACGCGGGCGAAGCCGCTGGCGGAAGGCTTGTAATAAACATTTAATTTTGAACAACACACCATAACATCTATAGCCTACTATAAAGACTTTAAAACACTTATTAATCACTAGCTGTGCCCGCGACGTCGTCCGCGTCTATAAAGACTTATAAAATGGATTGATTATAAAAATTAAAGATTATTTATTTGCATTGAATAAGTAGTAGGTAGATTATTCTTACATATAGTGAAATCACTTATAATACAATGTTCATATGTTCAGAAGAAACTTAATGTATTTTTTCTAAATCCTTCAAACCTAAAACAGTAAGGAATGCTTACTGTACTGATCTTACTATCCACTTTTCTCACGTTTCGCTTGTCTCGCGCAATCAGATTCTCTTTACAAATATGTACCTCGTTTATTAAAGTTAAGAGATACTGCTGTGCCCGAGGCTTCATCTATGTTAAAAATAGTATCTTTAGTAAATTGGGTGAATTTATACTGCAAAGAATGTATAGACTCATTCTATATACATAGCTTTAACCTACTGCAGAAAAGAGGTGCACTATACAACTACTTGTAGTTGGGAGATAAAATTCTAAACATACACGTGCTTAGGATTAAACAATCGGAAAAATAATTGTAAGGTCAATTAATAAACTATAGGTTTAAAACTTGCGGACAGCAATTTGGTCATAAGTCATAACTCATATAACATTGTGAAAACTAAAGCAGAAGGCAGGGTCTCTACACAGTGTGCTATCTGTATTTAGAAATAAAGAATATTTTTATAAAGAATCTTTAAAGAATCCTTAATATCTCCATCAATCAACGTGTGTGGATGAGCCCTCAGCCCGTACGCAATAAAGAGACGCAAAAAATGAGTTAAGTTATCATTGGTCCAATTAACAATGTTCAGCATCATACGTATACCTACCCAACGATGGGACAACCCGCGTGGCGCAATGTTTACCATGCCGGACTGCTAATCGAACTGTCCCCGGTCTGGGTGGTTGTGTTTCTGTCTCTATGTGTGTTCATGGCACCCGCGACCCTCTACCCTAATGTGAGGCTATACGTGTGAAATGTTATTTTTTATTTTTTTTACACTATGTACTTACTTTTATTAGACTTAAGGCTTTTATTTGAAATTATCTCCATCGATTCACTTTGGAGAAGAAATGAATATTGCTCAATAACGCCATCTACCGTATGACATGTAAACTTTGTGGTTGATAAATCGAATGTCAAATTACCAAATAGGTAGATATTGAGATAAACAGTTGGTTCACTAAAAGTTTAACTATTCGTCACCTAGATGTCTGCAGTAGTCTTGTTTTGTTAAGGCTTTGTACATTCTGTATGAAGGTTTAGATTCCGTATCTTATAACCTTAATGCTGGATTCATTGAGATTGTAAGATTTGGATTTCGGTTCATCGGAGCTTGAGGCCTCCTCAATATTGGGAGAGCTCTATGCTCAGCAGTGGAATGCTAAAAAGGTTGCAGCTTGATATAATGTAGCGATAATAATCGTTTCAGCTGCAGCCTGTTAATAATCTTCCACCCCAAAAGAAGACTAATAAGCTGAGCAACTAACTCAATGGAGCCTGTGATGTAAGGTTCGGCGGCGGTAAGGCTCGCGATGCGCTTATTAGGTAGCCATACTCGGCCAACGAAAGAAAATACAGTAAGCTGATCTAAGTATATTTAATATAGTCGACAATATTAGTGAGAGTTCAAAATAATTTTACTTAAATTTAAACTTTTGTTTATGGTTTTGAATGGGCTGTTACCGAAACTTTCATACAAATTCCCCAAAGTGCCTTTTAAGTTTATGTCGCGTATTGTGTAAATGAACATAACTTTTTTGTTTATCACCCGATTGATATGAAATACACACTAATGTTACGGAAATTTATTCAACAATAAATCAGTAAACACATCATACAAAGAAGGGAAAAGAATTTGAGAATGAAATATTAAGTTAAGGTTAATTATTGTACGCTTGAGATACCAACATTCGAATCCACTTTATTTGCTATTGAGGGGTAGTTTTGAAAAAAGCTTAAATAGAATTCTTACTATGTTAGTAAAGATTACAAATACAAAATTATAAGTATATTACTCTGCACAAAAATATTCTGTACATCAAGTTTCGACACTCAATTTTCAAAGAGTTTCAAAGAAAATTGACATTTAAAGGGTGAATTTCGGGAAATGCTGAAACACGTATTCTTTTATTTTGGTTAGAAAATATTTATACCAAATTTCAAGAAAATCTATTGAAAAAATCCAAGTTTTCCATACAAATTTTCATCGCTCATTTCACACCCTTAAAGGGTGATTTTTAAAATTATCTATAGCCTAAATGTTAGCGAGGACCAATATATATAAAACAAAAAAAGTTTCATCAAAATCCGTCCAGTAGTTTTTGCGTGAAAAGCTAACAACAGACAGACAGACAGACAGACAGACAATAATTTCAAAACTTATATTTTTAGCTTCTGTTACTTATAAAAAGACCCCTAGAAGTATTTTTTTAAATTTATATGCAATGTACAGAATTGACCCTGCTTACAGTTTTATTATATGTATAGATAGACAAGACAAACGGGTTTCTCAAGCGACCATATTTGCATGCAATCTGTGGATTATTCGTTTATTCTCTAAAACGAAAGAGCTCTAGAAATGGCCATCAAATCTTAATATATATAATTCTTGTGTGAGTGTGTATGTCACTGAACTCCTCCTTAACGGCTGGACAGATTTTAATGAATTTTTTTGTGTGTATTCAAATGGATTCGAGGATGGTTTAGATTCACAATTTGGGCCACTGGAAATGTTTTTTAATTACTTTTTTACTTATTTAGTTTTCCCATATAAATTGTTCCTGCCTGTCAAACGTTTTGTATTTCGTGCCGTGTCGTTCTAAACTTTGACACAGTCAGAATAACTGGACAGTTCGTATGTCATTATTTGTTTTATATTTTTGTTTGATAGTAACATGAAGTCTCTTTAATAATCCTCTTTTATTACTTTTAAGGCAGGACTACGTCTGCGGGGTCCACTAGTCCTTACTAATATTATAAATTCGAAAGTAACTCTGTCTGTCTGTCTGTCTGCTACGCTTTCCCGCTTAAACTACTGAACCAATTTTATTGAAATTTGGAACACAGATAGAGTGGACCTTGGGAAAGGACATAGGATGATTTATATCCTACGGGAACCTATAAAACGGGTCCACGCGAGCAAAGCCGCTGGCGGAAGGCTAGTTTCCTATAAAACCTTTTTAACTGAGTAGCTGAACATACCAATACGTGTTTAACGCTAAAGGTATCGAGAGGTTTTTTGGCGGGAAGTAGGAAAAGACATATTGTGCTCTTGTTTTATTTACCTTTCCTTGGTGTATTATTTTTATTGGTGTACATTATTATTTTATATGTACAACAACGTTACAAAGAAATCTGAACATAAAACTTTAAATAATCATTTTTTTTAATAATTGCATCGCAAACTATGTGCATATTGCCAGCGTCAAGTATAATTCTTCATCACTTAGTAGTCATAGAAAAAATCAGTAAGTCGTCAGTAATCAGTCTGTCTAGTCAGATGTTCAAGTAAAAAAGGAGGCAAGCTGAAAAAAATTGCTGTTTTATTCCACAAGAGATGGCGCCACAGGTATTGCTGAATCACGCTATCGAAGTTTTCTGAATATCCGATCATAATACAAGCTCCGAATTGAGTCAGTTGGAGCCTTGGAGCGCGGCCGCTCCCCGGGCATGACCACCTCGCCCGGCGGGAGATCTCCCATTGCCAAAACCCTATATCGAACAAAACGCCATCAACTTTATCCGATATAACTCAAAATACACCAAGATAATGAAAATAAAACAAGGTCACATCTGTTTTCCCGCCAAAAACTCACTTTAAATAATTGTTCCATACACACACGAATCTTCATCGTTTAGTTGTCATGCTGATGTTACTCGACACTGAGCGCTCTTGAGGTTACAACTAAAATAATGTAGGTACATGTGCATACCTCACAACATTCACAGCCGGTTGGACTTCGTGACATAGAAAAATAAAATAAAAATAAACGTTTCACACTCATAGTTCCACAGTAGGGTAGATATAGCCTGTGTCGTGGGTACCATGGACACATAATATAAAGACAGAAACACAAACACCCAGACCGAGAACAGAATTTTAAACTCATTATTCAAATTTCTGTTTCGCCGGGAATCGAACCCGGAACCCTTCGATTGGCAGTCCGGCATGGTAACCATTGCGCCACACAGGTCGTCAGGGAAATGAAATGAAATGAAATGAAATATTCTTTATTCACTGTACGGTTCCTTTACAAACTCTTAGTGAACGTTATTTTTTTGTTCTGTCTGCTCTGGGTGCGCTTAGGCAATGCTGAGCTGAAGAAAAGAGCAGACGGAGAAAAACTTCAGCCCTGATTTAAAAGACAGAGACATTTCTGTTCACCAGCAGCTCTGTGACACACAGGTGCGAGGTTCAAACCGGTCGCGTCACACTCTGGTTGTCGTTAACGAGTCATGCATCAATAACTGCAATCGATTCTTATGGATTCTTAAACATAGTGACGATACTGATTCGTTCCGCGTACATTGTATGTGTATCATATAATTGACTAGCCTTCCGCCAGCGACATCGCCCGCGTGGACTCGTTTTAAAGGTCCCCGTAGGATAAAAACCATCCTATGTTCTTTCCCAAGGTCCACTCTATCTGTGTTCCAAATTTCATTTAAATTGGTTCAGTAGTTTGAAAGCCCTCGTGAGGCATGGTACCCAAGAAATTGGCGGCATTGCCACGTTGAATCGCGAGGCTCATTCTTTGGGAAAAGTAGCCGCCAGTTCTTATACACATACGTGTTACGAAGTATAGAGTTTTGTTTAAGTATAGTTTGTGCTGTTTAGTATACATACATTGTATACACAATATATTGAAAGAAAGAAAGAAAAAATATTTATTTCATATTAGGAATACAAAATAGTCGCTTAATGAATGTCATTTTTTCCCGGTCATCGACTTTAAGTGCCCGTTTGGGCTAGATGTTGAGCTGAGAGAAAAAAGGCGGCGGAAAAAACTCCCAGTACTCTTTTAAATAAAGTACATAATAATATATTTGAGATAACAGAATGGCTATGGGTTGACAATGGTCAAACGTGACAGCTGATCGTGTGAGACACCATCAAGTATATAGTAGATAACTCAAAAATACACCAAATAAATGAAATATTTAAATGTCTTTAAATATCTTTGGATAATAATTCACACAACACCATCTGATTCCAAACTAAGCAGAGCTTGTACTATGGTAATCAGAAAGCTGATATACATACTTATATAATTCTAAATACATACTTAAATAGATAAATTAACACCCATATACATAACAAATAGTCATGTTCATCACACAAATATTTGTCCTGGGTGGGCATCGAACCCACGACCTCACGCTTCGCAGTCGGCTCATCACCCACTACGCCACGGAGGTTGTCTGAAAATAAAAGAAGAGAACAATATGACTCAATAATGGTTGGAACTTGTCATCCAACAGTGGTAATGCATTAAAAACTGTAATTAATTATTTTAACTGTTAAAATGAAAGTCAAGGCCCACTGCACGGGCCGAAAGATCAATACAAATTGGTAAATTGATGCACCATGAAGCGCGACCCGAAGGTCTTTGACCTTCAGTAGGCTTTACTGAGAATGACCGAGAGCACTGCAGCTTGTACTGTCCGCAACATAAGAACAGCAGTCATGTCAACCGTTCCGTTCAAGCCCAGAATAGGCATTTTTTTATTTTCTTATTGTATTTTTGAGTTAAGTATTTCAGATAAAATTGATACGAGTAGCATTTTATTTATTTATTTATTTATTTTAAGTTTAACCTTATTCCTTAGAGCATCAAGGTATGACAGGTATGATACCCGTCAGAGAGGAGTAGCTTTTACTCGCGAACCCTTCATCCCAACGTCCATGCACAATGTGCCTTCTAGTTATACAACTAGTGTGTCTATGTGTGTCGGTGTCAGTGTTGACGGTCCATAGAAAATGACGTTGTTAATTGAAATTGACATATTTAGAAAAATAAGCGTCTGTAGCGATGAAAGAATTTGTGAATGAGTGACAAAATTAAAAAGTGTGCGTTCTTCCCCCGGTACCAGATTTGGCACAATAATTATGTATCGAAGCGAGGCGCTATGCCGTCTCTACTGAAGGGTAAGTCAGTACATTTGATGCTCTAAGTCCGCTGCTAAAATAAAACTGCTTAAAAAATCTGACACCATCACGAACCAGGATAATAATATCAGCTAACATGCAAGGCCTAACCAATAAGCTATGCTATCACTACTTACTACTATCGAAATAATCGCATTATATCAACTCGTGCCCATAAGGACAAGCGACTCATAACTTTATAGGGTTTCATTCTAGTAATTCCTTTAACAAGTACTAAAACCCTTGAGTAATCGATTAATCCTGAGAAGCGCGCTTAGCCTCGCCGGAAGAACGTTGAATGATGTAAGGGACATGCGCCATCTTGTTAAGTGATAAAGGTATTTTTTTTATTCTTTTTTTATTTCAATGGAGTAGCAGACGAGCATGCAGGCCACGTGGTGTTAAGTGGTCGCTGCAGCCCATGGACATGCAACCTCAAGCAAGCATAGGTAAGTCTTGTCTGAGGTCGTATGCAGTTGCGCTGCTACTCCGGAGGCTGGAAGTAGTTCATCGCCTCATGTAAGTGTGGCCGGCAACTGCACCTTTCCACCGAAACACAACAGAATTGGTTCACGGCAGAAGTGGGTGCAGCGGTGGTACTTCCCCGGGCGAACGATAATAGTTCTACCACCTACAAAAGAATTAAGAAAGAATTTAAACCCTTTAACTATTCTTATCTATACTATAGTTCTCTTAGAGCATCAAACATCAAAGTTACTGACTCGCCCTTCAGTAGAGACGGCATAGCGCCTCGCTTCGAGACATAATTTATGTGCCAAATCTAGTGCTGGGGGAAGAACGCACACATTTTAATTTTGTCACACATTCACAAAATTAAATATTCTTTCATCGCTACAGACGCATACATTTCTAAATATGTAAATTTCAATTAACAACGATATAGCAAAATATTTGCGGCGCTTTAGAGATTGAGCATGGTCGGCTGCGGCACATGCCTTATTACATGTTAATTAAAATTATTATTACTTGTCCTCGCTTCGGGTGACCAGAGGGCTGGCGGTTACCTACTTTGCTCAAAAAATTTGTCTTTTGGTTCAACGAGGGAATGCTGCCAGCGTTCTGAGCACCATGCCGCAATCAGGTCTTTTGGATGGCATATACATTTTGTAAAATATGTGTATTTTTCTTTTTAAGTAGTTTTTAAATTACTACATGTTTAATTATTAAATTGACTTGATTCTTAACGTATAAACATGAAAAAAGGTAGATTAGGTAGTGATTTTTATGTGTCATTAACAACGTCATTTTCTATGCACCGACAACACTGATACCGACACACACAGACACACTAGTTGTATAACTAGAAAGCACATTGTGCATGGACGTTGGGACGAGGGGTTCGCCCGTAAACTCCTCTGACGGGTGTCATACCTTGATGCTCTAAGATAGTTCTATACTAGTCATAGGCGTAACCAGGTTCTTGGTCGGGGGGAAGCAAATGTTTATACCTATTATATAAGAAACATTTCTAATAAAAAAGCCGGCTAAGTGCAAGTCGGACTCGCACACCAAGGGTTCCGTATTAACCTGTAGTATATAAGTAAATGTTCACCCATCACGTTAAAGGCCTTTTTTTTCAACCTTTTTTATGTCCCACTGCTGGGCACAGGTCTCCTTCTCACACAATTGAGAGGGATTTAGGCCATAGTCCACCACGCTGGCCAAGTGCGGATTGGTGGACGTCATGCTTTCGAGAAATTATGAATTTCTCTCAGGCATGCACGGCAATGGAGCAATGAAATATTACGATATTTTCCATCACCGTGGAGCAGCGATAAATTCGCACATTACTTTCTTTGTCAGAGGTGCGAGCCGAGGATTTGAACCTGGGATCGGTCGCGTCGAAGACCTCGGTTTTCTACTACTCGGCCATCGCTGCTCTAGAGGCATATACTTGTGGTATTTATATTGCAAAATGAAATCCATAACATTACAATAGCTGGAGGAACATAAATAAAAATATGTTTAATTATGATGTAACAAAAAATTTACGGTTTTCGCAAATTTTCCTTTATCTGTGCTATAAGACGTTGCTTCGTACCAAATTTCAAGATTCTGAGTTCACGGGAAGTACCCTGTAGGTTTTGATTCTCTTGCGTGTCGAAATTTTGCTGAAATTTTTGAAATGAAATGAAATGAAAATATTTTATTTGCACAAATATGGGTGAAAAAAAGGTTTTACAAAATATTTAGAACTCCATATTTACACCTTAGGGTGTACAAATATTAATTTAATTTAATAAAATAATTTGCGACATAACGTCTGTATCTTTTGATTGCGCTGGCTTAGATGTTTGATTTTTTCACAGCTCCAAGGGACAGTAGACTTGAGTATTTAATATAAATTACAGCTTGATACCTCCACGCGTTCCAGTGAAAAAGGGTCTTCACAAATAGACGGCCGGACAACAAAGTGATCCTATAAGGATTCCGTTTTTTCCTTTCGAGGTATGGAACCCTAAAAACGGTCTGCAAATGCCAAAAGTGATTCTGAAAATGTTAAATTTACTGACGGATACAGTGACTCCCAGGTGTCTTGTTAACTCGTCCAAGTTATGCCTAATTACATATTTCATTTTCTTTAGACATCTTGACAAGAAAGAACTCATTAAAAATTCAAAAATTTTAACAAGTGAGTTCGCTTGACGAGTAAATCACTAAAATCCTTAAAGCATCAAAGGTCACTAACCCGTCAGTGGAGTGGGCATTGCGCCTCGTTTCGATACATAATTTTTGTGCCAAATCTGGTGCGGGGGGAAGAACGCACACATTTTAATTTTGTCACACATTCATAAATATTCTTTCATCGCTACAGACGCATACATTTCTAAATATGTCAATTTCAATTAACAACGTCATTTTCTATGCACCGACAACACTGACACCGACATACACAGACTCACTAGTTGTATAACTAGAAGGCACATTGTGCATGGACGTTGGGACGAGGGGTTCGCCCGTAAAGACCACTCCTCTGACGGGTGTCATACCTGTCAGTACCTGTGATGTTCTAAGGTAAAATCACATCTTTTGTCATCAACATATTTTGTCACGGTACATTCGGATTTAAAATGGATGACGAATTGAAACGAGGAGTGTTTGGTTGGAATATGAATTTAAGTTTGTTTATGTTTA
This sequence comes from Pyrgus malvae, assembly GCA_911387765.1. NCBI lineage: Eukaryota > Metazoa > Arthropoda > Insecta > Lepidoptera > Hesperiidae > Pyrgus > Pyrgus malvae. The sequence goes on along the minus strand of OU426976.1, from coordinate 5,353,218 downwards.
GATATTCTGTAATAATTACGCGAGCGCGCATGGCCCGGCGGTTAGCGTAGAACGCTAACGATCTATGCAACTAAGCAAAACGGGCGCGGTCGGGTGTGAGATGGGTGACCGCTAGTGGCAAAAAATTTCATGCGCGTTTCCGTGCTTCGGAGGGCACGTTAAGCCATCGGTCTCGGTTGTTGTCGATAAATAACAGTCGTTTAACCTTGTCGGAGGCCTTCTGGGCGGTTTGAAAACATCCGACAGCGGGGTTGGCCACTAACCCGCATCTCCATCAACCCGCATTGGAGCAGCGTGGTGGAGTAAGCTCCAGGCCTCCCCAATAATGGGGAGAGACCCGTGCCAACAGTGGGACGCAAAAAGGGTTGCAGCCATTCTGTAATAATTAGTAGGTTCTCTTTTATAATAATAATCTTTTTACATATTTGTTACTAGCGACCGCCTGCGACTTCGTCCGCGTGGACGTTTGTTTGTTTGTTTGTTTGAACGCGCTAATCTCAGGAACTACTGGTTCTTATTGAAAAATTATTTTAGTGTTGAATAGTCCATTTATTGTGGAAGGCTATAGGCTATATAACTGCATGCTAATACTAAATTCCACGACGATGTAATAAGCCAAACGGGCGCGATCGGGTGTGAGATGGGTGACCGCTAGTGGCAAAACATGCGCGTTTCCGTACTTCGGAGGGCACGTTAAGTCGTCGGTCCCGGTTGTTGTCGATAGATAACAGTCGTTAAGCCTTGTCGGAGGCCTTATAAGCTGTTTGAATACATCCGACAGTGGTTTGGCCACTAACCCGCATCTCCACCAACCCGCATTGGAGCAGCATGGTGGAGTAAGCTCCAGTCCTCCCCTGTAATTACGAGAGACCCATGCCCAGCATTGGGCCGCAAAAAGGGTCGCAGCTAGGGTTACCAGATGAAAAAATCATAAGTCCGTTGAAAAGGCCTAATTTCCATTGAAAAATGCAGAGATTTTTTTCCGGTTCGAGATTTTTTTCACAAACATACTTAACAATTTAAATTAAGCATCGACTTAGATATAATATAAGGATTGATCTTTATGTGCAATTATTACCAAAGGAAGATTATTTTTAGTTTATTTAATTTTTTGTTAACAAAAAACTTTAAAATATAAGCTGTTTTTCATTAAAAATTCTAAAAATCCTGATATTTCATGAGATTTTTTTTATTTGAATGGATTAGCAGACGAGCGTGCAGGCCACGTGGTCGCTACAGCCCATGGACATCTACATACAACCTCAAGCAAGCATAGGTAAGTCTTGTCTCAGATCGTATGCAGTTGCGCTGCTACTCCGGACTGAGGCTGGCGGTCGCCTCATGTAAGTGTAGCCGGCAACTGCACCTTTCCACCGAAACACAATAGAATTGGTTCACGGCAGAAGTGGGTGCAGCGGTGGTACTTCCCCGGGCGAACCATAATAGTTCTACCACCTCACAAAAGGACTCACCTCACACTTCATGAGATTTGCAAAATCCGGCCACAATCTTGAGGAGAGTCCAAAAATCCTGAAATCTCAGGACAAATCCTGATTGGCAACCCTAGTTGCAGCCAACCAATAACTTTCTACCCAACAGACAATTAAGAGATCCCATAAGGGTTCATTAATTTCTGTTATAGAAAAGAACCCTGAAATATCTTTTTCATATTGATATTTTACTGTATGAAAATCACATGCTACGAATTCACTCAAGGGTAATAGCTAAACTAATTTTAGGTTATTATCCATGCTTGACGGAGTAAAAGCTTTATGTTATCTTCAAAGGCATCTGGCTTTCTTGTGTCGTGAATTTTGTCTGTGAATAGGTTAGTATGATGACGAATTTACGTTAAAATGCCTCACTTCTTAGTAGAAATAAATTAACTTATCATAAAAACACTTTGGTACCTTTTTATTCATAAAATGTTATTTAAAACATTTTGTAAGACTTTGATAGCTCAATTGTGTTTGACAATAAGACATAATAAGTTTTTAACAAAATTCGGATTCTTAGTAAAATGGCGTAGCTTTTGATGTAAGTTATTTATTTGTTACTAGCTGTGCCCCGCGGTTTCACCCGCGTTAGAGAGGATCATTAGCATTAAGTCAAGTCCCTTCTGAAGTGCCACTGGACCGGCTTTTTATAGGACTATTTAAGATAAACATTGTCATCATACATTACAATATGTGAAACTAGCGGTTTTGGCAGCACACGCCAGCATAGCTCGCAGATTAGTACGTATTGTAAGTATTATTCTTAGTCTAAGTCGCAGATGGTAGATTTTTTCCTACTTACTTGACAGTTGACACTTATCGGGTTTTTTATCTTTTCAATTATGGCATCGCAAACTCTGTGCATACTGCCAGCGTTAAGTATAATTTTTGCATCAATTTTTTGCCAGTTTCAATGAAACTGGACAAAGTAATAACAAAGTCAGTAAGTAAAGTAAGTCGTCAGTAATCAGTCAGTCTAGTCAGTCCAATATTCAAGTAAAGCGGTGGCTACTTTACTAGAACGTGTCCGATGGAATTTTGGAGGCAAGCAGAAAAAACATATTTTAGCACTGTTATTCTATTTCACAAACACTCGTGCACTGTAATTAACCTATATCAAACACAATGTCATCAATTTTATCCGATATAACCATTGATATAACTCAAAAATACACCAAGAAAATGAAAATAAAACAAGAGCACAATATGTCTTTTTCGACTTCCCGCCACAACTCCACTTACCGGGTTACTATGCACTTTTTATTTTATTTTTAATTACTTTCTTTTATGAACTTTTTATTTTATTTTGACGTCCCACTGCTGAGCATGGTTTCCAAGAAAAATTGAGAAGATTAAATCGTTGTCCACCATCAAGGGTTGGACATTAGATACCGCTGGGAAATTATGTACATCTCGCCGTTAAAGGGAAACATCGTATGAAATATTAAAACATCGGGAAAGTATTTATCTTAGCCAGAAGTGCGCATCAGGATTTGAACCTGTATCTCCGGTGTGGGATTCCAGTGTAATTGTCACAATCATGTAGAAAATCTATCGCAGTTTATTTATATGTCTACTGTACATCATATAGAAAATCTGTTGCAGTTTATTTAAGTCTGTACATAGATAAATTTTCGTGTGCGTTATTAAAGTAATATTAAGTTTTCTACGGAATTTATAAAGACGAAAATGTTTTTTATAACATAACTACCATAAATATAATATAATGTCCGTTCGTCGATAATCACTTTCACAGCAAACATTTCAGAAAACATCCCTTTGAATACCGAGTATTAAGTTTTTCGTTAGGATAAAAAAAAATTTTTGCTCCACCCACTGAACCTTTTTCACACTCCAGTGTTTTGCCTACTTACGCTAAAAGCATTATACATAGACCAAATAACAAGAAGGCACGCGCGGCATCCGATTGACGTAAAAAAAATAAGATGTCGCGATGAGATGCGTAACGGTCTGCTTAGCGCTAAGAATTTTAATATTTCTTTTACGAGGGGGACGATCTACATCTTACGTACCTATTCGTATGGGTAATTTACACTCTTATTGAAATCTTATTTCACTCTGAAAGACGAAACATATCTAATGTATTAGATATGTTTCGTCTTTCTTTCGTACCAATTCGTATGGGTAATTTACACTCTTATTGAACTCTTTTCACTCTGAAAGGCGAAATATATCTAATACTTTAAGTATTACGTTGAAAATGGTGATAAGATAGAGACACTACTTTTAAAAATAAGTACGTACTATTATAGCACATTCTAATTCATAAAAATTGCAAAAGTTATTTGCAAAAAAGTAGGTATTTCTTTGTTAAAAACTACGAACTATAAACCAAGCACTTAGGCTAGATTAGGTGATACTTAAAGTCTACCCAAGCTTATATATTATAAGCTGCAGCAACTACTTAACACCTCGTGTCAATCATGCTCACCTTCTGATATCTTAATATAAATTACGCGTCACTTTGTTTTTCCGCGATGGACTTCTAAACTACTTAACCGATTTTAATAAAATTTGCACACCGTGTGCAGTTTGATCCAACTTGAAAGATAGGATAGCTTAATTTATAGAAGCAATATTATTTTATTTCTGATACTTTAGCGCAGAACAACGTCTGCCGGGTTCGCTAGTGTTAAAATAAATACTCCGAGTACGGTTGCCATCTCTAAAATTTGTAAACCAGGACAAGACGCGTTAAAACCCTGGATTTTAGAGCCCAAAACCCGGACATTTCAACAGCGGGGGACGGTGAATTTACCGAGTCGGTTGATCGCGATGTGCGGGCACAGTGCGTGTGTCATTTTTTTAAAACCCGGACTACAAATGAAGTCCGGACCGGACGCTCCCCGGACGCCCTCTAAACTAGGACAAATCCGGGGAAACCCGGACGGATGGCAACCCTGACTCCGAACATAGAGAAAACAACAAAAATGTAAACCAAACAACACCGAATCCATTCTGATAAATGTGAAGCCTCCCAATGATCTATCTAAGATGAAAATAAGAGATAACGCCTAGCTACGGAGATCTTAACAAGAGAAATTTCATCATCCAGTTTATTAATATTTTTTGCGTGATAATACCGAGAAGATACAGGAATATTCTTTAAAAATGAATTTTACCTTATTAAAGAGGAATGATTGGAACTCCTCCGCCTGAAACGGATATTATATTTTTTCAGGTACAAAGGACATGTATTTCAGAGAAACACAGGGCGTTTTATTAAAACTGGGAGATAAAATCGGCCAAGTGTGAGTCGGAAATAAATGAATTCGGTATTCTGTCCGGAAGAAAGCCAGGTATTGACGACCTGCGTGGCGCAATGGTCACCATGCCGGACTGCCAATCGAAGGGTCCCGGGTTCGATTCCCGCGAAACAGAAATTTGAATGATGAGTTTAAATTTATGTTCTCGGTCTGGGTGTTTGTGTTCCTGTCTTTGTGCGTGTCCATGGTACCCACGACACAGGGCATAGTATCCTATTGTGGGGCTATAAGTGTGAATCGTTGTTTGTTTATTGTAGCGTAATGATAGCTACGGATAGAAACTTTTAATAGGGCGGGAACTTGGAAGATTCATGCTGTGCACTCAAGCCCTGTTCAAACCTAAGCGGTATTCGCTGGCACTGTCGGTAGAGGTATATACCGCGCGGGTTTCGCTCAGGCACAGGAGTGTCGTTTATTTACTCCTGTGGCTCAGGTATTTAGTATGAAGTTCCGCGGCTATAGCGACCTGAGCGGTATTCGCTGACCGCTGTGGGTACAGGTGTATAATACCGCGCGGTATTTTACCTACAAAGATTGCGAAATCCGATTGATGTTAACAGTAATATACCGCATACTCGGCTTTCTCTGCCGCAGGCAGCAGCGAATACCGCTTAGGTTTTCATTCTCTTGGCGTATTTTTAAGTTATATCGGATAAAGTTGATGGCATTTTTTTCGATGCAGGTTAATCACTAGTGCACGAGTATTGTGACTGATTTTGACTACTTTTATATCGAAACGAGCAAAAACTGGGTAGAAATGTTTACTTGACATTGACACTGCACAGATGCAATGCCACTGCTGAAAGGAAACATAAAATAATTTTGATTTTGTAAGTAGGCAAGATTATAGTCCAAAGTTTGTAAACCACTGAGTAAACACTTAAACAGAGCTGCTAACAAGTTTAGTAGGAAGTGATAAAAACTCCCACGCACTACTAACGCCACACTAACCATACGTTCCGATTTGGGTAGGATTGTCTCTTACAAACTGTGTCTTGTCATTCTCTTAACCCGACTACGGCAAAGCCAAACGAACGAAAATTTTAGCAATCCATGTATATATGTACGTTCATATGTTCCCTCATATCTCTTAAACTACTTGTCATATTTGCAAAAATAAGGTATCATTAGAAGCGTCTTAATTGTCCGCTGAATATAGGCTATATGGCTATATAATATTGAATGTGGCACCCTCTATAAGACATAAAATAATGTACCTACTATTCAGATAGCTCCAAAAACTCCATTGACTACTTCTTTAGGACTTCAAATTAAACCACTCAGTATCATTCCTTGCACAGAACATATTGAAAGAGTTAGAATGGAAATGTGGGCGGGGCAGACGTGCCAAGGAATTTTGAGCAAACGCTCAAAATTCCAAAATCTCTACAGAAACACGTGATCGTGCTACGATATGCGTGCTTGTGTACGTACTTGAGTGTGATTCGTTCATTTGAAATCGCGTGATTGTACGGCGCTAAGACAGGCTAGATTTGAAATTGCAAATATGTGCGTAAGCTTCGTATTTATTTAAGTACAGATGTAATGGAGGTGAAAGGCGGGGCTTGATCGGCGACACCAGTCTTCATACGAACGGCACATTATTGCCGTTCTATCTCTCTTAATAATGTTCTGTGATTCCTTCCGAGTACAACTGTTACTGTGTATGCGTAGAGATAGACAATAATTTCTTGAGACTCTTATATCCCTAGAAAAAGTTTTAACAGCGTGATTCAGCGTACATTGATAATGTCACCTATTGAAATATTTCGAACTACGACTTTAAAATTAGAAGAATATTTATTCTACACATCTATCTCTTAATATATATAAATTACGTGTCACGTTGTTTGTCCGCGATGGATTCGACTCCTAAACTACTTAACCGATTTTAATAAAATTTGCACACCGTGTGCAGTTTGATCCAACTTGAAAGATAGGATAGCTTATATCCATATAAACTCACATTACCCGAGCGAAGCCGGGCCGGACCACTAGTATAATATATATTTTATTATTATGAAGTCTTGTGTGATATCAATTGAAAGGGCTCAATTATGATATTTCGAAAGGATCCTTTGCCGTGCCGTAAAAATAAAATTACGTATTTTTAGTTATTTGTAAGTATATTGTACGTATTTTGTGGCAACATTCCGCAACTCATCCAGAGATGGCGCCACGGGCATTCTGAATCACGCCATCGAAGTTTTTTACATATTCTACTTGTATATGTAGCTCCTAAAACAAACTGACGGGTTACGGGATCTCTCCAGGCTAGAAACTCGCCTAGCGGGAGATCTCTCTTTACCAAAATATGATATTCATTTACAAGTATTTTTTCTAACCAAGAACTAAGTCAAGGATAAGATCTGCATTTTGTTGTTTAATTTTAATCAACATTCCTTAAGCGTCCCGCTTTGACACATAAAAAATGGTCACATTGCGCTTGCGCATAACTCAAGGCATAATTTAGTCGCCTTGAGATGAGTTACAACAATGCATCTTATTTAATATCTTCGGACGCTTTCCAAAACAAGATCAGGTAAGTATATTTGGTAGGTACATTTTTTTTATGTGCTTAAAGTGACAGTGTCTCACACGATCAGCTGTCACGTGTGCCCATTATCCAATAAAAAATATATTATCCCTACTTAATATTATAAATTTGAAAGTAACTCTGTCTGTCTGCTACGCTTTTCCGCTTAAACTACTGAACCAATTTTAATGAAATTTGGAACACAGATAGAATGGACCTTGGGAAAGGACATAGGATGGTTTTTATTCTACGGGAACCTATAAAACGGGTCTACGCGGGAGAAGCCGCTGGCGGAAAGCTAGTATGCATATAACCTAACACAGCACCAATGACACCACAGCACAATCGAAAAATAATATATATAAAAAGCATATAAAATTCGAAATGAATATTTGTGAAATTTGTGATCGTAAATGATGGTCTTATCCATATTATTACAAATTAGATCTTAAATTGACAAGTTGAACCACCGGGAATGAATTTAGTTGAACTACCGAGTAGTTGGTCCAGCGGGAAAAAAAAATCCCCGTTGTCCAACTAGTTGGACCAACGGTTGGTTCACGGGGAACTCGCGTCCATTCCATATCAAATATGTAAATGTAATTTTTACAACTAAAAAATTAAAAATAAATAATGTAGGTACCTAGTTTAAAAAAAACAAAAAAACACGCTTTTTTGAAAATACGAACTAAAAAGAAAAAAAATAAGAAGAAAAAATATTTTACTGGAAAAAAAAGTGTGGGGTGCATGGTGTCAATAGTATCTTAAAACCACCCCATTGCAGCATATTAATAATATTGTGGCGTAGAAAGCCGTCAAATTTCGACCGTCAATCCGCGCTTCAAACAAATAACTTCGTCAATGGAATTAAAGCTTTCTTGGCCGAATGGTTACGAAAGCTGACTACGGAGCTAGAGACCCGGGTTCAAACCTCAAGTAGGCAAGTTGCGTTATTTAATTATTTTATTGACAATTTTTTTAAATTGGGAGCTATGTTTTTCTAAAGGCTTTTTTAAGTGACACTAAGCCAATGAATGTTTTGCTTAAACTTAAAAATAAACCGACTATTGACAAAATCAATAATAATTGTTTTTATCCGAGCAACGCTCGGGCGTCCAGGTACTGATAATAATACTTCCTTAATTCCCTAAGTATTACACACAAACGTTACAAGACTCACTTGCTTCGGATGTTGATCTCATGACCCCGTTTTAAGGTCTCGCAGGCAACGTCAAGGTCGTCAGTTTTTATCGACTACACGTTAACGAACTCTTAATGGAGTGTATTACCTACATTATGATTCATAATTTTTTTAGGTTTAAATTTATTTAAAGGTTGATATGCTATAGCCGCTCAAAAATGGCCTAATATCGATTGGAAACTAAGGGCCTACTGTGTACGCACGCATCAGTCCGTAAGTTCTAACGTTATCGGAATAATTTTTGGCATACTTAGATCGCTTTTTTATTCACGAATTGCACCGTGCACCGGCAGGGCCTGATTTAGTGGAGGGCAACCGGGGCTACAGCTCCGGGGCCTCAACAAAAGAGGGGCCCCCACAATAAAGACTTCGGAAAAAATTATTCATATTCAGACTAGTACACACTAGTAAGTACCTAAACAACTTTTCTTTCTTGTTTCCGATTAGGTATATTTACATGTTTGTTAAATAATAAAATAACCAGTTGGTATCACAATAAATTGTTGGTGATTGGAAAACACGAGTCGCGACTGAAAAAAATTGTCCATTTTATTTGGAAAATAATTTGGGGCCTCCACTCCTTTGTTGCCCCGAGGCCTCCAGACCTCTAAATCCGGCACTGTGCACCGGGCACCTTGGGAGAGGATACCGGGTTATGAAGGATTTTTACCTCACTAAAACCCCTTCGGTGGCCTGACTCCGAAATCTCCAGTGGAACGCACCGCTGTCCTCAACGCGCGGCGCCCCAGAACGGGCCAATCTTCGGGAGAGCAGATGTGCTCTCCTGCACCTTCCGATGCTTACGGCTGCATGCGGCCACGCTCACACCGTCGTCCTATCCGGAGCTGCAAGCTGGGCGAATCGAGCTCCCACTCTCACCGCCTACAACGGCGGCACCTTACGATCAGGCAGGGGATACCGTAGCTCTATTCTTAATCCCGAAGCTACAAGACTAATACACGTGGCCTGCATGCTCGTCGGTTTCTCGGTGTTGTTATGTTCGGTTCAATTCTGCAAAACTCGTCTCAAAATAGATCACCGTTATCTATTATATCTCTCGTTTGAAATATTTCCATTTATGTGGCAATATTAATCGATTGAGAAAGTTACACATACGTATTTTTGCCGCAAAGATAAATGTTTGAAGTAATTAATCTTACATAACTAATGAGATGAGCTATTTCCTTGAAGACACTTTGCAAAGTTTTATGTTAGAGGAACGGGGAAATATTCATTAATTGATGTTAAAGTTCTTGAATTAATCGCTGATTACATTTTGAAATCATATCAAGCAGTATTTTGTTTGAGAAGTTGTGACAAATTTTAACTAAATAATCAAAATTTTAAACACTCTTGGATATAAGTACTATACAAATAAGATACAATACAAATTATACTAGCAAAACTTCTACAGACTTTACAAATCATAATTAAAATGTTAAACTTTAATGATATTACTAGTGGTCCGGCCCAGCTCCGCCCGGGTGCCGGCCGGTATTGAATGAGGATTTGTTTTTTAACTATCTTAAAGAGATTTCATTTTACTGTCAAACAAAAATATTTAAAAAAATATGACGTACGAACTGTCCTGTTATTCTGACTGTGTCAAAGTTTAGAACGACATGGCACGAAATACAAACGTTTAACAGGCAGGAACAATTTATATGGGAAATGGGACTACTTATAAATAAAAATAAATAACTAAAAAACATTTTCCAGTGGACCAAATTCTGAATATAAACCATTCTCAAATCCCCTTGATTCATCATTAACACAAAATAATTCATCATAATCCGTCCAGGCGTTTAGTAGGAGTTTAGTGACAGCATATTTTTATTTGAGGCATAGACCTAGAATATTAGTCTATGATTTGGCGAGTATTGCAAAGAGGATATAACCACTACGTTTTAAGAGACGGGAGTGCCTTACAAATAGCGTAAATTCTATTATGTATGAAACGGAGGCGAAAAATCGAAAACAATGTTGCCAATATGAAGCCGCAAACGTGATATTCATGACATACATAATGCCAATATCAAGAAAAAAATAAATAGGGATTGCACAGAAATTATCGATATCGGTATTTGTCGATATGAGTGTGTGACCCTTGACAATTTTTGTTAATAGTTTAGGTAGGTTAATAATGAAAAAAAAAAAACAAAGTACCTATATTGAAAGAGTTTTATTTCGATCAAACTTTAATATGTTGAAAAATGTTAGTTCCTTTACTCCTACTCGTTCTTGGTAGTCATGTTGAACCATGGCTGGTTTCACTCCATACTCCAGGTTGGAAGTACTGCAATACAAATAATGCATGGTGTACGCATGGTGAACGCATTCATTACTAAAATTAGGGTTGAAAACTTTTTTTATTTGTGAGGTACCTAAAATATAGCTTTCTGTATTCTAGTCAGTTGAGACCCCTTCATAAATTATTTATTTGTAATATAATTTATCCCTACTAATATTATAAATTCGAAAGTAACTCTGTCTGTCTGTCTGTCTGCTACCAATTTTAACGAAATTTGGAATACAGATAGAGTGGACCATGGGAAAGGACATAGGTATCCTACGGGAATCTATAAAGGGGGTCCACACGGGCGATGCCGCTGGCGGAAGACTAGTTACAAAATAAATGAGCAAAAAAAATCCGAGTAGAAATTAATGTATGATGAATGTTTATAAAGTTAAGTTATTTTTATTGTACTTCATTTCAGTAGCAGTTTCCAGAGTTAAAGCAAGTACTACTATGTTAGTGACTAACTCGACTTACCATATTGACAAAGATTATTGTAATATTTTTATTTGATTCCACATAAAATATACCGCCATTTGCAACAATACGATCTGCAACAAACATGGAATGTTCTTATTAAGTACAAAAATATATAAAAAATATACGTGTTCGAAAACTTGCAGGTACCTAACAGGCTTTTGTTTTGATAGATTAAGTTAAGAACGACATTTTGGTATCAACCCAGGTATCCTTCACCTCAAATGAAAATTATCGATAAAACTTACACAACACTATTCTTTACATATCACTAAGGTTATGCATTATTTTACTCGAAAACCCAACTGTTTGATGAAAGTTATGATTTACACACTGTTATTTTACGCGGTAATAAATTATATTCTGTACTTACCGATCTTCGTCTAGAGGAAATCTTGCCATGAATATTCTTTTTTGGCCGTCCATTCGACAAGTTTTTACTCCACATATTTCGAACTTTTTCTTTTTGAATCCACTCATTTTTGCCTTTGTAATTGTCTTAAGTACTTTCTAGACGATCACTACTCCCAGTCTCCCAAAAATATCGCAAATATTTAGATTGTTTTAATGAAAAGAGCACTGACTTCTCAGTTATAGCACAAATAGAGAAATGTCAAAGTCAAGTCACTGTCAACATGACGCGCATGGCGGCAAAAGATGTACAATCCGACTAAATTCGAATGCCGTCAATTACATACTGCTTTGTAGATGTCGAAGTTTTTTCAAACTTAGACGGGTTAAAAATTCGCTTCCGTTTCATAGAATCGTTTTTTTACCTTGATCTTGCGCCAGGCTGAGAATTGTCGGGTTATTGAATTCTACTCTGGTTTTATTTTCATTTTCTTGGTGGATTTCGAGTTACATCGGTTAAATTTGATGACATTTTGTTTATTGCTCCAGTGTTTTGGGTTTGGGTTGCCCCCAAAACTCTATCGTACACGTTAAAAACAAAATTAAAAGGATTTGAAGAAAAATGATAATTTTATTCAAAAACTAATTTCTGATTTATAATAGCTGTAAATAAATAAAGAAAGTTTCTGATTTGAATTAAAAACATATTTCAATATAGAAATGCCAAGATGTACCCAACTACCCATAATTATTACTGAAAAAAAAAACGGTGTATAAATTGGATTCAGTAAAATAATTAAGTGAAAGAAAGTGAACGAAGAATCCAGTAAGTAGGTCGATGCTGTCGTGACTTCATAACATTTTAAATCTTATAAACACACCGTATTTATAAAATGTCACAGATAACCGATCTAGAAAATAACCTTAACTTCAACATACGGAAACGATGAAGCAGAGGTCATTTCCTGTGAGGTACAATCTCTGTATTATATCTTTAATGTAATGAATGTAATCTATGTTTAATATTAGTTTATTTGTAAACCTTTTTACAATTAGCTTTCCACAGCCGAACGTAGATATCCTCTCGGTCCCTGTAGCTTCGGGACCAATAATAATAGGGGCACTTAAAGGGAGCTTCTGAGGTTGCGGGCGGCGAGTGGGAGCTCCAACTGTCCAGTAAGCGGTCCCGGGAATAATGGCGGCATGTGCGTAGCCACATGCCGTCGCAAGTACTGGAAGCAAGCAGGAGAGACCCATCCCTCATCGGATGATGAAGACATCGTACCCGTAACAGGAGGCCATCTCAGGGGTTTCGCTATATTAAAAGCTGAACAGAACAATGAAACGCTAAAACGCGCGATTTTGATGGTACAATGGAACGCAATGTCGTTAAACGCCAAAAGTGAGGTATAAATCGCACATAAACCGGCATCATTCCCAACCCAAGGAATGCACATTTTTAAGGTTATTTACTCCCTCCTGAGAAAAGGCCGCAGTTCCCCTTAAAATTGTTTAAATGTTGTCAATGGTTTATGGTGCGGAAGGTCATATTACTAAATCCAAATTCTGAGCAGAACAAAGGGAGTGAAATAAGCAGCGATTTAGTTTCAGAAATATTGAGTACTTAGAAGGTCGTGGACTAAAGAATTGGGACGAATGTAGGCGTTTTGATTTGAACATATTCTTATAAAGTTCGGTTAGGTAAAACCAACAGCTGTCTGCTACACAGTACATTGACGTCACATGCTTTACGATTCTACGATTGGTACCAGGTCCCAGGAATTGATGATCGTCTAAAAAATGCTTCGATTAAACTGATAAAAACTTTTAGTCAACATCTCAAATGACATTTTTTAAGGAAAGAAAATATTTTTTTCTTGAGTTTCTTGTCGCTGAGTACAATTATCTGTATCAACCTTTTTCTTGGTTTTTGACCAATTGGAACATGTACACTGGGATTTTAATCAAGCAAATTAAAAAATCATAAATGTTTAAGATCTTTTATTTGGCGACGTTTCGACACTCTCCGCGAGGTCATTTTCAAGCCTATTATGAACAACAGAAATGATAGTAACGTACAGTCATAAAAATTGTAAAATCCAAAATAAACGTACAATATAAAAACAATTACAAATAATAATTGTAATTGTTAAACGAAACGTACAATATAAAAATAATTTAATCATGGTGTCTATTTAGTTTACAAAGGATTCCAATTTGTTTAACTTGTAATTTCTATGAAAGAAAAAATACATATCCCTATTTTTATTTCGTTTTATACAAAATAGTACTACGTACGTGAGTACTCGTAGTAACGAGTAGTGTTCTTCCAACTCGCTTATTCTCAGCGTATTTCCCGCCACCATTTGACCGAGTCTTTACACTGTGGCAATTTAACCTTGGTCGAAAAGTTGGTTTAACAATTATGTGAAGGAAACTAATTTTATTGAAATAGCTTCGTTATTTGTAACTCTTGCGTGTTGACATAGGTATACGTTGCGAAAAATAACATCACCTGTCCATTGTTAGATGAGGATTGTTTTAAACGAGCATGTGATGTACTTATGATAATAATGAAATTATAGACTAGTGGGCCGCTCAGATATTGTCCTGCCTTAAAATGATTGAAAGAGGTATTTATTAAGTATTTTTTTATTAAATAGATTAACTGTCCTGTTATTTTCATTGCGTCAATTTTTTGGAGAGTTTTGGCGGGAAGTCGAAAAAGACATATTGTGCTCTTGTTTTATTTTAATTTTCTTGGTTATTTTTTAGTTCTTTATATCGGATAAAGTTGATGGCGTTTTGTTCGATATAGATTAATTACAGTGCACGAGCACGGAAAAATTGCGAAATTAAGAGTAAAACAACTAAATATCACTAATATTAAAAATAGTAAACAACAATTTTATGTTCTCATCTTAATTTATAGAGCCTAACTGCCAAAAAATTTTTTTTTCAATTATGGCATCGCTAAATCTGTGCACATTACTACTATATAAAATTACAACAAGAAAATGAAAATAAAACAAGAGGGAGTCGGGAAGGACATATCCTTGGAGGACATATCCTTCCCGACTTCTCGCCAAAACTCCGATTGACTGATAGTGATTAGGAACTCACTTTCGACTGTCATAATGTTTCAACCAAGGCTCGGAAACCGGTTTTATTTCCAAACCGGTTTCGGTCATTGCCCCCAAACCTAAACCAATATCGGTTAAAGTTTATGTTTAACCGGTTTTGACCTGCTAAAGCAAAGTATCGGTTTTTCTTAAATTAAGGTTTTGGTAGTAGCAATTATCCGGTTAAAACCAAGTTTAGTAATATACTCCCGCGTTTTCATCCTGCTCTAAACGCTGCGCTCACTATGACGAAGTTTTTAGACGTGTTCACAAGCACGTCAGTTGCATACACCGTCCTCGTTCATCAATTCTTTGAAATATTGTGGAATTAACCGGTTAATTTGGGTATCAAAACCGTTTGCACCGAAGTATCCGGTAACTTTTATCATTAGGGTTAAATAGAAACCGTTCAACTGTTTAACCGGTAAAGATATATTTACCAGTATTTAATCGAAATTAAACGGTATTTTTAAACCGGTTCCGAGCCGTGGTTTCAACGAATACGAAAACATTTCAAATAATACGGAATCATTCGTCTGCGTTCACAACTCACACTTAATATATTTTTGTAGATCATTTAAAATTGTAAAAAACTAGTTAATTTTCCTCGTTTTAATGAATTTGCACGAGTTTCAACAAAATATTTGTAGAGGGGAAAACCAAAAATAATGATTTTTATTTGGTTTGTTAAGGGGCTCCCAATGCTCCCATACAGTAAGTAAACGTGATTTTTTATAGATAATGGTACGGAACCCTTTGTACGTGAGTCCGACTCGCACTTGGCCGGTTTTTTTATTTTCATTCGTGTTAACTGATAACAGTTGTATTCGATAAAAATGACTATAATAATACAAAACAGAAAAAACTAGACACAAATGACACTGTTCACTTGACGTTGGCGATATTCAAGATGCGATGCCATTATGGAAAGAAAAAAAAACGTAATTAAAACACTATGGAAACTTTTTTATTCTGCATTCAGTTTAAACATTTTCATTCCTAATTCAAACCTTGAAACTGCATTCACGCTTGCTGGACGCGGTTAGGCTAGGCGTTATTTGTTGACTTTAGGTCAGTGACCTTGCGGTTCACTTTCTTCAAACACTTGTCTAACTGACGGGGTTTGGTGTTTCAAACAGAATTTTGATATTAGGTAATGCTTACGTGCCTAATTAGTAGTACGCAAGCGATCTATTCTGTTAAGCGAAACGGGCGCTGTCAGGTTTAAGATGGCAAATATCATGTGCGTTTCCGTTTGGAAGCGTTAAGCCGTCGGTGCTAGCTACTATTGATCGATAATAGTCGTTAAGCCTTGTCGAGGGCCTTATGGGCAGTTTGAAAACATCCGACAGCAGATTAGCTACTAAACAAAGCTAGTGAAGTAAGGCCAACTGTAGGTAAGTCCACTGCACTGTCTCCCCAAATTAGGTATACGGAGAGATTCGTACCTAGCAATGGAAGGAGGACGAAGAAGAAGATTATGATCTAGATGAGAGCTTTAAGATTAATTATGTTTACTTTATCTGCTTTTTTAACCAGTCGACCATTCATGGTTAAGCAGGTACATGACGTCATTGAAAATAAATATGTAATAATAACGCTTCACACTCAGCCCCACAGTAGGGTAGATATACCCTATGTCGTGGGTACTTTGGACACACACAAAGACAAAACACAAACACCCAGTCCGAGAACAGAAATTTAAACTCATAATTCAAATGTCTGTTTCGCCGGGAATCGAACCCGGGATCGAATCGAAGGGGATTGGCAGTCCGGCATGGTAACCATTGCGCCGCGCAGGTCGTCGACCTTTAAGATTAATTATGCTTGCTTTATCTGCATTTTAACCAGTCGACCATGCATGGTTAGGTACGTGACGTCATTGAAAATTAAAATGACGGACCCATTAATTTTATAAGGACAAGGAAACAGGATTTGCTTGAAATACTAAATTATAGCTATATTTTTCTATATACGAGTATATTTTGGTAGGACGAACTTTAGTGGTTCGACTGGAGAAGTACCTTTTTTTTTTTGGTATCGGAGGGAAACTTTCAAAAGGTACGGCACCTTGGGAGAGGATACCGGGATATGTGGGATTTGTACCGCACTAAAACCCCCTCGGTGGCCTGCCTCTGCGTTTGGTCAGGACTCCGGGATCTCCAGCGGAACGCACCGGTCCTCCACGCGCGACGCCCCAGAACGGGTTCATCTTCGGTAGAGCAGATGTGCTCTCCTGCACCTTCCGATGCTTACGGCGGCATGCGGCCACGTACACACCGCCGCCCTTCCCGGGGCTGCTGGCTGGACGGATCGAGCTCCCCCTCACACCGTCCACAACCTCTGGGGTTGTGCACCTGTGGGATTCGTATACCTCAAGAAGGTAAATATGGCGAACTAATTACATCTATTTGTGCAAATAAAAGTATCTGTCTTTGTCTTGCCTGTGCCCTACCTCAGCTGGTGGTCGCCTCATGTAAGTCTGGCCAGTCACTGCACCTTTACACCGAATCTTAATAGAATTAGTTCACGGCAGAAGCTGGTGCACCCCTGTACCAGCACCAATCCACCCCTGTTACTTCTCAATTTCGAGATTAAGAATAGAGCTACGGTATCCCATGCCTGATCGTAAGAGGCGACTAAAAGGGGGCTTCCAGGGTTGTGGGCGGTGTAGGTGGGAGCTCGATCCGCCCAGCCATCAGCCCCGGGAAGGACATCGGTGTATGCGTGGATGCATGCCGTCGTAAGCATTGGAAGATGCAAGAGAGCACATCTGCTCTCCCAAAGATGGTCCCATTCTGGGCGCTGCGCGTAGAGGACACCGGTGTGTTCCACTGGAGATCCCAGAGTCCTCCCCCAAGCGCAGAGGCAGGGTTTTAGTGCGGTCAAATCCCACATAAACCGGTATCCTCTCCTAAGGTGCCGGGTACCTTTTGAAGGTTCCCCCGTTCCCAAAAAAAAGGACATGTACATATATGTTCATGGGCTGCAGCGACCACTTAACACGACGTCCAGCATGTACGTCAGTTACTCAAATAAATTGTCAGCCGGAACGATCAAGAAATTCCCAAGGCAACCCATTGTATGAACATCGCAACTTTCACCCACTTAACTCGCTCTAGCCGTTGCGTGTGGTTGCGTAATATCAGTGCGATATGATGATTATGCTGTCGTGAGACCTGTTTGATGATGTTGAATGAATTGACCGCTAATCTTTTATCTGGCTATTTTATGAAATATTACATTGTAACCTTTAAAAGAGCAATTCTTGTAAATTCATTACATATATTTAAAGTAATTTGAAGTATTTGAACCTCGAAAACGGCTCCAACGATTTTCATGAAATTTAGTGCCCAGGTAGGTTTTATTTTTAGAATTTGTCGTTTAATTCTAATTAAGTACCTGGACAACCGAGCGTTGCTCGGATAAAAACAATATATTTTCTTGGTTTAATTTCAAACGAAACACTCATTAGCTTAGTGTTACCTAATAACGCCATCTGAAATAGCTTCCAATAAAAAAAAATCATTAAAAAAAATAAAGGTGTCATAAATAGAAATCAGTTTAATAATACAAATAATGTAAAAAATGTTCAAAGTTACCCGAATTGTATGTAGTGTTGTGAAACAAAATAACAGTGCGAAAATATTTTTTTTTCAGCTTTTCTCCAAAATTACATTGGTCACGTTCTGGTAAAGAAGCCATCACTTTACTTGAATGTCTGACTGCCTTGAATGACTGATTACTGACGACTTACTGCCTTTACATATAATTACTCGTCCAGTTTCGCCGAAAGTAGCAAACACGTGATGCAAAAATTATACTTGACGCTGGCAATATGCAGAGTTTGCGATGCCATAATTGAAGAAAAAAGTATCTGTCTCACCATTGTCTCACACAATCAGTTGGTTGCATTGGAGCAGTAGACCCTATAGGTATGATGACAGATTTTTAAATACCTTTCCATATTGTGGGTTCACTTCTTCTAGTTTCGAAAAAAGTTTATTTCAGCAATAAACTTAGGTTTTAACGTAAATTAATGTATTTTCTGCTATGTAATTTGAATTAAGCGCGAAAACGCTCGTAGGTGTCAGTAGGCGTTGGCTTGCTCGTCAAACTTCAAGCAACACGATGACATTTGCTGACTCTGAGACGTGATGTCATTCCTTTTGATTGGCGTTTCAGATAACATGGACGTTTGCCGTATTTAATACTTTTATTTTATTGAAAATCTTATTAATCTTAACGTTTATATTAAAACGGGATCATATTTTAGAACTTTTTAGCATATATTTTTCTGTAAAACCTATTTATTCTCTGATTCTTTAATAGTGTCATCATGCCTATTGATGAGTTGAATGCCAATGCATAACTTCATTGAATAACGTCATATAGTTACATAAATTGTAATTAAAATCTTAACGTAGATCAGTAATTACTCCGATCTCACGATCTACAAGTAGATAGCGGTTACATCTTCGCTAAACTGTTACATAAGCGTTTGGAAAAACTATAAAAAGATGACTCTCATGCTGTGATGTAGCTTTAAATAAACAAAAGCGAATCACTGACTGAAGGTTCAGCGCCAATTGCAATATTCAAGAACCGAAGAAGTTTTGGCGGGATGTTGTCCTTTTTTATTTCCATAATCTTGGTGTATTTCTGAGTAATATTGAGTAATATTGGATACAGTTGATCCATAAAATTGTTCCCACAGAACATATTAAAAGAGGTAGAATGGCAATAATGCGCCAGAAGCGCGCATGGCCCGGCGGTTAGCGTAGAAAGCAAACGATCTATGCAACTAAGCCAAACGGGCGCGGTAGGGTGTGCGATGGGTGACCGCTAGTGGCAAAAAATTTCATGCACGCTTCCGTGCTTCGGAGGGCACGTTAAGCCGTCGTCGGTCCCGGTTGTTGTCGATAGATAACAGTCGTTACTCGTGAGACTCGTGCCCAGCAGTGGGACGCAAAATGGGTTGCGGCATTGGCCGTTCTTTAATTTTGAAATCGCGTGATTGCACGCGATTTCAAAATTAAAGAATCACACCCAAGCACGCACGCAAGCATACACATCGCAGCGCGATCGCGTTTTTCTGTAGAGATATGAGCGTTGCTCATATCCTTGGTGCGTCTGCCCCACAATTCTATTCTAACCTCTTTATTATGTTCTGTGGTTGTTTCTTTCAGTGCACGAGTGTTGTGAAATAAAATAACAGTGCCTTCATGTCTTTTCCAGTTGCCTTTAAAACACCATTTGACACTTCCTAGTAAAGTAGCCATGAATAATGTACTGAGGTTTATTGGTCTATGTAGCCATCGCTATATTTTGACATCAGTCTGACTTGACTTTTTTCTTTGCTCTGTGGACTTGACTGAGTGATTACTGACGACTTACGAATTTTATCTACTAACACTTCGCCCAGTTGCAACGAAACTGGCAAAAAAGTGATGAAAAAAATTGGTAATATGCGCAAAGTTTGCATGACATTATTGAGAGAGAAAAAAAAATAGAACAGAGAAATACTAAAAATTAAAAATGTTTTTTAAGTTTTATAATATTTCTTTTTATTTTATTCTTTCAATTTTGTATGTGAATGTAAGTATAAAAATATTTAAAAAGACGGTTTTTAAAAAAAAGAGCTATTGGAATGTGAAAATGTGTTTTTTTTGTTTGTTGATCCTTCTTTCAAGTGGCAACGGTGCTACGGATTGAACTGATAATTTGGATGGAGACAGTTGGGGGCTGGAGACTGACACAGGCTGAGGACACAGGCTCTTTTTATCTCAGCAAAATATCCTACCTATCCCTTTGAGAAAAACCGGCCAAGTGCGGGTCGGACTCGCGAACCGTATTTTTTTTTAAATATATGATGTAACTAAAAATTTGAGAAAAAGAGTCTTGACAGACAAACGGACGGACAACAAAGTGATCCTATAAGGGTACCGTTTGTTCCTTTCGAGGTACGGAACCCTACAAATGTGTAGCACTTGCGGGCGGTGCCACGGGCGGAAAGCTATGATAATATTATCTAGATAATCGTAGCTAGTATAAGTGAAATGTTTTTCATCCCGCCTCATCTAAAAATATCTTCGATCTCTGCATATTTCCCGACATATAAAGCATTTGGAGCGTTAAATCGAACGGTTCACTCGTTAATTAATAAATTAATTAATAACTTGATAATGACGGCAGACGCTTACGGTCCAAAAAGCTTATT
Organism: Pyrgus malvae; assembly: GCA_911387765.1. Lineage (NCBI taxonomy): Eukaryota > Metazoa > Arthropoda > Insecta > Lepidoptera > Hesperiidae > Pyrgus > Pyrgus malvae. Next base: position 5,332,232 of record OU426976.1, on the reverse strand, counting down.
ACATACTAGGTTTCCGCACGTGGTTCCGCCCGCGTACTCTACGCAATTTTTCCCATAAGCATGATAAATTTTCTCCGGGTGAAACGTATATATATATAATACTTACCCCTGTCTGTGGCGTAATATTTACCATGCCGGACTGCGATGGGAGCGTATCGGGACTGATTCCCGGTGACGCAGAAAGAATGATAGGTTTAAAACTTTTGTTCTCAATCTGGGTTTTTGTGTTTCTGTCTTTGTGTCCGTGGCACTCACGACACAGGTTATATCTACCTTACTGTGGGGCTATAAGTTCAAACAATAATAAAAAAATATTTTACACATTTTTTCAATTTATCTTTACAAATAAATATGTAAAATTGGAGTCTGTTTGTAATATTAAATTAACCACTTTTTACTTCTATATGAATGTATGTACGGTACATATACCAAAAACACATTTTTTTAATTTTGTCTGTCTGTCGGTCTGTCCGACTGTTGGTTCTGATGACTAATCTCTGAAACGGCTGGTCCGATTTTGATGGGATTTTCACTGGCAGGTAACTGATTTTTTCCGCCGGTTTTTTCCTCTTAGTGTACAAAAACCCTGCAATATGGGTGCCCAAAGCCGACGAACGGATCCGATCCGAAATATAAAAATAAAAAAATAAATTATTAAATAAAAATTAATCAATAAAAAGGTGCAATATGGGTATAAATTATGATAATAATAATATAAGTATTATTATAATAAAGAAATTTGTTTCAATGTAGGTACATTTTAATTTGTAATTAGTTAAGTTTTAATTATTGTAATATTTGCATACCTCATGAAGGTAAATATCGCGAACCAAATGTATACAAACACCTTTTGTAAACACCCATATTAGTGCAAATAAAAGTCTTTGTCTTTGTCTTTGTAATGAGGAGTAAATTCCATCCATCAGCCTTTTATAGTCCACTGCTGGACGTAGGTCTCCCCTAACGTTCGCCACTCCAGCCGGTCCTGGGCCTTCATCCAGCGACTACCCGATATCTTATTCAGGTCACCAGTCCACCTGTACTCCTGTACCTGCCTGTACTCCTTTTGCCCATTCAGCTTGCAGGTGTCGATAACCTCCGTTCATCTATGGACTTCATCATCTGTAATAGGGTCTTGGACACTAAGCACAAAAAAAATCAAAATCCTTATCTTAAAAAGGTTGCACTAAATCACGCTTGGAAAGCAATATAATAAAATTGTTAATTCTTTTTTGTACATGATTTTATTACCGTTTAAATCAATAATAATTAAGTCAATTGACTATATAAGTGACGTCACTAATCATTTTCTCATACAAAATGTATGGGGATGTCACGTTTTGACAGCTCATTAAAAGTAGTCCGAGACCGGATTCTGTCGCGTAGAGAAATACAAAGCATAGCCCCTCCATCGCTCGCTGAGTGACTGAACCTACGGAAAAGGCTGACGGTAAAGGACCACGTCTCAGCACCGTTGGAGGACACCGATGCGTTCCATCGGAGATCCCGGAGTCCTCCCAAAGCGCAGAGGCAGGTCACAGAGTGCGGTCAAATCCCACATAACCCGGTATCCTGTCCCAAGCTGCCGGGTACCTTTTGAAGGTTTCCTCCCCGACATACACTAAAAAAAAGGTCACTGGCAACACACACTGCTCGAAAACTTTCTACTTCAGGCTCTGGGTGGTTTGTACAAGACATTGTTAAACTTTCATTGCATTTAATTAGAAAGCGTTTATTTAAATCAAAACAATGATGTTTCTTTAATTAACTTCCTTGCCTCAAAACTTAGTTTTGAAATTCTGATTATATTCTATTGTTGTTTCTCAGTCCAAGTTTGGTTTTCCGTGTTGACGTAGAAATTGAATTTAAATCTATACTTACTAATAATACTCGCGCATGGCCCGGCGGTTAGCGTAGAATGCAAATAAGCCAAACGGGCGCGGTCGGGTGTGAGATGGGTGACCGCTAGTGGCAAAAAATTTCATGCCTCCGTGTCATGTTTCCGTGCTTCGGAGGGCACGTAAAGCCGTCGGTCGCGGTTGTTGTCGATAGATAACAGTCGATAAACCTTATCGGAGGCCTTATGGACGGTTTGAAAACATCCGACAGTGGGTTGGTCACTAACCCGCATTGGAGCAGCGTGGTGGAATAAGCTCCAGGCCTCCCCAATAACGGGGACAGACCCGTGCCCAGCAGTGGGACGCAAAAAAGGGTTGCGGCCAATAATACTAATGATATAAAGCGGAAGAGTTTGTTTGTTTGTTTGAACGCGCTCATCTCAGGACCTACTGGTTCGAATTGAAAAAATATTTTTGTGTTGAATAGTCCATATATTGGGGAAGGCTTTAGGCTATATAACATCATGCTATGACTAATACCAAACTCTACGCGGACGAAGTCGCGGGCGGCCGCTAGTAGTTCGAGACACGGAATCTTGGAATTAAGGTACTTACAAAAATATTTTAAATAAACAAATATGTAACGCTACACACTCATGGTCCCACACTAGGATACCCTGTGTCGTGGGTACCATGGACACACACAAAGACCGAAAATAAAAAAAATCTCTCATAATCTCAATTTCTGCCTTTTTTATAATGCGCAAAACTTTATCAGCACAATTACACAATTACACATAACATAAACATCCATCCATCTATCAGCCTTTCATAGTCCACTGCTGGACACTGGCATCCTCTCACTTTCGCCACTTTGGGTCCTTTAAATCCAGCTGCTTCCCGCTAGCGAAGAAGAAAAAGATTCTTTAGGTCGTCAGTCCACCTTGCCTAATTCTGCCATGCCGACAGGCGCGGTCGGAGCCTTCAATTTTGGTCGCCAAGAAATTTTGGGAGGGGTCACTAAGAAATTTAGGAGAAAAGGTGTCCCAAATTGGCTCGTTTCGCCTTGCGTCTATGTATGACTGATGGAATTTGGGGTGGTCATGTCCCCTGTGCCCGCCCCCCCCCCCCCCCCCGGGACCGCGGCTGATACCGGGAATCGAACCAAAGACCCTCGATCGGTAGACCACCGTGGTAACCATTGCAGTCAAAATTGAAAAACGATTACGTCTTCTTACTTACGCCAGTTCCACTAGCAGCATATTATGTAATATTTGTGAGCGAAAAAACACAATTATAGGCTATATTTAATACCACTTTATGGTTACGATACATTGTAAGGACTACCTCTACCTACTCGTAATAATGAAATAATCGGTAAAAGCGAATCCCTGTTCATGTATTATGGGCTTATAAAAGGGACGTAATACACATTAAAATTGTGTGATCATGCATAACAAGGCCTTATTTCAAAAACAGGGCGCGTGTGGAAGGTAATTTTTTTTCTTAAAGGCATGACACGATCCAGTGTATTGCCAGTGTCAATAAATTTGCGCGCTTCGTTTAGAGTTCGGAGATGTTATAATACTTATAAATAACAGTCAAAAAATTTCTACTCTACGAATGCAGTCTCGGTCATTTGACCGTTTTGCCAAGATCACGTGAAAATTTGTATCCAATTTTCGTCCATTTCATTGAAACCCAGTTTAATAGTCCAAATAAAATCAGTTGCCCATCAACTTTATCCGATATCTCGTGTTATTGCATCACCCGATTTCAAAGAAACTGGTTAAAACTTGATACAAACGTTTACTTAACATTGGCAATATGCTCAGATGCGACGCTTTTACGGAAAGAAAAAAAATGCACAAAAGGGCGTTTCCCGCCTATTTTAGACTAGATACATACTTCCGTGGCGGGATGCCGTGAAAGCCAATGAATGGAGAAAATAAGATAAATAAAACATTATGCAATTTTATACACACACTACAAAAAATATCTGGCTAATGATAAAATAAATATATACAATTGTTAATAAAACGCAATAAAACTGGTATTTTAGTATATTATTATATTGTATAGCCAGTTTATCATTATAACGAGTACCTGGTTACATAATTCATTACGTGGCCATTAAAATTCAATAACAAAACAGTGTTTAGGACAAACTGACCAAGTAACGTAACCTGTTTCAGCTGTTCGTCATTCAAGGATAAAAGATCCAGCATTTAAAATAGATTCAAATATCTATTTGTACTTTTGTACTAAATGGCTGATAGAATTTATTGAGATCGACCGTTCGGCACATTCTGTAACTATACTTTAATAAGACTTGGCTGCAACCCTTTTTACGTCCCACTGCTGGGCACGGGTCTCTCTCCATTATTGGGGAGGCCTGGAGCTTACTCCAACGCGCTGCTCCAATGCATGGGTTGTTGGAGATGCGGGTTAGTGGCCAACGCGATGTCGGATGTTTTCAAACCGCCCATAAGGCCTCCGACAAGGTTTAACGACTGTTATCTATCGACAACAACCGGGACCGACTGCTTAACGTGCCCTCCGAAGCACGGAAACGCGCATGATTTTTTTTTGCCACTAGCGGTCACCCATCTCACACCCGACCGCGCCCGTTTGGCTTAGTTGCATAGATCGCTTGCGTTCTACGCTAACCACCGGGCCATGCGCGCTTCGCTTAATAAGACTAATATAATAAAACTACTTCATTTCGCTGAAAGCAAGTTAGTCAGATATAGACTTATTTTCCCTTTGTTCAATATTCCACAACACTGTAATTAAACTATATCGAACTAAACGCCATCAACTTTATTCGATTTAATTCACTAATTCACTTCGGAAACAAAATATTGAAAATAAAACATAACTCTCAACTTCCTGCTAAAATTCTCTCACGCCAAGGCGACAAGACAACTTCCCGCCAAAATTTGACAAGATTTGTTGACATTTCAATTTTTATTTTACACTTTGATAATGATACCTATGGATCTGAAACAGTTGTCTATATAAAGCGTAGCTTATACTTTTGTATCATAATCCGATGAAGAACTTATGAACATATTTCTGTTTCTTTCTCACTTATGTTTATCTACTCATGCGATAAGAGATAGCACTAATGTTGAACGTGCCAATTTTGGCAACATTTTTCTGTAACGTCATGGTAATACCTATTTGCGGCCGATTCGCCATTTTTTATTACACTTTCATGTGGTACTTGAGCTGTCAGTGAGCTTTGTTGTGGATAGTTTTTTTTAGAATTTCTTCGTTATTTGTGGTGTTTTTTAGCAAATCCTTTATTGAGAAAGGTGAAGTGGTGTAAAAGAAGATGCCAAAGTGCAGTTTTATTGGGTGCGGCGGCAGAAGAGGGAAAAAACAGCATCATGTACATTACGCCGGTACGTACTGCATATTTCATCGAAATACCCCTGATTTCTACAAATTTACAAATGAAATGTTTGCTAAAAGTCTTAAGTAAAGATATTGGATCACGTTTCCTTTCATTTTCATTTATATTTACGATTATTTCACTATACAATTTTATAAAAACATTTTGTATGAAAAATAGTGTTGCGGTATTGATTGCTCCCATATCGATAAAATTATCATACATAAGATAAAGGGTAAAGAATATCGGGCTTATGAAATATGTTTTTTTCACAATTGTATAACTGGAAAAATTAGTTGTATTAGCAAATTAAAATTTAAACTTCTGTTAATGTTCCACTGCTGGGCATTCCTCTCATTACTAACATTATGTGTATTTTGTTTTAGGTCACCAGTGATTGAAGAGTCTGAAAATATAAACACTACAAGGAAACATGTATATTTTTGTCCCTTCAATTTGATGATTCATGTTTCAACAGAACAATTAATAATATAGTACTACGTGATGATGGCCTACCATCACAAACTTTATTGGTAAGAAAGATGTGTGCTATTTTAATTACTTAACAATTTATTGTTCACATATATATGATTGTTGTTATATATTATTATTGTTATGTGTGTGTGCGTGTATATGTATAGGCGTTGTGTTAAGCGAGCGAGCTGGGATTGCTCGCGAGCGATTACCGTCGCATATGGACGCGACGGTAATCGCTTAACACCACGCCGCCTACTTAGGATAGCTATACATAGTCGATATAAATCAATCTACTCATATACCTACTATGGTTTATATGTTATACTGTTGGGCACTGGTCTCTCCTGACTAGAGAAGGTACATGCCATATAGTTTACCAAACTGGTCCAGTGCGAGTTAGGGTACTTGGATAGCGCCCTGTTTGTATAGTTCTGATAAGACTATCTATTTAAAGACATCTTATTATATTTAAAATGTAGGTATATATCTTGAACGGAAATATAAAGATAAAATTTTAAAACAGGCTTTAATATTAATAGCCAGCCATTAGTCAGCCAGCCATTATTCAGCCAGTCATGAGTCAGCCAGCCTTAAGTTAAGAGCCATAATGATCTGTTGTTCCAGATGCTAACCATTACGGTCTGTTCCCATTACAGGAGCAATTATTCCTCGATGGCCGAATGTACCGAACGCGTCAGCCAGCTAGCCAATCGGAGCCTTGCCACCATGCCATACTGACGTCTCCCTGCAACCTAGCCAAGCCGTAGCTAATAAGGAGAGAGTCAACTCTATATAAGCCATCCCCAACAATTATTATGTGTCATTCTGCTTGTCAGTAAAAATGCAGAAACTCTGTCCATTTTTATTTCAGGTAGATATTTGAGTAAAATTTATGCTTTCTTTTTAAGGACATTCGTCTTAGTCCCTTGTATGGTCCCTACCTTTATACAAATTGTTAATGACCAGAGGTCTTCAGGAGTCCAGATAATTTATAATAGGTACCTTAAGCTTACGCAACTATACCTCCCTATTATGTTTTAGTATCTTTTAGGTACATATTTGTTTTTAAAAATAAAGGAAATGTTCAATAAAGTAAAATAAATGTGATTATCAATATCTTGGATATTTTATTTTGTGCCCTACTAACACAACCTTGATAAAAAAGGACATACCATACCAGCAGACATACAAAACATCAGACCGTACAAGATCATCAATTCGCAATTGTGAGCGAGAGAATCATTCGTGATTTTTTGCATAATATTATAAACTCTGACGTTAGTATGACGTGGCATTAGTTTAATTTTAACTACGTTTAACGTGTTAGCCCATCGTTTTAATCACACCTCGCAGTTACTGATGGTTTGAATGGAAGTATAACTTTTATATTTTATTTTATATTATTATAATTTGTTAATTTACCTACAAACCGATATTCAAGCCCTAGGATAGATGATCACTTCCAGTGTACCTATTTGTAACAAGAATGGAACTATCGATAATGTCTATCGACCGAACAGAAACAGCTCTAGTCGAATCCGCCATTTGTAATTACAGTCGAGTGTAGGTATGGCACGTTTTTTTTGTAGGTATTTCAACTCCTTCCGTAAGGGGGATTCGTTCCTCATTGATTTTACATCGGTCAAGAGTTAAGTCAACATACATCCTAGCTGTCAACTATGTACAATATTGTACAAGTTTCTATTTTTTATCTGTCTGCAATAATCATAAGAATGTGCTTAAGGTAATTGTCAAATTGCAGTTTGCAAACTATTACGGTATAATTAAAGTTTGATTGCGGTGTTAATGAGCCGAAATTAGAAAGTCTAGTAATTTCGCCGATGATATGAATGAATATTGCATGGTCACCACGCCATACCGTTCAAAGAATCTTAATTGAATCGAATGTATTTTCCTTACCGGAGATTTAGACGCACAAAATCTGTATTTATTGGACTGAAAATCTATACAATAAATAAAATAAAATAAATTATAAATGTTTCACACTTATAGCCCCACAGTAAAATAGAAAAACTCTGTGTCGTGAAAGACATGGACTTACACAAAAGCAGAAACACAAACACCCAGACCGACAACAGAAATTTTAAACTGATAATTCAAATTTCTGTTACGCCGGGAATCAAACGCGGGACCTTCCGATCGGCAGTCCGGCATTGGGCCACACGGGTCGTCAAAATATAAAGTAAAGAAAAAGTCATATAAATAATATAAATATAATGAATGAGACGTTTTAATTTTTACTAGCCCGACTTCACTCAAGTCGTTTGATATTAAAATAAAAAAATACGTTTCACACTCATAGCCCCACACTAGGGTAGATATACCCTGTATCGTGGGTGCCATGGACACACACAAAGACAGAAACAAAAACACCCACACCGAGAACAGAAATTTTGAACTCATCATTCAAATTTCTGCTTCGCCGGAAATCGAACCCGGAACCTCCGTTCGGCAGTCCAGCATGGTAACCATTACGCCACGCGGGTCGTAAAATATTAATGTATCCCACGGGAACAGTACATTTTAAAGTATAAAAGGTAGCCAGCCTATGTGCTCTAGACTACAATATATCTCTATGCCAAATTTCATCCCGATCCATTCAGCCATTCTTGCGCAACACACATCCATCCAAACATCAAAATTTTCGTATTAATAATATTATTGTATAGAATACATAATAAAGATTGAAAAAAAAACCCACCTCCCTATTCCTTTTTCTGAATTCTTATTCTGAATTTCATCGCTCATCGCTAAACTTCTATGGTGCGACATATCAGTTGTGGTTATACTTTCTCCTAAGTTCAACAATCAGAACATATTTGGACTTGAGTTGTATCAGTACTTGTTTAAAGTGACTACTTGTAGACCTAGGTAAGAATGGAGAGAGCTATGCTTGGTGTTTCTCTACGCGATGGAATCAAAAGATAAAGAAAGAAACGACATATAGAAACCGTAGACAAACTAAGGTCACCGACATAGCTAGCATGTTATCACAACTCTAATATCTACTGATATTATAAATGCGTTTGTAGGTGGTAGAACTATTATCGTTCGCCCGGGGAAGTACCACCGCTGCACCCACTTCTGCCGTGAACCAATTCTATTGTGTTTAGGTGGAAAGGTGCAGTTGCCAGCCACACTTACATGAGGTGACCACCAGCCTCCGGAGTAGCAGCGCAACTGCATACGACCACAGACAAGACCTATGCTTGCTTGAGGTTGTATGTAGATGTTCATGGGCTGCAGCGACCACTTAAAAGCACGTGGCCTGCATGCTCGTCTGCTACTCCATTCAAATAAAAAAAATGCGAAATTTATTTTATGTGTTATGCGAATTTATATGTTTGTCTGTCTGTCTGCAATAATGGAGATAATTCGACATCCTGGAAAAGACATGTCTACTCGTACATATTATTATAAATTATAATAATTCGCTGTTAGGGACCCGATTGGTCAAGTTATCGACCCTCAAATTAAGGCTTGTTAATTTTGTTTTGCATGTTACTTAATTATAACAATAATACACCAAAATTCTTTTATTTTTCCTGTATAATGGATAGTAGTAACGCAGGGTACAAAACATCTTTTCAAATATACATTATATACAATGTAAGAAAATTTTTTTTGAACTAAAGTACCTAAGTAAATAAACACATTCGATTTTTTTAAAGAATTATTGCTCTAAAGCTATAACTATAAATATAAGAGCGATTGTATCGAGAATCGAAAAGAGTACCTTTGTGATGTTCGATTCTTTTTACACGCTTTTATTAACTTGCCCTGTATATATTATGTTTGTTTGTATGTTTGTAACGGAATCTTTTAACTTCATTTTCACTTACTTCTAGGAGTCTGATTAACTTGAAAATTTGCACAGGGGTCAAGGGCCGATGACAATACAATAATCTCATAACTTTATATGAAAGTCCTAACTAGGATCATTAGGAAAAAAAATATACGAAAGACGGCTGATAAGTTCGTGGCCTAAGGTACTTAATGAAACAAATATAAAGTTTTATATTTTTAACACGTCTAAGCGTCTGATTAACTAGAAAATTTGCTCAGGGGTCAAGAGCCGACAATGCAATAATATGAGAATAAAAATCCAACTAAAAAATAAAATATAGCGTGGGGTGGTTTTTAAGATACTATTGACACTATGCACCCCACGCTTTTTTTTACAGTAAAATACATTTCGTTCTTATTTTTTTACTTTTTAGTTCGTATTTTTACAAAAGCGTGTTTTTTAGTTTTTTAAACTACATTATTTATTATAAATGTGATTTGCAAATTTTATGTTGCGCTGTTACGGAACCCCATACGAAAATGTTCACACCTGTCCATTTCTTACCTTTCATTGACATTACGCGAAAGGTTACCTACCACTGTGACCAGCAAGTGGTAACAAATGTTACGTTTATGTGAAAGTGCGAATTCAACGGTACCATAAAAACATTCGCAAAAACCGGCCAGGGAAACTTTAAAGAGTCGCTTACAGTTCTTATAACCGCAATGTTATCCAGCATTAAGTCACCGTCTTCAACCATGACATTACAGCATATCCTTATAAAAACGAACTTATCTATTTTCATTATTTATTTATTTACTAGCCTTCCGCCAGCGGCTTCGCCCGCGTGGACCATTTTATAGGTTCCCGTAGGATAAAACCATCCTATGTCCTTTCCCAAGGTCCACTCCATCTGTGTTCCAAATTTCATTAAAATTGGTTCAGTACTTTAAGCGGGAAAGCGTAGCAGACAGACAGACAGACAGAGTTACTTTCGAATTTATATAAGTAGGGATTTTTTTAAATAATTACAATTACATTATAGAAATCAAATTCGCGCGCCCTAATTGAAGCATGTTGATTGGTGCCATTAATAGCACCAAACGCCGGGCCCGCTCCGTCAGACTTAAGGTTAAATTTTATCACAACACTTTTTAAAAACAAAAGAAGTCTAATAAAATAACTTTTCACAGTGTTTTCAATATTTTGTAGTATTTTATAGTTAATTTGGTCAAAATAAAATAATGCGAATACATGTTCCCACTCTCACCGTCCGCAACCCCGGAAGTCCCCTTTTAGTCGTCTCTTACGATCAGGCAGGGGTTACCGTAGCTCTATTCTTAATCCCGAAGCTATAAGCTTGGCCGTACCTAGTCGGATAAAAAGTATAATTACAAATCAATCAAAAATACATTTGCGTTATCGTTCAGTTTCAAGGTTCAATACAGATGTCAAGAGTTTAGAATATGCAAAATAATCTCGATAAATGCTGTTTATTACGCAAGCTTGTCTGAAGGTCGGCAGCCTCACAATGCGAGTATCTGTGCTAGATATTTCGTATCAAATGCATTATTGATGCTAGTGCCTCTCAAACTGATTGCTCCAATCAAACTAAAAAAATTAGATACCTAGTACTCCGCGATCAACAAAATAAAGCCGATTAAAACTGCACACACATTGCACGCATTCTTATGACGGAACTGGACCTTTGTTACGACGGACACCGGGGCGGTGATTCCTCAAATCAAATCTATACTAAAATGAACAGTTTGTTTGTTTGAACGCGCTAATCTCAGGAACTACTGGTTCGAATTGAAAAATTATTTTTGTGTTAAGTAGTCCATTTATTGGGAAAGGCTATAGGCTATATAACATCATGCTATGACTACCAAAGTCCACGCGGACGAAGTCGCGGGCGGCCGCTATAAGAAAATAAAGAAGAAACTTTGCAAACAACAAGGTGACAAAGACAAAGACTTTTATTGCACAAATATGGGTGTTTACAAAAGTTGTTTATACATACATATTAAGTTCGCCATATTTGTCTTTTTGAGGTATGCAAATATTACAAAGATAAAATATAAAAGAGAAAACTTAATTATAACACAAATACAAAAATGAAAAAAATACATCTATTCTTCATCTATTTTATAATTATTACGGTGAGGCCGGTTTCATGTGTGCGTGAGCCACAAATTACCCCATTTTTATTGTAATTTTCTATTAATACTATTCATTACACATTACACCCTTTCTCTAAACAATTCGGCATTTTTTCTTGTGAAGTTTTCGCTTTTGACTGGAAAAAGAAGGTGAAGTTTCGTTATAAGTACCCTTGTGCGTGTAATGTGTCGGCGAAGTGCATTCTAGACGGCTTCGCTTCGTTATTCGCAGAATTCTATCTTAACTTTTTTATGATCTGACTGAAGCTACAGCATAATAATTTAAAAACTTCCAATCATAACGTAAACAGCTTTACTTTTTTTAAGTTCAATGACCTTAATGACAAAAAAAATCTGTACACAACAACAGACAAAAAATAGCATACGTAGGTCTCAGACCAATGGTCTGAGACGTAGGTAATGCAAAGAAAATTGCACAAGATGGCGTTTCGCGCCCTTTCCGCGCGGAAGAAGACTACTTCCGTGGCGCGAAACCGCAAACGCGTACGAAACAGATAACGAAAGCACGCGATTTGACGCCAGATTAAAAACCGCCAAGAGAGAATCATACTCACGCTCGAAGGGTTCCGTATCTATAAATTTCCACTGTATTTTCAATTAATAGAATTCTTATACTTATTATTCACATATATTTTGTATTTTTTTCAACATTTTAGGCTCAGTTTCGGAGTTTGGTTAGTTTTTTTCTTCTTTCATGAATAAAATCAGAACTATATCTATACTAATAATATAAACTCCACCAACCCGTATTGGAGCAGCGTGGTGGAATAAGCTCCAGGCCTCCCCAATAATGGGGAGAGACCCGTGCCCAGCAGTGGGACGCAGAAAGGGTTGCAGCCAGCCAATAATATAAAGCTGAAGAGTTGGTTTGTTGTTTGTTTGTTTGAACGCTCTAATCTCAGGAACTATTGATTCGTATTGAAAAATTATTTGTATGTTGATTAGTCCATTTATTCAGAAAGGCTACAGGGGCAAAAAACTAAAGCCCAAGCGGTCGATGTTGCGGGCGGCTGTTAGTTTGTCAATAATAACAAAAATATATTTGACATCCTCATACGAGCCCTTCTATTTTATATAAGATACAGTAAGGTCTGCAATTTTTTTTTAATTTCCTTATTTATCGCCCGAAAATGATCCTTATTTTACAGAAATATTTATTAATTAGCACATCAGTGTTTGGGTCATTGCACCATCCTACCTGTTCCAGTCATTAAGTACATTATTCTTAGTCAAGGTTCCAGTAGATTCGGAACATTTGTAAGTGTCAGCTATATTTTGTAGCTGGTAACATCAAATAAAAAATAAAAATCTGTATATGCCGTAATTATTAAGGGTTACTGGTTATCCGTTTTATTTTAACTGTTTATTATTTAAAATATGACATGAAGATTGGTCGAGTAAATTTGAAAGAACGCTTCACAATTGACGCCTGTTGTGATCTTCCTAAAGCCGTGCATAATTTGTTATGAATTCAAAATTCAGGCATTATGTGTAATAAAGTTCTCGGTGATGATCACGTGTTTCCGTAAATAAGTTGTTTTATTTTATAAGTAAGGAACCCTAAAAACAGTTACTCAATGACGGATGTGTTATGAAACGCGAAATTGCAGTTATTGCTCGACGTGTTAAGACTATATAATTAATTTTAATGTGCGAAGTGCGAAGTAACTATGGTTTTTCTCATCGGTTAGCCAAGATAGTAGTAGGTCTAGAAAATACCTATAAAATATTAGTTCTTAGCTGTGGCCATGCGGTTACAGTTCCATAGCTTTGCCGATACTCAATGCTGGCAACTTTAAAATCAAACATCTTGCGTTTGATTAGGAATTCCAAATTCAAATTTATTTTGAAACTACCCTTCCGCCAGCGGCTTCGCCCGTTTTATAAGAAAGTCTCCGTAGGATAAAAAAAGCCTATGTGCTATTTATTCCAGGCTTCATTGATATATTAAAATCAATGGCTTTAGCCAGTTGCTTCAACCGCGTTGACCCTAATACCCGTTTTCACGTAGGAATGAAGCATTTTTCCGCGGTAAAAAGTAGCCTATGTTACTCAGGGTGAATGTAGCTTTCCAATGGTGAAAGAATTTTTGAAATTGGAACAGTAGTTTTTGAGTTTATTCATTACAAACATAAAAAATACAAATCTTTCTTCTTTATAATATTATGTATAGATAAAGCCAGCAATATATTAATAATTATTATTGTTTTAAAATTCATATTTCATCTGTTTTCACATCATTTGTTTGAGTTTCAACATTGCTATATCAACAACTATGGACAAATTGAAAATTCGCGATATTGACGAATACTAGTTCAACCGTGGCACCAGTGCTGCAGAAACGACTCGATGAATTAACGACGAGTACGGACCAGAGGGCCCACTCTGTAAGCATCTGTCCGTAAGTTCTAACATTTTCGGAATCATTTTCAGCATACTCAGATCGCTTCTTTTTCATGAATTAATAAGATATGCGTTGTCATTGATGACATTAAGCTATTGAATGAATAATATTGCTAGAATTTCTTCAATCTAATCTAAAAATAAGGCCCTAAATTTCACTTAGTTTCGGATACGGGCGTACAGAGTGGGCCCTGGCACCGCTAAAGAACGAACGGTGCGTATTTGGTTTCAATGTTTCCGTTCTGAAAATATACCTAACTTAATTAGCAGCCACGTATGCTGCGTATTCAAAAAGTAAAGAAAGTTTTTGTATGAGTACGTGAATAAAACAAAAAATATTAAAACTATTTTGATTGAGCAGCGATGGCCGAGTGGTAAAAACCGCGGTCTTCAACGCGACCGATGTCGACCGGGTTCAAATCCTCGGCGCGCACCTCTGACAAAGAAAGTAATGTGCGCATTTATCGCTGCTCCACTGTGATGGAAAATATCGTGATATTTAATTGATTACGATGTTCTCCATCGCCGTGCATGCCTGAGAGAAATTCATAATTTCTCGGAAGCATGACGTCCACCAATCCGCACTTGGCCTGCGTGGTGGACTATGGCCTAAATCCCTCTCACTTGTAAGAGGAGACCTGTGCCCATCAGTGGGACGTAAAAAGGTTGAAAAAAAAATTGTGATTGGCTGCAACCTTTTGTTGCTCCTGCTCAGCAACAGGTCGTGTCTCTACCCCATTATTGGGGAGGCCTGGTGGTTACTTCACGCTGCTCCAACGCGGGTTAGTGGCCAACACGCTGCCGGATTTAAATAATACAACAAGATCTCTCCTCTGCCTCTATGACTGTTGCACAAACATAGCAAATATAAAATCAATCATCTGGGCTTCAAAACAAGATTTGAGACCCCTGTCTGCCATCTTTAAGGAAGGATGTTAGAAAATATACGAGTTTGAGCAACACGCACGGATAATTCCAAAACAAATTTTCCAAGAAACGTACTGAACGTATCATAATATCCTCTCAGAGTAACTAAATATCTAGAGTAAATAAAGTGGATCTTTTGATCTTCCATCGCTGATGCTTTGTATCTTATTTTCATACAGGTTTTGACGTAGACTTAACATCTGGCATCTCTTTACAAGATTAATTTGGCAAATGAATAACTTGTAAAATTCATGTCAATTTTTTTATTTTATTTTTTTATTTGAATGGTTTGAATTTGATGTAGGTAACATTAATTAAGATTTATCGTTGAGGCAAAACCTCAACGATAAATCTTAATTAAGTTAAAAAGACATATTGTGCTCTTGTTTTATTTTCATTTTCTTGGTGTATTTTTGAGTTATATCGGATAAAGTTGATGGCATATAGGTTAATTACAGTGCACGAGTATTTGTGAAATAGAATAACAGTGCTAAAATATGTTTTTTCTGCTTGCCTCCAAAATTCCATCGGACACGTTCTAGTAAAGTAGCCATCGCTTTACTTGAATGTTAGACTGACTAGACTGACTGATTACTGACGACTTACTTACTGACTTTGTTATTACTTCGTCCAGTTTCATTGAAACTGGTAAAAAATTGATGCAAAAATTATACTTGACGCTGGCAGTATGCACAGAGTTTGCGATGCCATAATTGAAAAACAAAAAAAAGATTTATCGTGTTATGAAGATGGTATTTTGATTGCAGTGCAAGAGTTATGTGGAATGAATATCAGTGTGGGGCAAAGACCAATAATCCTAAAGACAGCGGGTCGATGTAACCACTTTGTTGGCATCTCTTTTTCGCAGCCAGTGTTACCCACTTATCATATTTTCCCCCAAATTTGGTAATCTACAATATCAAACAAGTAAACTATAAACATTGGCAGACCAAACTGTGAAAGGATTTATATGCTTGTGCATTATGGTTGGTTGTTTGTGAGTTTAGATTGGTTGACTGGCATAAAGATAATTGGGTCAGCAAATTACAGGACATACAGGAGAAAATAAAAGACAAATACAAAGATTTTTAATGGCACCAATATGGGTGTTTACAAAAGCTGTTAATACATATTTAGTACGTCATATTTACCTTAATGAGCTATGCAAATATTACAAAGATAAAAGTAAACACTTAGTTATAACGCAATATATAAAAATGTACATTTGTATCAATTTTATTATTATTTTTCTTCTCTTTATCCTTTTGGTCAATAAATGGCTTTCAAAATAGACCGAACAATTGTGGAATTAAATTGATGGTTGCCAGTCAATACGTCCAGTGGCCTGAATCCATTTATTTTCGGCAAGAGCGTCAGTTGGAAAACTGAAAAAAATATGACAGCAACATGAGATGAAATTCGTCTGGTAAACTTCTCATAATGTCTAATGCAAAATGTATGGAGTATCTTTTTATAGTCTGTGTGAGTGAAATTTAATATGTCGGGAAAATGCTCATAACGTGCACTCCAGGCGCGGTCCCAGGTGGGGGGGTCACAGGACATGACCCCCCCCCCCAATCCGTCAGTCATGCGTACATGGAAGGTAAAACAAGCGAATTTGAGACACTTCTTCCCTCAAATTTCTTGGCGACCCTCCCCCAAAATTGAAGGCTGCGACCGCGCCTGGTGCACCCAGCCTATAACATTTTACTGGTCTCCACTTAAATAGTTATATATAAACAGGGTGTATTTGAGCCTCCCGCTTGAAATTTAACTAACTACTAATGAGGTAACACATAATCTTTGATATTATTATTGTCACTGTTTTTGTTAAAAATAATTATATTTAAATAAGATGGGTAATTTTTTACTAATACGGGGAGGATATTTTGATTCGAGATCTGACAACACAATTTCGAATTTGACAATGTTTGAAATAAACAAATATAAGTTTATTTTCACGAATTTCACTATATTTACGTTGAATGACTAGTTATAAGACAAAAGTAATTAAATATCTTTATATAAACAATACATATTTAGTACATTTTAAAGAGAAGTATTTAACTTATGCGTAAAATGTAATACCTTCCGGCAGCCTTCCTGTTTACGCTCACTGCGGCTCTTAAAACCTAAAATACTGCAGCTCACCATAATATGGAACTAGAAAAATGTTATTTGCTTTTAATACAACACAATTTACAGCTGTGAGAATCGATTTTAACACATAAATATTATAAAACAACAATGTCACCCCGACTTCCACAGTTTGCCTGCCACATAATTAAAGGGCACTGTCAAAATATGTGGTTACACAGAAAAGGACAGAAAATCTCGCTCCCATCTCTTTTTAACAAGTTCTTTAAGTATATTTCGATCTCACTTTAGCGTGCCGTAATGAAAATAGGCCTCTGTCTATAGTACGTAAGTACATTATTCTTAGTCTAAGGTGTGGGGCAACGGATTTTTTTTTTCTCAATTATGGCATCGCAAACTCTGTGCATATTAGTGCCAGCATCAATTATTATTAATTTTGTGTCATTTTTTGCCAGTTTCGTTGAAACTGGTCGAGTTATAATAGATAAACTCAGAAAGTCGTCAGTAAGCAGTTAGTCAAGTCAAGTAAATCAGATATTCAAGTAAAGTGATGGCTACTTTACCAGAACTTGACCGCTGGAATTTTGGAGGCAAGCTGAAAAAACATTTCGCACTGTTATTTTATTTAACAACACTCGTGCACTGTAATTAACCTATATCGAACAAAATGTCATTAAATTTATCTCAATAAACGGATATTAAAATAAAACAAGAGTACAATACTTTTTTTAACTTCCCGCTAAAACCCACCGGGTAAATCTTTTTTTTTTTTGACTTGCCATTGACATTGACATTGGCTATATGAGATCGTGCCGTGCCATTACTATAAGAAAAAATGATTTAAAAAACTTTGAAGCAAGTCTTTTTATTGACCTAAAATAGTATAGTTACTTAGGGTGTATCGCATTCTGTAACAAGTTCAGTTTTTCAGTTCATGAGATGTAACAACATTAAGTTTTTAACAAAAAAATAGAACCGACTTCAAACGGTAAAAAATAAAATTGTTCAGTACCTACTTCTTCTTGCTTAAGGTAATGACTCTTAAAACTATTTCTGGAGTCGGGCCCTCAGTAAATGTCGTACCATTCGTTCTAAATTGGCACCGACAGTACAGACAGTGGGGCAGTACCTACTTCTTCTTGCTTATGGTAATGACTGTTAAAGCTATATTGTATTGGGCACCGACCCATTCAGAACGAAAGGTACACTAAATTTACTAAGACAGGACATTTCACTAAGGGCCCGACTTCAAAAATAGTTTTAAGAGTCATTACCATAAGCAAGAAGAAGTAGGTACTGAACAATTTTATTTTTTACCGTTTGAAGTCGGTTCTATTTTTTTGTTAAAAACTTAATTTATTTCACTCTTTTTAGTAATTTTAATAATTCTGTATGTATTAGCATAATTGGAAAAAAAATCACTTAACTTCTAAACTTTAAACAGATTTACCTTTTATAATCATGTTTATCTAATAGCCATCTAAAAGTCTGAAAGAATACTACTATCAGTCCACCTGAACGTATAAATTAAAGAAAGAATTTGCTCTCAGCTCCTAACCGTTGAGGAGTTGTACCTTCAATCATCAGTTAAGCAACAGCAGGTGATAATTACCAGACATAAATATTTGTATTATTTTAAAAATATGACTAAAAGAATGTGTGTGCCTATTAAGTTTCAGTGTTTCCCTCGATTTCCCTAATATCACATCATCAGATTTTGACATGGTGACAGTTGGATCACCTCAGGAATGTAAGATTTCTAACAAAAAACCATTTATTGAAAGAATTTGCTCTCAACTCCTAACCGTCGTAGTACCTTCCATCATCAGTTCAGCAACATGATATGACGATAATTATACACAAATGTCTGTTTTGCTTTGTAAAAATATGAAAATCATTTGTTGTGCTATAAAATTTGAATGTTCCCTTCGATTTCTCTGGGATCCCCTCATCAGAATTTGACTTGGTGACAGTTGGACCACCTCAGGAATGTAAGATTTCGAATAAAAAACTATTTATTGAAAGAATTTGCTCTCAACTCCTCACTGTCGCAGTACCTTCCATCATCAGCTCAGCAACATGAGATGATGATTTCTATGCGTAAATATCTCTTATGCTTCAGAAACCATAAGAAAATCAATGTGTGTGCCTATAAATTTAGAGAGTTCCTCTCAATTTCGCTGGGATCCCATCATCAGATCCTGATTTGGTGACAATGGGACCACCTCGGGAGTATAAGCATACGAACAAAAAAAGAATTTCGAAAATCGGTCCACAAACGGCGGAGTAATCGGTGAACATATATAAAAAAAAAAAAAATACATACAGCCGAATACAGTACCTCCTTCTTTTGGAAGTCGGTAATAAAAATAGTTATAAGTAACCAGTACCAAATACCTACTTAATGGTTCTTTGTTCAACTTTTTTATGTCCTATTCTGGGCACAGGTCTCCGCTCACATCTGAAGTGAAAGAAATGCGGACTGGTGGAATCATGCTTTCAAAAATTATGAGTCTCTCAGGCAAGTGGTGATGGAAAACATGGTAATTAATTAAATATCGCCATATTTTCCATCACCGTTTCCATAACGCATATTACAAATTTCTTTGTCAGAAGTGCGTGCCAAGGATTTGAACCCGGTAATTACGTGTCGGAGATCGCGGTCTTTGCTCGGCCATCACTGCTCTAATGATTTAATCAGATTAAACTAATTAAACAAAGGTACGCGGTAGTTAAATTATTAACTACCTATATTTTCCATAGCATACTTTTCTATTTGATACGCATTGCATTCGTGAAGCGAAGCGTAATGTAGGAAAATTACATAAATATCGATATATCGATGGATGTTTCGATGTTTAATCCCAAATAATTTCAAGGGCTGTGGGCGGCGAGATTGGGAGCTCGAACCATCCAGTCAGCGGCCCGGGAAGGACGAAATTTTTATAACTTATCACCACATTTTTATTATTATTATTATTTCATTCTGCTTTTACCTGTATCGAAGTCTTAACTTTATATCGGATATATTATAATGTTTGTAGTATTACATAGGAGCATATTTCTCTCATATAAGAGCTCATAAGTATAGGTGATCTTATTGTTGATTCTGGGACAGCATCTGCTATTGAACAGAATATTCTCTGGTAACATGAAGCGATGGGAATGTTTTGAATACAGGAAAAAACAAAATCGGTATACGTATGTTTATAAAGTCCCGGCTTACCTCGCGGATTACGCGTTTGCGGTAATCTGCGAGATAAGCCGGGACTTTATAAACATATTTACCTATCCTTACGAGACGTTTTATAGTAAAATCGGTATAATTAATTTATAAGAAAACCATTTGAATCAACCTAAACAATCCATACTTCCATAACAATATTATTAATTCGAAAGTAACTCTGTCTGTCTGTAACTAGCTTAGCTATAGCTTTACCGCTTAAACTACTAAACCAATTTTAATGTAATGGTAATGGATTCCCACTTTGCTGTGTGTTTGCAATTAGGAATTCACATCCTTTATTTATTTATTTCTTTCAAGAAAGTACCATATTTATCATTATAAAAGCCTGCTAAACATGGAAGCTGGTTGTTAACTCGCAATCTTGAGATAAAATAATTGGGTAGTTGAATAATACTGATAATGTAGCATTATTTATTGAAGGGCTTTAGTGGCCGTATCATAACAAAACTAAAATCAAAATGTTAGTAGTAAATTGTATATTGTATGTTAGAAGAAAATTGTATATAATAAGCTACGATAGAATCGATAAAATAAATTCGAATGCTCCGTTAGAAAATCGGTATCGATAACATGAGGACAACACTAGTTTCCATAAACATTCTGCATGCCTATGTCTAAATGTGGTGCATTCCTGAGCCGTATATCGTATGCTATTACCGGCCATACTGTAACATTATCATTATATTATAGTTACGCGGTACTATTGTATCTACACACGCATAAACAACACAAATCTGCAGTAACACAAATGTAGATCGAAAGATAAGCAACGTGTGCGCGGCGAGGACTTTGATGGGTGACCGCTTATGACATTACTATGCAGATATGTTCTTTTAATTTGATTTTAAAATCGATTTAATCGACGACCCGTGTGGCGTATTGGTTACCATACCATGCTGGCATGCCGATCGGAGGGTTCCGGGTTCGATTCCCGTCGAGGAAAAAATTTGAATAAAGAGTTTAAATTTCTGTTCTCTGTCTGGGTGTTTGTGTTTCTGTCTTTGTGTGTCCATGGTACCCACGACACAGAGTATATTCTACCCTACTGTGTGGCTGTGAGTGTGTAACGTTTAATTATTCCTCTAGTGTGCTTGTCAAACTACAAAACTCGATCTTCAATTTGGTTGTAGATCAAGCGCGGTCAAAGGGGATGGGTTACAGGACTTACAGGGCACATGACCCCCTCCCCCAAATCCATCAGTCATGCGTAACTGGAATGCGAAATGCCAATTTGGGACGCCACTTTCCCCAAATTTCTTAGTGACCCCCCTCCAAAATTTATTTGAAAAAAAAATGTCTTTGGGATGCAGCAACCACTCACCACCACGTGGCCTGTAAAGGCGTCAGTAGCTTCTTTCATAAAAAACGTAAGACCGTTAACATAATTAATAACCTAAATGCATCTATTACAAGTAAACTTAACCTATTTCTTATTGCCATTTTGAGAACTTCTTACTTCTAAATTAGGAATATTACCTAACTAATATTATAAACTTGAAAGTAACTCTGTCTGTCTGCCTGCTACTCTTTCACGCTTAAACCACTGAAGCGATTTTGATGAAATTTGGCATAAACATAGAAAGGACGTTGAGAAAGGACATAGGCTACTTTTTACCGCAGGAAATTATCTCATCCCCACGGGAAGCAAATGAAGTAATGAAATGCGCCGTGTAGTGTTATAAATACACTACATGACGTTTACTTATTTCATTCACGTTGATTATCATATTTTATAACTTATATCCTTTTGTTTTATTCTTATACTTTGATTTTCCTTTATTATTTCTTTACAAAATTATTTACTTTCTCTGTTTGTTTATTTACATTTTGACGCAGCTATGAAATTATTGTCATGTCTGTCTATTATGTTTCTTATTTTTTTAAATTCGTAAAACGACATTGTATAAAATTCCTTTTAGCCATTTAATATTTATTTATTTATTAAATTATTTATTGTTCACCTTGAACTAGGTTCACAATGGGCGGACTTAATGACTAATGGCATTTTCTCCCAGTCAACCCATGGCGATGGTGAGATATTGTTGGTAGGTGGAAATAGATTGGCAGTACAGTACCTAACCATTTCTACAACATAGTACTTATTAATAGGGTAACAAATATACTATAAAGTAACAATAAATATAAATACATACCTATATAAAATATATACCTAAACAAACATACATACATACATACATTATACATACATACATACATACGTGATAGAAACTGTGATAATCCTAGACTGTATCAGCTGTCTTAAAACAATACTCTCGAAGCATTTTCTTGAAACAATATTAAAAGAAAAGAAAAATTGTATGTTTCTTATTTCATTTCATAGATTGATACAGTATAGTATTGTCTTTAGCTTATTAATGTTTTTTATATTAGCCCGTTAATCAATATTTTAATCTATACATAAAGCTGAAGAGTTTGTTCGTTCGTACGTTTGTATGTTTGTTTGAACGCACTAATCTCAGGAACTGTTCCAATTGTAAAAATATTTTTGTGTTGGATAGTCCATTTATCGGGGAAGCCTTTTTTTAAAGGCAGGCGGGCCGCGTGGTGTTAAGCGATCACCGTCGCCTATGGACATGGGCAACCCCAGGGGAGCCACCAGAGGGCTTTAGGCTATTTAACATCATGCTATGACTAATACCAAAGTCCACGCGGACGAAGTCGCGGGCGGCCACTAGTTATCTAATAAATTGACATATTTTACGTTCTAAACAAACAAAATAGCACATGTGTCCATTTTAATCTAATTATTTGCATAAATATTTTCCTATTAAGTTAACGATATCTTAAGACAGGATTTATATGCGTCTTAACCTTCTACCAGGTTTTAGAAAACAATTATTAATGATGTTATGTTATGACCTAGGAGCTGAAGAAAATTTTAAAACATATGTTTTAGACATCAACAAGAACAAAGTTAGGTAAAAAATACTTTGAAACAATCCGCAATCAGAACGTACCTATGATGGATGGTGTATACTTTTTTCATGCAATAGCACCTCCCTCCCTTCCACATAGGACACATGCACATGCAACAATAAAAAATATGTATACTCCAACATACGTACCACCACCAACACGTGCTTCGCCCCAAAACAGAGCATCATCAGGGCTATTGACTCTACGATGGTTACTTGCAATGTAATAAGTATAAGAATTATTAACAATGTTATGTTCGGATTTTTATATCAGACTAGCTGACCCGACATACGTTGTTCTGTCTTAACTATAAATATTGGATTTGAATTTTATTTAGATAAAAAAAATATGGTGGGTAAGTATTCTTAAATTTTCCGCGTCAGTTTCTTAATTTTTTCTTTCATAAGAACCTTTTCCTGACAGTAACAAACACAACAAAAAAACAACTATCGAATTCGGTCCAGCCGTTCACTCGCGATGCCGTGACCAAGGGAAATAGGGATCCATTTTTATAAATATAGATTCTCGTTCATCCATCCAGGCAGGTCTGAGAATCGGTCGTAATCTATTTTTTAAACCTCTAACTCATAATGGCGGTCCACCCTAAACATCAAAACGCAGTACGGAGTTCGCGGGATCAACTAGTTTCTTAATAAAAACCTGCCTAAAACCATAATAGTTTATTATTCTGTGCTAAAACACAGACCAAAATTGTGGCATGAGTTCCTGTACTACTATTAGGTATTTGATAAAAAATAGCCGCGAAACAGCATCCTTTATTAATTATAAAGTCAGTTAACAACGAGGTAGATGATTCACAGAAATGAGTAAATAAAACATTCTTTGCATTTGTAACAAAGGAGTCATTATCTTACTTTAAAGTTTAAATTAGCTACAGGTATATTCATACTAATCTATGTTAGCTAGTGAGGGATCGGTCACATCCAGGGGCTATCGTCTGAAGTGTAGTGTATTTTTACGCAATAATTTTGTAAAAATTTGAAGAATTATAAAGGGTTTTATATAGTAAGGGTATTTTGTGGTAGAAGTATAGTTCGCCCGAAGTACCACCGCTGCACCCACTTCTGCCGTGAAACAATTCTATTGTGATTCGGTGGAAAGGTGCAGTTGCCGGCCACACTTACATGAGGCGACCACCAGCCTCCGGAGTAGCAGCGCAACTGCATACGACCTCAGATAAGACTTACCTATGCTTGCTTGAGGTTGTATGTAGCTGTCCATGGGCTGCAGCGACCACTTAACACCACGTGGCCTGCATGCTCGTCTGCTACTCCATACAAATAAAAAAAATCCTGAATAGCTCGATATTCTCGATAACTACTATAGATTCATGTATCCATAAATAGGTACCTAGGTCACAAAACAATTTCTTCAGACCGTTGCGCTTACTTACACCCGTATTCATAAACTATACTATGAGGCCTCATAGTGCTCGCCAACGCATAGGGTCATCTAAACGAATTCATAGACGACACTTGAGTGAAGCCTGCTACTATGTGTTTGTCAAAATCGACATGAATGGCGCTCATTGTATTGTGTCGATGGCTTGACATAACGAACGCACGTCAAATAGCGTCTGCATAGCGTGGCCTGCTTACTTAGCAAGTATGCTTCTTCTTTTTTTCCTCTCAGCGTACAAAAAACCCATCATGGTGGGTGCCCAAAGCTGATGACGGTCAACCACGTATGGTTCAAATAAAATAAAATAAATTTGTATAAAAAGCACAAACTTGGGTTAAATTGAATTTAAGTAGCTAAAGTGATAATAATGTAAAATTATTTAAGTATACTATATATTTTAGTGTTTACTGTACATAATTAGTTTATAATTTAACTTGTAATTATATAACTTTTACAATAAAATTTGTACACCCTAAAGGGTAAATATGGCGATCTAAATATTTTTGTAAAACCTTTTTTGCTACCCATATTTGTGCAAATAAAATATTTTCATTTTCATTTTCATTTGAATGCGGCCGTTAGATGTACGCAGTACGCTTCTCTACTATACGCGCCGGTCTGAAGATGCGTATTTTGTTTTTTTCATTTTTGACCCTTTCCTAATACATATTTTTCTTTGTGAATACATGACATTATAGTAAAGTTATCGAGAACTAGCGGCCGCTCGCGTATGTTCTCTACATCTCTACCGTCGTCACAATAGACGATAAGAAGCACTTTGTATTGTGGTACCGTTCAAATAGGTACCTGACACCTTGGAAGAACGGTAATTCTTTCATCTCGGTACGGCTATGTGCAGGCGCGGTCGCAGCCTTCAATGTGGGGGGGGGGGCACAAAACGGCCCCCAAATTTTCCGGCCAGGAAATTTGAGGGAAGAGGTGTCCCAAATTATCTGGTTTCACCTTCTATCTAAGCATGACTGATGGATTTTGGGGGGAGGGGGCATGTCCCCTGTGACCTCCCCCTCCTGGGACTGTGGGATTTTTATCGCACTACACTAAACTCCCCTCGGTGCCGGTCTGGAACGCACCGGTTACCTCCACGTGCTCCTAATCAGGCCCATCATCAGGAAAGTGGCGGTAGTCTCCTGCACCTTCTCGGGACCGCTGACTGTTTGGTTCGAGCTCCCGCTCTCGCCGTAACCCCAAAATCCCCCTCTTACCATCAAGCAGGCAATACCTGTCGTAGTCCTTCTTTCTTAATCCCGAAACTACGGGTACCAACAACATGGTCTACCCCCTAGAATCCTTCAATGCAATGGAAAAGGTTTATCGATAGTTTATAGGTAGGTACTATAAATGAATACCCTTCATCCCTTTTTGCGTCCGGCTGTCCCCAAATCTATAGAAAACCCTGGAAGCTACCATTCTCCATCACGACTTTGTAGGTACCTATGTAGTGCTAATAATAACATAGTAATATGTCTAATATTTATTTACTTAAAATAATGAGCTACTTACTACATTACTTAAATTAAAACTTACTTATTTATTAAGAACAAAATAAAACGTCTTAGGAAGTAGGTAGATAGGCGGTTCTTTGAGCCCGAGGGATAATAAAATTCAGTGACTTCTTACCACCACACTATTTCAGTAACGATGATAAGATAAGGTAAAAAAATATAAACCGGGAATGTTATCGTAAAATAATTATAAAATGTGACTTTCTTATTTATTTATTACCTTTTTATATTACATTTTCAATAATTGATCACGCACCTCTTTTATAATTTATAACTTTAAAGTATTTACTTAATTAATAAATTAATCCAACTTAATAATAGAAATCATAAGTAGATACTGATCATAGCAATTATTCATTCTAAGAGAAAACATTTAAACAATTTGTTAAATTAGAAAGCGTAAAGCCAGCTAAGAATTTAATTAAAATGATTCACACTTGGACAAACCCACAAACTCGGGGGTGAACTGAATCAGATGTTTTGTGCAAAACATAACCTCCAAGGAGCTACAATTTTATTCGTACTTTTGAAAATCGAAGACTTAGGTTAGACTTTTTAATTTTCACAGACAATAATAAGAATAATCCAATGTTTATTGTTTTGTTTATTTAATAATGACAGTAAACATTATTGTGACATACAGCCAATCTAAACTACAAAATCGATTTGCACATCGTGTTTTGATTGCTTTTGATTGACGATATGCAGATTTACATGTCATTTGTTACTATCAATATTGAATTAATGCACTTACTTGATCCTCCTTGGGATGTTCGTGGGTGCAATGAACATGTTTATGTTCACTGGTTTCCAATTCGTTCACGAATGTGTTAGAAACAGCACTTATTGTACACAGAACTAGCAAACAAAACACACGCACAGTTATTTTCGTCATCTTAAATACTAACTTCGACTGTTGTTTACATTTTAAAAATCCTCATCGCGATGCGAAACGATATCTCTCCTCAGTAAATCACACGAAACTAAATCGAAAATGAATTTAGCAATGATTTACTCCGACAAGCGCGAAGTTAGGCGCAACTCGCCTCTACCAGCTGTAGCGTATGTATCTACGTCCTTTTCTACTTCACATGTTTTGATTGTGGAAGAAAGAAATGGAGATACTGATAAGACTTGACAGTTAAGTTATTAAGGGGATAATGCAATGCGCTGTCATTTGATTAAATTAAGTGAGGTAAGTTGTTAACGATTGTGCGCTAGTATCAATTTGTTATTTTTTGTGCGTTTTGTTGAAACTTACATTCGGTAAAGTTTGATAAGACTTTAGTAACTCTATCTTCGACATAAAAATAAATAATGTAGTTTTAAAAACTAAAAAACACGCCTTTCTGAAATACGAACTAAAAAGTAAAAAATAAGAAGAAAATGTATTTTACTGTAAAAAAAGCGTGGGGTGCATGGTGTCAATAGTATCTCAAAAAGCAAATTTTTTAATTGGATTTTTTTCATATTATTGCATTTTCATCGGCCCTTGACTCCTGTGCAAAATTTCAAGTTAATCAGACGCTTAGTAGAAATAGGTGAAATGAAGTTCCGTTACATACATACATACACACATACAGGTCAAGCTAATATAAGCGGGTGAAAATTGTTGCCACGGCGGGGTCACCTGGATGGAACAGACTGGCAAGAGAGAGAGTGAAATGAGGAGATATTGAGGAGGCTTTTACCGCTAGAGCGGTCCTTACAATTTGTTAATAAATTAATAACATTATATTCATATACATGTACTAACAAATAGGATAAGCTATACTAACACCACCAACATTGTATATATTAAAAATTTAGAAACGTGATAATATACAAGAAAATAAAACGTTGTAAAGGCATTAATGACGCACTAGATATTAAAAAAATAATAAAAAAAACCTCATTAACAACTTACAAAATTTAAAAAAGTTAAAAAAAAATAGCTGGACTTTACTCACTTTGGTATCATCTAAACATAGAGTATAGTTACTTACAAAAAGAAATGAAATCCGACCAAAAACATTTTTATATTTTTCATCACATTGCCGTTCAGAATTTCGATTCAGAGGGCCCACTCTGTACGCATCCGTCCGTAAGTTCTAAAACGGAATAATTTTTGGCATACTCAGATCGGTTTTTTTTCACGAATTAATAAAATAAGCGTTTTAATTGATGACATAAAGATACTGAATAAATAATATTGCTAGAATTTCTTCAAAAAAGGGGCCCGAAAATTCACTAAGTTTCGAATACGGGCGTACAGAGTAGGCCTCTTATTCTTACTCTACATATATACTTATGTATATGTACGTCCGAACCGAACACTATAAATACAAGGTAGGTAAAGTGGCCAAGCACCAATACAAAAGGTAGAATTTGCTGTTTGAGGTTGAGGTAGAGCACAGAACATTATTAAGAGAGGTAGAACTGCAATACTGCGCCGTTCGTATGAAGACTGGTGTCGCCGATCAAGTCCCGCCTTTCACCTCCATTACATCTGTACTTAAATAAATACGAAGCTTACACACATATTTGCAATTTCAAATCTAGCCAATCTTAGCGCCGCACAATCACGCGATTTCAAATGAACGAATCAACCCAAGCACGCACACAAGCACGTATATCGTAGCACGATCGCGTGTTTCTGTAGAGATTTTGGAGTTTTGAGCGTTTGATCAAAATTCCTTGGCGCGTCTGGCCCGCCCACATTTCCATTCTACTCTTTTAATATGTTCTCTGAGGTAGAGTTTGCAAATTTAGGGCTTGTAGAGTTTAGTGCGTGTAGAGTTAGAAGCATAATTTGACATGATAGATAACTTTTTGACATCATATTATTATGAGTATTTTACGTGAAAATGATTTTAGTGGGACTTAAGCGAAATTAACACTTAAAAAACTTTCGCACACTTTTGATATTTGCCAATGTTAACCTGACGTAATAAATTTTAACAGTAAAATGTTTTTAATGTGAAATGGAGGAGCTGAAGAGCATGCAGGCCACGTTGTGTTAAGTGGTCGCTGCAGCCATGGGCGTACCGAAAGGGGGGGGGGGGGCAAGAGGGGTGCCTCACTGGACTAAGGATCAGGGATTCAAGAATCCCAAAAGATCTCCCAAAACGTAAACAGAAACCTATAATATGTGATATGCTACCAGGCGCGGTCGCAGCCTTCAATTTTAGGGGGTCGCCAAGAAATTTGGGGGAAGAGGTGTCCCAAATTGGCTTGTTTCGCCTTCCTTCTACGCATGACTGATGGATTTGGGGGGATAATACATGTCCCCTGTGACCCCCCCCCCGGGACCGCGCCTGTATGCTACCTCTTACTGTTTCCTTTGTATATTTAAAATGGAAGGCAAATTAACGCCCTGTACCCAGCTTGAAACAAAATTGAACCCCTGACCAAAAACCTGGGTACGCCCATGGCTGCAGCCCATGGTCATCTACACACAATCTCAAGTAGATCAGACTTCTCTGAGGTCGTATGCAGCTACGTTGCTACTGCGCAGGCTGAGGCGTCAAGTCTGGCCAGGCAACTGCACCTTTCAAAAGGATCACAATAAATTGATTCACGGCAGAAGTGGGTGGTACTTCCACGAGCTAACCATAAATATTCACCTACAAAATATCATTGTGATATTTTTATAGCTTTGTCAGTATCTAATTAACCTAAAACATTTTTTTACGTAAGACAAGAGGCAATGAGAATTATATTAGACTTGAATTTAATTCTTTGTTATTTAGTTATATTATAAATATAGGAAAGAAAGAAAGAAAGAAAAAATATTTATTTTATATTATGAATAGGTACCGTACAAAATATTCCGTATTCGCTTGGTTGCAACTAGGGCATGCCGGGTATTTCGATAAGTCTGTGGAACCGGTTCTGAGCGATGGAACCGGGTTGGCCCGGTTCTGATGAGATTTTTATAATTTTACATAAATTGCTAATTTAAATCATCGTGAAACTTTTGGAACGTGGAACGGTGGAACTGGAACCTTCGTCTGGTGGTATATTCATGAAATGGTGACGTATGCATTATTTTGAAAAGTTCCTCGGAGCACTCACCATAGTAAAGTTGGTACAACCCGCAGAGTGAGGCTATGTCTCTTCGCAAGCTTAGCGGTTCTAGCCTGTCAGTCAATTTTGGGTCGTTGACGATTCGGACTGCGCGCTTTTGAACGGAGTCAAATGGGCGTAGCTAGTATTTTGGTGCTCCTGCCCAGTAATGGGAGCAGTATTTCATATGGGGTCTGACTTGGGCCTTATACAGCGTCAGGAGTTGCCCCGCAGTGAAGTACTGCCTCGCCCTGTTAAGGACACCACGCTTTTTGAATGCCAATTTGGCCTTGTTCTCCAAGTGACTACGATACTACACTTTACTCGTAATGTCCACACTCAAGATACCGGCACTTTCACCAACGGTGAGTGCGGTGCCCTGGAACTTGGGCGCTATAACAAATGTTTTTTTTTAGCGGTAAACGCGCAAACTTGTGTCTTTGTAAGGTTAAACTCAACAAGGTTAAATCGACACCATTCCGAGATCCGCTCCAGAGAGTTCTCGACTTCAGACACAGGTTCTGCTTTCCTCCACTTGTGACCGAGAGGCATTGGCTCGACAGGTATATTTGTGCGTTCACAATACTATCATCTGCATAGCAATGTATACCGCGTGATTGTTGCAGCATTTCATTGATATGCAGAATGAATAGTGTAGGAGACAGCACGGAGCCTTGGGGAACACCGGCGTTAATGGACTTCATATCTAAGCAGCATCCGTCAACAACGACCTTAATCTGCCACTCAGACAGAAAGCTTGCTACCCATTTATATAGCCTCACGGGAAGACCGTAAAATGGAAGCTTCGTGAGAAGGGCCCTGTGCCAGACCCGGTCAAAGGCCTTTGCGATATCCAGGCTTACTGCCAAAGCCTCCCCATTGCCCTCAACGGCTTCAGCCCAGCGGTGTGTGAGGTACACCAAGAGATTACCGGCCGACTGGCCCTGGCGAAAGCCATACTGACGATCGCTGATCAACAGAAGTTTATAAATAAATAAATAATTAAATAAACAGGTGCTTCTCGAGGTACCTAAGGAGTTGCGTGTTTATAACACTCTCCATCACCTTAGAAAGCAGGGAGGTTATCGTAATAGGCCTGTATTTGGACGGGTCACTGCGGTCACTCTTTTTTGGGATTGGGTGTACTAGGGCTACCTTCCACGAAGACGGTACTTTACTAGTGGTGTAGGAAAGCGAGAATAAGCGCGTTAAGGCGGGAGCCAACTCGGGAGCGCACGTCTTTAAAACGATCGCGGGGATATCGTCCAGCCCGCTCGACTTCTTGTCATCGACGGCTTGCAGAGCTCGTCTGACGGCTTTTTGTGTGAAGCACACGTCCTTCATCAAGCTCTCACACTGCCTGATGGTCGGCGGTGTGGCGCCTCCATCGTCCAGAGTCGATTTTGAGGCAAATAAGGTGCCGAAGAGATCGGCTTTCCCTTTTGCCGTGTGAGCCAGAGTATCGTCCGGTTTGCGTAGAGACGGAAGAGACGACCGACAGAAATTTCCTTCCACAGCCTTGGCCAGCGACCAAAAAGCTCGACTCCCGTAGCGGGTCCACGGGTAGCTTGATAGACGCTGGCCAATTTTGCCGACTAAACTATTGTTATTTTTTTTACATATTCTATCCAATGGATCTCGTGTTTTGTTGTAAGTATTTCGTATTTAAGTATTTAGCATCTATTATTTGAGGTTGCGTAAACTGAAACTCATTAGCGCTTTTCTACCGTCCGCAAACCAAAAAAATTCAAACCAAATTATTTAAATTGTTTTAAGAGTAAGTTTCTGTTTAGATTATTATTGATTATTTAATAGATTAATTTTATTTAACAGATTATTTAATAAGAGTTTTAAAAGTTATTCTTTGTTGATTATATAATAATTGATTTGACACCATAACCATCTCGTTTTTATTCATATTTCATTATGATTCCTTCCTACGTAACCAAACTCTCCAAATTATCATTAATAAAAAAATATATATAAAAAAATCGATTTGGTCGCTTGGAACCGGGTAGCACCGGGTGACCCGGTTCCGACTACCCCTAGAACCGGGTATGCAAAATCTATAACCGGACCCGGTTCTGCATGCCCTAGTTGCAACCCTTTTTACGTCCCACTGCTGGGCACGGGTCTCTCCCCAATATTGGAGCCTGGAAGCCTGGAGCTTACTCTACCTCGCTGCTCCAATGCGGGTTGGTGGAGAAGCGGGTTAGTGGCCAACCCGCTGTCGGATGTTTTTTCAAACCGCCCATAAGGCCTCCGACAAGGTTTAACGACTGTTATCTATCGACAACATCCGGGACCGACGGCTTAACGTGCCCTCCGAAGCACGGAAACGCGCATGAAATTTTTGCCACTAGCGGTCACCCATCTCACATCCGACCGCGCCCGTTTGGCTTAGTCGCATAGATCGCTTGCGTTCTATGCTAACCGCCGGGCCATGCGCGCTTCACTTCGTATTCGCTTGATGAATGTAATTTTTTCCCGGTCATCGGTGCATGTTAAGCTGAGAAAAAAGGCGGCGGAAAAAACTCCCAGCAGCACTCTTTAAAAAAAAGTACATTATATATTAGAGATAACGGAGTGGCTATGGGTCGATAATGGGCACACGCACGTGCCAGCTAATCGTGTGCGATACTATCATTCGAGCAGTCCACCCCAACCCCTACGTTTTTGACCCTTAGTGAACAACCCTCCTAAGATTCGCGTGATCTTATTCACAGTTACAAATCAGGTTTGAGACTCGAATTTCTCAGAACTTTTGAAGTTCTTACCAATGCACCAGACGCTAACTACGCTCCATGGATTTAGATGCTAAATATTATGATTAAAGACTATTTTATGGCAACCGTTTTTTTATAATTATATACATTCATGTCACTAGCTAGGCTAGGGCTAGGGGGCTGTCCCTGTAGCTTCGGGATTAAGAATAGAGCTACGGTATCCCCTGCCTGATCGTAAGAGGCGACTAAAAGGTGGCTTCCTGGGTTGCGGGCGGTGAGAGTGGGAGCTCGACCCGTCCAGCCAGCAGCCCCGGGAAGGACGGCGGTGTGTGCGTGGCCGCATGCCGCCGTAAGCATCGGAAGGTGCAGGAGATCACATCTGATCTCCCAAAGATGGGTCCGTTCCAGGGCGTCGCGTATGGAGGACACCGGTTCGTTCCATGGGAGATCCCGGAATCCTCCCCAAACGCAAAGGAATGCCACTAAGGGGGTTTTAGTGAGGTTCAAATCCCACATAACCCCGTGTCCTCTCCCAAGGTACCTTTTGAAGGTTTCCCCCCGATACCAAAAAAAAAGGGCTAGGGGGCTGATGCCTCCCCCTCCCCCTTCCAAAGCCATTCGAGTTCGTCCTTGTCAAATTTTAAGAGAGTTTTGGCGGGAAGTCGAAAAAGACATATTGTGCTCTTGTTTTATTTCTTTCTTGGTGTATTTTTGAGTAATATCGGATAAAATTGATGGAATTTTGTGCGATATAGGTTAATTATAGTGCACGAGTGTTGTGAATTAAAATATCTGTACGAAAATATGTTTTATCGGCTCGCTCGCCTCCAAAATTCCATTGGTCACGTTCGGGTAAAGAAGCCATCGCTTTACTTGAATGTCTGACTGACTTGACTGACTGATTACTGACGACTTACTGACTTTACCTATTATTACTCGTCCAGTTACACCGAAACTGGCAAAAACGTGATGCAAAAATTATACTTGACGCTGGCAATATGCAGAGTCTGCGATGCCATAATTGAAGAAAAAAAGAGCCGGCGGAAAAAAATCTCCCAGGTTTTTAATTCCGTAATCCCGTAATCCCTCACGAAGTTAAAGTTCGTCCTTTAGAAATTCAGAAACCGAGTAGTACGCTTTTGTATTTCTTTTATATTACTGTTTTAATCTACAGTACCCACGATACAGGGTATCCTACTGTAGGGCTATGAATGAGTGTTTACATTACAGTTAAACTCCCAGAATGCCTTCGTCCTTCAAAGCCTTACAAATGTCAAAGATAACAATTGCACGCCGGGTCGCTGACCTTTCTAACTCAAGCTGTATGCCGAATTGGATTGAGATCAAGGCACTTGTGTATCAGAGAGTTATTATTATATTAGCCTTCCGCCAGCGGCTTCGCCCGCGTGGACCTGTTTTATAGGTTCCCGGATAAAAACCATCCTATGTCCTTTCCCAAGGTCCACTCTATCTGTGTTCCAAATTTCATTAAAATTGGTTTAGTAGTTTAAGCCGCGCAGGACAAAAGGAGGAGGACAAATGAAGTGCGCATGGCCCGGCTGTTAGCGTAGAATTCAACGATCTATGCAACTAAGCCAAACGAGCGCGATCTAGTGTAAGATGGGTGCTAGTGCGTTTCCGTGCTTCGGAGGGCACGTTAAGCCGTCGCGTCGGTCCCGGTAGTTGTCGATAGATGTCGGATGAAAATGTAGCTATTTTATTGTAAAAAAACGTGGGGTGCTTTTTGAGATATCAAAATGATAGTGCTTCTACCAATATTACCTCTTATTCTTATAATAATACTACTGTTCTGAAATGAAATGAAATGAAATTAAATATTTTATTTGCACAAATATCCCAAAAAAAGTGCACAACTCCGCTAAAGAAGTTTTTACTTCAATAAATTGCCAACATCTTACAAATGCAGCTAAAAACCATCCGAACTTACCCCAACTCATTATACTTCTCCTGGTGCTAGCGCCGTATTCCCATACAAATATATTCTTCTATTTTCTCCCTGGATAATGAGTTTTCCTTCTAGAGGAATGATTTTTTGTGACAATATCTAAGTCTGCTAAAGCTATGCCCCTATGTTTTGTTTTTTCCAATCAAAAAATTACATCAGACAAAATATGACTTCAAAAATCGTAGAAAATGCCTCTTTCATACAGCCCTAATCCAACCAACTGCAAAACAAATTTGAAAGGTTTTTACAACCAAATAAAAACATAGAGGCATAGACTTATTCTATTTATTGATATCGGTGAAAAAATTTTTTTAATAAACTCTATTTTGAAAGAGGAAACAGGGGAATACGAAACCTCGATTTAGTCAGAAAGTTTGTAGGTAAGTATAATCGGTCTGAGCTGCATCTGCCCCTATCGCACGAGGCGGATAGCGCAGGGTGCAGCGCGATAGCAATAGTCACTCCAAAATACCTATTTTTCTAATTCGGCTGAAGCCGCGGAGAATCAAGATGGGAAACCAAATCGTCAGTTAGTTATAGTAAACAAATTTTATAAATTCTTAATTCACTTCACGGAACGACCTCAAATAGTTATTGCACAAATTGGGTCTATTCAATAGCGAATTTAAGATTCTGGGCACTAGGTACGACATATTAGGTGCGATTTCTCCAATCTGACTTGCGATTCAAATTTCCAATAAATAATTTAGTTTAAAAAACATTATTGTCGTGGCCTTTTAAAGTACACTGCTGGACATAGGCCTCCACTAATGTTCGCCACTCCGTCCGGTCCTGAGGGGCCACTCTGTACGCCTGTATCCGAAACTAAGTGAATTTTCGGGCCTTATTTTTGGATAAGATTGAAGAAATTCTAGTAATATTATTCATTCAATAGCTTGATGTCATCAATGACAACGCTTATCTTATTAATTCATGAAAAAGAAGCGATCTGAATATGCTAAAAATGATTCCGAAAATGTTAGAACTTACGGACGGATGCTTACAGAGTGGCCCCTCTGCGCCCTCTGAATCTGGATTCCCGCTATCTTTTTCAGGTCGTCAGTCCACCTAGTAGGAGGGCGGCCTGTGCTCCTTTTGCCGAGAGGTGGTCGCCATTCTTCCCCACCGGTTGTCAGTCCTTCTAACTAAATGCAGGCCATTTCCACTTCAGCTTGCAGATTTTCTCCATCGCTCGCTGAGCGACCTTGAGCCTGCGGAAAAGGCTAACAAATCGGCAAATCGAAGGTGTTTGAGGTGTTCGCCATTGATGTTAATACCAAGCCCTTTCCACTCCATCAGCTTAAACACGTCTTCCCTTCCAATACCCAAAAAAAAGGGTGGGCGGTGGTACTTTACTAGTCGTACTAGACAAGTGGCATTTGATTATCATAACGCTTGTAGAGTACAATAGGATAAAAATGATGATATTGACAATGAGATCCCATCCCACGCAATTTGACGACCCGTGTGGCGCAATGGTTACCACGACGGACTGCCGATCGGAGGGTCTCGAGTTCGATAAGGGCGAGGCATAAATTTGAACAGTCTGGGCTTTTGTGTTCCTGTCTTTTTATGTATCCATGGTACTCACGACACAGGGTATATCTATCCTATTTTGGGGCTA
This sequence comes from Pyrgus malvae, assembly GCA_911387765.1. Taxonomy (NCBI): domain Eukaryota; kingdom Metazoa; phylum Arthropoda; class Insecta; order Lepidoptera; family Hesperiidae; genus Pyrgus; species Pyrgus malvae. Next base: position 5,295,607 of record OU426976.1, on the reverse strand, counting down.
TGAGTTTGAAACGTTATTATGTTTATGCATTTTTTATTCTATTCTGCAAGCGTTACGATGATTGAATGCCACTTAGGCCCAAAGATGTTCAATCGCAAAATCGCAAGTCGCACGATTCAAAACGCCCACACTTACGTAGTTTACATAACTCTACGTGACACGTGTTATAATCAGTTGAAAGCGGTGTCATGGTGATTTTAATGTGTGATGAATATTATAGGTTCTAACCACACCGTCGTAGGTTGGTCCCTTTCTAGTTGACATCTATTCATGTCGGAAATGTCGCACAAACTTGGCCTGGCTTGTACCTAAGAGCTGGCGGCTTTTTTGCCCAAACTTTATCCATATTTTTTTGTAATACCTAAGTGTTTGACTCTTATAGGACTCTTATAGTACTCTTATAGTACTGATCCTTAATATTCCTTGAAATACGTAGTTTATTGTTATAACTGTATCAATTTGAAAAAGATGAATTTTGTTGTACAGCGAAATACGAGTAATACGAGTATATGAATAAAGTGTTGTTTTGTTTAAATATTGTCGTTGTGTATATTATTCATAGTCTAAGTTGTGTATCTTACAGCATCAAGGTATGACAGGTATGACACCCGTCAGATAGGAGTGGCCTTTACGTGCGAACCCCTCGTCTCAACGTCCATGTCCATGCACAATGTGCCTTCTAGTTATACAACTAGTGTGTCTGTGTGTCTGTGTAGGTCGGTGTCAATGTTGACGGTGCATAGAAAATGACGTTGTTAATTGAAATTGACATATTTATATATTTTGCTGTCTCGTGTGCTCCTTGTCGCCCCACAGTCATGCTGCATAATAAATACCCATTGTACCTGAAAATTTATTTAAAACAGGGCTGGAGTTTTTTTCCGCCCGCTTTTTTCTCCTAGCCCATATAAGCCTTAGCGCACCCAAAGCGGATGACGGTCAGCTGATGACCGTAGAACAATGACAAACATCAAGTGTATATTATTACCCAGGATGTTAATAAACTATTTCATTTCAAACTATTTCATTTCATCTATATATATATATAAGAGATTTCCACCCATATATTGACTCATCACGATATCTCTGGAACTATAAGACCTACCGACTTCAAATTTGGTAGGAATATTCCTTTCGCCGAGTAGAGGTCAGCTAAGAACGGATTTTACGAAATTCCACCCGGAAGGGGGGGTATTTCCACCCATATATTGACTCATCACGATATCTCTGGAACTATAAGACCTACCGACTTCAAATTTGGTAGGAATATTCCTTTCGCCGAGTAGAGGTCAGCTAAGAACGGATTTTACGAAATTCCACCCGGGTTGGATTTCCACCCATATATTGACTCATCACGATATCTCTGGAACTATAAGACCTACCGACTTCAAATTTGGTAGGAATATTCCTTTCGCCGAGTAGAGGTCAGCTAAGAACGGATTTTACGAAATTCCACCCGGAAGGGGGGGTATTTCCACCCATATATTGACTCATCACGATATCTCTGGAACTATAAGACCTACCGACTTCAAATTTGGTAGGTAATTCCTTTCGCAGAGTAGAGGTCAGCTAAGAACGGATTTTACGAAATTCCACCCGGAAGGGGGGGGTTGCGGGGGTGTTAAGTAATGTTTGTATATATGACATCGCAAAACTCAGAAACTATTCGACCGATTATTATGAAAATTGGTATGTACATGTATTTTTTCACGGAGAAGGTTTATATGCTATCCATTATTATTATTTAATATTTAAACGCGATACGGAGTTCGCGGGGTCAGCTAGTTTCATATAAATGTATGCGTCTGTAGCGATGAAATAATATTTGTGAATGTGTGACAAAATAAAATGTGTGCGTTCTTCCCCCGCACCATATTTGGCACAAAAATTATGTATCGAAGCGAGGCGCTATGCCGTCTCTACTGAAGGGTGAGTCAGTAACTTTGATGCTCTAAGTTGTGTATATATTAGGAAGTATAGAGTTTTGTTTGAGTATAGTGTGTGCTGTTTAGTATGCATGTGTATAAGAGCTGGCGGTTACTTTGCCCAAAGAATGAGCCTCGCGATTCAACGCAGCAATGCCGCCAATTTCTTGGGTACCATGCCTCACGCGGGCTTTTTAGATGAGTTATGAGTAAGGGCCTGCGCAAACATGTTATTTTTGAAAGCGATTTAGTAGCTTTCTATAGTAAGGGGGACCCTGGCTGATCGTAAAAGGCGACTAAAAAGGGGCTTCCGGGGTTGTGGGCGGTGATAGTTGGAGCTCTATCCGTCCAGCCAGCGGCCTGGGAAGGACGGCGGTGTGTGCGTGGCCGCATGCTGCCATGAGCATCGGAAGGTGCAGGAGAGCATATTTGCTGTCACAAAGATGGGCCCGTTCTGGGCGCCGCGCGTGGAGGACACCAGTGCGTTCCACTGGAGATCCCGGAGTCCTCCCCAAGCGCAGAGGCAGCCACCGAGGGGGTTTGAATGCGGTCAAATCCCACATAACCCGGTATCCTCCCCCAAGATGCCGGGTACCTTTTGAAGGTCCCCCCCCCCCCAATAAGGCTCCCCAATAAAAAAAGGCTCTTTAAATTATCGACGTTAGGAGTTTAAAAATAAACACTCGTTAAATAATAATAATTTATTTAGCCATAAATATAACCCGCTGCACATAACACCATTATATACAAAATGTCTTTTCTCCATATAAAAAAATGCATCCCCCACGCGTAAAACTAAAAAGTCGTCTGCCAAAAGCACAAGTAATTCTTTCAGTATAGATATACCATTTCACGAAATCCGGTCGGCTCTGGTTATAGTAGTGATGTGTGTTCGTTTGTCCTCAAAAAAGTGTCCAAAATCGTATCGTCCAAGTTCGTAGTTCGTAACTTTTTACTAAAAAAAGGAAAAAATTTAGGTACCAAAATCGTTCGTAGTTTTTAGTAGTAGTAACTTTTTGAAGAATAAAAACTTTAGGTACCTATAGGTAAAAAAACTGCGCGACGCAAAGGAGTGTAATGTGTTTATCAGTGTCACAGATTACATAATAGTACAAATTATTTGTATGTTTAGCCTTAGGCCTGTCTCGCTTTTCGTGAAGGTATCAAAAACGTAATTTTTATTCTGTTTCATTTGTTCTCTAGAGTAGTACAAAAATGGTAATTCAATATTTAGATACATTTATTCTTTAAAAGAAGATGTAGCGACCTTCCGCTACTCATCAAGAGATGGCACCACGGGTATTCCTGAATCACGCTATCGAAGTTTTCGGAATATCCGACCATATATACAAGCTCCGAATTGAGTCAGTGGGAGCGCGGCCGCTCCCCGGGCATGACCACCTCGCCCGGCGGGAGATCTCCCTTTGCCAAAGAAGGCAACCCCATTTTCGTCAGAAAAGGTAAGAGTTATGCGCTAGAAAGAGACGCAATTTCTAGGTACCTAACTAATAATATATAAGCTTAGGTGATCTGAATTTAACTTAATTGTATCGTAGCTAGAGTCTATATTCCTTTAACTGACTTTTCGAAGTGGGCCTTCTGTATCTGTACTATTATGTATTCTGTGGCATTAGCAAAGAAGAACATCAGATCTGTCATTAGCAAAAACCTCTAAAAATGTTCTCATGCTGACGATACTCAACACTGAGCGCTCTCGAGTGTGTGTATGTGTGCGTAATAATGTGCACGTGCTCGCCACAACATTCATATCCGAACGGACTTCGTGACATAGAACATTTATAAGGTAAGTATTTTTTATGTATTTAAATTGTTTATTCAATAACGTAATGAAATTCGTGAAGTGTCAACTCCCACGGTATGATTATGAGTATTTAGAAAGCCTCTGACAGGCGACCAATATTTTGAGTGAGAATCGCCATATTTGATGGATGGCACATCGGAAAGGATTACCGTATCGAAACTTTTTCATGATCAATGGTCATTCTACTTTCGTAATCTTAGTAACAATACCTCAAACACAATATTTATTTAATACAAAATGAAGTACATACACAGTCCGTTTTCTTCAGAATGTCTTAAGCTGTTAACATATACATTACATCAAATCGAACCAATTAAATAAATAACATGAAGCAAGGAGTAGTCCATTAATCACGTGAAATTTTTTTAGCAATTTTTCCTCGCCCACATGAATAACTCTGATGTATGGCCACTGCTCGCCACCGATTTTTGTGTCAATATTGTGTTTGTTTACTATTTTATAACTCTGAATGAACAACTGACTGTAGCTGCAGCTCTACAGATATACAAATGCCTCAGAACATTTTGCCGTATCCACATTTTTGCGTGATCAAAGGTAACTTCATTTTATTTGTTTTCGTGACCATAAATCAAATATAGCACTAATAGTTATACAAGTAAAGTCTATATTTATGCAACAGAGGCAGCTGCCAAAGGCTCACGAGCGTAGTCTATGTTGCTGCAGAGTTTCTTGAAAAATGCCTTCGAGGATTCGCATCTCGCGCTTACGCAGTGTGGACATCTGAAAAATAAAAATCTATTATGATATATCTTTTTTTTATTTGAATGGAGTAGCAGACGAGCATGCAGGCCACGTGGTGTTAAGTGGTCGCTGCAGCCCATGGACATCTACATACAACCTCAAGCAAGCATAGGTAAGTCTTGTCTGAGGTAGTATGTTGCGCTGCTACTCCGTAGGCTGGTGGTTGCCTCATGTAAGTTTGGCCGGCAACTGCACCTTTCCACCGAAACACAATAGAATTGTTTCACGGCAGAAGTGGGTGCAGCGGTGGTACTTCCCCGGGCGAACCATCATACTTCTACCACCTATCTATTATGAATATTGTTTCAATAACGTTATTGGAATCTAAGGGCGAAATTTATTTTAATTTTTTAGGTACACACAATGAGAAAAATAAAATACAAAGTAAAAAGTATACACAATAAAGTTTCCATTCCCGGTGAAGCAGAAATTTAAATGAGCTTAAATTTCTGTTCTCGGTCTGGGTGTTTGTTTCTGTTTGGGTGTCTGTTTGTATGTGTCCATGGTACCCACGACACAGGGTATATATACCCTACTGTGTGTGAGCGTAACGTACAATGAGTTGAGAACGAAAGCGTGCAGCCGGCGTTCATCGATTTACGACATAGTCGCGTCAAATTGCCAAAGTAATTGTCGTATACAAACTTAAAGCATAAAGGTATGACAGATATAGCACCCGTTAGAGAGGAGTGGCCTTTACGGGCGAACCCCTCGTCCCAACGTACATGCACAATGTGCCTTCTAGTTATACAACTAGTGTGTCTGTGTGTGTCGGTGTCAGTGTTGTCGGTGCATAGAAAATGACGTTGTTAATTGAAATTGACATATTTAGAAATGTATGCGTCTGTAGCGATGAAAGAATATTTTGTGAATGTGTGCCAAAATTAAAATGTGTGCGTTCTTCCCCCGCACCAGATTTGGCACAAAAATTATGTATCGAAGCGAGGCGCTATGCCGTCTCTACTGAAGGGTGAGTCAGTAACTTTGATGCTCTAAGTATACAAATTGAATATTGATATTATTTAACAGTTGAATAAAAATATCTTGTTAGTTTTTGAATCCGGTCTTGGACTACCATGTCAATTGAGATACTTTTAATGAGCTGTCAAAACGTGACATCCCCATACATTTTGTACGAGAAAATGATAAGTGACGTCACTTATCACATATAATCAATTGACTTCATTATTATTGATTTATTCGGTATTAAAAATAATGTATAAAAAAGAATTAACAATAGGCATGATGACACTATTAAAGAATCAGAGAATAAATGGTTTTACAGAAAAATATATGCTAAAAAAGTTCTAAAATATGATCCCGTTTTAATATAAACATTAAGATTAATAAGATTTTCAATAAAATAAAAGTATTAAATACAGCAATCGGCCATGTTATCTGAAACGCCAATCAAAAGGAATGACGTCACGTCTCAGTAAAAGTCATCGTGTTGCTTGAAGTTTGACGAGCAAACCGACGCCATGACACCTTCGAGCGTTTTCGCGCTTAATTCAAATTACATAGAAGAAAATACATTAATTTACGTTATAACTTAAGTTTATTGCTGAAGTAAACTTTTTTTCGAAACTAGGAGACGTGTACCTACAATAAGGAAAGGTATTTAAAAATCTGTCATCATGCCTATTATATCGCTTTCGAAGCGTGATTTAGTGCAACCTTTTTAAGTAAGCTTTTTGATTTTTTTTTTGTGCATAGTGTCCAAGACCCTATTCTCACCTCGATAGGAACTGGTGCGATATGCTGGGTCCGTGTGTGAGGTGTCTTGCTACGACATCAGCCAGCGCTGCGATGAACACCGGGTGGTCGTTCGGGGCCGCCGCCCTCTCGATTTGAGTTACGCCTGCCTGGGAACAAACAAACAATTAAATAAATAAATAATAATAAATAACACTTCACACCTATAGCCCCACAGTAGGGTAGATATACCCTGTGTCGTGGGTACCATGGACACACACAGAGACAGAAACACAAACACCCAGACAGAGAACAGAAATTTAAACTAATCATTCAAATTTCTGTTTCGCCGGGAATCAAACCCGGGACCCCTCGATTGGCAGTCTGGCATGGTAACCAATGCGCCACGCGGGTCGTCACACAATACGTCTCACAGTGCGATACACTCGACGACCCGCGTGGCGCAATGGTTACAATTGGGGTACAATTAATACTGACATAAGGGAAAAGTCCGATATTGATATAAAGATATACAATATTAAAAAATTAAAAACTCATATTAAAAGGGCAATAAAATCATTTCCCTGAGCTATTAAGATTATGTTTATATATCACTTATTACCTTTTTTTATTTATTTATATTTATAAAAAATCTCAATAGAATGACCCACAGAACATATTAAAAGAGGTAGAACGTCAATAATGCGCCGTTTGTATGAAAACTGCCGCCGATCCAGCCCCACCTTTCACCTCCATTACATCTGTACTTAAATAAATATGAAGCTTACGCACATATTTGCAATTTCAAATCTAGCCAATCTTAGCGCCGCACAATCACGCGATTTCAAATGAACGAATCACACCCAAGCACGTCCACATTTCTATTCTAACTTCTTTTAATATTTTCTGTGGAATGACCCCAAACAGAACGAAGGTGAGTAAAATAAAAGTTGTATATTATTTTGCAACAAACATATTATGTGGAAGCGCGCATGGCCCGGCGGTTAGCGTAGAACGCAAACAATTTATGCAACTAGGACAAACAGGTGCGGTCGGGTGTGAGATTGGTGATCGCTAGTGGCAAAAGTTTCATGCGCGTTTTGCTTCACTGTAAAAAAGTACTGTAAGTACCTATGTATATAGAAGGTTTTTTTTAATCGTGGCAGTACTCAACAGGGTGCAAGGTGTACCCCATACCTTAATATGACGCGCTCGAGTAAATGCAAAAATCCACTCTTGGGCTCAGTCAAAGCCCCACAGTAGGGTAGATATACCCTGTGCCGTGGGTGCCATGGTCACACACAAAGACAGAAACACAAACACCCAGACCGAGAACAGAAATCATTGCGAGGTAATCACTGCGCCAGGGACGAAGTTTTTCTCCGTCTGCTCTTTTCTTCAGCTCAGCATTGCCTAAGCGCACCCAGAGCAGACAGAACAAAAAAACGGCAAATTGTTTGTAAAGTAGGTTTACGATCGAGATGTTTACGTGATAACGTCCGCACGAGAAAATCTCCATTCGTTTGTATGCCGCTAGAGTGAGAGAGACGGAAGATCGGTCCACTCACTCGAACGCTATGCCAGCCTCCGCTCGTGAGGATTCCGCGTGACAAGTTTCACGGAATGACTGGCAGCGCTCGAGATGAGACGGGAGATCGGTCCGTCTCTCTCTCGTTATACCTGCGATCGCGCTCGTGAGGTTTTGGTGTGACACAAGTTTCTGAACATGTCACCCGACTAAAACGATTTTAAAGACGTTATCACGTCAAAAATAACGTTCACTAAGAGTTTGTAAAGGAACCGTACAGTGAATAAACAATATTTCATTTCATTTCCAAACGGGTCGTCAAATAAAAAAAAAATATTACCTCCTTCGCAACCTCATCGCAGTACTCAATGTCCAGCTCGTGCAACGTTTCTATGTGTTCATTCACGAATGCGATTGGCACCAATATCATATGCTTTCTGCCTTGCTTCGCGTATGCCTGTGGAGAAACAGAATTGTAAATTCAATAGGGTATTGTACTCCAGTCCCGGTAGCTTCGGGATTAAGAATAGAGCTACGGTATGCCCCACAGAACATTATTAAGATAGGTAGAACGGCAATAATGCGCCGTTCGTATGAATACTGGTGTCGCCGATCAAGCCCCGCCTTTCACCTCCATTACATCTGTACTTAAATAAATACGAAGCTTACGCACATATTTGCAATTTCAAATCTAGCCAATCTTAGCGCCGCACAATCACGCGATTTCAAATGAACGAATCAAACCCAAGCACGCACACAAGCACACATATCGTAGCACGATCGCGTGTTTCTGTAGAGATACGAGCATTTGCTCAAAATCCTTGGCGCGTCTACCCCGCCCACATTTCCATTCTGAACTCTTTTAATATGTTCTGTGGTATCCCCTGCCTGATCGTAAGAGGCGACTAAAAGGGGGCTTCCAGGGTTGCGAGCGGTGAGAGTGGCAGCTCGATCCGTTCAGCCAGCGGCCAGGGAAGGCGGTGTGCGGCCCAATGCCACCGTGAACATCTGAAGGTGTAGGAGAGCAAAATTCCTGCTCCGAAGATGGGCCCGTACGGGGCGCCACGCGTGGAGAACACCGGTGCGTTCCACTGGAGATCCCGGAGTCCTCCCTAAGCGCAGTGGCAGCCACCGAGGGGGTTTTAGTGTGGTACAAATCCCACATAACCCGGTATCCTCCCCAAGGTGCCGGGTACCTTTTGAAGGTTTCTTCCCAATACCAAAAAAGGAACTTCATTTTAATTTTAAAATAGTAATTTTCTACCTTGATAGCATCATCAGTGTATGGCTGCAGCCAGGGCAGAGGCCCCACCTTGGACTGCCACACAAGCCGGTGAGGGTTGGGCACCGACAGCTCGTTCATGGTGCTGGCCACCGTGGCTGCCACCTCATGGGGGTATGTGTCTCCTCTGGATACCGCCTGGGGACAAGTTTTATTTATTTTTTAAATAACCATGATGACTGATCTTGAAATATCCTTCAATAATATAATTGTGTGCTTAATATTTTTATCATTATTATTTTCTACTTATATTAAGGATTATTTTTCACTTTTTTAGTTTGAGTGCTTCAAAAGCGTGTTTTTAGTTTTTTTTAACTATATTTATTTTAAATTTTTCAGTTATATGTATTAATTGTTTAAAAAAATTTTTTTGTCAAGTTCTCCCTTTAATCTGTCCGTTGAAAATGGGTCAAAATCGGGTCCAAAGAAGAGTTACAAACAAACTCACAAACATACAGGTGAAGCTAATATAAGTAAGCTAAAAAACCGGCCAAGTGCAAGTCGGACGAAGGGTTCAGTACCATTATCTATAAAAAAACACGTTTATTGTATGGGAGCCCCCTAAAATATTTATTTTATTCTATTTTTTTAGTATCTGTTGTTATAGCGGCAACAGAAATACATCATCTGTGAAAATTACTAATGTCTAGTCATCACGGTTCATGAGACACAGCCTGATGACAGACGGACAACGGACGGACAGCGGCAGCTTAGTAATAGGGTCCGTTGGCACCCTTTCGGTAGGGAACTATAACAAAAATATAGTTACCTTCAAAGGCAAACTGTGAGCAGTAAAAAGGATGAGGACATCATTCCTTATCTTAGGGTCAAATAGTTTCAATTTTTCCGTTATTCTCTCAGCGAACACTTTAGCTAGCAACGGATGTGTTGCCCATCTTTCTATCAAGCTGAACCTAATGTTGTCCGGGATCTGCCTGAAATAAAATAAAAAAAAATATGTGAAAAAGAAAAAATAAAATGTTGCCATCTCAGGATATCAGAAAAATATAAAAAAAATATTTAAACACTGATTTGAAGATTTCCATATCGTATGGAATGTGACATTAAATTTTTATTATTATTTTAGGATCGCGACATTTTCATTTATTTTACTTGACTTGATTTTTTTATATATATCAAATATTTTGACATTGACATTTCCGAATTTTAATAATTGCTGTACGCCTCAATTTGTCTTTATTATATACGGTTTTTTATTAATTTCATATTTTTTTATTTTTTTTATTGAATTACTTATTATTATTTGCAATTTTTAAATGTATTAGTATAATTTGATGATTTTAATGTATAATGATTGCTATGGTTTTGTTGTTGTTGTAATTGAATTAATTAGTGTAACTGGTTATAAGCCGTGCTAACTAAACAAATAAATAATGGAATTTTGCATAAATGTTAAAAATGGATCACATCACAGTACAATAATTTTAGTTAATTTATAGCCCGAGAGCTCATATCCTTCTTTGCAATCCTTCTTCCTACTAATATTATAAATACGAAAGTTAAGTTTGTTTGTTACTCTATCACGCGAAAACTACTCAACCGATCATCATGAAACTTTACACATATGAGGCAGCCACCGAGGGAGTTTTAGTGTGGTACAAATCTCACATTACCCGATATCCTTTCCAAAGGTGCCGGGTACCTTTTGAAGGACCGCCCCTCCCCCTCCTCCCAAACAAAAAAAAAAGCCAAAACGCTGAAACTGCAGGGCATATCATGAATTTTCTTCAACATTGCTAACATTAAAGCTTACCTCTTCTTATAATAATCTGCAATCGCGTTCAAACTAGAGCCGGTAGTGGCACAGCTGTACTGTGGATACTGGGAGAATATGATTGCTCTTTGAACACCATCACTGAAACAAATAAAATAAAATAAAATAACGTTACACACTCATAGCCCCACAGTAGGGTAGATATACCCTGTGTCGTGGGTACCATGGACACACATAGAGACAGAAACATAAACACCCAGACCGAGAACAGAAATTTAAACTCATCATTTAAATTTCTGCTTCGCCGGCAATCGAACCCGGGACCCTTCGATTGGCAGTCCGGCATAGTAACCATTGCGCCACGCGGGTCGTCGCGCGTCATTATCAAATAATAATGATTTATTACATACTAGCTATCCGCTCACGACTCCGGACTGCCGGACTGCAGATCGGAGGGACCCGGGTTCAATTCTCGGCGAGGTAGAAATTTGAATAATGAATTTAAATTTCTGTTCTTGGTCTGGGTGTTTGTGTTTGTCTACATATGTGTCCATGGCACCCACGACACTGGGTATTTTCACCGTACTGTGGGGCTATAAGTGTGAAACATTATTAGTATCTATGCTGTGGATCGATGGAAAGTAACACATTTATTTAATGTGTTTATTTGTTTTTACATGTAAGCGGTGTTACGAATTAACCTGGTCTTTGATACGGAGACAGTTCTGGAGCTAGTGACACTGTCTATATTCTAGCTAAAGAAAATATCTCATTTCTATGGAGATTAATGCCAAATGAAAGATTAAATTTTCCTTTGCTCTATTCTCATGATATTGGCACGCACATGAAGTTCATTTTTGTCTGTGTAAGAGACGGAGCTGGTTACATGTCTAGTGGACATACATACATATATACGTACAGATTAACAGGGGAAAACGAATAACATATTTCGAATAGAGGGACGGATAGACGAATGGATTCTTAGATTAATACAAAAGTGAAGATACGCCACCTTCTAACAAACCATTGTTCTAATGCGCTAGTACACACACAGCCGTACCATAAGAATAAATGGCTGCAACCCTTTTTACGTCCCACTGTTGGGCACGGGTCTCCTCTCATAGTTGAGAGGAATTTACGCTAGCCAAGTGCGGATTGATGGGCTGTCTCTCTTATACAGGCAAAAACCCATTATTGGGGAGGCCTGAAGCTTACTCCACCACGCTGCTCCAATGCCAGTTAGTGGCCAACCCGCTGTCGGATGTTCTCAAACCGCCCATAAGGCCTCCGAAAAGGTTTAACGACTGTTATCGATCGACAACAACCGGGACCGACGGCTTAACGTGCCCTCCGAAGCACGGAAACGCGTATGAAATTTTTTGCCACTAGCGGTCACCCATCTCACACCCGTCCGCGCCCGTTTGGCTTAGTTGCATAGATCGCTTTCGTTCTACGCTAACCGCCGGGCCATGCGCGCTTCTAAGAATAAATAATAAATATTTATTATTATGCCGTACATGCAAAACTTTTCGGGGCTACGCTCAAATATTAGAAGCGTTACCTCCCCCCTCGCTGCTGCTGTATTACCGGACCCCCGCGGGGCATCGCTTGACATATTCTAGCCATTGTAACGTTTTTTTTTAAATGGCGGCTCGCTCGACAGGCTTAGGCTTTCCGACAAAAATATTGAAATTATTGACTTTTTGGTATACTCACGCATGAAAAGTCACTCCATTATGTTTATTGTTATTCTTAAAATGGTTCCTGCACTTATCAAAGGCGCAACCAGGCATTTTTGTCGTAAAACTGTAATGTTTACCATTTAAGATAAATAACACTTCACTGGCGATATCAACCAACACAACTACATCCGAGAATATTCCAATTGCGACTAGGGCGTACCAACGGTGCAATACCTTCCCTTTTGTATTGATCTAAGAATGTTTGGCTGAAAACTCACGCCTCAAGCTCCTGTAACGCTTCCTCCGTGAATGGCGGCACGTATCTGAACGCTATGTAATGTTTATGTGGCGCTGATTCTGGCAGCATCTGGTCCAGTGCCTTTGTTAGCAGTCTTCCTAGAATAAGAAAATAATCCTGATAGATATCATAGAATAATGATGCTTTGTTTGGGGTAAAACAATTTTTTTATTGTTCCATGTGCATGTTTCTTAACGTGGATGGGAGGGAGGTGCTACTGCATGAAAAACCATTCACCACAATTAGACCATGATTAGATCACAATCTAATCATTGCACTAACTATTGCACAGTAGTTTTAGCCTAGTGATCTGGCCCAGCTTCACTCAGACGATTTGAATAATTTGAGTACACTAATCTATCCCACAAGAACGGTACATTTCTCTAGGATAAAGATTATCCTACTTCCTTACCAAAGTCCAGTCTATCTGTGTACCAAGCCTCATTAAAATTGGTTCAGTAGTTTAACACATTAGAGGGACATAGAGAGGAATTCTTACTAGGTAGTTTTAATATAGCATACCCTGCAAATCAGTCCACTTAAAAATGGGAGAACCACCGCCTATCTCCATATACTTCTTCTTGACCTCCTCCGTCCGCCTGCTCGCTATCCAGGGCCCTAGGCGGCTCTGCACCGGCAGCTGAATCATGTCTCTGTCCGTCATGATCCTCAGGAGGTAGTCGGCGACCTGGTGAAGAGTTTCTTTAATTAGATATTTAAAGCTTTTTTCTCCTAGCCTTTATAAGCTGTAGCTCACCTAAAGTGGATGACGGTCAGCCGATGGGCGTACAACAATGACAAACATCAAGTGTATATTATTTACCAAGATGTTATTTATTTTTATTTTGTTTTAGTTAGTTATTTCAGTGCAGTGGGGTGTTGATAAACTTAACTGAAGGAGGGATGGTGGGAAGTTCAGAGAATCCATATACAGTTTTGCACTTTTTACATAATAGTGTCTCCAAGCAAATACTGTACGTTGTTGCAACCAGGCGCAGTTGCAGCCTTCAATTATGGGGGGGAGTGTCACCAAGAAATGGTCACTAAGTTCACTAAGTGGTCACTAAGAAATCTGGGGGAAGAGGTGTCCCAAATTGGCTTGTTTCGCCTACCATCTACGCATGACTGATGGATTTGGGGGGGGGCATGTCCCCTGTGACCTCCCCCCTGGAACCACACCTAGTTGCAACATATAGGAAATTCTATCCATAGAGAATGCTAATGTTGGACTATGAGTGTCTTTATTAATTTACTAGTCGTCTGCCAGCAGCTTCACCCGTGTGGACCCATTTTATGGGTCTATCTATGGGCATAGGATAAAAAATAGCCTATGTGCTATTATACAATTATATATAGATTTGATTTTCCAGATCCTTTTTTATTGTAATTTTTTTATTGGCAATAATGACGAGGAAGCAGAATCTGAATTTATATTTTTGTCTGTTGATTCTAAAGAATCAGCTTATTATTTTTTCATTTGGCAACGTCGCGCGCGTCGTGTCAGTGCAGTACGTAATTTTTGAATTGCTTTTGGTGCTTTTTTTGCTTAACCGGATCTGGCACTAACTGATTGGATCTGGTAGACCTAAAAACACGCCGGATCCACAGGATTAGCAGATCCGCCAGACTGGATTGCAATCCCTATATTGGGGAAATACAATTGGTTGTTTTACTAATTTATTTCATAATTTTTTCATACTTTATCACTATTTACCTTACCTGAACTGCTACTAATATTTTAAGACCAAAATTACCCACATCATTCCAGCCATACTTGAGTTTGAGTTGAGAGAGACCAGACTAATAAACAGCAATTCATTTTTATATATAGAAGATAAATATAATGAAAATGAATAAGAAGATGATTGATACCTGATCAGTAGTTTTAGGTCCTCCCATATTAAGCAAAACAATAGCAGTCTTAGGTTTAACTGTACTCGATTTTGCTGGATTAGCCTCAGCAGCAGTACTGTATTGACATAATTGTAGGAGTCTACTGTTGCAGCGACCTGAAAGTAAAAATATAGAATAATTATAAAGTAAGGTAAAGTCAAGACTATGTGGGTAACCACCGTTGAGCTAATAAATCTGATGATGCTGTTTTGGGGCAAAACACATGTTAGTGGTGGTATGTATGTTGGTGTATATTTTTTATTGTTGCATGTGCATGTATCCTGTGTAGGAGGGAGGGAGGTGCTATTGCATGAAAAAAGTATACACCATCATTATGTTCTGATTGCGGTTTGTTGCAAAGTAGTTTTTACCTAACTTTATAACAATGAAGTTCCGCAAAGTAATGCCTGATTCTGTTAATTATATAGAATAATTTTATTCTAAATGGAGTAGCAGACAAGCATGCAGGCCACATTGTGTTAAGTGGTCACTGCAGCCCATGGACATCTACACTCAACCTCAAGAAGTCTTGGCTATGGTCTCCAGAAGGCTGATGACCGCCTTATGTAGTCAGTTTAAAGTTTATAATAGCAACAATATTTATCACTTCTCCATGGTAAGGGAAAATATTGTGATAAAATGATTGACGGTGATGGAAAATATACTGATTCAATTGAATCAAAATATTTTTCCCTCACTGTGGAGCATCGATAAATACGCATAAAATAACAATAACTGAAAACTGATTAAAGAAGTTGAAATTCAATTTTAAACGAGTAACCAAGTTGACCAAATGTTACTAATGTTTACTTATTTATCTATTTCGTAACGAACAAAGACAAAGACAAAGACAAAGACAAAGACATTTATTTGCACAAATATGGGTGTTTACAAAGTTGTTTATATATATTTAGTTCGCCATATTTACCTTCATGAGGTATGCAAATATACAATGATAAAAATATAAAAGGAAAAAAACTAAACTATAATACAATTACGAAATGTACATTTACATCTATTTTAATATTATTTTTATTTGTCCCATATTGCGCCTTTTATAAATAAAAATAAAAATATTTATTTATTTATATTTCGGATCGGTTCCGATCGTCAGCTTTGGGTACCCATATCACAGGGTGTTTGTACACTGAGAGGAAAAAAAGCCGGCGGAAAAAAAACCTCCCAGGTTTTTGTGGAATTCCTTTATGCCGTTTTATCGTTTATGAAATCAGTGACTGAGTAATACGCCTTTTTCAGTAAATACGTTTTAAGTCCTTTTTTAAATTCGTTGCCCGTTTTAATTTTGAGGAATTCCGGTAGACCGTTATATATTTTTGGTCCCATGCAAAAGACACTGTTATGATATTGTTTTGTTTTGGAAGCGATTGAACATAATTTACTGTTATGTCTTTTTGATTTAAGGGTTTCATATTTTGTGATTTCTGTTTTGACCATTAAAGAGATCTCGTAAATGTATAAGGAAGGGAGCGTCATTATTTTTAAATTTTGAAAATGTGGCCTACAAGTATCCGTTTGTTGTAATTGACATATTGCTCGAATGCATTTTTTTTGAGCCTTAAACACAGTTTGAATTCCAGTCGCGTACAACAGACAAACTTGTTCAAAATGTACTTACGAATTGAGGACAACATCTTGAAATTTTCCGTTGGTATTCGTAAAAATATTACTAAAACATCAACAAGTTTTTATAAAGGTATAGAACGATTTAGCTCTTATGAATTGTTCGGATTTTAAAACAAATACGGCACGTGCGTGTGTAGTTTCACAGTGACCCGCAATAACCAATATCCCGGTAGCACTCAACTTTTTTAGCTACGTATTTATCAGTACTCAAGTGGTTTAATTGATAAAGTAACACAATGATATTGCACAATAACAAATAACAAATACAATCACGTCCACTTCATAGATAATGTACTAGAATTTCCTTTTCTATTTCAGTTTTCTCGTAAATCTCCTAAATAATGATAGAATGACAGTAATTTAATTGACACATTGACACATGCATGACATACACTATTTTGACACATTGATGAGGTGTTGCCAGCATCTGCCAGCTTAAACTATAAGAATAAATAATACTACTATTTACATATTCTTATGCTTATACCACAGGGCCCTTAGACAAAGTAACATCGCTTTGTAGCGAAACGATATCTAAATTCGTCATCGTCTTCGAGATATCGAAAACAATTTCCTAGCCAATGTAACACTTATGTCGCGATCGTTGTGTCGAATTGTTTATTCGATAAGAAACAAAAACATTGGCTATGGTATCGAAAATTTAGCTGTCAGTGTCAGTCAAGAAGTGTCAAATCCTCCGCCAGGAGTATATGTGTTCTGTGGTCAAATCGGATCAAACCCGCGAACTTATTTCTTGTTTAAAAAGGTTTTAATATTAAGATTAGTTAAGAGAAGTGAGTGTTGCGATGGTGTTGCGTGTAATCGTTATTATAATAAATTAGATTATAATAAAAACAATATTTTGAAAGTGGTAAGTGAAAAGAGTATTTTTACTTTAAGATGGTCTCCAAAACTTAATACTATTTAAAATAGATTCAATTTTATGTGACGGAATCTCAAACGATGATGGAGTGATCTTTATTTTAATTTTTAGTGATAAAATATGGAATCAAGAGTGCGAGCAAGTCCCGAACAATTGTCAACGCTGCTTGAGTATATGGAAACGTAAGTAAATCAAAGTTTTATTCATGAGCATGTAATGTAAACAATGACGCGAACATAACAACGAACACTTATATTGAAATTTGTTTGTTTATGTTACAGTCATGGTGACCTGGCGAGGCCCCTTGCTGGATCACAAGGTCGGGTAAGATCAGACCGACTATGGACTGAACTAACCAACATTTTGAATGCTGTTGGTGGTGGTGTCAGCAAGACTACAGACAAGTGGAAAAAAGTAAGGACCTAATGAACATTTTTGGAATGAATAATGTGATGAAAGAGTGGCTAGCAATCTTAGATATGTTTTTAGGGGTTGTGGGTTTGATTCCCAGCCAGGACAATCATTCATTTGATTAATGTTTTTTCATGTGTGTTGGTTTTGTGTCTGGACAAGTGAACACATCCTTGCGGTTCTCTGTTTTTACTAGACTGGCTTCTGAAGTTAAAGCTTTGTAAAGAAACTGATAATATTCACTTTGATGATGATGATCAGTCTCTGACACCCATGGTACCAGCTATGCTTTGGGGTCCGATGGCCGTATGAGATGTCCCGGATGTTTATTTATTTTTCAATAAATTTCAAAACTACTTAACAAATGTTTGTCTTTTTAATTTCATTTATACTTATGACTATGACTGCTCTTTATTCAATAAAGGTGTGGGCAGATTGGAAGTCAAAGACCAAAAAAAAGGCATTGGCCATAAGGCATCATGCCAGAGGGACTGGAGGTGGGCCAGCAAGCAGACAAACCTTGTCAGCTAGTGACGAAAGAGTGCTGGCTTTAATGGGTGCGTTAGCAGTGGAAGGACAAGCCTCTGTAGAAGAGCTCGGATTTAATGTAAGTATTATATATCTTCAAGGCTCCTGCTCAATAATGAGCAAATTTTCTCTAGTAGGCACATGTTTTATAACATATTCAAACTTCTATTAAAACTGGTCAACAATATGTACCTAAAATAAATGATGTTAGTTAATGGCAAAGAAAGTTACTTAGTTAACATGAAATTAAGACAGCATTCCATATTATTTTTTTTGATAAGTCAATTTAAATTGGTCAAAGTGGTTATTAATTAGTATTTGTTATCGGCATAAATGTATATTATTTTAATAAATCTGCCATTACCAATCTTTTTCAGAGACCTCAGTCTTCTGCACAAGATGATCCTGTCACCCAAGATGATGCAATATATTTGGAAATTGCAGATGGTAAGTCTAGACTTAAAATATCATAATATTTTTTATAGTTAATTTGTTAAGTATCTGTAAAATATAAATTAGCTAAAATTACAGAACCTTAGTTTTGCTATTAATATTCTATGTCTGTGTGCCAAATTTCATCGAAAATCGTTCAGCCGCTTTTGCGTTATTGAGTAACAAAGAAACAAACATCCAAACTTTCATATTTATAATATTAAATCCAGGCTATGAATTATTGGTGTGCCATATTTCATCAAAATCCGTTCAGCCGTTTTTGCGTGTATGAGTAGCACACTTTCATATTTTATAATATTAGTAGGATTTGACTTAAAAAATCATTTTAAAGGAGATATTTGTAACTTGTTCAAAATAACACTCATTTTCTTTTGCAGACACTGACTTGACTGCACCACAACCATCCACTTCACAGCCCTTAAATTCTTCCCTTCTGCCCTCCCAGACGCAAACACCACCCTTCCCGCTCGTGCTCACTCCCCCTTCGGCTCAGGAACGGCAGCCTGCTTCGCCATCCCCGCCAGCTCCACCAGCCCTGGCTGTGCCATCCCCGCCAGCCGCTGCAACACCCACTACTCCGAGACGAAGACGGCCACCTGCCCCCCGCGCGTCTGCTATTTCTCCATCTGTCAGGCGTCGTCCGCGGTTGACGTCGCCACCGCAGTCTGCTGTCTCTCCCGACCGTCCTCGTTTGCACGCCCGCCGTAGACGGGCACCGACCCCCTTCGAGAGAGCGGCAAGCGAATTTACAGCCGTGGAATTACGACGCCTGGAGATGGAGGAAACCCGGACTCGACTTCAACACGAGCGCGACTTGCGAGCGTTGGAGGTTGAGCACGAACGCAACCAAGTCTTCAGGTCAATTGTTAACATCGCTCAAGCTTGGCTGGACTATTATCGCAGTAGGGACAACACAGAACCACTGAATACTGAGTAGTTTAGCGATTGTGTTGTCCCTATTCCTATAGTAGTCAAATGTTTTTAAGTATTTGTGTGTTTTAACATAATGTCAACCCTTTGGGCGAAAGAAGTGACTTCGTTAAATTACCTTATAAGTTAAGAGTATAAGTTGCCTCTTTTACTACTAAATTTTAATTAACATAATGTCAACCCTTTGGGCGAAAGAAGTGACTTCGTTAAATTACCTTATAAGTTAAGAGTATAAGTTGCCTCTTTTACTACTAAATTTTAAGACTGCAACAGAAGACTGTATGACAATGTTGTTCAACTGTAACTGTTAGACTAATATTCTTAATTTTGCGTATTTATTTTAAAGTTTTACTAATATTTACCTAAGGTAAATTTTAAGACTGCAACAGAAGACTGTATGACAATGTTGTTCAACTGTAACTGTTAGACTAATATTCTTAATTTTGCGTATTTATTTTAAAGTTTTACTAATATTTACCTAAGGTAAATTTTAAGACTGCAACAGAAGACTGTATGACAATGTTGTTCAACTGTAACTGTTAGACTAATATTCTTAATTTTGCGTATTTATTTTAAAGTTTTACTAATATTTACCTAAGGTAAATAGTAATAAATAATGTAGTTTAAAAAACTAAAAAACTCGCTTTTGTGAAAATACGAACTAAAAAGTAAAAAATAAGAAGAAAATGTATTTTACTGTAAAAAAAGCGTGGGGTGCATGGTTTCAATAGTATCTTAAAAACCTTAAATTTTTTAGACAGTGACAGCATTTAAAAGGTAAATAAACTCATTTTCTTTACTTTAGTATATTGTATTGAAAACATAAGCTAACCTATATTATAATCATAATCATAAATATTTATTGCACCATGCTTCACAGTTTAAAAGATGGTACAAGTAAATAGCATGGAACCCTGTCAGGGCGTTGCAATTACAATGGCATTATACTATTAAAATTTATAAAATTGGCATTTAAAAAGCATAAATTTTGGTATAAAATTCAATTAACATGTCACTTATAAAAAAAATAAAAGTACCTAATTTAAATTATATCACACTAGCCTTCCGCCAGCGGTTACACCCGCGTGGATCCGTTTTATAGGATAAAAACCATCCTATGTCCTTTCATTGAAATTGGTTCAGTAGTTTAAGCGGGAAAGCGTAGCAGACAGGCAGAGTTACTTTCGAATTTATAATAATATTAGTAAGGATTAGAAGAACATTATATTTATTTATTATTTAAAAATAACAATTTATAATAATTATAACATAAAAAACATGAATAAGCCAAAGACAATAGGTACTATACTTTATTAATCTACTTGAGCATCAAAGGTACTGACTCACCCTTGTCATACCTGTCAATATTGATGCTCTAAGTTAATCTATGAAATCAAATAAGAAACATAAAATTTTTCTTTTCATTTAATATTAAATGGCTGAAAGGATTTTTATACAATGCCGTAAAACGAATTATAAAAATATTAATAAGAAACATAAAAAACAGTCATGACAATAAGCAATAATTAATAACAAACAAACAAGAGAGAACAGAAAGTAAATAATTTTGTAAATAAATAATAAAGGAAAATCAAAGTATAAGAATAAAACAAAAGGATATAAGTTATAAAATATGATAATGGACGTGAATGAAGTAAGCTGTGTGTATTGTATTTATAACTCTACACGGCGCATTTCATTTATTTCTTGCTTCCTGTGGGAATGAGATATTTTCCCGCGGTAAAAAGTGGCCTATGTCCTTTCTCAAAGTCCTTTGTATGTTTATGCCAAATTTCATTAAAATCGGTTCAGTGGTTTAAGCGTGAAAGAGTAGCAGACAGACAGACAGAGTTACTTTTAAATTTATAATATTAAGTATGGATTGGCTTCAAAAAACAACATAATAAAATTACATTAAATTAAGTTAAATTTATGTGAATTATCATTTCACAAATAACATTAATAAAATCAATAACAAATAACAATTAATCGTAACTAATCATAACTACATAACAATCATCAGAAAAAAATTAGATTAATAAAGCTAAAAACAAGTTAATTTAACAGAGTATTAGTTATTACTAGAGAGTTTACTATATTGCTATTATTATGTTAAGTAGTGACAGATATAATAAGGTTACAATATTATGGAGTTTAAAAGTGACTGTTATTAAAAAATTAAAATATTTAATAGTAATTTTATTTATTCTATATCTTAGTTAGTAGGATGTAAGTATATTACATCCTACTAACTAACCGACTCCGCATAGCCCTACCTCGGATTAACTCGTTTTGGTTATCATTGGCGGAGGTGTTATGTTGTACATCAAGATCTTCACTACCTTCTAGATCCCCGGCTGGCATGTCACTTGGAGGTGGTATTCTAGCATCTAGTGCAATGTTGTGCAGCACACAACATGCATTAGTGATTTTGCTAGCCATGTAAGGGTGATAGTGAAGAACTCGGTGTCGAAGCATACACCTCCACCGAGCCTTAAGTAATCCGAAACAGCGCTCAATGCGAGATCTGGCTTGGACATGACGTCGTGTGTATACTTCTTCCTGGGATCCTGTTTCTGCATTTAATATAGGTGTCATCAACCAGGGACGCTGTGGATAGCCAGAATCTCCTAGAAAAAAAGGAAATATACTTTTTGTTAATAGACTACTGCAGTTCTAATAAAGAATTGTAAAATTATTTATTTATTTGTAGTCATGCTCACTTAAATATAGTGCAATAACTACTTGGAACATAGGGCTATTTCAGTTGTCTTACTATTTACAAAATATGGAACATGGTCTTACCTAATAACCAAACTTGTTCACCACTTTCGTGAAGCCCTTGCATGTATGTGCCCACTTGACTCGCAGACCATATGTGGGAGTCATGTGTAGCTCCACCAAACTTTGAATTGACATTTATTATGCGTAAGTCATAATCACATATCTGAAAAGAATGTAAAATATAAATAAATTATAGGTGTTGTTTGGTTTCCACAAAGAACCAAATTGCATGGAAGGGAAGGGATGGAACTAAGCGCTGATAAATAATAATAATAGCCCTTTACTCTAATTAAGGTATCTTCTTAAAAAATATAACATTTTAGATTTTACAATATGTCCCTTTATTTAAAATTCCCCATTGAGTTCATGTAATAAATAAGGGATATTTTAAATTATTCATATTTTTTACAAACAAGTTTGTAAGCAACAGAGTTTTACAATTATTATGATGAGAATTTATCCAGCAGCTTACCATTTGAACATTTAAGGAATGATATCCTTTTCTATTAAAAAACATATGTTCTTCCTCAACTGGTCTTGTGATCGCAATATGGGTACAGTCAATGCACCCTATGACACCAGGCAAATTATGTGCCCTTTGAAATCTGTAAATTTATTAACAATTTTAGAACACATTCTTAAAGTAACTATTTAGGTGTGTAGGAATCTATGTGAATTTTTTTAATAAGGTGTTTTTAACCAATTTAAAAAATATATTCACATACTTCTGTTTGATTAAGGATCTCTCATGTGGCGTTTGTGGAAACACTATCCACCTGCTGACCATCCAATTGTGATTAAGGGCATTCACAACCTCCCTAATGCAGCGACTTGTTGTCCGCTGTGTCAAATATTGGCCCACACCCACAATTTTTTGGTATGACCCCGTAGCTAAAAAGCTAAGAGCACACAGCACCTGAAAAATATAGTAATTAATTTTAATTAACAGCAGTTACCTACTAAAATTAAATAAATAATTAAAGCTATACCTAGATAGGTACTTATACCATTGTAGTATTGAGAGTGGTAGCACAATATTATTGTAAAGTAAAAACTAAGAAAATGAAGATCCTTTAACTCAAGTCCTAAAGAGCAACAACATAAGTTGTACCTACCTAAATATTTGCCTGCAATAATTGAATAGTTTATCAATGTAAACTTACCTTTATTTCCAAGGGGATTTCAGGGGAACCTTTTAATCTGGCATGACGTTTTAGGTCGTTACACAGCTTCCTAAATGTTCTTTTATTAAGCCTGAAATGTTGGATAAACAACAATTCTGGCATGTCCTCAATTGTTTCCAATTGCCGTCGTTGTCTTAATCGCATTTGGCGCCTCTCCCAGGTGTTCTCATTGTGTGCAGCCCACAATAAACGTAAAGAATGCATAATTTATGTAATCTACAATGCCTTTAACACAAAATAAATACGGATACGAGAAATAATCACTCCGTGTCAAAAATCTGCTGATCGAAATCCGGCCATATTGTTTCAATAACTACAGCGTTTTACCATTCGTTTCGTCATCTTTTTTGGCGATCGCGATCGAAGCGAAGGCGAACACTTAAAGTGCTGCTTGTCTACGCATTTATATGGGATAACCACGAAAACAATTCGTTACTTTATGGTTTCGTTACGAATTATAACATTGTCTACCAACTTGCGATAACGATGTCGATTGACCACGTGATTTAACGCGGCTTATGTCAATCCCATACATTTTAGTATTTTCGAACTTCGTTATCGTTTTTAAATTGTTACTTTGTCTAAGCCTGCTGGTCTCACATGCACATCACATGTTTGGCTGAAGTAACTTTATCCCACCAAAAACATAAATGTTAAAATGTAGGCCAAGTTCTTGTACAAAAAAAAAGAGTTGAACATAACACCAATACTTCTGAAAAGAGCAAATCTTGCGGAGGTAAGTTTTAGAGTTGGACTTTTTTCCTTCATTAAAATTTCAAAACCCGCATGGTTCGAATGATTAATATCGGTTCTGAGTATTATTAACTTGGCTGTAGTTTAGATTTCAACTCTTTTTTTTTGTACAAGAACTTGGCCTATATTTTTACATTTATGTTTTTGGTGGGATTTCATTTCTTTTTGCTCAGTTTGCTTTATAGTACCTATCGCAACGTTGTTCATATTATATTATTGTTATGTATGTCATGTTATGTAACAGGTAATAATTTAAACATTTATTTTAAACTGCAATACGAAACTGATACGGTGCACGACATCTTGGGATGAAATGGATTGTTTTGTTTATAGTTCATTTTAAAACGTAGTTAGTTATCTATTAAAATGAATTTTGAATATATTATAATTTCTTTTTTTTATGTTCTGATTTTTTTTTTCGTGTAATATAATTTCTTTTTGCACTTGACCATTTTCTATTTTCTAAAGTTTTCCTTTACTTTTATGCTAACGACTACCCCGATGCCAAATTTCAGATTTGTAGGTCTTAGAGAAGCATGACCAACATTTTTATACATCATAATGATAATGACTATAATCTGACTCGCACTTGACCAATTTCCAATTTTCGATGTTTTCTTTACTTTTTTAAATGTTAACGACTA
Source organism: Pyrgus malvae (assembly GCA_911387765.1). Classification (NCBI taxonomy): domain Eukaryota; kingdom Metazoa; phylum Arthropoda; class Insecta; order Lepidoptera; family Hesperiidae; genus Pyrgus; species Pyrgus malvae. The sequence continues at coordinate 5,270,771 of OU426976.1, read as the reverse complement.
TCCCCATGCCAAATCCCAGATTTTTAAGTCTTAGAGAGAAGTATTACCAACATTATACATAATTTTGACTAAAACCTGACTCGCACTTGACCAATTTCCAATATTCAAATTTTCCCATTACTCTTACCCTGATGACTAGCTAAATGCCAAATTTCAGTTTTGTAGGTGTTCTAGAAGTGGTCAAACATTTTGATGAGCTGTCAGTGAGTACATGAGTCAGTGAGTACCAAATTTACAATTTTCTCGAGTCTATAACTTTTTTTCTGTAATAGCTACAATATTGAAACTTTTTGTACAAAGTATATTAAATGGTGTTATTATTTCCGTAAAGTTTCATCCAGATCTATTAATCAGGTAAGAAGATACAGGGGGGTCAAAAGTGGCTCGAAGCGGTTCGGGTAAATAGTGCACGGTGTGCGCGCGGCCTGTGCTTAGAACTTTGCCGGCGCACTTGCGTGCGCTTTGATTACTTTGTAAGGTCTTCTAGAAGTGGTCAATCATTTTGATTGAAATCAAGTATAAAGTAATGATAGAGCGCATACAGAACAAATTTACGCGATTCCTATACTTAAAACTGTATGGTGTATATCCTGGATACCCCTTGCTGTATCCGACCCTGTTCGTTCTTGGCATGGTGGGGTACAGCAAGCTAGAAACAAGGAGAGAAGTAGCCCTTGCCAAGTACCTCTTCAAGGTAATGCGCGGTGACATAGACGACTCAGCTACACTGCAAGAGCTGAAGCTGTGTGCGCCGAATCGAAGCGTGGAGCGGCGGCGCCGAGCGCCTTTGCTGGCTCTGCCGCACGCGCGCACGAACCTGCTGCGCGACGCGCCGCTTACGCGCGCCTTGCGCACGCTCAACGTGGTGGCGGAGCGGATCGATATTTTTAGTTGCTCACTGAACGAGTTTACGAAGGTCACTTATACTGTTGTTTCGACTATTTAATTTAATTGATTATTTATATAAGTTTGACATGATTGTACAAATTTATTATTATATTTTTATTTGGATGTTTAATATATATATATACAGGTATAAGTTAACAAATTGACATTGATTTGACGATTGTGATTTTATTTTAATAATTTTATTTTAATAATTGTATAAATAATTAATTAATGTATTTTATAATATGACATGTACATCTATTTGAATTTTATTAATTTGACAGGACAGGTTTTATTCCATTATAATAACTATAAAGGAACTCATTATGTAATGTATGACTAATTACTCTAACGCATTAGGTATACCTGTAATGTTAGACGTAAGTATTCTATTAATAAATAAATAAATAAATAAATTTTGATGACCTGTCAGTGATTACATGAGTCAGTGAGTACCAAATTTACAATTTTCTCGAGTCTATAACTTTTTTTCTGTAATAGCTACAATATTGAAACTTTTTATTCAAAGTATATTAAATGGTGTTATTATGTCCGTAAAGTTTCATCCAGATCTATTAATCAGGTAAGAAGATACAGGGGGGTCAAAAGTGGCTCGAAGCGGTTCGGGTAAATAGTGCACGGTGTGCGTGCGTGCTGTGCTTAGAACTTGGCCGGCGCACTTTCGTGCGCTTTGATTACTTAAGTTGAAAAATTATATCATGTACGTTCTAGTAGTTTATTAACAATTATAATAAAAATGAACATAATCTTTAAAAACTAACACCGAACTAAAAGTTTAATAAAAATAATAAATAAAACTTACTACATTTTTTTTTAAATTAAGAATTTTATTTAATCTATATTGCATGTGGCTACTAAATAGCAACACTGCACCTTATTTACATCGGTCATTCAATAACGTCAAAGTCGCAAAAATCATCGAGTCAAAAATATATTTTGTGATCGTGAAAGTACTGTACTAAAAAGTACTGTTTAGAATATAAAATTCTGTTGAATTTTATAAAAATGTCCTGTCGCAAAGCTTCTCATGCTGGTAGCTGGTACACTGAGAGCGGTAAGTCGATTTCCCTTGAAATTTTAATTGTCTACCACAAAGACACCAAGTAATGAAGACACCAAGGTGATGAAGCTCGGCTTGAATATTAATTAATCACGACTTCATTACATATAGGTAATACTTTTGTTTTTACTTTTAAATTCATTTTTTATACTAATTGCGGTACTTTCTAAATGAAGAGGTCAAAAGGTTGTCGACCTGCAGTACCTATTTGGGGTTATTATGTTACGGAAAGAAGTCAAATCAAAGACTTTTTCTGCAAATTGCATTTTTCTTGTGGTTTATTTTTGTGCTATTTTTTTATCGTTTAGGAATTCAGGTTTGCGTTGATTTCCATCGAGTTAAGATTGTTAGAATATTTATATCGAATACAATTTCAAACTAATGTTTTGTAACCTGTAAAAAACTTCAAAAAGTTTAATGCACCCCTGCACAGCTTGCACTTGACGTTTTTGTGTCGTTCACAAATTTAATGTTAAATAGCGTTCTACTCACTGCCGAATTTTCTTGGCTAACTTTTCGTAAATTCTTTGTCAGAACTCATTACTCATTTTTCACTTTTTAAAACATTTTGCGTTTTTATTTAAACGTAAACTTAATATGTACAATTTATGATTTTATGCTAAACTGTGAAAAGCCATCAATTTTGATAATTTAACATTACTTTGATAGTTTCTGAACGAACCGGAAACGTTTATAAAAATATAGTCGCCAATGTCGCCATGACACCCGTTTAAACAACTGTCAAATCTGTCAACAAAACGAACGAAATCTAAACAATTTTTGTTAGACTTACAAAAAATACTAGTGAAATTAGTTAATTATTTGAATAATGGCTGATAAGAACCGAGTTTTCGCCGCACCGAGCAAGAACATGAAGTTTAATCATCCATCAACAGTGACTGGGACGCGTAAACCAGTTCCAAGTTCAACCGTGAAAGAAAGGCCTATTTCGCGTCCAAAAATAAACAAAAATGCGACTATTATCAGTGAATGTGATGTTACGATGCGCCAGGACAGTAGTTCTTCGGATTTCGACCCTGTTTATCGGCAAATCGCGTATGGGAAGTTTTTACGCGCTATGTTAGAAGACTGTTTGATCGATGAGAAAATCGAACGAGAAGAAACAGATATGGATATTCAGATGGCACTGTTAGCTGATAGATTCAAGAAGACAATGGACCAGCTCGATAAGACTAGTAGGCGCTTGAAGGATATATCTTTTGTGGTAGAACAGAAAAGGTAAGACTTCTAACAAAACTAAAATGCCGATAAAGTTAGTAATATAGGTATTAGAAAGTAAATTTGTATGGAATGACTAGGGCTGCCATCCGTCCGGATTTCCCCTGATTTGTCCTAGTTTGAAGGGCATCCGGCAGGGTTTTTGAAAAGTGTGACACTTTTGTTGCCAGGCAAAATCCATTTTTCAATTCAATTCATCCACAATAACTTGCATTCAAGAAGGCTCAGCAACATAGTCAACGATCAAATGGAATTAAAAAATTAAAATGATTTTTTGTTGCTAAAATATTTTTTCTTAGATGTCAAGGAAAAAAACCATATTTTGCCCAAATGTCCGTGATTTTTGCAGTGTTTATCCGGCGTTGGTAATTTAGATGATGGCAGCCCTAAGAATGACGAAAGAACTATCACTGCTGCACAAAATTTTGCACAGATTCAATTGTTACTTGTTCTAGTGGTAAGGTTTATGAAGTTGCCAGTGTGCATAGTTTGCAGTGACTGCTTTGACATTCAAATTTATTTTTATTTATTTATGTATTTACTCTTTATTGTCACAACTAAACTATGTTGTACAAAGGGGGGACTTAATGCCTTAATAGGAATTCTCTATCAGTCAACCCTGGTTGTTGGTGAGAGTTTTTAGTAGGTAGCAACAATAAAGATCAATCAATTTTTATTTCTTCATTCCAGGCTCCTAGACTTAAAATCGGAAGACTGCACAAAATTCTACAACATTACAGACAAGTCAGACATACAGCCATTTATCAATAACCTTATAGCCACTGAACAGTCTTGTTTGGACAAACTTGACACAAAGAATGTTGATTTTGGCTACAACAAAGAATCTGGTCATAAACAGCTTCTAGATGCTGTCACGGAAGCCATAGATGGTTTGGATGAGATCAAAAAGCATTCCAATTTGGATCCAAACAAGTTCAAAGAGTTTGAGAAGTCGGAGAAGCATTTAAAGGAAATGGAGAAAGATAGATTGGACTTGGAGAGTCTTAAGACAGAGTTTGAAGCGAAATTTCCGAGGTTCAGTGAGAAGCTTCTAAAAGAGGTGTCGGAGAAGGTTGCAGGGATGATGAAAAGTGACAATGAAGATGATGATGATGATTGAGTCAAGTTGTTGGGATGTTTTAGGGCCTCTTTCACCACCTTCAAGTAAAGAGTTATTAGTTACGTCCCAAGTAAATTAAATTGGTAAGTAAAAGCTATGAGTATGGGTCAGTTTATCATTATGATTAGTGCTACTTGAACATTGTGAAATTGAAATTGAAGTTACGGGTGCCTTTAACCGACAATTAGTATACTTGTCACTTAACTTGAAGGTGGTGAAAGAGGCCCTTAGTGTTATGTTTTTAATAAAATTGTTTATCAAAGTAGTTTATATATATGAAATTCTCGTGTCACACTAGGTCATACTCCTCCAAATTGGCTTGAACAATTTTGATATGTATATTTGGTAGCTCTGAGAATCTGTTGAAATCTATTTCTCAAAGTCTTAAATCATAAGGGTGACAATAACATTTAAAGGTTCTCAAGGTCAGCTAGTAACTTAATAACAATTAGAGTTCCACAAAGAAAATCATCATTAGACTTTACTGATAAACAGTACTGAAATGAAATGTTTTCGAAATATAGTTAAAAAAAACTAAAAAAAACACACTTTTGAAGCACATCAAACCAAAAAAGGGAAAAATAATCCTTATTATTAGAGATGCACCGAATATTCAGTTCCTATCCGGTATCCGGCTTATCCGGCCCTTTTTTACTATCCGGCCGGATACTGGATGGTAATGTACTATCAGGCCGGATACCGGATAGTAAACTTGGCAGATTTTATAAATAAAATCTAAATAAAGACACAGTTTTAATTGAAGCTTTTTATTATTTTAAACAACTTTAACTTTTTATAATAAACCAATTATTTAAAGTAACTTGGTGATAATACTGATAGTTAAAAAATGTACTTATTTGTAACTAGTAAGTAATTGTTCATGCAGTAATTTTTCCCTCTCCGCCACATGAAACTTTTAGTTTGCAGATTAAACAAATAGCGTATTTAGCTTCTTCTTTGTCTATCTCAAAATAAATCCAAAGCGGAGATCTTCTTGTTGCCATTTTTTATAAACACAGTAATGACACAGTAGGTAAATGTTAATTAATACAAAACCACTAAGTATCACAAGATAACACCACAAACTTATTTTATTATATAAAAATACGCGAGCGTACAAACGAAATTGTTTCGTGCTGACTGACACGATAAAAGTATCTCTACCAAGAACTGTGACCGCGCGAACGTTCACTACGAAACAAGTCAAAACCTGCACGGCGCGGGCGGCGTGCCGGTGCGCGACACGCTCCTACGAAACTCAAAATGCCGCCGGCCGAATATTCGGCGGCCGGATACCGAACATTCGGCTGGTGGTCAGGCCGAACATCCGGTATCCGGTATCTAGCCAAACAACTATTCGTTGCATCTCTACTTATTATATGCAGAAAATAATAATGGTCACAAAAATACTTATATTATTGGGAAAAAAGTGTGGGTCAATATATGAAAAATGTGGCACAGAGCACCCCATACTTTTTTTACAATAATACCGATAATATGTTTTGTTCATTATTATTTTCTGCTTATATTAAGGTTTATTTTTCACTTATTTAGTTTGATATGCTTCAAAAGCGTGTTTTTAAGTTTTCTTTCACTATATTTATTTTACATTTCTTAGTTCGATTTATTGTTCAAAATTTTTTTTCAAGTTCTCGAAATTAGATAAACTCATTAAATTGTTATATTGCCACAGCTTAATGATAAGTCTCCAAAGTTTGAATTAAATCTGTCCCTTGAAAGTGGGTCAAAATAGAGTCCAAAGGAGAGTTACAAATAAGCTCACAAACTCAATTACAAACAAACATACAGGTAAAGCATAAGGGTGTTAAAAATCAGGACCATTAATCCTGAAGTCTGTATTTTTTACTACCATATTTACAAACTTTATAGTCTTAATACAAATTGTACTTAGTAAATGTAGTTTTTTTTTTCTTCAATTATGGCATTGCTAACTCTGCATTTTGTTAGCATCAAGTATAATTTTGGCATCACGTTTTGCCAGTTTCTGTGAAACTGGACTAGTAATAATAGGCAAAGTCAGTAAGTCGTCAGTAATCAGTCAGTCAAGTCAGTCAGACATTCAAGTAAAGCAATGGCTTCTTTACAAGAATTAGCGATGGCAATAACGGCTATTTTAAAATAATGAATAACACTGTTAAATTATTTACCTATAACTGTTATTGTAAACTGTTATTGTTATCCTGTTATTTTTGTGGCGAGGTGTTAATTCATTTTTAGATAACAGCTAGCTAATTCTGAAATAATCAAATAACGAAACAATGTATGTCAGTTATGTATCTGCATGCGACGCGCGCGCGACGCGGGATGCGGACGCCCCACTCATTATTAATTAACGATAGCACATACACGGCACGGCAACAGGGCGTAAGATACATTAACAATAACAGGCATTAATGATAGCTCATTATTTAAGTATCCAATAACAGTGTTATTCATTATATGAAAATAATTCATTAAATTAACTGTTATCGCAATAATGATCACCACTGACAAGAATGTGACCAGTGGGAATTTTGGAGGCAAGCTGAAAAAACATATTTTCGCAGTGTCATTTTAATACCCAACACTCGTGCACTTTAATTAACCCATATCGAACAAAATGCCATCCCATATAACAGAAAGTAAAAATAAAACAAGAGCACAATATTACTTTTTTAACATCCCTTTTTAACATCCCAAGTCTGTAAATGTAGTTATGGTGTTTACTTATTGGCTGAGTTGTGACAATTGAATCATATTTGCTATAGTATTTTTAATTTTTATATCTTAAAGCAATTGTTAAATAAATTATATTTCATTTTGATATGGTCTTTTATTTTTGGTCATCCTGCAGCAATATTTTTATCAAGTAGGTATTCAGAAACACATTTATTTTTATCAAGTAGGTATTCAGAAACACATTTAAATTAAAGATATAGTTAATACAAGTTGAATTTGTTGACCAGTTTCTTGGTTAAGTCTAGAATCTAACGCTTATTAACTTTCAGCCTGTTCTTTTAGGTCTTATGACTTTTGTTTATTATTATTATTTTATTGCCTCAAAGTAACCATGACAAGTTACATAAAAATATTACACCTGAGTATTACACAAACAGCAGTATTCAAGAAGCGTAGTTAAGTAAGCAGGCAATGCTATGCAAAAAGCGCTATTTAACTTGCGTTATGTCAGGCCTTCGCGCATCGATTCATTCATATCAATTTTGACTTTCGTTACGATGACCCTATGCGTTAACGAGCACTATGAGACCTCATAGTATTATTTATGAATACGGGTGACAGACTGGTAATGGGTAAAAGGAAGCGACTCAGCTTTTGGTACCGCGACAGGTTAGTCACGTGTAGCGCTGATTTTCAGTCGCCTCGTTATTTTGCAGGAGTTAAGAATGTTTGTACCCACATCACTAAAATATATTTTATCTAAAATTCAATTTTTTGAAGTAAAAACTTCTTTAGCGGCGCTGTACACTTTTTTGGGATGGGTAAAAAATGTTAAACTCTCGTCAGGACACGTGGCCTGATCGAATATTCAATATTCGTAAGACGGAGGGGTGACAGCAGATGACGGCTCGACTGTCTATACTTTTAAAATTCGTTTATATCATGTGTTTAAAATATGGACATTGAACAAAGTGCATCTATTAATGAAACAAGTGACGGAAGAAATAGTGAAAGAAAATGAGTGAGTACTTTATAAATATACTAGATGAAAACCTACTGAAAATACTAGATGAAAAATAATACTGATAATAAAAGCAATTCGTACGAAATTATTTACTAACCATTCCAAAATATCAAAAATGCACAACGTTAATGTTCAAGTTTTCACTTCTGCCGGCACTACCGGAGTGCAACCCGTTGTTTTTTATTTTTTGTGTTTTTTTTATTTATTGGCAGCTGTTTCAGATGGCGTTGTTAAGTAACACTAAGCAAATGAGTGTTTCGTTTGAAATTAAACGGTCGTCCAGGTACTTATTAAATTAAAGAAAAATTATTTTTATAACTAAGGGCTTTTAATATTTATCTAGAATATCCTAGACATTTTAAAATTTTATATGTGACATCACCAATTCAAAGACCCATCATCACACAATGTCACACTTGTTCGACCCGCTCAATCCCCCTCAACGTGTGACGTAATTTATGGATTGGCCCTTAGCTGCATAGATCGCTTGCGTTCCATGCCAACCGCTGGGCCATAAGCGCTTCTTAATATGTATTAATGTCTTATATTTTTATTTATTTATTGCAGGGTCTGAGCTTTCCCGCCAACTAGACCTATGGCTGTCGAAAGCCGATCTCACACACGGTCCTGCCAGGGCAATTATAGCGCCGTAAGTTTTTTTAAGGCCTTTTATAGTTTTGTTGGTAGAACTTTAGTTAGGAGAACTGACAGTCGACGGGGAAGAAAGGTACTCGGATGGCGACCTATTTGCGTCCCACTTCTTTGACATGACGACCCGCGTGGTGCAATGGTTACCATACCGGACCGCCAATCGGAGAATCCCGGTTTTGATTCCCGGCGAAACAGAAATTTGATACTATTTTTTGCTACTATCAGTCACACCCGACCGCGCTCGTTTGCTTAAGCTGCATAGATCACGTGCATTCTACGCCAGCCGCTGTACTACATGTGCGCTTACTGTTTCCAAAGTTTGAATTCAATACCTAGTTTTTTTTTACTTTTCAGACACGCGGGTTATTCTTACAGCGGCGCCTGCGCAGCCTACGCTTACAGACAGATCAGTCCGGTTGTCGTGTGAGTTAGTTTTTTTCTTGACTACTCTATTCAGTAATTATTTGTCATCTGAGTCTGACAAATCCAATACGTAGTTTCTTAATTCTTTAAATTCTTTTAATTTGTTAATAGGAAGTAATCAGGAAGTTTTAGAAAAGGGTTGAAAAGAACAAAAGATAATAAAATGGTAAAAACTGAAGGGTGGTAGAGCCCCCCAAAAATAATTCGGGTTCACTCTTGACAAACTTGATAATCAACCAATAGAGGCTTCACAACTTTTAATTCATCATTCATCGAGATGGGTTTATCTTTATCATCTAAAGTTGTTATTCCATCAAACGGGTATTGATCGCGCGGCGGGTGGAAAACTTATATAAAATTACTACAAATATTTGACAGATTATATAGACACGAGTGAAACTGAATAACATAAGTATTCGGCAGTTTGTCTGCCAAATAGATCAAGAAAAAATGAAAAAATCATATTCTTGGCAGATTGTCGGTAACACTGCTCCCTGCCACTTTCATCACGCGTTCTGCAGTGCCATTACTGCCCATACGTATATTAGTCAATCCGTGCCTACAGTTCCCTGCAGAAAGCGTACTGGAAGTAATTCATCAATTAATACGTAACATTTATTTGTTTATTTATCATTTGTAGCTCCTTAAACTAAGGGCTACAGGGTAAGACTTAATGCCTAATGGCATTCTCTGCCAGTCAACCCTGGGTGATGGTTAAAGTTTACGGTACGCAGGAAAATGTGTACTTATTAACATGTTGTAGGTGGTAGAACTATTATCGTTCGCCCGGGGAAGTACCACCGCTGCACCCACTTCTGCCGTCAACCAATCTATTGTGTTTCGGTGGAAAGGTGCAGATGCCGGCCACACTTACATGAACAACCCCCAGCCTCCGGAGTAGCAGCGCAACTGCATACGACCTCAAGACTTACTAATGCTTGCTTGAGGTTGTATGTAGATGTCTGGGCTGCAGCGACCACTTAACACCACGTGGCCTGCATGCTCGTCTGCTACTCCATTGAAATAAAAAAAAAGTATTGAGCAAGATAAACGCTTCCAGCAAGCGAATCTTCATCCTGGGCCCCTCGCATCACGTGCGGCTGGCGGGCTGCGCGCTCTCCACGCTCGACAAGTACCAGACCCCGCTGTACGACCTCACTATCGATAAGCAGAGTGAGTTGCTTCTCATTATTATATTAATTTAAAAAAAACACAGCTCTCCAAGAAAATATTATTGAATTGCCATTGAATTATGTAAGTGTGAGTGTATGCGTGTGTAATCTCTACACACGTACACGTGTAGTTAAAATATAAATTTTGGTAAACTTTTTGCTTCAGTTGAAATGAAAACAATATTAAAATATATAAATAAAAATATTTAAATATATATAAGTCGATGAATGAATATACGATAAATATACGTCATATAATACTAAAAGTTTAGATCAGTTTACGTTTTGCAATGAAATAAAATACTGCGACTGACGACCCGCGTGGCATATGGTTACCATACCATGCCGGACTGCCAATCGAGGGGTGCCGGGTGCGATCCCCGGCGAAACAGAAATTTGATTAATACAGAAAGCAAAAGTAACTTAAAATATATAAAGAAATCCATATACTAATAATCTTTCCTCCTTTCCAGTATACGCAGAATTAGAAGCCACACGTCAGTTCGAATGGATGGACGTACAGACAGACGAAGACGAACATTCTATCGAGATGCATTTACCTTACATAGCTAAGGTTATGGAGGAGTGAGTCTTAATAATTCATAGCATAGTCATAACATAAGACCCGTCACACCTTAGAGCATTAAAGGTACTGACTGACTCACCCTTCAGGGGAGTTTGCTCCTCGCTTCGATACATAATTTTTGTGCCAAATCTGGTGCGGAGAAAGAACGCACACATTTTAATTTTGTCACACATTCACAAATATTCTTTCATCGCTACAGACGCATACATGTCTAAATATGTCAATTTCAATTAACAACGTCATTTTCTATGCACCGTCAACACTGACACCGACACACACAGACACACTAGTTGTATAACTAGAAGGCACATTGTGCATGGACGTTGGGACGAGGGGTTCGCCCGTAAATGCCACTCCTCTCTGACATGTGTCATACCTGACATACCTTGATGCTCTAAGTGTTTCGCATATTTAAAAATACAGAATATCAATTTTGGAACCCTTAATGAATAAAGTTAATTTGCTTATTACCTAAACACAATTCATTAATCTTTATTCTCAAGATGAGAGTTTTAATTAAGAGAGCAGAGCAGAGAACAGTCAACTCGCAATTCTGAGATAACCAAACTATACCTTCCTTTTTCCTCAGATACAAGACTGGATTTACGATTATACCTATCCTCGTAGGATCTCTCTCACCGGATAAAGAAGCAAAGTGAGTATAAATTTAATGTTTATTATTTTAATTTTATTTACAAGCGTCCAACAATATTTACGAATATATAATACAGTTCGTTCTAGAACGTTCATAAGTAGTAAACAAAATGATAGTACTTTTAGAAATGAAAAACCAGAAGCGGAATATTATTTAATACACGAAGTCTTATTCGAACGATTTGAAGTTTCTAATTAACATTTCCTTACACAACTACAGCTATAAATTATAGGCAAGCACAAATACAGAATTTCAGTACGCAAACGGGCTGAGTAACTGCCCCTACCACTTTTAGACTGATAATGGTCGCTCCTTAGAGGAGGCCTCGCTTTTATGGGCGTTTTCCCCTACATCGTCATATTTTTTATTCTACTACCGACGTTGATTCCTAACAGTACTTATACTAGATAAACCAAAATGGAGCCTTAGATCTGTAGTAACAAAGAGCTCCAAAAAGAAGAAAAAGTTTTTGTAGATGGTAGAAGTATTATGGTTCGCCCGGGGAAGTACCACCGCTGCATCCACTTCTGCCGAGAACCAACTCTGTTGTGTTTCGGTGGAAAGGTGCAGTTGCCGGCCACACTTACATGAGGCGACCACCAGCCTCCGGAGTAGCAGCGCAACTGCATACGACCTCAGGCAAGACTTACCTATGCTTGCTTGAAGTTGGTGCAGATGTCCATGCGCTGCATCGACCACTAAACGCCAGTGTGGCCTGCATGCTCGTCTGCTACTCCATACAAATAAAAAAATCCATACTGTAGTTTTTATGTGGTACAAACATACAGAAAAACAGGCAAACAAAAGTTAGAAATGTTATTTTTTTTGGTGCCCTTCTAGACATTAGATTCGTTAGTTAATTTATGAATTGAAATCAATTCGATTTCCGATCCGGTTTGTGACGTCATAAATCATTTCCTATTTTTTTATTGATTTGAAATAATTTACTAAATTTAATTTTAAATTATTCTGTTTTTCTATCGTAAATTAGTGCAACCTTCTAAGGTGTGCATTTTAAATTTTTGTATATACTACGCTTTCGCTTCGAGTTGGCCGCTCCTACCCTCCCCGCTTCACAGCACCGCGCTCCTAGACAGACCCTATTAGTACCGTTAGCAACGCTATCACGTACGCACTTTAATTAAGTTGGTCGATCTGTAAGACGAAGCTAGGTTGCAACGCTGTGATTTGCTAATTCAAGGCCACAGTGAAAGATAGTGATACGCACAGAGCATATTTTTTAGGTTAGTGATACACTTATCGATAAATTAAATTTGTTCCAAAAGAACTTTAATAGCGGACATTTTTATCGGAGCATCGGAAGTATAAGTCAGATGTGTTGACAGAACTATTTGCCTGTTATGAGGCGTCTGTGTGGTCGGTGGTCTGAATGCAATCATAAAAAACATTGCAATAAAAATACACTTATTTTTTTGTCGACGTTACCAATTGATGTGCCTGTGACGTCATTTTGTAACGGTCATCGACGGCCAACTCGAAGCGAACGAGTAGTAGTGTCAACATCACAATTCAATCAAACGTTCGTTCTCTTATTATATTAGCCAGTGGCCAATATAATAGTATTGTTTCCCAGATACGGAGCTATCCTGGCGCCATACCTAGCTGACCCCCAGAACCTGTTCGTGATCTCCTCTGATTTCTGCCACTGGGGGTACCGGTTTCGGTTCATGTGGCGCGACCAGAGCAAAGGGCCCATACATCAGGGCATCGAGTGGTTGGACAGACAGGTAGATCTTTTTCCTCTCTGACACATTATGATATCGGTGCCCAAACCTGATGATCCGTTCGGCTATGAATGTTGGGAGGCGTGCACGTGCACATTGTTTTAGTGTGCGTAGCCTCGAGAACGCTCAGTGTCGGGTGACGAAGTTTTTTTTTAGTTTTATAAGTTTTCAGAAGGAATACTTTTTAGTCTGTCTTAGGGCCAGGCCACACTGGATACTTTTAGCATCGACGAAGCGCGATTTGTTATTTTATTTCACAACGCTCGCGCATTGTAATTAATCTATAACGAACAAAATGCTATCAGCTTTATCCGATATTACTCAAAATACACCAAGATTATGAAAATAAAATAAGAGCACATGAGTCTTCCAAGTTCCCGCCAAAACTCCCTGGGTTTGGTCGTTACTGACAAAATAGAAGGCCGTTTAACTGTCTTTATATTTTCTAGGGTATGAAAATAATTGAAAAAATGGATCCACGCGCTTTCACGGAGTATCTCAACAAATATAATAACACAATTTGCGGTAGACATCCTATTGGAGTACTCTTGCAGGTAAGAAATTCTCAACAATTTATTTGTGTATTTTTTTTAATGTACGTGTCCATGGGCTGCAGCAACTCCGCCTGTCCTGTCCGCTACTCCGTTTAAATAAAAAAAGTGCCCTACCAATATGCCTTGGGACGCCCTGCCGACCGGGTCCGATAGAACGCGTAATGAAAGAGCCTTAAATAGAAATAAAATAATATTTATTTGTTCCTAGGCAATAGTAAAACTTCAGAGTCAGACTCCCCCTCCGCGGATGTCGATGAAGTTCCTCCACTACGCGCAGTCCTCGCAGTGTATGACGACTGACGACTCCTCTGTATCTTACGCCAGCGCTTCGTTGCTCTTCGACTGAGTGACGTCATGTCCTTATTAGTTATTGATTGACATAGAAATGCAAAAAGTTTTATTAATCCCGAGAAGTGCTCACAAACCATTGCGTTATAACGATACGCCAACTGTAACATCTGAGAGAGAACAACTGCATGCCAACTGAACCAACTGCGTTCATAACGGTATGCCAACTGGAACAATTGCGTTAATAACGGTATGCCAACTGGAACAATTGCGTTAATAACGGTATGCCAACTTTAACAATTGCTTTAATAACGGTATGCCAACTGTAACAATTGCGTTAATAACGGTATGCCAAGTGTAACACTTCCTTTAATAACGTAAATGCAAAATGAATATGTGTATACTTATATGTTTTTAAATAGATCACTAGCAATACATCATTGGTAAAATAATTCTGTTATATAGGCAGATAAAAGTATTATTATAATAATTTAAAAAATATACCAACATGTAATACTTTCTGTGGAAGTTGTAACTGTTGGCATACTCATATTTATAACATATCAGGGATTAAACGATGTGGATCTTGATAAGTAAAATAATATACAAATTATACCTACAACTAAAGTATCTAATATGCAATAACTATACACTTGTATAAAGTAATGTTTTTTTTTGTATAGTCAGCTTTTTCTTACTTGATAATTTTGGTTAATAATCTTAGATACTTTTTATTGAAATATAAATTACAAGAATAGTAAAGTAATAAGTAAATTTTAGTATTTAGTTACCTTTGTTTTGCTTGCTATGTTATTTTTGAATCAATGTTTTGCTAAAATTATCAAATAAGAATAAACGAAACATAAGATTTGGGTTTTCGTACCTTTAAATAAAATTTATCTTAACAAATATTTTTAAGATATGGCGGCTTTATTACTTTGATCTACTAATTAGTTTTATTCATTATTTACTGCAAGTATATTTAAAAAAATGCATGTTTTTTTAAGATAAGATTGTGTCAAAAAATATTATATGCTTGTAAGGAGTATTCTATGGAGATGAAATATCTCCATACAATAATAAAATGTATGTTTTAGCATCGTGTGTTGTAATAACAAAAAGCTTAAAGATTATAGAATTATTATTAATAAATATAACTATGATAAGTTTTAATATATTACGTAAAGATTTAAAAAGTTTGTATTAATATAGTTTTAAAAGATTTTAATCGTTAGGATAGACTGAACCACTTTATAGAACGCTAAAAATAAAATAATTTTAAAAAGCACTGTTCAAATATGATTTAAATTTATTACCAGATAATTTATGTTATAAAAAGAAAATAAATACAATTTAATTAATTCGTATATAAAACACAGTGCTCGTTAAATGTGAAAAAAGAATTACATTTTAATAAAGGAGAAAATTAAATCGGTGGCACAATATGTTTTTGAAGTGAAAACTTCTTTAGCGGCGTTGTGCATTTTTTTTCGGATGGGTAAAAAATGTTAAACTGGTGTCAGGACACGTGGCCTGATCGAATATTCATAAGACGGAGGGGTGACAGCTGATGACTCAACTGTCTATACTTGTAAAATTCGTTTATATCAAGTATTGAAAGAAAATGAGTGAGTACTTTATAAAAATACTAGATGAAAACCTACTGAAAATACTAGAAGAAAAATAATACTGATAATAAAAGCAATTCGTGCGAAATTATTCCCTAACCATTCCAAAATATCAAAAATGCACAACGTTAATGTTCAAGTTTTCACTTCTGTCGGCACTACCGGATTGCAACCCGTTGTTTTTTCCTATAAATTCACATCCTTTATTTTAACCTTTAGTGATTACTTTTACAAAATCTATTGTCCCATCTCTTTTATTAAGGAATAAGTTTAAAATTAATCGGAGGAATTTACAATGTACTGCCAATGTATACTGTACCTCCTTTTTCATTTTCGACTCCCCATCTTCGAGATTTTGAATATGTTGTTTTGGCTATAGCAGAGCGCTAGAAAAAATATATATTTTTCTTAGAATAATTACGTATAGAATGAGTGTCTTCATATAAGCGCGGTGTCAAAATTGAAGCACTAAATAGATTGACACAGATGTCACATCTGACAAACAAAATATTTTTATTTTCTCCAAATTAACTATAAAATACTACAAAATTTTAAAAACTTCACTTTGAAAAGCTATGTTATTAGACTTCTTTTTTTTTTCAAGAGTTTTTTGACACAATTAAACAGCACACCCGATGTTTGGTGCCATCAATGGCACCAATTGGCAACCAATTTTTTTTATGTCCCACTGCTGGGCACAGGTCTCCTCTCACAAGTGAGAGGGGTTTAGGCCATAGTCCACCACGCTGGCCAAGTGCGGATTGGTGGACGTCATGCTTTCGAGAAATTATGAATTCCTCTCAAGCATGCACGGCGATGGAGAACATCGTAATCAATTAACTTTCACGATATTTTCCATCACCGTGGAGCAGCGATAAATGCGCACATTACAAATTTCTTTGTCAGAGGTGCGCGCTGCTCGAATGGGGGGGGGGGGGGGGGGTTTCTAAATGGGTTTCTATATTCTAAGATATTGTACCTTTTTGGAATATATCAAGTAATATTGAGCATGTTCTTATAAACATAAAAACTTTAGAAGTTCGTTTAAAGATACGCACACCTTTGTATATAAATCTTTCTATGTGACTGCCTTACCATTTTTTTATATCCAAAAAAAATTTATATATATATGATATAAATGTTGATACAAAATTCAAACAAAATAGGTAGTGTGTTATACATTTCTTAAGGATATCAGATACTTAGAGCTTAAATTAATATCTTACTAAAATAAAAATCAGTTTGGGGTTGCTAAAATATAAACGTCAGCTTATTTTTAACTATGCGTTAAATAATAATATGTAATAATTTTATTTAAAAAATAATGCAGTTAAAAAATTTAAAAACTGAAAAACACGCTTTTGTGAAAAAACGAACTAAAAAGTGAAAAATTAGAAGAAAATGTATCTGTTTTATTGTAAAAAACCGTGGGATGCTTTCAAGGAGATATCAAAATAATAATCCTACTAAACTATAGACATCATGCACCCTGCGCTTTTTTATACAGTAAAACAGATACATTTTCTTCTAATTTTTCACTTTTTAGTACGTTTTATCACTAAAAGCGTGTTTTTTACTTTTTAAAACTGCATTATATTTTAAATTTTTAGTTTTTTTTCATATTGCATTGTCAATGGCCCTTCCCTGTGTAAATTTTCAAGTTATCAGACTCTTAGAAGTAGGTGAAAATGAAGTTAAAAGATTCCCTTACATACATACAGGTCAAGCTATTATTGTTGTGTTAAAAATAGTAATAATATCCCATGAAGAAATTTTGAGCGACAAACAGGTATCAAATTAATTTTAAAGAGTGACTTTGTATTGACATTTTAAAATACCATCAGTAGAGTGCATTTAAAATAACAAAATTTAAATTTCTAACAACCGAAATAAAGTATTTTGAATTAAGAAGAATTTATTTATTTAAAAAACTTTACTGAACTAAAAAAAATGGTACAATAGGCGAGTTTAATACTTAATGGCGTTATCTACTAGCTTAACTAAGGGAGTGCAAAGGTCTTAAAAGGTCTTAAAAAATACATAAAATTTCCTTTCATTTCAATTTACAAAATAATTCAGAGTTTCTAATAGACTATTGGATTTATACATAAAAAGTCCGGGGTTACATTTTTGTAAGGTCGACGAAAATAATTCCTACTGTTTTTCTTAGCAATTTATACCTTCAGTTTTAGACAGTAAGAATCATTGTCGCTTAGTGATCAGTGCAAATTGTACTTCATGCAAGTAATAAAAAACCTTAGTAATATAAATTAAATATTTACAATTTAAAGATGTACTGTTTAGTTAAGTTTAGTAATAGTAAAAAAATGACAAAATTTTAAAAAATCAATTTGGTTGTGTTTCTTGTACGGCCGTGCGTAAAAACTTCTTAATCTGACCTGGAAGTCCTCGATTCAATCCCCGAAGACTATACGGTACGACACAGAAGGCGCGCTCGCAGCCTTCAATTTTAGGGGGGGGGTCACTAAGAAATGTTGGGGGGGGGGGTCACTAAGAAATTTGGGGGAAGAGGTGTCCCAAATTGGATTTCTTACGTATAACTGATTGATTTTGGGGGGTCATGTGATGGTGACCCCCCCTCCCCCTGGGACCGCACCTGAAGCCCATCAAGGGAAAATGGACTTTAGAGATTAAGAGAGGTTTCAAATTAGCGTATATTTTTTGGGATAGTGCACGGTATCCCCCCCCCCCTCCAAATTGAAAGCTGCGACCGCGCCTGCTGGGCTTACGTATCAATAAAACATGTATTGTTGTTTTTTCTCATGAAACAATTTCAATCGTTATTATTTAGTTTAAAACGCAAGCAAAAACACTGTTGCATTTGTTGTATACGCGTGAAATATTATTATATAGTCCGGCCATTGCAATACCTTATAAAAGTTGTAAGTATTGTAGTGTTGTGAAAGTTAGTTTTTAAATTTGTTAAGGGCCCCTTTCACCACCTTCAAGTAAAGTGACAAGTACGCTAATTGTCGGTTAAAGTCACCCGTAACTTCAATTTCTATTTAACGATGTTCGAGTAGCACTAATCATATGATAAACTGACCCGTACTCATAGCTTTTACTTGACAATTAACTTTACTTAATTTTTAATGTAACTTTACTTGGAAGATGGTGAATGAGTCCCTTAGAATAATAAAATTTCATTTTATTCGGTCTCAAATTAGCATTTATTTTGTGGAATTCGTCTCAATTATAGTTTATAGTGAGTTTGTAATTATTTTGTTTTATTTATTTACCTATCCCCATTTATTCATTAAAGTGAAAATATTATTATTTGCACCAAAATTGATACTATACCTATATACATCTTGAATTTTAGTTGAATCCAATTAACATTCAAATAAGCAAAAAGCATCAAGTCATCAATAATCAGTCAGTGAAAGGAGTCAATCAGATTTCCGAGTAAAGACATCTTTACCATAACGTGTCTAATGGGGTATGGAGGTGCAACCCCGAAGTCACATATTATTTGAACTGTTATTTTATTTTAAATACAACACTCGGGTACTCATTTATTTATATCGAACAAAATGCCACAGACTTTTTCGATTTTAGCGTTTCGACCGCGTAGGCTGGACGTTTATTATTCCAATAAGAACTACGTAAGAATAAGAATGATGGCGGCACCACACCATGGCCGTGTATTCACGGCAAGATCATGAATAATTTCCCTATCAAAATCGGTATTTAGTCCTGCGCTGCGACAGAGAATTCGCGCGACGTTCAATGCGTGACCGCCATTAGATGTTTTACGTTACGTTTAAGTTTAGGTCACCCTCCAACTCAACCAAAACTGTAATATAGTATTAAAACCTTAAAGCATCAAAGGTCAAAGTAATCATTGCGCCTCGCTTCGATACATAATTTTTGTGCCAAATCTGGTGCAGGGGGAAGAACGCACACATTTTAATTTTGTCATAAATTCACAAATATTCTTTCATCTCTACATTAGACTAAGAATAATGTTAATCTCTACAGACGCGGGGATTCGTTCCTCATTGATTTCTAAATATGTCAATTTCAATTAACAACGTCATTTTCTTTCATCGACAACACTGACAAACACACACACACACACACTAGTTGTATATAACTAAAAGGCACATTGTGTCCCTCCTTATGCGATGTGAAATAAGAGCAAACAAACACACTCTCATTCATTCATTCATTGGTACACCAAGAAAATGAAATATTGAAGTTCCCGCCAAAAACGCCAATAAAATGCACAGACAGACATATTATACCATAGACAGGTTAATACAATGGATTGGCCAAAAAAAGTATCATCTGGGGCTGTAATGTTATCAAAGAAAAAAAAAGTAGACACATGACATAAAAACCGCGTGAATTTAAATTTCAATAAAATTTTAGTTCAACAACAAAATTCTATAGTGAATCAGTGCATATGATCCAATATAACAACATTAGAAGCACCGTAAAAATCACTGAAAGATACAAATCGTGGTACAAAGTCGATATCGACGGGGACTTTATAACTAAAACCAAGGATATAAAAACTAATAGCAACAGAGTCATACGTAAAAAGAGACCTTTTAAAAGCAACGAAGATCGTACAAAAAATCCTATGGCGTTATATCCAACAGGTGTTATGAAGACACATGAGTCTGTTTTTAAGTTGGCTGTTGAGACTGTTGTTACTTTGGTGTTATTATTGATAACTTACTATGGTTTTGCGTTTTTTACGCCTGGAAATATGGACCACGGGCTTCGCGGTGTCGTAGGCGGCGGCGATCGTGTTCTTGAAATAGTGTTGACCAGATTGACCTGATGTTCAATCAATTCATTTGATTGTATAAAGCTTTCAATATAAAATCCACTATGAACTAAAGTGCTTAATTTTTATTCTATTTTCTCTTCCCCTCTTTAATTATTTATATATTTATTATTATAGGTAGTTTGGGAATCATAACAAGATAGGTACTTATCAGATCACAAATAGATTGAGGCCCTATTTCACCATCTCCAAGTTTTGATTAGTTACGTCCAAAGTAATTTTCAAGTCAAAGCTATGAGTACGGGTCAGTTTATCGTATGATTAGTGCTACTCGAACATCGTGAAATTGAAATTGAAGTTACGGGTGAGTTGTAGTAGTTGTAGTGTGACAATTAGCGTACTTGTCACTTTACTTGAAGGTGGTGAAAGAGGGCCCATAAAGTACATATAGTCCAATTAAAACTCCTTGAAACATGTTATAAAACATTTTTGATCGTTCATTCCCCACCGTACCACCAAGCGTAATCATACTAATCATACAGAATGTAATTCAAAAATATGACCTTTTGGGGTGGAGGGATAGAGGTCTTTTAAACATGTATCTTTTGCGATTTTGATGGTCTCAACGGTATTTTTATAATAATATGTAAATTTTGTGAAATAAGTGGGTTTTTTTCTATATGAATGGATCAGCTAGATGGCTGATAGTGCATAAGCACTGCCCTTTTGCTAATATAGCTTGTTCGTCAAAGCTAATTATTAAAAAAAACAAGTAAGTATGTTTAAGTATATATGTATGCTCCCTGCAGAGGCACCTCTTTAGAGAAATAAAAAACACCAAAATAAATAAAATATAAATTTTATTTTTAAACCAAAAATACAGTGGTGTCACATAAATAGTTTTGTCAGCACTAACCGAAATAAGGGTAATAATTAAAAAAATAACGAAAATATAAATTAAGTTATTTTTGACAAAGAAAATAGCACATAAAATAAAAGAATCTGACTGTATTTTATTAGGGCTAATTTGTTTTAGGAAATAAATAATTTCACACTAAGTTGTATTCTAAAATCTTATTTAACACAACTGTTTGTTTGCATTGACATAAATAAAAATTAAATACAGTCTGATTCTCTTATTTTTAATTTAAATAGGCACAAGATTATATAAAAATAAATAATAAATAAGTAATCTGGTATACCTATAGCACATTGTGATAAAATAATACGAAGGAGCAGAAAATTAACAAGAATAAAATAATTAATTTTTATCTTCATAAAACACCATTTTAATTTAAACAAATATTGCAGAAAATCCCTTGTCTACTTTTACAAAAAAGTACGGTATTATACTATGGAAATGTTAATTTAATAATTAACTATGAATATGTTAAAAAAAATAAACCTATTTTACCCGAGTCAGGCGATTTTAAAGCTAAAATATTTAAAAGTTTTAGGTGCTTTTAAGTAAATTTTCGTAACAACATCACAACAATTTTTTTTTTTGTAAATTCTAATTTTACAAAAAAAAAAAACGAGAATTCTGCCAAAATGCTAATCTACGCTAGTGTTGTACGGTAGTATGTACTGACAAGCGCGCTCGTCTGCGTAAACTTCTGAAGCGTTAGGAAAGTAATCTGAAAAGTTAGAAAATCTTTAAAAAATTAACTCGCTACAGACAACTCTTCTATGTAAAGCTGTCATTCTGACGTTACACACTGATCGCTCTCAAGTTTACGCACACTAATACAATGCGCATGTGCACTCCTCTCCACAGTCATAGCCGAACTTCGTGACATAGAAGATCTATATCCCAAAAATACTTGCTGCGGTGGAATTTTCCTAGTCTTACCATGTAACTTATATCAACTACAAAAATGATCAAATAAAAATAAGTAGGTGAATATTATTTTTAATACTTTTTAATATTTTTACATGTAAAATCGCTAAACTCAAGGCATTTTAGGAATGCGTCATATCACTATTGTTTATTTTGGTGGTTAACTGTTCAATGTTATTTAAAAATTTAACAATAGATTAATAAAGAAAATAAGAAGTTCTCCGAAAAAAAATATCAACAAAAATTGCCAAAAAAGATTGTTGCCTTTCATCAAGTAACAAACCAATACTTAAGGCATTTTCAACTTAATGTTTGCAAATTTTTTTTATCAAACTAAAATTTAAAGTTCGAATATCGATATTAGTTGTATTTTTTTTTTCAATATTTTGCGTCTCATTTCACGTCAATTATTTTAAATATTTTTCGTTTTCGAAAGTTTCGTAGATTCCAATATTAACGTGGAATTCAGACATTTTATTTTTGGTGCATTTTTTTGCGTTATTTGATGGCCAGTTCATCGCTACTTAAATATTAAGGTAGCATCCGGTACTTGAGCGCCTGCGGCAGTTCGCCAATGTCATTCGGTTAGTTCTTATATTTGCAAAAAATGTAGACCTTTTTCGATCAATCTATTTTTATAACATTTACAAAAAAATATTACACCTATCTTACGGTAGGCGTAAATTTTACGTATATAACAGGTTATTTAATAAGCGCATTTTTTAATATTTATGTATACAATATACATACAATAAGTCAAATTATTGAAAAGCTAATTAAATTATATTTTTGTAATTTTGCAATAATATTCAACAACTATAAATAAACATTTTTTATTATTGAACGAATCATGTCTGTATGTAGTTAGGTACATATTACACGACTGTTATAAATAAACTTTTTTTTTTCAATTAAATCCGCGTGATAATTTTTTTTTACTTTTGAAGTATTCAATTCTCAATATTTTCGATTAATAATTACAGCAATTTCCATTTTTATAAAATTTCGAATTGCATATTTTTCATTTTACAAAATGTTTTCACATCAGGTTTTTCAATTGTTATAAATTTCCTAAAAATCGTGCGTTTCATATTTCATTATTATATAATATATAATAATTGGAATTATAAATTAGAATATTATTCTAAGACTATGGTTACAGCTTTATATTAGTATAATTTAAATAATACATGGGATTATACGAATCATTACGAATGTAACATTGTAAAATTCTTGTGATACATTGTATCTTGTATTGAATACGACATTGATACGACATAACAAACAATATGGTTATAATGAGGAAAAAATTAAAAAAAAATTAAACAAGAGTCACTGAATAATAATTAGATTGTTGTTGACAGGTCTATCAGTCATCTGTAACTATAGTGACTTGACTCGCCGCTGTGATTATGTGCACCCACACAACCCCGATAAACCCTTATTTATGTGATGAAAGAACTATAAATAATAAAGAATAAAGATGTTCAGAGATTGTTCAAATAACGTTAAGGCTAACGAAGCCAAATCTAATATATAAAATTTTCGTGTCACGCTGTTTGTAATTAAACTCCTTCGAAATGGCTCGACGGATTTTCGTGAAATTTTGTGTGCATATCGGTTAGGTCTGCGAATCGGACGAAATCTATTTTTCATCCCCCTAAGTGATAAGGGTGGCCCGCCCCAAACATTTCAACGCGGTACGGAGTTCGCGGGGTCAGCTAGTTATAGAAAATGAAATGTATAACCTAATATATCATCGTATAATCCCACGTATTATAACTCGGCCGTTTTAAATGTCAATAAGTGGTATTCTACAGTCGTAAACGCTATAGAATAGAATAAAACACAGAACATATTAAAAGAGGTTAGAACGGAAAAGTGGGCGGAGCAGACGCGCCAAGGATATGAGCAACGCTCATATCTCTACAGCAACACGCGATTGCGATATGCGTAATGGAGTTGTGGGCGGGGCAGACGCGCCAAGTGCTTGGGTGTGATTCGTTCATTTGAAATTGCGTGATTGTGCGGCGCGATTGGCTAGATTTGAAATTGCAAATATGTGCGTAAGGTTCATATTTATTTAAGTACACATGTAGTGGAGGTGCAAGGTGGAGCTGGATCGGCGACACCGGTTTTATACGAACGGCGCATTATTGCCATTCTGCCCCTTTTAATATGTTCTGTGGAATAAAAAATGTATCGTAGTGACAGCTAACAGCTAACGATCGAGATCACGTGACATTTCGTTAGCTAAACGTCAATTCCATACATTTTAATTCTATTCTACAAGCGTTTACGACAGTCGAAAGCACTTCTGTCTGTCCAAACAGGTGTTGGACAAAAATAAACGTATTTCCTCTGCAAAGATAGGAATTTTTCCTATATTTTTTCTGAAATATGAGGCTACTTTGAGCACCGTACGAGAGGAAAGAAGATACATTCCAAGTCCACAGTTATATCGTCCGAGTTGTAATGCCGTGTATAAATTAACTACATCATTGTAATGGTTTTTTTAAGTCGGTATGTGATTAACTATTGCGTCATGAGCTGCCCCGACTGGTGGACGGACTCTCTGGAAATAAAAATAAATAAACGTAAAAACAAAATATCAAAAAAAGTAATCTTGTAAGATTTTTTTTAACCTACTCGTAAATTCATACGCTGCTTTCCATGTTTGGGACACGATCTTAAAGCATCAAAGGTACTGACTCACCCGTCAGTGGAGACGGCATAGCGCCTCGCTTCGATACATAATTTTTGTGCCAAATCTGGTGCGGGGGAAGAACGCACACATTTTAATTTTGTCACACATTCACAAATATTCTTTCATCGCTACAGACGCCTACATTTCTAAATATGCCAATTTCAATTAACAACGTCATTTTCTATCCGCCGACAACACTGACACCGACACACACACACACAATTTGTATATAACTAGAAGGCACATTGTGCATGCACGTTGGGACGAGGGGTTCGCCCGTAAAGGCCACTCCTCTGACGGGTGTCATACCTGTCAGTACCTGTGATGCTCTAAGGACACAATTTTACAAATTCACGAAAATCTAAATTTAAGTAGGGATATTTTTAAAAGTTTCAACATTTACCTGGCGCGCTTGTGACAGTTTCACCCTGAAAATGATGAAATAATAAAATTTAATATTTATTTATTTATTTCATTCATTCACTTTAATTTTAATATAAAGGATGAGGACTTTAACATAAAGTTATGAGATTATTGTATTGTCATCGGCCCTTGACCGCTGTGCAAATTTTCAAGTTAATCAGACTCCCAGAAGTAAGTGAAAATGAAGTTAAAAGATTCCGTTACATACATACATACCAAAGCGAGTTAAAAAAGAGATGACTCCGTACTTACATTGATTTTCGTCCGTTGAATGGTCATGGTTTGCTGCGGGACGCTGCAGTCCGGCTGGACGCCGAGCGAGTCGTATATCTCGCGCAGAATTAACAGCATTGTGTCTTCTGATTCCCTGGTCACAAATAACATTTAATACAATACAATACAATACAAACTCTTTATTGCACACCAATACAAGGAAAACATACATAACATAGATACATTAAAACGAAAGCAAAAGGCGGTCTTATTGCTACAAACAGCAATCTCTTCCAGACAACCGAGAAGGAAATATATATATATATGACAAATTCGAAATTAGAGGGTAGGGTGCATTAAACAATATACAGGTACTGTAAATATATTCAAAACAGTAGTAAGAATGAATAATAGTAAGAAGAAATAATAGTAAGAAGCAGCAAAGAATAACAGAGACAACCAAGGATACAGCTGACAGCGAAAAAGGAAAGGAGAAGTAAATGTAAGTACAGGTGAGGAGAGACTAAGCAGAAGGAGAGAGGAAAGAGATAAAAAACTTATAAAGAAAGAAAGTGATCTTTAACTAACTTTTTAAACAAATTCAATGATTGAGCACGTCTGATGGAATTAGGTAGAGAGTTCCATAATTTAACAGAGTACACGGTAAAGGAATTGCCATAGTACGCCGTGGAGTGGACGGGAATGCTAAGTATGCTGTTGGTCGCAGAACGAAGAGTCAAATTATGGGAAGATGAAGACCCGATAAATTCAAAACGTTCCTTTAAATAATTTGGACTAGTTGAGTTGAACAGGACACAGTATAGAGCAGAAAGTATATGAGCATTTCTGCGAAGGCGAATGGGGAGCCACTTGAGCCTAGTACGATAAGCGGAGATGTGGTCATATTTACGAAGACCGTAAATAAACCGTATACAAAGATTTTGAATTCGCTCAAGCTTATTAAGTTGCTCCTCTGTGATATCAAGATAGCAGATATCAGCGTAATCAAGAATAGGGAGTAATAAAGATTGTGCAAGCATAATTTTAGTCGGTATGGGTAAAAAGTAACTGAGTCTCCGAAGTGAACCACAGGCAGCAAACATTTTGCGACACACATGATTGATCTGAGGAGTTACATTTAAGGGTACAGATAGAATCCAAACATGATAGAAAAAATATATGTATGGGTTTCTGATTAGTTATTATTATGTATTATTATTACTGTATATATATATATATATATCTATATGTATCTAATTTCTGTATCGCTTTTATTAATACATATTATTATATTAATTATTGGTACGCACTAAGTTCGCTTTACCAGATCTATTATCCTGGGACGGGCCTACTGGAAGATATTTCAGTGTGGAATAAGTAGTGCCCTTGTACAAACATTATTTGTTCATTCTCCTTGTGACCATTTGTGTGTACATAAATTAAATAAAAAAAAAATAAAAAAATAGGTATAGCTTAGAATAATGCAATAGAGCAAAATGAGTACGAACAAAAAAACGTACGTACAGAAAAACGTTATGGGACGGCAAATCAAAAATCCAGAATCCAGATCCAGACCAATCCATAGAAAGATTCCATTATGTCATACCTAAACACCCCTTAAGAAACTTACCAATAACAAACGAAATTATGAATATAGGATATGAACAAAATGAGTATAATTAAATAAGTAAATAAATAAACGTTACACACTCATAGATCCACAGTAGGGTAATTAATACCCTGTGTCGTGGGTACCATGGACACATACAAAGACGGGAACACAAACACCCAGACCGAGAACAGAAATTTGAATTCATCATTCAAATTTCTGTTTCGCCGGGAATCGAACCCGGGACCCCTCGATTGGCAGTCCGGCATGGTAACCATTGCGCCACGCAGGTAGTATGAACAAAAAAACGGAACGTTTGGAAAAACGTTATGGGATGGAAGATCAAACATCCAGAACAATCCAGAGATTCCATTATGCCATACCTTTTTTTTTGGTGTCGGGGTGAAAAAGGTACCCGGCACCTAGGGAGAGGATACCGAGTTACGTGGGATTTAACCGCACTAAAACCCCCTCGGGCAAACACCCCTTTAGAAGCGCGCATAGCCTGGCGGTTAGCATAGAACGCAAACGATCTATGCAACTAAGCTAAACGGGCGCGGTCGGGTGTAAGATGGGTGACCGCTAGTGGCAAAAAATTTCATGCCCGTTTCCGTGCTTCGCAGGGCACGTTAAGCCGTCGGTCCCGGTTGTTGTCGATAGATAACAGTCGTTAAACCTTGTCGGAGGTCTTATGGGCGGGTTGACCACTAACCCGCATCTCCACCAACCCGCATTGGAGCAGCGTGGTGGAGTAAGCTCCAGGCCTCCCCAATAATGGGGAGAGACCCGTGCCCAGCAGTGGGACGCAAATAAGGTTGCAGCCAAAACCCCCTCGGGCAAACACCCCTTTAGAAACTTACCAATAACAAACGTGGCTCCTCATCGCGAAGAGGTACTCGTTGATCATCTCGAAGGGCGCCTCCTGCAGCACGTAGTCGATGCGGCGGCCCGCGTTCAGCTTGCCCAACATGTCCGGGCTCGTCTACGAACAGACATCCACTTTGACTCAATATATACATATGTACCTACAGAAATAGCAGGGATGTTATGGATACGAAATTTCGGATACGGATTGGTTACGGATGTAGGAATGATTATTATACCGGTCACGGATAAGAAGCAGCGATGGCCGAGTGGTAAAAAACCGCGGTCTTCGACGCGACCGACCCCAGGTTCAAATCCTCGGCTCGCACCTCTGACAAAGAAATTTGTAATGTGCGCATTTATCGCTCCACGGTGATGGAAAATATCGTAATATTTAATAATTGATTACGATGTTCTCCATCGCCGTGCATGCCTGAGAGGAATTCATAATTTCTCGAAGGCATGACGTCCACCAATCCGCACTTGGCCAGCGTGGTGGACTATGGCCTAAATCCCTCTCACTTGTGAGAAAGAGACCTGTGCCCAGCAGTGGGACATAAAAAAGGTCGAAAAAAAAATACGGATACGGATATGAAATTATTTCGGATTATCCGTTAGTTTCGGATAATTTCGGTTAAGGATATTACATTTTTAAGGAATTTCAAAAGTAAAATACAAATAGCTCATAAAATGGTTTTATTTATGTCACCATTTGGTTGGAATTACAATCGGTCTGTGAGTAATTATTACAGCTATTTAAAATAAAAATTATTATAATTACATATTGAGTGTTAGGTATCTAATCTACCTAAAATGAAAATGTAATCGTCATAACGTGTCTGAATTAGGCTCCGCCCCTATCCGATATTATCCGAAACTTTTATTTCGGATTCGGTTACGGTTACGGATAAATTTTTATATCGGATATCCGATTACGGTTAAGGAGCTCTCTAACATCCCTGATAAATAGATAAGGCTGTGATTAAAAATGTAAATGAATAAATTTGTAGTGTATAAATTAATTAAATACATATAATGTAATATTAATGTATGTTTGATTCCATATATACCTTTAAACGAGCAATTCATGTATAATAAATAATAATAAATAAATAAATAACGCTTCACACTAGGGTAGATATACCCTGTGTCGTGGGTGCCATGGACACACACAAAGACAGAAACACAAACACACAGACCGAGAACAGAAATTTTAAACTCATCATTCAAATTTCTGCTTCACCGGGAATCGAACCCGGGACCCTCCGATCGGCAGTCCGGAATTGTAACCATTACGCCACGTGGGTCGTCATATACCTAATATATACCTAAATATATTTTTTGAATCTCGGAAACGGCTCCAAAGATTTTGATGAAATTTAGTAGCCTGGTTTTGGGGGTGATCAATCGAGATGAACAGTATTTATCAATTGAATCGTTACCATTGCATTCTCGTTTGACTCCTCTTTTATTTCTTCACCGGATTCTTCCTTCTCCATCTCTTCTTCAACGACCTGTGGACAACGATTTTTTTTTATTGTTAAGAAGCAAAAAACTCAAGGCAAAAATAGTGCACCAAAGAAAATGCTATTATTAGGTTTAAGCTTAATGAGGCTAGTTTTATTAGTGTGCCGACGGCGTGTTGGTGGTGTAAGAAGAGGTGATGTATAATGGAAACAGATGACACTCGATATACTGTTATTATACGTGTATACAGTTTGGTTGCGTATGACTGACTGCATGTACGTCATAAAATGGACTTTTGCTTCGATTCCTATAACACTTTTGTAGGTGGTAGAACTATTATGGTTCGCCCGGGGAAGTAACACCGTTTTCAAATTGCAAATATGTGCGTAAGCTTCATTTATTTATTTATTTTATTGTTCATAGGAAAAATACATGATAAATTAATATTAAGGAAAAAGTCTGTACAAAGGTACTGCTTATTTCTAAAGAAATCTCTTCCAGCAGACCTGCGACTGGAGAAGAGCTACGAATGGTAGAAACAAAGTGTACAAATTACGTAAATACATACATATATAATTTATCATTATATTCATATTTATTTAAGTACAGATGTAGTGGAGGTGAAAGGTGGGGCTGGATCGGCGACACCGGTTTGTATACGAACGGCGCATTATTGCCATTCTATCTCTTTTAATATGTTCTGTGGTCAACTGTCGGGTTGTTGGGGAGTGAAACTTGAAACTTTCCAAGTTGCTCATCGTCTCCCTAACAGTATCCAGGCTTACCTTTTCCAGGTGGGTATCTGGTGGTGGCTGCGTCTTCCACATGCTGGACCAGGTGGAGCGGATGGACTCGATGATCTTTTGCTTGATGTCGGCGCCCACGCGAGCCATCGTGTCTTTTAGCTCTGAATGAAGTAGAAAAGTTTTTTTGAAGTGAAAACTTCTTTAGCGGCGTTGAGCACTTTTTGTGGGATGGGTAAAAACTATGAAACTCGCGCGAGGTCACGTGTGCTGATCGCAAAATTTCGTAAGATAGTAGAGGAGACGAGGAAGATCAACCTTCACCGATCTGATAATTCGATGAGACATATTGTTTACCAAATATAATTTATAAACATATATGCCTATGATAACTTGACTATCGAAAAGTGTTCATAGCTATTTTTAATTTAATTAATTTTAATCAATTTTCTTTCATATCACCTTCACTCTTGTAACAACCGAACGAGTGAATATCTTCACCGGCTTTTAGACCAAGACGGAGGGGTGACAGCTGATGACGGCTGTCTATACTTTTTTTCTTCAATTATGGCATCGCAACGCAAACTCTGCATATTGCCAGCGTCAAGTATAATTTTATCTTAAAATTCGTTTATATCAAGTATTTAAAATATGGACATTGAACAAAGTGCATCTATTAATGAAAAAAGTGACGAAGAAATAGTGAAAGAAAATGAGAGAGTACTTTGTAAAAATACTAGATAGAAATTAATAGGTACTGATAATTCAAGCAATTCGTGCGGAATTATTCCTTAACGATTCCAAGACATCAAAAATGCACAACGTTAATGTTTTCACTTCTGCCGGCACTCCCGGAGTGCAACCCATTGTTTTTTTTTTATTTAAATGGAGTTACAGACGAGCATGCAGGCCACGTGGTGTTAAGTGGTCGCTGCAACCCATGGACATCTACATACAACCTCGAGCAAGCATAGGTAAGTCTTGTCTGAGGCCGTATGCAGTTGCGCTGCTACTCCGGAGGCTGGTGGTCGCCTCATGTAAGTGTGGCCGGCAACTGCACCTTTCCACCGAAACACAATAGAGTTGGTTCACGGCAGAAGTGGGTGCAGCGGTGGTACTTCCCCGGGCGAACCATAATAGTTCTACCACCTACCAAAAAAGTTTACAAAAATAAAACAAGACATAGCCCACTACTACACTAGGAACGCACACTAGGAATGCCTGTGTCGTGGGTACCACAAATACACATAAGATCAAGCACAGGAATTTTTCATAATTCAAAGGAGATGTCTCAATCTTGGCTAGGTATTGTACACCATCTCAAAAATTCGAGAAAAAACTCATGAATTCGAAAAAAATACTTAAAATTTGTTAAAACATGTACTTTTTCGGTACAAAACCAATTTAAATCAACTATTTTTAACATTTTTCAATATGGCGGAACAACTGATTTCACTGTTAACTGTTAGTCACAGATTAATAAATTCAATTGTCAAAATGACATATTACCGCCATTATGTTTTTCTAGTATATTGTGTTGCAATTCTTACTTGATATTCTTGTTTTGTACCAAAAATCCCAGTCGTTTATAACAAAATGCTTAATATAAAACAGCTCTATACTATATTTGCAATTTATTAATACGGTGTACAGTGGACAAAGGTCCATACATTTTGAAACATCTCCTTTTTGCCTCGAAGATGGAATCAAACGCAGAGCCTTTGAATGGCAGTTTGGCCATTACACTAAAAATTCGTGTTATAAAAAAAAACATATGTGAATTGGTTATTGGTATATTTTTTTACCCTGATGATCCTAGTTAGGACTTGAATATAAAGTTATGAGATTATTGTATTGTCATCGGTCCTTGACCCCTGTGCAAATTTTCAAGTTAATCAAATTCCTAGAAGTAAGTGACAATGAAGTTAAAAGATTCCGTTACATACATACATATATATACACATACAGGTCAAGCTAATGTGATTTTTAGTTTTTTAAACTATTTATTTTTTAATTTTTAGTTATATTTATTATAAAAAATAATTTTTTTCAAGTTCTCGGAATTAGATAAACTTATATAATTATTTTTTTATTCTAAGTCATGACAAAATAAAAATAAAATTCTTGCCAAAAAAAATTAAAGTTTTTAATTAATAAATAAAAAATAAGGGTTGATCATAGAGGGGTGAAAATTTAGGGTTGTATGTATTTTAGTATGATGTATCATAAAAAAATAAAAACAAAAAATTTTGTCCAAAAAAATAAAATAAAAAATTTAAGGGTGGATCACCCTTAACATATAGGGGATGAAAAATAGATGTTGCCCAATTCTTATACCTACCCGATATCCTTGCAAAGCTTCACGAAAATCGGTAGAGTCGTTTCGGAGAAGTTCAATTACGCATTACGCACCCCGTGACACGAGAATTTTATATATTAGATTTTTATGCCACCGATTCTTGAAAGCGTCTAAAGTTTGAATTAAATCTGTCCGTTGAAAGTGGGTCAAAATCGAGTCCAAAGGAGAGTTACTAACAAGCTCACAAACTCACAGTTACAAACAAACATACAGATGAAGCTAATATAGGCGTGTTAATAAAATGCCTTACCTAAATGCATCCTCTTTCTGCCCTTGTGATGTGGTATAAGATATGGCTTTATATCCCGCAAGTCTGGATTGATCATAGGCTCGATTCTGCAAAAAGTAATGTTTTTTTTGTGCGAAATAGTTTTTTTTTTTGAAGTAAAAATTTCTTTAGCGGCGTTGTGCACTTTTTTTGGGATGGGTACAAAAATGTTACACTCGTGTCAGGATACGTGACCTGATCGAATATTCGTAAGAAGGAAGGTTACAGCTGATGGCTCGACTGTCTATACTTGTAAAATTCGTTTATATCAAGTATTTAAAATATGGACATTGAACAAAGTGCATCTATTAATGAAAAAAGTGACGAAGAAATAGTAAAAGAAGATCCGTTAAGGTCTTAAAATGATATGGAAATATGCAGTATTCCATACCTATTATTCGTTAAATTACAAGAAAATTTTGAAAATTTAAAATCTAAATGCAGTTACGCTCACTAAAATTAACTTAGGTAGTTTGAATAAAAAATTGTATTATATTGTTTCGATCAGGAGGGATCCAGAATAAAGCATGGAGAATTGTACTTAAAAGTCGATTCCTAGAGTTTTAAGAAGACGCCGAGTAAAAAAAAATATTATAATATAGCCTTCCGCCGGCGGCTACGCCCGCTTGGACCCGTTTAATGGGTCCCCGTAAGATAAAAAATAGCCTATGTGCTATTCCAGGCTTCATTGCTATATTAAAATCATAGGCGTTTAGCCAGTTGCTTCAACCGCCCCTATTACCCGTTTTCTCGTAGGAATGAAGCATTTTCCCGCGGTAAAAAGTAGCCTATGTTAGTCAGGGTGAATGTAGCTTTCTAATGGTGAAGGAATTTTTGAAATTGGTACGGAATTTTTTGAGTTTATTCATTACAAACATACAAAAATACAAATCTTTCCTCTTTATAATCTACTATATAAAAATAAGTCAGGTTTTCCTTCCTGACGCTATAACTCCAGAACGCACGAACCGATTTCCACGGTTTTGCATTCGTTGGAAAGGTCTCGGGCTGCGTGAGGTTTATAGTAAAGAAAATTCAGGAAAATTTTCAACAGAAAAGCGGGAAAATGAGTTGTGTTCACTGTGAAATAAGTTATTCGTTTCCTAACATTTCAATTGGAAACAATCGTGGACCTTGGGAATGGTCATAGGATGGTTTTTATCCTATGGGAACCTATAAAACGGGTCCACGCGGGCGAAGCCGCTGGCGGAAGGCTAGTATTAGTATAGAAGTATAGATATCCTTACCTGTACGCGATTGGGTCGTACGGATGGAATATATTGAAGAAATTCTTGCAGGTCGGCAAGCAGAAATCTTGTCCTAATGTCTCTACGCCCCGTATGCACTCAAATATTGCTGAAAACAATAGTTTTGGTTTAGTTTTAAAGATCTTTCATCATAAAATATTTTCATAACACTGAAAAATAACAATTCAATAATTATATGTGGGAATGGAATGTAAGTGGATAATAGGTAGAACGGAACGTATGTGAATGGCTGAGCGATTGAGTGAAAGGAAGGAGTGAGCGGTGACATAGGGTGAATGATATCATTATTAGGACGGACGACGTTGTAGGGTGCATGCTAGGAAGAGAGAATAAAACCAATTTTAAAGTTACAAGTGATTTTAATTTGACCTCGAGATCCCAATTACTACATATATATTTCTGAGTATTTGGTTTGATTTAGTTGGATGGATTTAGGCCATAGTCTAACACGCAAGCCAAGTACAGAATGCCCTCGAAAATTTATTAACTCTCAAACTACGGATTGCCATATTGAAAAAAATAGGAATTAAATTCCACCTTGAGTTTTGGCGGGAAGTCGAAAAAGACATATTGTGCTCTTGTTTTATTTTCATTTTCTTGCGTGTATTTTGTTTGATATTATAGGTCAATTACAGTGCACGAGTGTTTGTGAAATAGAATAAAAGTGCTAAAATATGTTTTTTCTGCTTGCCTCCAAAATTCCATCGGACACGTTCTAGTAAAGTAGCCATCGCTTTACTTGAATGTTGGACTGACTAGACTGACTGATTACTGACGACTTACTTACTGACTTTGTTATTACTTCGTCAAGTTTCATTGAAACTGGCAAAAAATTGATGCAAAAGTTATACTTGAAGCTGGCAGTATGCACAGAGTTTGCGATGCCATAATTGAAAAAAAATCCACCTTTTTTTCTCTCAGCTCACCAAACGAGAATCAAAAGTTGAGAACCTGGAAAAATTAATCGTTTTGAATTGGTTACTATAAAAAAAAAGGTTTTTTTTCTACCTATAGGACTCCCCAGGGCGTACAAGGCATCCGGCACGAACTCCAGCGGCGGGTACAGGACGCTGGGCTGCCCCGTCCCCGCGTCGCCCTTCACCATCTCCTTCTGCGGCGACTCCGGAGTACCGGCTAGAATCTTGCTCTCTTGCTGTTGAATAAATCAAAAGTTACTTTAATAATGGAAGCATCAGAAACGCAGTTGTTTTTTTTTTTATGAAAGCGCGTGAGCATTAGGTACTCATAGTTATAGCTGAAACCATGGGCGTAACCAGGTTCTTAGCCAGGGGAGGAAATTTCTTGGTCATGGTGGGGGAAATATCTTGGTCAGGACGGGGGGGGGGGGAATTTTTCGATCTGGGCGGGGGTAGGGGGGCAAAATTTTGGTTTTTAATCAGGGGGGGCAGTATGTCGCTTAAATTTGCCTTCCACGTTACACGCAGATAAACTCACAATATATTAAATATACAAAGGAAACAGCAGGAGGATTTTGTAGAGCTTATTCTTCATAGGTTTCTTTGGGAAATCTCGTTTGGGAGATCTTTCGGGATTCTTGGATCCCTGAATATGGACCTTGATCCAAGGGGGGGGGGCACCTGCCCCTCCCTGTCTCCCTCTCCTCGGTATACCTATGGCTGAAACGAAACTAGATCAAATAAAATTAAAATGCTTTCTCAAAGAAAGATTTGTACTCCTAATTTTCGACAAAGCATCTAAAATCCAGTGTCACAGTGGCCTATAAGATGTATGTTGGCAAAATGCGTCCCATTTAGTTGTATATCTCATCTGACCAACCCCGAGCCAGGAACCTGATAATATACAAATTTTACCTACCAATAAAATTTTTATTATGTTTCCATAGACGTCCGAAGTCCATTATGAGAGAGTGCCTCGTCTTCGTTCCGCACTTACCCGCTAGATGGCGTTGTTTTCTATACTTACGTGTGTCGGTAAAGCCTCCCACCTGTTTTATCCTCCTTCCTTTTACAAGCCTCCATATTTTTTGATCATTGTTAGGCTCATAATGAGGACAGGCTAAGGGAACCACCAGGAAGACCTTACCTGGACTTCGGACGTCTATGGAAACATAATAAAAATTTTATTGGTAGGTAAAATTTGTATATTATGTGTTCCGATCGACGTCCGAAGTCCATTATGAGAGATTTGTTTGTTATCTCCTGGTGGCTTGTAATAAAAAGGCAACAATGTGATAAAGCAATGTAATTGGATTGATTTAAACAAGTTGTTTAAATACAAAAACAAAAATAACTCTTCTATAGTATCTTGATTAATAACTTATTACAGAAACTTAATTAAAAATACTAGGGGAGGCGCATAAGTAACTCAAAGGGATTTTTCTAAATCAACCAACCGAGAAAAGGGTTGCAAGAGATTTTTCAGAAATGTTTTGATTTGATGAGTTAATTTCCCTCTGATAAAACTTTCTAAATGTAGATTCATGGCGCCAATTAGCTTTGGCCAAGATATCGTTTATGGGGTAATTTTCGACCCAATTTAAAGACGAGACCGCTGATCTAAAACTACCAGGTGAGGCCTCTATACCTGCATCTTTTAGAACCTGCTTAACCCATCCCCCTATAATAGAGGGAGTAGCGGCTCTTACATTATCTCTGGTCACTATAAATAGATTTGAAACTTTGTCTCTATGATCTTTAGTTAAATTTATTAAGGTCCTAAGCCAAAACACTGGATCAATATTTCTCTCTGGGGAGCTATGTAACAACCAACTTGATTGTTGGTAAGAAACTGAGTCAGTTTTGGACCCAAACATGGGATGCAGGGTGATAGAGTTGCCATTATCTATAAAATGGTTAGAATCATAATGTAATAGAGTTAAATCGTGGACTCTTCGGCTGGAACAAAGTAATAATATAGTAGCTGTACGCCTAGAAACTTCATACAAATTACATGTGTCAGGATTTGTTTCCTTTAGAAATTTAATAAGTACTCTAGCATCCCATATTGGAGGTTTAGGTGGAGCAGATTTTGCCAGGCTTATGGCCTTCAAAATGTGTTTCACAATATGGCTAGACGACAATACAGTATTGCAAGCGGTCTCACAAATAGAAGCTATTGTAGATTTATGAACCAAGATTGTCCTAAAAGCTAATTTTTTTACTAGAAAAAGATAAGCTAGGTATCGTGCCAAGTCAGAAGGTTGTGGAGCATGAAAGTTAACCTTATTATTTCTACACCACAATAACCACTTGTTCCATGCCGACATATAGGTTCGACGTGTTGAAGGTCTCCAACATGAGGAAAGCAAGTCTTTTTCTTGTGAAGACCAGTCGCGTGTTAAAGAGTCCCACCCAAAATCAGCCAAGCCTCCAGGCGTAGGCTGGCTACTTGCGGAGGAGGTCGTCCGGTCACTGTGTCGATGAGGTTGACCACTAAATTCTTGATCTTGATCGGTCGTGTGAGAGACCGTCGTTTCAGGTCTGGCCGCCAGAAAGGCTTCGACCACTTGGGTGCTACTACTATGTACCGACCTTTGGCTGTATTTAAGTGACGCAGAACTCGCGGGATCAGCGCTGGTGGTGGGAAGATCCACGCGAGATCGTAAGTCCAGGTTCTGCTGAATGCGTCTTGAAAGCACGCGTTCCAGTCTGATAAGTCGCGCGTAACATACCTTGGAACGACGAATGCATTCTTTGAAGCGAATAGATCGACTTCTGGGGTTCCCCAGAGATTGAAGATTCTTTGGGTTTCGTCTTCTTTCAGGTGCCATTCGGACTCTGTGCGGTTGCGTGAGAGTCGATCGGCCTCTGTGTTGTAAACACCCGGAAGATAATGAGCGAGCAGTACAATGTCCAACCGGTCTACTAGAGACAAGAGCTGTTTGGTTAAGTTCAGCAGTGGAAGGGATCTTGTTCCTCCTTCGTTTCTGATGTAGGACACCACAGTTTTGTTGTCGCTCTGGAGAAAAATTTTGGAGCTCTTGAGAACAGCAGCTTCTTTTGTTATCGCTGCTATCACAGCGTACATCTCTTTCAGGTTGCAGTGTAATCCTCTCTGATGCTGATTCCACTCTCCTTGAATCTGACGGTTGTTTAACATTGCTCCCCATTTTAGGTCGGATGCATCGGTTACTAGATAATTCACCGGTCGCGTTTCTTGATGGATCGCTTTTTGCTGACTGACGTTTTGTAACCACCACATCAGCTCTTCTTGAACCTCTTCGCTGTAATGATGCGTTTTGAGAGGATATTTTCGCAGAAGATTGCTGTGTCGCTGCAAAAATCGGCAATGCAACCTTCCCCGGTGGGTGATGAAGGTTGCAAAGTTTAGAGAACCTAAGAGGCGTTGCGCCTGCTTGAGGGTCCAATTGCCTGCAGCGAGGCGAGTCAATAGGAGTTGACGAAGTCTGCTCACCTTCTCTGAGGGTAAGGACGCGAGGTTGTTTTTGGTGTCCCAGTTGATCCCCAGATACTGAACTGTCCTGCTCGGAGTGATGACAGATTTCTCTAGATTGATACACCATCCTAGGCTGTTTAAAAAATTTAAAGCCATCCTTAACTGTGCTTTTAGTGTGACTTTGCACTGGTGAACAATAAGGTAGTCGTCCAAATAAACTACTAGACGCAGACCTTTCTTCCGAAGTACCTCTGCTGTCCAGTTTGTTACTGACGCAAACATTCTGGGTGCTGCGGCCAAACCGAATGGCAAACAGGTCATTTGAAAAAGACGACCATTGTAACTGATCCGTAGGAAGCGCCTGTGCTCTGGCTGGATCGGTATATGGTAGTATGCCTGACTCAGGTCTAGTTTGACCATCCAATAGGCAGGTTGTAAGAATTCGGGCATTCGATGATAGTGGAAAAGATGAAAATGCTTCGGTGCCGTAAACTGATTTAAAGCTTTCAGGTTGAAAATCATTCGAATTTTGCCATTGCTTTTGTTCACTAAGAGCAGCGTTGAAACAAAAGAAGGAGTCGGAGGAGCAGGTTCGAGGATATGATTTTCTATCATTTTTTCTATTTCTAGACTCATAATTGAAGAAACTGGAGTTTGAAATTTTCTTAACACCTCCGGCGTAGGTAGGGTTAAAGGTGGTGTCTGATTGAATGGAATTCGAGCCCCTGAGATTAATTTGATTATATAGTTTGGCGGAGCGAAGCGCTTCCAGCTGTTTTGGTAGAACTGCAAGCATCCGCCGGAAAAAATCGGTGAGTCATTTATTCCGGCTATCCCAATTTCTTCTGCCTTTATTATCTTTTCGTCCCCCTCCCCTCTTTTTTTCTGAGGAATTAACTCCTTTTTTGGTACGAAAAAATTTTTCACTGTTTTGTCTTTTCTGTTGGTTAGGTCGTACATGAACTGATGTACCACGAAAGGAAGAAGTCGACGGCTCTGGAGATTTTGGGCGTGACGGCCTCGACAGTTTCTCTAATTTTCCTAAGCCGCCTATCTTATTTAAATAAACCGACAAGGCTTCGGGGTTAAATAAGTATTCCGACGAAGGGGGGATTTTATCAATATCCTCACGTTGAAACTTAGATTTTAGTTGTTTCAACAATGTACGTCTTCTTAACTCCACTACTTCTGCACGCTTGCCGCACACTATTTGTAAGATATCTTGTGTCACACTAGTATAAGTTGAATCTTTCCCAAAAAATTCTTTTATTTTCTCGTAAAGGGAGTTGGAGTCAAGCTGATTGTTAAGGCTTCCAGACCAATTTATAAGTTCCTGCAACGTTTTATTTACACATTCGTTCTGGGCTAACAGAGCGTTTGACAAAGCAGCAAAACTACGCTCCATTTGAAACCATCTTAAAGGCGAAAAGGGGTCTTCGTATTGTCGAAGTTCCTCGTTTACTTTAAGATCCGAAAAAACCGGGTAGGCAACGTATTTCTTTTGAATGTCAGCGTACCGAACCGAATTCCAATCATTTGTGTTAAACCTATGCATGGATACGATTTTCGACACGCGGTCCGGGTTTGCAATCGGTATGGATGGTTCCTTGACTGAAACTCCCAATTCGGTAATATTTTCTAAAAGGTTTGGCTGTGGAGGGCGTAAAAAATCATGCAAAAGGGTAGTTTGCGCATTTTGTAATGTCGATTGGTTTGACGTGCCTTCCAGTTGATTGTGAGAGGCAGAACTATGAGAGGCACAATGAGCCGATAATATATTATTGATATAACTCACCAGTTGCTGTGAGAATACCTCAAACTTTCCATCAAGCTCCTCCGACTCCTTGGACGCCGTACACTCTTTACTTTCACGACGGCTGCGTTTTTTCTGTGGAATCTTCTTACTGCTGTCGGAATTCGGAGATTCCGAATAACTAGATGACGAAGCACTTAAACACGACACCGATCTTTTTCTCGAACCATTTTCCGACACATTTGATTCGTCGTTATTCATTTTACAAAACGAATCTTTTATCGAATAGAAAACTAACACTTTTAACACTAGCACTTCACTTTAAAACTACAGTGAAAATATCGAAACTTTTTACTTTACTCTCAAAAGTTCGATATCTAGAAATTGCGGGTAACTACTTGCACGGTTTGAAAAACGACGCAACAATGATCAAAAAATATGGAGGCTTGTAAAAGGAAGGAGGATAAAAGAGGTGGGAGGCTTTACCGACACACGTAAGTATAGAAAACAACGCCATCTAGCGGGTAAGTGCGGAACGAAGACGAGGCACTCTCTCATAATGGACTTCGGACGTCGATCGGAACACATAATAGGAGACACTTGCTAGAAAAACTTCGTATAGTCGTCTGTCAAACTTATTGTGCACTGCTTGTACTTGTAGTATGATAAGACATTTTGGGGGTTGTATTCGCATTCGTGTAGCGCCATCTCTCGACGCGTTCCCGAAATAGTTTAAAGCGTCATCTCTTGACGAGTTGCTGAAGCTATCTAAAACCTAGTAACAGAAGTAGGTTGGATGGCTCTGACACTTTACACGATGGTTGACTTATTACACACATTTACACATTATTACACATACACATATTATACTTTAACTTTGGTAGGTGGTAGAACTATTATGGTTCGCCCGGGGAAGTACCACCGCTGCGCCCACTTCTGCCGTGAACCAATTCTATTGTGTTTCGGTGGAAAGGTGCAGTTGCCGGCCACACTTACATGAGGCGACCACCAGCCTTCGGAGTAGCAGCGCACCTGCATACGACCTCAGACAAGACTTATCTATGCCTGCTTGAGGTTGTATGTAGATGTCTATGGGCTGCAGCGACCACTTAACACCACGTGGCCTGCATGCTCGTCTGCTACTCCATTCCACAAAGCATTCGGGCATGATAAAGCCTTAGCCCTAGACGTCATAGGTTTCAAATCGACGTAACAAAGTCAATAGAACATCTATTTATTAAATATTCTCAATAATCGTATATTAAATTGTACGTGTGTGCCTATTAAATTTGTTGTTGAATTATAGACAAAATAGACAGCCTCCGTGACGTAGTGGGTGATGAGCCGACTGCGAAGCGTGAGGTCGTGGGTTCGATTCCCACCCAGGACAAATATTTGTGTGATGAACATGACTATTTGTTCTGTGTCTGGGTGTTAATTTATCTATTTAAGTATGTATTTAGAATTATATAAGTATGTTTATCAGCTTTCTGATTACCATAGTACAAGCTTTGTTTAGTTTGGAATCAGATGGTGTTGTGTTAATAAATTGTCCAAAGATATTTATTATATAATTATTATTATTTATTTACATTATAAAATATATTGATATTTATAATAACAGAACATTTTATATTAAGATGTGTCATGAATTATGTTTATGATTATGTTTATGTCAGTTTTGTGGTATGTAACACATAGGTATAAACTCACCAACGGCACCTGATGGCACAGCAGATCGTACAGTATGAGGCTGCCGAGCGAGTGTCCCCCCAAGGAGACGCCCCCCTTGAAGTCCGGGTTGCGCTTCTTGAACAGGCTGTATATGCGGTTCAGCTCGCGGCACACCGTGTTTATTATGTGCTGTGGACAAACATGATATCGGTTGTAGAGTTAATAAATACTAAAAACCTGAAGTTATTATTTTTTATTTTCACTTTTTCAGGGGGCAGGAGACAGTGACACACAACGGACAGTAGGTTGAAATGAAATGAAATGAAATTGTTTATTAACATTGGGTAATAATATACACTTGATGTTTGTCATTGTTGTACGGCTATTGGCTGACCGTCATCCGCTTTGGGTGCGGTAAGGTTTACATGGGCTAGGAGATAACAGTCGTTAAACCATGGCGGAGGCCTTATGGGCGGTTTAAAAACATCCGACAGAGGGTTGACCACTAACCCGCATCTCCACCAACCCGCATAGGAGCAGCGTGGTGGAGTAAGCTCCAGGCCTTCTCAAATAATGGGGAGAGACCCGTACCCAGCAGTGGGACGCAAAAAGGGTTGCAGCCAAGACAGTTGGCGAGGCAGGGGGAGGTGTGGCCTGAAGCAAAGGGGACAGGGGGGATGCAGAGCACAGCCACACCTGACAGTAGCGAGGGCTGGTGTAGAGCAGCACGTCGAGCACGGTGTCGTTGGTGAAGGCGCGCAGGCGCGGGATGGAGGCCAGCGTGACGGCCGCCAGCCGCCGGTCGATGCCGGTCTCGCGCGAGTGCAGGCTCGCGTGCCACGACACCGGCAGCACCTGCGACGAACAGCTCACAACTT
Source organism: Pyrgus malvae (assembly GCA_911387765.1). Lineage (NCBI taxonomy): Eukaryota > Metazoa > Arthropoda > Insecta > Lepidoptera > Hesperiidae > Pyrgus > Pyrgus malvae. The sequence continues at coordinate 5,227,836 of OU426976.1, read as the reverse complement.
TTATATACTATATACTAGCTGACCCCGCGAACTCCGTACCGCGTTCAAATGTTTGGGGTGGGCCGCCCTTATCATTTAGGGGGAAGAAAAATAGATGTTGGCCGATTCTCAGACCTACTCAATATGCTCACAAAATTTCATGAGAATCGGTCGAGCCGTTTCGGAGGAGTACGGGAACGAACGGAGTGTCACAATACACGAGAATTTTATATATAAGATTTTCTATATATAAAAATGAGCAGCGATAGCCGAGTGGTAAAAAACCGCGGTCTTCGACGCCACCGACCCCAGGTTCAAATCCTAGGCGCGCACCTCTGACAAAGAAATTTGTAATGTGCGCATTTATCGCTGCTCCACGGTGATGGAAAATATCGTGATATCTAATTATTACGAGAAATTTATAATTTCTCGAAAGCATGACGTCCACCAATCCGCACTTGGCCAGCGTGGTGGACTATGGCCTAAGTCCCTCTCACTTATGAGAGGAGACCTGTGTCCAGCAGTGGGACATAAAAAAGATTAAAACATATATAAAAATGTTACTACGTTAGGTTTTGTTAAAACGTTAACATTATGAAAATACCGTTACTTAACGGTATTTTTAGTGTGAATTTGGTAGTGTTACAAAGCCCTGAAATAAAACCGGCCAACTGCGAGTTGCGTACCTTTATGTTTAAAAGCGACAAAAAAATCACGTTTGTTACATGGTAGCCCCCTTAAATACTTATTTTATTTTAGTCTAATTACATATTTATTTTTAAAGTAAATAAGTAGGTACTAACTAAATATTCGTTTAATTCTATCTGTTGCCATTATCAATATCGAACAAAAATTAGCAACAAAAAAATCACTTTTATTCAATGTAAGTCCCCATAATAGTTTTATTCTGATATTCCTACGATTTTTTGTTAGGTATAGCAGAAACAAAAAAAATCATCATCTGTGAAAATTCCAAGTGTCACGGTACATGAGATACAGCCTGATGACAGGGGGACAGATGGACGGACAGCAAGTCTTAGTAATAGAGTATCATTATTATACAGAACCTTGGAAATAAACTTGAAAAAAAGTAGACAAAATTTCTTGAAAACACATTTTTTTTCTTTTATAAATGGCATCGCAGTATGAGTCCAAATTGTCATTGTAGGACTAGCCTTCCGCCAGCGGCTTCGCCTGCGTGGACTCGTTTAATGGGTCCCCGTAGGATAAAAAATAGCCTATGTGCTGTTCCAGGCTTCATTGCTATATTAAAATCATAGGCGTTTAGCCAGTTGCTTCAACCGCGTTGACCCTATTACCCGTTTTCACGTAAGAATAAAGCATTCCGCGGTAAAAGCCTATGTTACTCAGTGTGAACGTAGCTTACTAATGGTGAAAGAATTTTTGAAATCGGGACAGTAGTTTTTGTGGATTATTTTTACTTGAAGGTGGTGAAAGAGGCCCTTAGTGTAAGGTAATACTATAAGGTTAAATAAATAAATACAAAAATAAAATTAAACACATGCCTTTTTCCAAATCTCGACAAAATATTTTTTTATTGATTTCACTTTTGAGTAATATTTATTAAGTGAGTAGTATTTACTAAGTAGATACTACCAAACTATTTCGGCAATGATCACAACCGGCCCTGTGGCGCAATGGATAACGCGTCTGACTACGGATCAGAAGATTCCAGGTTCGAATCCTGGCAGGGTCGCTAAATACAATTTTTGCATTTTTTTTTATTTGAAATACGAAATATTTATGTATTATTTCGGCTTTTTTTAATACTTTGCGGTATTTATATATTTTTTTTATATTTTATGTTTATACTTAAATATTACTTCATTCTTTTAGATTCATATCAAATTAAAAATGCTAATTCTTTTTTTTTTTATCGAAGAAATATTATTGTAATTTTTTTTTAATATGACCGGTGACTAAAATAAAATAAAACTAAATCTATTAATATCACAAAAATAAAATATCCATAATATTGTAAAACTCCTAAGTATCTATTTATGGCTGCAACCCTTTATGCGTCCCACTGCTGGGCACGGGTCTCTCCCAATTATAGGGGAGGTCTGGAGCTTACTCCACCACGCTGCTCCAATGCTGGTTGTCAAACAATAATAATGTTATTTCTTATCTTTTACAATATTTTCATACCTTTGAATTTTTTTTTTTAAATTCAGCCAAACAGCAGAGTAAATATACCCTCTCTGTGTCGTGAGTACAACGGAACACACAAAGACGTGAACGCAAACACCGACACCGAGAACGGAAACTGAAACTTATCATTTCAATATCTTTCTCGCCGGAAAGCGAACCTGGGATGCCCGTTTAGCAATCCTACTCTACACGGGTAGTCAAATCTCTTTATAGTCGTACACTCTTGACAGTAAGGTCGTGCCATTTTGTTGACAATAGGGTCTTGGACACTATGCACAAAAAATTCAAAATCCTTACCATAAAAAGTTTGCACTAAATCACGCTTGGAAAGCAATATAATTGTTAATTCTTTTTTATACATGATTTTTATTACCGCTTAAATCAATAATAATGAAGTCAATTGACTATATATGATAAGTGACGTCACTTATCATGTTCTCATACAAAATATATGGGGATGTCACGTTTTGACAGCTCATTAAAAGTATCTCAATTGACTTGGTAGTCCAAGACCGGATTGGTTAGTCGTGAAAGTTGGATTTTTCGACAGCAGCTCTCGTGATTCTCCGCCACCGGCTTCTATTGCTGGCGTTACGGCAACACTGGGCAATGGAGCATCGCGTGGTAGATTTTATTAGGTCTGTCCAGCGTGTTCATCTGTTACAGTCCCTGTAGCTTCGGGATTAAGAATAGAGCTACGGTATCCCCTGCCTGATCGTATGAGGCGACTAATAGGCGACTTTCGGGGTTGTGGACTGTGAGAATGGGAGCTCAATACGTCCAGCCAGCAGCCCCGGGAAGGATGGCGGTGTGTTCGTGGCCGCATGCCGCCGTGAGAGGCGGAAGGTGCAGGAGAGCACATCTGCTCTGACAAAAATGGGCCCATTCTGGGCGCCGAGCGTGGAGGACACCGGTGCGTTCCACTGGAGATCCCGGAGTCCCCCCCAAGCGCAGAGGCAGCCACCGAGGGTTTTTAGTGCGGCTAAATCCCACATCACCCGGTGTCCTCTCCCAAGGTGCCGGGTACCTTTTGATGGTCCCCCCCCCCCCCCCCCCCGCCCCCGATACCAAAAAAAAGGGTATCTGCCACGTGACCGTTTCCCTTTCACCTATCCCTGAACTACAAGCCGTACGCAGCTTTCGTATCTACAAATGTGACCGAAATATTTCAATATACGCATCTGGATGGTCGCAGATAGTATTTCAAATACGGTAGTCAATTCTGGGGAACTCAATGTAATTATATCAACAACGTTTGCGACCCATACTTGTGCAAATAAAAGTACAAATACTTCTTGTTGTGAACATTCTCCTCTGACAGCCTCCGTGGCGTAGTGGGTGATGAGCCGACTACGAAACGTGAGGTCGTGGGTTCGATTCCCACCCAGGACAAATATTTGTGTGACGAACATAACTATTTGTTCTGTGTCTGGGTGTTAATTTATCTATTTAAGTATGTATTTAGAATTATATAAGTATGTTTATCAACTTTCTGGTTACCATAGTACAAGCTCTGCTTAGTTTGGAATCAGATGGTGTTGTGTGAATTGTCCAAAAGAATTTTTTTTATTTTTATTATTATTCTGACATTACATACCTCGATTCTCCCAACTAGTCCATTGTCATATGAGTTCCGATAGTGCGACTGTAGTAGTTGAAGACTCGTCGTTCTGAAGTCGTCCACTGGAAACAAATAATACATTACAATATCTATAAATTCAAATAGAATTTAAAATATTATTTTTTGTATACATAAATAAAATTAAATGGTTGTCTGTAAAGTCGGTTTACGGATGATACTCGCAGTTTAACGTGACAACGTCATAGCAAAACAATGAAAGGCACAATAACTTTTCACTTCACTTTATTAACGCTCAAGCCTCAACGTAACGTTACAAGCGTAACGTTACAATGAGTGTAACGTTACAATGTATCATCTTTTTCGTGCGTGCAGCCGGCGTTCGCAGCCGGCGTTCATCGATATATTGTATTATATATTATATACGTTGTCACGTCAAAAAAAATATTATGACGGCGTTGTAGGTTAGGTGGTAGGTAGGTTGTTTATAGGTTGTGTAATTTTAATGGTTCGACCGGGCAAGTACTTCTATCGAGAGGAAATTGTATCACGAACTATCGAAGGCAACACAACTGAGGGTAAAACGAACTTACCGATTTCCTTTGCGGCCCAAAAGGTCATGTCGCTTTAATAATTTGGCTGCAACCCTTTTTGCGTCCCACTGCTGGGCACGGGTCTCTCCCCATTATTGGGGACGCCTGGAGATTACTTCACCACGATGCTCCAATGCGGGTTGGTGGAGTTTAATAATTTAACTAACGATTCTGATTACTTATGTTGGTTAATAAGGATAAGGCAAACCAACCGAGGGTAAGACAAACTCACCAACTTCCTCTACAGCCCTGAAGCGCATGTCGCAAGCGGACCCAACGCCGTGGCAAAGCAGCAGCAAATGGTCGATGTTGGATGGTTCGCAGTCCTCTATCTCGGATTGGACGTAGCCGCGGCGTACCACGCGCGGTCGCATCATGGATTGCTGGCAAAATTATACAAAGAGTTTTAGTGTTACAAGTTACAAGTTTTTGAAGTGAAAACTTCTTTAGCGGCGTTGTGCTCTTTTTTTGGGATGGGTAAAAAATGTTAAACTCGCGTCAGGACACGTAGCCTGATCGAAAATTCCGAAGACGGAGGGGTGACAACTGATGACGGCTCGACTGTCTATACTACTAAAATTCATTTATATCAAGTGTTTAAAATATGGACATTGAACAAAGTGCATCTATTACCGAAAAAAGTGACGAAGAAATAGTGAAAGAAAATGAGTGAGTATTTCATAAAAATACTAGATGAAAACGTACTGAAAATACTGGATGAAAAATAATACTGATAATAAAAGCAATACGTGCGCAATTATTCCCTAACCATTCCAAAATATCAAAAATGCACAACGTTAATGTTCAAGTTTTCACTTCTGCCAGCACTACCGGAGTGCAACCCGTTGTTTTTTTTAATTCGTGAACCGGATTAAAAATGCAAACTGGTCGCGTGATGTTAAGTGATCACCGACGACCCGATGGACACGGGAAACTTCATAGGAGTCAACTCCATAGGAGACAACTCCATAGGAGTCTCCTATAGCGTTCAACTTGACACGGGTACCTCTTTATTATTGGAGACGTCTGGAGCTACGATGAAGGCTAATGACGCTCCAACTTGGTGACAATCACGGGAAATTTGCCGATTAGCCGAGATATTCTCCTATCAGGGATCACTAGCAACCTTTTTAAAAACGGAATTTCTTTGGGCATAATTTTATCACACTGTTTCAATTCGGTTTTATTTAATAAGTTCGAGCTTATAATAGCTCATACAAATACAAAAGGTACAATTCCCGGCGAAACAGAAATTTTAATGGTGATTTTAAATTTCTGTTCCTGGTCTGGGTGTTTGTGTTTCTGTCTTTGTATGTGTCCATGGTACCCACGACACAGGGTATATATACCCTACTATGGAGCTATGAGTGTAAAGCGTTATTATATACATATACATATAAAACTTTAACTTCTCTAAAAAAACTATGATAATGTAAAATCAAATTAAACACTTGACATATGTGTTTATTCTCAAAACCAGGTAAAATCAAGGTACATACTCCACGCGGTTTCAATACGGATTGGTGGAGATATAAAAGCAGGGATAAAAAATTCTCCGAGGGTAATGAGTTGCTACAAAATCTCTAAGTACTTACATTATTAGCGTCCCAAGCAAGCTGATAAATCAAAAACAAAAAGACTATAAATATGTACTATTACGCATTGTAATCTATACTAATATTATAAAGAGGCAAGATTTGTATTTTTGTATGTTTGTGATGAATAAACTCAAAAACTACTGTCCCGATTTCAAAATTTCTTTACCATTAGAAAGCTACATTCACCCTGAGTAACATAGGCTACTTTTTACTGCAAGAAAATGCTTCATTTCTACGTGAAAACGGGTAATAGGGTCAACGCGATTTTAATATAGCAATGAAGCCTGGAATAGCACATAGGCTATTTTTTATCCTACGGGGACCCATTAAACGGGTCCACGCGGGCGAAGCCGCTGGCGGAAGACTAGTATTTAAATAAATAAAAATATAAAGTTTATTCATAATACGACTACTTAACTAGAAATATTTTTATTGAGCGTGTAGCTGCAATCAAGGATCTCTTACACAGAATATAATTGACAAAATAATTTTTAAGAAATATAATATTTTCCCTAATTTTTACTTGGTTTATCATAATTAAATTGTCATTTTCTCACAATTTCTATCCATTTCTGGTGCTACTGGAAGAAATTTCTTTTAGGGATAAGTAGCATCCAGTACATATATTCTTCTTTTATTGTGTTTTTTAATATCTTTGTGTACAAAATAAATAAATAATAAAATAAAATCACTAAGTTAATTATTTGAGTACTATTTGAATAATGAAAGGAAGGGGTGATTTTTATTTATACTTGTTTAAATTTGCTTTTCACTTTAAAACAAAACTATTAGAAAAAGAAGTCGGACATACTTTGGGGAGATAGTAATATAATAAGTACTGTGTATTCTAGCACATATAGTTTTAGCCTTATGACTGATATAGATTTAGTATAAAAATAAAAACAAAATATTTATTTTCGTTCAAAACTACGTTAATTTAGAGGCCATAATTTATCTATAATACACTGGCAATGTACATTTTATAGCTCTTAAGCTTTTATAAATTTTTATCTTAATTTCATAAAAAGAAATAAAGGGTTAACTACATTACACTGGGGTAAAACAGATTTACTAACAACTTCTTTCCTGTACTGAATTACTACAATATTTTAAAGCCAAAACAAACTAAAGGAACACTTTGGTAAAACGGGTAAGGCGGGTTAACTAACAACTTTCTCCCTTTGGTGTTTAAACTCGCCGGCGCCGTGCACCAATAGTAGCAGATGGTCGATTGGTTCCAATTGCTCTTGCGAAACTCTGATCTTTGGCGGGTTGCGGTATACGCGCTTGCCGAATGAGAACAGCTGCTAAGAGGTGGGGTAAATTAGGGTAAAGAGAATTAATAGGATGTTTTTTTTTAATTGGATACAAGGAAAGGCATAAATTTTAAATTAAATTTGTAATAATACTATGAAAACTGTAGGTTTAGGGTAAAAGGAATTGACTCTCAGTAATAAATTTTATTTAATTGCAGGTAAAGTTATTGTAATTTTTTTAATTTACTCGATTGTGAATGCCATTTTGACATTCTTCTTAAATTGTGTTTAAAAATACTAAAAGTTATTTGTATTATATTTATATGTTTTTATAATATCTAGCTAAGTGTATCTTATAGAAATAAAATAAATAAGTTTATTTATTAAATCTTCAAACAAAACCAGTTCAATTTATTTTATACTCATCGGAATAAACTAAACAATAATTTAGACTACCTACACTACCCATGTATTTAGTCCTTAGTATGTTGACTTATTCTGTGAACCCTATGTCTTGATTTTAAGGTGTTATAAGGTTATAAGCCATAATGAAATATCCAATAATCTATACTAATGTATGAAGCTCGCGTATAATGATACGCTTCATATATTATATTTATAGCCATTATCGCCATTTATAGCCATACATCATATTTATAGCCATTATAAAGAGACGACTCGCGTGGCGCAATGGTTACCATGCCGGACTGCCAATCGAGGGGTCCAGGGTTCGATTCCCGGCGAAGCGGAAATTTGAATGATGAGTTTAAATTTCTGTTCTCGGTCTGGGTGTTTGTGTTACTGTCTCTGTGTGTGTACATGGCACCCACGACACAGGGTATATCTACCTTACTGTGGGGCTATAAGTGTGAAACGTTATTTATTTATTATTATTATATTTATAAAGCTGAAGAGTTTGTTTGTTTGAACGCGCTAATCTCAGGAACTACTGGTTCGAATTGAAAAAATATATTTGTGTTGGATAGTCCATTTATCGAGGAAGGCTTTAGGCTATATAACATCGTGCTATGACCAATACCAAAGTCCACGCGGACGAAGTTGCGGGCGACCGCTAGTAATTAATAATGTGGAAAGATAATTAAACGAATTACATATTTATTATTATGACTTCTACTAGTTCTACTGCACTATTTTATAGTACTTGTTGCGGCTACACCGCAACGGGGCGTGCGGGGCGCGCGGGGCGCGCGACTTTTTATTTCGTCAGGACACTAGGCGGCGATATACTTTAACCGTGACAGTTGCTACTATTGTCAACGTAGGCGACCAGACTTATTATTATACAAATATCTTTAATCTTTATAATACAGTCCGCTATTATCTACCAAGCCTTTTATTCCATATCTGGGAGCCTACAGTACTAAACTAAATTGTGTAATATCTATTTAGTCCTTCTTCGAAATCGTAAAACTTTTATCAAGAACTATAGTTCTAGGACTAAACGCACGTATTTAGTTTTCAACCTAATCTCCCCACTTATTTATTCTCACCAAAACAGCCATAACTATACAAATAAATAAAATTGGAGTGTCTGTTTGTAATATTAAAAGAACCAATTTTTACTAGGTACATGCACATGAATGTATATACATACATCTACCAAAATAATATTTTTTTAGATTTTTTGTCTCTGTCTATCTGTCTGTCTATTTGTCTGTTTGTTCCAGCTAATCTCTAAAACGGCTGGACCGATTTTTACGGGACTTTCACTGGGAGGTAGCTGATGTAATAAGGAGTAACTTTGGCTACTTTTATTATAGTTTTTTTTTAAACTAAAGTCCACGCGGATGAAGTCGCGGGCGGCCGCTAGTATTATTAAATATATGACTTACAGGAGAAGAGTTGAACGAGTCGTTGTTGGTCTGCAGGAAGTGCACCATCACCGCGGGACCGTGCATGACCACCATCTCGTTGTTGGGCAGCATCAGGCGACGGTGCCACTCCCCAGTGGTAATACCGTGACGGTACTCCTCCTGGAACGTGCAGATAGTGGTTGCTGCATCTATTGTTTTTATGATCAGTGGTATAGCACTGTTTATGTTTAGTTGCGTCACGGAGGTTAAAATTAACACAACACTCAGCGGAGATGGTACGAAGGTATCGCTCGCGCAGATTAACTAAGATCAGTTTTATCGGATATATGTATAGTACCTGGATGCCGGAGCGTTGCTTGGATAAAAACAATTGATTTTCTTGGTTTATTTTTAAGCAAAACATTCATTGGCTTAGTGTTACTTAACAAAGCCTTTTGAAATACCTAGCTCCCAATTAAAAACAACAGATTGTCACAAAAAATAAAAAACCCAGCTTTCCTACTTCAGGTTTGAACCCGGGTCTCTAGCTCCGCAGTCAGCTTTCGTAACCATTCGGCCAAGAAAGCTTTAATTTCATTAACGAAATTTTTATAGAGGTCTTTCATATCGACATTGTCATTTGTTTGAAGGGCGGACTGACGGTCGACATTTGACGGCTTATTAATATTCTCCAATAGATGTCAGTAAGAGTAATTTTATATTTAACTGCATAAACATTAAATAAAACTACAATTTCTATCAATAAAAATTTGCTAGATCTATTTATCATCCCCGAAACCAGGATACTAAATTTCATCAAAATCTTTGGAGCCATTTCCGAGATTCAAAAAATATATTTAGATATATACAAGAATTGCTCGTTTAAAGGTATTATATATTGAAATTGTAACGGACATCATATTTACAATCGCTCAATCTGTAAAATGCATAAGGTCATATAGTATTTATGTATATATCCATTGGTACCGCTTTTTTTAAATTTTACGAGCAATGTCCCTTCAAACTAACCTCCAATTTCTCAGCCACGGATTCCTCGTACGGCACATATCTTGCATCGGTCGTGCCCTTGTAGAACCAGCTACATCTGAAACACATTAGGAGGCCTATTGTATACATTTTCCCAAAACTATGTTTATGTAAATCTGTTAATCTATGAAAAATGTGAAAAAAAAAGAATTCCCTGCATGCTTTTGTAGCGACCTTCCGCTACTCATCAAGAGATGGCGCCACGGGTATTCCTGAATCACGCTATCAAAGTTTTCGGAATATCCTACCATATATACAAGCTCCGAATAGAGTCAGTCGGAGCACGGCCGCTCCCCGGGTATGACCACCTCGCCCGGCGGGAGATCTCCCTTTGCCAAACTTTGATTCCTTTCAGAGTATCGAAAATTTGCGGCATAGACGGCTGTATCTTTAAATTCCGCTGGCATGGAAGTTTGAATGAAATAAAAGAAAAACGTTTATTCATCTCGTGAATTTTGCACCTATACTAATACAGCATAGTAACAAAAACATAATAATACTAATAAAAAAATACGACAAATATTAACGCGGTAATAAGTAACAACTATGTACACCAAACAATAAAAATGTTAACAGATAGCTGTGGGACGACTTTGACACATTCGGTAGCTGTCACGTATGTTCCTTATCTGCCCATAGCTACTCTGTAAGAAAGCTTATTATTGTATACCCCATATTTTAAAACAGGGCTGAAGTTTTTCTCCGTCTGCTCTTTTCTTCAGCTCAGCATTGCCTAAGCGCACCCAGAGCAGACAGAACAAAAAAAACGTTCACTAAGAGTTTGTAAAGGAACCGTACAGTGAAAAAATAAAGAAGTACCTGGACGCCCGAGCGTTGCTCGGATAAAAACAATTTATTTACTTGGTTTATTTTTAAGCAAAGCATTCATTGACTTAGTGTTACTTTACAAATCCTTTTGAAATACCTAGCTCCCAATTAAAAAAAAAAATTGTCACAAAAAAAATAAAAAACGCAACTTGTCTACTTGAGATTTGAACCCGGATCTCTAGCTCCGTAGTCTGCTTTCGTAACCATTCGACCAAGAAAGCTTTAATTCCCTTGACGAAATATTTATAGTGGTCTTTCATATCGACTTGTGGATCGATTTATCATTCCCGCAACCAGTGTACTAAATTTCATCAAAATCTTTGAAGCCGTTTCCGAGATTCAAAAAATATATTTAGATATATACAAGAATTGCTCGTTTAAAGGTATTAGATATTTCATTTCAAATAAAAAGGTGAAACGTCGCAGAACCACAAGATGGTATAGGACCGCACTCAGCCTGTGTCGCGGCTGCTGGGTTTCAGTTTAGTTTTTTTCACAGCTCCAAGGGAAAGTAGACCTGAGTATTTGATATAAACTTCAGCTTGATACCTCCACGCGTTCCGGAGAAATAGGGTCTTGACAGACAGACGGACAAGACATCAAAGTAATCCTATAAGGATTCCGTTTTTTCCTTTCGAGGTACGGAATTCTAAAAAAAAGAGGCTTACCGTCTCACATCAGTGGGCTTGTGTGACCAGTACACGGCTATCCGCAGCCTGCTCATGATGTTCACGTCGAAACGACCGCCGTCCGTTGGTACCAGGGTGTTTTCGTTCAGGTCGGCTGAAATGGTTTTCGAAAATATATTTTTTTCAACCTTTTTTATGTCCCACTGCTGGGCACAGGTCTCCTCTCACAAGCGAGAGGGATTCAGGCCATAGTCCACCACGCCGGTCAAGGGCGGATTGGTGGACGTCATGCCTTCGAGAAATTATGAATTCCTCTCAGGCATGCACGGCGATGGAGAACATCGTAATCAATTAAATATCATGATATTTTCCATCACCGTGGAGCAGCGATAAATGCGCACATTAAAAATTTCTTTGTCAGAGGTGCGCAACAAGGATTTGAACCCGTGATCGATCGCGTCGAAGACCGCGGATTCATACCACTCGAAAAGTCTTGGCCAGGAGGAGGCAGAATTTTGGTCGGAAGGGGAGGAATTTTTAGGTTCATGGTGGTGGGGGGTGCAATTTTTTTAAGTTCGGGTATATTTTATATTTGCCTTTCACGTTATAGACCAGTGTCGATAACTTTTGAGACCAAAAAAAATTATTATGAAACCCATTGAAAAAGGCAGAGAATATGTGTATAACATAAATGTAAGGAATTTTTTTTGCGCGATCTGAGTTCGGGAAGGGGGAGGCATTGAGTTTTTAAGGGTAAATAACGGTTTATTTTGATTTCCGGAAAAACTACAAGTTCTATAAAAAAAGTTAAATGGCAAAGTTGTAGGTAATAAAAAGATCTACAACTTTCGTATTTACCTTTTTTTCAAATAACTTCAAAATTTATGTGAAATATTCAAATAACAAAGGTTTTGATTTCTTATTTTTATCTTTTGCTAAAAAAATATTTTTTCACAAAATTTGGTGATAATGATAATCTACCTTAATTTATTGCTTTCTTCACATCCACACAACCAGTGTGTTTTAAAATATTGTTCAGATTTAAAAACACGCGTAAAAGATTTAGTTTTCGTACTACATTTTAGCTTTCAGTTCAAGGCGTATTTCGAAAGTTTTTTTTCACACCGCTTACTAAAAGATACAAATGATAAAAGAAACACTGTATTGTTCCATTTTTACACAAAATGTCGCGTATAAACTATTTTTTTTAAATATTCGTTTAAAAGAAAAACTACGAAATAACTGACAAAGACGACGACACGTTTGTTTGTATACATAAGAACGGCAACATCGCATAGGCAGGTTGAACCCACGGTTTGGCAACTTCGCGCGTGAGCGGCGCTCCAGATTAGGTTAATTTCTTATACGAAATCTTTTGTTTCACGCGCCGGCCTGTGTCGATGTTTCTCTTTCGCACTCATTGAATACAGCGCTAGGAATCGTACTAAACTTCGTTTCATAGGAGCGCAGTCGCTGGCGCTCCACTCGTTACATCTTGACGCTAAATGTACGCGTAGATATAGGTAATAATGAATATAATATACTATGTATAGGTATGTTAGAATAGAATGAATGTAATGTAAGGATAGTATGTATTATGAAGGGACATAGATTACCTATGTAATTTTTTTGGGAGTGCACTGCACCAGCGCTCTTTAGGACGAGCCGCCTCTGCTTCTAGGAGTCTGATTGACTTGAAAAATTGCACAGGGATCAAGGGCCGATGATAATACAATAATCTCATAACTTTATATTAAAGTCCTGACTATGATCTTCAGGATAAAAAAATATATATACGAGGGTCGGCTGATAAGTTCGCGGCCTGAGGTACTTAATGAAAGAAATATAAAGTTTTATATTTTTTAACACGTCTAAGCGTCTGATGCACAAACTTTGCACAGGGGTCAAGGGCCTAGTCCCTGTAGCTTCGGGATTAAGAATAGAGCTACGGTATCCCCTGCCTGATCGTAAGAGGCGACTAAAAGGGGGCTTCCGGGGATGCGGACGGCGAGAGTGGAAGCTTGACCCGTCCAGCTAGCAGCCCCGGGAGGGACGGCGGTGTATGCGTGGCCGCATGCCGCCGTGAACACCTGAAGGTGCAGGAGAGCACATCTGCTCTCCCGAAGATGGGCCCGTTCTGGGGCGCCGCGCGTGGAGGACACCGGTGCGTTCCTATGGAGATCCCGGAGTCCTCACAAACGCAGAGGCAGGCCACCGAGGGGGTTTTAGTGCGGTCAAATCCCACATAACCCGGTATCCTCTCCCAAGGTGTCGGGTACCTTTTGAAGGTTTCCCCCCCGATACCAAAAAAAAAAAGGGGTCAAGGGCCGATGACAATGCAATAATATGAGAATAAAATATCCAACTAAAAATATTAAAATAAATAATGTAGTTTAAAATAAATAATGAAAACACGAATCCGAATTTCTTTTGAACCATTATGTACAATTTTGGGCAATTTATTAAAATTTATACTTAAATTACTCGAAAAACATAAGATTTTATGTTATATTGTATACTTATGTGTTTCGTAATTTTTTTTCCTTTCATTTTGTTAACATCTACCTTTTCCAATGGGTTTCATCTTACTATATATTTTTTTTCACTTTTTACCATTTTCAAAATTATCGACCCTGCATGGTCTATAACACGTAGACACGCATACAAAATATCAAATATACAAAGGAAACAGCAGGAGGTAGCATTATCTAACGCGTACTCTTTATAGGTTTCTTTTTTCGTTTAGGAGATCTTCTGGGATTTTTGAATCCCTGAATCTGGACCTTGATCCAGGGGGGGGCAGCTGCCCCCCCCTGCCCCCCCCTGGGTACGCCCATGCCTAGTTCCACCACCTACAAAATATTTTTAATGTATTTGCTTAACACCTACAAGGAACATGTCTTTTTTACAGATTTGAAAGGAATTTAGGCATCGAACACGCTAGGCAAGTAAGTGCAGACGTTGTTATCTAGGATTTCAGTTTGTTGGGCCTTGATTTTCATTTGGAGCAGGTGCGGTTTCAAAACGGACGCGATCTGGCGTGAGATGGGTGACCGCTAGTGGCAAAAATTTCATGCGCGTTTCCCTGTTTCGGAGGGCACGTTGGTCCCGGTTGTTATCGACAGATAACAGTCGTTAAACCTAGTCGGAAGTCTTATTGGCGGTTTGAAAACATTCGACAGCGGGTTGGCAACTAACCCGCATGTCCATTGGAGCAGCGTGGTAGAGTAAGCTCTAGGCCCCCAATAATGGGGGAGCCCCATGCCCCCCCCCCCTCAAATAATGGGGAGAGAGTGAGACCCATGCCCAGCAGTGGGATGCAAAAGGGTTTGCAGCCATTGCAGTCATACCTCCGAGAAATAATTAGTTCCTCTTAGACATGCACGGTGACGGAAAACATCGTAGTTAATAAATAAATAAACGTTACACACTCATAGCCCCACAATAAGGTAATTAATACCCTGTGTCGTGGGTGCCACGGACACACACAGAGACAGAAACACAAGCACCCAGATCGAGAACAGAAATTTTAAACTCATCATTCAAATTTCTACTTCGCCGGGAATCGAACCCGGGACCCTCCGATCGGCAGTCCGGCATGGTAACCATTGCATCACAACCCGTATAAAATCTGTCAAAATGTCAAATATTTTCTCTCAACGTGGTGCAGCAATATCTGTCATTTAAGAAGAGGTGCGCGCCGAGGGTTTTAACCCGGTGTCTTCGTCTCAGCGACCTCGGATTTCACCGCTCGGCCATCGCTGCTCCAAACACACATTGTTATATTACAGTCATGTAAAAAAAACTCCACTCACGGCTATGAAACATCCTCTCCAGCGCCCTGGAGTCGGTCATGGAAAAGCCGCGCCACACCGACTTGCCCTCGACGTCCACCAGGTAGAACCAGTGGAACTTCACCGGCGAATATTCGGAGGACGAGCGGTTCTGGGCAAAACAGACTACGGTTACGATAAATGTACTTACCCATCTACACATGCCGTGAATCAATCCGGTCTTGGACTACCAAACCACTTGAGATACTTTTAATGAGCTGTCAAAACGTGACATCTTCATACATTGTATATGAGTCTGAGTGAACTTTGATATTAGTCATAGCATGATGTTATATCCCTTAAAGCCTTTCCCCAATAGACTCAACACAAAAATATTTTTTTAATACAGTTGCTCAAAAATTGCGTATTGCAGGGACGTATAGCTTTCGGGAAGTGGGCTATTACACACTCGTGCTTTTTCGTTACCTTTTTCGAACTCGTGCATTTTCTTTCCCAACTGTCAAAATAATGTCTATTAAAAAAAAACAACCACGAAGTTTTAGAAGTTATTATGATTCATGCAAATATTTCTAAAAAGAAGCTACTAATTTGTTTCAATATCAGATTTAATGATTTGATTCAATGAGTTAGGTTAGGTTTCATATCATTTCATCTCATTAACATTTTCATTTCATATCAATAAAAAAATCTACTGAAGACTTGGCTGTATGGGCATAGTTCCCTTTGCGTACCCAGATTGGGTGAAGAAAACAAAAAAAAATCTCTGCATATCTTTTACGGTTGGCGCCATTTTTCAAAAATGTTCTTTGCGAGTTTTTTTTTATTGCTTCATTTTTTCGCAACTGTATTAAAAATAGTTGTTCAGTACACGTGCGGAACCACAGAACATATTAAAAGACCATGTTCTGTGTGCGGAACCGTCATTGCTAAGAGTTCCGACTGTCAAATCTTACCTTCGGCTACGCCTCGGCTCGGGTAGACATTTGTCGAAACTCATTGCAATGACAGCCTTTCCGCACTTGTAATGAAATATACTATTTTAATACAGTTGCTCAAAAAGTGACTTATTACAGGGACGTTTAGCGTGCGGGAAGTGGGCTATTACACACTCGTGCTTTTTCTTTCCCAACTGTCAAAATAATGTCTATTAAAAAGAAAAAAAACCAACCAAGTTTTAGAAGTTTTTATGATTCATGCAAATATTTCTAAAAAGAAGCTACTTATTTGTTTCAATATCAGATTTAATGATTTGATTCAATGAGTTAGGTTAGGTTGCATTTCATTTCATCTCATTAACATTTTCATTTCATACCAATAAAAAAATTCTACTGAAGACTTGGCTGTATGGGCATAGTTCCCTTTGCCTACCCAGAATGGGTGAAGAAAACAAAACAAAATCTCTGCATATAGGTATTCTTTTAAGGTTGGCGCCATTTTTCAAAAATGTTCTTTGCGAGTTTTTATTATTTTATTAAATTGCTTCATTTTTTCGCAACTGTATTAAAAATAGTCGTTCAGTACACGTGCGGAACCGTCATTGGAAGGAGTTCCGACTGTCAACCCTCACCTTCGGCTGCGCCTCGGCTCGGGTAGACATTTGTCGGAGCTCCTTGCAATGACAGCCATTCCGCACTTGTAATGAAATATACTATTCCAGAGATGTCCGGGGAAAAAACCATATTTCGCCTAAATGTCCGGGATTTTTGCCGTGTTTATCCGGCGTCGGCAATTTAGGTGATGGCAGCCCTACCTAAAGCCTTTCCCCGATAAATAGACTTTCAACACAAAAATATTTTTTTAATTCGAAAAAGTAGTTACTGAGATTAGCGCCTTCAAAGAAACAAACAACATCTTTTTATATTAGTAGAGCCCGCGCAAAACTTTATTGCAGATCTGAAGTTAGTAACATGCCGCGTCTCATTAGCTAGTTTCACAGAATGACCAAATATTACGCGAGTCGCGACTGGACCGGGCGCAAACAAGCACTCGCAGCTTACTTCAGATCTTCATTCAGATAAAGTTTGGCGCGGACTATATGTTGTAGAGATTATGATTTATGACGTCACTACTAATTTATAGTCAATTGACTAAATTTTTATTGAATTAAAAGGTAATAAAAATCATGTAGGTATAAAAAATCCTGCGTTCCAAGGCAAGCGTGGTTTAGTCCCACTTTTTTAAGGTGTGCGTTCTGAATTTTTCTGTGCATAGTGTCCAAGACTATTGGGATGCTAACAATAAAATATATTGGTTCAATCAACGCCCTTTTTGTGATAGAACTTTGTGGTTCACCCGATGAAGTACCACCGCCGCACCCACTTCGGCCGTGAAGCAATTCGATTGAAAGGTGCAACTGCGATTGCCGGCCAGACTAACAGGAGGCTATCACCGGCCTTTGGGGTAGCAACGTAACTGCAAATAACCTCGAGCGAAACTGACTTGCTCCTTTTCTTTTCTTCAATTATGGCATCGGAAACTGCATATTGCCAGCTTCAAGTATAATTTTTGCATCACGTTTTTGTCAGTTTCAGTAAAACTGAACGAGTAATAATAGGTAAAGTCAATCAGTCAGTCAAGTCAGTCAGACATTCAAGTAAAGCGATGGCTTCTTTAGAAGAACGTGACGATTGGAATTTTGGAGGCAAGCCGAAAAAACCTATTTTCGCACTGTTGTTTTAATTCACAACACTCTTGCACTATAATTAAACCTATATCGAACAAAATGCCATCAAATTTATCCGCTATAACTCAAAAATACACCAAGAAAGTAAAAATAAAACAAGAGCATAATCTGTCTTTTTCGACTTCCCGCCAACTTGCTCCTTATCCGTTACGCTCTTGACAGAGAGGTCGTGGTCGTCATGTAGTAGAGGAGTTGGGGGCAGATGAAGTTCGCCTCACGACGTCCTGCCACCTCTCTCTGTTGACCATCATTCTGGTACAGTCACTTATAGGGCCACCCATTGCGGTTTTTTATTTGGTCAGTCCATCGCATAGGTGACTTGAGCTTGCTTAGGATTATATTAATATTGTATTAGAATTGAATATGTCCATGGGCTGCAGCGACCACTTTACACCAAGTGTCCTGCATGCTCGCATGCTACTTCCATTATAATACTAATAAAATATGGCATTGCATACTCTGTGCACAGTGCATTATCTTTTTGTCAGTTTCGTTGAAACTGGACGAAGAGTAATCAGTCAAGTCAGTCAGATATTCAAGTAAAGCGATGGCTACTTTACCGGAACGAGTCCGATGGAATTTTGGAGGCAAGCTGCAAGAAACATATTTTCGCACTCGCATTTTATTTAACACTCGTGCACTGTAATTAACGTATATCGGACATAATACCTTCAACTTCATCCGATATAACCCAATAGTTCACCAAGATTATGAAAATAAAAACAAGAGCGCGATGATTGCTGTAGAAGGAAGACAATATTCATATTTAATTAGTAAATATCACCTATTCAGTATCAGTCAACTACCCAATTACTTCACTGTCGATTAGGTGTAGCTATAGTACTCCACGGAAGTACCGGGAAAGTTCTATCATCTTGAAGAATTGGCTATACTAAAATTGGGGGAGCCGTCAAGCATTTCATGGCGATGTTTAATTTTACCGTAGAAGCATTAATTAAATATTTTCTTAGACAGAAGTGCACGTTGGAATCGTATCTGGACTTTCTGGACGAGAATATGCACAGGGAAGGCAAAACAAAGTATAACTTTTGTAGTAACTGATACTTAGCAGTTACTTAAACGTTGTAATTGACATTTCAGTTGGAAAAAAATCGTCTACTGACGGACGATTTGATTCAAGAGCAGAAAAGCAACTGAATATTATTTGATAAGAACTGGACATCACACTGTTCTTAAGAGGAAACGCGGGTTCAGCCGAATTTGAAAAATAGGTATTTTGGAATAACTATTAACTATCGCGCTGCGCCCTGCGCTATCTGCCGCGTGCGATAGGGACAGATGCAGCTCAGACCGATTATACCTACAAACTTTCTTACTAAATCGAGGTTTCGTATTCTCCTCTTCCCTCCTTCAAAATTGAGTTTATTAAATATATTTTTTCACAAATATCAAGAAATAGAATAAGTCTATGTCCCTATGTTTTTATTTGGTCGTAAAAACCTTTCAAATTTGTTTTGCAGTTATTGGCTGTATGAAAGAGGCATTTTCTACGATTTTTATGAGTCATATTTTAATTTGATCTAATTAGTTTATTGAAAAAAAAACGAAACATAGGGGCATAGCTTTAGCAGACGTAGATATTGTCACAAAAAATCATTCCTCTAGAAGCATTATCCAGGGAGGAAAAGGAAATAGGAGAATGTGTTTGTATGGAAATACGGCGCTAGCGTTTCCTCCTAAGTATGCTTCTGAATATCCACGTTTTGCAGTAATTACTTAACATAGAACTCTATATAGAAAATTATATTATTATATTTATATTATTTATATAGAAAATAAGTCTAAACGAGTTCCCACGATTAAATTTAGCAACAATCTAGCTGATAGTACAAAATATACAGTGCATTCAAACTTAGCTACAATATATTCGCGGCAATAACAAGCTGAAATGAAATATACCAATACTTTTTAATAAATTAAAAAACGAAGTGGTGAGTATACAAATGAAAAACATATGATGCAATAGAAACAGATACTTTGTCACCAGTTAGCAAAAAAGCAGATCAACAGGAAAGTGCTAAAAAGAATATCAAAGTGTGACTAAAATAATGCATTATCATATGTACCTTATATTAATTACGTACATTTCTTGATTAATAAAAGAATGGAACAAAAATATATGAATTTAGTATGAAAATGAGGAAGAATAGGCGAATCTAAATACACTACTATAAGTGAAAGATAGAAAGAAACAAAAATAATTTATTTGCTCAAATACAGGAAATACATAAATCGTTCAATATTCAATACGCATTTGTTTGTTCGACATCGTTGTTTTAATATATTTACTAAATGAAGTATGAAAATCAAAAATATAGATTCTATAATATAATATAAATTAATCGGATTTTCGATCTCAATAAAATGCATTTGTGATGTAATAAGGAATCAAACAAAAATCTAACAAACCATTGGTGGCAATAAGAATTGATATAGGATTGCAAAATAAATAAAATATAACCAAATTTAATGATTTACTTTGATCCTACATTGAATACTACAGTAATTGCTTAATATTTTAATACCTCAGACATCATGGTCTCCGTTTCATCAGAATCTTCTTGAAGCGAACTGGGATCAAAATTGACGGTGTGAGGAACTTTTTTCTTAATCTCCGTAGTTCCTGCCATTGTGTTATCGCCGCCTTTATTTTTATCTGTATCCGTGTTACTGTCCATAACGTGTTTAATTTTGTCGTTTAAATCGACACTTTCAATATCAAATCTTATTATCCTACCAGAAGTCATATCACAGCAATTTTTACAACTATTTATAATAGCTGTTCCGTCAATACCTTCAGTTTCTCCCAATTCCCCTAATTTTATCGATTCTTTAGAAATGGTTTCATTTTTGTTGCTATTTGTTTTTGCATGATTTTCAGCTTTATTAATGTGATCGGGTTCGCCTTTACTAAAATTACTAACGTCATGGTCATAGTGAATGGTAAAATAGTTAGCTGTTGTAACTACGTTCTGAGGTGTGAAATGTTTAGTGGATGCCAATTCACGAACTAAGTTCATATTGGCTAAATGTTGTGGAATGTTTTGAGTGTTAGGCATCGAAGTTTGATTTGCATTCGCACTTTGCAATATAACATTACTTGAAGATGAATCAAAAAATCTACTAACATTCTGTTCTATGACTCTGGTGATTGGTTGGATTGGTTGGTTTTGTCGATAATGGTTTTGTGATTGGCTTAACTCAAAAAAAGACTTCGAGTGGTCTTCCTTTTTGGAGGGTGGCGCTGAGAAATAGCTCGACAGTCGACTAAAGCTACTTAGTTCTTCTTCATCATCAGGGTTACTTGATGTTGCAGCAGAAGTAGTTGCTTGCGTAGTAAAGAAACTTGCTGGATCGGGTAAAGAACTAGTTTTAACAGCTCCCGCTTCTTGTTGTTGTGGTATGATTTTATCATCCACCCTATGATCAGCAGTGGAAAATGTAGTAGGGTGAGTAGTAAAGAAATTCATGGGATCTTGTAAGGCAGCCCTGTTTTCGTTCGTTTGTTGCTTCCCTTGGAATGGACTGTCCGTGGCTGATGTAATTGATTGTTGCTGAAGTTCCGACGAGTCTTTCTCATTATAATCTGTGCTCGACTGTCCCATGTTTACTTGCGAACCAGAAGCACTTTCATGAGTAAGCAACTCTTGAGAATGGATTCTTTCTGCAGACCCTAGTCGGTTATTTGACAGATTTAAAACTTCTGCAGGTGTGTTTATTCCTTCGTTACTTTCTGCTTCTCTATCATCTAAAACATGAGGTATGTTATGATTGTTAGATAATTCATTCAATGTAGCGGGCGCAGGTGCATTGTCATCTTCACGAGTTTCTTCACCTTCATATTGATCATTCCGAATAGGAGAGTGATGAAGATGGGGAAGAATAAGATCTCGTATAATATCTTCACTAGTCATAGTCGACGGTAATGGAGGAGAATTACTAATTTGGTGCCCAATTAATTCCCTCATCCTTTCCGGGGACATACCCAGAGAATGAGCCAATGGTACAACGTTCGGACGTTTAAATTTCATTGGTCTTGGTTTAATCTCATTTTTCTGTAACAAAAATTGTTCAACCAATGCATCAATCTTGTCACTAGAGGTCTCAATTTTTTCCATATCACGCAAATTGGCACTTGTAACTGTGACACTTTGTGTGACGCTGGTTTGCGTTGTTGTATCTGGAATTTGAGGAACATTTTCATTATCACTTCTAGTACTTAATCCTGAAACCTCTGCTATATCATCTTGTGCTCCAGATTGTAAGTAGCTTTGATTTATCAAATTGTATTTTCTATAATATTCTTGTTCAAAACCAGGTGGAATCCGCATTGGCGCACTTTCATATGATTGGAAGTCTTGTTGTGGAACTGAGTTCTTATAGTGGTTATCGGCAGCAAAGTTTCCAGTATCAAAATATGAGGGATACGGTTTTTTAGATGGTTTGTCGACAGCCTGATCGTGTTCGCCTGTAGTCTCCTCCAATTGCTTATACTTCTCAACTCTATGAGTGAATGACTCTACTTCTTTGGCATGATCATCGGATGTCCTTTCAAGTTCTTTTATTTTACCATCATCTGTTTCTGGTTCGATGGCCATTTCATGAATGAACATAAAATCTTGTTTAGCATCTTGCTCTATCGACTGTACGTCTAACACGCCTTCGTCAGATTTAGAGTCATCTGCGGGCGGAGCTGAAGGTATACTCATTTGTCTTGGAAGGACTATATGTTCATCAAGTGAATGTTTGCATTCTGCTTTTAATTCATCACTCGCGTTGGTCAGAACATTGTCAAAAAACAATGAAGTGTTTTGAGAAAAACCCGCATGATGCGTATCAGGGTTAATTGTGTAAGTATGATCGCCTAGAGCCATTGAAGTCGTTCCCGCGTCTTTTGAACGCCAAATATAATTCTTCAAAACTGTATCATCAACATTAGAATCTTGTAAAAGTTCCGTGGCTGATTGTACTTGAATCGTTTCTATTGTTTCTTCAGTTATGTGAGAGATCTCAGCAAATTGATTTGAGCTAAATTCGGGGTTATCATCGATGACCACGTCAGATTCAGTTAGAGGAACTTCAACGGGATTGGAAAGCTGAATAGGAGCTGTTATGTTTTCAATCAACTGTTTTGTTACATTGTTAATTTCTTTTTCTTCCGTTGCTCTTTTAATTATATTCGGGAATTTATCAAGCTCTTTGTGCGTGTTATCATCAGCATTTAAAGTTATATCTCCCATTTTAGCTATAATTTCAAGAGTCTGTGGTGTTGCTTTATATGGTATGAAATATCTCAGCGAATCAGATCCCGTATTATCTGACGAACTATCGTATTTTAAGACATAGTCGCGGCTCGGTGTCGCTCTGTTGTCGGATAAATATTGTGAAACAAAATCACTGTTATAACCATGATCAACAACAGACGGTCCTGGAAGGTTTTGATTTTGTTTCATTTGCATATTAGTAGTATCAGCTGACGCCGAAATGGTTTGTTGAATTTCTGGCGTCGGTGATCTGGACGAAGGCTCTATAACATGACTCACATCTCCGTCAAAAATGTCTGCTGACCGATTCATTAATTCCTCATACGCTTTTCGATGTTGCTCTTCAGTCAGCGGTTTATCGGTAAGAATTCTAGGATATGTAATGGATTGATCCATTGTATCGTTTGTTAGCCCTGGCATGCTTAATATTATTCCTGGACCAATAAATTGTGGTTCGGCATGTTTAGCTTTAGCGTCTTTATCGACATAATCAGGATCTAAGGCATTTGCCAATGCTTCAATCGCAGCTCTAGTTTCATTAAAATCTAGAGATTTAAACTTTTCTACATCGAAATCAGCTAAGCACTTCGTGATTCTCTCTTTATCCTCGTCATTAATGTCGGTTTGAAGAAAAGCTTTGGTGAAATTGACTTGAGGAAAATTTTCATTAAAGGCACTTTGAGTTGTAACTTGTTGATTTAAATTATGGCCTGATTGTTGGTAGGTTAGCTCTGATTGCATCTGTTCAATAACTTTCTGAGCAGCTTGGGATGTTTCCGTGTGTTTTAAATCATTACTATTTTTTTGAGATGTGGAATCTATGAGAATTTGTTCATTGAAGCCATACCCCTGAGTTGGTGCTTGTGTGTCGAGGTTATGACAAGAAGGTTTGAGAGTACTTTCTAACTGTTCTTTCTCCTTAATACTGTGTTGACTTTGAGTTGTTGCTTGCAAATTGCTGTCGTGAATAATTTGTGGAGCCGTTGGTTCCGGCCGAATTCGGCCACTAATATCATATAGAGTTGCTGCTTGAATTTGTTTTGTTGTTAAATCTGACCGATGTGGTTCATTAGAATCAAAATAACCTTGGGTTGTTGCTTGGAAATCGCTGCTTTGAATGCTGTGTTGAGTTGCTTCTGATATAATTTGGCCGCCAATGCTATACTGGCTTGTTTTTTGATATTTATTGTTCTGATTACTGGGTTGAGATATTGCACCTGAGCTGAACTGCTCGTTACCACCATATTGGCTTGGCGATTGCTGTTGGTAGCCAATGACCGTCGTTTGCTGAGTTATGGGATCTGACCGATTTGGCTCATATCCATGTTGATTTGGAGTAGTTTGTAAATCAAAATTGGTTGGCTGGAATGTTGAGTCTGATCGCGATTGATCGATGAAACCATAGTGACTATGATGTGGGATGTAACTTTGCTGATAATTATTATGAAACTGAGGTGTCGGTTTGGCACTCGGTACAACAAACATTTCCAAACCAACAGCTTGTTCTTGGGACTGACGTGAAGTCGATGAATTGTTCGGATTGTAATATTCATTAGAATAGTTTTGTTGATTGGGCTGTTCAGTCCTAACTTCGTTGTAAGCAGGGTCGAAGAAAGTTGTAACTGTGTTCTGAATCTTACCAATGTCAATTGAGCTCAGTTTAGACTTTAATGATCCTATGATTCCAAATCCTGTGGACTCCTGCTTTGGTGGTTCATAACGATCAGTAGTAGGTCTGCTGAAATCGAATGGCGTATCGTAATGACCGTGAATCTGCTGTTGAGGTACACTTGTCACAGAAGAACTTAAATTATGATTCGGTATAGGCGGCATCGTAAAGTTGTCAAAGGGGATTTGTCCCACACCAGTGTCAACGCCTGGATATGAGGGCTCACTTTGACTAAGAGCTGGGGTTGATTCTTGAGGCGTGAAAAGAGATCCTTGGAACGATGAAGACTGGACGGGGTTTAATACTGGTTTGATATTGTTGCTAATACTTCCGACGCCTTCGATGGGTCCAGAATAATACTGAGGTTTCTTCTTTGTCATCCTATAGTTGGTGTTACCCTGTAACTTAGGGGGTTCAGGTATAGACGTTATGGGCGCTGGAGGCATATCGTTAGGGTTAAAAAACTGGGGCAATACGTTTTGTTGATTTGTATTAGAGCTCAGAGGATTTGTATTAGAGTCCAGGGTCTGGCCAGAGTAAGATTGAGCAGACGTAACTGGATTAAAGAACATTGGTGGCGTCGATATATTTTTATCCGTACTAAAGGTGGCTGAAATAACCGCCTCTTGTGGCAAATTCGGCGAACTCGGAGAAAATAGTGTTTGGGCAACATTCGGAACGATATTAGGCTTTTCTTCTGGTGACTGCATAATCCCTGTCACTGATTCCGATGGTTGAGGTAAATTTTGCGGTGCTGGTGGCTTGATAGGTGGCAGACATAGAGCCGGAGAGTTATTTTGTTCTTGGCTAACCGCTGTACCAGAAGGGACCGAAGTTAATACACTAGGGGGAAACGATGGTGGAACTGTTTGAGCAAAAATTGTTTGTGGGACAGCTGGTTTAACATTCATTCGAGGTTCTGTGACCGTTGACATATTCGGTGTGGAAGAAGACGGTGGGATACCAGTCGTAAAAATAGTTTTCACTACTGGCAAACTCGCTGTTGGTAATACTGATTCAGTCTGACAAAAAGAAGCAGTTGACAGTGATGTATTTATAGTTTCTGGAGGCCTTTCAAAATCTTGTGTACCTTCAGGTATACTCTGCGGTACAAAAATGTTGCTGTACTGCGACATAGATGTAGGTTGACTTCTAAGAATAGGCTGATTAGCAGAAATGCGCCTAGCTACAGACGGTGGTAGCACTGATTTTCCGACAGAAGTTTGATTATCTGTTCTTAACGGATTAAAAGACACAGGCGGTGGTGGGATGACAGTGCCAGGTCCTTGTGTATTCACAGGGGGTGCAAAAGCTTCTCGTAGAGAGTGTGGAGGTTGGACAGTTTGGTTGACTAGTTGTGATTGTAAAGGATTCATTTGTTCAGACGTTGTGTTTGCTTCAATTGGCGGCGGATTAAATACATTCACTTCTCTAACAGCATCTGCTACTACGTTCGGCGTGAAAATGTCATATGTACTGCTCTTAACCTCAACTATACTTGTCTCATCACTAGCATTATTAAAATCTGTTGTGTTGAAGGGAGGTGTATTATCAATTTCTTTTCTTTCGCCTCTATCTATTTCGCCAGTATTCAAAGTGACTGGATTAGCATCCGGCACGAAGTAAGTGGGAGCAGCTTGACTGACAGGTGGTTGATTATACGTTGGCATACTGTGTACTGTTTCACCACTCGTCAAACCTGGTATCTGAGCGTAGACTTTCTTTCTGGTCGTTATGCGATAGTTAGCTGTACCTGGAACAAATATTATCATAATTAGTGTCAATATAATTGCCTAGCTATACAACCTAAACGGTTTCTAGATAACTACTTGGGAAATAGGTTGCAACGGCTAACGAGAAGGTATTTATTTTTAGTCATTATATATCGACTTGGAGAAGTTCGTCGTTATTATTATATGGCCCTTTGTTTAATTGTCTATACCAAAAAATATAGAGGTACTTTTTTCATGCGGTATCTCAAAATGACACGACAATCAGTGATTAAGTCCATATGTTTATTAAGGTTCGAATCCCTGAAAACTAGTATTAGTAATATGACTCTCTAATCCGCCACGCAGCTCCAATGCGGGTAGGTGGAAATGCGGGTTAGTGGCCAACCCGCTGTCGGATGTTTTCAAACCGCTCATAAGGCCTCCGATAAGGTTTAAATTGACTGTTATCTATCAAGAGCACGGAAATACGCACAAAATTTTTGCCACTAGCGGTCACCCATCTCACACCCGACCGCGCTCATTTGGCTTAGTTGCATAAATCGCATGCTGGCTGCTGGAGGCCTGGAGCTTACTCCACCACGCTGCTCCAATGCGGGTTGGTGGATGCGATCTACGCTAACCGCCGGCCATGCGCGCTTCAATGTTTATTAGTAACTAATTTAATGGCATTCGATTTCGCAGTCGCGATAGTTGCAATTTAATCTCTAAAGTCGTCGCGAAGCGTCATGCATATTGATAAGACGTAGGGCTAGTCGAATAGCGATAATCTTGAGTTTATATATTTTTGTGGTAATTCCAGAAAAATCTAATAACATAATACAAGAATAACCATCTAAACTATGATTAGTGTTTGACCGACTTTAACCCAATCTTAATAAGATAAAACAAAGTTGTGTTAGTTACACCATTAATAACTCAAGAACGGTTGGTCTAGTTTTTCAGATTTTTGTATTTATGGATGTGCTTTTGTCCGTATTAACGTAACATTTATTTAATTGAATTTTACTAAAATAAATAAAATTTATTTTAACATTTTTTTTAAAAGCAACATATTATGTTAATCAGGACTAAAACGTATCCAACAATTCTAATATTACAAAAAATGGTCCAGCCATTCATGGATTAAAAATAGTGTAACTAACGCAACCTTCTTTTATGTATTAAGAAGAAGAAGTCACTTCACTTAATTACAATACAATACTCGTATAAAGACTGAAGTCCAATCTTAACCCAATAATCAATAATGCATCTATGTATATATAAATAAGATAAAAGCTTCCGTGTGTCCCCAGTACACAACCCTGTAACAGTTCGAGTAATTTAGCGAAGGCAATCCACCTTGCAGATGTGTAGTTGTATGACGCATTCTAATCACCGTTTAGTAAATGCTAGTAGTTCTTATGTTTGATAGTAATACTCTCGTTAAGGGGTCATCCATAAATTACGTTACACCTTAAAGGGGGGCGAGGGGTATCACCAGAATGTGACAAGGGGCACGGGGGAGGGGGGTCTAAATCTTTGTGATGTCATGTTAAAATTTAAAATACTCAAACGATTTTTATTACGAACGAGATATGTACGAACGAGATCTATTTTTATTAATACTTTAGCATTCTGAAAATGAAAATAACAGTTTTATTTAGATTATTTTTAAAACTTCTTCCTGATCATTTCTTCATTTCTGAAAATCGTGTCTATTAAAGTCCTTAATGCTTTGGCGGATTATCCGCTTCCATCTCTTTCAAGGCAGTTCTTATGGGGAGACCAGTAAAAGATGTTATTTGGTCACATCAACGGCTGGGTGATCTGCCGCGGGGTCTCTTTCCTACAACCTTGCCCACCATAGGTAAGCAATTCATCGAGGTTGTCGGTTTCTCGACGGGCAATATTTTTAAATACATACATGCATAAAATTACAAAATGTTTGACGTCAAGTCAGAGGAGGGGGGTTCTAAAAATGTGACAACCCGTGACAAGGACGGGGGTGAGGTTAAAAAGTCCTGAAATTCGTGTGACGTAATTTATGGATGGCCCTTAATCAGAAATGATTCTTCATAATCTCAAGCAAGCCTAAGGACCTCGTTCATCACCTCCAAGTAAAGTGTTGATTAGTTACGTCCCAAGTAAAGTTAATTGGCAAGTAAAAGCTATGAGTACGGGTCAGGTTATCATATGATTAGTGCTACTCGAACATCGTGAAATTAAAATTAATGATACGGATGACTTTAACCGACAATTACCGTACTTGTCACTTTACTTGAAGGTGGTGAAAGAGACCCTAAGTCTTGATTGAAGTCGTATGAAATTGGGCTGCTAGACGAAATACTGACTGTCAAATGATTGCTTCATAATTTATTTATAGCAAAAACGGGTGCATCAGGGCTGATCAGGGGCACTTCCTCGGGCCAAGGATGAAAGTTCTACCATTCTACAATAAATTTTTTTTATTTCTTTTATTTATATTCAAAATTATAGACAAAATTACCATATATACAAAAACCTAGAACTAAAGTTGATAACTAAACTTAATAATATATACAAAACTTAAAGCAAAAATAAAAAACATACAAAATATAAAAGGCTTATAAATAAAATATTTCATCTAAAAAGCCCGTGTTAGGCATGGTATAGTACCTAAGACACTGGCGGCATTGCCCCTTTGTACGGCTAGACTGAGCCGTTGGGCAAAATAGCCGCCAGCCCTCAGGTCACCACAATCAAGTACAAATCTGGTCGACATTTCTGACATGAATTTCTTCATGTCAGAAGACCATGGTTCCATAGTCTCTATTGCTAGCGCCGCAAATAAATAATTATCCGACAAATTACTATATTTGCGGCGCTTGAGAGACTGTGCATGGTCGGCAGCGGACCCCGCCCTATCTGCAGTATCGCTTATATGCGATGGGACATGTCACGTTCCATACCAGTAGCCGTCCTAGACTCCACGGCACCAATGTACTCCGTCAGGCCTCTTGCCATCGCTTCTGGATAGTCCAGATAAACAAATATATGTTGTAAATAAAATAAAATAAGTTCCAACTCTATTCGTTTATCATAACTAAGATCTAAGGGAATGAATCACAGAGGCGACTGATTCACGAATTACGTCTAGTGCGTACGGCTACGGCAATTTTGGTAATTCATCGCGAGCTTCCCACGGTGTCGGATGACCTGTGACCCTCGCTTAAGGTCACACAGCTCTGTATGTAATGTTTATATCCACGAGATTAGTTGTATATACAAAAGCAAATACCGAAAATATCCCTTATGATTCAGTAAGGGTCGATGTTACACATAAATTGGTATTTCAAACAAAAAAATGGATCTTAAGAGCCAATGGAGGCTGATATTACTGAAAATTAGGTATTTAAAAATATCTGTCAATCTACAAACATCCCGCATTGGAGCAGCGTGGTGGAGTAAGCTCCAGGCCTCCCCAATATTGGGGAGAGACCCGTGCCCAGCAGTGGGACGCAAAGAGGGTTGCAGCCTACAAACATCGTGTGATAACTAACAAATGGCTGCCCTACTTTTGGGCACAGGTCTCTCCCCATTATTATTAGGGAGACCTAATAAATACCAGATGTTTTCCCACGTCATTTTCTGTGTTAAAATATATTGTTAATATTTTCTCCATTGCATAGCTATAATAAAAATTCAACAATTAAATTTATCCAATATAATTATTAATTAAGATTGACACTCACCGACAGGAGGAGGTTCCTTCAAGGGCGGTGGCGCAATATCCTTGACGATATCTGGTACACCCATCATTGGAACGCTCGGCTCAGCTGGCCTCACGCTCGTTTCCTGATAATAACTCTTCGATTCATCCGGGGTCTGCTCTCTGCTCTTCATGCTCAATATGTTCGAAAACGAGTTGAAAACAACGCTGGCCATCTGAGGCAGCACCGTTGGCAACTGAGAGAAATTTTGAGCGATGTCAGCCGTTATACTCTGTTGGACGTCAGGACTTGCCCCTTTTTCCGGCTCATTCAGATTAATCTCTTCCAAATTCTCCTCTGACGCCTGTAAGTTCGCATTCTGATCCTCCTTCAGTGTACTATTCAATGGGGCGCTGACGTATCGCGTTCCTTGCAGCCTAGCAAAGTATTCGTTAACGTCGAAGTCATCGTCTGATTTCGCAGAAGTCTTTGATACGTTCGATGTTGACAATTCATTGGATCTAACGCTTTGTGTGGTAGAGGTATTTAGATCTACGTTCGTGTGGGTTGAGGGCGGATATATATTAAAGTTTGCGTCGCCCGATGGCAAGTTTGCGATGTCGTGTTCGGAGTGCCTCAGGGTGCGAGTTTGAGACCCGGATCTTTCATCTGTAACAAAAGAAATATTTTATTAATTTTAACGAAGTAATGAAAACTACTGAATAAATCCTGATGTATGTGATTAATGTGACTCTAAAATCACTTTTGTACACGCTTCAAATTCATGTTTTTAAGAGTTACGACATCTTTCATCTAAGAATAGAAAGACACAAATTATTGAAATATAAGTAACAATAATTCATCTAATACATATATGTATAAATTACGTGTCACGTTGTTTGTCCGCGATGGAGTCCTAAACTACTTAACCGATTTTAATAAAAATTGCACACCGCGTGCAGTTTGATCCAACTTGAAAGATAGGATAGCTTACATCTCAATTTTTAGTCGCAATATCAATTTATTTCTGATACTTTAAGGAAGAACAACGTCTGCAGGGTTCGCTAGTTATATATATAATATATATAAAAATGAATCCCATTTTCCCTTGGTCACGACATCACGCGTGAACGGCTGGACCGATTTCGCTAATTCTTCTTTTGTTGTGTTTGTAATTGGCAGAAGAAGGTACTTATGTAATAAAACATTAAGTAAATATCACGAAAACTTAGAAAATTTAAAAACTATTTTCCAATTCGAATGCAACATTAACATTTAAGACAAGACAGCGTCCTTCAAAAATGTGACTCACATGAAATATTCAGAGAGCTAAGCAATGAAAACTTGCAACCATTTTCTAATATTTTGTTTTAATTACGTCACATCAGCTAAATTTCTTAGTGTTTGAAATCCATGATGAACTGTTGCACGGTATTAAAAAATTAAGCGTTGATCATCAGTTATGGAAAAGATTTTGATTTTTTATATGAAAACTCTTGAACTTGCAAAATGTTAGTTACTATTTTTATCGACTTTCATACGTGATACACCGAGTTACAAGTTTTGCATGACTGAACACTGTGAAACTTATCATTAATTGACTGCTTGCTTCTTCTTATTTTTTATGGTTTTAGAAAAGTTACTGCAGTGAATATTTATTTTTAAATTGAGGTAAGTACCTTCCACGCCAAACGTTAAGAAATCCTGCTGAATGACTAAAATATTTCTATGCTCCACCAATTTGACGGAATATAAAAAAATTGCTATTTGAAAATGTTTGTACTTTTTTGTCGGTTTCTCTCGAAATAGCTCTCGGAATCAAACGTTAAAACGAGATCTGTCATTATTTTATTTTCTTCCATGACAGTTTATTGGACAGTAACCTAAAAACTTCATAGATAATATAATATGAATACGTAAAAAAATACTCTTCATACATTTGTTGTAGGTTTCTGTACAATGTAGGTAGTTTCTTCAAGAAGCTAAACTGGCTAGCTCGGGATTGCTCTCCGTAGGTGGAAGTTATGAATATGAGCTACAATAAGACTAGATACAGTAAGAACTGATCAGCTACCTAATCGTAAGAGGCGAATAAATGTGAACTTCTGGAGTTGTGGGCGGCGATTTGGAGCACCGCGCATGGAGTCCTCTGAACGAGTGTTCAGCAGGCCTGAGGAGGTTTTAGTGCTGTATAAATCCCACTTAACCCGGTATCACTTTTCAATCTGACACGTGCCTTGCGAAGATTCCGTCCCGAAAACATAAAAGTTACCTCGGCATTAACAATATGAAATATGGTGTCCTCCACGTAATCATAAAAAGCGACTAAGTAGAGGCTTTCACGGCTATACTGGGAGTCGGACCAACAGCCACGGGCGTATTCGGCCGCACGACTCTTGGCAGAGTTACCTACATTGCTCACCCAAGAGCCCATTTGTAACGCCGCGCCACAGAGTACATCGCTGCGCATGGAAGACATTGGCAGGTTTCGCTGAAAATCCTATTCAGTGGGTTTTAGTGTGGTTGAAATGTTAAATAATTAACTCGCTGTCTCTCTCGGGCGTAGCCTCAGATACCGTAAGAAGGTAGATTTAAGTGAAAATAATTAATTGTTGGATAAAGTTATTAAGTAAATCAGGAGCTGGCTCTGCAACACGATACTAGATTTACTCAAAATATTTTTGAGCCTATAAAAAGTAAACTAACTCCTACGAGAGTGAAATAAGAGAGTGTAGTTTACATGGAATTTTCTCATTTCTGGACCTACTCTATATATATATACCTACTCTACTAATACTTCTAATAAGTAGAGTAGGTAATATACATACGAGTATGTGATTGATAACAATTTAAAATGATTTGTGCAGGTGAAATGGATAAACTTCCGCCTAAAAGGGTAAAAAGGCGGGGGAAGGGTTAAGTAATATGTATAGAAATTAATTATCATCTCATTTCTGAACTTAGCAGTATAAACATTGGTATATAGGGCCTGACTTTCTTATTTCTTAAAAATATAATTATGACAACCTTTATATTTCGTCGGACTAATTTAAAAAGGGGGCTGTTTTTCTCACGGTCAGGTTTATGTGGCTTGCTAGCGGGTTAGTGCACCAAATAACTTGGTCATTATAACACCAGCTTCAAAACGAAGTAGGTACTGTAGTAACCTGTTACCTATCTTTTATAGCAGTACCTACTTGCAGACGCAGAACAGATACGTATGACACAATTATAACGGGGTAAATTTAAACTGTGTCCTGATAACTAAAGTACACGCGGAAGAAGTCGCGGGCAAAACATTTCTCTAACTCTATATGTATAAAACTGAATTCCTATTTCCCTTGGTCTCGGCCTCACGCGTGAACGGTTAGACCGATTTCGATAATTCTTTTTTGTTGTGTTTGTTATTATCAGGAGAAGGTTCTTATCAATGAAAAAAATTAAGAAAATTGATAATTAATTTTTTTATAGATTCGATTTTAATATCCATAGTTAAGACAGGAAAACGTCTGTCGGGTCAGCTAGTTATATATAAAAATGAAGTCTCGCTAATTTTGAAAACATCTTCACAGTTATGACTTAATATTAGTTTAAGAATATTTGAAGAGATTCAGGGAAATTTTGAGAAACGGTGACAAATTAATCTTTGATTTTCGAGGAAAATGGGAAATCTTTTTTTCACATGTTAATAAATCACCAGATATACTGCATTTACAGCAAAAATTAAAATTAAACTATAGCCCAATTCTACCACATGAAAAGCATGAAATTTTCTTGAACTTACACAACCTTTATCATAATATCGTAAGTAGTATGTCAGTATGTCATGTGGAAATAGTTATGGTAAATGGGTTGGACAGTTTCCGGCTACGAACTAGATAAAAGGATTGACCAAGGGCTAGGTTCGTGATAGCGCCTTGGGCTTGCCCATGTGTACATTGGTCATTCAGTACTTGGAAGAAACTACTCATTAATGGTTGTATGGAGCTGATAACAACTCAAGGAGTGGTCATATTGTAGGCAAAAAGCTTCAATAAGTTCCTTTTGTATACAAAAGAGGTCCTGTAAGATCCATAAAAAAAAGAAAACTTCTACAAGCAGTATTCGACCCCTTGGGAGAAATACCGGGTTATGTGAGATGTTTACTACACTAAGACGGTGGCCAGCCTCAGCACTTTGTCGGACCCAGGCGCGGTGGCAGCCTTCCATTTTATGGTCGTCAAGAAATTGGGGGGTCACTAAGAAATTTGGGGGAAGAGGTGTCCCAAATTGGCTTGTTTCGCCTGCCATTTACACAATTCTGATAGATTGGGGGGGGGGGGGTCATGTCCCATGTGACCCCCCCTGGGACCGCGCCTGGGCGATCCTCTGGAATCTCTAGAGGAACGCACCGTCCTGCACGCGCGACGCTCCAAACAGGCCCATCATCCGGAGAGCTGTGGTGTCCTCTTACATTTTCCTGTGTTTGCGAAGGCTTTTCCGAGGCTTCTAACTGAATGGTTGCAGCCCCCTTTTAGTCGCCTCTTGCACTCAGGCAGGTCCCGTAGCCCTTTTCTATATCCTAAAGCTACAGGGACTTGTTTGAGGTTACGTACGCATCAAACTTACTCACTTTTTTCTTAGTACCGGAGTTTACGATGCTAAATGTACTTGGACTCGAGCGTTGTAGAGATCTAGAGCATGTTAGAGAATATATATATAGCAGAAAGAAATAAGTAACATAGTGTTTACCAATACGCCAGAACGGAGAGCGAGTTAAAATTTATAAAAAAACTAGCTTTGATAAAATTTAAAAAAAAAACCGAGTCTCTCAAATTAAGGTATGATGGGTTGACGGAATGATCACAAACCTCAAAATAAATGTGTCACTACGCTTTCTACGCTATATTTCTTCCGTTAAAAGAAAATAATGAAAGAAAAAATTAGCAAAGGGATAGAGTATCGCGTCTAATATCTAACCTGTCAATTTTGAGATACGTAAGTAACATAATATGTATATTATTACAAAACTGTTAGCTGTAGTCAACAAAGCTAAATAATATAAACACCACTCGAAGCATTGTACCCAATATATTAATCAAGCTTGCTCTTGTAATTTCCAAAGTCCCCTCTGGGGCTTCCCTCCTATACAT
Source organism: Pyrgus malvae (assembly GCA_911387765.1). Classification (NCBI taxonomy): domain Eukaryota; kingdom Metazoa; phylum Arthropoda; class Insecta; order Lepidoptera; family Hesperiidae; genus Pyrgus; species Pyrgus malvae. Next base: position 5,192,377 of record OU426976.1, on the reverse strand, counting down.
TGCAACATTACCTTTTAGCAGTTTTAGCGATATTTTACCGATAAGATGGTAAGGTTTGGCTATTTGGGTTAACGATTTTGACTAAATTCGGCCGCATTGAGTAATCGCGTCCGCCAAAATGTATGCTTTATATGTGAATAGGCGAGGATGGCTGGCGATAAAAAGCTGAAGAAAGGCATGTTATTGAAGTAATATTCCTATTTAAAAATAATTTAATTGGATTTGTTGGAAAATGACAGTGGGATGATACGGTTTGTTTTTTTAAATGACTACCGGCCGCCCGCAACTTCGTCCGCGCGGACTTTAGTTCTAAAATAAAAGTAGCCTAAGTAACTCCTTATTACACCAGCTACCAGCCAGTGAAAGTCCCGTCAAAATCGGTCGAGCCGTGACGAAACCGCCGTAAGCCGGAAGACAGACAGACAGACAAAAAATATAAAAAGTATTATTTTGGTATATGTACCGTATATACATTCATATGCATGTAGTAAAAAGCGGTTATTATAATGTTACAAACATTTATTTATTTGTATATGTAGATGTAACAGATAAGCACCTTCAAAAGGAACCTTCAAAAGCCTTCAAAACCCGGCACCTTGGGAGAGGATTCCGGGTTATGTGGGATTTGACCGCACTAAAACCCCCCTCGGTGGCCCGCCTCTGCGCTTGGGGAGGACTCCGGGATCTCCAGTGGAACGCACCGGTGTTCTTGCTTGGAACGGGCCCATCTTTGGGTGAGCAGACGTGCTCTCCTGCACCTTCCGATGTCCTTTCCGGGGCCGCTGGCTGGACGGATCGAGCTACCACTCTCACCGCCCGCAACCGCCCTTTTAGTAGCCTCTTATGATCAGGCAGGAGATACCGTAGCTCTGTTCTTAATCCCGAAGCTACAGGGACTAGCTGCAGTGCCTTGGCAGCCTATAATGTGCCCTGTAGTAGTATATACTTGCGCGCGTCAAGAACACATCCGTATTATGGATTTAAGAAACACGTACCTGCTAAAACACACACGGAATTAATTTCGTGCGTACAAAGTACAAGTATTTCGAGATCAGCATACTGCCACGCCCCAGGTCATGGTTGAGGTTTGAATCCTTGCTGGATAATACATTTAATCTACTATATTATAAAGAGGAAGGATTTTTTTGCTTGTTTGTTTGAATTCAATAGGTTCCGAAACTACTGGACCGTTTCAAAAAAATAATCAAACGTCGATTTGAAAGAGCTCTATAAGAATTATGTCGATCGAATGCAAGTTTACATGGCCGAATGGTTACCCTGGAACCCCAAACAAGCTATTTTTTAAAGTTTTGTAACATATTTTTTTAATTAGGAGCTATTTTAGTAGCGTTGTTAATTAACAGTTAGCCAATGGGTGTTTTGTTTGAAATTAAACCAAGAAAATCAATTGTTTTTATCCGAGCAGCACTCGGTCGTCCGGGTACTAAAATTTTAGATACTCGCAACAACAGTGGTTAAACTCAAATACCATCATCCCTACTAATATTATAAATTCGAAAGTAACTTTGTCTGTCTGTCGTACATTATTTATTATTATTACTTGAGTTGATGGGGAAGGGTACAACCCTAAGGCCACTGCGACCAGTAAATGATCTATTGTAGCCTAGCCCCGCGTTTATATCTGATTCCCAAGGCCGACGGTTGTTAGGAACCGTACGATGCGCTTGGGATCTAGAAGTTTGACATCTTCCGATGTGACTAGGCTGCCGCCCAGTATCCGACTTCTGCTATGTGCGAGTGCGACACTGTCGCAGAGGATGTGGATGCCCGATTCCTCTTCACCATTGCACAATCTGCAAATAGCAGTTGAACTTAGGTTAAGTCAGTCATACATGTCTGCTACGCTTTTCCCGCTTTAACCACTGAACCAATTTTAATGAAATTTGGAACACAGATAGCGTGGACCTTGGGAAAGGACATAGGATGGTTTTTATCCTACGGAAACCTATAAAACGGGTCCACGCGGGCGAAGCTGCTGGCGGAATGCTAGTCGTAAATAAATATCAGACATTATACAATAACATTTCACAACAAAACACAAATCACGTACAATAGTATGTTTATGTATAGAAATAATATGTTTATTTATACCACTGTGTCACCCATCACATCGGTGGCCTTGGAAGGCAACACCATAACTCAATATTTTATGGCTGATCCACAGTCATGTTATATGGCGATACCATAATATAAGCTGGACGAGATATGTATGACAATGTGGATTTTTCATGATCAAGGTTTTGAATACTAATGTTATTTTATAATAGCACCGATGACAGCAGTGAGAGTGTAATTATTGTTTACTAGCCTTCCGTCAGCAGCTTCGCCCGCGTGGACACGTTTAATGGGTCTCCGTAGGATAAAAAATAGCCTATGTGCTATTCCAGGCTTCATTGCTATATTAAAATCATAGGCGTTAAGCCAGTTGCTTCAACCGCGTTGACCCTATTACCCGTTTTCACGCAGGAATGAAGCATTTTCCCGCGGTAAAAAGTAGCCTATGCTACTCAAGGTGAATGTAGCTTTCTAATGGTTTCTAATAAAAAAACACAAAAAATGAAAAAAATAAACGCAATATGGTATTGATTGAGGTTTGAACCCGGGTCTCTAGTTCTGCAGTCAGCCCACGTAACCATTCGGCCAAGGAAGTTTTAATACAATGAACGAAATTTTTATAGAGCTCTTTCTAATCGACATTGTTATCTCTTTGAACGTCGAATTGACGGATGGCGTTTGACGGCGTTCTACGCCACAATATTAGACGCCAATAGATGTCAGGAAGAGTCGTATTTTTCAGTTTATATTTAAGTTGATTATCGCTGAAAATATTTTTTTATAATTTAAAATTTCTAAAATTTAAACCTAGCTGGATCGATTTATCACCCCGAAACCAGGGTACGAAATTTCATCAAAATCTTTGGAGCCGTTTCCGAGATTCAGAAAATATATTTTAGGTATATACAAGAATTGCTCGTTTAAAGGTATTAGATTTCGAATACATAGCTGGTACCTAAGTTATCTTACCTTTCAAGTGAGTATAACTTCACACTAATTTATTATTTGCCGATCTTATCTTTTACGCCCTTTAAACAATGCGGGACATTCCACAACTGTTACTAATACTGCTAATACAGCAATATGACAAACAAACGGACACTCGTTCGAACTGAATATGACTGATTATACTAAACTTTTACTGTAATAAATTAAAAACATTTTCTATAATCATACAGAAGTAATGGTTTTCCGAAGCGCGCATGGCCCGGCGGTCTATGCAAATAAGCCAAACGGGCGCGGTCGGGTGTGAGATGGGTGACCACTAGTGGCAAAAAAAAACCTGCGCGTTTCCGTGCTTCACAGGGAACGTGCTTAAGACGTCGGTCCCGGGTCGTGTCCCGGGTGTTGAAAACATTCCGACGGCGGGTTGGCCACTAACTCGCATCTCCACCAACCCGCATTGGAGCAGCGTGGTGGAGTAAGCTCCAGGCCTCCCCAATACCCATTATTGGGGAGGACACCCGTGCCCAGCAGTGGGACGCAAAAAGTGTTGCAGCCATAGCCAATAGTTTCCCTGTTTGAAAATGCTACCATATTTTTTACCTTAAATACTTTAATTAAATGCCTCTATCATCCTCGAAAAACTTCAAATTATAAGGCTCGGGACTCATTTTTAAATTCACACGCCACCCTTTTTTTGTATCGCTGCCTCTGCGCTTGGGAGGACTCGGGGATCTCCATTGGAACGCACCGGTGACCTCCACGCGCGGCGCCCCAGCTCGGGCCCATCTTCGGGAGAGCAGATGTGCTTTCCTGCACCTTCAGGTGTTTATGGCGACATGCGGCCACGCACACACCGCCGTCCTTCCCGGGGCTGCTGGCTGGACGGGTCAAGGTCCCACTCTCACCGTCCGCAACCCCGGCAGCCCCTTTTAGTCGCCTCTTACGCTCAGACAGGGGATACCGTAGCTCTATTCTTAATCCTCCACCCTGATGCAAGCACATGCGGATACCACAAAAGTTGCGCTGTTGCCAGCAATGTTTCAAGTTGTGAAAATACCGCTTGCTTAAGCTTGGTCGATCAGGCATTCAAACTACCGTGCTTTTGTCACCCGACTGTTCTAGACTCACTACTATTAACATAATGTGTAATGTAAGTATGTACGTAATTGACTTGGAAACAGGTTTGTGTCATATGCTCGATCGACCTGAATTCTAGGTAACTTCTATGTTAAAATCTAGGCACGAAAACATGTCCTAGCAGTAACATGATCATTACTTTATTTAGGACCGCTTTTATGATACGTCCGTCCGTCCGTATACGAAATTTTGCCGATTTCGCTGATTTACCTGATTTTACATAGGAGATTTTGCAGTTAAAATACGGTATTTCCATAAGTTTTATTGCACAATATGACTGATCATTTCTTGGAAGGCGTTCTTGGAACTTTGTCCGTAAAAAATGTAATAAATGTAAACTGAAATTAATATTTTTATTAATTATAGCCTTCCGCCAGCGGCTTCGCCCGCGTGGATAAAAAATAGCCTATGTGCTATTCCAGGCTTCATTGCTATATTGAAATCATAGGCGTTTAGCCAGTTGCTTCAACCGCGATGACCCTATTACCCGTTTTCACGTAGGAATGAAACATTTTCCCGCGGTAAAAAGTAGCCTATGTTACTCAGAGTGAATGTAGCTTTCTAATGGTGAAAGAATTTTTGAAATCGGAACAGTAGTTTTTGAGTTTATTCATCAGAAACATACAAATCTTTCCTCTTCATAATATCATAGAATAGATATAGATTTAAAGTAACAGACGATCATGCAGGCCACGTGGTGTTAAGTAGTCGTTGCAGCCCATGGACATCTACATACAACCTCAAGCAAGTCTAACACCCGTATTAATAAACAATACTATGAGGTCTCATAGTGCTCGCCAACGCATAGGGTCATCTGAACGAATTCATAGACGATATGTTTGAATTATTCTTGCCTGTCTTGCTCATCGCTGTGTCTGTCTCTCAATCTGCGTTCAATTTGCGCTGCTATTTCGAAGAGATGGTCGCCTCATGTCGGTCTGGACGAAAACAGCACCTTTCCACCGAAACTGTTAGTAGCAGAAGTGGGTGCAGCTGTGGTACTTCCCAGATCGAACCGTGCAAGTTCTAACCTCTAAAATTTTCTTGAATCTTCCTTCTAGTATTTTTTTTCTCTTCAGAGCCAACTTAAAATCTACGATTACATACACGTGACTCGTTGACATACCTATAATCTTTCCGATATTGGCCTCTACTAAGGTCCGCAAATCGTGTCGGTCAGGGCCGTCCACATTTGGTCTTGTCTAGGGCTGTCATTTGGTGGAAACCCTTTTTACGTCCCACTTTTGGGCACGGATATCGCCCCATTCATGGGGAAGCCTAAAGCTTACTCCATCACGCTGCTCCAATGCTGGTTAGTGGAGATGCGAGTCAGTGCCCAATCACTGTCGGATGTTTTCAAACCGCCCAAAGGGCTCCGCCGACAAGTTTTAACGCCTGTTATTTATCGATAATGACCGCGATCGATAAACTTAACGTGATCTCTCAAGTACCACCCTCATTTATTTATGTATAACAAATAACATCTTATCACAGGATATACGCAAGTGAAATCTAAGACCGAATAAAACTCCGTAGGTTGTATAAATAATTTGGCAAGTGAAGTCACCACGCCCTACTAGGGCGGCCCTAGTATAAACAACCGCATGAGCATGGCATGTCTTGCATGAGCTTATTATTCATTACTGTGTCAGCCCTATCTCATGTCCTTAGTGATTACAAATTGCGATAATAAATAAATGATTGCAATATTTCCTACTTTTGGCCAATCGTGGTGGCAATCAAGTTTTGTAAACAATATCTACTACTCGTCGTGACTACCAAAAAAACGACTTCAAACGGTAACAATAAAGTTGTTCAGTGCTTGACTTTTGATACTTTTTGCTGCAAATGGTAGCGACTCTTCAAACTCTTTTGGAGTTATGAAACATCTTAATACATAAGATGATGATTACTATGCACAAATATCTCTTTAGCTTCAGAAAGTATAAGAAAATCAATGTTTAAGAAAATCAAATTTTATAAGCACATAAACTTTGAGAGTTCCCATCGGTTTCCCTGGGATTCCATCATCAGATCCTGACTTGGTGACAATAGGACCACCTCGGAATTATAAGCTTTCGAAAAAAAAGAATTTTCAAAATCGGTCCAGGAACGGGGGAGATAACATAAAAAAAAATTACAGCTTAAAACCTCCTTTTAAGTACAAAAATGTACGTACCATTCGTTCTAAATGGGCACCGACAGTACAGACAGTGGGACAGTACCTACTTCTTTTTGCTTATGGTAATGACTGTTAAAACAATATTGGAGTTGTCCATTCAGAACGAAAGGTACACTATATTTACTAAGACAGGACATTTTACTAAGGGCCCGACTCCAAAAATAGTTTTAAGAGTCATTACCATAAGCAAGAAGAAGTAGGTACTGAACAATTTTATTTTTTACCGTTTGAAGTCGGTTCTATTTTTTTGTTAAAAACTTAATTTATTTCACTCTTTTTAGGAATTTTAATAATTTTTCACATATGTATAAACATAATTGGTTTTTTTTTCACTTAACTTCTAAACGTTAAAGAGATACCTGTTATAATCATGTTTATCTAATAGCCATCTTAAGCCTGAAAGAATACTACTATCAGTCCACCTGAACGTATAAATTAATGAAAGAATTTGCTCTCAACTCCTAACCTCCGTAGTACCTTCCATCATCAGCCCAGCAACATGATATGATGATAATTATACAAAAATGCCTGTTTTACTTTAGTAAAAATATGAAAATCATTTGTTGTGCTTTAAAATTTGAATGTTCCCTTCGATTTCTCCGGGATCCCCTCATCAGATTTTGACTTGGTGACAGTTGGACCAACTCAGGAATGTAAGATTTGGAATAAAAAACTATTTATTGAAAGAATTTGCTTTTAACTCCTCACTGTTGCAGTACCTTCCATCATCAGCTCAGCAACATGAGATGATGATTACTATGCACAAATATCTCTTATGCTTCAGAAAGTATAAGAAAATCAATGTGTGTGCCTATAAAATTTGAGAGTTCCCCTCGATTTCCCTGGGATCCCATCATCAGATCCTGATTTGGTGACAATGGGACCACCTCGGGAGTATAAGCATACGAACAAAAAAAGAATTTTGAAAATCGGTCCACAAACGGCGGAGTAATCGGTGAACATATATAAAAAAAAAAAAATACATACAGCCGAATACAGTACCTCCTTCTTTTGGAAGTCGGTAAAAATACATTAATTTACGTTAAAAGTTGAGTTTATTGCTGAAATAAACTTTTTTTCGAAACTAGGAGACGTCTACCATAATAAGGAAAGGTATTTAAAAATCTGTTATCATGCCCATTACAGTAATAAAATATTCTGAGTTTGCGATGCCATAATTGAAGAAAAAAAAAATGAGCTGTTAAAACGTGACATCCCGATACATGTTATATGGGAAAATGATTTGTGACGTCACAACTCATTTATAGTCAATTGAATAAATTTTCATTAGATTTAAAGGTAATAAAAATCATGTATAAAAATAAATTAACAATAATTCTGCTTTCCAATCGTGGTTTCCAACTTTTTTTAAGTAAGCATCTTACCTCTCACCGACACATGTCATTTCAAATTTGTACAATGCGTCGAATTCAAAATGCAAACCTTAGTATGCGCATCTTAGAGCATCAAGATATTGACAGGTATGACACCCGTCAGAGCAGTGGCCTTTACGGGCGAACCCGTCGTCTCAACGTCCATGCACAATGTGCCTTCTAGTTATACAACTAGTGTGTATGTGTGTGTTGGTGTATAGAAAATGACGTTGTTAATTGAAATTGACATAATTAGAAATGTATGCGTCTGTAGCGATGAAAGAATATTTGTGAATGTTTGACAGAATTAAAACGTGTGCGTTCTTTCCCCCGCAACAGATTTGGCACAAAAATTATGTATCAAAGCGAGGCGCTGTGCCGTCTCTACTGAAGGGTGAGTCAGTAACTTTGATACTCTAAGACTTCAAATAAAACACTAATTGGATATAAAGAAAGGTTAATAAAATCAGACGTTGCTTTGATGCTCTAAGGTATGCATGAAGGAATTTTTCTGTGCAGTGTCCAAGACTCTATAACTAAATTGACGCCCCATTACGATAAGGTACATCTTGTAGAACTTACGTAGTAACACTCTTATCCACTGTCATCTACGCATATCAAACTATTGCGTTAAACGGTTACAAATTATTACGGAATTAATTAAAAACATTTATAGTCACGTAGTACTAATATCTTCGAAAAGATTTCTCATGACATGTTATCTATTATCTATTACAAATAAATAAAATTGGAGTGTCTGTTTGTAACATTAAAATAACCGCTTTTTACTACATGCATATATACGGTACATATACCAAAAATATACGTACATTTTTAACAATTTTTGTCTGTGTTTGTCTGTCTGTTTGTTTCGGTTAGTCTCTAAAACGGCTGGAGCGATTTTGATGGGACTTTCACTGGCAGGTAGCTGATGTAATAAAGAGTAACTTGGGCTACTTTTATTTAAGAAAAAATTTAAAAGTAAAACCCACGCGGACGAAGTCGCGGGCGGCTGCTATTACAAATACATAAAATTGGAGTGTCTGTAATATTAAAATAACCGCTTTTTACAACATTCATATCAATGTATACGGTATCTTACATATACCAAAAATATTTTTTTTACAATTTGTGTCTGTCTGTCTGTCTATCTATCTGTCTGTCTGTCTGTTTCGGCTAATTCTGAAACGGCTGGACCGATTTTGACGGGACTTTCACTGGCGTAACTGATGTAATGAGGAGTAACTTAGGCTACTTTTATTTAAGAAAAGTTTTACAACTAAAGTCCACGCGAACAAAGTCGCGGGCGGCCAGTCTAAAATGTGTGTCGTGTGTCTAAGTGCCGGGACAGCTGCAACAGAATTCTGATGATGATTGCAGACAGATTGGACTGTCCATTTTAGTGGCACTGCCGCAGCCTACATATTATCATAAGGTGGAAGAACTATTATCGTTCGCCCCGGGAAGTACCACTTCTGCCGTGAACCTATTGTAATTCTATTGTGATTCGTTGGAAAGATGCAGTTGCCGGCCACACTTATATGAGGCGACCACCAGCCTACGGAGTAGCAGCGCAACTGCATACGACCTCAGACAAGACTTACCTATGCTTGCTTGAGGTTGTATGTAGATGTCCATGAGCTGCAGCGACCACTTAACACCACGTGGCCTGCATGCTCGTCTGCTACTCCATTCAAATAAAAAATAAATTGCTAGCAGTGTTACCTAGGGTTTTAGAATTACTAACATAGGTTAAGTTTTACTAACAAATTCTAATTGTATTGATTTAATTTAAATTAATTTTTATAATTTAATTTAACTTGATTTAATTTAATATTTCAATATGACTAACATAGGCTAAGTACTACTAACCATTTCATATGAGAATTATTTCTTAAAATAAATTTATTATTATTAAATACGTTTGCGTCGATTTTTTTCGAATTGGTCTATAATATAGTACCATTGACACAGGTGTTAGTGTTGATACGTTTTAAACGCGCCATCCAGCGGCTAAGTGAAACGGGAGCGGGTGGGTGTGAGATGGGTGACCGCTCTAGTGGGGAAATTTCATACCCGTGGTGCGAAGGTCACATCAAGCTGTCGGTCCCGGTTGTCATCGTTAGATATCAGCCGTTAACTTAGCCGTTAACGTTACTGTCGGGAGATCTTATGGGCGGTTCGAAAACATCCCACTGCGGGGTGGCCACTCGTATCTACAAAATACCGCATTGGAGCAGCGTGACGGCGCGGTTTGAAAATATCCCACTGCGGGTTGGCCACTCGCATCTACAAGATACCGCATTGGAGCCAGCGTGACGGAGTACGTAAGGGTACCACCTCCCTTTTTCGCTCTCTCTCTCCTCATTATTGAAGCTTGGATCTTACTCCACCATGCTGCTCTAAGGCGGCTTCACTTAACTTTAATGTAGGAAAATACATCCGATTACGTAATCTGAGGTGTGCACTAGGATTTGAACCGGGAAAATCCGTTTCGGAGATCGATGTTTAAAAAACATTACTGTAGTGTCCGTCACTAGTCCTTAGGTTATCTGTTCAGGGACACTAAGAAATCACACCTGTACCACGTCCGTTACACGACTGACAGATAGACGTCTACCCCCTCACTGGTTTACATGAGACAATGTAAATATCTACTTAATAGATACAAACACTACACATACAATCATAGCCCCAGTAGGATACCCTAAGATGTGGGTGCCAAGCACGCACACTAAAACAAGGACCCAATCACCCAGACCAGAAAAAGACCTCTAAACTCATAGTTTAGATATCTCCCCAGTGGGGAATCAAAGCCAGGGAACCCACGGCACATCAGCGTGGTGACCACTTTGCCATTCGTGTCAAGTCCTCTTTTTGAGAGAGAAACCGTCAAAAGGTACCGGGCAATTCGGGAGAGTATACCAGGTTATGTGGAATTTGACCGCACTAAAACCCCCTCAATGGCCTACCTCTGCGCTTGGGGGAGGACTCCGGGATCTCCACAGTGGAACGCACCGGTGTCCTCCACGCGCAGCGCCCTGAAACGGGCCCATCTTTGGGAGAGCAGGTGTGCTCTTCTGCACCTTCCGATGCTTAGGTACGGCGGCATGCGGCCACGCACACACCGCCGTCCTTCCCGGGGCCGCTGGCTGGACGGATCGAGCTCCCACTCTCACAGCCCGCTACCCCGGAAGCCCCGTTTTAATAGCCTCTTCCACTCAGGCAGGGGATACCGTAGCTCTATTCTTAATCCCGAAGCTACAGGGACTCGTGTCAAGCCCTCTTAACTAAACAAATCGCTTTTTTTTCAACCTTTTTATGTCCCACTGCTGGGCACAGGTCTCCTCTAACAACTGAGAGGGATTTAGGCCATAGTCCACCACGCTGGCATTGTGCGGATTGGTGGACATCATGCCTTCGAGAAATTATGAATTTCTCTTAGACATGCACGGCGATGGAAAACATCGTAATCAATTAAATATCACAATATTTTCCATCATCGTGGAGCAGCGATGAAGTGCGAACATCACAAATTTCTATTGTCAGAGGTGCGTGCCGTCGGAGACCGCGGTTCTTACCACTCGACCATCACTGCTCCACGGTGATGGAAACAAATCGCTTACCATGCACCAACGTCGACAATTACAGTGTATGTAATTATATAATTACTCGTATGTTAAACGTTTAGATGAATATGTATGCACTCTCGGTTTCAGGTCAAACGCCGGCCGTTTAGATAATTATATTGTTTGTTAGTTTCCATTTAACATGTTCAATTTTCTGGCTTTACCTGTCGTTACGAAAAAATTGTATTTTAATAAGGGCTTCATAACTAATCAACATTTTACTTGGAGATGGTGAAATCAAAGTAAATTAGTAGATTACTTACGTCCCAAGTAAAGTTAATCGGCAAATAAAAGCTATACGGGTCAGTTTATCGTATCGTATGATTAGTGCTACTCGAACATCGTGAAATTGAAATTGAAGTTACAGGTGACTTTAACCGACAATTAGCGTACTTATCACTTTACTTTTTTTTCCAAGTGGTGAAAGAGATCCTATGTTTACATACGACTATTGCTTTTTTTACCCAACTTCGCGATGCAAAGAAGGGTGACAGTTTCAACCCATCGAATTTTTCCCTAGGAGTCCAGTAAAATTTAAATAGGTCCCGGCTGTCAATTCTTCTGTTTTGCAAATTTATGATTTGTTAATACGTCTATCGCTTATAAAACTAGTTTCTTTATTTTTAGTTTTTATTCCGCATTCGGTTTTTTTACCCGACTTCGCGATGCAAAAAAAGGGTGACACTTTCAACCCATCGAATTTATCCCTAGGAGTCCAGTACAATTTAAAGCTGTTAATCCTTCTGTTTTGCCAAATATTTATGATTTGTTGATACGTCTATTATACAGAGGATATATTACAGAGGAAAGATTTGTATGTTTGTAATGAATAAACTCAAAAACAGCTGTTCCGATTTCAATAATTCTTTCACCATTAGAAAGCTACATTCACCCTTAGTAACATAGGCTTCTTTTTACAACGGAAAAATGCTTCATTCCTACGTGAAAATGGGTAATAGGATCTACGCGGTTGAATAACTGGCTAAACGTCTATGATTTTAATATAGCAATGAAGCCTGGAATAGCACATAGGCTATTTTTTATCCTAAGGGGACCCATTAAACGGGTCCACGCGGGCGAAGCCGCTGGCGGAAGGCTAAGATATTATAATTCGGGAAATGTTCGTTCTCAATATTGAATGCTAAACATAATTTAGAACATACTTTACAAAACACACAAACGTTAAAACTTCAGTAGAAAAGGCTTTCGCAATTATAGTTTTACCTCGAAATGTACGTTATCTTGAGTTACAGTGAACGCACTCCCTACAAGACATTCCTCAAATCTGATTCGACAGACAAACACACAGATAACGTAAATGTGCCGGAAAATGATTCAGGAAAGCGGAAAAGCGTTGTAAAATAAAGTGCTTTGCCAAACTACCGCCAACATTCCCCAAACGTTGGCCAAGTAAAGTCTATGTGTAAAGGAATCTATCTCTGTAGAAGTGCAGTACTCGCTAGGACTCGGAGGCGTGTTGACGTGTTTAGTGTTGTGACAGTGAAAATCCTACACCGATATACAGGATATAAATTAAATTTTTCGTAGGTAAGTATGTAGTTTATTAAGAAAATATCAGTTCGACTATAATAATAATATATATTCGTTTGCAGGACATATCAGTTTAATCTGTTTACATATAAATAAAATATAATAACGAGAAATATATAGGTAAAAAAATAATTTGTTACCACCATAAAATTTAGAAACAGTCAACTATTGTATACCGGAATATTCTGTTATAATATTAAAATGCAAGTTTATATGTATATATTTATAGCAAGATATAAATTCATATTTATATTTATCAAATTTTCTATACTTTTTTAAATACTTAATAACTATAATAAATAAAATATATATAATAAATAAATGTTACACACTCTTAGCCCCCACAGTAAGGTAATTAATTCCCGGTGTCGTGGGTACCATGGACACATTGGAGCAGCGTGGAGGAGTAAGCTCTAGGCCTCCCCAATAATAGGGAGAGACCCGTACCCAGCAGTGGGACCGCAAAAAGGGTTGCAGCCAGCAGCCATTAATTTTATAAATGAAAATAAAAATGCAATTAGCCCAATTACTTCTAAACAAAAGCTCTTTATATTTCTTAGTCGAAAAAACTTGCATCATTAAATAACAAAGCACTTAACACTTACTATAAGTATTTTTTACAAACTCTTAACAAAGTGTATTTAATTGTTGCCATCATATATATTTTTCAACATATTATTATTTTTTCTTGATTAGTACCGTAGAGCGTCATAATTGACAAGTATGAGTGCCCTTTACGGGCGAACCTCTCGTCCCAACGTGCATGCACAATGTACCTTCTAGTTATACAACTAGGGAGTCTGTGTGTGTCGATGTCGGTGTTGACGGTGCATAGAAAATGACGTTGTTAATTGAAATTGACATATTTAGAAATGCATGCGTCTGTAGCGATGAAAGAATATTTGTGAATGTGTGACAAAATTAAAATGTGTGCGTTCTTTCCCCGAACCAGATTTGGCACAAAATTATGTATCGAAGTGAGGCGCTATGCCGCATGCCGTCTCTCCTGAAGACCTTTGTTGCTCTCAGATTAGTACCAAGACCTTGACATTACAAAGAATGCATTAAAAACTATGTCAGTTGTATTAAAGTTTTTTATCAACTCTTTGTGTTGGTCCTACTACTGAACATGAATTACCACTCGAAATTCGGTGTATTAAGGCCATAAATCACCACGCTGGTCAAGTCTGGATTGGTGGACATAATATCAAAGATATATTAAAGAGTTTTGGCGGGAAGACTGAAGGGACAAGTTGTGCTCTTATTTTATTTTCATTTTCTTAGTGTATTTTTGAGTTATATCGGATAAAGTCGATGGCATTTTGCTCGATATAGGTTAATGACAGTGCACGAGTGTTGTGAAATAAAATAACAGTGCGAAAACATGTTTTTCCGGCCTGCCTCCAAAACTCCATCGGACATATTCTGGTAAAGGAGCCATCACTTTGCTTGAACATTTGACTGACTAGACTGACTGATACCTGACGACTAACTGATTTGTTTCTACGACTACAAAGTGATGCAAAAATTTTACTTGACGCTGGCAATACGCAGAGTTTGCGACGTCATTATTAAAATTGAACAGATATATTAATACTAGCTGTGCCCTCAACGTCGTCTGCATGGATAGAGCAAATTTCAAATCAAAGATAACCCAAAAATCTTTCTTGATAAACTGAATTTCCAACACAGAAGAAATTTTTCTATTAAAACAAGTAGTTTCTGAGATAAGCGCTTTCATATAATCAAACTCTTCAGCTGTATCATATTACAATTAGTGGGCCCTGCAGACGTTGTCCTGCCTTAAAAATATTGAAAGAGGATTTGTTTTCTTATAATCTTAAAAAGATTTTATGTTACTGTCAAACAAAAATATAAAACAAATAAAGACATACGAACTGACCTGTTATTCTGGTTGTATCAAAGTTTAGAACGACACGGCACGAAATACAAACGTTTGATAGGTAGAAACAATTTATATGGGAAAACTAAATAAATAAATAAATAATTTAAAAAAAACATTTTCCAGTGGACCGAATTGTGAATCTAAACCATCCTCGAATCCAAGTGAACACACACACAAAAAAAATCATTGAAATCGGTCCAGCCGTTTAGGAGGAGTTCACTGTCAACACACGTACAGAAGAATTATATATAGAAGATAAATTTTAAAAAATTGCAACAATGACTCACTTCGCATTTCGCTGCCCATGACAAGGAATTTCGGACACTACATACGCCGTATTCGAACGCGCGTCGACTGCTCCGACTGATCCAGTAGCCCAAAAGCGGTTGTTGCCGCAAGAGATAGGCGAGGTAGCTATAATCTAAGCTATATAGAAAAGAGCACATAATTTTAAAGCTGCCCTTCTACAAAATGCTTTTGGGATGGTAACACCCCATTTCAGCATTGAATGTCGTTGACCCTCAACTACAATCACTAAGGAAAATGTGGCTACAATCAGCTTAGAATAATCCCGCATCCTACACGGAAAGCTTAGCAGGTTTACATTTTCCCATATTCCCCATCAGAATAGTTGAATCTGTTGAATGACCCTAAGGACTTTTTCTACTCGACAGTTTCAGGCAGGACACTAAGCAATATCCCTGGAGCTTCGGGATTAAGAATAGAGTTACGATATCCCCTGCCTGATCGTAAGGGGGCTCCCGGGGTTGCGGACGGTGAGAGGGGGAGTTGGACCCATCCAGCCAGCATCCCCGGGAGGGAAGGCGGTGTGTGCGTGACCGCATGCCGCCACATGCCGTGAACACCTGAAGGTGCAGGAGCACATCTGATGGGCCCGTTCTGAAGCGCCGCGCGTGGAGGACACCGGTGCGTCCCAATGGAGATCCCGGAGTCCTCCCCCCAAGTGCTGGATACCTTTTGGAGGTTTTCCCCCGATACAAAAAATCTGAAGGAAAATTTTCAGTACCTGTGTTCAGTTCATGACAAAGGTCTTCGTTCCACTAATAACCTTTTGCTTTGTATACCTCCACACAACAGTGATTTTTTCCGATACTCATTTAATGTTCAGGCTATACTGCTCTGGAACGCCCTGCCCGAAAGTATCAGAAAGGCGCGTACAAAATCTACATTTAAGGAGTTGATACGTAGACATCTGTTAGCAAGTAACTAATGAGTCATTATAAGTTGGCATTATGGCTGTCACCTTTTTGACATTAATAGTTGTATATTTATGTACGCTTTTTATGTATGTATGTATGTATGTATTTATTTGAAGCGCGCATGGCTCGGCGGCTAGCGTAGAACGCAAACGGTTTACGCAGCTAAGCCAAACGGGCGCGGTCAGTTGTGAGATGGGTGACCGCTAGTGGCAAAAAATTTCATGCGCGTTTCCGTGCTTCGGAGGGCACGTTAAGCCGTCGGTCCCGGTTGTAGTCGATAGATAACAGTCGTTAAACCTTGTCGGAGGCCTTATGGGCGGTTTGAAAACATCCGACAGCGGGTTGGCCACTAACCCGCATCTCCACCAACCCGCATTGGAGCAGCGTGGTGGAGTAAGCTCCAGGCCTCCCCAATAAGGGGGAGAGACCCGTGCCCAGCAGTGGGACGCAAAAGGGTTGCAGCCATGTATTTATTTATGTATGTATGTATGTATATATGTTGTATGTTTGTACTATGTATGTATGTATATAACAATTATTTTCTTTTCATTATTTTTATACCAATAACTTTTTTAATCACACATTTTCCTGCCTACCGTAAGTTCTAACCATCACCCAGGGTTGACTGGCAGAGAATGCCATTAGGCATTAAGTCTTACCCTGTAACCCTTATTTTAAGGTGATACAAATAAATAAATAAATAAAAAAAGGACACTAAGCAAATCGCAAATACACCAAACGTTGTTTTGATTTCGTAGATCCATTCTCAAGACATTTTGTGCCCTAATCCAGTCAAGTTAAATTTTTATGTATGGTGTCCCCTGTCCTGAGAGTCCGATCTGAGTCTGATCCTAAGAGGCGATTAAAAGGTGGCTTCCGGGATTTAGCCGGCCATCAATTCGACTGTGCCCGAAAGGATGACGGTGTTTGCGTGGCCGCACTGAGTCTTCAACACTTGAAGGTGTAGGAGAGCTTATTGCTTTCCTATGAGTCTCATCTGGGACCCAGGTAATGAGGACTCCGGAACGTTCCACTGGAGATTCCGGCTCTTGGTGATCTCTACCAAGGTGCCGAGAGATTTAGAAGGTCCGCTACCAAAAAAGCTGGAAATGACTCTGTATCACATCCACTCGCTACCAGCCTAGGCGCTGACAGTGCAACAGGTGGTCAACGACCACAAAACAACAGTCAGTTACCGCGTCGCCGGCCTGCGCCCGTCGTCAGTCTGTCTACAATTCTCGTATCGTGCGCGCGTTATCAAGTGTTTAAATTTGTGATCGCGTGTGAGATACCGTAACAATTTATAAGCTGTGAATAACAAAAAAAAAAAGTGCTTTTGTTTTCGAAATTGGAAGTGTTCGTTATTAATACTGGTACGTACTAAAATTCGAGTATTATGAAGACACGTTATTTTAGCTTGTAGTGCGGAAAAATGAGATTGGTATGAAATAAAAAAAAAATTGAAGATAAAAAACATGAATGAAAAATATTTCTTTAGTGGATTTTTTAATAGAATCGAATTAAAAAAATGTAATTATACCCCTGTTCTGTTTTTTTTATTGTAGTTTTTTAATAAAAAAATTAAAGAAAATTTTTAAACAACTTTGCCGCCATAAACGACGATTGTGTAAAAGTAATTTCAACTCTTGTTACTCTAAAAAATTAAATAAAAAAATGATCTATTTACAAAAGACAAACACAATATCAGTTAAAATTACTTCTTTTCTTGTTACTTTAAAGGTTAAATTTATAAATGATTTTTACACACACGATTCTATTAAATAAATTATTTCATCTCTCGTTACTTAAAAAGCTCAAAGCTTTTAAGTGTTCAGTCAAAAGTGCGCGGTCGTGATGGTATTTTCGGGTCGTTATGCTCTCAGTTTAAATGTCTTTAGAATGCAAATGTCACTTAAAAATAAGGAATGTAAACTTTGTAAGTCACATCTGTAATGAATCGTAAAGTTTTTTATTTCTATCGCAGAATTTAACGGACGAATGGTTCGGCTGTTTACTTCTTAAAAGAAATATTTATAAATCTAATACCTTTAGCACCTGAGCTGAGCAGCGATGGCCGAGTGGTAAAAAACCGCGGTCTTCGACGCGACCGATACCAGGTTCAAATCCTCGGCTCGCACCTCTGACAAAGAAATTTGTAATGTGCGAATTTATCGTTGCTCCACGCTGATGGAAAATATCGTGATATTTCATTGATTACGATGTTCTCCATCGCCGTGCATGCCTGAGAGAAATTCATAATTTCTCGAAAGCATGACGTCCACCAATCCGCAGTTGGCCAGCGTGGTGGACTATGGCCTAAATCCCTCTCAATTGTGTGAGAAGGAGACCTGTGCCCAGCACTGGGACATAAAAAAAGGTTGAAAAAAAAAACCTTTAAGCGAGCAAACCATACTAATATTATAAATTCGAAAATAACTCTGTCTGTCTGCTACGCATTCCCGCTTAAACTACTAAACCGATTTTATACACAGATAAAGTGGACCTTGGGAAAGGATATAGGATGGTTTTTATCCTACGGGAACCTTTGAAACGGGTCGGGCGATGCCGCTGGCGGAAGACTAGTTCTTAATCATACATTCTTAATCTATACTTATATATAAAGCTGAAGAGTTTGAAACTACTGGTTCCAATTGAAAAATTCTTGTTGTGGTAAATAGTTCATTTATCGAGGAAGACTATAGGCTATATAACATCATGCTATGACTATTACCAAAGTCCTTCGGACGAAGTTGCGGGCGGCCCCTAGTAATAAATAATTTGAATCTCGGATCGGCTCCCATGATTTTCATGGCGTTTCGTATGCAGGGGGTTTTGGGGGCGATAATTAAATCTGGTTTAATTTTTAGAACGTCGTTTTATCCGTGCTTCCAGACAGTCAAAAACTGCTACAATATCATTAGAATATGACGGTCGTCACCACTTACAAGGCAATAATAGTTTGACAGCCTCCGTGGCGTAGTGGGTGATGAGCCGACTGCGAAACGTGAAGTCGTGGGTTCGATTCCCACCCAAGACAAATATTTGTGAGATGAACATGACTATTTGTTCTGTGTCTGGGTGTTAATTTATCTATTTAAGTATGTATTTAGAATTATATAAATATGTTTATCAGCTTTCTGATTACGAATTGTGAATTGTCCAAAGATATTTATTTATTTATTTATAATAGTTCAGGTGACAATAAAGACTCGGATCGAGTCCAATCCGATATTTTTTCTCTCTTTTTTCCATGTTCCTTTATGACATTAGATCAAGGACAATCAACTGTTTTAACACGCTTATATTAGCTTTGCCTGTATGTTTGTTTGTAACTGTGAGTTTGTGAGATTGTTTGTGTATTCAAACTTTGGACTCTTATCAAGAATCGGTGGCAATACAATAATTTCATGAGATTATTTACATATTTCCGAGACCTTGAAAAAAAATTTTAACAATAAATCATATATATAATACATATAGTTTAAAAAACTAAAAACCACACTTTTCAAGCACATCAAACTAACAATGCGAAAAATAATCCTCAATATAAGCATAAAATAATGAACAAAAATACTAGGTTTATTTATAGAAAACTACACTTAATTTATGTTTCATGGTTGATAATATCTTCCCTAAATTTAGACTTCTTAAAGTAAGACCATTAAAATGAAGTCAGGTTAAAAAATAAAAACATGTTTTTATTGTCGCTACATGAGCGCGCTCTTCTTTTAAGTACGGAAAGTGGTATCAACGACCTATATTTTATATTCACATTTTAATTAATATAAAATAAGTGTTTATTTTCTCATTTACATTTATCTGGTTACCCTAGATCTGGAGACTTTATTAAAAGTAATAAAAAACTTCTTATTGAGCTTGAACGTGATGACAAAAACATTCCGAACTTGTACTCCCCGCGGTATCATAACATAACAATATGTAAATCATACTTAGGATCGATTTCACACGAACTACTTACACAAAAAATTGATGTCGTTCGAAAACGTAGGTTGTTTTTAAAAGCTTTCATTTAACTTGCAATGGATGTACGAGTATGTTCGGGTGGAATCTTGCTACTCAATTTTGAAGCAAATATCTTCAACCGATTAAGCTGAAATTTTGTATACACGTTTAGTTTGAATGATAATGATAACACACTATAAGCCGTGTGACGTCATTCTAAATCCAATATGGCGGACCATCCAAGATGGCTTTAATGCATTTCTACAATATGGGTATCAAATGAGAGGGCTTGTTGAGAGTAACTCGAAATATAATTTGACGTCATTCTAAATCGAATATGGCGGAATACCTAGTTATTTTTTATGCACTTCCGCAATATGGGTATCAAATGAGAGGGCTTGTCAAGGATAATTAGAATAGCTAAAAAGTAACAATTATTTAAAATGCGCGATGAGATTTGATTATTATTGATACTTGAAGTAAAGGCAACATCTAGTTTATAACTTTACTAATAAAGTTAAACAAACCGCTCAGAAATTCATCTGTATGTTTTGTTTTAATTATTACTTTCTTACTGGTAAAAATGATCGTATTCACCATTAAAAGTAACATCAAATATTATGTAGGGGTTATTTGGCGGGAAGTCGAAAAAGATATATGTATAGTGCTCTTGTTTTATTTTCATTTTCTTGGTGTATTTTTGAGTTATATCGGATAAAGTTGATGGCATTTTGTTCGATATAGGTTAATTACAGTGCACGAGTGTTGTGAAATAAAATAACAGTGCGAAAATATGTTTTTTCAGCTTGTTTCGAAAATTCCCATTGGTCACGTTCTGGTAAAGAAGCCATCGCTTTACTTGAATGTTTGACTTACTTGACTGACTGAATACTGACGACTTACTGATTTTACCTACAGTTTCAACGAAACTGGCATAAACTTGATGCAAATATTGACGCTGGCAGTATGCACAGAGTTTGCGATGACAAAATTGAAAAAAAAATGCAGGCACGTAAAATGCAGACAGGAAATATCTTCATACAAAGATATAAACAGTGACAGAGGATATTTTATTCAAAACTACAGATAAATAACCTTAAAGTGTATAATTAATCTATCGACATTCGATCAACCGTGTCGCAAAAAACGGACCTCAGTGTCAGTTTTTTATCCAAAGGGATTTTTGTGTCGTTATTTATAGTACTTATTCGATTATTATACGTATAAATTCGAAGGTGACTAAAACGAAGAAGGTACAAAGAAGAGCCACAGTAAGGTGTGGGAAAATATAGAGGACTAGATTTCCACTACGGCTAGGCGGCTCCGCCCGCGTTCGCTACACGTTTTTTCCCATAGGAATGAGACTTTTCCCCGAGTCTCCTCAACCCCCTCAACCCCCAAACTACCTCTTTGCAAAAATTCCTGTCAATCCGTAGCACGGTTGCGACGTGAAAGACGGAGTAGCAAACAAACATAATTTCATATTTATATATAGTAAAGAGTTTTTTTTAGTGTTTTAGTGAAAACTTCTTTAGCGGCGTTGTGCACTTTTTTTGGGATGGGTAAAAAATGTTAAACTCGCATCAGGACACGTGGCCTGATCGAATATTCGTAAGACGCGTAGACGTAGGGGTGACAGCTAATGACGGCTCGACTGTCTTGTTATATATATAATACTTGTAAAATTCGTTTATATCAAATATTTAAAATATGAACATTGAAGAAAGAGCATTAATGAAAAAAGTGACGAAGAAATAGTGAAAGAAAATGAGCGAGTACTTTATAAAAATCTAGACGGAAACCTACTGAAAATACTAGATGAAAAATAATACTTATAATAAAAGCAATTCGTGCGAAATTATTATATATTTATAACCATTCCATAATATCAAAAATGCATAACGTTAATGTTCAAGTTTTCAATTCTGCCGGCACTACCGGAGTGCAACCCGTTGTTTTTTTTTTATTATAGCATCTAATTACTAGAAATATAACTAGTTCATATTAGTTTCTAAACATATGAATATTGCCTAACCTTTGACCTACGAAAATAAAATTTGGTGTATCGCAATGCCTGCGACTCTGAGAATAGCGTAAATTTCTCCAGCAGTAGACTTCCTATATGAAAAATGGATGAATGTAAAAGCATATAGCACAAAAATGGCGCAGATCTAATTGCGTTAAAATTCCTTGAAGATCCAGGAAAAAAGAGGAGATTCAGCTAAAAATATAATCAAAAAGAAAAATGTCACACTATTATCAAAAGGTCAACAAACCCGTCCCCGCGTTCTAAAACATAAAATTAAAAGCTCCAAGTGTATTTCCATAATTGTTATTCATACTACAGATGTTATCATGTTTACAACATTAGCACGATAAGAATCATCTCGCGAGAGGAAAGATGTGAATACTGGACAATGATTTCCTCGCAGTTTTTCTTACTTTAAGCGTAGAAAACTTAGCGTAGAAAGCAAATTATCTACGCAATTTAACAAAACGACCGCGTTCAGATGTCAGATGGGTGAAATAGTGGTAAATTCCATGCTCGTTTTTGTACTTTTTAAAAAAAAAATAACGTTTAACACTCATAGCCCCACAGTAGGGTAGATATACCCTGTGTCGTGGGTACCATGGACACACACCAAGACAGAAACACAAACACCCAGACCGAGAACAGAAATATTACTCATCATTGAAATTTATGCTTCGCCGGGAATCGACCTCGGGACCTTAACGATCGCCAGTCCGGCATAGAGCATTACGCCACGCGGGTCGTATAGACAACAGGCAAAATATCTCTTTTGTTTGAGAAACTATATTATATTTAATATACCCTGGGTATATCTACTCTACTTTGGGGCTATGAGTGTGAAGCGTTATTTATTATTATTTATTTTTATTATTAGGTAATCAATCATCATCTCAAGTGGCTGAGCCGATGGATGATAGAAGGTATTAGATTAGAAGTTACGAGTTGAGAGCAAATTTTTTCAAACAATTCTTTATTTGTTCGAAAATTTCACCAAGTCAAAAGTGACCAATTAACTTTTTTGAATTGTTACATGAATGAATCCTAACGGAATCGCATATGAACAGGACTTTAACCTCTAGATACTATTAAGATTCGAATACACAGACAGTCTCTCCAGTGTTAATAATATATAGATGAAAGACAGGATATGTATAGAATATAAGACAAACACAAACAAACGGGTTTTATATTTGTCTGTCCACGTGTTTGTGACAAATGATACAAGTCTAGAGCGTCGCGAAATATCAAATGTGACCTTGCTGGGTAGTTTCCAGTAATAGATAATATTTTAAAACTAAATTTAGAAATCGTACCGAACAAAATAGTAAAAAATATTAATAAAAAAAACTGCTGCGTCGCTAAACGGTCATTGCAGTCGAGTGTCATTGATTTTTTTTTTACGTTTTGTGAACAGTTTTTAATATGCAAATCAGATAAAAGCGGATAAGTAAAACGGGCGCGGTATGGGTGTGAGATATACATAGGTAGATGACCGCTAGTAGCAAAAATTTCTTGCACATTTTCGTGCTACAGAGGAGGCTAAGGCAGTCCCTGTAGCTTCATGATTAAGAATAGAGCTTCGGTATCCCCTGCCTGATCGTAAGAGGCGACTAAAAGGGGGCTTTCGGGGCTGCGGGCGGTGAGAGTGGGAGCTCGACCCGTCCAGCCAGCAGCCCCGGGAAGGACGGCGGTGTGTGCGTGGCTGCATGCCGCCGTAAGCATCAAAAGGTGCAGGAGATCACATCTGCTCTCCCAAAGATGGGCCCGTTCCAGGGCGTCGCGTATGGAGGACACCGGTGCGTTCCATGGGAGATCCCGGAGTCCTCCCCAAACGCACAGGAAGGCCACCGAGGGGGTTTTAGTGAGGTTCAAATCCCACATAACCCGGTGTCCTCTCCCAAGGTGCTGGGTACCTTTTGAAGGTTTCCCCCGATACAAAAAAAAAGAGGGGGGCTAAGCCGTCGGTCCCGGCTGTTAATAATAGACAACAGTCGTTAAAACTTGTCGGACGCGTGGTGGACTAAACTCCAAACCTCCCTTGAGACATACTTGTACCCAGCAGTGGAACACAAAAAGGGTTGCATTGCAAGCCAGATGGCGCTATCCGAGTCTGAGGAATTTCAATTTACCTACTTATTGTTCTGCTTTTGTTCCTAAGAACGAAAAAACTCTGTAGTAAAACTTTTTATACCCATAACACTAGACTTCCTGCATAAACAAAAACTATGTCACCAATAAAGAAACCAAGGAAAAGATCAATTACAAATATATCTTTATTTTTTACATGCAATAAATAAATCCAATAGTTTTTGTACAAATAAGCAAACTCGGTAATGCGTAGTTATCTGACAGGTTAAATAAACGTTGTTTATCTGACGTTGTGATAAATCTGTAAATATGGTATATATATGCTACCACCACACCAGCCACTTGTTTCATTACATTATCCAAGCATTCAATCAAAACTTATAGCCACTTTTGACTGTAAAAATTAGTCAGAACTGTTTTTAACTGCGGGCGTTGGTCCAAACCACTTTTGCCTGATTTTTGCGGTCAAAAGTGGTTTTGACTGGCTATAAGTTTTGACTGTAACATAATAACTCGGTCACATTAACTTGACGCTTGGCGTTGAGGACGTCATTTTGGCGCTGACCAATGGTGCTGCTTATACTGACACTTGCCAGGCGAGTTAAGGGAGTGCGGGGGGAAGCAGGCGGGGCCTCTCATTCCAGAAATGCGTCAAGTTAATGTGACCGCGTTGTTTATATACAAATAAATAAGTGTGCTTGCGCCGTTCGTCGACTGTTTATTAAGTGTGGTGAAAAGTTAATGTGGTTTTCATTGTTTTATTATGACGTTGTCACGTTAAATTGTAGTCCGGAAACCGACAGACTTTACAGACAACCATTTTTTTATTTATTTGAATGGAGCAGCAAACTTGCCTGTCTGTATGCATTTGCGCTGCTACTTCGAAGTCTGATGGTGGCCTCGTGTAAGTCTGGCGGGCAACTGCAGAAGTGGGTGCAGCGGTGGTACTTTGGCAAAGGGAGATCTCCCGCCGGGCGAGGTGGTCATGCCTGGGGAGCGGCCGCGCTCCAACTGACTCAATTCGGAGCTTGTATATATGGTAGGTTATTCAGAAAACTTCGATAGCGTGATTCAGGAATACCCGTGGCGCCATCTCTTGATGAGTAGCGGAAGGTCGCTACAGTACTACCTCAGTCGAACTGTAAAAGTTCTACTAGACACACCGGCACAATTAGCAGAAAAAAAATGTCTGATTTTTTCTAAAACTATTGGATATATTTAGAAGTAGTTTATGTATAAAAACTACCTTTTAATACGTGTAAAATTTACGAGTGTACATTTCACAGATCATAAAAGCTCGCATTAGGACACAGGTAATAATAGCCTAATGATCAATAAAGTAAATATTTTTCACTTCAGTTATCCTTTCCGAGTTGATTCACTGTTATGTTTGCAGTTTTTAGTGTACAAGCAATATTATAAAGTGGCTCCAAAAGTCTACACTCTACGCCGTCTACCCACATCTACGATTTTCATGATGTCTTCTCGGATGCCGCCTACATTTGATTCTGTAAGAAAGTTAGCTATTGTATACCCCATATTTTAAAACAGGGCTGAAGTTTTTCTCCGTCTGCTCTTTTCTTCAGCTCAGCATTGCCTAAGCGCACTCAGAGCAGACAGAACAAAAAAAATAACGTTCACTAAGAGTTTGTAAAGGAACCGTACAGTGAATAAAGAATATTTCATTTCATTTCATTTTACGGTTGACTCGCCAGGCGAGTCGCCGGCACTGCAATATAAATTAAATCGACTCGCCACGCACAATTTTTAGTTTAGCATATATTTAGTCTTAACTATCATTTTAAGCAGAAAATACTGATGCATTTTTGAAATATTAGTGAAAAACACTGAACTAGCCAGGCGAGTCGTCGGCACTGGAATAAGATTTACGTTAACTCTCCGGGCGAGTCGGTGGCACTGAACGTGTTAAGAAACGCGTGAAAGAATTTTCAGAAGTCAAATCTAACCTACTTTAAGATCTCACATTTTTAAATAACAGAAATTGTTATAAGTATCCAATAAAGCAAAGAAATAGAGTTTAATACTTGTTGATAATGTTATTTTGTTCCTATAAACACATATTTGGGTTTATGCATAGAACTTGGCACTCATTTAGATCTCCATTCTTTTTGCGGCGAAGCCCGCAGCCAAGCATAATTTTT
The DNA here is from genome assembly GCA_911387765.1 of Pyrgus malvae. Lineage (NCBI taxonomy): Eukaryota > Metazoa > Arthropoda > Insecta > Lepidoptera > Hesperiidae > Pyrgus > Pyrgus malvae. Next base: position 5,166,113 of record OU426976.1, on the reverse strand, counting down.
GTATTGAACTTGGCTCTCCTCTTTTACATTTATATTTTTGGTAGGATATACATTACTATAGTAAATGTTCTCTGAAAATGCAAATAATGAAAACTCGAATTCGATTTCCCCCTCCCGTACCCGATCTCAGATCGCCCGTAAATATTTTTCCTTTCATTTTTGTTATATTCACTTCCAATGGGTTTTATCCTACTATATCATTTTTTTGTCTTTTTACCATTTTTAAAATTATCGATCCTGTTCTACGTGTATTTTGTGAAAATAGAACATAAACCGTCCGGTTCCCTGATAAGGACATAGACCGCATCGCACAAAGTCAAGGACAACCTCTGTTTATGTATGCTCGTAGCATTCTTTCCGGGAGTATACAACATGTAACATCTTTATACTTTTAAATATATTTTCATTAATCAAAATAATTAAAAAAATATATTTTCATGCATTAGTAGTCGAAGGCAAAAAACGGAGTCCTTATAGATTCGTTATGTTTGTCTGTCTGTGCATCTGTATGTCACAGTTACTTTATTCCGAAACTTTAGTACTACACAGTTAAAACTGTTTACTTACGTTGTCCTCTGACAAGGTTTATCGACTGCTATTTATCGATAACAACCGGGACCGTCGGCTTAACGTGTCCTGGTCACTAGCGGTCACCCATCTAACATCCGACCGCACCCGGTTCGCTTAGCTGCATAGATCGCTTGATTATCGTATACAATAACTGGATCAATTCTATTAATAGTCACCTTTTTTTTAAAATGGCATTTTATAAAGATTCCAATTTTGACTGAGTGCGAATGAGCTTGCCTTAGTATCTCCTAGGTCCTAGGAGATACTCACTCTGGACCTAGGATTAACTCGTCAAACTCCGAAATAAATTTTTGTACCTTCAACCGAAAAGTTAGGCTTAGAAAATTAGGCTTTTCTCGAAAGGCCGATATTGGATTTAGAATAGTTTAGTCATTCAAATAAAATGAAATGAAATAAAATAAAAATAAATAAAATTCCTTGAATCGACTGCATATTGACTTTGACTCCTTAATACAAATTACGTGTCACGTTGTTTGTCCGCGATGGACTCCTGAACTACTGAACCGATATTAATAAAGTTTGCACACCGTGTGCAATTGAATCCAACTTGAAAATAGGATAGCTCATGTCTCAAGCCGGGCCGGCCCACTAGTAATATATACCTACGTTGACGATACGATTAAATTTCCGATTGCGGTTCGCACTAAGGCCACCGTTTAAGCTTTCAAGTGGTGATCTTTCCGGGAGTACTAAACTTTGACACAGTGCTTATAATTAACTTCGTTTTCCTCGAGCGACTACGTCGCAATCGGAGTCGAAGTTTAAAATGTTGCATCAGTCATATACATAGGTATGACAACGAATTGTACTTCTTTGGGTGCACCCTTTTTTACATCCCACTGCTAGGCACGGGTCTCTTCTCATTATTGGAGCTTAAGAGGAAACGCGGGTTCAGCCGAATTTGAAAATTAGGTATTTTGGAATAACTATCGCTATCGCGCTGCGCCCTGCGCTATCCGCCGCGTGCGATAGGGACAGATGCAGCTCAGACCGATTATACCTACAAACTTTCTTACTAAATCGAGGTTTCGTATTCTCCTATTAAATTATCATTATTAATAAGATTTTTTTTTCAGGAAACGGATTGATTAAGAACTGAAGTATATTAAGGTCAAATAAATTTTATGAAAGATTGTTTCAATTTTCCGAAATCAAACGCAATTTCTGGCCCATTTTCTCTCAAAATTGACTAAGTTCAATGTTTTGTTACGAATATTTTTTGTATAAAAGTGTTAAAAAGTGGCTCATACACTATGTATGTGATTTTTACAGCAATAAATGGCATTTTTTTCGATCTGTTTAGACTTTAAAATGATCCAGAAATATGTGGTATTCTATACCTATTACAGCAATATTTACAAAACTATCACCGGCTTCAGGTCTATTAAGCAAAATAACGAAATAAAAATTTAAAAGTGGCTCATTTAATAGTTTATTATTGAAATGATCAGTCATATTGTGCAATAAAACTTATGGAAATATTGTATTTTAACTGCAAAATCTCTTGTATAAAATGAGCTAAATCAGCGAAATCGGCAAAATTTCGTATGCGGCCTCTTAAGTGCAACAAACGATTGAGCTTTTACTGATGTGCGAAAAAGTGTTTTGATTGGTAAAGTATTTACTACGCAGCTACGTACGTACTATGTACTGTCAAGTTATATAAAATAATTCCACGGTAGATGGCGCTGATACACGTCCCGGGACGGCGGGCGATGAAAGCTTAAAACCAGATCACGTCTTTAAGGAATTAGTATTCCGAGAGCAGAGGCGGCAACTGTGATGAGATACTATTTAGGAGCATGGGAGTCAGATGCTAGAGCAAATAATTGATATAGTTGTCTTGTGTTTTGGTATGAAAGTTGACCATTAGCAAATAAAAATACACCATCTAATAAACGATATAAAATTCTTCTGTCACAGTTTTAGTGTTTATACTTCTCCGAAACGGCTTGACCGATTATAATGAAATGTAAATTCAGTAGGTTTATAACTATTTTTTATATTCCTAAGTGTTAAGGGTGGCTCATCCTAAAAAATATTTTTGGACAGTTTTTTTGGTATTTTTTAATAATTAGTCCTAAATATTTACCCTCCTCCCTTTCCTAACACCAACCCCTACTTTTTAATAGCCATATTAGTAGGCGATACGGAGTTTGTTGCATACCCTGGGGCTAGATATGAGCGCCGCGCCGGCGCGCCGCCGCCGCCGCAGATTTCGCCGCGCCGCCGCCGCCGAGTGAGCGAGAGAGATAATTGAATCGGTCACTAGTCAAATAGTTTGAACGTGCTCGTTGTTGCCGTAGGCCGCTTTAAGCAGTTCTTCTTCTTCTTTTCAGCCTTTAGTAGTCCACTGCTGGAAGTAGGCCTCCCCTAACGTTCGCCATTCCTCCTGGTCCTGCGCCTACTGAATCCAGCGGTTTCCCGCTGTCTTCTTTAGGTCCACCTGGTTGGAGGGCGGCCTGTACTCCTTTTGCCGAGACGTGGTCGCCATTCGAGAACCTTTCTTCCCCATCGGTTATCGGTTCTTCTAACTATATGGCCTGCCCATTGCCACTTCAGCTTGCAAATTTTGAGAGCTATGTCTGTAACTTTCGTTCGTCTACGGATTTCATCGTAACGAATTTTATCGCGTAGAGAAATTGGTATTTCTCTACGCGAGAAATACCGTACCGAACCGTACCGACGTAGAGAAATACCAAGCATAGCCCTCTCCATCGAGCGCTGTGCGACCTTGAGCCTATGGAAAAGGCCAACTGTAAAAGACCACGTCTTAGCGTAGGTCATCACTGGCAACACACACTGCTCGAAAAATTTCAACTTCAGGCACTGAGGTATTCTGGACGAGAAGACACTTTGTAACTTCCCGAACGCTGCCCAACCGAGTTGGATTCTACGAGTTATCTCTCTCTCGAAGCTGGACTTACCCATACGGATCGCAGGTATATGTACTCGTCGACAACTTCGAGAGTAGTGCCATCAACAACAACCGGTATAGGTGTGACATGCACGTTGAACATGATCTTCGTCTTGTCCATGTTCATCTTAAGATCCACCCTTTGTGAGGCGCTATGGAGGTCACATAATATAGTGCTAAACTCTTCCAGGTTCTCCGCCAAGATCGCCATTAATGTCAATACCGTGCTCGTTCCACTCTATCAGCTTGAACACGTCTTCCAGTGCAGTGGTAAACAGCTTCGGGGATATGAACCTTGTGCCTTGTACTCCGCGCTGCAGTGGAATAGGTCCAGTGCTTCCGTCGTGGACTCGGACTGTCATGGTTGCGGCTTTATACAAACACTTCAACACCTCACCGATAGTCAATCTGGCATCGCTGGAGAGACTCTAGCACCGCCCAGATCTCAATAGAATCGAAAGCTTTCTCATAGTCCACATACACAATACATAGCTGCAGATTATACGAGAGGAGCACCAAAATACCAGCTACACCACTACACTCATTTGACTCCGTTCAAAAGCGCGCAGTCCGAATCATCAACGACCCAAGCTTGACTGACAGTCTAGAACCGCTAAGCTTGCGAAGAGGCTCGCTCTGCGCATTCTATCGACTTTACTATGGTGAGGGCTCCAAGGAAGTTTTTAAAATGATGCCTACGTCACCATTTCATGAATATACCACCAGACGAAGGTTAAAGTTTCACCGACACCATCTGGACTCGTGGCGGTCCTCCACAGTCCGCTTTGCACGCTCTTTCTTACCACGGACGTGTAAGTTATGGGACAACCTTCCAGCTGAGACATTTCCAGTGGACTATGAAATGGGGTTCTTCAAGAAAGCTGTAAAAAAGCTCTCCTCCAAAGCCGGCAAAGCTCGAGTGACTCCTCTGGGGTTACCCGTGTCCATAATTGACGGTGATCGCTTAACACCACGCGGCTCGTCTGCCTTTTTGTACGGTTTATGTATATGTATATAAAAAGAAACTATCCTGTCACACACCGACCTGCAGTATCGGCAAACTGTTATTCAAAATTGTATAATTACGTTGTTCTAATTGCTAAGTGTCAAAATGTTACACTTTCCTGAACCGTAATTTGTTTATTTTTAAGTTTTAATAAATATAAATATTTTTATCGATAAACTACGTGTTTTTTATCTGCCAACATCAAAAAATCCTTTGGAGGTCACGCCGCCGAAAACGCCGCCGCCGCCGACTCCAAAAAGTCGGCGCGCCGCCGCCGACCTCCCACCCATCGGCGCTCATATCTACCTGGGGCACGAGGTACCATAGAACACACACAAAGACAGAAACACAAATACCCAGACCGAGAACAGAAATTTTAAACTCATCATTCCAATTTTTATTTATTTTGTCATATTGATTATGTTGATTATATTATTTGTGATTAATATTGTATTATTGTATTGATGAAATAAAGATGATTATTATTATTATCATTATTATTTCTGCTAGGCCAGGAATCGAACCCGGGACCCTCCGATCGGCAGTCCAGCATGGTAACCATTGCGCCATACGGGTCGTCGATATTTAATATTTTTATCCACAGAACATACTAAAAGAGGTAGAATGGAAATGTGGGCGGGACAGACGTGCCAAGGAATTTTGAGCAAACGCTCAAAATTCTAAAATCTCTACAGGAACACGCGATCGTGCTACGATAGCGTGCTTGTGTGCGTGCTTGGGTGTGATTCGTTCATTTAAAATCGTGTGATTGTGCGGCGCTAAGATTGGCTAGATTTGAAATTGCAAATATGTGCGTAAGCTTCGTATTTATTTAAGAACAGATGTAATGGAGGTGAAAGGCGGGGCTTGATCGGCGACACCAGTCTTCATACGAACGGCGCATTATTGCCGTTCTACCTCTTTTAATAATTTTCTGTGTTTTTATCTATTTCTACGTCAATAAATTGTCCACGTCCAGGCATACAAACGTGCAAAAGCTAACATTTTCATATTTTAATAGCAAACGTGACGCAACAAACAATTATGGCATTTATTAGCGTCACAATAAGGACCATTGCACCACAGTGTACCAATCAGTGGCAATCAAAGACGACGCTTTGTCCAAGTAATGGATAGCAAACAACGGTTATTGTCGTTTGCTAATGTTAATGTCGACCTTGGCCTACAAGTTTTTATACAGGGTGGGCCATAATAAAGTTCACTTTTATTTTTAAAATAAAATCGCAAAGCGCGGGAGGGGACGTGCGGGGAGGGTGTCATTTGGTGGCGCGTATTATTCAATTTTAGTAGCCATGAGTCACTTTAACGGGGAACAACGCGCGTGCGTTGTGCGTGCGTCTTTCGAGAATAATCGTTCCTACATTACCGTGCGACGATTATTTCGAGTAAAATATGGATTGCAGAGTATACGTCAGTGCTCTAGCACTAATTTAATTAAACAGTGGTTGAAGAGGTTTGAAGAAACCGGTTCGACATTGCCAATTCGACGCCCAGGTCGTCCGCGGACTTCACGAACGGAACAGAAGATAGAGGAAGTCAGTGAATCTGTTCGAGCTGATCCGGTACTCTCAACTCGTAGGCGTTCAGCGGCTTTGGGGATTGCCCGTACCAGCTAAAGGCGAATCTTGTCACGTGATTTAAAACTTCATCCTTACAAGATTCAACTCGTCCAAGAATTGAAGGAAGCTGACCACATTAAAAGATTTGAATTTTCATCTTTAATGCTTGAGCGTTTCTCTAGTTATGGAAACATCCTCTTTTCAGACGAGGCCCACTTTCATATGAATGGTTTTGTAAATAAGCAAAATTGCCGGTACTGGAGCGCGGAGCAGCCGTCGTTGAAACATCAAAAGCCACTTCATAGTCGAAAAGTCACAGTTTGGGCAGCAATATCAGCTAGGGATTTGGTCGGACCTTATTTCTTTGAAAATGATCGCGGTCAAGCTGTGACTGTTAATTCGGAACGTTATGTTCGAATGCTGAAAGAGTTTTTAGGTCCAAAGCTCCAAGAATTTGATGGATACAACTCAATGACGTGGTTTCAACAGGATGGGGCTACCTGTCACACGTCAAACGTCAGCATGGCGGTCGTATGGGAAATGTTCCCCGAAAAAGTGATATCGCAGAGGGGTGACATTGAATGGCCACCACGAAGCCCTGACTTGTCCCCTCCAGATTTTTTCTTATGGGGATATCTCAAGAGTAGAGTCTTCAGTACTAATCCAAGAACCATTGACGAATTAAAACAAAATATTCGTCTAGAAATGGCAGCGATTTCAATAGCGACTTGCAAGCGAGTGCTCGAAAATTTGAGATCTCGTTTAGAAGAGTGTTCTCACCGATCTGGAGGACATCTTGATGATATAATTTTCAAATAATAAATTTAAAAGATCCCTGTACAAATTTTAATTATTAAACTCATGCAAGTAAAACCTGTTTTTTTTTTTACAAATTTTTTAAAAGTGAATTTTACTATGGCCCACCCTGTATTAGATGGAAAAAAATAATGAAATATTACGTTGCCGGTGCGTGGTTCATTCAGACATTGTTTGAACGCGTAGTACGTAATCCATCCATTTGTGCATAAAAGAACATTGTAGCATGTTAGCTGCAACCCTTTTTACGTCTCACTGCTGGGCACGGGTCTCTCCCCATTATTAGGGAGGCCTGAAGCTTACTCCACGACGCTGCTCCAATGCGGGTTGGTGGAGATGCAGGTTAGTGGCCAACCCGCTGTCGGATGTTTTCAAACCGCCCATAAGGCCTCCGAAAAGGTTTAACGACTGACGACTTATCCATCCAACAACCGGGACCGACGGCTTAACGTGCCCTCCGAAGCACGAAAATGCGCGTTTTTTTGCCACCAGGGGTCAACCATCTCAAACCGGACCGCGCCCGTTTGGCTTAGCTGTATAGAACGCTTGCGTTCTACGCTGGCCGTCGAGCCATGCGCGCTTCAAACATACAACATCCAAAATGTTTTTTGTATTATAATCGGTGAGATCCATACAATCCATGCGTTTCGTGACATATAATATTTTGGAATTTATTATGTTGATAAAATAAGTTATACATTATTATGTTTAGTAATTATTTATAGGTCATGCCAGGGGAGTTTTATGTAATATAAATAAATAATAATTTCAAAAACCATGCGTAATGTATATGTAGCGGCTATGTGGTGAATTGCTTACGGGTATATAATCGTATATGTAGATCGCAAGCGCATTCGGGTGTGAGATGGGTTATGGTATTGGCAAGATTTCATTTCGGATAAGCTTCAGACCTGCCTAATAAATAAATAAATAAACGTTTCACACTCACAGCGCCACAGCAGAGTTGGTATACCCTGTGTCGTGGGCACCATGGACACATACAAAGACAAACACAAACACCCAGACCGAGAACAGAAATTTAAACTCATCGTTTAATCATCGATCGGCAGTCGGGCATGGTAACCATTGCGCCAAAAGGGTCGTCTAACATTGTGCTTTGATGGAAAGGCCCAGCCAGTTTCCTGCCAGACTGACATGAAGCTACTATCGGCTTCTAAAGTAATGGAAGCTGGATCGTAAGGGTCAAATTCCCACTGAAACAGCAGCGGCACGCAGCGGCCGTTAGAGCAAGTGACTGACCAGGGAGCCGCAAGGGCCAACCTCTTTTGACTAGTCGCTAGAAGGTTCGTGCAGCCTCGCGTCGCCGCTATGCCCCACCTTTGCATTCAAATAACTATGAACTATGTAATCACACAGATAAGAGTCAAAATGATTTGTAAAATTTTGCCTCAAAAAGCGCGCCGCTGCTCTTTCAGTGGAAATTGTCCCTAAGCATAAGCATGAGCAGCGATGGGCGAGTGGTAAAAGCCGCGGTCTTCTACGCGCCCGATCCCGGGTTCAAATCCTCGGCGCGCACCTCTGACAAAGAAATTTGTAATGTGCGAATTTATCGCTGCTCCACGCTGATGGAAAATATCGTGATATTTCATTGATTACGATGTTCTCCATCGCCGTGCATGCCTGAGAGAAATTCATAATTTCTCGAAAGCATGACGTCCACCAATCTGTACTTGGCCAGGTGGATTATGGCCTAAATCCCTCTCAATTGTGAGAAGGAGACCTGTGCCCAACAGTGGGACATAAAAAAGGTTGAAAAAAAAATATGCATACGATCCAGCACAAGATTCGGTTTTGCATGAAATTGTGAAAACGGAACGCACCGATCAGATCAAAATGCACGTGATGAACGCCAATAAATCGACTTGCCAAACAGGCCGCAATCGACATAAAAATGATCATCTTGCGAAAGGTAACCACACCTTCCGACCAAGTTGATTCAGCCCATACTTGGACATGTCATAGGGTTGGCATAAGGAGAATAATGCCTGTTTTCCATAACGACGAACAAGGGAACGCCTTACTAAGTAACTCCTAATTTAGGACAATGCTTAGCATAAAGTTTCGTTTTACATAATATGTTGGTCCCTAAGAGCATTCAGGAGAGACGGAATAGCGCCTCGTTTCGATACATAATTTTTGTGCCAAACCTGGTGCGGGGAAAGAATGCACACATTTTAATTTTGTCACACATTCACAAATATTCTTTCATCGCTACAGACGCATACAGTTCTAAATATGTCAATTTCAATTAACAACGTCATTTTCTATGCACCGTCAACACTGCCACCGACACACACAGACACACTAGTTGTATAACTAGAAGGCACATTGTGCATAGACGTTGGGACGAGGGGTTCGCCCGTAAAGGCCACTCTGACGGGTGTCATACCTGTCATACCTTAAAGGTTGGTCCTATCATATGAGTAGCCTAGTTTTTTGACAGTTGTCCATGGTTTTATTCGTCAATCTATTATTAATTTGATCGACTGCCACATGTGTCAGTTTAGGGGCACCTAAGCACTACGCTATCCCGTGACGTAACTTTAGGTTATTCATAACGTCGTTAGTCGTTACTTAAGGGTTAATGAAACCAGTTTTTTCCTCTAGGCAACTTCTAAATATTTAGACATCTGATTTAGGCGTATCATACGGTTAGTGAAAATGGGCGTAACTGTTTTAGACCTCAGCACAGTCAGATAAAATAATTTAGTTTCGCGTCCCTAAAAGACAAGACTTAAAAATTCTCTTGATTACGTTGAACCGTTGTTTTTTACCGACATAAAAAAGGACTCTCAATTTGACTGCATTTTTGCATAATTAATTTGACTGCATTTTCGCATAATTATAGCTTATATTGAAACCGCGCTTCTCGTATGGTCCCATTCTTTGTTGTGCATCTGAACTTCTGAATATTCCTCAAAAACTACTCGTCAAAATCTCTACCGTAACTTTGGACGTACGTCTCCTTTCAACATTAAGGTAAAAGTCCCGTTACGGTGAGGGAAAACACTATGATATTTAATAACGATATTTTCCATCATCGTGCATGCCTGTGAGAAACTAATAATTTCTCAAAGACATGACATGACCAATCCTTACTTGGCCAGTGTGGTGGACTACAGCAGGACTTAAAGAGGTTTGACAAAAACGGTCATACTTCACCACGCTCATCAAGTTGGTGGACAAAAACAAACACATGGTCCGTTCAATACACACATATCACTCGCGAAACCGGCCGTTCCGCGAGAGACGCACGTTAAAAATTCTCTTACGAAACCACCACACCTGACCAAGTCTTAACGAATTTATTTGCGGTCTTGCGCAAGTGTGTGTCTTGGGAAAAGTTTAAAGTTTAAAACCTTCGCGAGTGTTGCCAAACGTTGCGATGGCTTCTTCAATGGGGTATTAGGGTCGCGTTATGGTGCCAGTTAATGATCCATCGCTGATTACAAATCTTTTTACGCCGGCATATGTGTTTTGTTCCCTTTTATATTTAAACAGCGTCTTTTTAATTCGGAATTAAATATTATGAGCTAGGTATTTCTTTCCGGGTCGTAAGAGGGGTCTAAAAGGAGAGTATGGGGTTGCAGGCGCCGAGAGTGAGAGCTCGATCCAGCTCAAGCCAGCGACAGTCTCCATAATCACCAAAAGTTGTAGGAAACCTATATCTCTTAAGCAGTTTGGGTCATTTTGTATGAAGTTCACCGGTGCATTCCGTTGAAGATTTCGGAGTCCTTACAAAGCGCTGGGGCATGTCATCGAGGAGGTTTTAATGGGATCTTCATGCCAGATTAATATGTTGACAGCGAGATGAAAAACACGTCTAGCGTGGAACAAAAGCTAAGACAAACGGGCGTGGTCAGCAGTAACATGGGTGGATGTTACTAGCAAATTTCAAGCGCGTTTGTGTGCTACAAAGGACATGTTTAGACGGTTGTTGTTTGACGGTGAAAGCTCGTCGAATTATTTAAGTTTTTTGGCATTTGAAAACATCTGAGAGCGAGTCGACAGCGGGTTTATAGTATTGCCACCAACTTGCAGTGGCGCAGAGTGAAGGACAAAATTCCAGGCACCCCAATTATGGACACGTAGGCCAACAGTTCGACGCAAAAAGGGTTACAGCCAGATGAACGTATATGTCCAATATATCTTCGTACGGGTATACCCATCTGTATGCGGCTGTGTATGGGTTATTTTAAATACACAACACAAAAGATGCGGTCGTCATTACGTCAGAATGTGGTCCTGCTTTTTTGGGTCCTCAAACTATTTAGGGTTCTGTGATATGGAACGGAAAACCCGTTAGATACATAAATGAATGACGTAACAGGACGCCAGGTAGATGTTAGATTAGACGTTACATGTCTATATTATTTTGAATATACATTGATAATATGCAAAATAGGATGGTTAATAAAAGGAAATATGTATGGTAAACAAAAGGAGGTAGATGGCGCCACCGTTTACCAGGTCTTCTTTCTATTGTTTTGAATGAGTCAAGCTAGATGATACTGTACAGATATCTGATTTACGCTAACGATATTACCGTATAGGTAACATCTGCTGCTGCTGCAACTCCTTAGGTAGTTTGAGAAACTATGAGTATGCCACGTCGCCACGATAAAATTAGTATGCTCGAAAAATAACTTTGATGGGCTCCTATATTGAATGAGTTGAAGGTGACGTTTTACTTTGAAAAAAGAACTGAATTTTATGAAAAATTTAAAATATCTTGTGATTATTGACGCTTTAACGCTTACGAATGATAAAGTGATCCTATCGCTTTTAATTATTTTTCTTCTTATACCTAATACATCAATCATCAATAATATCACCCAGGGTTGGCTGGGAGAGAATGCCATTAGGCATTAAGCACACCCTTGTATCCTAAGAATAAGGTTATACTTAAAATAAATAAATAAAATAAATACATATATTGAAAATAAAAATTAATTTAAAAAAAATGTTTTTTGATGCCTATTTACAGAACTAATATAAAGAATTACAGTTTGAGTTTTAGTACAACAGTTCTTAAACAGTCTACCTTATTTGGGAATAGAATAATAATTAATGAATCTAAAAACTATTATCAATAATTTTTTAGAAACCCTTTAAGTACATAAATTATCCTTATTTAAAAATGTTTACCTTTATTCACTACTAAACATCAAAGTTGTTTACTACGGAACCACTCACAACCCGGCAACATTTATTTTTTCGAAAACCACAAAAACCTTAATCGAGCACGTGCGCCCGAAACGCGATGAAGTCGAATTCCTATCTTTTATCTTTCCTTTCCTTTTTTTATCTTTTCATCGGCAAATAAGTGCGGGCCTTATTGGGAAGTCGATGTTGAATGTTGATTTCGATGTTTAATGATTTCAGATTGTCTGGTGACTACGAAGATAACTTTAAATGCTTATATATTGCAACCAGGCGCGGTCCCGGGGGGGGTCACATGGGACATGACCCCCCCCCCCCCCAAATCCATCAGTCATGCGTAGACGGAAGGCGAAACAAGCCAATTTGGGACGCCCTTTCTCCCAAATTTCTTAGTGACCCCCATAGCTGGGACAGGTCTCCTCTCCACACTGGTCAAGTGTGGATTGGTGGACATCATGCCTTCGAGAAATTATTAGTTTTTCTAAGGCATGCACGGTGATAGAAAACATTGTATTCAATTAAATATCACAATATTTTCCATCGCAGTGGATCAGCGATAAATGCGCAGATTATGTCAAAAGTGCGTAACGAGGTGTGTGTGTCACCAACCAATGTCATTACCGCTCTGCTACCGCTACTCTCTGAATTTTTAATAATTTTCTCAGCGCACGCCACATAATGAATTTATTAGGCAACTTATAACAAACAGTTTTGGCTGTAACCCTTTTAGCGTCCCACTGCTGGGCACAGGTCTCTCCACATTATTAGGGAGGCCTGGAGCTTCCTCCACCACGCTGCTCCAATGCGGGCTGGTGGAGATGCGGGTTTGTGGCCAACCCGCTGTCGGAAGTTTTCAAACCGCCCAGAAGGCCCCCGTCCGAAGACATACATAAGTCTAAAGAGCTTAAAATACTTACCCTACAATTAAAGAAAAAAACTTAAAGTACAATTTCAACATACTTTTCTTTTGGGGGTATGATCATGAGGCCTCATCGAAGGAAAATGAGTGATAAGATGTTTGGGGAGCTGGTTTAAGTTAAGTTAATTACTTATTTAATTATTATTAATTAATTAATTAATTTAATTAAGCTTAAGTCTAACTTAAAATTAAATAAACAATAAGAATAATAAACAATAATAAACAAACTTAAATTCAAATGTTTTCTTACAAAAGTATTTGTATTTTTATAAAGTATTTATAAGATACCAATTTTGTATCTAGTATTTCAAATACCTTTCTCGAAAGTATTTTGTATTTGATATCTGAAATACTTAATTTAAAAGTATTTTGTATTTTGTACATCACTGCAGATGGAAAACTCAAAATATAACGTACAATCTTCTTTCGTTACAAATAATTCCTGCTACATTCAATATGATGTTATTTTACTTTCGATGACAATGTAATAAATTTCAATAATAATATATCAATATCTTAATATATATAATTCTTCTGTGAGTGTGTATGTCACTGAACTCCTCCTTAACGGCTGGACAGATTTTAATGAATTTTTTTGTGTGTATTCAAATGGATTCGAGGATGGTTTAGATTCACAATTTGGGCCACTGGAAATGTTTTTTAATTATTTTTTTTATTTATAAGTAGTTTTCTCATATAAATTGTTTCTATCTGTCAAACGTTTGTATTTCGTGCCGTGCCGTTGTAAACTTTGACACATTCAGAATAACAGGACAGTTCGTATGTCATTATTTGTTTTATATTTTTGTTTGATAGTAACATGAAGTCTCTTTAAGATAATAAAAAACAAATCCTCTTTGAACAACGTCTGCACCCGGGCGGAGCTGGGCGGGACCACTAGTTAAAATCTAAATCTCTACAACATCAGTTTTTGATTTTTTTTATCAAAGTGCTTATTAAGTACAAAAAAAACTTTCCTCCTTTTTATCAGTTTTTCCAACGAATAAATTCACTTCATCGTTTCGACACAAGCAAATGCTCTTACAGCTACCGGTTATGTTAACTATGAAACAGGTAGTCGTGTTAACGTATAAACATATTGACTGCATATCAATTTTATGTACCTATTTATTATTATTATGTATCGCAAGTTGTGTTGACTTGACTGACGCATTCGCCCATGTGTTTACAAAGTTTTTTTTAACTTTATAAAGAATAGAGCTACGGTGTCCCCTGTCGTCTGCCTGAGAGCAGCGATGGCCGAGTGGTAAAAATCCGCGGTCTTCGACGCGACTTATCCCGGGTTCAAATCCTTGGCGCGCACCTCTGACAAAGAAATTTTTTAATGTGCGCATTTATCGCTGCGATTCGGTGATGGAAAATCTCGTAATATTAAATTGATTATGATGTTCTCCATCGCTGTGCATGCTTGAGAGAAATTCATAATTTCTCGAAAGCATGACGTCCGCACTTGGCCAGCGTGGTGGACTATGTCCTAAGTCCCTCTCACTTGTGAGAAGGAGACCTGTGCCCAGTAGTGGGACATAAAAAAAAAGTTGAAAAAATATCAAGAGGTGTTCGCATCCCGGGTTCAAACTCAGACCAGACCGAGAGTTCAAAATCTTAACCACAAGTTGTTAGCTCTTCTGAAAACTCAAACAGTAATAAGTGTAATAACAGAAATAACATAAGTACACGTTCAAAACGGGAAAGGTGAACTCAACTTAAGGTGGTCAATTTTTATTTTCGCTAATGACACGTTACGTGGTGACCATCTGCCGATGTCGGCCCAATCGAGTTTCGGAATGAATCACCACTTTTTATATTGGACTGACAAAAAGGCAGACGGACACCTGATGGTCGGCGGACGAACGAAATTGAGTAAGAATGCTGTTAGGGGTGTCGGCAATGTTGCCAAGCCAAATATTAATACTGGTGGAACCACAGAACATTATAAGAGAGGTAAAACGGCAATAATACGCCGTTTGTATGAAGACTGGTGTCGCCGATTAAGCCCCGCCTTTCACCTCCATTACATCTGTACTTAAATAAATACGAAGCTTACGCACATTTGCAATTTCAAATCTAGCCAATCTTAGCGCCGCACAATCACGCGATTTCAAATGAACGAATCACACCCAAGCACGCACACAAGCACGCATATTGTAGCACGATCGCGTGTTTCTGTAGAGATTTTGGAATTTTGAGCGTTTGCTCAAAATTCCTTGGCGACCTCTGCCCCGCCCACATTTCCATTCTAACTTCTGTTAATAATGTTCTGTGGCTGGAACTATCCCACACAAAATAAGAGCCAAGTAGCAACTATAGGTGCAACTACTATACGAATATCAGCTACGATATCCCCTGCCTGATTGTAAGAGACGACTAAAAGGGGCTTCCGGGGTTGCGGGCCGCGAGAGAGAACCGTCCAGCCAGCAGCCCCGGGAAGGACGGGGCGGTCCCGTTTGGGAACGCCGCGCGTTTACGACATCGGTGCGTTCCACTGGAGATCTTAGAGTCCTCCCCAAGCGCTGAGGCAGGCAACCGAGGAGGTTTTGGCTGCAACCCTTTTTGCGTCCCACTGCTGGGCACGGGTCTCTCCCCAATATTGGGGAGGCCTGGAGCTTACTCCACCACGCTGCTCCAATGCGGGTTGGTGAAGATGCGGGTTAGTGGCCTACCCGCTGTCGGATGTTTTCAAACCGCCCATAAGGCCTCCGACAAGGTTTAACGACTGTTATCTATCGACAACAACCGGGACCGACGGCTTAACGTGCCCTCCGAAGCACGGAAACGCGCATGAAATTTTTGCCACTAGCGGTCACCCATCTCACATCTGACCGCGCCCGTTTGGCTTAGCTGCATAGATCGCTTACGTTCTACGCTCGCCGCCGAGCCATGTGCGCTTCCCGAGCCATGCGCGCGAGGAGGTTTTAGTGCTGTAAAAATCCCACATATCCCGGCCCGGTAGCGCGCACAAGGTACTGGGTACCTTTTAAATTGACACATTTTTGACGTTTCTACAACTTTTTATTTTATACGAGTAAAATCTTTACGTGACTCGCAATACTTTATGCCTTTATCCAAAGGCATTTGTAGTAATTTAGCATTTGTATTACAAATGGTACGTAATTGTACATGAACTGTCAATTAAAACAACCGGAAATAAAATTGTTGTATTTATAAACAAAGCGGTACTAATCGTACTACATTTAATTATAAAAATATACTAGCTACGCAATGTGGATTTAGCGGGTGGATTATTACTGTGAAGTGAATTTAAAAAGTGTGGATAGGGTCAAACACGACCCATTCTATTGTGCGTTTATGCGACACCGGTGCGTTCCACTGGGGATCCCCGGAGTCGTCCCCAGAAGTTACAACACTTCTACGTTAAGGCTTGAGCGTTCGGCTTGCACCGTTCGTCGACTGTTTATAAAGTGAAGTGAAAAGTTAATGTGGTTTTCATTGTTTTGTTATGATGTCGTCACGTTAAACTATCATCCGTAAACCGACTTTACAGACAACCAATTTTTTTATTTTATTAAAAGGCCCATTCGTTATTTATTTATTTATTTTATTTATTTATTTATATAATACTTACGTCTAACATTACAGGAATACCTAATGCGTTAGAGTAATTAGTCAAACATAACAAAATAATTTTACTTACTGCTTAGAATATGAATGCTTAGTTCATTAACGATTTGTCAAATTGATCAAATTAAGTAGATGTACATGTCAAATTATTAAATTATATCAGATAACGTTAAATGTCAAATTATAAAATATATTAGTTAATTATTTATACAATTAGTAAATTAAATTGGTTAACATTCTAATAATTAAAAAGATAACACAAATTACAATGGTCAAATTCAAAATAGTTATTGTCAGATTGAAAAAAAAACATATTTAATAACCATATAAAACATCATAATAAAATAGTACCATTATGTCAAATTTACCTAACAAATCAATTAAATTAAATATGAAACTACAGTACAGTACTATAGTATTTGGTTATATATATAATAACTATAGGTACTAGCTGCGCAATAAATAGAAAAAGTCTGGATTTGTGTCAAATACGACCGATTCTATTGTAGGGATTTTTAGGGAATAAAACAAGCTGTGTGTGAGGTATTGACGACATGCCACACAGCGCAACGGTTATGACATTCCAGACTGCTAATCGGCGGTCCCGGATTCGATTCCCGACGAAGCAGATATTGAAATGATTAGTTTCAAATTCTGTTCTCGGTCTGGCTGTTTGTGTTCATGTCTATGTGCGTGTCCATGGTACCCACAACACAGGGTTTAGGTGTAGGCCTACTATGGGGCTTTGAGCGTGAAACGTTATTTACTTTGACAAAATAATTTTTTTCATGAAAGGCCCATATTGATATATGC
This sequence comes from Pyrgus malvae, assembly GCA_911387765.1. Lineage (NCBI taxonomy): Eukaryota > Metazoa > Arthropoda > Insecta > Lepidoptera > Hesperiidae > Pyrgus > Pyrgus malvae. Next base: position 5,148,687 of record OU426976.1, on the reverse strand, counting down.
CATTAAGTGTGTAATATGACATCGACCAATGTTTCCTTGGCTTGCAGATTGCAAAACCTTTAAGCCGTTTCGGAGGAGTGCGACCACAAAGACCATGACCATATTTTTGTTATTTATTGGACAAAAATATTTAAACGTTATAGATTTTAGAATTTATCACAAAATATCAGAGGAATTTTAGAAAAAGATTTTCTTATTCTTAAATAACAAAATATTAATAAAGTAATAGTTTTTTGGAAGCGCGCATGGCCCGGTGGTTAGCGTAGAACGCAAACGATCTATGCTACTAAGCCAAACGGGCGCGGTCGGGTGTGAGATGGGTGACCGCTAGTGGCAAAAAAAGTATCATGCGCGTTTCCGTGCTTCGGAGGGCACGTTAAGCCGTCGGTCCCGGTTGTTGTCGATAGATAACAGTCGTTAAACCTTGTCGGAAGCCTTATGGGTGGTTTAAAAACATCCGACAGCGGGTTGGCCACTAACCCCCATCTCCACCAACCCGCATTGGAGCAGCGTGGTGGAGTAAGCTCCAGGCCTCACCAATAATGGGCAGAGACCCGTGCCCAGCAGTGGGACGCAAAAAAAGGGTTGCAGCCAATATTTTTTTTATTATTCCTAACCAAAATGTGCAGTTAATTTCCTTTTAGAGAATTAAATTCAATTATATTTTATTTAAGAACATTAAATCGCTATTACTTACATAATTTCATTCAAAATATTTTGCTCTGTGCCATAAATTAAATGCAATCTAGGATTCCAAAATTAAAGACGCGTGAAATTTTGTGAACCTATCGCGTAAAAGACAGGCAATGTTGACACTTTTAATTGATATTTAGTAATTTAAAAATTGCATATAATTGCGAAACCTTTTCTAATATTCACTTTCTTTTTAATTACAGAAATCAAGACGCAGAGAACCTTTAGTTGCTGTGTAAAGAAAACTACTAGAAAACAGTGTTCTCAAAACAAACCTTAATTTTCATGCTTAAAAATGAGAGTGTGTTAAAAAATCCAAAATGGGTGTCAGCGAAAGAACTGTAATAACATTAGTGTTAGTTGTGAACTTTATTGTTAGCATAAACAGTGACAGTGATGTGAAAACTGGAGGTAATGATATGGACTCTTTAGGATCAGTTGACCACTTGTTAAGAGGAAGCAATGAAGACAGACCGACAGGAGCGTCAGATTTCAACAGCGATGAAGATGATCCGAGCAAAAACATAGAGCCAGAAAAAGTATTCGACACTGAGTCGAAAGAAGACAGAGAATTCGACGTAGGAATAGTCAACCCGACTGCTATAGACCAAAGAGATATCATTAGAAGTACGACTGAATTCTATTTAACAACAGAAGCTTTAGAAGCGATTCCAGAAGCGCTAGGATTAAGGAACGAAGCTGAAAATGTGGACGAATCTAGGAGTGTTCCCAATGTAGATAACGATTACAGAACAATGGAATTGGATAGAAGAGAAGAATCACCGACCATTGAGGTCGAGAAGGAAGTTATTGACGGTCTTATTAATATGTCAGATACGACTGAAGCGGTGTCAGATATAGCAACAACGATAGACAATAATGTTTATAGGAAGACGACAGAGGATGTCTATTCTAATCGTGACAACAATGTATCGGTAAGTGATTTATGTTATAGATTAGTTAAACAATCGTTAGAGGAACTCGGAAGTGTGTTGTGAGAATGTTAACTATATAGTTGCATTTGTTTCATAAATTTTCCTGTTATCAGTAACAATTTTACAATAACAATGGTTAGTTTTATTGTATATCCAGAAATAGGCATTGAATGCAATGAAAAATTTTAAATCAATACGCAATGCAAGCTTTATTAATATTAAATCCAACTATATCTTAAGTGCCATAAGTAGGAAAAGTAATCATATAGATCTAAACTAATGCGATGTAAAGATTGGCAGCAACCTGAGATGGTATCTTTTGTATCTTGAGTTCTTATTTGATAGTCAAAAATGTTTTTACCTGGCTCTTATAAAAAAACAACAAATTTAATCTATGTAAGTACTAGATATAGATAACATTAAACTAGAAGTAGGTTACTTTTTTTCTATCGCGATAATTCTATCACAAGAATGGATTCAGATTGAATATTGACTTCGGCCATTAGTCATTCGAAGTTGATTTTACAATGACTTAGAACAAGCTTAAACGGAACTAAGTTATGCTACGGTTTGTTGATATATTTTTTATACATTTTGTTTGGATTTATTACGGGTAAGAGAATAACGAGGCTGCCATTCTAAAATCTGTATGGCGCAGTGGTCACGCCAGTGTGTCGTGCAAGAGGGCTTGGGTTCAATTCCCAACTGGGGTAACTGGGGTAGATTCTTTTCTTTCTCTTCGATGTCCATGCCACACAGGATATCATATTGTGGGGACAGAGTGTGAAATTTAATTTAATTTAATTATTTTATTACTGATTCCAGGAGGAAATAACAACCAGTCCGCTACAAACTCACTCCAGTGAACGAACGAATGTACAATCAGACGAAAACGTGGAGAATTTGGAGAATTTGCATCCAAGCGCTGATGTGGATGACACAGAGGCAGGAGGGCAGAGGAACCCAAAGACTGAGAACTGTAGGTAACTTTTCTACTCCTTTTTTAAGCCTTTTTAATATCTTACTTTTGGTCACAGGTGTCCTCTTGTAATTTAAAGGGAATAAGGTCATAATACACCAAACTAGTTGCGAATAAGTGGACATGACATGCTGTAAGATTTTTCTGACTCTCAGGAATATGTTGATGGAAATCATCATAATGAAATTTAACAATATTTACACTCAACGCGAAGCAGGTACATATTCGCAAATAACAATTTATTAGTCAGATGTTCGTACCGGGGTCCTATAAAACAGGATAGTTCTAATCATCAAATGCTAAGTGATGGAGCACTCCCTCAACGCCCACGGAGCGAGAGAGAGGCGAATAAATCACCAATCTCTCCGCACGCCGCTGTCATAACAACCACGTCTTAATTGCGAGGTGCAAGTGCACATACATTATGTAGAAAGCGCCTCCAACGCAGTGATATAAATAATTACAAACGTCACGTCGCTGACGTCACACCGTGACTCCTCCCTCGACGCGATTGCATTCCCTAGAAAACTAATCAGAGGTCCACCATTATTATTTTAGCTACTTTTATTTATTTATTTATTTATTGCCATAACGTGTTAGGTTACAATAGATCTTACAAGTAGTTAGTGGATTAACCAGTGTTCACACGACCCAGGTAGGGCACGGCAAAATACAATATATCAATTGAATAAATGAATAAATCAATTTAGATATCATAGCTTAAATAATCTAATTCAAATTTCATTCATTTGGGAGATTAATCTTACAATTTCAATGTTATAGTTATGTCATGTCTAATATATAATAGAAAAAGTTATTTTTATTACTTGTCAATAATACTACATTTATATCTTAAAACAAAATAATAATAAGTTTACTTGCATGTTGTTTAGAACTCAATGAATTTAATAATTAATTTTCTTTCTTATTATGATGTAGGGTATTGAAAGATTTACATAATTACTCTTCACACATTTGAAGTTTGTCTTGAAGGAATTCTTTAACACAATAATAACATTTGTTTATTAGGAATGATTTTAACCGTAACTTTGTAATTAAAAACCTAATTACTAACACAACTAATATTTTCCAGCTGACCAGAAGCAGCCGACAGACAAGCGAAACTCCGACAAGCCTCGTCCGACACCGGTTCTCAGCAAGAGTTCCACGCTCAGGAGCTGGCTGGAGGACTCCTGGCTTCGTCCACCTGCCGGCATCCTCGTACCCCTGCGACCCATGGCGCTGAATAGGGCCCTGGCTGTGTGGAACGACTTGACGGCTGAAGGACTAAACGTGACCGATATTGTCATCGTTGGATACGATTCTAATGGTAAATATACTTTGATGAGGTCAGATCATAGAGGAAAAGAGAAACAGATTACTTTTTATGTAAAGGGTGCACTTGTATCAGTAGAGCACGCAGGAAACCCAGTGTTAAGTGGTCTGCAGCGACCACTTAACACTTTATGGACATTAAAAAATAACATTAAGCAAGCTTGAGGCAAAATGCCTGAGGTGTCTCTTGTCGTTTTAGAGTGTGAATTCATAACGTCTGTGATTGCGGAATTCAATATAGTATCAAAGAAAATGGATACGGGTAAGAAAAACATGGTAATGAAATATCACAATAATTTTCATCACAGTGAATTAGGGATAAAAGCCACATAACAAATTTCTCTCTCAGCGGTTTCTGGGTTTTAACTCGTTATCTCCGTGTCGGAGACCGCATCTTTACCATTCGGCCATCGCTACTCTTCTTTATTAATTATTTTCTATCAATGCAAGTAGGTTCGACAGCTAATCGTGCTCGTCAAAACTCGGAAACGCTCTGAAGTTTGCCTCTAGCAGCCTTAACTTCAAGACCGTGACATACATAGTCTGGTTTTGTAAATCGCATCGGTTACATTCTACACCTCTTTCTTTTTTATATTTTCAGTAAAGCCGCTTGATCTGTGCATATTGATTGCCAGTGTAAAGAATTGAATCAAATTTTTGTCCCAGGCCACGAAGGAACTGATCCCACGAGAACAGTATATTTTTACTGGGAAAAAGTGCCTATCTTGCATGAATGAGTATCTATCAAACATTCGCACTTCCATCCCCACAAACTTTCGCATTCATAATATTGGTGGGATTAGTAGGATTGACGACAATTATTTGATAGCGGAAAAGTGTGTGGCAACAGTATTACTAGGCCGATTTAACGTAACACCCTGAGCGCCTACCTTCTATACATCCGTTTGTATTTTCGGAATAATTTTTGGCATGTACAGGCCGTATTTTTGAAGTTTTTCGTCGCACGTATTAATCAAAAATGAGGACCGAATATTCACGAAGTGATAGTAGGAGCTCAGGTGTAAAGTCGCAAACACTTTGGTTGGTTTAGTTCTCGGTTTGGTTCTAGTTCTAGAAGCCGGAAAGCGTGTGCAATTGCCACAATTGTTTATTTCGTAAGCAATTACAACACCTATTAGATTTGGCAATGACAAGACGAAATCTATTTTCCTGTTCATATTTATAGTTGATCGACAAAAAATTAAATCGATTTCATTTGAGAGAACACATAAATGTTTTGGATTTGGGTTTTTTGCCCAAAAAACGTTAGTTACGGAAAGTTAGATTTGGGAAAACCGATTTATTAAGCATTTCCTCTTCAAAGCTCTGTCAGTTGGAATTTTGATACTATGAACTTTAATTACAATAATTAATAACTTCGCATCATCTATCTATCCATCAGCCTTTAAGTCCACTGCTGGACATCGGCTTTCGCTTATATTCGCCACTTCGTCGGGTACTGTGCCTTCTGAATCCAACGGCTTCCCGCTGTCTTCTTGAGGTTGTCTGTCCACCTGGTTGGAGGGCGGACAGTGCAATACAGACTAAGCAGGTATGCGTTTGCGTCTCACTGTTGGGCACGGGTCTCTGCCAATTATTGGGGAGGCCTGGAGCTTACTCCACCACGCTGCTACAATCAACTAACATTATTTACAGATTCTATTGAATTCTTCTTCGCGAAGCCTACTTACGTACTGTCATTTCAAATCTTGTCAAGAGCCTCGCGGCCCAACTGTTCACATAAACACGTGACATCACTAATCGTGACAACGATCACGAGTTTTAATTTGAGGAATTTGAGCTTTCCTGGTTCAAGTTTTGAGGAATGATTTATTGTCACTTGTAAAAAGAAACAGTGCTCAGACAAGGGCTATCAAGACCTCCTAACCCTGATAAAAAAAACAAACGAATGAATAGGAAATCAAAAATTGGCCAGTTCATTACGCTGAGAAAGCAAAGGTGAGTGGACATGACACTCTTTTTTTGTATAGTTATAAAGCATGACCGTGGAGCAGCGATAAATGCGCACATTACAAATTTCTTTGTCAGAGGTGCGCGCCGAGAGTTGAACCCGGGATCGTTATCGCTGCTTCACGGTGATGGAAAATATCGTTACATTTAATTGGTTACGATGTTTTCCATCGCCGTGTATGCCTGAGAGAAATTCATAATTTCTCGCACTTAGCCAGGGTGGTGGAGTATGGCCTAAATCCCTCTCACTTGTGAGAAGGAGACCTGTGCCCAGCAGTGGGACATAAAACAAAAGGTTGAAAAAAATATAATAAAATAAAGCATGAAGAATGGTTGTAATGATACGATCATGATATCATAAATTAAGAAGTATCTGCCAAGTTGCCATAATTCCTTTGAAATATCCCGCAGACTTTAATAGAATACTTGATACCCTATATCAAGTATCTAACTTTAAAAAAACGTGAAAAAAAAGGAAGAGAGAAAATAATCATACCTCTTTAAGACACGCTTTTAAATGGGATCTGTTTTAAAATTGCCATTTCTTACCTGAAACAAAAAAAAATGTAAATTAGATAAATACAGAAATAAATACAGACGCTACACGTGTCGTCAGACAATAAATATACAATAATAGGAGTAAAGAAAATTTCATAAAGATGGCTGACTTAAATAAATAAATAACATTTCAAACTCATAGCCCCACAGTAGGGCAGATATAGCCTGTGTCGTGGGTACCACGGACACACACAAAGATAGAAACACAAACACCCAGACCGAGAACAGAAATTTAAACTCATCATTCAAATTTCTGCTTCACCGGGAATCGAACCCGGGACCCTCCAATTGGCAGTCCGGCATGGTAACCATACCGCCACACGGGTCGTCAACTTGCTGCAACCTTTTCTGCGTCCCACTGCTGGGAACGGGTCATTCCCTATAATGGGGGAGGCCTGGAGCTTACCCCACCACGCTGCTGTAATACAACCCGCATAGATAGATAGAGGTGGATTGTTGGCCAACTCGCTATGTTTTCAAACCGCCCATAAGGCCTCCGACAAGGTTTAACGACTGTTATATACGAGTATCTGTAACAATCCGCAGCGGAAGCACGAAAACGCATCTCGTTCCCGACCGCGCCCGTTTCGCTCAGTAGATTGCTTGCACTCTACGCCAGCCACCAGGCTATGCGCCCTTCATAAAGAAAACAAATAACATCAATCGTAAAATTAAAACTACAGTCATACATGTATCTCAAATTGAGCTTGTATACAAAAATGACGTTCAACAACGCTAATTTCACAGGTGTCGTTGCTAACATTCACGATTTGCAGAACAAAATGCGTGAACAATCGACTAATTGGCGTTACCGGCTTGTCATACCACCAGAGATAGCGCTAAACTTTTTATAATTATTTTGCCGTTAAAAGTCAGGCGGGTTGCAACGATATTTGGCGTGGCGACGTTCCTTGCGAAACTGCTAATACAACCAAGGCAAAAACATCGTTAGCTTGATTCAGAAAGTAATACAGCGCCATCTAGCTTGACTTATTCAAAATGATATGAAATACTTGGTACACGGTAGTGCCATGTGCAAGTTGCTTGTGTTTGTAAAGAGTACACGCGGACAAGGGATGCATCTATTTATTTCATTTGCCAGTTTTATTTTTGTTAATCCATATTTACATTCGTTTCTTACCTTTTTGTACATTATTATTTTGTACACCTCCACTATCCCGCATTGGAGCAACCCGCAGTGGCGGAAGTAGCTTCTGGCATAAGAATAAATAATATGTACTACATAGAACGGAATCTCCTTTGACCGCCATCGATACGCCGCAATTTATATACCTACTTCCCTCTTCACCCCGTTACGCCCCTCTGTCGCTCAGGCGTGTTGCCAGGGTTGTGAACTGTTAGTAATGCTTATGTCTAAAGATAATATCGCAAAAATATAAGTTTTTCTTTACTTAAAAATCTTTATTTTAGTTTAGTATTAAAAAATATGAGAATGATAAATAATTACCTACGCTATAAATACTTATAAATAATATTACTTAATAAGTTATAAGTACCATACCAAATGAAGCCATTTAAGTAAGTATTACTTACCTACATAGGTGTAAGTACTTACGTAGTGTAGGTTTAAAATAAACGAATTACATACTCGTATTAAGTATAACGTGCGTGCGCCAGTGCCGCGGCGCCCGCCGCAATCGCTAGGCAAAACAATCGAGAAAGGTTCAATGACCGATGGCGCGGGGGGCTATTAAAAAATATTTTGGCAACATGTTAAAATGCTGTAGTTATCTAACATTTTTTTTATAATTGAGTGAAAGTGAAACAATTGGCTACACAAAAAGAACTGGTCATATCCTTTTGATAAATTAGGTACGGAAAAGGAATAATATTTATAAAATATTACTTATCTCGCATCATCTTTGGTCAAACTAAAAAAACTTAAGTTTGGCATTGTTTTAGAATTGTTTGTACAATCAAACACACCACATTAACTTGGCGCCGTTATTGTAATTGACGCGCCCGTCCGAGATAGCCCGACTTCAGTATCGTCAGTAGACTCGTGCCCAGCAGTGAGACGAAAAAGGATTACAGCCAAGCCATTTTGTATATTATTTTTCCTTTTTTCTACATCTGTCATATCATAATATACGAAGCGACAAATTAAGACCTTAACCTCGAACTTTTAGTGATTGTACGTAAAAAAATATGTGTCACAAGCACAACTTCCTCGTGCAGATAAATTTTGAGATCCAAGAGATTATGCACTTATGACTAACATTATATTATATTTCCGCTACATTAACTGATCTTATCTTTTTCATCGCCAGTAATAAGCTAGATAAGTACTGTATTGACAGAGGTCTGAAGATAAAACATAGTCAAACGACACAATTCGGCCCTTTAGCGTATGTGTTAAGGGGCCAATTTTTCCGATTTTTTGATCAATGTTTTTTTACTAATATTTTTTGTATGAGAGTGGCAAAAAGTGGCTCATACACTATGTATGTGGTTTTTACAGCAATACATGGCATTTTTTTCGATCTGTTGAGACTTTAAAATTATCCAGAAATATGTGATATTCTATACCTATTACAGTAATATTTACAAAACTATCACCGGCTTCAGGTCTATTAAGCAAAATAACGAAATAAAAATTAAAAAGTGGCTCATTTAAAAGTTTGTTATTGAAATGATCAGTCATATTGTGCAATAAAACTTATGGAAATACTGTATTTTAACTGCAAAATCTCCTGTATAAAATGAGCTAAATCAGCGAAATCGGCAAAATTTCGTATACGGCCTCTTAAACACAGAAATATTTTGAATCGAGATTTAGAAAACAAGAGAAGCTTAATATTCATGGTGCGACGGAAAAAGAAACAATAAAATCGATATATGAGTGAAGATCATCTACATGACGAGAAAAGCAAAGGCAAGACGAAGTGACAGTGGATATAAGGACAATGATAACAATGACCCCCTGTACATACATATAATAAGTACAAATAATAGGTAACAATGAGAAAATGAATACTGCATAGTGGCACAGAATAGGTACATAATAGTACAGGTAGTGATAGTGGGCAACATTGAAATCATTGGAGGGGAAAAGTAAGGGATGAAAGTTTGTATGGAGGAACTTTTGAAGATTTACTTTAAACTTTGGGTGCATGTTCCTTCGTAGAATTAATGAAACACTTTAGAAGACAGCCTACACTCCAGACCAATTTTTCAGGCTATGGGGATTCAAAATGAACCACTAAACGTGTAAAATAAATTTTCAATATAAAATAAAACAAAATAAGTAAGAAAAAGTAAATTTAAATAAAGTTGTTATTCAGTCAAGAGGAATGATAAATAAATCAGTTGACGACCAACAATGGTCTGATTCAAGATAGTAATGAGCTGTTTAACAATCACATTCAATACAATCAACAAAGGAAAAGCAAATCCATCATGCATTGGCACTGAACACGCGAGACAATAAAGAAACGAGCTATCCATGTAACATCTTTTTTTTTAAAATCGAATGGAATATAAGACGTGCATGCAGGCCACGTGGCGTTAAGTGGTCGCTGCAGTCCATCAAGCAAGCCTATGTCTTGCCTGTGGTCGTATGCAGTTGCGCTGCTACTCCGATGGTTGACCAAACCTTGAAAAAATGCCTACCGGAGTGAAATCACCATGAGGCAGTGATCCTCATGAGTCTGCCGGGGTAAGGAGGTTGTTCTTCGCTCCCGTAGTCCCATACGTTTGAGAACTCAGTGTCTCGCGTAGGAAGTCCCTGTTGTTATTGTTGCTACTCTGGTGGCTGATTGTCTACTCATGTGTCAGACCGGCAACAGGACCTTTCCATCGAAACACAATTGAATTGGTTCACAGCAGAAGTGAATTCAGCGATCGTACTTCCCCCTGCCACAGAATACTAACAATCCCCTGCCAAACCACTTAAGAGCATATCTATAAGTGGTACCACCTATAACCTACCAATCATAAAACCACCGGAAGTTCTAAAGTAAGGAAGGATGTAATGATTCGGGGATGTAACTATAGACACGTAACTTGTTAACAATTTAAACGAAGAAAAGTCAAAAATATTTGAAAATCGACTGCAAAATTTCAATAGAGAAGTAAGTTTCAATAATTTTAAAGACAACGGGTATATAAATAAATTTGAGTAAAAATTTAAACCAACTCCTGATAACGTTCTATCCTATAAAACATTACAGCATTGATAGCTTATATAAAATCGTAAGCGTCGCGAAACAGTTCGTAATTCTTAAGTAGTCACAAAAAAATGTCATATAAATAAATAGCTCTAAACCTATCATTGAAATGGATGAAAGAAGTATTAACGAAACTCTGACATCTTTTTACAAGTTTTTTAACATCACTTTTACACAAGCGTATATTGCCGCATCATCTGTAAAAACCAATATTGTCTCCGAGCGTTTATTCCTCTCAGGCTAGTTTTTAGGGTTCAATATATCTGCTTCAGAAACTCTTATTAAATAATTCTTATTTTAATCTGTGTCTCTTATTTACGAATTTACTTACATTATATTAAAGAATAGAAAAAAGGCTTGAAATTTAGCGACTTTGTAAAACCCAATAATGCATTACTTAGTTGGCATATTGTAAATAAAATAATAGGGTAGTCACTTTGAAAATTTGGATATCGATGAGATCATCGATATTGCTTTACCCTAAAAAATTCTGATGTAACATATTTACACAATATACAAAAAAAAAAATACAGTCGAATTGAAAAACTTCACTCTTCTTTGAAGTTTGAATGAATGAATTCAAATGAATGGTCTGAGCGTATCTTCTATTCTTTATACATATAAAAGAGGATGTTTGTATATATGACATCGCAAAACTCAGAAACTATTCGACCGATTATTATGAAAATTGGTATGTATATGTATTTTTTTACGGAGAAGGTTTATATGCTATCCATTATTATTATTATTTAATATTTAAACGCGGTACGGAGTTCGCGGGATCAGCTAGTTTTGTATATTTTTGTATTGATAAATTTAAAAAAATTATTAGGGTTTCAGATTAGATCGTAACCCTAAAAATATGTATGGAAGATCTCAAACAAAACACAAATAACCAGAGGAAATCTATGATAACAAAGTATTATTCAATCGTCCGGAACCATCTTCAAAGCAGTACACTTCACAGTTGCCCAGCTTTTAACCAAGTGTCGAAAACAAACCTTTTCTACCGTTCGGTTGTCCGTCAAGTGGAGCATAACCGTAACCGGCGGTTACATAACCGACAATCACAAACCAAGGTCGCAAGTTTCGTTTTCGATCAGGCGACAGTTAGAGGCGATACTTTACTTATATCGCTACTTGTAATTAAAATATCGATACTTCCACACATTTATAAATGTGAGTACTTTTTATTGGATGTCTTACCGGATTGACTATGTATGTAAATAATGTAATCCACACTTTGCTCATATTAATATGAGTACTTTTTATTGGATATCTTACCGGATTGACTATGTATGTAAATAATGTAATCCACACTTTGCTCATATAGGAAGCAACTCGTAATAAATTATCCTTTTTTAATATTTTCTATATTTACCTTAGAGCATCAAGGTATGTCAGGTATAAGACACAGACAGATTGACACCCGTCAGAGGAGTGGCCTATACGGGCGAACCCCTCATCCCAACGTCCATGCACAATGTGCCTTCTAGTTATACACACAATGTGCCTTCTAGTTGTTACAACTATTGTGTCTGTGTGTGTCGGTGTCAGTGTAGTCGGTGCACAGAAAATGACGTTGTTAATTGAAATTGACATATTTAGAAATGTATGCGTCTGTAGCGATGAAAGAATATTTGTGAATGTGTGACAAAATTAAAATGTGCGCGTTCTTCCCCCGCACCAGATTTGGCACAAAAATGATGTATCGAAGCGAGGCGCTATGCTGTCTCTACTGAAGGGTGAGTCAGTAACTTTGAAGCTCTAAGATATTTACGTACTCATATCGATATTTCGATTCTGATATTTTATGTATCGATACTTTTGGTTTTGATATCGTGTCCCTAAAGATATAATTTCACGTGCTGGCACGAAATTCTGTAATGTGGTAATCAATCAAATGATATTGTTGTAACTAATCAATTTATAGATGTATGTTATTATAAAATTGTAACGGGGTCACCTCTGTGCACCGGCAATAGAATGACTAATGCGAAAGTGTCTTTGAAGGTTATTATCGTTTATCTAAACGCATGGTATGCAAACCATCTAATGTAAAGTGGCACCTGCGTTATAGGACGACTACTTCGTCCGCGTGGACCTTGTTTTTTTGCCTCTATAGCCATCTTCAATAAATGGACTATTCAACACAAAAATTATTTTTCAATTCGAACCAGTAGCTCCTGAGATTAGCGCGTTCAAAAATCAAACAAAATAACACTTCAGCTTTATATATTACTGTAGATATACTTAGAGCATCAAATTTAATATTTAGAAATGTATGCGTCTGTAGTGATGAAAGAATATTTATGAATGTGTGACAAAATTAAAATGTGTGCGATTTTCCCCGGCACCAGATATGGCACAAAAATTATATATCGAAGCGAGGCGCTATGCCGTCTCTACTGAAGAGTGAGTCAGAACTTTGATGCTCTAAGTAGATATAGTATAAAAAGTTTATTTCTGCAATAAACTTGAGTTTTAACGTAAATTAATGTATTTTCTGCTATGTAATTTGAATTAAGCGCGAAAACGCTCATAAGTGTCATGGCGTCGGCTTGCTCGTCAAACTTCAAGCAACACGATGACATTAACTGAGACGTGACGTCATTCCTTTTGATTGGCGTTTCAGATAACATGGCCGATTGCTGTATTTAATACTTTTATTTTATTGAAAATCTTATTAATCTTAATGTTTATATTAAAACGGGATCATACTTTAGAACTTTTTAAGCATATATTTTTCTGTAAAACCATTTATTCACTGATTCTTTAATAGTGTCATCATGCCTATTGAGACCCCTACATATACACATTTAATATGTTACACGTTATAGTTTTCAAGACTTTTTTATATTTCGCCCTCAAAGTTAATTAGTTTATAATAATGAATACCAAATTCCGCCTTATTAATAACGAGCAAATTGGCTGTGACAGACTGACGAACAGAAGGTTTTTTTCGTCCAGAAGAATTAAGTCAGTTTATAATCTCACGAGGAAATCCCTGACACGGGAAAATCCGCCATCAATAATTCACCTCGGACAAACTTAAACTAGTAGATGAGATTTATGGAGGTTAGACACAGTAAAATGTGTATAAATACAACGGAGATGATATCGCTGCATATTAAACATGTCACGAAAACACTATTTATTATAGTCATCGACTCACTTTATATGTGGTATTTATAGTTTTAATGTAGGATAAACATTATAATATATTTAGCAGTTCCTATCACGATTTGAGAATAAATAAAACAGATTTAATTGAAAAACGAATACGATCTTTTTTTTTGTTATCGGGGGGAAACCTTCAAAATGTACCCAGCACCTTGGGAGAGGGTACCGGGTTATGTGGGATTTGATCGCACTAAAACCCCCTCGGAGGCCGCCACTGCGCTTGGGGAGGACTCCGGGATCATCCAGAACGCACCGATGTCCTCCATGGGCGACGACGCCCCAGAACGGGCCCATCTTCGGGAGAGCAGATGCTCTCCTGCACCTTCCGATGCTTACGGCAAAATGCGGCCACGCACACATCGCCACCCTTCCCGGGGCTGCTGGTTGGACGGATCGAGCTCCCACTCACACCGTCCACAACCCCGGAAGCCCCCTTTCAGTCGCCTCTTACGATCAGGCAGGGGATAGCGTAGCTCTATTCTTAATTCCGAAGCTACAGGGACTAAACGAATACGACCTAACAAAACAAAATACAAAAAGAAAATATACGTCACACTTCAAAGTTAATAATATGCCCCATTTTTTTCAGCCCTTTGTATGTCTTTGTGTATCGACCTGTTGCCGGTCTGTTTGGCATACTTCGTGGCGTTATGGTTACCATGCCGGACTGCCGATCGGAGGGTCCCGGGTTCGATTCTCGGCGAAGTGGAAAATTGAATGATGAGTTTAAAATTTCAATTATCGGTCTGGGTGTTTGTGTTTCTGTCTTTGTGTGTGTCCATGGCAACCATGACACAGGGTGTATCTACCCTACTGTGTGGCTATGAGTGTGAAGCGTTAAGTGTTATATAAGACCCATCTCTGAAGTGAGAGAGATGACACTTTTGGGTAATGACTTCTAAGATGGATCTGTTGGTGTGTGAAAGCTCAGGCAAGATTGTAAAACGAATGAATAAATATGCACAATAGAGTGGATGCCACGGACATACACAAAGACTAAGATGCACAGTACCAGACTTAGAACAGTCATATTATGGCTGCAACCCTCTCAGAGAAGGCCTGAAGGTAGCTGGAGCCTCTACCGCGCTGCTCCAAAAACAGTATGTAATAATTTAATTTGTTGCAGGAGTAAACTGGAGATCACGTCACAATCTTCAACCATCAAGCCACGGAAATGGCGACAGGGCAGTAGCGCAAGCACTATCCAAGCTCTTACTGAAATATCAGGTAACATACTTCCGAACCAAATGTAAAATTTTACACGTAGATAATAGAAGTCCTTTGAATTCAAATCCGGTCTACGGACATTCAAATCAATTGGGATACTTTTAATGAGCTGTCAATGGCTGCAACCCTTTTTGCGTCCCACTGCTGGGCACGGGTCTCTCCCCTTTTTGGGGGGCCTGGAGCTTACTCCACCACGCTGCTCCAATGCGGGTTGGTGGAGATGCGGGTTAGTGGCCAACCCGCTGTATTATGTTTTCAAACCGCCAATAAGGCCTCCGACAAAGTTTAACGACTGTTATCTATCGACAACAACCGGGACCGACGGCTTAACGTGCCCTGCGAAGCGCGGAAACGCGCATGAAAATTTTTGTCACTAGCGGTCACCCATCTAACACGCGACCGCGCCCTTTTGGCTTAGCTGCATAGGCCGCTTGCGTTCTAAGCTAGCCGCCTAGCCATGCGCACTTTGAGCTGTCAAAACATGACAAAAATTTATTGATTTAAAAGCCTAAAAAAATCATGCATAAAATTGAATTAACAATTATCCTGCTTTCAAAGCATATTTTCAGTACAACCTTTTTAAAGTATGAATTTTAAATTCATAGTGTTCAAGACCCTATTATGTATTATACTTATATTCGTCCGAAATTTCACTATTTTCGTTCACAAAACTTTAAATATGCTAAAAATTCTGTCACGTTTAATAGATGATAACAACATGAAACTCTAAATAAGACTAACGTCATATAATGAGCGATGAGATAATAATCTTACTAAACAGTTGTTACGAAATAGGTTTTATCAATATAACAAATATAGACAAATTATAGCAAAACAAAGAGATGGAAACTTTTTACTCCGTGATGAACCATATGCTTATGTACAGAGCTTCATAACGTTATAAAAAATAGCAAAATATAATGTTATATAACGTTATACGTATTTCGTTTCGTTATTATTTTGACATTACGAACGAAAAGACGAATAGCGGTATTAAAAGAATAACGTTACGAAATATCAAAATCGAAATAAATAACGTTATCATATCGTTATTGCTAAGCGATATTGCCGCGTTGTTAGCTCGCTGCATATGATAATTATTATTCCCTGTAAATATAACGTTATTTATATCGTTACTTTATAAATAGCGTTTACTGATATAGCGTTATTTTGACGTATAAATAACGTTTAGTTGTAAAACGTTATGTTTTTTATAACGATATGGGCACAAGTAGATAACGTTATGATTTTATAGCGGTATTTGAAGCTCTGCTTATTTATCTTCCATTAAGCCTCGTGTTTCTATTTTCATCATTTATCAATTTCTATAATATTTGATACTACAAGCGCCACCTATGACCATCTCCTAAAACATTAATAAAGACGATAATAAAGACGTTTCCATATAGATATCCTATATTACAATATAGGCATGCAATTTTTTAAATTAAATTAGGTACCAATATTATTTATTAGAACAAACACATTATTATTACAAATATATGTTAGGTTTTTGATCCCCTATATCGCATTACGCGCGCATATACATATATCGTATTCATTTGCATATGTGCCACACGTGATTGAGTTTTTGTAGGTACCTACATTTTTACACTACACCTTTTTATACGATACTTTTTACTACGGTTAATCAGCTATCAATACGACAGAAGCTTAATATCCATTATTCATTCATCAATTAACATAATAATATGTATTGTTATTACATCGACAGCTTGTCACGCTTCGATCGGCACCTTATCTATATCGATGACGCGATCACCATTCGAAAACACCACAGCACTGTCAGTTCATTACCGCTTATGGTAATGAGATGGCAGTATAGTAACAGGACGAACAGCCAGTCTGATGTTACCATGAGGATAAGTACAGGTTCTTAAATAGTACCTTGAGGAACTCCTTGAGAGGGAATGTACGAGATTTTCTAGCTGTGCCACGCGGTATCACTCGCGTAACGACAACAGCAAACAATACAACTTTTTTTATCATCTACATAATTCTAAATAGACCATGTGTCTAAAAAATGTATTCTTAATCTATGGTAATTTTCGTTATCTGTCACCTATTCATATTCTGTGTGTATGTCTATTGGTCTATGATTAGCTATGATACAGTCCATTTTTCTTTTTGTGTGAGTGAAGTAAAGTACTAAGAATAAACGCCGAGAAAAATCAAGACATTCTTTAATTTAGCAAGTTCAACAACCCTTTCGCCTAAACACCATGTTCTGTCTTATTCACTTACTCGCTTATGATATACTCGCATATACTGATCTACAAAGCTGAAGAGTTTGTTTGTTTGAACATGTTAATCTCAGAAACTACTAATTCAAATTAAAAAGTTCATATTGTGTGAGATAGTCCATTTATCGAGGAAGGCTTGGCTATATAACATCATGCTATGACTAATGACGACGGGGACAAGTCGCGGGCGGCCGCTAGTATTACTTAAATTAGCTGGATCCTTCAAAAACTTCCACAGGAAAACCTTAAACATAAAAAAATATCGAAAGCTTTTCGGATACTTATCAAAATATTAAAAGTTCGTTTAAAAACTACAACAAACATTTACGCTAACGCAATTCATAAAAGGACTGGAACAAACCTGATATATCCTATCGAATATTCAAGGATGATTTCATCACATTTATTCACGATTTCGAAAAAAGTCGTATCAAGTTCACAATGTGAACTTTAGAATCGACATCTATGTATAACGGCCAAGCCACACTAGTTAGTTTTAGCATCGCAATCGTTGCAAGCGTTTTTCAGAAAAGGATCCAAAACGTGCTGAATCTGCGAATCCTCGGACTTCCGCGCTTAGAGCCCTTGCATCGGAGTTATCGCTAAATGCGCTATGCCACGTCCAAGTTGCCAATCGCAATGCACACGGAAATCAACTTTAGCCAATGCTAAAAGTTGTTAGTGTGCCCTGGTCGTAATATCTTGAATGGAACGTACAGATCAGGTTTGAATTTAGTCACCTTTCAATCTCCAATGCTGGATGATCAGAGCAGAGGCCAAATGTGAATTCACTCGAGCGTCACGAAAAAATGTTTCGCTTCAAAGGCGAGGAATTCAAAAATAAAAGATATTTTCAAAAAAATAACATAGGACATAAAAAATGTAGAGCTCGGCGAATAAAGGTAGAGTACATTAAATACGTACTAAGTAATACGGAAATCTTTGATGATATGCAGTGAATTAAATAGTTATAGAGGGTGACATTATCATAAAACTGCAAAATATCGTATAAAAATTACATTTTAACATTCTCGAGCGAGAACGAATTATTATTTTTAAATATATTTAAAACTAGCAGCCGCCCGAGATTTCGCGTGGACGTTAGTTTTAGAATTTTTTATAAAATAAAAGTTACTCCTTATTACTACATCACCTGTCAGTGAAAGTCCACTCAAAATTGGTCCATCCGTTTCAGAGATTAAACGGAACAAAAAGACAGAGAGACAAAAATGGTAAATAAATATTATTTTGGTATATAGATGGTACATATACATTAATATGCATACAGTAAAAAGCGGTTATTTTAATATTACAAACAGACACTCCAATTTTATTTATTTATATAGAGTATAGCTATAGATGTAAGTAGTATGTAAGATGTAGGTAATATAGAAAAAGGCAAACGTAACCGAAGATTCTAATATAGTACCAAATTTTTACAACCAAAACAGCTGCATAGGGTACAATATACATATAGGTACCCCATTACCAAATCTGATGCGTTTGAGCAAATACGAATACCCCCTCTTGAGCAAATACGAATACCCCCTCTTAAGCTCACCCGCTACTATATCTTAAAGCACTCATCTTCTTCGAGATAAGATAGAAAATTAGCATAATTTGTAGTTGGGCAAATATTTATTGCCCATGAACTGTAAAACGTAATCATTTGGCTCTCGTTTGGTTCAAGGTCATTGGCGTTTACATGAGTAATCAAATAATGGATTGGATTTGGAATGGATGGGCTATTTGATTTGAATTAGTAAATATTATTAATGTCACTTTACCAAAAATACATCGCTTATTGTCAAATTGTGTACCCATGGCACCCAAGATACTGGAAATCCTGGGCTTTGAATCTGAAGTGATAATTCGTAAAATGTACTACCTTCATCACATATCAAATATTTAACTCTGCGAACAACAATGAGAGGCTGCAGACACATAACCTCATATCGCCGGCAACTGCACCTTTCCACCGAAACACGGCAGAAGTGGGGGGAAAATTAAGTTATTTTTTTCACGAAAGTACACGTATGTATGTGCAGAAGGGTTTACACAAAGTTTCCTTGCAGGGCGTATACTCAGACGCGACAAACGACGGTACGATGAGGGCGCTGGCATCTGCCACTAAGCTGGTGCCGTACGACAGCGCCCTCTTCGTGGTCACCGACAAGGGGGCGGGAGACCCTCAACGCATGCCGTTGGCTTTACGAGCCCTGGTGGAGAAGAGGCTAAAGGTAATACATAAACTAATAATGACACTGATAAAGTATTGAATCTCAATTACTTTGCATGATTAGTTTTCATAATGATAAGAGAATCAAACGACATTGAGGATTACTAGTGAAACGAGAGTTTGACCCCAGGTATTATTAAATTGAATTTTTATTTATGTAAACGCGAAAATGCGTTCCGGACCCAGAAAATTATATGGTACTCCAACTAAGTAACATGTAATTTTTCTCGACCTTGTCCCACTACCCACGCTTCATTGTTTTTCAATGCTGGTTTAAGAAACTAATTATTCTTTAACAAAGGGAGATCTCCCGTCGGATGAGGTGGTCATGCCCGGGGAGCGGTCGCGCTCCAACTGACTCAATTCGGAGCTTGTATATATGCTCGGATATTCAGAAAACTTCGATAGCGTGATTCAGAATACCCGTGGCGCCATCTCTTGATGAGTCGCGTAAGGTCGCCACAATTCCGTTAATTAGTTAGCGAAAACGGGATGGTCCCGTTTTCGGAGGGTTTTCGGACGGTAGAGAAGTTTTCGGAAACCAACGTTCTAACGTCTGCTCAGATACCCGGAAAATTCAAAATTTTTGACGACTACACACGATTATAAGACCAGTTTTATTCTTGGTGTAATTTCGGGATGACCAGACTAGTTTCGCAACTATACGAAGTCCTACCTCATGAGCAGACGGTTATAAATAATCGTGTCCATGTGTTTCATAATTATATGTTTGACTTTGCTTGTATTGAACTTCTAATTGCTCCGTTATTAGGTTTACACCATCTGGACTGATCCCATTTACCCATCAGCGGAATCAGAGCAAGCACTCCAGGATTTGAGAAACGTGTCCACTCACACCGAGGGCGGGGTGCTGCCTTACTCGCTTCAGGTTATGGTAAGTAGTAATATAACATCTGTGCTGTCAAAACAAAGTGGTGTTAAGTTAGCTTCTTTTCAGATGAACGCTTCTTGAAATGGTGTTAAAAATTGGTGGTTTGAAATTTTGATTCGTTAAGCGTTTCGTATTACAACTACAACCTTTATTGCGTCCCACAATCGAGCAATGTTATCTCCCCACAATTGAGGAGTTTTGGAGAACCACGATTAAGATTGGTAGAGAAATGCTTCGTATCTCGTATTTTGGAAATTCGACCGGTTTATACCTACTTCTTTTTTGCTGCCACAGCGCCAAAGAACATCTCTACACATTATACATTTTTTTTATCAAGAACAGTACATGAAAAAAATATTGAAAACACCGATTTTACACGAACCTTGTCATAAACAAAATGTCCGTGATAGCGAAACGAATGTGTCGATTCGTTACATTCAATATTGAATTTATTTTCCATTGAAATTACGACTGCGAATGCGAACATAATGCTAACTTAGTTCTTCCATTTAAATATATTTAAAAGACATGCTTTCAAATATATGCGGCAATTTAGTTATTTCTTGGTCTAGTTTGTATTTACATCCTTTATTTCACTCCCTTAGCTCTCGATCTCGATGTTGCCGACTATGTATTTATTTACTCATTCATAGCTATGATTTGAGATACATTTTGTAGGCACTGGGCCTGGGATTTTTTATGTTGTTTGTATTACTTTAGTAGGTGGTAGGACTACTATGGTTCGCCCAGCGAAGTACCACCGCTGCACCCACTTCTGCCGTGAACCAATTTTATTGTGTTTCGGTGGAAAGGTGCAGTTGCCGACCACACTTACATGAGGCGACCACCAGCCTCCGGAGTAGCAGCGCAACTGCTTACGACCTGAGACAAGACTTACATATGCTTGCTTGAGGTTGTATGTAGATGTCCATGGGCTGGAGCGACCACTTGACACCACGTGGCTTGCATGCTCAAATGCTAGTCCATTCAAATAAAAATAAAAATAATCAGAAGAAAGCTTTTGGCAAACATTTTTAATCGGTGGCACAGAGCGGTTCCGTTCCACCGATGACATGATTGACGGTTGACGGTAAAAATGGGTGCAGCGCTGGTAACCATGTAATTAACAGGTGACTTCTCTGCAGTTGCCCGTGTCTATAATCGATGGAGATAACATCAAGTTCTGGTATTGGGTATAATAACTCATATCCGTCCAAAGCTTTTGTATACGCAGAACAAGTAACGAACAAGATCTCTTTCAACAGGACGTGGACACCAACAGCAACTTCGCAACGGAAGCGGAACTGCCCCAGTGGACCCCAATGGAGACGCAACAACACCGACGAGCTCGAGTGAAGAGTCTACAAGCTGAGTGGGATTCTTTTGACGTAAGAATTTTTGAAAGCACTTTATCCTACGTTAGGTCTTCACAGACGTGCGTCTTAACGCAACAGTAGGATACCCTTGTAGTGTTATAACCATGAATACACACATACACAAGGGCACACACCAGGAAATGACTCTCAATTCATCATTAAGTATAGATATGCCCCTCGCGAGGATTGAAGGACCTCTCGCTCGCGTCGGGTTTGGTAGAATACGGGTCGTCAGGGATGACATTGCTGTAGTCGCTATGCGTCTATACTATTTTTTCAGTCCATATAACTCTCGGACATGTACGGGGATGCAATGAAGCAAATACGCACGTAACAAACCTGTTCGCAAATTGTGCCGAATGTATTCATTTAATGGCACGGGCAAATGTGTCCTATGGCTGATTTTGAGGAGTTATTTATGGAGTTGCTATAACGTATCTTATTTCCTAACATGATAAAAAAATCATCTATTTTTCCAACGAACATTTATCATTTCAGACTCTACTGGTAAGACGTGGTGGTGGTGAAGCTATATCGGTTGGGATACCGATAGAAAACGGCGTGTCAGCCCTGAGGGTGTTCATCGAGGGAGCTGTGGACCACGCAGTTCTGTACCCGCCTGATGATGGTAAGTCATAAGCTAGTTAATGTACAGTCAGATGGAGAAGTGTACCAATTTCAAAAGGCTCAACATTTTGGTCGCACATGTGACTTTCTTCCATGAGCACATCACACACGCTAAGAACATAGACAAGAATGCTTGAAGCGTGCAGGCGTAAATCGACAAAAAGAGACTACAATACTTTTTAACATGATTGTACCTTTTGGCTCGCTTTGGTGCGATCTTGAACTCTATTTTTATGGAGAATGCTCCGTAGGGGCTAAAAACGTAATATCATGCTGGTTTTGGTGATTCTTTTTAATTTAACCACGTTGACCCTATTACCCGTTTTCACGTAGAAACGAAGCATTTACCCGCGGTAAAAAGTAGCTTATGTTACTCAGGGTGAATGTTACTTTCTAATGGTGAAAGAATTTTTGAAATCGGAACAGTAGTTTTTGAGTTTATTCATCACAAACATTCAAAAATACAAAAATATAAATCTTTACTCTTTATAATCTGTATATATAAAAATGAATCCCATTTTCCCTTGGTCACGACATCACGCGTGAACGGCTGGACCGATTTCGCTAATTCTTCTTTTGTTGTGTTTGTAATTGGCAGAAGAAGGTACTTATGTAATAAAACATTAAGGAAATATCACGAAAACTTAGAAAATTTAAAAACTATTTTCCAATTCGAATGCAACATTAACATTTAAGACAAGACAGCGTCCTTCAAAAATGTGACTCAGATGAAATATTCAGAGAGCTAAGTAATGAAAACTTGCTACCATTTTCTAATATTTTGTTTTAATTACTTCACATCAGCTAAATTTCTTAGTGTTTGAAATCCATGATGAACTGTTGCACGGTATTTAAAAATTAAGCGTTGATCATCAGTTATGGAAAAGATTTTGATTTTTTATATGAAAACTCTTGAACTTGAAAAATGTTAGTTACTATTTTTATCGACTTTCATACGTGAAACACCGAGTTACAAGTTTTGCATGACTGAACACTGTGAAACTTATCATTTATTGACTGCTTGCTTCTTCTTATTTTTTATGGTTTTAGAAAAGTTACTGCAGTGAATATTTATTTTTAAATTGAGGTAAGTACCTTCTACGCCAAACGTTAAGAAATCCTGCTGACTGACAAAAATATTTCTATGCTCCACCAATTTGACGGAATATAAAAAAAATTGCTGTTTGAAAATGTTTGTACTTTTTTGTCGCTTTCTCTCGAAATAGCTCTCGGAATAAAACGTTAAAACAAGATGTCATTATTTTATTTTCTTCCATGACATTTTATTGGACAGTAACCTAAAAACTTCATAGATAATATAATATGAATACTTAAAAAATACTCTTCATACATTTGTTGTAGGTTTCTGTACAATGTAGGTAGTTTCTTCAAGAAGCTAAACTGGCTAGCTCGGGATTGCTCTCCGTAGGTGGAAGTTATGAATATGAGCTACAATAAGACTAGATACAGTAAGAACAGATCAGCTACCTAATCGTAAGAGGCGAATAAATGTGAACTTCTGGAGTTGTGGGCGGCGATTTGGAGCACCGCGCATGGAGTCCTCTGAACGAGTGTTCAGCAGGCCACTGAGGAGGTTTTAGCGCTGTATAAATCCCACATAACCCGGTATCACTTTTCAATCTGACACGTACCTTGCGAAGATTCCGTCCCGAAAACATAAAAGTTACCTCGGCATTAACAATATGAAATATGGTGTCCTCCACGTAATCATAAAAAACGACTAAGTAGAGGCTTTCACGGCTATACTGGGAGTCGGACCAACAGCCACGGGTAAAACGACGGCGTATTCGGCCGCACGACTCTTGGCAGAGTTACCTACATTGCTCACCCAAGAGCCCATTTGTAACGCCGCGCCACAGAGTACATCGCTGCGCATGGAAGACATTGGCAGGTTTCGCTGAAAATCCTATTCAGTGGGTTTTAGTGTGGTTGAAATGTTAAATAATTAACTCGCTGTCTCTCTCGGGCGTAGCCTCAGATACCGTAAGAAGGTAGATTTAAGTGAAAATAATTAATTGTTGAATAAAGTTATTAGGTAAATCAGGAGCTGGCTCTGCAACACGATACTAGATTTACTCAAAATATTTTTGAGCCTTTAAAAAGTAAACTAACTCCTACGAGAGTGAAATAGGAGAGTGAAGTTTACATGGAATTTTCTCATTTCTGGACCTACTCTATATATATATATATATATATATATACCTACTCTACTTATACTTCTAATAAGTAGAGTAGGTAATATACATACGAGTATGTGATTGATTACAATTTAAAATGATTTGTGCAGGTGAAATGCATAAACTTCCGCCTAAAAGGGTAAAAAGGCGGGGGAAGGGTTAAGTAAAATGTATAGAAATTAATTATCATCTCATTTCTGAACTTAGCAGTATAAACATTGGTATATAGGGCCTGACTTTCTTATTTCTTAAAAATATAATTATGACAACCTTTATATTTCGTCGGACTAATTTAAAAAGGGGGCTGTTTTTCTCACGGTCAGGTTTATGTGGCTAGCGGGTTAGTGCACAAGTGCAACTTGGTCATTTTAACACCAGCTTCAAAACGAAGTACCTAGGTACTATAGTAACCTGTTACCTATCTTTTATAGCAGTACCTACTTGCAGACGCAGAACAGATACGTATGACACAATTATAACGGGGTTAATTTAAACTGTGTCCTGATAACTAAAGTACACGCGGAAGAAGTCGCGGGCAAAACATTTCTCCAACTCTATATATGTATAAAACTGAATTCCTATTTCCCTTGGTCTCGGCCTCACGCGTGAACGGTTAGACCGATTTCGATAATTCTTTTTTGTTAATTAAGAAAATTGATAATTAATATATTTTTTTTTACAAATTTGATTTTAATATCCATAGTTAAGACAGGAAAACGTCTGTCGGGTCAGCTAGTATTAGTATAGATTTAAGGGGTATTACCAAAGATGATGGCATTTTGTTCGATGTAAATAATTACAGTAGGCGAGTGTTGTGAAATAAAATTACAGTGCGAAAACATGTTCTCTAAATCTTTCGCTTCCCTCCAAAACTCCATAGAACATTATGTTGTAATGTTACCATAGCTTCTCTTGAACATCTTCTAACTGACTCGACTACTATATCGCCCGGATCATCCTAGTCATGTATTGTTACGTAGATTGCACATAGATCTTCGGATAGGCTCAATTACATTTAATTAATTGCAGATTTTATCATGGTTTGTTGTTAGAAGACAGAGAGATCTTAAAAAGCAATAAATAAACCTTTAACTAGCCCCGCGTCACACCATAAAGTCGTACAATTTATTACAAACGAACATAATAATAATAAAGAGAAAATTATAGACCACGTTGACCATGGCGTGATTACATCAGACGATATAAATAATGATGTAGGTTCATTCCACTTAGACTACGATGTAATACATGTACAACGGTGTTTTCGTAAAAACAGGTTTAATAAGCAGTGTTAAATTAAAGAAACTAAAAAAAACAGATCACTTGGCGTCTTAACCCTAGGCCGCTTTAAGCCCATGGACATCTTCACACATCCTAGCAAGCCTGGTTGTTAGATACGTTCGTGTGCAGTTGTTACTGCGGAGGCTGATAAAATCTTGTCAAGATCAAGACTTGTCTCATGTCAGTCTAATTGGCAGCCGAACTTTTCCTCCGAAACACTGTTGAATTACTTAACTTCAGAAATACATACTATTATTATTAATGAACGGATCGGAATGAAATTTAGCACAGAGATATATTATAGTTTGAAATAGGACATAAACTACTTTTTGCCCCAGAAATATGTGTTGTTCCCATGGGATGATTAGAATTATAATCGTATAAACTCAAATCACCAGAGAAGCTCGGCAGAATCCAAGGTTAAGTCCTCCGCCGTTCATATGCTATAAATGGCGGCGTATGTCCTTAAAATGCGTCGCCACGCCAAAAACCGGTATAACGCAGCGAATCAGATGTTTACACCTAAAAATCAAATCCTTGTTACTATTATATTATATAGCGAAGACGCAAGTAGAATAACTCTAATAATCACGTGAGTCAAGAGGAAATTGATCCAAATTACACTATAAATTTGTGACTAATGCTGCAAACGGTGGAACGCGAATGTTGTTTTTTATTACGCTTTTCAAAATGATATAATATATCGAACGAGTACTTAAATAAGATAAAGTAATGTCAGTAGTTTCAAGGTCTAAAAGATTAAAACACGTACATTTTAGGTCTCAAACGCTAAATAATGAAAGACCTCAAATTGCATTGTTTCTGTCTACCTCTCTGCCCCTTGCTCCTGTCTGTTCCCCCCCCCCCCCCTTCCTCTCCATCTTTCTCTCTTACCGAAAATTAACAAATTAATTGTCAAGGATAACTTTTAATAATTCGCAGCGTTTAAAAAGTTTAAATCAAATTCTATCGATACGATACCAAAACACGAACCAAATTTTTGTCTACAGGACCTCAAATAGATCTCTACAACGAATCATCGGTAAGAGCCTTCTCTACAGCATCCCGAACCAACGCGCTGTCACCTCGAGATGTCTACCTAGTGTTCCCTGGTGCCAAACTCGACGTTGACATGTAAGTTTTAGCAAATTTAGCTGTACTGTTTATACTAAGAATTCTCTGAAGCGCGTATAGCTTGGCGGCTAGCGTAGAACGCAAACGATCTACGTAGTTAAGCCAAAACGGGCGCGGTCAGGTCAGAGATGGGTGACCGCTAGTGGCAAAAATTTCATGCGCGTTTCCGTGTTTCGGAAGGCACGTCAAGCCGTCGGTCCCGGTTGTTGTCGATAGATAACGGTCGTTAAACCTTGTCGGAGGCCTTATGAGCGGTTTGAAAACATCCGATAGCGGGTTGGCGTGGTGGAGTAAGCTCCAGGCCTCCCCAATAATAAAGGGGAGAGACCCGTGCCCAGCAGTGGGACGCAAAAAAGGGTTGCAGCCAAGAATTCTCCAACTATGTTTTTTGGTAGAACTGTTACGGTTCTACTGGAAAAGAAACACCACTGCGCCCATTTTTGCCGTCTACTTCTGCGGCTGCCAACCAGACTAAAATGAGGTGACCATCACCCATTGCTTGCGTAACGAAGATAAATATACGTACCATTATATTTGAGAGAGTTGAAATAGTACATATATTTCTTTAAAAATAAATTCAGACCAAAAAAATTCGAATGCGAGGGTAGTACAAAATATTTTATTTTACAGGCTGTCAGTCATGCCATCAACGCCATCCGCGTCAGACGCGTCTACGTTGGTCGGCTTGTGGCACCTGAGCGTGCGATGCGACACCTGCGATTACAGATTACAAGTTGGCGCTCTGTCACGATTGTTCTTCAGCGCCACCGTTAGTAGAGGTTAGTTTTAGTATATAATTTTCCGATCCGATAATCAGAGCATATTTTATAAAATGGACGGTCGAAGTATAGGGACGGTTAACGGACCTAAATTGACAAAGGTGAATAGGAATTTAAATAACTATTAGTATTTACCAAGGCAGGTAAAGAATTCTACTGAGCGTTAAATTTTCCCTTCGTTTTATGTTTCGTAACAATAAATAATAAATAAATGTATTACAAAAAAGTCAAGTTATCCTTTTTGGAGTCGTTTACATTCTTGAAATTTCTTACCTAACATGTAAAAATGGTTTCCTAGAACAAAATTACAACTCTTTTTAAACATGGCACTCATTTGCATGAAGTTATACATTATAAGGATCCAAAAAGCCAACAAACATTAAAACCATTATAACATTACAGGTGATGTTGTAAAAAAATTTCGGCAGTATACTTTAATAACGTATCGTTACATTAACAAAGATAATATACTCCCAGTATATTAATGCGAGGCACAGCGTAAAATAATCTGAGCATCCGACAAAAATAGCGGTACTTTTGGCGCAAAAAATCATACAAATGTTTTTAGGGATCCGTGTGCTAAGTGCGAGTTTCAAATAACCAATCGAATTACTTTACCATCGCGTTAATCGAATAAACGTCAAACGTGTCGACAATCGAAAGCATGCGAGTGTGCGAAGTGTCAAAAATGTAAACTCGCACTCGCTTTAACACATAATCAACCAATCACGAGCGCTGACCTCGTCACTATCGAGTGTCGTTTGACACTTGATGCTCGAAACCGAAGACGTAAAAAACTTGCACTCGCAAAAAATGTTTCATATTACTACAGCTAGATGGCGCTGCTTCGATTCCATACAAATCGCGTAAACGCAAACGCGTAGGTGATAAAAACTCGCACTTAGAACACTGTACCCAAGTGTAAAAACATTGGACTAAAGAGTCTTAGTAATGGCGGGCCCTATATCCGATGTCCGTCCGTTTGTCTGTGTCTCATGAACTAGATTGTTAGACGGTTGGAATTTTCCCAGATGATGTATTCCTTTTGCTGTTACAAACACTAAAAGTCAGAATAAAATGAATGTTTAAGGGGGCTTCCATTCATGAAACGTGTTTTTTATCGTTTTTGCGATTATCGATAACGGCCACAGGTAGACGCTTGAAATATTCACAAAATATTAGTTAGGTATATACATATACGCACTAAAAATAAACACCTGTTTAAAATAAAACAAAAATTTAACGGGGCTCCCACACAACAAAAATTTTATTTATTTTATTTATTTATTTGATTTTGATTCTCTGTGTGTCCATAGTACCCACGACACAGTGAATCCTAGTGTGGGGCTATTAGTGTGTAGCACTGAGTTATTATTACTACGTATAGAGTGGACGTCTCTACTAGATTTCTTGTTACACGTGTTAGAGCCAATCAGCATCAACGCGCTCAGTCAGTGTCGGACGTCTGAGGCTGTTCAACGCATTGGAATGTAAAGTGTAACGTCAAATATGCCTTCTTGCGTATTGTACCTTATTACCAATTGACAGAGGTCTTTATTGGTTGCCACATTTGTCTGGTTATTTGGTTCATTACACATTTCGCAATGCATGATGAGCGCACTGATTTTGTTCAGAATGTCGTCTCTATACGTAGTAATATAACTCAATGGTGTGTAGTATTATTTATTACTAGCCTTCCGCCAGCAGCTTCGCCCTCGTGGCCCTGTTTTATAGGAAAAAAACCATCCATGTCCTTTCCCAAGGTCCACTCTGTGTTCCAAATTTCATTAAAATTGGTTCAGCAGTTTAAGCGGGAAAGCGTAGCAGACAGACAGACAGAGTTACTTTCGAATTTATAATATTAGTAGGGATTATTAAAATTTATTATTTTCCAGTTTTTAAAAGTAATGATACGGAACCCTTCGTGCGCGAGTCCGACTCACACTTGGCCAGATTTTTAATTAACAATCTTTGCACACATCATAGACGATTTAGTAATTAGTGTATACAAATTGTACGAATGTGATTGCGAAGTTTTCGCATACTTTTTGCATTCCTTGTCAAACACAAGAATAAGCCGTAGGCGTTCGTTAAGATGTTTGTGAGTTTGTGAGCGTGTTTGTATGTTTGTATAGAATGAACGGTTTTACAGAAAAAAATATGCTAAAAAAGTTCTAAAATATGATCCCGTTTTAATATAAACATTAAGATTAATAAGATTTTCAATAAAATAAAAGTATTAAATAAAGCAATCGGCCATGTTATCTGAAACGCCAATCAAAAGGAATGACGTCACGTCTCAGTAAATGTCATCGTGTTGCTTGAAGTTTGACGAGCAAGCCGACGCCATGACACCTACGAGCGTTTTCGCGCTTAATTCAAATTACATAGCAAAAAATACATTAATTTACGTTAAAAGTTGAGTTTATTGCTGAAATAAACTTTTCGAAACTAGGAGACGTGTACCTACAATAAGGAAAGGTATTTAAAAATCTGTCATCATGCCCATTGCGTTCGTTAATGTTGAAGGCATGCAAAACTAAAAAAACACGCTTTCATAGCATACGAAATTAAAAATTGAAAAATAAACTAATAAACGCGCTTTTGAACCACATCAAACCAAAAAGTTAACAATATTTTTTTAATAAGCTTAAAACAATAATGAATGCAAATGCCGGACGATAATGAACGGAATGCTTTTTTCACAATAATAATAGTATTTTCGTTCATTATTGTTTTAAGCTTATTTTAAAAATTATTTTTAAGTTTTTAGTTTGATGTGCTTTAAAAGCATATTTATAGTTTATTTTTAACTATATTTATGCAGACATATGTTTTCACGATTGATGATGAGATGATGTACTTACTATATAAAATTATATCAACTATCACATTACTGCACTGCCGTTTCATTCAAAAATTTTCACTATTTTTTTTTGATGAGTCATACGGATGATGTTCGGTTGTCATTTACGAGTATATTTTGCAAAGAATATATGATTAAAATTTGTTTATGTGCGTATTGCGAAAGTGCTTTTAATTATTTTAGTTTATGTTCCGCTGTGGGATTTTTTTTTGTTTTGTTTACATGAAGTTTGTATACAATGTATTGAAGCGCGCATGGCCCGGCGGTTAGCGTAGAACGCAAATGATTTATGCAATTAAGCCAAACGGGCGCGGTCGGGTGCGAGATGGGTGACCGCTAGTGGTAAAAAATTTCATGCGCGTTTCCGTGCTTCGGAGGGCACGTTAAGCCGTCGGTCCTGGTTGTTGGCGATAGATAACAATCGTTAAACCTTGTCGGAGGCCTTATGGGCGTTTTGATAACATCCGACAGCGGGTTGGCCACTAACCCGCATCTCCACCAACCCGCACTGGAGCAGCGTGGTGCAGTAAGTAAAGTAAGCTCCAGGCCGCTCCGATAATGGGGACAGACCCGTGCCCAGCAGTGGGACGCAATAAGGGTTGCAGCCATTACATGAAGTGTATAATAACACTGTAACATCGCTGGGTCGAAGAAGAAAAACAAACACAATTCCGCATTTATAATATTAGTAGGTATGGTTTGCAATGCACATTCTATAGATATTGCCAGTGGCTTAAATCTTTCATACCTTATACATACATATGTACATCTTCATCATAATCTCGTAATCGTAATTTGGCCATGTTTTTTGCCCCAAATCATGTCTGCGAGATCGGTGTCTCGTTAGCATTACAAACGTAACTGATTGGCATGCCGCGAGCGAAGCCAGGGTGTTGAACTTGTGCGATTTTTTGCTACTGTCCAATTTACCGTTGGTTTTTTGAACGCACGAAAGGTGGTCGAAATTTGTGGAGGAGTGTCGTGTGTTTTGTTGAATAGACGACCCGCGTGGCGTAATGGTTACCATGCCGGACTGCCGATCGGAGGTTCGGGTTCGATTCCCGGCGAAGCAGAAATTTGAATGATGAGTTTAAATTTCTGTTCTCGGTCTGGGTGTTTGTGTTTCTGTCTTTGTGTGTGTCC
Organism: Pyrgus malvae; assembly: GCA_911387765.1. Classification (NCBI taxonomy): domain Eukaryota; kingdom Metazoa; phylum Arthropoda; class Insecta; order Lepidoptera; family Hesperiidae; genus Pyrgus; species Pyrgus malvae. Next base: position 5,116,817 of record OU426976.1, on the reverse strand, counting down.
ATGGCACCGACACAGGGTATAACTACCCTACTGTGTGGGTCTATGAATGTGAATCGTTATTTTTTTTTAATTAATACGCTTTATCCTAGTCCGAATTATTGAGGACCCGCTGTTCAGTGTTGTCACACTACACTGCGTTTAAAGGGTCCTCGGTTCGATTCCCAGGGGAGTATAAATAATGATGAGTTTAACCTCTTTTCTTGGTCTGTATGTTGGTTCGATCACAGTGGAGCAGTGATGAATACGCACTTAATAAGTTATCTGAGTTCGAAATGCGCGTCGGTTTTCGAACTTTGTATCACCTCCGTGTCGGATTTTTTTTTAATTAATTTATTTATTTGTCATTAAGTGTAGGTTAAGAATTTAATGGTAAAAATATAACTTCAAGTCCCAATACACTTAGCCATACAATGGCATACAAATGTTGATAATAACATTTTAAAACTTAAGTAGGTACATTTATCTTTCGCATGCACTGATAGGTTAATCAATTAAAATTAGTCAATTATTCAATTATTTACATATATCATTAAAAATGTCATAATTTATTCAAATTATTTATATAAACAAAAATCAATTGCGTCTTTTCATATCAGATTAAATAATTATTAATAATAAAAATACAAATAATAAGCGTAATTAAATTAATTGTCAAAGTATTCATTTACACTATAGAAGCATTTTTCTATTAACCAGTTTTTTAAACTAATTTTAAATTTATTTAATTGTAAATCTTTCATGCTTGATGGTATTTTATTATAAATTCGTACACACATTGCATAGCAATTTTTCCTATATAGTGCCGTTCGCATGTTATCAGGCAGAACAATTCTGTTAGGATTTCTTGTATTTCTTGGATATTCATCCGAAGCTTTTAGAAATAAATGTTCATTACTTTTAACATAGCAAGCTGTATTAACCATTAGGCTACCTACAGATGTTCTATGTCAGGAGGTCCGTTCGGCTAGGAATGTTGTGAGGCGTGCACATGCACATGATTTTATTGTGCGTAACTCGAGAGAGCTCAGTTTTGAGTAACGTCAGCATGACAACTAAACAAAAAGTTGTCCGTTGTGAGGTAATTATACTAATATTACTAATATAACATTATAAACGCGAAAGTTTGTAAGTATGGATGTTTGTTACTCTTTCACGTAAAAACTGCTAAATGGATTTTAGTGAAACTTTATAATAATATAGCTTATACATCAGAATAACACATAGGCTACAATTTATAAAGATATTGTGTGAATTGTCCAAAATATGACGATAAGTGTCAAGTAAGTAGGAAAAAATCTACCATCTGCGAGCTATTCTGGCGTGCGCTACCAAAACCGCTAGAGTTACACATATGTAATGTATGATGGAAATGTTTATCTTAAATAGTCCTACAAAAAATCCCGCCAAAGTATATATCTATATCTCATGTGTAAGCCTATATCCGAAACAGTGAAACATAACTACAACAAAAATTTATAATTTACTGACCCTATCTAACGCGGAAACCACGGGGTTAGCTTCTAGTATTAATTAAAGGCTTTTTGTTAATTACGTTTCTTTGCTAATGCATCAAAATATTATCCACACAAGCACACTTGTCAGTACACATCACTACTACGACCAGAGCCAATAGGACTTCGTGACTGAATATCTAAACCGCTTGTAAGCCTTGCCCGATTGTTATTGAAATCTCCCCTCGGGTCGGCTCGGGTCTTCCGGTTCTTCCCAGAATTCCACTCGAAGGTATTTCAAGGACAAACCTTTAAAAGCAAGTCATCCGGCTAACGAGATGACATACCAGAGGTCGCGAAATGATGCCCTTAATCAATTGAATCCGATCTGGTTTTTACTTGTCTTTTTGTACAACTGGTTCTTTGGTCCGCAACAAAGTGGTGCTGATCACTGGCGCACCAATAGAAAAACGACTTTAGCTCAACGGTTTAAAGTTGCTTTTCGATTAACTGTGTTCAGGTCGTCCTTTCCGAATGCCCATAGGAAGTCCAACTCAAATATCGATGAATAAAAGTTTTTTTTTTTTGACGGCGTGTAAAAACTGGAGAAGCTATTCGAAATATCTTAAGAGCAACGATGGTTGCATGCGCTGTGAGGCACGGTCTCAGCCTTCAATTTTCAAATCTGGGGGAAAAGGTGTCCCAATGGCTTGTTTCGCCTTCCATCTGCGCATAGCTGATGGATTTTGGGGGGGTCATGTCGCCTGTGACCACCCCCACCCCCCTGTGACCGCGAGTTAGGATGATGTTCAGAAAACGACAATTTTAAAAGCTCTTGCAGTGTATGTTTGACGACCCGTGTGGCGCAACGGTTACCATGCCGGACTGCCAATCGGATGTCACGGGTTCGATTCATTTAAGCAGAAAAGTACCTGGACGCCCGAGCGTTGCTCGGATAAAAACAATTGGTTTTCTTGGTTTATTTTAATGTTACTTAACAAAGCCTTTTGAAATATCTAGCTCCCAATTTAAAAAAAAAATGTCGCAAAAAATAAAAATCGCAACTTGTCTACTTGAGGTTTGAACCCGGTTCTCTAGCTCCGTAGTCATCTTTCGTAACCATTCGACCAAGAAAGCTTTAATTCCATTGACGAAATTTTTATAGAAGTCTTTCATATAGATTGACGATCGACATTTGACAGCTTTCTACGCCACAATATTATTAATATTCTCCAATAGATGTCAGTAAGAGTAATTTTATATTTAACCGCATAAACATTAAATAAAACGACAATTTCTATCAATAAAAAAATTCTGGATCGATTTATCATCCCCGAAACCAGGGTACTAAATTTCATCAAAATCTTTGGAGCCGTTTCCGAGATTCCAAAAATATATCTAGATATATACAAGAATTGCTCGTTTAAAGGTATTACATTAAATAAGTTTCTATTTCGGTCTAGGTTTGTGTGTTTGTATTCTATGTACAAATATATGTACAACACCGGGTCACAAAATAAAAAGAAACAGAACAGACAGAATATCCGTGACGGGTGTCAAAATCATCGTTGCACTTAGGAAAATATTGATAAAAGGCACCCCAAAAAAACTGTTGGCAACTCACCACACGGATGTGGCGAAAGAATGCGAATGGTAAGCCCCACCACCCAAGATGTTGAGGTCGTAAAAACATCAACAAAAAGTGAAGAGTACCTACCACACCATGCGATTTGATCATCGAGAATCAAATATTGATCGAAGTTATTGGGATTTTTGAAGTGTGAAGTGTGAAAAGAAACAGCAGTTGACCGGTTTAGGGCAGAATGTACCGGTAAATACTGACTTTTTTTTATTATTTTTTATTTGAATGGAGTAGCAGACGAGCATGCAGGCCACGTGGTGTTAAGTGATTGTGCAGCCCATGGACATCTACATACAACCTCAAGCAAGCATAAGTAAGTCTTGTCGGAGGTCGTATGCAGTTGCGCTGCTACTCCGGAGGCTGGTGGTCGCCTCATGTAAGTGTGGCCGGCAACTGCACCTTTCCACCGAAACGCAATAGAATTGCTTCAAGGTAAGATTGGGTGTTTTGAGCAGCGATGGCCGAGTGGTAAAAAACCGCGGTCTTCGACGCGACCGATCCCGGGTTCAAATCCTCGGCGCGCACCTCTGACAAAGAAATTTGTAATGTGCGCATTTATGGCTGCTCCACGGTGATGGAAAATATCGCGATATTTAATTGATTACGATGTTCTCCATCGCCGTGCATGCCTGAGAGAAATTCATAATTTCTCGAAAGCATGTCGTCCACCAATCCGCACTTGGCCAGCATGGTGGATTATGGCCTAAATCCCTCTCACTTGTGATAAGGAGACCTGTGCCCAGCAATGGGACATAAAAAAAGTTGTAAAAAAAATTGGGTGCAGCGGTGGTATTTTCCCGGTCGAACCATTAAGGTTTGTTATTTGTGAAAAGTTAAAGTTAGTCAGAAACAGATGCAATACCGCGCGTTGATGTCTTTCCTAATAGGGTCTTGGACAGGACACTATGCACAAAAAAATTCAAAATCCTTACCTTAAAATGTTGCACTAAATCACGCTTGGAAAGCAATATAATTGTTAATTCTTTTTTATACATGATTTTTATTACCGTTTAAATCAATAATAATGAAGTCAATTGACTATATATACGATAAGTGACGTCACTAATCATTTTCTCATACAAAATGTATGGGGATGTCACGTTTTGACAGCTCATTAAAAGTATCTCAATTGACTTCGTAGTCCAAGACCAAAACTCACCTAATTGATATACTTCCTTAATTTTTCATTACATATTTTTTATATTTTAGTTTTATTTTATTTAAATTTTTATTCAGGAACTGAAAAAACCAACCTTAATATCATTAACGCAGATTTTTGACGAGATTTTTACGGTCTCGAAAACTCCCATTTGTTCTAAAAGCGGCTAAAAATAAAATTCAAATACTTTTACTTAACATTGTCATGCAATTACTGAAAGAAAAAAAGATAAGGTACCTATTGAGATCTACGTTCAAACAAAACACAAACGAAACATAATAATAAAGATAAATAATAAAAAAAATACAACCTCAAAACCTCGCGGTGACAGCTCCATGGTCCAAAAATAATAAGCCCTCTAAATAAGGCAAGGACACGCAGCAACAGTAGATCGTGATGGTCACAGAACCCACAGATGATGTGATTTATCCACACAAACCATATTTCACACACCACATAGGTATATTCTAGGTCATCTACATAAGCATCTACGTACTCTTCTATACTAATATCTTTTATAAAAGAAAGGGGAGTTTTATTTTATGTTTGTAACGAATTAACACAAAAACTCCCCGACTTATTTTTTAAAAATTATTTCACCAATATTAGCACACAATCCAACAACCACATATTATTATGCCTAATTTAAATAAGTACCTGGACGCCCGAGCGTTGCTCGGATAAAAACGATTGATTTTCTTGGTTTATTTTTAAGCAAAACATTCATTGGCTTAGTGTTACTTAACAAAGCCTTTTGAAATACCTAGCTCCCAATTTTTTTTTAAATGTCACAAAAAATAAAATACGCAATTTGCCTACTTGAGATTTGAACCCGGGCCTCTAGCTCCGTAGTCAGTTTTCGTAACCATTCGACCAAGAAAGCTTTAATTTCATTGACGAAATTTTTATAGAGATCTTTCATATCGACATTGTCATTTGTTTGAAGGGCGGATTGACGGTTGACATGTAACTGCTTTCTACGCCACAATATTATTCATATTTTCCAATAGATGTCAGCAAGAGTAATTTTATATTTAACGGCATAAACATTAAATAAAAAGACAATTATACGACAGTTAATAAAGTCAAATTCCTTGACATTATTAATAACAAGTATTCAAAACGGGGAAAACTAATAATTTTGCTGTGATATGACTTTGATTAACGCTCTCAATATTTAAGATTAAATGGACACTAAATTGCGGATTGTAGGAAAAACGACAACTGTCAATTTGGTATAGAAACGTAAGGATATAAAATACCCAATATGCTAGTTTTTACACTACACACCACCGCCACGTTTTGCCGCAGAACAATAATTACTTCAAAGATTTTTAAGATTACTTTGATAATATTTCACACTTAAATTCACAATCACTAACAAACAAAAAATTATACAGCGAAAACGTCACAAAATATACAGCGAAAACGTCACAAAATATACAGCGAAAACGTCACAAAATATACAGCGAAAACGTCACAAAATATACAGCGAAAACGTCAAAAAATATACAGCGAAAACGTCACAAAATATACAGCGAAAACGTCACAAAATATACAGCGAAAACGTCACAAAATATACAGCGAAAACGTCACAAAATATACAGCGAAAACGTCAAAAAATATACAGCGAAAACGTCAAAAAATATACAGCGAAAACGTCAAAAAATATACAGCGAAAACGTCAAAAAATATACAGCGAAAACGTCACAAAATATACAGCGAAAACGTCACAAAATATACAGCGAAAACGTCACAAAATATACAGCGAAAACGTCAAAAAATATACAGCGAAAACGACAAAAAATATACAGCGAAAACGTCAAAAAATATACAGCGAAAACGTCACAAAATCACTAACAAGTTGTGTTTTTAACACTTTTATACAAACACATAGTCACGAAACTGCGCACTATTTATTTACTTCTATGACTAAACGTCATCAATTGTCCGCTGCACGGTCACAAACTAACTATATAAAATGTTTAATCATTCCGTGTTCCTGTTATCGTGTTTCATGTTTGTTTGTAGATTATTAGACTACAAGAGGGACCAGTTATATTGTGAAATAAGGAAATTCCTGTTTGCTTTAATTTCGTTACAATAATTGCTTTGCTATGCAGGTCAAGTAACGTTCAGTGACCGTTGGGACTGAAAAAATTAAAACTCTTAGGACTATTTAGGGTCCTTGGTACCAGGTACCCTTGGTGGAAGAGCGTACCTATCAATAGTTAGCAATTCTAAATTAGTTTAAAGAGTCATTACAATTTGCAAGAAAAGTATCATAATTATGCGAAATCTGTTTTTGACGTGATAACGTCTTTAAAATCGTTTTAGTCGGGTGACATGTTCAGAAACTTGTGTCACACCAAAACCTCACGAGCGCGATCGCAGGTATAACGAGAGAGAGACGGACCGATCTCCCGTCTCATCTCGAGCGCTGCCAGTCATTCCGTGAAACTTGTCACGCGGAATCCTCACTAGCGGAGGCTGGCATAGCGTTCGAGTGAATGGACCGATCTTCCGTCTCTCTCACTCTAGCGGCATACAAACGAATGGAGATTTTCTCGTGCGGACGTTATCACGTAAACATCTCGATCGTAAACCTACTTTACAAACAATTTCCATTTTTTCTTTCAATGTTTTTTTTAATTAATTTGCTTCACAATTTTTTGTGTTAGTAGTGCCAGTATTATTTAAAAAACAAGGGATTTATTTATAAAAAAATGTCATCGTCGCCTATAGATACGGACGGTTCCGACTGTCTATAAGCGACAGCTTAACGTCCGACCGCACGGAAACGCACATAAAATCTGCCACTAGTGGTCACCCATCACACGACCGTGTGCATTTAGCTTACCTGCGTAGATCGCTCGGTTCCTTCATACCACAAATACATAAATACAGTCGAACCTCTATAAGTCGAACATCAAGGGAGACGCCAAAAATTTCGAGTTATAGAGTTTTCAACTTATGGAGGATTTCGACTTAGGCGGATTTTGATTCGACATAAAGAGTTTGAGGTTTATTCTTATAAATTTTGAGTTAGATAGGTAAAATAAATAAAAATTCAACTTGCAGAGGTGATGTTCGAGATACAGAGGTCAAATTTAATTTTTCGAGTTATAGAGTGAAAATATGTACCAAAATGACTTGGAGGGACTCGGAGATTATTTTGACTAACAGAGGGTCAAGATTTCAAGTAATGGAGGTTTTGGTGTTTGAAGGGAAGGGAACAAAACATTTTTTCGAGATTTGGAGGTTTTTGACTTATCGAGGTTCGACTTAACGAGGTTCTACTGTAATAAGTAACGCATGATTGAAGTTTGAACGGTTCGAGAAAGCCAACGGTCAGGAAAAAACATATTACAATCATCCTTATTTAACAAGGCATCTCAAATTAACCGTGACGCTAAGGTCAGTTGAATGACACTGTGGCCGCATAGCGTCGTTATCATGGTCGAATATTGCGAGGAAATATATAAAAATCACATGTCACGGTGTTTATGTTCGCACTCCTTCGAAACAGCTTTAAATTTTTATGATTTATTCTGGTCGGTCTAAAAATAAAATCACATTCACATTCTGTCTGAGGTCCTTCTTTTATTACGCAATGGTGCTACGAATTTACCTGACTTTTTGTATGGAGATAGTTGGGGAGCTGGAGTGACAGTGGCTACATTTCATCGGGGACAATATCTCATTACTATTCCAAAAAACGTGAAGCCATGGCCGGAATGATTCGTAATAAAGCAAGAAAATTGAAAGAGAACGGAATATCCCGCAACAAACATAAATCACAGACAAACCACTCATAGGTTCAAATGTATGAACCGAGGACCTCGAGTGAACCTAATGATTACATTAATATTATCGATGTAATTGTGTTTTATCATAACTTGTTTGCTATCGGCGCGCGGCGGGTCATTCAGTAGAGGGAAATCATGATATTGATTGATTAACTTTGATCAGGACTTCATAAAAAACACTAAAAATTCACCTGTTAAATTTTCCGCTAGTGTTGACTTCTTCCAAGTAATTTAATGTAGCTTTTAGTGCAAAAGGTATACCGGCTTAAATATCCTTAATATCCTCATTATTTAAGAATTTGATATGTTGAAAAAAACACCAGATATTATAAGATACATATTTTCTGAAATAGGTACCTATTATTTTCTTTATGGCAGGTATTCAAAGAAATTCATAAACACAATAAAACTAACAGTAGTAGTCTAATATTAATTAGTATGTAAAAAATAATCAGTTAAAATATCTGTAACTAGTGTTGAAAAGATTGTAAAAAATACAAAAAATTAAAAGTTAATCAAAACATACTTAGAAGATATTTTTTTAACCTTAAGTAAATAAATAAATAAATAAATAACGCTTTACACTCATAGCCCCACAGTAGGGTAAATATGCCCTATGTCGTGGATACCATGGACACACACAAAGACAGAAACACAAACACCCAGACCGAGAACAAAAATTTTAACTCATCATTCAAATTTCTGAAAATATCGAAATTATGTAGGGACTAAGTATTTCATCAAAATTTTTAATATCATATCCTTTAAAAGGATCTTTCAGTCTTTACCGGCTATCAGGCGCGGTACCAGGGGACATGACCCCCACAAAATCAATCAGTCATGCGTAGACGGAAGGCGATACAAGCCCAAAACTTCATGGCGACCCCCCAAAATTGAAGTCTGCGAGCTATCAATGAGATTTTTCATGATAAAAAGGTGTGTTTGGGCTTAAAAATAAATGTAATCTTTCTGCTTCAATCACAAGTAAACTAGGAAGTGTCACAACTCAGTTCAATGGGCTATCATCACTAACCTACATGTTATGATAACAGTACGTCATTTAAATATTATTTTGATTCGACGTATCGCGTACGTTCGCGTATTCGGTGTTTTAGAAAAAAACCGTAAGTTAATATATTTTCATATCACATGTAATGAAACAACGAGTTTTTTTTTCTGTTTTGCCAGTCGAAACAAAACAAGACAATTTCAAACCAATGCGAATGTGTCAGTCAGAAACAACGTTGTTTCTGCCCTAGGGGAGAAACAACGTTGTTTCTACCCGGCACCTTCATTTGTTTATTATTTACGTCTTTATTTCAAGTCTGTCAGAATCGCATTGACAACTGTCGTCAAAACGTTGTCAAAAGATATTACTGCGCCATTTGTCTGAAATAGTCTTACTTCGACTGGCTACAGAAATCAAAACTCGTTGTTTCATTACATGTGATATGAAAAATACAGTGTGTGGCTCGGGATGAAACAAAGACGATTTCAGACCAGGGCGATGACAGCCCGAGCGAAGCGAGGAACTCTCGCCCTCGTCAGAAATGGTCTTGTTTCACCCCTTGCTACACAATATACTATTATAGCTGTCTAAATTCTGAAATAGACTGCAACAAGGGAAACAATTTTCTGTTCGGATAATCGATATCCTGTGTCGATATCTAACTACACATATCGGAAGTTTTGATATTCATAGATATCGATTTACGATGACCTTGACTCTTGACTAGAGAGTCAGCTATTTAGTCATTTTCATTATTATTTTTTTCAAACTTTTTTGTGTCCTACCACTGGGCGAAGGTCTCCGCGCACAAGTGAGAGGGATTTAGGCCATATTCCACCACGCTAACCAGGTGCGCGGTGGCGTATTGCTTTCGAGAATTTTCTCAAATATTTTTTTAGCTTTACCTTAAACAAAAATAATATAATAATATACATAGTAATTGATATATTTTATAACATAGTAATTGAGCAGCGATGGCCAAGTGTTAAAAAACCGCGGTCTTCGACGCGACCGATCCTGGGTTCAAAGTGCCGAGGGCGCGCACCTCTGACAAAGAAAGTAATGTGCGCATTTATCGCTGCTCCATGGTGATGGAAAATATCGTGATTATTTATTGATTAGTTTGTTCTGCATTGCCGTGCATTTCTCTCAGGCATGAGAGAAATTCATAATTTTTCGAAAGCATGAGTCCACCCAATCCGCACTAGGCCAGCGTGGTGGACTATGGCCTGAATCCCTCTAACTTGTGAGAAGGTGACGTGTGCCCTGCCCAGCAGTGGGACATAAAAAAGGTTGAAAAAAATACATAATAACAATTAAGATGGCGTTATTTTTTACCAACTCTCGTAATCTGTAACGTACAGTTTGTTAATGTACCTAAAAAAATTTTTTACAGATACCCTCAAACTTCGCGTCGCTGGTCCAGTCGCGAGCGTCAGGGAATCTGTCCTGGTGGACGAATATGGAACCGAACTGGCAAAATTACCGTTCAAGTAAGTAATAAGAAATCTAAATTCATGAAAGGCTGAATTTTTTGCGGTAACAGTGCATGCAGGACACGTGGTGCTATTTCATTGCAGCGTAAGAACATCTACATATCCGTTCCACCTTCAGGCGGAAACACATTATTAAAACGCGACGCGACGCAACGTGTCGACAACCGATATACACCGTGTACATTACCAACACGCGACGCCACGACATAGTAGCAATTTATGAATACAGTTAGCTAACAGCAATGGAAGTGTATGGTTATGTACTCTGTCTGTGACAGTCCTCGAACGAAGTCGCGGAGCGTTGGGTGTTGTCTAGAAATATACCGCATGCGCCGCGTCGGATGGCGTGTTTTTTTTTTTTGACAATTCACACAACACCATCTGATTCCAAACTAAGCAGAGCTTGTACTATGGTAATCAGAAAGCTAATAAACATACTTATATAATTCTAAATACATACTTAAATAGATAATTAACACCAGACACAGAACAAATAGTCATGTTCATCACACAAATATTTGTCCTGGGTGGGAATCGAACCCACGACCTCACGTTTCGCAGTCGGCTCATCACCCACTACGCCACGGAGGCTGTCGCCTGTTTACGCCCAGCATGGGTGTTGCCCATGCACCGACCTGGCACGTCTGGATCGGGTGGCGTGTGTGCGCGTATGGCGTCGCGTCGGATGTTCATAGTGTAATTCTGGTATATACATAGAAAACAAGACATTTGATTCGACTCAACACATACCGCGTTTCGAGTCGCGTCGCGTTTAAATAATGTGTTTCCGCCTTTAGTCTTCCCTAAAGTAGTATGCAGTTGAAGCGCGCATGACCCGGCAGCGAGCATAGAACGCAAGTGATCTATGCAGCTAAGCCTAACAGGCGCAGTCGGGTGTGAGATGGGTGACCGCTAGTGGCAAAAATTCCATGCGCGTTTCCGTGCTTAGGACGTTTAGCCGTCGGTCCTGGTTGTTATCGATAGATTACAGTCGTTATTGTCGGGTTGAAAACATCCGACAGCTGGTTGGCCACTAACCCGCATCTCCACCAATCCACATTGAGCAGCGTGGTGGAGCTTTCCAGGCCTCGCATTAATAGGAAAGACCCGTGCCCAGCAGTGGGACGCAAAAAGAGATGCAGCCAGTATGCAGTTGTACTGTGACAGACACTATCCTGTCACAGTACGTTTTAGGAAGACAAAATGTGTTAAAAATGTTGTCAATAACCACCTGGACTCGTGGTGGTCCTCCACAATCCACTTTGCACGCTCCTTTTTATCACGGACATGTAGGTTATGGGACAACCTTCCAGCTGAGGCATTCTCAATGGACATGGAGTTATTCAAGAAAGTTGTAAAAAAGCTCTCCTCCAAAGCCGACAATGGTCGGGTGGCTCCCCTAGGGTTGCCCGTGTCCATAGGCGACGGTGATCGCTACACACCACGCGGCCCGTCTGCCTTTTTCTTTGGTTTACTTAAAAAAATAACTTAAGGCAATCTCAGACATAAAGTTGTTTAACTCCTTACAGCTACCAACCAATGGGTACTGGAGTGCCAGAAATGGAAAGCAGCGTCACAGAGCTGAATGCTGATGTGCCTCTGCCCAACGTCAAGGCTTCCAGGGTATACGCCAAGATCATCGGAAGGGATTTGAAGGGTAAGAAACTGCTAATTGTCACTGCTTACTATCAGGCGCTGTCGCTTTCAAGTTTGGGGGGGATCACCAAGAAATTTTGGGGGGGTCACTAAGAGATTTGGGGGAAGAGATGTCCCAAATTGGCTTGTGTCCCCTTCCATCTACGCACGACTGATGGATTTTAGGAGAGGTCATGTCCTCTGTGACTAATGGACCGCGCCTGCTTCCCAACCATCGTACATCGTCGTACCACCCTTCGCTGTTTTCGCTTAGCTATGGAGATCGCTTGATTCCCCGGCCGTAGGGCTATGCGCGCATCATTAATCAATTCATTATCATCATCTTTTGTAATCTGCACGCTATGTGGTACTCAGATATGAGAAACATTAAAGATATGTATATTATGGTCCATACTATCCGGTTAGATACGGTTACTTAAGGATATAATGCGCGTATAAAAGGTAAAAATTTCAATTAATAATGTTAATTTTAGTCATTTTTTACGTCTTATTTATTTATTTATTTGCATTGAATATGTTAAAATTATTCTTATATCAACAGGTGGTATGTCAAATTAATTTAGGCTTACATATTCAGCTAGTCAATAGCATGCAAACGTAAGTAGTTTCTAATGTAATTCGTCTTTGTAATACAGTAATTTAAAAAGTTTCTATTTATATTTATCCTTTGTGATATTTGTATTAGGTAGCTCATGAAGGTAAATACGGAGAACTAAACACATATGAAACCAACAACCTTTGAAAAATTCATATTAATTAAATGAAGGTATTTGTAAAACGAAATCATAAGGAAAATCTGTATTTTTGTTCCGTACTCTTTAGGAGAACCATTCGTCCGCCTCTCGGGACCCATCCACCAGCTATCAGAAGTCAGAGTTGGCAGATCCGCAGCGGTCAAGTTCCCGGACTCCGAGGATCTGGAGCTGATGGAGGAGGAGAACTCCAGGGCATACGCGAGGCTGCAGTCCAATGACAGCAACGTTCTACCATTCGACAGAGCGGTTTCACAGGTAATATAAAAATTCTTAAACAGTTTCATTTAGAACGGTAGTTGACTGCCAAATCAATTGAAATACTTTTAATGATCAGAGGCCTTAGTGTAAGTGTGCACACGCGAAAACGTTACTATCGCGTTTGCTTTAAGAATTTAATTATCAACCTTATTCCTTTCAAGTTAAGATCTATCTGTCCAATTTTAACTCTGACGCAGTAGTAACGTTTGCGCGTTTACGAACTCACACTAAGGGCTCTGTTAAAACGCGACATCTTCATTTTGAACGAGAAAAATATTTGTGACGTCACAAGGTAGTATAGTCAACTGAGTAAAAAAATTAAATGAAATAATAAATCATACAAAAATGAATTAACAATTATCCTGGTTTCCAAGCGTAGTGCAACCTTTTTGAGGTGTGCATTTCGAATTTTATGAAAATAGTGTCAACATTCCAATTTTTTTATATATATGAGAGTTCTTACATCATCAAAAATAGTTTAAAACAAAATCGATTAAGGAAAGGAATCGTACAAGGAAATCATTTTGACCGCGTAATTTATTGGTTGAAGTTATTAGTTAGTTGTAAGAAAAAAGAAATATGACACTCCAACATCTCTCCAATCGCCACATTGCCAATAACATATATTTTCACAATCATAGAAAAAAAGAAAGAAAGAAAAAATATTTATTTCATATTAGGAATACAAAATATTCGCTTAATGAATGTCATTTTTTCCCGGTCATCGCCTTTAAGTGCCCGTTTGGGCTAGATGTTGAGCTCAGAGAAAAAAGGCGGCCGCCGGCACTCTTTAAAAAAAAGTACTTAATATTACATTTGAGATAACAGAATGGCTATGGGTTGATAATGGTCACTTACACGACGTCTGCACCGTACATGGTTCTGTCGACATACGGTGCAGACGTCGACCACCAGTATGGCGCTATGGTCACCACGGCGGTGTGCCGTACAACAGGTCCTAGGTTCGATTCCCAGTAGATATCAAAATGATGAGTTTAGATATCTTTTCCTGGTCTGGATGTTTGTGTCCTTGTCTATGTATGTCCCTGGCATCCACGAAATCGCGACATTCGACACAGGGCTCACTGTGAGGCTATGAGTGAGAAGCAGTACTAGGCTTTACAATTTATTATTTATCAATTATCTTATATTTCCAGGTCCTTAACCAAGGCGGTTCTCTCTTGACTGCTGTTCAGATTGGTCCTAGCACGAGATTATATGGAGCTCCCGGGGACACTTTTCAGGTGGGCATCAATCCCTACTAATATTATAAATTCGAAAGTAACTCTGTCTGTCTGTCTGCTACGCTTTCCCGCTTAAACTACTAAAACAATTTAAATGAAAGGAACAAAGATAGAGTGGACCTTGGGAAAGGACATAGGATGGTTTTTATCCTACGGGAACCTATAAAACGGGTCCAAGCGGGCGTTCAAAATTATTTTTTCTTTTATCTTGAAATACGATACAGGAGGCAGTACCATTTATATCAATAATGGCATTAAGTACATGAATTAAATATTGCGAGTATCAAGTACAGATACTTAAATAAAATTTTGCCCGTTAATTAAAATCGGATGAAATGTAAAAGACAAAATTAGTCGTCAGAATGACTTAGTAAAATCAGTCAGATGTAGAGCGAAAAATAAAAGCAAGAAAAGAAAAAAAAATTATTTCATATTAGGAATACACAGTATTCGCTTAATGAATGTCATTTTTTACTGGTCATCTTCATCCCGGTCATCGGTCAGCGATAGCTACTTTACCAGAATTTGTCGTTTTTGGAGGCAACCTAAAGATATTTGAAGTGAAAACTTCTTTAGAGGCGTTGTGCACTTTTTTTGGGATGGAAAAAAAACGTTAAACTCGCGTCAGGACACGTTGCCTGATCGAATATTCGTAAGACGGAGGGGTGACAGCTGATGACGGCTCGACTGTCTATACTTGTAAAATTCGTTTATATCAAGTATTTAAAATATGGACACTGAACAAAGTGCATTTATTAATGAAAAAAGTGACGAAGAAATGGTGAAAGAAAATGAGTGAGTACTTTATAAAAATACTAGATGAAAACCTACTGAAAATACTAGATGAAAAATAATACTGATAATATAAGCAATTCATGCGGAATTATTCCTTAACCATTCCAAAATATCTAAAATACACAACGTTATGTTCAAGTTTTCACTTCTGCCGGCACTACCGGAGTGCAACCCATTTTCTTTTTTTAAATAGTTTTATCAGTATGCAACTGCCTATAACATTGAAAACTATAAATGTGACCGTACGATGATTTGAATGTATTTTTTCTAGTTACACTTCGAGGTATCAAACTTCAGAGAAACACCTGTCAGATTCCAGTTCGGAGCCGTTGGGCAGCAGTTCTTTTTGAGAAGCATTGATCCGGCTGGGTAAATATTTTGAGCACTTTTTACCCGACTTTTGTTTCAACCTTTTTTGTGTCACACTGCTGGGCAAAGGTCTCCTCTCACAATTGAGAGGGATATAGGCCATTGTCCACCACGCTGGCCAAGTGCGGATTGGTGGACGTCATAGTTTCGAGAAATTATGAATTTCTCTCAGGCATGCACGGCGATGCAGAACATCGTAATCAATTAAATATTACGATATTTTCCATCACCGTAGAACAGCGATAAAATGCGCACATTACAAATTTCTTTTCAGAAGTGCGCGCCGAGGATTTGAACCCGGGATCGGTCGCGTCGTAGGCCGCGGCCCGACTACGACAAATCAATTATGTATTAATGTAGTGTGTATGAATGTTTTTGTGTTCCCTTATAAATTCTAAACATTTTTACCGGAGTTGGAACAGTCTTGATTATTCGCTGGTATTGGCTGTGTGTAACGTCAAATTAAAATGAATATTTTTATTAATAAACTAAAAATGTTTTAACGATTCCCTGTTGGGTATCAAAAGCATGATAAATTCTCAATAAACATACTAATATTATAAATGCGAAAGTTTGAATGTTTGGATGGATGTTTGCAGCCGCGTACTGACTGAGCGAGCAGCCTCGCGAAACAGCCTCGCGAGGCAAATCCTCGGTCGGTCAATACGAGCCTCGCCCGCGAGGCAAACGCACGCGCTGCTTCGCCCGAGCGCGCGAGCGTGGCGCGGCCCGAGCCAAAGGTTGCCGATTTTTGTCCATGCTCAAAGGCGACTCAGTACGTTTTCCGCGCGCACTCAATTTAACTCAAGACGGTTGTGTTTTGCCTCGCTTGTTCGACGAACACGGAATCATGAATAAAGAACAGTGTCTCAAAGTAATACAGTTATATGGCGAATATAGACTACTTTGGGACGCGCAATGTCCTGATTATACCAACAGAGGACTAAGAGAAGATAAGACTAAGACCACTGAGCGTTCGAGTCTGGCTCAGTCTCGCTCCGGCTCGGCTTTGCCGCGCGCGGCAGTCTCATGCATATTAAATTACAGAACGAGGCTGCCTCGCGTGGCAAACGTTGCGAGGCAAACGTCCGAGGCTCCCTCGCGAGGCTGCTCGCTCAGTCAGTACGCGGCTAGCTGAACGGATCGGGGTGAAAGACATATTAAATATGATCCCGAAAAAATGTACTGTTCCCGAAGGTTAGATTAGTATTATAATCAATCATACTACTGGGCCCTGCAGACGTTGTCCGGCCATAAAAGTATTGAAAGATGATTTGTTTTCTTATTATCTTAAAGAGATTTCACTGTCAAATAAAAATATAAAACAAATAATGACATACGAACTGTCCTGTTATTCTGACTGTGTCAAAGTTGAGAACAACACGGCACGAAATACAAACGTTTGACAGCTAGGAACAATTTATATGGGAAAACTAAATAAATAAAATAATAATTAAAAAATCATTTTCCAGTAGACCGAATTGTGAATCTAAACCATCCTAAAATCCACTTGAACTTTAGGAGGAGTTCACTGTCAACACACGTACAGAAGAATTATATACATAAAGATAAACTTAAGTCACCCGAGCGAAGGCGGGTCTGATTACGTAATTTAGTATTAGGAATAGGAAGGAGTATTATAATGACAGTGACCGCTTAACATCATGAGGCCCGTCTACCTTTTTGTCCGGTTTGTCCGGTTCAACCTATCAGAATAAATGTTACATTTCTGTTCAAACCTCTACTTGTTGATTGATTCTAGAAGCCGTCTTGAAGTCTATCTAAAAGCTCAACGATGGCCCGTGCTACCTAACATAATATGTTTTTTTTTTCAGTCAATCCGTACGTTCCGGCCAGACTGCCAATGTCATCGTAAGCGTTACCATTTCGTCTAACGCTCAACCCGGAACTAGAGATCTTATCACCTTTACTGCTTATGGTAAGATTTAATGCATACAATTTAAGAACTATGCAAGCATTTTTTTTCAACCTTTTCTTGAGACCTTAGCTGTCAACTGTGATCTCTCACCGGGCGAGGTGGTCATGCCCGGGGAACGGCCGCGCTCCAACTGATTCGGAGCATGTATATCGGTCGGATATTCAGAAAACTTTGATAGCGTGATTAAGGAATACCCGTGGCGCCATCTCTTGATGAGTAGCGCAAGGTCGCGACAGAAACTTTATTTATTTAAAAATTTCAAAACTTCTTCGTTCGTGACAAATTGAAATTTATCATTCTCAGAAAGGAATATTTTAGTTATTACGATTATGTTGTTCAGCTATATAATAGTATTATATTAAATATCATTCACTAAACAACGGGATGTGTTTGAATGTCTGTCGAGTACATTCATAAATAAAAACCTCAATCAATTTACTTGGAAACCACATTATTACAGTGGTCTAATCTGTTAAATCCAGAGAAGATGCCATGAAGATATGGTTAACCATGAAAGACTGTAAAATTTTCCGATATCTGTTTTAGATAAAAAAACACGCCCTTCTGATTCTTTATTTTTCCGGTTTCGTGAGTTGTTTTGTCATATTAATCATTATATTTTACTATACCAGGTCTCGAACAAGTCTCAATATCGGCCTACGTCTACGTCCTGAACGTTGGAGAGGTCATACGTGACGCATGGGCTCCCGAAGTGAGGCACAGCTTTCAGGGCTCCTGCCTGGGACGGCAAGGCAGCGACTGCGCCGCATACCCGTGGTCTGCCAGTATCATCGCCAGAGATGCGGTCTCAGGTAAGACCGTAAGAGTAAAGTTGAGGCTGAACATTTGGTTTCAAAACTTGCTGACTTATCCGACATAACCCGTTTAAACTGTTAGTTAAACTCCCTTGGTGGCCTCTCTTAGCGCTTGAGGACGGCTCCGGGATATCCAGCAGGACATATTGGTGTTGCCAACTTAGGAAAGCAAATTCTCTGTAAATGAGATTCAAACCCGAGACGGACTCCAAGATCACTAGCGGAATACATCAGTGTCCTACATGCGCGGCCCTTAAAATAAGCCTATCTTAGAAAAGCGACATTTATCTTTTGGCAAAGGGAGATCTCCCGACTGGGCGAAGTAATCATGCCCGGGGAGCGGCCGCGCTCCAACTGACTCCATTCGGAGCTTGTATATATGGTCGGATATTCAGAAAACTTCTACCCGTGGCGCCATCTCTTGATGAGTAGAGGAAGGTCGCTACATCACCCCCTGCTGCGATTGGAGGTCGATATCTTCAATCCATGCTTGAGTAATCTTCGCTTACAAGCGCCTTGAATGCCCTCTAGTCTGAGTTGAGATGTGAGGGTGCAGATTTTGAGTCGCCCTCTGTCCACGGTGAGTCGGGATGTGAGGGTGTAGCAAAGTGTGGAGATGCCCTCTATCTTCGGTGAGTCAAGTTGTGAGGGTAGGTTGGAATGTGGAGGCGAGCAGAGTGGGTTTTAAGTTTAACACAGTTCTAGTCGCCTCTGTGTGGCATACCATAGCTCATATTCTTCAATCCGTGGCTACAAAAACCGACCCGATTGATTTGGCTGCAACCCTTTTTTGAGTCACTGCTGGCTTACCCATTGGAGGCCTGGAGCTTACTCTACCACGCTGACCTGACCTGTCCGCACCCGTTTGGCTTACCTGTGTAGATCGCTTGCGTTCTACGCTAGTCACCGGGCCACGCACGATAGTACAACCCCAATAACTCGTATTTATATTCATTTTTTTCATTTATTCAGGCCTCCTACGAATCACCTCGTCACCACCTGGTCTCGTCTACGAGAGCAACTTCATCGCTGGCACCAGGGAAGAGGTGACGACCACCTACAGGTCCACCTGCTGCAACCCAAGGGTCATGATCAACGCAGTCGACGCTCTGGGCAATACCAATAGCTATATCGTTGACATTTCAAGTAAGTAGATAATATAAATAAAAATTTATTAGCTGCCATTTTTTTTCCGCTCAGTGTATTTAAATTACTAAAAAAGATGCCCAAAACTGATGCATCGTCTAAATTTTTTTAAATCTTAAATGCAAATATTATAATACACATATTAATACCAAAAAATAAATTTAAAATTATATTATTAATTTTATTATATATGTATTACTAATCTTCCGCCAGCGGCTTCGCCTGCGTGGACCCGTTTTAAAGGTTCCCGTAGGATAAAACTATCTTGTCTTTTCCCAAGGTCCATTCTATCTGTGTTCCAAATTTCATTTAAATCGGTTCAGTAGCTTAAGCGAGAAAGCGTAGCAGATAGACAAGATAGACAGACAGAGTTACTTTCGAATTTCTAATATTAAGTATGGAATTTCCATATTGTGTACAGTATTATTTATTTATTTATTTACTCTTTATTGTCACAACTAAACTATGTAGTACAAAGGGCGGACTTAATGCCGATGCCGATTCTCTACCAGTCAACAGTATTATACTCTGTTTTAGATACGAATGCCGCAAATTAAATAATAATGCAT
Organism: Pyrgus malvae; assembly: GCA_911387765.1. Taxonomy (NCBI): domain Eukaryota; kingdom Metazoa; phylum Arthropoda; class Insecta; order Lepidoptera; family Hesperiidae; genus Pyrgus; species Pyrgus malvae. Next base: position 5,096,705 of record OU426976.1, on the reverse strand, counting down.
ACATACGAGTATATATTATAAACAAAGCGGTTAGAAATCAGCCAATGGTAGGCCCATTTTGTAATTCTGAAAGAAATTATTTCAAAGTAAATGAAATAATATCTGTCAAAATTACAAAATCAGCCCTCCGTTCTATGGTCAATAGGTCAACATTAACTAACAAATCTAATTTTACCCACAGATTACTTCACTGACACAGCCATAGCCTCAATAGTACTAGGAGTGATCCTCTTTATCGCACTGATCGCATTGCTGATATTCCTCATCTACTGGTGCGTGAGGCGACGGAAGCAGACGAGGGAACTACCCTCATACAACACTTCGTCTAGAAACGTCAGTTAAAAATAAAAATCAATTGAGGGTAGGAAGAAATCATTGTCATTTCCCATAGGTGTAAATGTTTGAAGCTTGAATAAAACCGTATATGGATAAACGTAGATTTAAGGCCAAGCTACGCTAAATGCTTTTAGCATCGGCTTTTGGCGATTTTGGAATAATAATTGTTGGTATGTAAAGATCTTTAAAAAATATCGTTTTATGCCTTGAAACGCTGAGCTAAGATGTGGGTAGTAATAATAATGATTTCTTTTTCAACTTTATTAAGAAATAATTGTGGTGCTGTATCATTACAAAAAGTATTAAAAAAAACAATCTTTGTAAATGCATTCCATACCTACATTGACAGCAATCTAATATTTTACCTACCAATCTAAAGTATTGTAATTTACTACTCAAATATAGTAAAATTTTGAGTAAGAGTCCATATATTATTATTATATTTTGGCACACACGAGAAATAAAAAAGCGGTTGTTTTTTTTTTCTGGGAAAAACAAGCCATGATTGATTATCAATTATCATGTTCCCAACTCCAGTGACAAAAATTTTTATAATTTTTCAACCATGTTAGTCTGAAGTACATTCCAATTTTTTAAAGTCAATTTAAGTGATACTTACTATATTTTTTTAATTTAAATGGCCAATTTTTGTTAAGTTACCCTTAGTTTTTTAATCTTATGTTTATAATCATATTTATTATTGTCAACAAATTAATATTTATTTAGATAAGTTACTGTTACATTTTACTAATATTAAAGCTCAATGTTGATTAATATTTTATTTTTTAAGCATCTCTGAATATACATTATACTAAGCTCATTGTTTTCAATACAAAATTATATTGAATCTAGCACATGATACGAATACTAATTAATGTTACTATATATTCATTTCTATGTTTTATTATTTGATTACTTTACTGATTTTTAATTGAGTACTAGCCTTCCGCCAGCGGCTTCGCCCGCGTGGACCCATTTTATAGGTTCCCGTAGGATAAAAACCATCCTATGTCCTTTCCCAAGGTCCACTCTACCTGTGTTCCAAATTTTATTAAAATTCTTTCAGTAGTTTAAGCGGGAAAGCGTAACAGACAGACAGACAGAGTTACTTTGGAATTTATAATATTAGTAGGGATTACATGTTACAATTATTTACTTGAACAAAAATTTTTATGACAGTATTTTCATTAAAAAATATATTAATAAGTATTTTTACTAATACGGGTAGTACAAGAGATAATTTAAAAAAATATGTTAGGTGTAAGCAAAACGTATGGCCATATTTGATTAACTTTTGTAAAAATATTTTACAAATAAATTTTTCTATCGCTAAAATGATGTTTCATTAACCACTGACGCAAAACATGTTATCTACATATTAATATGTGTAGCAAAAACTTTGGATTTTTTTTACGAAAATTATGCAGATAGGTGTTTGGCAAGGGAGATTTCCCGCTGGGCGAGGTGGTCATTCCCGGGGAGCTCGCGCTCCAATTGACTCAATTCGGAGCTTGTATTTGTCGGTCGGCTATTCAGAAAACATCGATAGCGTGATTCAGGAATACCCGTGGCGCCATCTCTTGGTGAGTAGCGGAAGGTCGCTACAGGTGAGAATCAAAATTTACAGGAGTTCTATTTAGATATCAATTTTTTGTTGTTTCATTAGTGGCATCACATAGTGCTTTATATCAATTAAAAGGAATTACATAATACCAATTTTTCAAAAGTTTAAAGCAATAATATTTGGTAATTAAAAATTTTTTTTGTTGGTCAAATTTTGATCTTGGGTCAACCAACCACCACTTTTTTTTATTCTACGTTATCGTAGCCCTACATCAGAATTCAATGTGATTGATAATAATGATAATAAAGGATAATGGGAAAATGTCATGGTTCTAAATTATTTTATAAATAGCGGCCGCCCGCGACTGCGTCCGCGTGGACTTCCCTTTCAGAATTTTTATAAAATAAAAATAGCCTAATTTACTCCTTATTACATCAGCTACCTGCCAGTGAAAGTCCCGTCAAGAGGTCCAGCCCTTTCAGAGATTTGTCGGAACAAACAGACAGACAGCCATACAAAAATTGTAAAAAATGTTATTTATAGGTAGGTATATGTACCATATTATTATAATATGCATTCATATGCATATATAGAATGGGTTATTTAAATATTACAAACAGACCCTCCAATTTTATTCATTTGTATAGATGTGTAATAATAACACATCAGATAAGTACTTGATATGAGGGTTTAATATCAGTAGTAGAACAAGTTTTTTTTTTGTTTTCGTTTCGTTTTAGCAGACAAGCCTGCCATGCCAGTCCACATGATGTTGAGTGGTGCTGCAGCCTGCACTGGCAGCAGCATGTACATCTACACACAACCTCAAACACAGATAACAGCATTATTCAAGAAGCATACTTGCGTATGTAAGCAGGCAACGTTATGGAAAGAGCGATATTTGACATGCATTTGTTATGTCAAGTCATCAATTCATGTCAATTTTGACAAACACATAGCAGGCTTCACTAAAATATTGTCTATGAATTGGTTTATATGACCCTATGTGTTGGCGAGCGCTATGAGTCTTCATAGTATTGTTTATGAATATGGGTGTGGGTCTTGCCTGTGGTTGTACGCAGTTGAGCTACTACTCGGGTCTCGGAAACATTAATATTGTAGTCTGGTTTGCTCACATAAACAATTTGACATTGATGTATTTTAATACGCTTATATTTAATTTGTTTTTTTTTTATTATTATAATTTAATATTGACATTTAAATCTGACTATTGCTTTTCCAATTAATTATTATTTGACTGTTGTTTGATTTGTTTATGATAAATTTAATTTGACATGTAATTGATTATAAATCTTATATAATGCATTCAGATGTTAACATGTATTTTCAGAAAATTCTATATTGACATTGCATGCCCATATTGGTCAAATATGGGTGTAACTTTAGCCTATTTAAGAACCTCTGTACCATATTTCGCAATGAAATAATTATTATGATTATTAAGTAATTAAGTATGTAAGTATACTATGCACAATGTACTCAATTTGTCACATGTCATTTTAGAAACAGGTAATCGTATTAACAGAACAATGATAATGCCCTGAAACTTTACAATAGCAATTGTTATTTACCATTCCATGCTATTTCATGGAGAATAATTCAACTTAGTTTAAAATTGCTATGTTAAATTGATAGGCACTTGGAATAAATTTCTCAGGAAATAGTTGTGGTAAATTAAACTTTTGGCACTATTTTATATTGAAACTAGCTGATCCCGCGAACTCCATAATCAGTTTAAATGTTTGGGGTGGGCCACCCTTATCACTTAGGGGTATGAAAAATAGATAGTAACCGATTATGCATATAAAATTTCCTACTGAATATGCATTTATTTCATAAAAATCGGTCCAGTCGTTTTGGAGGAGTATGGTAACTAACATTGTGACACGAGAATTTTATATATAAGAATAATAATAATGGATGGCACAATAGTCACCACACTGTTGTAGTGTATCCAAGCGCACACAACCTTCAAGCCTTGGGTCACACGCAGCTAATCCAAATGGGTATCATGGGTGTCACATGGGTGGTTGCCAGTGGCAAAAATTTCCCAGTAGTTATAGGCAGAAAACAGAAGTTAAACATTATCAGGGGGACCTCCACCAACCTACAATAGATCCATGACCATCATACACAAAAACAGTTGCAGACTAAGTAAACAATTGACTACTTTTTATTAAAAAAAAAATCGTATGGTATAGTGGGCACCACACTAGTTAGTGTATGGTATTGGAGGTGCTGGGTTCCCAATGGAGGAGATATTTAGTAATGTTTAATAAGGTTTCACACTCATAGTCCCACAGTAAGGTAGATATACCCTGTGTCGTGGGTACCATCAACGCACACAGAGACAAACACAAAAACCCAGACCAAGAACAGAAATTCAAACTCATTATTCAAATTTCTGCTTCACGGGAATCAAACCTGGGATCCTTCGATTGGCAGTCCGGCATGGTAACCAATGCTCTACGCGGGTCTTTCACTTAAATGATGAAAGTAGAGATCTTTCCCTAGATAATGCATTCTTAATTAAAATATTTGCATTACTGAAAATTGTATCCCAGTCATTTTTAAATTACAATATTATTTTATAACTCTGACGAATTATTAATTATTTTGTATCTGATGATAATCTGACTGTAATGTAAAGATGCAACTTAAAATTAATGTAATAATGAAATTTAATATTTTTATATGATGTAAACTTAACCAAATATACTAATATCTATGACATTTGCACGCCAGTATAGGCATAATATGTAGGAATTATTTAATATGACCATCACATTGCACACATATTATTTTGCAAATAAACGATTATGATTATGATTATGACCATCGATATAAAAAGTAGGTAGATTCACAGTCGCCGCATAAAAGTGGCACCGGCAAAAGAAGGCATAACGGCAGCGATATGCCTTCTTTCGCTTTCATTTGCTAAACCGCCACGGTCGTGTCGCACGTCTGATGCGCTAGAGAACAAAGTCAGTAATGGAGTCGCCATTTGTCTTTTATTTAAAAAAGGCGTATTGTTATTTTAGTTTTCCGAAAAATGAAATTCAAAAAAAAAAGTGGAAGTGTCTTAAAACCCACGGCGGACATAATAAATTTCATTCATATACTCCGCAGACTTCATATGTCCTAATTGAAATGATTCGTAGGTGGGAGAAGCGTATAAATAATAGCAGCCAAACGCGACTTCATTCGCGTGGACTTTAGTTTTAGATTTTCCAAAAATAAAAGTAGCCTAAGTTACACCTTATTACATCAGCTACCTGCCACAGAAAATCCCGTCAATAGTGGTCCAGCCGTTTCAGAGATTAGTGGGAACAAACAGACAGATATATAGACGGGAATCAGACAGACAAAAATTGTAAAAAAATATATTTTGGTATATGTAGTGTATAAACATTCATATGCATGTAGTAAAAGGCGGTTATTTTAATATTACAAACAGACACTTCAATTTTATTTACATATGTATAGATGTAAAATGTGAATATTGTAAAAACTGTTTGCTAGCGAAACAAAAACTACGGTTCCATATATTGATAGATATTAAAGACTTAGGCGGATTATGTTATGCATCAGAAGATGTGTATTTAATATATGAAAAAAGAGAATATGTTAGGAAATTTCTACACACTGGTGAATGTATAAAAAATGTGCATTTCATTTTAAAAAATGTATTTGGAGATATAATTGAACACTGTCAAGGAACAAACTTTGGCCATAAGATCGAGCTGTTAAAGGCTGTTATTGAAAAATATATTGACATACATTACGTCCTTATTATGCCGGGAAACTAAAAACCGCTGAAATCAAACGCAGATTGAAAAGGCAATTATTTAATATATTTTTGTATCAAGGTACCTAAATCTTTGCTGGGAATAGAAACCGGGACCCTAACACACACATGCGTATTATGATCACTGTGTTCATTTCATAAAATATAATGTTTATAGATTCTAAAAATTTTCTGTTGTCTGCTCGCATTAGAATTTTAAATAAATAAAAAAGAAACTCCACTCCACTGTCTATGTTCCAAGTGGTGTAAATATGGCGGTAAATTAATCTTGTAAACGAATTTGTGCTTTATTGTAATGCTTTTGGTTTCATTTCTCAATAAACTCCTATTTCGTAAGTCTAAAGTCGTAAAATTTTATTGCCGTATTATAAACATCGAACCAGAAGGTGATAAGTAACAATTTAACATGGACTTATAGTCTTACTTATGTTAGTAACATAAGGTTTAAAATAGATAAAAAGTAAGATACCTTAAAACATTTTTTTGTTTAGAATACTTGTAAACATCTATAATAAGTACGTTTTTACGCGGGGCCACCTTTTGACTCAAGTTTGTATGGGAACCTTGCATCTACCTACTTTTTATATCAATGATTATGACTATATGGCACATTAATTAAAAGGAGAGGAGTAAAAAATACTTATCAAGATGATTAGTTTATCTTGAAGTATTAATTATTTTAATCAGTATTTAATTTTTGACACATCAGTAAATGTATTGATAAACTTAACATTTTCTTTTACATCAAAAAAAAACTTCTTTATACAGTGTCACCCAAAAACCTAAACCGAGTTAGTAATAGGTGAGAGGCCAAATAACACAATAAAATTGGTTCACAGCAGAAGTGGGTGTAGCGGTGGTACTTCCCCGGGCGAACCATAATAGTTCTACCACCTACTGATAGTTGCCAGAATTATTGTTTGTGTATTTCAACTCTAATATCATGAAGTATTTGCAAAATTAGAACATTTTTAGCCTCGCTGGAGACATCGGGCAGATAGTTTGATAGCTGAATGATCTTCGCTAATGCAGGATGTATGGTTACATGAGACATATTTAAATTTTATGCAAAATGTACACAATATGTTAAGTGTTAATGCAAAACATCTTAGAAAGAATATAGTTTTGAGTCTAAATCTAAAGCTATTAAGTATTATGGAAATGATAAGCAACAAGACAAATATTGAATCCTGTAGGTCAATAGTACATAGTGCGGAAAATATAAATTAATTTTTATTAGTCAAAGTTTGGCAATATTAGATTGTTAAATTAATTACAAAATGTATGCATAATATCATTTCATAATAATGTCTTCATTAAGTACTGTTATGTAATAATGTAAATGCTCAACATAGGAACGGTAACTTACTATATTGTGAATAATTCTTTCAACATTTTTTAGACTTGCACAAGGCGACATGTAAAATTGGGGAATAAATCCACTTTCAAATGGCGGTTTCTTATAGGATTTGTAAAGAAACGACATCTTACAAGAGTGTTCTCATAACCCAAGTAATTGCTTTAAAAGTTGATCAAAAATTCGATCTAAGTACAAAGAAGTGGTTGTAATATGCTTAGGACACTCAAAAACAAAACGCAATTCGAAAATAGAACATCGATACGCGCGCGTTCGCAAAAAAACTGACAGTTCGCACATGATAGAATGAGTTTGTTTTTTTACTAATTTCCCGGTCAAGGTCATCCAAGCGGCATCCTACTAACACTGGTCACTTAAAATAGAACTTACCTCGTATGGTACTCATTTCCTGGCTCGGCACAGCAGGCAGCAGCACGGCATTGTGCGTCAAATCCTCAATGGAGAGCCCAGTCACAGAAGTGGACAACAACGGATTTTTCACAACATTCCGAAACGCGTGATCGCCAAAACTTCTATCGGACATTTTGACACGATAAAATCCAGCGTTGTTAACGTAATTTAACGCGAATTTTTACATTTGGAGGTCACAAAAAGGAAATTTAATTAAGTGAAGTTACGTGTCACTAAATATTTTGGTTTGACAGTGACATTCCACAGTTGACAAACCAAACAAATGATAGATCAATAGATTTATCATTTATGTTCAGAAACAGGTTTTATTGAATTTATATTTATAAAGAATTAATAGGTTTTTGTGATGAACGAAGCTGGCTTTGTGCTGACGTGATCAAGCTGGGATTGTCCAGTGATACATATACTTTTATTAGTGAGGTTCACAAGTGCAAGAGATGGCTTGATCACTGTCTTGTAACGGAGGCAGCTTCTAAATCTATAGAAAAAATTGTAGTTCATTATGATGTTTTCTGGTCGGATCATTTTCCTTTGGAGATTGATTGTGTGTGGGATAATCTAACACCAAAAACCCTATGTAACAGCGTCACTAGTGATAGGGTGCGATGGGGTGAAAGAGACATACAACAGATAAATAGGTATACTGAGGAATGTAGGCATAGGATAAGAAATATTATTTTTCCTGTAGAGTGTAGGTATTGTTCTGATAAACTTTGTAATCGATTAGAGCACAGGGCAGTTATTGATAAAATGTATGAAAATATTGTTAATGCACTAAGAAAGGCATCTGAAATTAGTTGTGTTAGGAAACATAATAGGAAGTATAAGAAGGTAATAGGATGGAATAGACATGTAAGGGAGGCGCACGGAGAGGCTAGGCTAAGTTTTCAGACTTGGGTACTGCACGGTAAGCCTGACGGCGGGGAGTTGTACGACAGGATGTATGAAGCCAGAAAGCGCTTCAAGGCCAAATTGAAATGGTGCCAGGATAATGAACATCAAATTAAGATGGACATTCTGGCTACAAAGCATTCTAAAAAGGACTTCAAGGGCTTCTGGAAGCATACAAAAAGACTGGAAGCTAGAGCCTGCCTGCCCGCGAATGTCGACGGTCAGTGTGAGCCAGGTCAGATTGCTGAAGTTTTCAGGAAGCACTTTGATGTGGATGCACCCGTGGTACCCGCGTCGCAGGTGCTCGACGAGGGGCCCGTCACAAATAATGATGGTACGTATGTGCGTTTTACTAGTAAAGAAGTTGCTGCTCTCATTCGAAACATGTCGCGGGGCAAGTCACCAGGCCATGACGGGCTTAGCGTTGAGCATCTGCGCCACGCGGGTGTGCATTTGCCTAGAGTTTTGGCTTTATTTTATAATTTATGTATGGGGCATACATACTTACCCCAGGAGCTTATAAAAACCATTGTGGTACCTATACCCAAGAACAAGACTGGTGATGCCTCCGACAAGAACAATTATAGACCAATATCGATTGCGACAGTGATAGCGAAGGTGCTGGACGGTCTTCTTGATCGCATTTTTGAGACGCAAATACAGCTGCACGACGCTCAGTTTGGGTTTAGACCCGGTTTGTCTACCGAAACAGCAATTTTGCGGCTCAAACACACTGTCCAGTATTACGCTTCTCGAGGAACACCAGTTTACTCTTGTTTCCTGGACTTGTCGAGGGCATTTGACCTTGTATCCTACAACATCTTATGGAGTAAGCTCTTGGGGGAGACAAGTACGCCGCATGAAGTCGTCGGTTTGACCAGGTATTGGTATCATCACCAAACTAATATGGTAAGATGGGCTGGCTCATACTCCGAGGAGTACGGGTTGAAGTGCGGGGTGAGGCAGGGTGGACTTACCTCTCCACGACTCTTTAACTTGTATGTTAACGGTTTGATTGACGAGCTCAGCAGAGCTGGAGTGGGTTGCTCAATAGATGGAGTTTTTGTGAATAACATTAGCTATGCCGATGACATGGTTCTGCTGAGCCCGTCAGTCAGAGGACTTGAGGTCCTACTTGGAATCTGTGAGAGGTACGCGATGTCCCATGGCCTTAGGTACAACACAAACAAAAGTGAGGTCCTTGTTTTCAGAGCGGGCAAAAAGACACCAAAAAAAATTCCACCTGTCAAACTTGGTGGCAAGGCCTTAAGCATGGTCACTAAGTTTAAGTACTTAGGGCATTGGGTCAGCGCTGACCTCTCCGATGACTTGGATGTGGAAAGGGAGCGCAGGGCATTGGCAGTGAGATGCAACATGTTGGCACGCAGGTTTGCACGGTGTAGTGCCGATGTAAAAATTACTCTCTTCAAGGCATATTGTCAGACGTTCTACACCTGTAGCCTGTGGGCCAAATGTGCCTCCCGATCGCTCGATGCCCTGCGAGTCCAGTATAATAATGGATTTAGGATGCTGATGGGGCTGCCCCGTTTCTGCAGCGCATCCGGCATGTTCACTGAGGCCAGGGTCGACGACTTTAAAACTATTGTGCGGAAACGCGTGGCCTCAGTGATGCGGCGGGTGCGGGACAGTTCCAACAGTCTCATCAACACAATTCTTGATAGAGTTGACTGTCCTGTGGTACGGCATTGGAATGCATGCCACATGGACATAAGAATTGTGAAATTTAATGTAAAATAGCATCCTAATGTAATATGTTCTTTTTCTACTACTAACATAGTTTTTAAGGAATTTACTAACACCGTATGGCCCTTGTGACCGATTTAAATTGAAATAAAAATAAATTGCATTTCATAGGCATTGCAAAGAACGTTAAGGAAGTAACATTTTTTTTAAATTAGAATTCCTCATGTATTATTATAAGCCGTACAAGTACGATAATGTTATTTTCTCAATTTCGCAAGTCAGCTCAACCTCAAATGGCTCCCTCCCTATTCGCCAGAGGCGGCGCTCTAGGATTCTTCGCCTGCTTTATTCGGTCTCTCTAACTTATCATAAGGAAAGTTTCCAGTACATCCATGCTCTACACATAGGGATGATAGAATGCATCGCTTTTCTTCAAACTTAAAAATTGCAATTCCTCCGCATAATAGCGGCTATTCCACTCCTCATACTCCATACAAGCTTCACTCCTATGATATGGAACGCCTTAACCGAGGAAAATCGCAAAGCGCCTGGTAAGGGTTCTTACAAAGAGCTTGTAAGAGAACACTATCTGAAGTCAGGTTTACTTTCATTAACTGCAATTGTATAAGAAATTATAATTATTATTTGTAAGCTACTTTTGTAGTATATTTTTGTATAAACTTATTATACATTATGTTATATATACATATACATATATTTCTTATCTTATATATCTTTAAAATATACAAAGGACACACACAAAGACAGAAACACGAAAACCCAGACCGAAAACAGAAATTTGTAGGTGGTAGAACTATTATGGACTTCTGCTGTGAACCAATTTTATTGTGTTTCGGTGGAAAGGTGCAGTTGCCGGCCACACTTGCATGAGGCGACCACCAGCCTCCGGAGTAGCAGCGCAACTGCATACGACCTCAGACAAGACTTATCTATGCTTGCATGAGGTTGTATATAGATGTCCATGGGCTGCAGCGACCACTTAACACCACATGGCCTGCATGTTCGTCTGCTACTCCATTAAAAAAAATTAAATCTGTTTCGCCGGGAATCGATCCCGGGACCCCTCGATTGGCACACCGGCATGGTAATCATTGCGCCACGGGGGTCGTCATATTGTGTTAAATTTTAGTTTTTTTATATTGGGTTATATATTTTCTACCAATTTTTTTTATGATGCCTACTATGGTACAATTTTTCTATCGCCAAGGGTTGACTGGTAGAGAATGCCATCAGGCATTAAGTCTGCCCATTGTAAACAATAATGGGTAAATATATAAATAAAATAAAAATTTACACTTATTGATACTTGAAAATTCGTTATAAAGAGGTTTTTCGCAAAAAAAACCGCAATGTAAAATATACCTTTACGATACACGTACCGTAATCTTAAGATAAGATTTACGATAAGAGTCAATCTCGTATGGACAATTCATACGAGGATATGATCGGAGTTATGCTGAAGAGCTATTAAAGCTCAACAGAACAAATATCCGCACGGTAACCAGAGTCCTTACTGGACACTTGGACTTACAGTCCAACCGACACGTGCAGATACTGTGGGGAGGAGAGCGAGACACCACGCCACCTCCTTTTAAATTGTGGTGCGCTAAACCACAAGCGTAGCATTCATCTTGGGAGGCACGTGTTGCTGCCAGATGAAGCCAAACAAATCACCGTCCATAAAATCCTAGCCTTTATCAAGGCTATCGGGTTGGACGGTGATCTGTAATCTGGCTACGGGTACAAACAATCTTTATAGGTTGAAGTACCCTGGGCTGATACAGCCCGAGCCCCTTTATTCAAATAAAAAAAAATGGACAATTCAAGGGGATTACAAAAAAATTGTGAAATCGAGGAAGTCGTTATATTGAGGTACATTATAATATATTAAGGTTTCACTGTATGTAGGTACGGAACCAACCAGAATGCGTAGGCTACGGTTACGGCTACGGCTACAGATATAAAATTATTTCAGATATCCCGATAGGCTTTCTCGGTCTACGTTAAGTAGATATATAAGCTTTGTAAATGAGTTAAACGAAAATGAAAAGTTCATGAATTGGATTGCAAGTTGCAAGTATCGCACAAAGCTGCTTGACCTGACAAAACTTGATGTTTTATCAAAGTTGTTTATTCATGTTGTTAGTGATAGGTGTCTTTACAAATAAACAAAAATAAGGTTTCAAGTAGACTTAGTCTACATTTGAAATTGTTAGAATTTTTAAATCGGTTTCGTGGTTTCAGTTCAGTTTCAGTATCGGTTACATATTTCGTATATCTAATGGTTTCATTGTGACTTACGGAAGTTACGGATAGTCGGTTACGGCGCTCTATATCAACCATTTTAGTGAACTATATTTAAGATTCAAATTAGTAAAGTATGTGTAGCAAGGAACATACTAGGAACTGGGTTGGGCTGGACTGGGCTAGGGTATGAATTCCATACCATTGACGCATGGGGAGCAACAATAATTACAATATCTACAGTAATCCACACTGACGAATATGGTTATATGTATAAGGTTCATCGATTGGAGTTGTAGATAGGAATGATTCACAGTGCCTCACAGAACGCATGGCTGCATGCGTTATCAATACCTCAACTTATTCTAGGCAAGTGAAAAAAAAACAAATTTTGCTGCTGCACAAAGTAATTGCTTAGACTAAGATAACGTGAGATTTTCGTTTGTGTAAGTTATTTTACACCTCTTTTGTGTTTATATTAAAAATGGACTTGCGATCTATATATCTTTGCCTGTTGCTGGCAACTTCATCAATCATTGACGTTTCGACGACATTAGTTGATTTGACTGACAAGGAGTTTTGGAGGAGTTTTGGCGGGAAGTCTGAAGGGACAAGTTGTGCTCTTGTTTTATTTTCATTTTCTTGGTGTATTTTTGAGTTATATCGGATAAAGTTGATGGCATTTTGCTCGATATATGTTAGTGATAGTGCACGAGTGTTGTGAAATAAAATAACAGTGCGAAAACATGTTTTTTCGGCTTGCATCCAAAACTCCATCGGACATGTTCTGGTAAAGTAACCATCACTTTACTTGAACATTTGACTGACTAGACTGACATATACCTGACGACTAACTGATTTTTTTCTACGACTACAAAGTGATGCAAAAAATTTACTTGACGCTGGCAGTATGCAGTAGAGTTTGCGTGCCATTATTAAAATTGAAAAGTAAATATTGAATGGCTGAAAAGATTTTTACCCAATGCTGTAAAACGAAATAAAAAAAATACTCGACTGACATGGACGTAACTGACGTTTGACTGACAATAGTTGACAATTGACATTTCATTCTAAACATTTCTTTCTGTGATTCTGTAAACTTAAAAATTTAATTGTTTGTTTATAATGAAGTTATAATTATTTTAAACCTAAAAGCCCTATAAATACCACCAAAATGTCGGATCCGCCTATAAAACGGTACAGGAGGGAAGATAAATCTGAATCGGAGGAGGAGGACTTGGACAACTATGAACCGTACGTCCCAGTGAAGGAGAGGAAGAAGCAGAAATTGATGAAACTCGGCCGGTTAGGGCAGGTTGCGGCTGAAGCGAACGCCGAAGCAAAGAGTTCTAGTGACAATGACCCGGATGATGATGGTTTGTACATGTTTCTTTACTGTAGACAGGGCCAGTTTTAGGGGAGGGCAAGGGAGGGCAGGGAGGGCTGACAAAGTTATTTGTTTGCTTATGGTATTTGATCGAGGACAACCTGAAAATGACTTTAGGTCCCTGTTGGCTACAGACAGAACACAGTGGAAGGCATAGGAAGAGGCCTAGTGCCTTAAGGCACACTGGATGAAGAGACATTGTGTAAAGTGAATTGTAAAGCTATCATTTTTAATTTTATGTAAAATGTAGATGTCTTATGTCGTTCAAAAATAAAGGCTTTATTATTATTATTATTATTATATTTGATAATGATTATAGACTTCTGCTAAAATTGTAGCTTAATACTTTTTCAATTTACAGCATCCCAAGAAGAATGGGGTCGTCGCTACAATGTCTCACTTCTGGACCAGCACAGTGAGCTCAAAAGAATTGCGGAGGCCAGAGCCCTGTCGGCAGCCGAGAGACAGGCCAAAGAGGAGGAGCATATCCTGGAGAGTGTAGCCCAGAGCAAGGCTCTCATGGGTGTTGCTGAGTTGGCTATGGGTAAGTTAATTTTGCACTCAACTTAGAAGGTAAACTTTTGTGCATGTTTCAGACAATGCTAGCTATAAGCTGAGTTGTGACTTTACCGGACAGGAAAATTTTGCGGAACAGCTAGCTGCTAAAGGATTTCTATGAATCACTAATGTCTGACGTGTGTACATCAGACATTAGTGAGGAATTGCTTAATAAGCTGGATCGTCACATAAATTACTTCATTCATTTTATTTACGGTCTTCGCAAATTCGACCACATCTCCTCCTAACGTTCTCAACTTCAATGGCTTCCAATTTGCGATCATAGACAGATTAGAATTCTCAATACCCTTCATTCCATTCTCTTTGATCCTCTTTCTCCTGGCTATCTCAAGCAATTGTTTCAATTCCTGTCTGATTTCTATGAGCGACAGCTCCTTTCAACGATTCTCTCTCATTATCTATCCCTATTTACCGATCCGGTTCCTTATCTAACTCCTTTGTTTTTCATGCTGCTCGGCTATGGAATGCTCTCCCAGACAACCTAAGGAAAACCTCACTCAAACAATCTTTCAAAACTCGTGTCACAGCTCACTATTTTAGTTTAATCACATATGTAAATAATTCTTGTTATGTAGCTCTATGTACATTTTCATAAATTGTATAATATATGTATATATCGTAAATAACTCTGCAGCAGTGGGACGCAAAAAGGGTTGCAGCCATTAAAACGAACCGGCTATTGCGACTTATTATAGTGGTCCCTTTGATGTTGTTATAACAGACTTCTACTGTATTTGTAATCAAATTTTTGTGTTTTATCTCTCAACAAACAAGGTTTGATTGAACCAATTGAATTTTTTAGTCCTATTGGGCATGACCAATAATACAAGTTTAATTGATTGACATATAACAAATCCTATCCAGGTATCCAGTATGAGGAGCCAATAAAGACATCCTGGACACCTCCTCGTTGCATCCTTAACCTGCCTCCGGAGAGACACGAGAGGATCAGGCAAGAATTGAGGATCCTTGTGGAAGGCGAGGACGTGCCTCCACCAATAAGGACGTTCCATCACATGAAGTTTCCTAAAGGTATATCTATTATGATCCTTATGGCCATGACTGTGTGTCCTTTTTTTTGGTATCGGAGGAGAAACCTTCAAAAGGTACCCAGCACCTTGGGAGAGGTTACCGGGTTATGTGGGATTTCAACGCACTAAAACTCCCTTGGTGGCCTGCCTCTGCTTGGGAGGACTCCGGTATCTCCAGTGGAACGTACCAGTATCCTCCACGCGCGGAACGGGCCCATCTTCGAGAGAGCAGATGTGCTCTCCTGCACCCTCAGGTGTTCACGGCGACATGCGGCCACACACACACAGCCCGCCCTAATGGGGCTGTTGGCAACTGTTCTGCAACCCCGGAAGCCCCCTTTTAGTCGCCTCTTACGATCAAGCAGGGGATACGGGGATACAGCATACTGTAGCTCTATTCTTAGTCCTGAAGCTACAGGGACTATGACTGTGTGTCATGGGTTTGATTATAACTGTTTGTCGTGGGTTTGATTTCTAGAGTGATATTTATAATGAACCTAAGGCCTCTAACCTGATCTGGGTGTTTTTTTTAAATGGAGCATTTTTAGGGTTTGGTACCCGAAGGCGAAGGATGCCAACGGGACCCGGGATGTCAGTCAGTCTGTCTGTCATCAGGCTGTATCTTATGAACTGTGATGGCTAGATATTAGAAATTTTCACAGATGATATATTTTTGCATTTCTAAGGGCATAAAGGAGCCCACACCCATCCAAGTGCCGGGTATACCCGCCGTCTTGAACCGGGACATGATTGGGATAGCGCTCACTGGCTCTGGGAAGACGCTGGTCTTCACTCCAGTCTTCAGATATATTTAATTTTATACTGT
Organism: Pyrgus malvae; assembly: GCA_911387765.1. Taxonomy (NCBI): domain Eukaryota; kingdom Metazoa; phylum Arthropoda; class Insecta; order Lepidoptera; family Hesperiidae; genus Pyrgus; species Pyrgus malvae. Next base: position 5,080,504 of record OU426976.1, on the reverse strand, counting down.
TTTTGATTGTCTTATTGTCAATCACCAGGTATCCTCAACGGCCTAGCAGCCAAAGGCATAAAGAAGCCCACACCCATCCAAGTGCAGGGTATACCCGCCGTCCTAAGTGGGAGGGACATGATCGGTATAGCGTTCACTGGCTCCGGGAAGACTCTAGTCTTTACGCTACCAATTGTCATGCTGTGTCTCGAGCAGGAGATCAAGATGCCATTTATTAGGTAACTATTTATATATTTATTTATTATTTGTATGCATTTTGTAGTTTTAAGAAGAAATAAATATTTTTCTATTCTATTTATTATTTACTAGCGGCCGCTTGCGACTTCGTCCACGTAGACTTTGGTATAAGTCATAGGGCCTCTTTCACCACCTTCAAGTAAAGTGACAAGTACGCTAATTGTCGGTTAAAGTCACCCGTAACTTCAATTTCAATTTCACGATGTTCGAGTAGCACTAATTATATGATAAAATGACCCGTACTTTTTTACTTGCCCATCAACTTTACTTGCGACGAAATTTACCAACACTTTACTTGGAGATAGTGAACGAGGTCCATAGCATTATGTTTTATAGCCCTACAGTATAGTACGTATACCCTGAGTCGTGGGTACTCTAGAAATAGCTTTAGTGGGAGTCTAGAGATAGAGGCTTAGTAGTGCATTACATTTACACTGCAGATTTAGACGGCTGACTTTCTAGAATGGGTCCCGACTGCTATAATTTCTTGTATTAAAAAAGGTTGTTAAATATACAATGAGCTCCTGTTCTATGATTCAAATACCCCTATTAGTCTATTTTTAAGTTAAGTGGAAAACACGGAAAGTATCAGCTTTCAAATAAAAAAATAATCATCAAAATATGTTCGCCCAGTAGTAATTGTTATGAGGTAACAAACATAAAAAAAAGTTTGTCTGTAAAGTCGGTTTACTGACGATAGTTGAACGTGACAACGTCAGAAGAAAATACTTGTTGCTATAAACAATTGACACCACATTCACTTTTCACTGCACTTCATACTTGACGAAAACATGTAAATGTATTATTGTATAGCAGCTGTCCACGCGGACGCATCGCTCACTCAAATAGGAGAGAGACAGATGTCGAATACGCTGCCGAACGCGGAGGCCGATTGTGCCTCGTCGTCGTTGTCTCGTTCCGCGCTCTCGCTTGCACTTAAAATCTTAAATGGAACGCCTCAGAGTGAGGTAACGCCGCATGAGTAATTTTTCGTGCGTGCAGCCGGCTTCATCGAATTATAAACCGCTGTCACGTCAAAAACAGTCGAATTGAGTACCTCCGCCTTTTTGATTGAAATCGGTTAAGGAAGTTAAAAATAACTTTGTCCACAGGAATGAAGGACCCTACGGCCTCATCATCTGTCCGTCCAGGGAGTTGGCGAAACAGACCCACGATATTATCCAGCACTTTATCAAGCATTTAAAGGACGCTGGCAACCCTGAGTTGAGGAGCTGTCTTGCTATTGGGGGTAAGATTATGATGGAAATAATAATTTATACTTATTGTTGGTTTTTTTTTAAATCTGGCAATATCACTTAGGGCCTCCTTCACTATCTCTAATTAAAGCGTTGATTAGTTACGTCCCACGTTAAGTTATTTGGAAAGTAAAACCTATGAGTACTGGTCAGTTTATCATGTGATTAGTGCTACTCGAACATTGTAAAATTGAAATTGAAGTTAAGGGTGAATTTAACCGACAATTATCTTACTTGTCACTTACTTGAAGGTGGTGAAAGAGGCCCTTACTCTTTTAACCATACCTGAGATATCATTACTGGTTTTCAGGTATGTTTTTTAAATAAAAGAATACACAAAAATTAAAATGATTTTCGGAGACAAGATAAGAAAATATAATTTTATTTTTAGGGCCTCGTTCACCGTCTCCAAGCGACAATTAGCGTACTTGTCACTTTACTGAAAGGTGGTGAAAGAGGACCTTAAGGCATCGTTCACCATCTCCAAGTAAAGTGTTGATTAGTTATGTCCCAAGTAAAAGTAATTGGCAAGTAAAAGCTATGAGTACGGGTCAGTTTATCATATGATTAGTGATACTCAAACATTGTGAAATTGTAAATTGAAGTCACGGGTTACTTTAACCGACAATTAGCGTACTTGTCACTTTACTTGAAGGTGGTGAAAGTGGCCCCTAGTCTTATTTATAATTCAATTGCGAGAGGAGACCAGTGTACAGCAGTGGAATACCTATAGGGTCTTGGACACTATTCTCAAAAAAAAAAAAAAACATAATGCATACCTTCAAAAGGTTGCTTAAAACCACGCTTGGAAATCAGGATAATTATTGTTAATTCAGTTACATACATGATTTTTACAGCCGCTTAGATCAATTAAAATTTAGTAAATCGACTTAAATTGCTTTTGACGTCACAAACCATTTTCTCGTATAAAATGTACGGAGATGTCACGTTCGCACGTACGCGTACGTACGCTTTTTGCTATATTTTTTTTGTGAATATGGGGCTATAAAAAACGTTAACATTGCTTATAACTTATAACACAATTTTATTTATTAATACACACTTTTATTCATTAGTAACATCCCATAGATTATACACATATGACATAATATTAGAAATTACATTAAAAAGCAAAATTTTTTTTTCTTCAATTATGGCATCGCAAACTCTGCATATTGCCAGCGTCAAGTATAATTTTTGCATCACGTTTTTGCCAGTTTCGATGAAACTGGACGAACGAGTAATAACAGGTAAAGTCAGTAAGTCGTTGGTAATCAGTCAGTCAAGTCAGTCAGACATTCAAATAAAGTGATGGCTTCTTTACAAGAACGTGACCAATGGAATTTTGGAGGCAATCCGAAAAATAATATTTTCACACTGTTATTTTAATTCACAACACTCGTGCACTTTAATTAACCTATATCGAACAAAATGCCATCAACTTTATCCGATATAACTCAAAAATACACCAAGAAAGTAAAAATAAAACAAGAGCACAATATGTCTTTTTCGACTTCCCGCCAAAACTCCAAGCAAAATTTAATCAGATCCCTGTATTCCCAGTAGGGTTATAAAATTTTACAGTACATATTCTTTTTTTTTGTCCAGGTGTCGCAGTATCAAACTGTATGGAGGTTGTGCAGCGTGGTGTCCACATCATGGTGGCGACTCCTGGACGGCTGATGGATATGCTGGACAAAAAGATGGTATGTTTATCATTGACTAGCCTTCCGCCAGCGGCTTCGCCCGCGTGCATCCGTTTAATGGGTCCCCGTAGATTAAAAAATAGCCTATGTACTATTCCAGGCTTCATTGCTATATTAAAATCATAGGCGTTTAGCCAGTTGCTTCAACCGCGTTGACCCTATTACCCGTTTTCACGTAGGAATGAAACATTTTCCCGCGTTAAAAAGTAGCCTATGTTACTCAGAGTGTATGTAGCTTTCTAATGGTGAAAGAATTTTTGAAATCGAAACAGTAGTTTTTGAGTTTATTCATCACAAACATACAAAAACACAAATCTTTCCTCTTTATAATATTAGTATAGACTAGTGTTCGGTCCATGGTTGATTCGATTGACATACAAAATCCTATATTTTCATGTTGGTCAATGAATTATTGGATAAATTATTTGTCTTTCCCTCTGTATGCGTGTTCTCTTCACAAGCTAGATGGCGCTGTACCGGTTTTTTAATCACTCCATGATGTTACTGTAAAGGTTGTGTTTGGCATATATACGACGACCTGTGTGGCGTAATGGTTACCATGCCAGGCCGCGGATTGGATGGGTCCCGGGTTCGATTCCCGGCGAAGCAGAAGTTTGAATGAATGAGTTTAAATTTCTGCTCTCGGTCTGTATGGGTATATCTACAGTACTGTGGGGCTATGAGTTTGAAACGTTATTTATTTATATGTAATTGTGGCGACCTTCCGCTACTCATAAAGAGATGGCGCCACGGGAATACCTGAATCACGCTATCGAAGTTTCCTGAATGTCTGATCATAAGCTCCAATCTATACAACGTCAATCTATACATGATCATAAGCTCCAATCTATACAACGTCAATCTATACAAATAAATGAAATTGGAGTGTCTGTTTGTAATCCTTACTTATTATTATAAATTCGAAAGTAACTCTGTCTGTCTGTCTGCTACGCTTTCCTGCTTAAACTACTGAACCAATTTTAAAGAAATTTGGAACACAGATAGAGTGGACCTTAGGTAAGGATATAGGATGGTTTTTATCCTACGGGAACCATTAAAACGGGTCCACGCGGGCGAAGCCGCTGGCGGAAGACTAGTATTGAAATAACCATAATAATATGCGTATGAATGTATGTCCGTATATACCAAAACAGCATTTTTTACAATTTTTGTCTGTCTATCTGTCTGTCTGTTTGTTCCGGCTAATATCTGAAACGGCTGGACCGATTTTGACGGGACTTTCACTGGCAGGTAGCTGATCTAATAAAGAGTAACTTACGCCACTTTAACACCGGCCGCTAGTAAATAAATAAACCTTGTCAATGTCACCAGGTGCGCCTGAACGTATGCCGCTACCTGTGCATGGACGAAGCGGACAGGATGATCGATATGGGCTTCGAGGAGGACGTGCGTACCATCTTCTCCTACTTTGCCGGCCAGCGGCAGACGCTGCTGTTCAGCGCCACCATGCCCAGGAAGATCCAGAACTTCGCCAGGTGAGCTGTTGGAGAGAAGTAGTTTTTTATATTTATTTGAAAGGAGTAGCAGACGAGCATGCAGACCTCGTGGTGTTAAGTGGTCGCTGCAGCCTATGGACATCTACATACATCCTCAAGCAAGTATAGGTAAGTCTTGTCTGAGGTCGTATGCAGTTGCGCTGCTACTCCGGAGGCTGGTGGTCCTCATGTAAGTGTGGCCGGTAACTGCACCTTTCCACCGAAACACATCAGAATTGATTCACGGCAGAAGTGGGTGCAGCGGAGGTACTTCCCCGGGCGAACGATAATAGTTTTACCACCTACATAAAGTTTTGTCAGGTTTCCAGGAACGAAGTCCAGCTAATTGTTGTTGCCGCAGTCGAATTGTATAATCCGCCGTATTACATTACGGCTAGCCGTTTCATAAAACACGGCCGTCCTGTATTACGGCGTGTCAACGATTAGCCGGATCGTCATTGCGATACGTTCTACAATATGGCGGCTCACGCTTCGTAGCCATATCCTACTTATTACCGCACTCAACATCGCTTAGCTTTATTGAAACCCATTCTTCTTATGACCACACTAAATATTGCTTAATAGCCACCCATCCTTCTTATGACCGTACTCGACTTTGCTTAGTTCAATTGTTTCCCATCACCCTTATCACCGCACATAGTGTTGTTTAATTGCCACCCATGATCACCCATCCCGTTCTCGAATGGCGACCACGTCTCGGCAAAAGGAGTACAGGCCGCCCTCCAACCAGGTGGACTGACGACCTGAAGAAGATCTCGGGAAACCGCTGGATTCAGAAAACGCAGGACCGGGAGGAGTGGCGCACGTTAGGGGAGGCCTACGTCCAGCAGTGGATTGCAAAATGCTGAAAAGAAGAAGAAGATCACCCATCCTAGTTTTGTCCGCGCTCCACATTGCTTAGCTCAATGACACCCATCCTTCTTATGACCGCACTGGACATTGATAGTGGGGAAAGCAAATTAGCGGGACCTATTGCCGTCGCCAGGTAGGTCTGAGCCCCACTAGCTGTGAAACTGTGCATGGACGAAGTAGACAGGAAGATAGACATAAGTTTCGAAGAGGACGTGCGGGTTGGCCACTAACCCGCATCTCCATCAACCCGCATTGCAGCAGCGGTGGAGTAAGCTCCAGGTCTCCCCGATAATGGGGAGAGACCCGTGCCCAGCAGTGGAACGCAAAAAGGATTGCAGCCAGTGTCAATTCTGAAGATGTCAGGGATATCATCTTACGGCGAAAGGACTAGTTGTATTTTCCCGTTGGCTGACCCATCCTCTATCCCCAGGTCGGCGCTAGTGAAGCCAGTGACGGTGAACGTGGGGCGCGCGGGGGCGGCGTCCCTCAACGTGCGGCAGGAGCTGGAGGCGGTGCAGGCGGAGGCGCGCACGGTGCACCTGCTGCAGTGCCTGCAGAAGACTCCGCCCCCGGTGCTGGTGTTCGCGGAGCGCAAGCAGGACGTGGACGCCATCCACGAGTACCTGCTGTTAAAGGGTGAGCTGCTTCTAGTGGTCTAAATAGGGAACTCATTGTATAAGGTTCTCTCCACCGGTTCATTTCTACGACATTGAGTCAAAAAGTGCGATTAATTTGACTTTCAATCAAAAATCTATCCATGTAATGATAATTTAACAGGTTGAAGACACTTTACCAACTTGAGGACGATTTACCAACTAGATGACACTTTACCAACTTGAAGACGATTTACCAAATTCATTACATTTTACCAAGTCGACTACACTTTATCAACTCGACTACACATTACTAACGGGACGAATATTTACAAACTTTCTGTCAATTTACCAACTCTACTGTACTTTACCAATTCGACGACACTTTATCAACTAAATTACACTTAACCAAGTCGACGACTATTTACCAAGATGTCGCTTTATGAACTCTACAACACTTTGCCATCTCGATGATCATTTACCAACTTGAAGACACTTTAACTCTACTAGATTTTGCCATCACGACGACACGTTACGACACGACACACGTCGTCCACGCCGATAATTTACCAGTAAAAAATGTAGTTTAAAAACAAAAAAACACGCTTTTGTGAAAATACGAGCTAAAAAGTAAAAAATAAGAAGAAACTGTATTTTACTGCAGAAAAAGCGTGGGGTGCATGGTGTCAATAGTATCTTAAAAACCACTCACGCTTTTTTTTACAGTTAAATACATTTTCTTCTTTTTTTTACTTTTTAGTTCGTATTTTCACAAAAGCGTGTTTTTTAGTTTTTTGAACTACATTATTTATTATTAATTTTTTAGTTGGATTTTTTTTCATATTATTACATTGTTACATAAAATTTTCAAGTTAATCAGACTCCTAGAAGTAAGTGAAAATGAAGTTAAAAGATTCCGTTACATACATACATACAGGTCAAGCTAATAAAAGCGTGTTAAAAACAGACAAAATTCTTAGTCGTTAAGACTTAGACGAGACAAAAATCCGTGAGGTAGCATAACAGTAAAATTGATGATAAATATATTTTCTCGTCCCCAGGTGTGGAAGCGGTGGCCATTCACGGTGGCAAAGACCAGGAGGAGCGGTCCCGCGCGGTGGAGGCCTTCAGGAAGGGCGAGAAGGATGTCCTCGTCGCCACAGATGTTGCCAGCAAGGGTAAGTGGTTATAATTTGATGCTGCCTACAGCCTTGTACATTAGAAGTATCTCAATTGATTTGGTAGTCCAAGACCGAATTTACTTTATTAAACATACTCTTACAAGAGTAAAAAAGAGTGTGTCTACTTATGTACACGCGTTAGAAGTTATACTTCTTCTTGTTGTTGTTGTTTCTAGTAAGAATGCTCTTGTTGATTGGTGTTTTTATACAATTGTTTTATTTCAAACACTAAAAATGTTCTGCAGGTCTGGACTTCCAAAACATAGAACACGTGATCAACTACGACATGCCCGAAGACATCGAGAATTACGTGCATCGCATCGGCCGTACGGGCAGAGCCGGGGGCGAAGGGCTAGCTTCCACGTTATTGCCGAGAGCGGCTGACCCGTTGCTGTTGAGGGACCTCTTGCATCTGCTGCGGGAAGCCAACCAGAAGGTAGATGATTTGTTCAGAACACTCTTGATTTTTTTCTGTCAGTAATGACATCATAAAAACATTCGAATTAAGAGGCCGTATACGAAATTGAAGCGCGTGTGGCTCAGCGGCTGGCGTAGAACACAAGCGATATACGCAGTTAAGCCAAACGGGCGCGGTCGGGTGTGAGATGGGTGACCGCTAGTGGCAAAAAAGTATCATGCGCGTTTCCGTGCTTCGGAGGGCACGTTAAGCCATCGGTCCCAGTTGTTGTCGATAGATAATAGTCGTTAAACCTTGTCGGAGGCCTTATGAGCGGTTTGAAAACATCCGACAGCGGGCTGGCCACTAACCGGCATCTCCACCAACCCGCATTGGAGCAGCGTGGTGGAGTAAGCTCCAAGCCTCCCAAATAAGGGGGAGAGACCCATGCCCAGCAGTGGGACGCAAAAAGGGTTGCAGCCAATACGAAATTATGCCGATTTCGCTGATTTAGCTGATTTTACACATGTCGAACAGTCAGTTCATCATTTACTAGCGGTCGCCCGCGACTTCGTCCGCGTGGACTTTTAAGTCATAGCATGATGCGATATAGCCTATAGCCTCCCCCAATAAATGGACTATTCAACACAAAAATATTTTATCAATTCAAACCAGTAGTTCCTAAGATGTGCCGTGTGGTGTCCGGCGTTAGAATAGCACCACTCCCACTCTTCCCACGGGAGGTCGTAGGAGGCGACCGAGGGACAAATACCAGGAGATGGGCAGCAGCGTCTTCCTGAGGAACATACCATATACTGCGGTCACCAACACGCAGTGCCAAGCGCGGTGACTATGGCAAAAACCCCCTCATGATAAGTACACATATACCCCGGCCCCCAGTCCCCGGCGGCCCCGCTATTCCTGGCTATGACAGCGGCCACGGTCACGGCGGGGCAGGGGGTGCTAGGAATCTCCGGAAGAGATTCGGCTGTCGCAAACGACGACCTCTGCACCTGGCAACATATAACACCAGGACACTGCGAACCGACGAGAAGATACAGGAGCTGGAAGAAGAGATAGACAAGTTAAACTGGAGCATCATAGGATTATCCGAAGTCCGAAGACAGGGAGAGGACACGGTAATCCTCAAATCCGGTAACTTGTTCTATCACCGGGAGGGCGAACATCTGTCCCAAGGTGGTGTCGGGTTTCTCGTACACAGGTCCCTCGTCAACAACGTGACGCAAGTCGAAAGTGTGTCAGCAAGGGTAGCGTACCTTATACTCAGAATATCTAAACGGTATTCGCTGAAGGTTATACAGGTATACGCACCGACCGCTACACACCCAGACGATGAGGTTGAGGCAATGTATGAGGACATCAGTAGAGCCATACATGCCTCAAAGACTCATTTCACGGTGGTGATGGGGGATTTCAACGCTAGACTGGGCACGCGAGACGGCGACGAGCAGAAAGTAGGGCCCTTTGGGTTTGGACAACGGAACCACCGAGGCCGCTTGCTCGCTAACTTCTTGGAGAAGGAGAACTTCTTCATGATGAACTCCTTCTTCAAGAAGAAGCCACAGCGCAAGTGGACTTGGATAAGTCCAAATGGTTCCACGAAAAGCGAGATAGACTTCATTTTAGCAGACAAACGGCACATATTTAATGATGTCTCCGTGATCAACAGGGTGAAAACCGGAAGTGATCACCGAATGGTACGAGGCACATTAAATATCAACATTAAGCTGGAAAGGTCACGCCTAATGAAGTCTACGCTCCGACCAACACCTGTCCAAATCCAGGGCTCCGAGAACTTTCAGCTGGAGTTGCGGAATCGTTTCGCGGGCCTAGAAGAATGCGAATCTGTGGACGAAATTAACACCAGGATGGTACAAACCGTCCACGAGGTAGGGTCAAAGTTCTTTAAGACCCCCTCCAGTAGTAAACCTCAAGTGCTCTCTGAACATACCCTCGGTCTCATGAAGGAAAGGCGAGAACTATGTGTCCGGTCTCCGGCTTCAATGTCGAAATACAGGCAGCTAAATAAACAGATCTCTTGCAATAGACGACGCGACCTGCGTGCTCACAACACACAGCGCGTCAAAAGCACTATTGAGCGGAACCAAGGCTCCAAAGTGTTCGCAAGGGATCTGATTGTTGGGCGAAGCCAGTTGACGAGATTGAAGACAAAGTCTGGCGCTATGGTTACGTCTAAGCCTGAAGTTCAGAGAGAAATTGAGAGTTACTACGGACGGTTGTACACCTCCTCACAGGCTCCCGTTCCCAATATGGCGAACGACAAGAGAGCCAAATTAACCCGACACTATACCGAAGATATCCCGGACGTCAGCCTGTACGAAATTAGAGGGGCCCTAAGTCAGCTAAAAAACAACAAAGCACCGGGAGATGACGGTATCACATCAGAGCTACTAAAGGCTGGAGGCAAACCCCTCCTAGTGGCGCTCCAAAGACTGTTCGATACCGTCATCAGAAACGGAACTACCCCGGAGGCGTGGAGCAGAAGCGTGGTGGTTCTGTTCTTCAAAAAGGGTGACAGAGCCCTTTTGAAGAACTATAGACCCATCGCGCTTCTGAGCCACGTCTATAAGCTGTTCTCAAGGGTCCTTACTAATCGTATTGCGCGCAGGCTCGACGACTTCCAGCCTCCCGAACAAGCCGGATTCCGAAAAGGCTACAGTACCATAGACCACATACATACGCTGCGACAGGTTATACAAAAGACCGAGGAGTATAATCTGCCGCTATGTGTTGCGTATGTGGACTATGAGAAAGCCTTCGATTCTATTGAGACCTGGGCGGTGCTAGAGTCTCTCCAACGGTGCCAGATAGACTATCGGTACATCGAGGTGTTGAAGTGTTTATACAAAGCCGCAACCATGACAGTCCGAGTACACGACGGAAGCACTAAACCTATTCCACTGCAGCGCGGAGTACGACAAGGGGATGTTATATCCCCGAAACTGTTTACCGCTGCACTGGAAGACGTGTTTAAGCTGATGGAGTGGAAAGGGCTTGGTATTAACATCAATGGCGAACACCTCACACACCTTCGATTTGCCGATGATATAGTCATCTTGGCGGAGTCCCTGGAAGAACTCAGCACAATGCTAGGTGACCTCCATAGCGCCTCCCAACGGGTGGGTCTTAAGATGAACATGGACAAGACGAAGATCATGTCTAATGTCCATGTCACACCCATACCGGTCGTTGTTGATGGCGTTACTCTCGAAGTTGTCGACGAGTATGTTTACCTGGGTCAAGCGATCCGTATGGGTAAGTCCAACTTCGAGAGAGAGGTAACTCGTAGAATCCAACTCGGTTGGGCAGCGTTCGGGAAATTACAAAGTGTCTTCTCGTCCAGAATACCGCAGTGCCTGAAGTCGAAAGTTTTCGAGCAGTGTGTGTTGCCAGTGATGACCTACGGCGCTGAGACGTGGTCCTTTACAGTTAGCCTTTTCCACAGGCTCAAGGTCGCTCAGCGAGCGATGGAGAGGGCTATGCTTGGTATTTCTCTACGCGACAGAATCCGTAACGATGAAATCCGTAGACGAACGAAGGTTACCGACATAGCTCTCAAAATCTGCAAGTTAAAAGTGGCAATGGGCAGGCCACATAGTTAGGAGGACTGACAACCGGTGGGGAAGAAAGGTCCTCGAATGGCGACCACGTCTCGGCAAAAGGAGCACAGGCCGCCCTCCAACCAGGTGGACTGACGACCTGAAGAAGATAGCGGGAAACCGCTGGATTCAGAGGGCGCAGGACCGGACGGAGTGGCGAACATTAGGGGAGGCCTATGTCCAGCAGTGGACTCAAAAAGGCTGATGGATGGATGGATGGATGAGTTCCTAAGATTAGCGCGTACAAACAAACAAACAAACTCTGCGGCTTTATATATTAGTATAGATTAATGCTACTAGAAAATCGTGAAATTGAAGTTAAGGGTGACTTTAACCGACAATTAGCGTACTTATCACTTTACTTGAAACTGGTGAAAGAGGCCCTAACTTTAATATTTTCTACAGGTGCCAGCTTTCCTACTGGATATGATTGGAGAACCAGACTTGCCAAATTCAGACGGACAGGGCTGTTCCTACTGTGGTGGTCTTGGACACAGGATTACAGGTAAACATTTAAAAAAACATTTATTTTAAAGTTAGTAAAAACTACTTTGCGACAATCCGCAATCAGAACGAATGATATATATATAGTATATACTTTTTCATGCAATAGCACCTCCCTCCCTTCCACATAGAATACATGCACATGCAACAATAAAACATATACACCAACATACATACTTGACTCTATGACGATTACTCGCAAAGTCCTATGTGGGAGGGAGGGGAGGTGCTATTACATGAAAAACGTATACACCATATGGTGTATGCAAGATTGTTGCAAAGTAGTTTTTACCTAACTTTATAGCAATGGAGTTCCGCAATCATCATATGTTTTTACTAAATTGATGTCCTAATTTTGTCAATTTATTTTACAGAATGTCCAAAATTGGAGGCTGTTCAGAACAAGCAGGCATCGAATATTGGAAGAAGGGACTACCTTGCCAATACAGCTGCAGACTATTGAATCTCCAGTTTTGGTGGTTATAGAATATTTATTAAATATTAAGTGATTGTAAATAAAATAGTTTTGATACATTTGTAGTTTTGTTTAAACCACTCTTAGATATTCAACTAGTTACTCAAGTCAGACCACACTAAGGGCCTCTTTCACCATCTTCAAGTAAAGTGACAAGTACACTAATTGTCAGTAAAAGTCACCCATAACTTCAATTTCACGATGTTCAAGTAGCACTAATCATAATATGATAAACTGACCCGTACTCATAGCTTTTACTTGCCAATTAACTTTACTTGGGATGTAACTAATCAACACTTTACTTGGAGATGGTGAACGAGGCCCTAATTCTGGTGGATTCAAAATGGTTAGGTATTTTATACAGTCTACCAATAGTTTTTACTTAGGTGATGAGCAATGAACTACTAGTAACCAGGCAGCCTTCGCAGCCTTAAATTTTGGGGGGGTCACTAAGAAATTTGGGGGAAGAGGTGTCCCAAATTGGCTTGTTTCGCCTTCCGTCTACGCATGACTGATGGATTTGGGGGATAAGGATGTTTCTTTCAAAGAAACATACTTATTCTACTCTTTGGAAAGAAAGGTCACTCATACACACTCATCCTTAGAATACATCATTCATACTGTAAAATGGTGTAGGTACCACAGAGTACATTATTATATAGGTACCTACTAGGTAGTATGCAATCAATGCATCATTCATTATTAATAGTAGTATGAATTACGTGGTAATTAAGTAAAATATACAGTTACGTAAGATACCTATCATAACAAGGCCATATATGAACACTAAACAACAATAATATTTACAAATTGCAATTAAATAAATCACTCAATTGACACTGCGTGACACAATTTTTGACATTATTGTCAAAGAATTTTGTTGACAATGACATGTTGCAAAAGTCCTTTCAACATCATTCTTATTTAATTTAAAATATATGTTGTCGCGATGCCAATAATACCTTCCAGTAAAGCAGTGCATATAATTAAAATAACCCCAATTACTTCATTTGGCACCGGAAGTAGCACAAAATGCGCGCGATCAATACGTGGTTTACAATATTGGCTATGATTTTACGTAATCTCTACAATAATAAAATAATACTAATAATTACAATTGAATGCCTTGAAAAATTACTTATATAGTTTTAGGCCATAAGCATATGAATGAATGTCTTAATAACTCAGGCATACGTTTAATTTTACAAAATAAACTCTTTTTTAAGAGGCTGTGTATAGATTATCTTTGTGTGTTTACAAAGTAAAAACGTTTTATTCTTGTCCATGGCATTATTTTTTAATATGGCAAGATTTAGAAATCGATTAAAGCCTTTTCTCGATTAAGATTTAGATTTTAGATGAACAGATAACTATTTAATTGTTTGTACTGATGCTCAAATTTTTATAATTATTAAAGACCTCATAGTACTTCCTTAAAAAAATTCATGATAATTGATCTGGAATAATTTTTTTTAAAGATTTGTCTCGTAAATAACCTAATCATTGAATAAAAGTTTATTTTTCTTTTATTTTCTCAGTTTTTAATAGTGTTACAGATAATTCCTCATAAAATGTATTTAAATAAAAATGTAAAAAGGAAAAGAAAACTTTTTGTTTAATGAATTTTAACATGACATTTAAATACCTATGTTCTAACGTGTGGTAAAAGTATGTCAAATAAAGTTAGACATTTTTTTCACATATTATATTATAATATATTTTTATCCTCAATATACTTTTGTAACGAATATTACGAATAAAACAAAACGATTAAAATAATCAATTTTATAACCAAATCGATTATCGAAAATCGACACAAGTGGCTGTATTTCAGTGTTGCCAGAACTGGCATCTATGGAAAATTACATCACCTATCACCTCACATTTCCATGGCACGCATTTGGGACTTCGACTTCGACTTTTCGTGACAGCATGTCATTTTCGACATTTGATTGATAATTTTCTAAAGGATCCATCAAATTAGTTTGTTTGAAAGTTAGTTTAGGCGCTAAATAGTAGTATTTTATAAAATTTACATCGAAACGAGGATGTGAGGATCCGATAGCCTTACTTGGAGGTCGTGGCAAAGAGTCCAATATGAGCGCCCTGAAGTGTGTGGTAGAAGGTTGCAATTTGGAATATGATGTGATATGCAGCTTTTCCTTCTACAAGTAAGTGATTTTCCCGCTCTTATTTGTATTGTTATCATCGACAGGTACAGATCACAAATTTTTACGCTGTCCGCATACCTGGATGACCTTTGTTCGTTGTGATAGTTGCTTCTCTTAAAAGGCTTATATTTATATCCTATACGATAGTCCACAGATTGTGTGTCGCCTTCGAAGTGATTCCCTCTTTGCTAAAATCATATCCAATGTGTCAAATATACAAATTTGGAGACAATTTAGTATGTATTTGGGACACCCATTGTGTTCTAAAAATATATTATTTTCCATAGTATTATATATATTTATTAATAAGACTGTCTGATACCTGATATTTGTGTATACCAAGTAATATTGATAAAATAATTATAATAAAAAAGCCTTTTTTTGTTTACCAAGATAGAAAGCATCTTATTAGTAGGGAATAGTGTCTATATGTGCCAAATTTCATATAAATATGTCACTGTTTCTTTTACTTGAAGAAGAAAGTAATGGGAAAGCTAAGTAAAATGCAAATCATTAATAGGGTCTCGTTTCAACATGTGTAGTATTGTGTAGTAAGTGAGTACATAACACCATTACACAAAATATTACCATATTTCCCACTAAGATTTAAATGGCAACTTTAAATACATTTTTAATTTTGTATGTGAATATATTGAGTTTATAGCTTACAAAAACATCTATATACTTCTATACTAATATAAATGTGATGATCAATTTTAATGAAATTTACACAGATAGAGTGAATCTTGCAAAAGGACACAATATAGTTTCTATCCCAGAAAAATAAACTGGTCCCTTGGGATAAATTAGTATCCTTTATTCCCGTTCATCCCCACCCTGTCGTGCCTACTAGGAGTGTGTCGTCGACGGTTTTGCCGTGAACGAAACGTAAACCGGTTTACGTCGACCATAGACTGGTTCATAAAACAGTCTAATTTTCGACTAGTTTACGCCGTCGACGGAATCGCTATATAAAAATTAACTATGACAACGTTAAACGTGTTTTGTTCAGTCTACTATAGACGGATGAACGGGAATCAGATTATAGTTAAATGATAAGACTAGATATGTTGTTTTCGCTCCGCTCGCCGTTACCACCCGATGTAATTACAATTTACTTGCTTATAGCTAGCTTGCTTATAGCTTGCTAGTCCCCGACTAGTCCCGAGCGCTATCGGTCGCCGCGCGCCGTTGCGTTCATTTCATTCGTTGAACGCGTGCACACCGTTCACCGAAACCATGAATGAAACCTAAACGAAAAAATAGTTCACGATTCGACTAGTTTAGGATTCGACGGTAAACTAGTCTAATGGTTCATGCCAAGTAAACGGTTGAAAAAAACAGTTCGTTCATTCAACGCTCACGCCTAGTGCCTACTACGAGTGGGAAAAAAGTTAAATTCGTCCCCAGTGGTGACAATTGCAACTTTTTATTACCGACTTATTCCGCTATAGACCATCAAAATACATAGGGCTTTTAATAAGAGGTTTCACAGATTTTATGACAAATGAAACTTTTTTTTCCCAATCGTAAACCATTATTATAATCATATAAACTCAAATCAGCCACACAGAGCTGGGCTGGATAGCTAGTGTAATATAAAAAAAAATTAGACTGTATACAACTTAATATTACATCATTTTAATATTACAATATTTGTCAACAGTGTAAATACAGGCTCTGAAAATGAGAATCAAAGACAGGAATGGATTGAGGGAGCGATGCAGGAGGAGAAGGAGTGTCTCTGGAGGCACTTCAGTTTACAGCTTTGTGGGTAAGTGGTATTAGAATCAATGTCCAAATTATAATTAGGTATAGTATATTTTAATTTCCTGTGTTGTAAATAAACACCAAAAAATACCCAACTGAGAATACAAATTGTATTGTATGTGATCATTCCAGTTTGTGCCTCACTGGTAATCAAACTTGTGGCTGTTGATTGGCAGTCTAGCATGGTAATCCTTGCACCGTATGGGTACAACGCAATACGCAACCTTCAAAAGGTACCCCGCACCTTGAGAGAGGATACCAGGTTGTGTGGGATTTGACAGCACTAAAACCCCTTGGTGGCCTGCCTCTACACTTGGGGAAGACTTTAATTTCTATTCTATATTTAATTTAACATTTGTTTTAAAATTTGATTTATATTATGTAATTAATAATTTTATTTTAAATTTGATTTTAATCTGTAATTTTATATTTTGTTTTTATTCGTTATTTCAATTTCGACATTTGTTTTAATTGTATTATTTGTTTGACATTTATTTCTAATTATTTTAGATTATAATAATCATTATTATTAGTAGTACCTGGATGACTGAGCGTTGCTCAGATAAAAACAATTTTTTTCTTGGTTTAGTTTCAAACGAAACACTCATTTGCTTAATGTTAGTTAATAACGAAATTTGAAATAGCTCCCAATATAAAAAATATTTGCACAAAAAATAAACGCAAAATGGTTTTGATTGAGGTTTGAACCTGTGTCTCTAGTTCCGCAGTCAGCCCACATAACCATTCAACTAAGGAAGCTTTATTTCAATGAACGGAATTTCTATAGAGATCTTTCAAATCGACATTGTCATTTCTTTGAACGTCTGAGTGGCTGATGGCATTTGACGGCGTTCTACGCCACAATATTATTAATACTCTCCAATAGATATCAGAAAGCCATATTTTTCAGTTTATATTTAAGTTGATTATCACTGAAAATATTTTTGTATAATTTAAAATTTCTAAATAAAAAATTGCTGCATCAATTTATCAGTCGCAAAACCAGAGTACTAAATTCCATTAAAATCGTAGGACCCATTTCCGAGATTCAAAAAATATATTTTAAGTCCATGTCCAAATTCTGAATTAAAATGTTCATTATTTTCAAAGTTGAGGTCAGTAAGTCAATATTTTTGAACATTAAATAAATAAATAACGCTTCACACTCATAGACCCACAGTAGGGTAGATATACCCTGTGTCGCGGGTACCATGGACACACACAAAGACAGAAACACAAACACCCAGACCGAGAATAGAAATTCAAACTCATCATTCAAATTTCTATTTCGCCGGAAATCGAACCCGGGACCCTTCGATTGGCAGTCCGGCATGGTAGCCTTTGCGCCACGCGGGTCGTCGCAACATTAAACTTGTTTCGGCCCCTGCTCCTGTAACTCTTTCGGGTTATCAACAAAAGTAGTATAAAATGCTTGTGTCCCTGTCTTTGTGTTAGCTGCAACTCTTTTTATGTCCCACTGCTGGGCATCTCTCTCCATTATTGGGGAGGCCTGGAGCTTACTCCACCGCGCTGCTCCAATGCGGGTTGGTATCTGTCGTCTTTGTGTATGTATGTTTAAATTAAAGCATCAAAGGTACTGACTCACCCGTCAGTGGAGAGGGCATTGCGCCTCGCTTCGATACATAATTTTTGTGCCAAATCTGGTGCGGGGGAAGAACGCACACATTTAAATTTTGTCACTCATTCATAAATATTCTTTCATCACTACAGACGCATACATTTCTAAATATATCAATTTCAATAAACATCATTTTCTATGCACCAACAACACTGACACCGACACACTAGTTGTATATAACTAGAAGGCACGTTGTGCATGCACGTTGGGACGAGGTGTTCGCCCGTAAAGGTCACTCCTCTGACGGATGTCATATCTGTCAGTACCTGTGATGCTCTAAGATGTTTCCAATTTTGCCTCTATGAGTGTAAAGCCTCATCTGATTGAGTTTCTTGTTGTTTGACAGGTACCACTTCGAGCTGGACGCCCAAGGGCTATGGATTGACTCACCGATGCTGCCTGAACTCCTCACACTGCAGGAGCAGGCACCCCAGGTGGAACAGTCGGAGGATGATAAGAGAAGTATGTCATTATAAATAAATAAATAACGCTTCACACTCATAGTCCCACAGTAGGGTAGATATACCCTGTGTCGTGGGTACCATGGACACACACAAACACCCAGACCGAGAACAGAAATTTAAACTCATCATTCAAATTTCTGTTTTGCCGGGAATCGAACCCGGGACTCTCCGATTGGCAGTCCGGCATGGTAACCATTGCGCCACACGGGTCGTCAAATATTTTTTAAATACAGTTGCTTAAAAAGTGACGTATTGCAGGGACGTATAGCGTGCGGGAAGTGGGCTATTACACACTCGTGCTTTTTCTGTACCTTTTCCGCACTCGTGCGTTCTCTTTCCCAACTGTCAAAATAATGTCTATTAAAAAGAAAAAACCAACCACGAAGTTTTAGAAGTTTTTATGTTTCATGCAAATATTTCTAAAAAGACGCTACTAGTTTGTTTCAATATCAGATTTAATGATTTGATTCAATGAGTTAGGTTAGGTTTCATTTCATTTCATCTCATTAACATTTTCATTTCATATCAATAAAAAATTCTACTGAAGACTTGGCTGTATGGGCATAGTTCCCTTTGCCTACCCAGAATGGGTGAAGAAAACAAAAAAAATCTCTGCTTTATAGGTATTCTTTTACGATTGGCGCCATTTTTCAAAAATGTTATTTCCGAGTTTTTATTATTTTATTAAATTGCTTCATTTTTTCGCAACTGTATTAAAAATAGTCGTTCAGTACACGTGCGGAACCGTCATTGGAAGGAGTTTGTCGGAACTCCTTGCAATGACAGCCTTTCCGCACTTGTAATGAAATATACTATTTTATAGTTTGTGGAGCTTACATGGTTTAACCAGGGAAGTACCACTGTAGCAACCATTTTTGCTGTCAAGCAATTTTATAGTTTCTTAAGAATGGTGTGGTTGCTGGTCAGACTTCCATGAGGCGACTATCAGCCTCCGGAGTAGCAGTGTAACTGCATACAAGCTATACTAATATGTCAAGCTGAAGAGTTTGTTTGTTTGAACGCGCTAATCTCAGGAACTACTGGTTCGAATTGAAAAATTATTTTTTGTTGGATAGTCCATTTATTGGGGAAGGCTATAGGCTATATAACATCATGCTATGACTAATACCAAAGTCCACGCGGACGACGCGGGCGGCCGCTAGCCTCAAATAATACTCAGGCAGACCATGGAGTCTAGGCCATTGCAGTCTGTAGTCTAACCAAAAACATCCATAACTAAACATAATAGATGGAACATCCCATCCATATATTATGGTTTTATTGTATGTGATAAAGGTCTTTTTATATAGATTAGAGATAGGTATGGAGAGATTCCATAGTTTTTTTGAAGTGAAAACTTCTTTAGCGGCGTTGTGTACTTTTTTTGAGATGGGTATAAAATGTTAAACTCGCGTCATGACACGTGGCCTGATCGAAAATTCGTAAGACGGAGGGGTGACCGCTCATGACGGCTCGACTGTCTATACCTGTATATATCAAGTATTTAAAATATGGTCATTGAACAAAGTGCATCTATTAATGAAAAAAGTGACTAAGAAATAGTGAAAGGAAATGAGTGAGTAGTTGAGTACTTTATAAAAATACTAGATGAAAACTTATACTAGATGAAAAATAATACTGATAATAAAAGCAATTCGTGCGAAATTATTCCCTAATCATTCCAAAATATCAAAAATGCAAAACGTTAATGTTCAAGTTTTCACTTCTGCCGGTACTACCGGAGTGCAGCCCGTTGTTTTTTAATACAAAACATTAATTCAATCAATTGATCAGGCTTTTTATTCTTTAGGTTATACTTAACGCTTAGATATGTTAGAGATAAGTTGAGATAACTAACAAAGCTTGTCAAAGAAAAGTCTTATGGCATACGATTTATTTTGAGATAACAGAATACTATTTCCATGTCCTGTATTATCGTGTAAGTCTGTGTGATGTAAAATAACTTTATCGTTTTTTTATCGAAACAGCAATTTGCGTACTCAGATTTCCTTAGGTTTCCTAACTACTATCAAATTAACAATGTGCGGAGCCCCATCAAAGTCCAAAAATAAAACTGAAATAATGATTTTCACTTCTAATAAATACGTATAGAATGAGTGTCTTCATACAAGCGCGCTGTCAAAATTGAAGCACTAAATAGATTCCTACAGCTGTAACATCTGACTAACAAAATATTTTTATTTTGACCAAATTAACTAAAAAATACTACAAAATATTGAAAACACTGTGAAAAGTCATTTTATTACTTTCTTTTGTTTTTAAAAAGTGTTGTGATAAAATTTAACCTTAAGTCTTATGTAGCGGCCCGGCGTTTGGTGCCCATTAGTGACACCAGTCAATATGCTTCAATTTGGGCGCGCGAACTTGGTTTCTATAATGTAATTGTAATGTAATTGTAAATATTCTAAGGCTTTTCACTCATATCCACACGCTTGGTTTCCATTTCGTCGATATACAGACACAAACCTAAATTAAAATTTCTGCCTCGTCGGGAATCGAACCCGAAGGTCTCTTCTTGGTAGTGCGGTAACCATTGCGACATACGGGTCGTCAATGTGAAAATCGATTAATTTTGGTTTAATCCGGTCTTGGACTATTGAGATACTTTTAATTAACTGTCAAAACGTGACGTTCCATTTGGTACGATAAAATGGTTTGTGACGTCACAAACCATTTAAGTCGATTGACAAAATTTTAATTGATTTAAGCGTCAGTAAAAATCACGTACGTATGTAAATGAATTAACAATTATCCTGCTTTCCAAGCGTAATTTTTATTTATTAAAATAATTAGCTCAGTGTTCTGATAGTAGCCTCTCTGCTTTCAGACGCAAGAGACGTGGATACCTTTCAGTTTCGCTTTGAAAAATTCCTACGGCAAAATAAAGGTATTAATTACATAGAATTTTTATATGTTTTTACTAAGAAATAATTATTTTTTTGTTTTTATCTAGTTGCGTGTTATGAAATGTAAAGCGAGTTACACTTATTCGTTTAGATCGTACGCGTTCGCATTTAAATTCGTACTATTAGGCAAATCAATGCCTTATATTTAAAGCTGTCGAAGCAACTACTACAACAATAGTTCAAATTCACGACGAAAATCCTTCGAATCTATCTCGTCATTTAAATTTATTCTAGTGCATAAAAACGTAATTAACCGGGTATAAAAATTGGACAAAAGAATATAAACTATGTATACGAAGTTTATAATAATAATAATACCTATGTTTGGACAATTCACACAACGCCATCTGATTCCAAACTAAGCAGAGCTTGCGCTATGGTAATCAGAAAGCTGATAAACATACTTATATATATAATTCTAAATACATACTTAAATAGATAAATTAACACCCAGACACATAACAAATAGTCATGTTCATATACAACTATTTGTCCTGGTATCAAACCCACGACCTCACGCTTCGCAGTCGGCTCATCACACACAAAGCCACGGAGGCTGGCGATATTTATATAAAATATATCATTATGATATTTATTGGTTTATGATATCACAATATCTGCTAGAACCCAAAAACTCAAAACACATCGCCGAATTTTCGTTTCGGACTTCTATTTTATTAATAAGTGGAAAAAAAATGGAATCTTAGGATGTACGTTAAGTGCCTAATTAAAACTATCTGATAGTACGTTTTATATAAGGATTTTTGTGTTAATACTTATAGATTTACCTTCATAAAAAATCATTAAAATAATAAAATATATATATATATAAATTAGATCAGTCAGTATATAGTCAGATATTCTAGTAACGCAATAGCTATTTTGCCAGAACATTTCTGATAGAGTTTTGGAGACTATCTAAAAACCATGTTTTCACTCCCATCTGACATCCGACGAACCCTGTGGCGCAATGGTTACTACACCGTACTGGGACCCCCCGGGTTCGATTCCAGGGACTGTGCACGGCATTAAAAACGGTTAAAAAATTGACGTTTGTTGCAGTCGCCGACATAATACGAATGGAGCACAACTACAGTGGCGAACCAGCCAAGAAGGAAGCGCCGGAGGTGGTGTCGCGTCTCAACGTGCGGCAACTGGTCGACACCCTCGGATATCTGTGAGTTTCTCTCCGTTTGCTCTTTTCTTCAGCTCAGCATTGCCTAAGCGCACCCAGAGCAGACAGAACAATAAAATAACGTTCACTTAGAGTTTGTAAAGGAACCGTACAGTGAATAAAGAATATTTCATTTCATTTCATTTCAACTGACTAACTTCCTACTTGTCATCTCGGTGACGTCATGAAGCGAGCATGGCCAGGCGGTCAGCGTAGAACGCAAACGATCTATGCAACTAAGCCAAACGGGCGCGGTCAGGTGTGAGATTGGTGACCGCTAGTGGCAAAATTCATGCGCGTTTCCGTGCTTCGGAGGGCACGTTAAGCCGTCGGTCACGGTTGTCGATAGATAACAGTCGTTAAACCGTGTCGGAGGCCTTATGGGTGGTTTGAAAACATCCGACAGTGGGTTGGCCACTAACCCGCATTGAAGCAGCGTGGTGGAGTAAGCTCCAGGCCTCCCCAATAATGGGGAGAGACCCGTGCCCAGCAGTGGGACGCAAAAAGGGTTGCAGCCATCTCGGTGCCTACAGTTTAAAGTCAAGTAAAACACATGGGGGAAGGAAGGTGAAGGATGGTGACAATGTTGCAAAAGGGACACCAGCTACCATCACACTAGAGCCTGAAGAAGGTAGCGGAATATATTTAGAAGGCACAGGACCGGATTGGATGGTAGATGTTTCTTCATCATTCATCATCATCATTTCAACCTTTTTTATGTCCCACTGCTGGGCACAGGTCTCCTTCTCACAAGTGAGAGGGATTTAGGTCATAGTCCACCACGCTGGCCAAGTGCGGATTGGTGGACGTCATGCTTTCGAGAAATTATGAATTTCTCTCAGGCATGCACGGCGATGAAAAACATCGTAATCAATTAAATATCACGATATTTTCCATCACCGGGGAGCAGCGATAACATGCGCACATTACAAATTTCTTTGTCAGAGGTGCGCGCCGAGGATTTGAACCCGGAATCGGTCGCGTAGAAGACCGCGGCTTTTACCACTCGGCCATCGCTGCTTAATGTTTCTTCATTAATGCCTAATGTCTAAGTATCGTGACAACTTCGATTTAATCTAAACAATACTTGACTCAATCTTTTAAAGGCTATCCATATATAGTCGTTATGGCATAGTAATTGTCATAGTCATCGATATAATATAAGTAGGTAGATTCACAGTCGCCGTATAAAAGTGGCACCGGCAAAAGAAGGCATAACGGCAGCGATATGCCTTCTTTCGCTTTCATTTGCTAAGCCGCCACGCACGTGTCGCACGTCAGTGATGCCAAAGTCCGCAGTAAAAATTTGTAAAAATTACACTCTAAAAACGCAAAAAAAGTATGGAGTATCATACTTCCAGTGAGTACATCTTTATCTTAATTTAATAACGCATATTTATTATACTTTAAGACTATTTATTATTATTTTAGTAAAATTTGTTTGATTCACCACAGCATGCATACATCGATAATTGTAAACGAATTTGTGCTTTATTGTAATGCTTTTGGTTTCATTTCTCAATTAACTCCTATTTCGTAAGTCTAAAGTCGTAAAATTTTATTGCCGTATTATAAACATCGAACCAGAAGGTGATAAGTAACAATTTAACATGGACTTATAGTCTTACTTATGTCAGTACCATAAGGTTTAAAATAGATAAAAAGTAAGATACCTTAAAATATTTTTTTGTTTAGAATACTTGTATACATCTATAATAAGTACGTTTTTACGCGGGGCCACCTTTTGAATCAATTTTGTATGGGAACCTTGCATCTACCTACTTATATTATATCGATGGTCATAGTTGAATATGAAAAAAAATTTTTTTTTCTCTGCAATTTAAATTTTAGTGAGTACTCATAATTTTAGGAGTAATACAATATTTGTAAGCCTATCAATGTTAGAATAAGAGAACTTAATGTAACATAACATCTTTTGTAACCCTTATTCAACAAATAAATGATTTGATTGATTGATTGATTGAAATGAAATGGAAAAACGTTTATTGATGACTGTTTACAAAAAAATTAGGTGTTTGAGTCTAACAATAGTATGTATTTAAACAGTCTACCTTATTCAGGCATCCAATAATCACTAAATTAAACTAAAGTTATTTATTTTTCTAAATTAATTACAATTATAACTTAATTTAAATTTTAAATTTCAAGTTTATTTTATAGCTTTTAGAATCCGTTAAAATAAATTTTAACGGGTCTTCGGCTTTAATGCCTACCCACCGCTGGGTCAATGAGAGAAAAAAAGCCGGAGGAAAAAAAACTCTCAGGCGTTGTTACATTTATATTTTTAAATTTGAATGATGATCAATAAAACTCCTTAGCGGCTTACAACTTCAAGTTTGTATTACTTAATCAAATTTTTTTGGTGGTAAAGCTATCATCCCTACTAATATTATAAATTCGAAAGTAACTCTGTCTGCTACGCTTTCACGCTTAAACTACTAAACCAATTTTAATAAAATTTGGAACACAGAGTGGACCTTGGAAAAGGACATAGGATGGTTTTTGTCCTACGGGAACCTATAAAACGGGTCCACTCGGGCGAAGCCGCTGGCGGAAGGCTAGTAAATAAATAAATTTGAGCATGAAGATATGTGGATGAAATATCCACTTTGAGCCCAAATCTGACAATTTAAGATAAATCTCAAAAACTGTTATAATAATCTTATCACACAAAAGAAATACCAGTAATCTCAATTGTACATTTTTTAAATACTAAAATTCCCTATTAAACTAAATACAAATCCTTCATCAGGTCCCTCAAGAACCTGCAGAAGAAGCAGCTGTGGGTGGTGAAGGTGGAGACGGACAAGGCGGAGGCCTCCATCACACAGTCGGAGCAGGTCATCACCAAGATGCAAGACCCCAAGCAGATTATTGAGGTGAGATTCAGATCTGTGGGGTGTAGGTGTGTAGTAGGTAGTCCCTGTAGCTTCGGGATTAAGAACAGAGCTACGGTATCTCCTGCCTGATCGTAAGAAGCGACTAAAAGGGGGCGTCTGGGGTTGCGGGCGGTGAGAGTGGGAGCTCGACCCGTCCAGCAGCCCTGGGGAGGCGGTTTGTGCGTGGCCGCATGCCGCCGTGAGCATCGCAAGGTGCAAGAGAGCAGATCTGCTCTCCTGAAGATGGGTCCGTTCTGGGACGTCGCGCGTGGAGGACACCGGTGCTTTCCATTGGAGATCCCGGAGTCCTCCCCAACGAGGGAGCTTTAGTGCGTTCAAGTACATAACCCGGTTTTTTCTCCCAAGGCGCTGGGTACCTTTTTAAGATACCCCCCCCCTCGATACAAAAAAAGGGGTGTAGTAGGTACTTAGAATATGACCTGGGACTCTTCACTCCAATTTTATCCCTTAAATGAGTTCTAATTGGCTGTGAAATCGTATCATCGTCATTCATTGCCTATGAAAAAACTTGTGGCTCTTGACTACATTGCTATTTATATATGTATGTATATTTAAATAGGAAAAAATTTTGTCAAAAGTGTAGTAGTGGTGGGGGGAGTTTAGGAAATGGCAAAAGAGGAGTTTGTATGAAACATTTAATTCTTCCATGAAGCAGTTTTAGATCACCTCACATCAAAAAAGCAAAATGACTCCCCTCTCATTCTGCGCTCCTGTTATGCCAAGGAGGAGCGAGGAGGTCTTACTACGGACCTGATGTTAATGACCGGGTTTTCAAACACAACACAGAGGACCCGTTAGGTTTAGACATTATTGTGCAGACTTTTTTCACCCCATTTCATTTCACGCAGGAGCCAAAGCTGATCGTACAGGTGAGTGTGACGTAGATGTATACTAGGGTTGCCAACCATACTGTTAAGAACAGTATTATACTGTTTTTCACTACATTATACTTTTTATTGTTGAACAAAAATAAAGTATACAAAATACTGTTTTCAGTATCAACACCTCGGACGAACACTACGACTAAGTGCAGCGCAGTCACAATCGTGCGTTTCAGAACGAATCTGTCAAATACTACCTAATATTAGCTTCAAATAATTTAATAAAAAATGAGCTCCTTATTTATTTTAATTATAGTTTTGATTGTGGTAAGGCTTATGAAGCTTTTAAAAATGACTTAATTTATAAGTTGCGCGTGAAACACTAACAATATGTCTTTAAAAAATTACTGTTTATTTTCCTTCTCAGACCTAAATATACTTTAATTCGTGTAAAAAAAGTTGGTAACCCTAATGTAGACCAAAGTGTATTTATTGGTCTGTCTTTAGAAGCAATCTGACGAAAAATGTATTTGTAGTTGATGTCAGTGTAATTTTTAATAGCTGTTTTATCTCATGAATTTCGGTTTACGATAGTTTTGGTACTTGTACTGCACCAGCACATTGTTTGTATGTGCGTAATCTTGGAACAATCAGTATTCAGTTGCTATAGTTACAAGGAGGTTACTATAGTAACCTGACCGCCGCTCGTTAGTTATCAGTGGGTATCAATAGTGTCAATAATATTGGGAAATCGCATGATTTTTTTATTGTATCTGTTAGATAACAACATTCAATTCCTTAACGAAACTTTCCTCTCCTACCTACATCCCGCCCAACGATAGTTACAGTGATAACTGTACCTGACCGTACATGAAATCGTGACGGACAGACAGTCGTCTACTGCACCGCGCCGTGTTAGGTCGAGCTACCGAAGTTAACTTCATCTTACGCTATTCAGTACGGCTATCTTCATCAATCCCAACGTTTAATTGTTGTCATACCAGTGCATACGCATAAACATTTCGCTAGAAAATCAACATATAAAGGATATTGGAAGAACGGAGTACGCGCGCGTATCTACCACCATGACGCGAAAATACGTGAACAAGGTATTTTTTGACGTGATAACGTCTTTAAAATCGTTTTAGTCGGGTGACATGTTCAGAAACTTGTGTCACACCAAAACCTCACGAGCGCGATCGCAGGTATAACGAGAGAGAGACGGACCGATCTCCCGTCTCATCTCGAGCGCTGCCAGTCATTCCGTGAAACTTGTCACGCGGAATCCTCACCAGCGGAGGCTGGCATAGCGTTCGAGTGAGTGGACCGATCTTCCGTCTCTCTCACTCTAGCGGCATACAAACGAATGGAGATTTTCTCGTGCGGACGTTATCACGTAAACATCTCGATCGTAAACCTACTTTACAAACAATTTGCCGTTTTTTTTAACAATAATAATAAAACACGAAAAACACTGTGAGGCAAATTCAAACCTCATCGCGTATCGTTGAACACGGCCCATACTCACGAGGCGAGACGCGAACGTGAACGCATTACCAAATACTACGGACAAAACAAGTGATTTACAATTTTAACCGCTAAAAACAGCGTTTAAGTATGTATAGTTGTCATTTTTTTAAATCAAATTATAAGAATTCACCGATTCCAAAAAAATCGGTATTAAAAAAATATTAGATGAAATAAAAAGTAACTAAAATTTGCACCTTTTACATTTCCATATTTCATACTGTTATTTTGTCATTATTATTTGCAATTATTATTTGATGACCCGCGTGGCGCAATGGTTACCATGCCGGGCTGCCGATCGGAGTGTCCCGGGTTCGATTCCCGGCGAAGCAGAAATTTGAATGATGAGTTTAAAATTTCTGTTCTCGGTCTGGGTGTTTGTTATTGGTTTTATGTGTGTCCATGGCACCCACGACACAGGGTACACCTACCCCGCTATGGCTATGAGTGTGAAGCGTTCTTGTTATTCCAAAATAAAATCTGTATTTAAAAATGTGTTGGATGGATGGATGGATAAATAAAAAAAAATAACTAAAATTTTCACATTTCCATATTTCTAACTTATATTTTGGCGTTATTATTTGCAATTTTGTAACTAAAATATATATTTATTACGTAATAATAAAATTTATGCAAATTCCCTATTACTAGATCAGGTCACTATAGTAACCTGACTTTTTTAAAATAAATAAACAAAAATGCAGACTGGCTGCGTGATGTTAAGACCACCGTCGCCTATAGACACGGGCAAACCAAGAGCTTTTTTACAGCTTTCTTGACTTCTCTGCGATCAGTTGATAACTATAGTAATTGATGACTGATTGGCAGCTTCTTAGATAACACACACAGACACAATGTGCACGTGCGTACGCAGATAAAACGATTGTAAACCAGGGTCCGTGGGATAAGGAAATAGTTATTTTATGTTACGAATGCCGGCTAAAATAAAATTATTCTTCTTACTCTGTCTTTATTTCTAGCTCTCTTCTCTGTCCATTATTTTCGGGCTGCTGACGCTTAACGTTTTCATTATCAATCTTGTCTGTCTGTCTTGCTATTTTAGATTAGTGTCGGCTTCACGTGCCCTCAGGTGCGGTCGCAGCCTTCAATTTTGTGGGGGTCGCCAATAAATTTGGGGGAAGAGGTGTCCCAAATTGGCTTGTTTCGTCTTCCATCTATGCATGACTGATGGAATTTGGGGAGGGGGGGGGGTCATGCCGCCGTAAGCATGGGAAGGTGCAGGAGAGCACATCTGCTCTCCCGAAGATGGGCCCGTTCTAAGCGCCGCTCGTGGAGGATTCCAGCGCGTTCCACTGGACATCCCGGAGTCCTCTCCAAGCGCAGAGGCAGTCCACCGAGGGGGTTTTGGTGTGGTACAAATCCCACATAACCACGTATCCTCTCCCAAGGTGCTGGGTACCTTTTGAAGTTTTCCCCCCGATACCAAAAAAAGGCGGGAGCCTAGGGTGAAAGATTTTGGGGGATGGCAAATTTGGCCCTAATTATTTTGTTTCACAAAATTAAAGGACAACCTGACTTCGTAAAGACTTTCAATATGAACTTTGTAAAGTTTTTTTAGAAAATTAATTGCAGAGGTTAGTATGGGAGGGGAGGGGAGGGGGGGGGGAGGTTGCAAAAAATGAATAGATTACTGGCAGCAAATTCCTAAAACCGCCCTTGGATATGAGGACTTATATGTTCTGCCTCTCAAGGCATGTAAAGAATATTCAAAATATTAATATTAGGGAAAAGCAATAAACGAATCTAGACTCCAGCATCGACATTACTGTTGTATCAATTACAATTATTTAGAAAATGTAACAAGAATATCCCAAATCGGTTCTTCACAGATCATCCCCCAACCCTCAACAACGGAGGCTCAGCCCCAAGCGGAGGTCCTGCACATCATGGAGGACGGCCAGATCGGGGACAACTTCATATACGAGATCGCTGAGGAGCAGGAGATCGCCATGGAGGAGGTCAAGGAGATCCCGGCGCCGGAAGCCACCGAATGGATGGTGAACATCACCCCGGAGAGCTCCAAGCATAAATATGCTTATATCAAACATTGCAATACTGGTGAGTTTTTTTATAGGTTACTATGGACATTTGAGCAGCGATGGTCGAGTGGTAAAAAACCGCGGTCTCCGACGCGATCGATCCCGGGTTCAAATCCTCGGCGCGCACCTCTGACAAAGAAATTTGTAATTTGCGCATTTATCGCTGCTCCACAGTGATGGAAAATATCGTGATATTTCATTGATTACGATGTTCTCCATCGCCGTGCATGCCTGAGAGAAATTCATTATTTCTCGAAAGCATGACGTCCACCAATCCGCACTTGGCCAGCGTGGTGGACTATGGCCTAAATCCCTCTCACCTGTGAGAATGCCTGTGCCCAGCAGTGGGACATAAAAAAAAGGTTGAAAAAAAAATGGACATGTTCCGGTTCGTGGACATGTCATGCTTTTGAGATTTTTTCGTAGTTCATCGAAACACCGTAAAAAATGTTTAAATATTTTCTCTCGTCGCGAGGAAGTGATACAAAAAAAAACTCATAGAAAATTTCTTAGTCAGAGATGGCCTCTGGGGTTTGAAACCCCCGCAACTGAGATTGGTGTCGTAATGACTCTGCTAGAAGCCATTATTATTAGCGAATTATTAAATAACGGCATATGTGCAGCGGCAGTTTGAAAATCATGCTGCTTGACGACCTACGTGGCGCAAGGGTTACCATACCGGACTGCCAATCGAGGGGTCCCGGGTTCGATTCCCGGCGAAACAGAAATTTGAATGATGAGTTTAAACTTCTGTTTTCGGTCTGGGTGTTTGTGTTTCTGTCTTTGTATATGTCCATGGTACCCACGACACAGGGTATATCTACCCTACTGTGGGGCTATGTAGTGTGAAGCGTTTACTGCAGCTAGCTGCAACCCTTTTTGCGTCCCACTGCTGGGCACGAGTCTCTCCCCCTTATTGGGGAGGTCTGGAGCTTACTACGCTGCTCCAATGTGGGTAAGTGGCCCACCCACTGTCGGATGACTTCAAACCGCCCATAAGACCTCCGACAAGGTTTAACGACTGTTATCTATCGAGAACAACCGGGACCGACGGCTTAACGTGCCCTCCGAAGTACGGACACGCGCCCATCTCACACCCGACCGCGCCCGTTTGGCTTAGCTGCGTAGATCGCTTGCGTTCTACGCTCGCCGCTGGGCCATGTCATGTTCTATTTTTTGTGAGTGTCATTCTCACGATCAGCTTTATGTGGCTTGGCGGGTTAGTGCACCAACTTGGTCATTCTAGCACCAGCTTCAAAACGAAGTAGGTACTGTAGTGAACTGTTACCTATAGTTTACATGTCAAAATTGTAACGGGAGTTAATTGAAACATATGGCCTGATAACTAAAGTACACGCGTACGAAGTCGCGGGCAAAAGCTAGTTTATTATATTATTTCCATTGTTACAGGCAAGAAGAAACGCCACTTCACCGCCGACATGAATGAGATCACCCTGCAAGGTGACTTCGAAAACTACTACATCTTGCCGGATGTGGACCCATCGGTGGGCGTGGAGATCACCACCAGCTACGAGCCGGAGAACTACATCGTGGAGGAGTACCAGCACCTGGTGCTGGAAGAGAGGCCTCGCAAGAGGGCCCGTGACCCCAACGACCCCGGCAAGCGGAGGAAGAAAAAGGCCTCCCCGTCCGTCCGGGACCAAGTGAAACAGATCCAGATCAAGAGCGAGATCGGCGAGGAGGACTGGGTCATAGACAACAGCGTTGTCTACGAGCAGGACGGCTCCGAGGACTACGACGACAAGAAGGCGGCCCGGGTGCGTCGAAAAAATAAGAAATATCTCGGTTACGATTTTGTGACCTAACTTGCTTTGTGGCAACGCTGCGCTGAGGTAGACATTTTTGTTGTGACAGACACAGTTGCGTGAATTTTGTAGGTATCCGTTTTCATTTCATTGCTAATACGTCTCTCAGTATTGGAGTTTAGGTCCTTCACTGACCTAGCACGGGCTAGTAGAAATTTCCCATTTTTCAATTCTTTGCACAAGATTGGAAAAAATCTTAATAATGTTCATCTATACATACACCATACATATATCAGGTTTTAAAATTGCTGTCGGTTGGTCGATTTAATGAATTACTAGCCTTCCGCCAGCGGCTTCGCCCGCTGGACCCGTTTAATGGGTCCCCGTAGGACAAAAAAATAGCCTATGTGCTATTCCAGGCTTCATTGCTATATTAAAATCATAGGCGTTTAGCCAGTTGCTTCAACCGCGTTGACCCTGTTACCCGTTTTCACGTAGAAATGAAGCATTTTCCCGCTGTAAAAAGTAGCCTATGTTACTCAGGGTGAACATAGCTTTCTAATGGTGAAAGAATTTTTGAAATCGGAACAGTAGTTTTGAGATTATTCATTACAAACATACAAATCTTTCCTCTTTATAATATTAGTATAGATTACAATATTTTTCTCACTAAGGAGCCGCAACAAAATAATCTTCTTAATGGATAAAAATCTGTTTAATGTCCCTCTGCTGGGCACAGGACTCTTCTCAATATTAAAGTGAAAATGATATAACCACACAAGCCAAGTGCAGCTTGGGAGCATATTTTCTCCTAATTATATTATTAGCTTTGGCCTACAATTTACAGAAAGAAAGAAAGAGTGTTAGCAGTTTGACAGCGGATAAGGTACAGCTCTCCGCTACTGGCTTCCTGTGTAGAAACAGATCACCCATAGGATCACCCACCGGATCACCCGGATTTTACTTGCGTTAGATCATCAAAAGTTTCCTCCAAACTCTGACGCCTCTACAGGGGAATTTCTAATAATTCTCTCTTAGTGTTGCCATACACTCCCTTATCAAGTTTATTTTCCTTTTTATATATTTGTATTCCCTGCCATAAGCGCACCCATTTCAAAAATCTAAACGATTCTATTAGTTGCTATTGTCTGCCGATTGGGGGTCCCTAGTTCGATGCCCAGCGAAGCAGACATTGAAATGACATTTCAGTTTCTGTTCTTGGTCTGTGTGTTTGTGTTCATATCTTCATATTTGTCCATGGTACCCACGACACAGGGTAACTACCCTACTGTGGGGCTGTAGTATAAGTGTTATTACAATCTGAAAAGTGACTTAAAAATACATTTTTAACAGAAAAATGTCAACGTTAGCGCAGCGTGGTAGTCTGTGACAGCTGCGTGGAATATTCGTATATTGTTGTCTTTTTTTTAAGCACCGGATACTATATTAGATCGTATGTTATAATTATATTGATAGTGAATAAATTTTTATGTAGCTTAAGCCGACGGAGGCCTGTATGGGTGGCCAGTGCTGTCTAACATCTATTACAGTCCGTTTTCTCTTAAATCTTAAACAACATTGTCATAAAAGCAAGTATATTTTCACACCAAGAACTTCAACTTGAGCGGTTGGTTCCAGCTATTAACCTCTATGAAATCTACTTCTTTTTTTTTTCAACCTTTTTTTTTGTCCCACTGCTGGGCACAGGTCTCCTCTCACAAGTGAGAGGGATTTAGGCCATAGTCCACCACGCTGGCCAAGTGCGATTTGGTGGACGTCATGCTTTCGAGAAATTATGAATTTCTCTCAGGCATGCACGGCGATGGAGAACATCGTAATCAATTAAGTATCACGATATTTTCCATCACAGTGGAGCAACGATAAATGCGCACATTACAAATTTCTTTGTCAGAGGTGCGCGCCGAGGATTTGAACTCGGGATCGGTCGCGTCGGAGACCGCGGCTTTTTACCACTCGGCATCGCTTCTCAATCTACTTCTTAGTACAGCACAAACTTAAAATTTACTATTTCTGCATATTTTCTGACATAGGACAGATTTTTCAAAACCTAAATAAAGTTATTGGTCAGTTAATATTATCGCTATCCTTTTCATATGTCATAAGACTCATAAGAGTAACAATGACAGCACTAACATTTATTTGACGAATAGTTTTATGCGGCGACTGGGAAATCGGTCTTAAGTATAGATATTCTATGTCACGAAGTCGGCTATGAACTTTGTGAGGCGTGCACGTGCACTTTGATTTAGTGTGCGTAACCTAGGGACCGCTCAGTGTTGAGTAACTAAACTGAGTTGTGCGTAGTGCGTTGCTAACGTTTAAAAAGTTTACGCATACAAGCGCGCTTGTTATAATAGTACACGTAACTACTACAACCAGAGTTGATAGGACTTCGTGAAATAGAATATGTAAAATGTAAAAAAAACTGATCATTTGCACAAATTAACAGACAGACAAATCATGAAATCTACATTCAAATTGACGTAGGTATGTAGTATCATGTTATATCTTTAACAATCTGATATTCGTTCACAATTTAAGACGAACACGAAAAAACGGACTGAATAGTGTTGCCAGCTTTTTTACACCTCTTTAAGCATGAACTTCAATATCTAATCAAATCTGTAATATAGGATACATAATAATATTGCCTCTGTAGATGTAATGAATTTTTATACTAAAATCAACGTTAGAATCCACTTTAACTAATAATATTCTGAATCTGAACTACACTTGTCTAAGAAGACTGGTCATATTGATTAATAATTCTACAAAATTCGTTTGTAATTTTGTGCGTCTTTGTTTTTTCTACTATTTATTTGACAATTAGTCAATCACCTTAACTTCACAGTAGTTTTGTTTCTTAAATAAATAGGATTTCGATTTTTAATGTAGTCCAATTTTAGTTTGGCGGACTTGTGTTTTAAATTTCGACAGCCAAGTAGTTTTCTTTAAGTTTTTTTTAATTATACATGAAATGAACACCTACGTAACAAGTTAGAATTTTCTTAGTCAGTGGTGTATAAATCGAACCTCTAGTAGAGGTTTGCCATAGTTAGGGGGTGTATGTGTGTGTATCGTCCCTGTGTGCGTTGTGTAGGAAACTTTCAGTGAGTCAGTCACGAGTGCCAAGTCAGGTCACTATAGTTACCAACATTTATCTCAGGAACTTCTGTTCTAATAGTTGGCTGCACCAGCGGCTTGATTTTGCATTTTTTTTTTCACTGCAGCGAAATAAAGATTATCGTGTATTGAGATACTCAAATCTCTAAATCAAAGATTGTAATAAAACGTATATTAGGTTCAGAATTTTAGAATGTGTAGTTTATGGATAAAACAAACAAAAATGCAATTTTTCAATTACCATCACCTTAAAAAGGCCTGTAGCTTACTCCACGCAGCGTGCATAAACGCGAATTAGTGGCCAAGCACTTGTCAGCGGTTTCCAAACCTCTAGACTTACGTACAACAATTCATTTTGACGTGATAACGCCTTATAAATGGATGAACACCAGCTGCACGCACGTAATAGTGTCACGTTCCACCTGAGTCTGAGCGTGCAAGCGAGAGCGCGATAACAAGCGATAGAGAGGCACGATCGGCCTAAGCGTTGGCTTGTGACACATTTCTCTTTTCTCGCGAGACGATAGTGTAAATAAATGTTCAATTAAATTCATATAAAAAATGCAATTTTTCATTGTTTCTTTATGACGTTATCACGTTAAACTATCGTCTGTAAACCGACTTTACAGACAATCAAATTTCTATATGTAGGTATAGTAACTATAGTAACTGATGACTGATTGACAGATTCTTAGGTATCGTACACAGATAATATGACACATATAAACACCCCCGCAATCATGGTGTACCGATATTTGTAAGATGAAGGATCACTACAAGTATTTTTAGTTAAATTTTATAATTTAATAAACTATCTATTTATATCGATTTTATTCGACTCCATTTTACTAGATGTAAAAAAATGCTTACCTATGTTTTTGTGCTAATGCAATATTAAATAAAACTTATTATGGTATGTGTATAAAGAAATGAATGTCTTTATACGGTTTTTCTATATTAAAACCCAAAGAGGGTAGGTCATTAAATTTTTGAATTAAAAAAGGAATATAATTTTTTATACAATTTATTTCTGACCCACACGAAGGATATATTTATTTTACCTCAGTATCGTAATTCCATAAACATTTAACAGTATATTCTGTTATATTAATTAAAGTCATTATTTAA
Organism: Pyrgus malvae; assembly: GCA_911387765.1. NCBI lineage: Eukaryota > Metazoa > Arthropoda > Insecta > Lepidoptera > Hesperiidae > Pyrgus > Pyrgus malvae. Next base: position 5,044,633 of record OU426976.1, on the reverse strand, counting down.
ACATTAAATATGAGAGTCGCAGTCGCCATTTTAAAATGCTATTTTAAAAAAAACATTAAAAAATCCTTACTGCGCCTCTAGTGTGCGTAAAAGGAACTAATTCATTCACTTCTCGTTACTTTCTTTGTCATTCATGTCCCGTTCTTAGCGTATGTTTTATATTATAGGCAATATTTTGGTTATATCATAGGAAAATCGAAATGTATGTAATAAACATTGAAATACAGTTTTTTTTTTCAAAATCAACTTTCTGTTATTTAAAGTCCCTTCTAAGATAGATCTTAAGATTGAAAATGTATTATATTTTAATAGAAATTCTCAATTTAACATTAAATTTAAATATGAGCACATGCAGCTGTCACAGGACTACTTTAATGCCAATATATTAATAAAAGAAAAAAATTTTTGATACACAATAATTATATCACAAAACAGTCACAGTATAATTAAGAGGACTGTCAACCAATGGGGAAGAAATGTCCTGGAATGGAGAGAACGCGACCGGCCAATGAAAAGGACTGTCTACCTCAAGAAGTCAGCGGGAAGCCGCTGGTTTCCGTGGTCACAGGACAGGGCGGAATGGCAAATGTTAGGAGAGGCCTATGTCCAGCTGTGGACTTCTAGTCAATTCCCACTGATAGAGCAGCGGCCGTAAGAGCAAGTGCCTGACCACGGTGCCGCAAGGGGCAACCTCTTGACTATTCATAGAAGGTTCGTGCAGCCTAACGGCGCCGCGCTGCCTCTTTTCATTCAAATAACTATGAACTATGTAATCACACAGATAAGATTTAAAATGATTTTAATATTTTGCCTCAAAAAGCCGCTGCGCGCCGCTGGTATTTCAGTGGGAATTGACCCTTAAGGCTGGGGATGGATGGATATCACAAAACACTCTGGCAGTTCTCAGACTTGCTTGAAAATGAGTAAATACTCGTATACGTAATAGTAATAAAGTAATCAATACATTTCTCGTAACCACTGTCAACCTGGGTCACTTGAGCTTTCGTATAAAGGATACTGACCATTCCTGGACCCGCGAGGACAGAATGCATAGATAAAACAATTATACCAAAAAATAACATTCATTCTATAGTATGCCAAATCTTTTTATACCCAGTTTCAGATTTGAAATAGTCCATTTATTCAAATATTTCATTGATACTGTAGCTTCGTTGAGTAGAATTGATACGTCTATTTGTGAAGTATTCACAAAACAACTTCTTACTTAGGCATATATATAAATAGTAATAATCCGAGCTTTATGAGGGCTTGCATTGTTTGGTAAAAATAATAAACCTAGTAATAATTTTAATGCAGTTTCTCTACAGTTTCACTATTGTTACAGCAGAACTATAGTTACCTGACTAACGAGTGTCTAGTTCATGGTAAACAAATTTACTAGTAACTCCTCTGTTTTACGGAAATATTTTGACGTATTTTTTTAAATCAAAATATTGCTGCTGGCAATTTTACTATACACAAGGCTTCAGTACACTGAGTTCAGAAAAACTAAGAGCTAACTTTCAGAGTATACTGACTATTACTGACAAAATGTTACCCAGATAACTTAGATACTTTACCCATTTCAAGTTCACTATATAATATAATATTACACAGGTAACTGCGAAGCGACGCAAAGCTACGATGGCTGTTACAGAGGACTACTAGAAGACTGCGAGGCTGGATCTACTATTCCTCGAGTGGGTACCGTCCACAGAACATATTAAAGAGACTAGAATGGAATTGTGAGCGTCAGACGCGCTAAGGATATGAGCAACGCTCATATCTCTACAGAAACACGCGATCGTGCTACGATATGCGTGCTTGTGTGCGTGCTTGGGTGTGATTCGATCATTTGAAATCTCGTGATTGTGCGGCGCTAAGATTGGCTAGATTTGAAATTGCAAATATGTGCGTAAGCTTCATATTTATTTAAGTACAGATGTAGTGGAGGTGAAAGGTGGGGCTGGATCGACGACACCGGTTTTTATACGAACGGCGCCTTATTGTCATTCTACCTCTTTTAATATGTTATGTGTTATATAAATATATGTATATATGTTTGTTGGTACCATCGCACCTGACTGTTCTATAAGTGCTTAAGGCAGAGGTATAGGGGCTACCCGTGAATTACGCCACATGTTAAGTGGGAAGGGGTCGGCAAAATGTGAAGGGATCTATTATTTCGTGACGTCACATTTTATAATCCAAAAATCTATTCGAAATATCGACGCCCTAAACTCGAACGCGGTCGGTAGCGATATCGATTGTGATAAGAAAAATTAGGTAAATAATCATGAACTTGACTCCATGATTGAGTTTGTATTTTTCAATAATATAAATTGGTAGTGTTTTGTTTTGGTCTATAAAATATATATATCTTACATAAAAATGAATCCCTATTTCCCTTGGTCACGGCATCACGCGTGAACGGCTGAACCGAGTTTGCTAATTATTTTTTTGTTGTGTTTATTATTGTGAGGAGAAGGTTCGCAAGAAAAAATTAAGAAAATAACGCGAAGACTTAGAAAATTTAAGAATACTAAACCACCACATTAAATTTTTCGTTTAAAAATCGAATAGGCATGATGACAGGTTTTTAAATACCTTTCCTTATTGTAGGTACACGTCTCCTAGTTTCGAAAAAAAGTTTATTTCAGCAATAAACTTAAGATTTAACGTAAATTAATGTATTTTCTGCTATGTAATTTGAATTAAGCGCGAAAAGGCTCGTAGGTGTCATGGCGTCGGCTTGCTTGTCAAACTTCAAGCAACACGATGACATTTACTGAGACGTGACGTCATTCCTTTTGATTGGAGTCTCAGATAACATGGCCGATTGCTGTATTTAATACTTTTATTTTATTGAAAATCTTATTAATCTTAATGTTTATATTAAAACGGGATCATATTTTAAAACTTTTTTAGCATATATTTTTCTGTAAAACCATTTATTCTCTGATTGTTTAATAGTGTCATCATGCCTATTCCAGATTCATAATTAAGGCAGAACAACGTCTGTCGGGTCAGTTACTCGTAGTAAACAATAATATCAGAACGGATGTTTTAATTCAATGATTTCTATGTAAAATAGCAAAATGTATGTCGCGTTACATTAGGGGGGAGTTTCACAGCTGTGACAAAGATGGAAGATAAGTTAAAGCCACTATTTTGGTGTGATGTAATTTTTGGGTCGTCCCATGTAGTAATCAAAGGAATATTATCTTGTTTTATCTTACTTTAGTGTTATTGTTAACAAGATTAAGGGCCTCTTTCACCAACTTCAAGTAAAGTGTCAAGTACGCAAGTCGGTTAAAGTCACCCGTAACTTCAATTTCACGATATTCGAGTAGCACTAATCATATGATAAACTGACCCGTACTCATAGATTTTACTTGCAACTCTACTTGGGACGTAACTAATCAACACTTTACTTGGAGATGGTGAAGGAGGCCCTAAATCAGACTAATCTAAGGAATAGTGGGGAGAATATGCAATGATTGTTTTATTTAATAACGAAATTATGATTGGTCCTGTATGCCCTGTATAGCAATGGATGGATTGGGAGGTATGATATATTTTTATGTAACATCTGTAATAGGGTCTTGGACACTATGCACAAAAAAATTCAAAATCCTTATGTTAAAAAGGTTGCACTAAATCACGCTTGGAAAGCAATATAATTGTTAATTCTTTTTAATACTTACATGATTTTTATTACCGCTTATCAATAATAATGAAGTCAATTGACCATTCATCGTATGATAAGTGACGTCACTTTTCATTTTCTCATACAAAATGTATGGGGATGTTACGTTTTGACAGCTCATTAAAAGTATCTCAATTGACTTGGTAGTCCAAGACCGGATTGTACCCCTTTCCACAATAAATGACATTTGATTTCATTTTCAAACTAAGAAGGTAGTTCTAAATGCTATAGATGTTATATTTCACATTGTCTGTTGTTATCTGTGCACGCCTCAACATTCATACCCGAACGGACTTAATGACAGAACATGAAAAGCTGAGCAGAAGCTATTCATATTGTTCTAAACCTTAGAGCACAAAGGTACTGACTCGCCCTGTCATACCTGCCAATACCTTGATGCTCTAAGTTCTAAAATTATTTAAAAAAAAATCGTACAGCAGTACATCATTCGTTTGTTGCACCTAACTTCAGATGGACAAAGACCAGGCGCGGTCGCAGCCTTTAATTTTGTGTGGCGGTTTCATTTAAGAAATTTGAGGGAAGAGGTGTCCCAAATCGGCTTGTTTCGCCTTCCATCTACGCATAACTGATGGATTGGGGGGGGGGGGGTGTCCCCTGTGACCCCTCCCCCTGGGACCGCGCCTGATAAAGACAATACAAAAAGTTTTTTTCTTTTATGTTAATGTGACAAAGATCTGTTGACATAATTATTGTATAATGATGAAATTGTATATACAAAGTTTATGTAATTTTAAACTTAGAGAAATTGTAAAGAAATTCACGTTACTACTTCAGATTCAGCTTAGATTTAAGAAATGAATTTATTATGTCTACATTCTCCTGCTGCATTAGTGAGCGGCAAATCAACATAAGGGACGATTACATTGGCCAACATGCAGGGTCCGATTTGGCATACATTGCTGGATATCTTGAGTATTTTATTACAATGTACTCAGATAACCAGCAATGTATGCCATACCCTGCATATTGGCCAATGTAATCGCCCCATTAATCCTTAAGTCTATGCCTTCAACAACATCGTCTGTTCATTATATTACTTTTTTAATCTATTAATTGTTAGGATTTCTTTAAAATATCGTTAAAGTTCTTTAAGATATTCTTTGACGAATATCGGAAATATATTATATAAAGGATCGACCGAAAATGTTCTGTGAGTTGCCTCGCTTGGAAAATGTCGGCAATATTTTAATTATAAGTATTATAAAATTCTGACTGAAAGTATCCTGCTAATATTATAAATGCGAAAGTAAGTTTGTTTGTTACTCTTTCACGCGAAAACTACTCAACCGATCATCATGAAACTTTGTACATATATTCTTGGAGTTATCAGTAGTAAAATAGGATACTTTAAAAAATTGACGCGGGTGAAACCGCGGGGCACAGCTAGTGGGTTTATATGTTTGTATATTTAAGTATTTGAATACAGCAGCTGCTGGTTATCACATCATAGTATTTTAATTGTCTGCGACAAGGACTTTATAGCGCGATGTTGAGAGTAAAGCCGCCATCTTGGATTTTCATCTGTCAGTGTCACTCATGCGATGTCGTGTTTAATGATTAATCGGTGTCATCGTTTATGTACTACAAAAAAATGTATTGTTTGTTTTATTTATATTTACATGTATTACAATAAAAGGTAACATAAACGAGTGTTGAATCATGGTGTATAATAAATGATAAGACAAATAATGTGTATTTTATTTAAGATGTTCCTTTATTCAAACTTAGGCCCTGTTATTGGCTAGGCAACTGGCAATAGTTAAAGTCAAATTAGTCGTCAATAATAATCAGAGTCAGGAATGATCCAGGCAACCTTCAATGTTGCGGGGGGGGGGGGGCGCTAAGAAGTTTGGGGGGAGGGGGAGGTCAGGGGGAAGAGGTGTCCCAAATTGCCTTCCGTCTACGCATGACTGATGGAGTTGGGGGGCGGGGGGGTCATGTGATCCCCTGGGACCGCGCCTGAACTGATCTGACTAGATCCATGTGCCCGCAAATGTCTGACGCCGAGGCCTCTCTACACTAACGGGAAATGCCGTTGAACATCGCGACGACGGACGTTCGACGTGCCGTTCGGTTTAGCCACGACGCAACTCTATAATTACACACTTTTAAAACCTTTTATAGTAATTATATGACCTCAAGAAGGACCGAATCCACTTTTCGGAGACCTTATGTGTTTTCTTATTTAGGCGTTACGAATTTTTTTAAACCTCGATTACTTTAAAATTATAAATATGTATTTAAAAAAAAAACTAATTTTGTTCGAAATACGCACAAATAAAGAGTTATGCGTGGATGTTTATTGTACTAGCGCACATACAATACGTCTTTGAGATATGAGATTCTGCAAAACGTTACCTCAGCAGAAAATGCAATATCTCGAAAACCTGAAGACGCACATTTTTGCATTATATGCTCTCTGCTCGTGTAAAATAAATAGCTCTCCGATAATTCGTTTAGAATTTTCCTGCTGGAGCACGTTACCACAGTAGGAATCGTTTATTTTCAAAACGACAACATGAACAAACTTTTTATTCGTTACACATTTATATATCTTATAGGTATATCTTACGCACTTATATACCTTTTTTGTGTCGGGGGGGGGGTAACTTCTAAAGGTACCCGACACCTTTGGAGTGGATAATACGGGTTATTGGATTTATACCCCTCGGTCGCTCGCTCGGGGGAGAACACCGGGATCTTCAAAAGGAACGCACCGGTGTCCTCCACGCGCGGCGCCCCGTACGGCCTCACTTCCGATGTTTACGGCAGCATGCGGCCACGCACACACCGCCGTCCATCCCGGGGCTGCTGGCTGGACGGATCAAGCTCCCACTCTCACCGCCCACAACCCCGGAAGCCCCTTTTAGTCGCCTCTTACGATCAGGCAGGGGTTACCGTAGCTCTATTCTAAATCCCGAACCGCGGACCGCGAGAACACGGCAACTTGCACTACACAGTACTGTGTAATGTAACAAAAAATGTTATTTTTCTCATTGATATGTAAAAAGTAACTGTGGCGACCCTATGTGATTGCTAAGTCGGCATATTTTAGCCAGCGTGGCCGCACAACCGCATGGCGTCGACACTCGACACAGTCGGTCTTCCGTCGCGGCTCTATGTAATCGGTTCTCAAGTCAACTAATATGTATATTTTATAATCTTCAATAAATAGTATCTCGAATTTGGACTTTCAATTTATCTCCGTCGCGAATAAGAACACACACACGCACACCACCTCCAAATTAACTTTATTTCTCTAATTACATTTTTATTTTATTTATTTACTTAATTTATTTAAGACAATGTCCATTGTCCATATTGTTGTTAGTTTGGTCTCTTATAGCTATGTTAGGTTAGTACAATACCAAAAAAAAGCATAATAATAATAGAAAATAAGAATAACAAAATTAATTCACACATAATTGGTCATCAGATGTCTCTACATAACCAAACTAGCCATAATAATGACACTCAAAACTGAAATTAAGTTAATGTTTAGCATGAAGGTGGTGCCACCGTCGCATATTGATACTTGATAGGACTGTGGAGTTTATATATAATGACGTTACTGAGGTAGTGTTTAATTTCTCTATGGGTGTTGTCTCTAAGCCGGCGCATGAGTGAGGCAGTTCTTTGGCGCATTATTGCGTAAAAATCAGCCGTCCTTGTCTCAGCAAACATTCCTGACGCACTGCAGTGCAAAGTGTATTATCTATGCTGCAGTGCCTAGGCAGCCTCAAAAGCACCCTAAAAGCGTTATTATACATTTGTTTAATAAATATTTTTTTCTGTAAAATTTTATGCGGACCGCGATGGTCATTTTATTTCTTAAAATGGGACCCCGAGCGAAACTAATTGGTGACCCCTGCACTAGGGTTTAGGCGCTAAGCATGCTGCCTGTCTGTGCGGACGTAGCCTGTGTAGTGTTAGGGTATAACACAGAAGAATTGATTAATCTTGACTATTGCCCTCGTGCTTAAAGAATCAAAGTATGACACCCGTCAGACGAGTGGCCTTTACGGGCGAACCCCTCGTCCCAACGTCCATGCACAATGTGCCTTCTATTTATACAGCTAGTGTGCAAGTGTGTGTCGGTGTCAAGGGTGAGTCAGTAACTGATGCTCTAAGCCAGGGTTTCCCAACCTTTTTTTTCTTGAGGCTCCCCGGACTATTAATAATATTTTCATGCACCCCCCCCCCCTTTACTTTTACTATAAATACAATAAATGCACATTATATATGTACTTAAAAGCCTTTTATTTTAATTCTAATAAACAAACGTTAAAAGTTAAAATTAAAATAATAAATGTTTTTTTGCCTGTTTACCACCTTAGTGATAATAAAAAAAAAATGCAAACGCTTTGCGCCCCCCTTGACATCTCTCTATGCCCCCCTTGGGAGGCGTGCCCCCCTGGTTGGGAACTCCTGCTCTAAGCCCTCGTGTGACTGTCATGTCATGTGCCTAAAAATCTTATAGCAATCATTATGTCTATTAATATATCGTAAAATAAAACAAGAAATTCAACTTCATGCCAATCACTTTATTAAATAACAGATTATACAAAAAAACATAATAAGTAGATGGTGAACTTCATTTCACAATGTAATATACATTCATTTCTTTTTCAAAAATAATTAAAAACAATTATTTTTAAACAAACTTGTTATAAATATATCCTTATAGTACATTTTCAACAGTAAATTTTAAATACAAACTTTAAAACAAAGACAATTTAAAATTACTAACTCAAGTTAGAGCTACAGAAAAGAGGCTCCGGGCCACTACTCCACCAAGATTCTAAATTGGTTTAAGCACGGGACGGGATACATACAGGAGTCTGTGCTCCAACTGCTAATATACTAATATAATATAGTACAGTCGAAAACACAACACATTGTACATTTTTTTTATAAATAAACCGTACAAAAAGGCAGACGGGACGCGTGGTGTTAAGCTGGTGGAAAGGTGCAGTTGCCGGCCACACTTACATGAGGCGACCACCAGCCTCCAGAGTAGCCGCGCAACTGCATACGACCTCAGACAAGACTTACCTATGCTTGCTTGAGGTTGTATGTAGATGTCTATGGGCTGCAGCGACCACTTAACACCACGTGGCCTGCATGCTCGTCTGCTACTCCATTCAAATAAATAAAAAAAGCGATCACCGTCGCCTACGGACACTGACAACAACAGGGGAGCCACCCGTCACAGGTTTCTTGACGAACCCCATGCCATAGTCAACCGGAAATGCCTCAGCTGGAATTTATTACGTATTATTGAGGAACTTGTTATACTTCTCTATTAATTGTGATGGATTGGGCGTAGGTACTACCTACTACTACTGTTACAAAAATGATCTATTTTATGCTTTGATGATGCACAAACGTTGTATTCAGTCCTTTTTGACCTATAGATCACCGAAGTTTCACCATGTAAAACCTTGGTGGAGAAAAGAAATACTGAAAAGCAATATGCAGTGCACAATCTACACATCAGAGCAGACAGAACAAAAAAAAAATTGCGTTCACTAAAAGTTTGAGGAACCGTACAGTGAATAAAAAATATTTCATTTAATTTCATTTTCATTAAAGTAAGCTACGACTGAACTGACTGATCATTACGTTTAAAGAAATACTTAATGGCTGCAACCCTTTTTGCGTCCCACTGCTGGACACGAGACTCTCCCCTATTGGGGAGGCTGTAGCTTACGCCACCACAATTTTCCAATGCGGGTTGGTGAAGGACAACAACCGGAACCAACGGCTTAACGTGCCCTCCGAAGCACGGAAACGCGCATGAAATTTTTTGCCACTAGCGTTCACCCATCTCACACCCGACCGCGCCCGTTTGGCTTAGCTGCAAAGACCGCTTGCGTTATACACTAGCCGCCGAGCCATGCTCGCTTCAGGCACAGGATTAAATTATTTATCTTTCATTTTTAATAATGGCATCACAAATTGCATATTGCCAGTGTCAAGTATAATTTTTGAATCACTTAGTAGTCATAGAAAAAATCAGTAAGACGTCGGGTATCAGTCAGTCTAGTCAGTCAATTATTCAAGTAAAGTGATGGCTACTTTACCAGAACGAGTCCGATGAAGTTTTGGAGGCAAGCCGAAAAAACATGTTTTCGCACTGTTATTTATTTTATTTAACAACACTCGTGCACTGTCATTAACCTATATCGAACAAAACGCCATCAACTTTATTCGATATAACTCAAAAATACACCAAGAAAATTAAAATAAAACAAGAGCACAACTTGTCCCTTCAGACTTCCCGCCAAAACTCGATTATTTATCTTAGATCTAATTCCATTCAAAATAAGAATTCAAACACATTATCACTCACTAACACCAAAAAGTCGAAATTTTTTTTCAGTAATGGCATAATTAAAGATAATTAAATCCTCAATTCTATTTTTGTGAAGTCAACGAACTCTTAGAACTCTCCAATCCAAACTTGGAACCTCAGATCAAATAAAAAGTATAGATAGAACGCTGCGAACAACAAAGTTGGCCAGATTATCCTGAACCTAGCCGTGTACACACACATGGTCACAAACACATACAACAAAACTGCTCCTGGCTTTGCCTATCGAAAATAGCGGCGCATTGAGTGTAACATTGTCAAAAACATAAAAATTGACAAAAAAAATGTCGAAATATGTTGAAAAAAAAATATAATTAAGTATTAACATATATTAATTGTAATAATGGAGAATTTGAATAATGATTGCAACATGTGTGTGTAGGCTGGTCACGCACACACACATATTTACAAAACCAGTCTCACTATGTTCTTCTCAGATTTCCATCTTTACTTTTAATTTGATCTAATCTAACAACATTATATATCTATAAAAGCGTCAATTCCTAGAATCTTAAAACAAAATAATAGTATATAGTGTGGCAAGGGGCGAGAGTCATCGCCCTGGTCTGAAATCGTCTTTGTTTCATCCCGAGCCACACACTGTATTTTTCATATCACATGTAATGAAACAACGAGTTTTGATTTCTGTAGCCAGTCGAAGTAAGACTATTTCAGACAAATAGCGCAGTAATATCTTATACTATTTTAATCATAGAAAAATTCAGAAATCTATTTATTAAAATCTTTGACGACAGCTGTCAGACGATTATGATTTTTCATATCACATGCATTGAAACAGCGAGTTTTGATCTCCTTTTGTTTATTACAAATGCGATCTGACAGACTTGAAATAAAGACAAATAATAAATAAATGAAGGTGCCGGGTAGAAACAACATTGTTTCTCCCCTAGGGCAGAAACAACGTTGTTTCTGACTGACACATTCGCATTGGTTTGAAATTGTCTTATTTCGACTGGCAAAACAGAGATCAAAACTCGTTTCATTACATGTGATATGAAAACATTCATAACTGCTAAAAAACCTTTAATTCGTTATTACATCATAACTTTTAAAATTTATTAACTATAATTTTATTGTGGCCTAGCAGGTCGACAAATTGGACGCGGTTTTAATAATTGATTGACCATAAAATTGTCAATCTGTCAATCGACTGTTTCAATTGTCAAATTGTAAAAAAAACTGCAAAACTGTTTCACTGTTAAACTACCAAAAACTAGTTGAGTGACGAACTTTTTAAGCATCAAATTATTTGTTATGTCAATTTATTGTTTAACTGTCAAGAGAGCATTTGACTGTCAAAAATGGACGGTCAAACTATTTTAGTGTCATAGTATTGGATTATCTGTCTGTAAAACAATTATTTGGTTGCATTTTTATACAGCATTCGTGTTTAATACTATCATACATCATGGCGACGCGTCGCCACGTTTTTTATTGCCGGTAGCAACAGATCAGAACTTAAAAAGTTAGTTAATTTCCATGTTGCACATCAAAATGTTTTTTATATCGATTTCACACAACACTAAACAAGAGCAACCTTCAGCGCGCTCCGAACTGCTTTACGAAGTTCTTAAACCCATTCACGTTCGCGCTGAAAGGGCCTCTCGTATGTCAGGAGTTTGCTTCACTCTCCGTTTCTGTCTTACAGAAGAACTCTATCTTCTCTACGTCACCCTCCACGGCAGTTTCCTGGTTGGACACCGCATCTTCTATTACATTGTAGGGTATAACAAGTTTCGATTCATCATCTAAACCAACAGCTTCCTGGTTGGATGCTTCCATTACGACAAAACTGCACTCCGGGTTGGGTTCCTCATCGTTGGGCCGTGAGATGGAGGCGACCGCGTCTTCAAGGACGATGACGTCAGAGCCTACAGGTAAGGCAGGCTGGGTGGCAGCTCGTGGAGGCTCGTCGTGCTCGCTGTCGGTGTCGGACAGGCCGCGCACGCCGAGGGCGGGGGTGCGGCGAGTGCGCGCGGGGCGAGGGGGGCAGCAGTCACACGAGCGAGGGTCGAAGGAGAAGCAGGTCAGCACGATGGTGCCGTCAGCAGCGCGCTGTATGCTGCGGTTGTGCGCGCCTCGCACGTGGCTCTTCACGTCGGCGTAGCGCCGGAACGACTGTTCGCAGAGTGGGCAGTCCGCTTTGTACTTTCGTTCTTCGTGCACCTGGAAAGTTGGGAAAGGTTTTAAATACATATATGCCTTAGAATAATAACGTTAAGAACGTCAGTCTTTATACAAGCGCGCTGCAAAAATTGAAGCGCTAAATAGATTCCTACAGCTGTCACATCTGACAAACTAAGTATTTTTATTTTGACCAAATTATATTTATATAAAATACTACAAAATATTGAAAACACTGTGAAAAGGTATTTTATTAGACTTCTTTTGTTTTTAAAAAGTGTTGTGATACTCTTATTTAACCTTAAGTCTTACGGAGCGGCCCGGCGTTTGGTGCCATTAATGGCACCAATCAACATGCTTCAATTTGGGCACGCGAACTTGGTTTCTATAATGTAATTATAATTATTCTTGCACGCATATAGCAGCGCGATCGCGTGTAGAGATATAAGCGTTGCTCATATCCTTGGCGCGTCTGCCCCGCCCACAATTCCATTCTAATCTCTTTAACATGTTCTGTGACTTTTAACATACCATCCACATGTGGTCCCATTTATCCTTGAGGCGGGTGAAAATCTGTTGGCAGATGGGGCACCGGAAGCGGGACTTCCGCTCGTGGGACAACACGTGCTTCCTGTACGACGACTGCGAGTAGAACACGCGGGTACACAGCTGGCAGAACTTCGGCTTCGTAAGGTCGTGCATCTGGAACGACGGAGTCATCATCAGAAAGAAAGAAAGAAAGAAAAAATATTTATTTCATATTAGGAATACAAAATATTCGCTTAATGAATGTCATTTTTTCCCGGTCATCGCCTTTAAGTGCCCGTTTGGGCTAGATGTTGAGCTGAGAGAAAAAAGGCGGCGGAAAAAAACTCCCAGCACTCTTTAAAAAAAAACAGTACATATATAATTGAGATAACAATATGGCTATGGGTCCATAATGGGCACACGTGACAGCTGATCGTTTATGGGATCAGTTTATGGGAGCAGCGCGATACCTACAGTAACACGAGCGCGCGTCTCATGGCTCCAGTACACGTTGGCCGAACGCGCTCGGCGAGTGCACTCGGCAGATTTTCGTGGTACCTGTTCACACGTTGGCGTGTATCATTCTGCGTTGATCGATAGATAAAGATGGACGTCAGGACGATTGCCTAGTAAAATATAGTCATATAATCTAAGCCGGGGCGCGGCGTGTCGCTTTATTACGAACGAATTCATAAAATCCAAGCATATAATCATAATCATAATCTTTATTGGATCTATTTTTGGGTTACAATTGATTATAATTTACATAGGTAACTTAGAGCTCCAAAAATAGTTTATGCCTGTGATGGCGTTCCAAAAATTGACAATACAATTAAACATATAATTCATATAAATAAAATAAAATTACAAAATTAAATTAAATTAACAAATTAGGAATTTATAATTATTTTACATTTTAAAAACTCTATACGTCATTTTAAATATGAAAATATGAAATTAAATATGAAATATGAAATTCCTCACAATAATTAAATTAAATATTTGCATGTCTATACACTTTCAAATTTGTCATTAACATATTCATTGCAATTATAATAACATTTATTTGTCAATAATTTCTTTAATTTACAATAGAATATGTGGTCTTTTTCAATTTCCTTAAGTACCGTAGTTAAGTATAGGTACCTAACATAAAATTATTACTTTGAAATCGCAACTCAACATGTATTACTTTTAACGATACCTATAAAAATCAATGAACCAAAATATTTCCTCATTATTGCGCCAACTTCCTTTGATTTGTGCACGAAAAACCTACACTAATCGGATCGTCGGCGAATGTTTGCCGCAAACGCCAAATACACACAAAACGGTACACGTACACGTTGGCCGAACGCACGCCGAGCGCGTTGGGTCTACGTGTACTGGAGCCATCACATGAAATACCACGCTGAAAGAAACGTGTTAAGTTGTGAGGTGGTCAGGATTTTCGTGATTCGATACGAAGAACAGGACTATTTAATTGAATATGAACTATTGAATTAATAAGGACTATTTAATTGATAAAAAAAAACGGCAAATTGTTTGTAACGTAGGTTTACGATCGAGATGTTTACGTGATAACGTCCGCACCAGAAAATCTCCATTCGTTTGTATGCCGCTAGAGTGAGAGAGACGGAAGATCGGTCCACTCACTCGAACGCTATGCCAGCCTCCGCTCGTGAGGATTCCGCGTGACAAGTTTCACGGAATGACTGGCAGCGCTCGAGATGAGACGGGAGATCGGTCCGTCTCTCTCTCGTTATACCTGCGATCGCGCTCGTGAGGTTTTGGTGTGACACAAGTTTCTGAACATGTCACCCGACTAAAACGATTTTAAAGACGTTATCACGTCAAAAAGCTTGGGATTGAGCTGTAGTCCCACAAGGCTGTTTCTATAACTGACGTAATCAGTGGCGGTCCCAGGGGGGGGTCACAGGGGAGTCACCCCCCAAAATCCATCAGTCTTGCATCAATTTTTGCCAGTTTCAATGAAACTGGACGAAGTAATAACAAGTCAGTAAGTAAGTCTTCAGTAATCTGTCAGTCTAATCAGTCCAACATTCAAGTAAAGCGATGGCTACTTTACTAGCACGTGTCCGATTGGATTTTGGAGGCAAGCAGAAAAAACATATTTTAGCACTGTTATTATATTTCACAAGCACTCGTGCACTGTAATAAACCTATATCAAACAAAATGCCATCAACTTTATCCGATATAACTCAAAAATACACCAATAAAATGAAAAAAAAAAACAAGAGCACAATATGTCTTTTTCGACTTCCCGCCAAAACTCCTATTCAGATTTTGATATTTTATTACTGACCTCCATGTGCCTCTGGTGGCACTGTGTGTTGTGGAACTTCTTGTCGCATATCTCGCAGCTCAGCGTGGCCAGGTTGTGAACCTTCTTGTGCTTGCAGAAGTTGCTCGAGTCGCTGAACGATTTCGAGCACACCTCGCACTTGTAGAGTGGCATAGACCCGTGCTCCCGCATGTGACACTTGTAGCTAGAAAAAAAAATATTTATTTATTTTATTATTTATTTATTAATTGTTCACCTAAAAACTAGGCTAACAATGGGCGGACTTAATGCCTAGTGGCATTCTCTACCAGTCAACCCATGGTGATGGTGAGAATTTGTAGGTAGGTAGAAAGAGTACTGAGTGAGAGAAGCTGACACAGTTTTAAATAAAATTAAAATTAACTACTTATATCTACATACATATAATATAATATACATAAAAATATAAAACATACAAAAATATAATAAATATACATAAATAATATACATATATATTATCATGGTAGGAACGTTAAATATCTTAGACTATATCGACCGACTTTAAATAAAACTCTCGGAGCATTTTCTTGAAAATAGGTTTAGTTGGGGCTTTTCTGATGTCTGTTTTAAAAAAATAAACGCGTCACACTCATAGCCCCACAGTAGGGTTAGACACGACGACCCTGTGTCGAGGGTACCATGGACACACACAAAGACAGGAACACAAACACCCAGATGGAGAACAGCAATTTAAACTCATCATTCAAATTTCTGTTTCGCCGGGAATCGAACCCGGGACCCCTCGATGTGCAGTCCGGTACGGTAACCATTGCGCCACCCAGTGGTAAAATTGGTCCCCTCCCCGGCCAAGAACCTAAAAATTTGTTCTTCTCGCCCCGACTAAGAACTTGCCCCCCCTGACCAAGTACTTGCCTCCCCCTGACAAAGTTCTTGCCCACCCCTGACAAAGCTCTTGACCCCCCTGACCAAGTACTTGCCCCCCCTGACAAAGTTCTTGCCCCCTCTGACCAAGTACTTGCCCCCCCTGACAACGTTATTGCCCCCCCTGACCAAGTACTTGCCCCCCCCTGACAAAGTTCTTGCCCCCCCTGACCAAGAACATGGGTACGCCCATGGCCCCACATTAAGGTAATTAATACGGTAATTGCACCACGCAGGTCGTCGCGTCCACGTTAAAAGGTTGGAAGCTCACCTATCCGGCTTCGGCAGCAGCTTGGCGCAGAGCTGGCAGCGCAGGCCCTCGTCGGGCCGCTTCCTGCTGAAGGCGTCCGCCAGCAGGTGCTGCACCAGGTGGCGCTTGCAGTCGTTGACGCGCCCGAACTGGCGGCCGCACACGCCGCACTGCCGCGCCTCGTTGCGGCTCGCCAGGCTCGACGGCGTGCTCTGCAGGGCCACTGGAACCGTTCTACACGGTCACTTGTGGCCTTAGAGTGGCTTAGAGCATCACAGGTACTGACAGGTATGACACTCGTCAGAGGAGTGGCCTTTACGGGCGAGCCCCTCGTCCCAACGTGCATGCACAATGTGCCTTCTAGTTATACAACTAGTGTGTGTGTGTGTGTGTCGGTGTCAGTGTTGTCGGTGCATAGAAAATGACGTTGTTAATTGAAATTGACATATTTAGAAATGTATGCGTCTGTAGCGATGAATGAATATTTATGAATGTGTGACAAAATTTAAATGTGTGCGTTCCTCCCCCCGCACCAGATTTGGCACAAAAATTATGTATCGAAGCGAGGCGCAATGTCTACTCCACTGACGGGAGTCAGTACCTTGGATGCTTTAAGCCACATACGAACGAGTGAACCAGGCCTCCCCACTTAGGCCGCTACAGCTCGCGCGATAAGAGTTTGGCCTTGATCTTCGGGTGGAGGGGATTACTGCGCATAGGTACATGGCAGGGAACGACTGGAGCGCCAATCAGAGCACCGCGTGCGCCTACACACCCGCCCGCACCCAATTTCTGATTTCTGCGCAATAACGGTCAAAGCCAAACTCTTATCGCGCGAGCTTGTACCCTACTGTCATTTTACGAGCATTGGCAGCACGACGATGTTGCGGTTTAGCAATCTGATACAATCACGCCTACCCACCCTGTTCGTATGAAAGGGGGCGGGGCTACGGCCAGCGTCCAACGTCTCCTTCACGCAGCGACAACGTTAGAGAAACGCCAACGTTCGTAAAACGTCAGTGGGAAAGCAGCCTTAAGAGGCCGTTTACGAAATATTGCCGATTTCGCTGATTTAACACATGAGATTTTGCAGTTAAATTACAGTTTTTCCATAAGTTTCATTGCACAATATGACTGATCATTTCAATAAGAATTTGAATTGTTTTCCTTAATAGACCTCGAATAGAGAAATAGATCACAACTTTAAAACTTTAATATCTTTTTTTATTTTTCTTATTTGAATGGAGTAGCAGACGAGCATGCAGGCCACGTGGTGTTAAGTGGTCGCTGCAGTCCATGGACATCAACACACAACCTCAAGCAAGCATAGGTAAGTCTTGTCTGAGGTCGTATGCAGTTGCGCTGCTACTCTGGAGGCTGGTGGTCGCCTCATGTAAGTGTGGCCGGCAACTGCACCTTTCCACCGAAACACAATAGAATTGGTTCACGGCAGAAGTGGGCGCAGCGGTGGTACTTCCCCGGGCGAACCATAATAGTTCTACCACCTACAAGGAATCTAAGGACGACAGGCGCATTTATCTATTTGAGTGTTTAATTACTCAAATATATTGTGTAAATCTGAAAAATGTGAATAAATAAAAGTAAAATTCATACTGAGGGCCTCCTGCAGGTCCTCCTTGGAGAAACGTCGTGTCTGTTGCTTATCCGGCGCAGATTCTCCCGAATCTGCTTCCTTATCTTCTTCTGCTGTCTTGCCGTCCGTTTGAGAGAGTTCGAGGTGGTACTCCCAATGCTGAAAACAAAAGAAAAGAAAGAGTCCGTTCAGAAACAGAATGGGCACAGAAGTGGGCACTTACCTTAGGGCATCAAAGATAAAAAAAAATTTTTTTCGGTTTGCCTCCAAAACTCCACGGACACGTTCTGGTAAAGTAGCCATCGCTTTACTTGAACATCTGACTGACTAGCTAGACTGACTGATTACTGACGACTTACTGATTTTTTATGTGACTACTGAGTGATGCAAAATGTATAATTTTAGTAGCAGCACAAATGCTACTCCGGAGTAGCCGCACAAATGCTACTTCGGAGTAGCGGCGCAAACACTTATCTTTGAAGTCGTTTCTCAGTCTCCAGAGTGGCAGCACAAATGCTACTCCGTAGCGGCGCAACCATTTACCTTTGAAGTCGTTTCTCAGTCTCCGGAGTAGCAGCACAAATACTACTCCGTAGCGGCGCAAACACTTACATTCGAAGTCGTTTCTCAGTAGAGTATTCTCAATAGAGTAGCAACACAAAACCGCTACTCCGGAGTAGCAGCCGCGGAGTAGAGGCATAGACACAAAAGCGCAAACAAAAGCCACTCACCGCAAACTTCTCGTCCGGCTGGCACTTGCGCTGGCAGGCGGTGCACACGGTGCACTTGGCGCCGTCCAGGCTCATGTTGAGCATCGTCATCCTGACGAACTGCTGCCGCACGTGCCGCACCAGGTCCGTCGCGAAACCCGCCAGCGTGTCGAACCTCTGGTGGCACGACGGACACGTCAACCTCTCGTAGCCGTGCACTTTGCTGAAATGCGCCGCGTATCTGTACACGTTCTCGTAAACGGTGGAACACTTCGTGCACTTCACCCTCTGGGCCTTCACCGAGCCGTTGCCAGTCTTCACCGAGGTGTAGTGCTCGTCGCAGTTCAGCTGGTGGCGTTTCATGCGGGTGTACTCCGCCCTGAAACCGCACGCGCAGGAGTAGATGGTGCTGAAGGACGAAGTTAGAATAATAAATAGCTGAACCCGCGAACTACGTACCGTTTGGGATGGACCACCCATAGGGCTCATTTTCATTGGCCTATAACTCGGTCTATATACAGCAAGCGGGGATTCCCCGCATGCGGGCTAATAACCAATGAAATCAACAAGTCAGTGCAGTGGTCGTTAACGCGGTCGTTCCCTATAGATCAAAGAAAACGGTCCTTCACATGTGTGTCTAATTATATATATTAAAGTTATTAAAGCATCAAGGTATGACTGACAGGTATGACATCCGTCAGAGGAGTGGCCTCGTCCCAACGTCCATGCACAATGTGCCTTCTAGTTATACAACTAGTGTGTCAGTGTGTGTCAGTGTCAGTGTTGACGGTGCATAGAAAATGACGTTGTTAATTGAAATTGACATATTTAGAAATGTAAATTCTTTCATCGCTACAGACGCACTGTAGAATATATGTGAATGTGTGACAAAATTAAAATGTGTGCGTTCTTTCCCCGCACAGATTTGGAACAAAAATTATGTATCGAAGCGAGGCGCTATGCCGTCTCTCCTGAAGGGTGAGTCAGTAACTTTGATGCTCTAAGGTCTAATGGCATGTGTTACGGACATTTGTCGCATCCCGAACGCCAGCTATATCGACCAGTGAAAATAGTTCCCCTAATGCGGAGTCTAATGCACGCGTTACACAATTCTGAACGAATGACTAGAACGACCGATAAAAGTGTGCCCTTATGACTATGTGCCCTTATAGGGGTTTGAAAAATAAATTGCGACCGATTTTCAGACCTATTGTATACAGAAATAAAAATTATTCAAAAAAATTACAACAAAAGCCTGTTTTAACTAAAATGGCTTTTTTCTTTGAATAAAATGTCTTCTTTTAACGTATAAGTAATGTCATTGACAAGAATGAGACAAAATTAGTTATTTTAATTATTTTTTAGTAACTAAACTTTCTGAAAATTTCGGGTTGTGGGAGATGTGGGTTAGGTTCAAACCGCCCATATGGCCTCCGACAAGGTTTAACGGCCGCTGTCAATCGACAACAACCGGAACCGACAGCTTAACAGCCCCGAAGCACAGAAACCTTCATTAAAGCCACTCACGGTCACCCATCTCACACCGACCGCAGTTAAAACTCGTTACTCACTTGGCCGAAGGGCGTCCCCTCTTGGGCATGGGTTGGTACTCGTCCCCGTCGCTTACGAACTCGTCCCCCTGGCTGTCCGAAGACGTGGTCGATTTCGGGGATCTCAGCCTTTGCTTTGACCGTACACTCACCGTGTTTGATTCAGCCTCGGCCTTTTTATTTGTATTCTGTAAATAAAGTGAAATATCAGTGGCGGATTACAGTTTGAGGGGGGGGGGGGGGATTTCGGCGCGGTCTCCGTTGTCGGGGTGGGGGTCCGTTCAAGTCTATTTAACTTTTAGTTCAGTGGTTTATATCACCTTTGTCCCCTGTGACACCAACTTGCTTGCTTACTTGATTTCACGATCAGCTGTCACGTGTGCCCATTATCGACCCATAGCCATTTTGTTATCTCAAATATATAAATGAACTTTTTTTAAAAGAGAGTGAGCTATTTTCGCCGCCTTTTTTCTCTCAGCTCAACATCTAGCCCAAACGGGCACCTAAAGGCGATGACCGGGAAAAAATGCCATTAATTAAGCGAATATTTTGTATTCCTAATATAAAAAAAATATTTATTTCTTTTTCTTTTCTTTTTAGTTTTTGGGCTTGACCTTACTTGGTAATTTCAGCAACTTGAAACATCGTAGGCAACAGAACGCGACTTTAGTGCTATCCCAATGGTTTTTGGGGGTGGGGGGCTTGAGACCCTAGCCCCTCCCCCCTGGATCCGCTAGTGTGGAATATGAACATGAAAGCAGCGATGAACGAGCGGGAAAGGCCGCTGTCTGCGACACAAAGATGACAAATAAGACAAAGACTTTTATTTGCACAAATATGGGTGTTTACAAAAGGTGTTTTTATACATTTGGTTCGCCATATTTACCTTCATGAGGTATGCAAATATTACAATAATTAAAACTTAACTAATTACAAATATTAAAATGTACATGCGACTTTTTATTGATTAATATATTATTATTATCCTTATAGGTCACGGGTCGAAGATGTTATTTGACCCGGTCATTTGGAAGGCTTGCGCGGGGACATAGGTCCAACACGTAGAGGCCCCTTTGAGACACTTTAATGTTGTTATGTGGTAACACGTGGCGGATACCATCCTCGGTCGTATGATATAAAAGGTTATATGACCCGAAGATGGTCCCCGCCAGGTGCACAGGAACTATTGCTACAAAAGTGGAAACTAATATTGGGTCTGTGAGGATGAACGAACGAGGGACTGGTAGATGGGCTATGGAGAACTACAGGACACCTGCCGTTCAGACTAATAAATAATCTAAAGTGAGGCAGGGGGTGACTCGCCACTCACTGAATGGGCCCCCAAAAAAATGGCGTAAATGCCTGGGAAGCAACATTGGCGTGAGCAGCTAGGGGTGTCGAGAGGAGCGGCACCGATTTTACCATCGCGGGGGGATAAATCCAACCCGGAGCGGGTTTCCTCGCTATTACGCCAATTACTTAGTTACACTTCCACCCCCGAGCACATAGCTCTAACAGCTCCACTCTGGACGGCCAATTAAGGCAAGCCAGAGGCGGGGACCTGTTCCTCTGGGTTATCACTTCGCCTGCCGGAGACGAGGAACAGGGGGACTTCCCCGGGAGCAATCGGGTCGGTGGTGTCGTTACTCACCAACAGCTCACCACAAGCCGCCCTCGGGGTTATTATTATTATTATCATCGGATCCGTTCAGTAGTAGTGCCGTCATCATCATCGGCGAGGCTCGACCTTCCACATTTTGATGGAAGTTCTTCCTGGGCGGCTTTTCGATACCAGTTCGAGACGCTCACAAAAGCAAATGCCTGGGGGGGCGAATACTCTTTCACCGCTCTCACTCTAGCATTAAGAAGGGACGCCCTGATGACCATTGAAAACCTACCGAAAGAAGGCAGGACTCTGGAAGCTCTAATGGAAGCTCTAGAAACTCGAAAAACATCTTGAGTATGTCTACCGAGCCAAGCTTCGAGAGAGAATTTGATTTGAGAACCCAGAAGCCCAACGAGAACCTCCAGCAGTGGGCCACAGAGGTAGAAAGACTGGTAAGGCGTGCTTACTCTTCGACACCAGCGAATATCGAAGTGTGCTTACTGCAAGCATTTGTCGACGGGATACGTGATTTGGAGGTCAGGGCTGCTGTGCGTCTGGGCCATCATCAAACTTTGAAAAGTGCTTTGGCCCATGCCCTGGAAGTCGAAGCCAAAAGATAAGGAAAAGACGGGGAATGGATGACAGTCAGGTCACAGTGGTGGTGCTTATTGACTTTTCAAATGCTTTCAACACAGTTGACCACGATATACTCCTCTCCATACTTTCCAAATACAATAGATTCGCGCCAACTGCCTTAACGTGGTTTACATCGTATCTTCGCGGTCGTCAACAGTCAGTACACCTGGGACAGAAGTGTTCCAATTGGGCTGATCTCTATACTGGCGTTCCCCAAGGCGGTACTCTTTCTCCACTGTTGTTTTCGTTGTTTATTAACTCTATCACTTCCATCATTGATTGTTCGTACCATCTGTACGCTGATGACTTACTGTTGTATGTCCACTCAAAAATTGACGAACTCGATATAGCAATCGATATTATTAACCGCAACCTTAACTATATTAAACTTTGGTCGATTGCGCACGGCATAAATGTCAATCCCTTGAAATGCCAGGCGATATTGATGGGCAGCTCAAGATTACTAGCCAAACTCGACATTCTGGATCTCCCTGCAATATTGTACAACAATATAACGATACCTTTTAGCAATACTGTAAAAAACCTTGGTCTACAGCTTGACAGCGGTTTGAGCTGGCGGGCACAAATAGCCGAAATCTGCCGTAAAGTCAATGGTTCCCTGCAGTCTTTATATCGACTAAAGAACTTTTTACCATTCAAAACAAAACTGATGCTTATGCATAGCCTAATTTTACCGATTATTGATTATGGTGATGTGTCATATCCGGACCTTAATGAAATACTTCTGGACAAACTAGATCGCCTCCTTAACAACTGTATCCGATTTGTTTTCTATCTTCGTAAATACGATCACATCTCTAGTTACCGAAAGCAGCTTAGATGGCTTACTATTCGACAGAGGCGTAATTCAAGAATTATCTTTGTTCTGTATTCTATTTTACATGATCCAACTTCTCCTCAATATTTAAAGGAAAACTTTCACTACCTCTGTTCGTCTCATGACAGAGGCTTACGTTCTTCCAATAATCTTAAGCTCGACATTCCTTCACATAAAAGTGACTTCTTCCGATACTCTTTTACAATTCAGGCTATACTACTTACTTGTATTAGTCCCTGTAGCTTCGGGATTAAGAGTAAAGCTACGGTATCCCCTGCCTGATCGTAAGAGGCGACTAAAAGGGGGCTTCCGGGGTTGTGGACGGTGAGAGTGGGAGCTCGATCCGTCCAGCCAGCGGCCCCGGGAACGACGGCGATGTGTGCGCGGCCGCGTGCCGCCGTGAGCATCGGAGGGTGCAGGAGAGCACATCTGCTCTCCCGAAGATGGGCCCGTTCTGAGCGCCGCGCGTGGAGGACACCGGTGCGTTCCACTGGAGATCCCGGAGTCCTCCCCCAAGCGCAGAGGCAGCCACCGAGATTAAGTGCGGTCAAATCCCACATAACTCGGTACCCTCTCCCATGGTGCCGGGTACCTTTTGAACGTTGAACCAAAATAAAGGTCAATTTGTATTATCATTGCAATTTTAGTAAAACTTTTAAAGAAAATCGCGTTTTTATATTGAAATTGTGAAGCTCATCCGTGACTTATTCTCCCTGCGAAAATGCTTACACGTGATGTATTTTCAATCCACTCCCGCCCCTACCAAAATGCCCATACATGACGTCTCCCACGAAAACTGGTGTACATGACCAGGGTGTGTGAGTGTTTTGAACGAACGATTGTAGTGACGAACCTTTTTAGAAGAGCCAGCAGTAGCCCTCTTCCTGCTGTCACGTAACCGCTTCATAGCTAAAACCGCTATACACCGCTGTTTGTGTGATTTCATTTTTCTTTGCACAGCGACATAGCCGCAGGTACATGAGTATTTTGCTAGTCTGTGAACAAAATACATTTTTTATCTGCATGTATAAAGCCGTATTCAAGAAGCATACTTTTTTTTTCAATTATGGCATCGCAAACTCTGTGCATACTGCCAGCGTCAAGTATAATTTTTGCATCAAACTTTTTGGCAATTTCAATGAAACTGGACGAAGTAATAACAAAGTCAGTAAGTCGTCAGTAATCAGTCAGTCTAGTCAGTCCAACATAAAAGAAAAGCGATGGCTACTTTACTAGAATGACGTGTCCGATGGAATTTTGGAGGCAAGCAGAAAAAACATATTTTAGCACTGTTATTCTATTTCACAAACACTCGTGCACTGTAATTAACCTATATCAAACAAAATGCCATCAACTTTATCCGATATAACTCAAAAATACACCAAGAAAATGAAAATGAAACAAGAGCACAATATGTCTTTTTCGACTTCCCGCCAAAACTCTCAAGAAGCATACTTGCTTAAGTAAGCAGGTAACACTATGCAAAGAGCCACAGAACATATTAAAAGAGGTAGAACGGCAATAATGCGCCTTTCGTATGAAAACTGGTGTCGCCGATGAAGCCCCACCTTTCACCTCCATTACATCTGTACTTAAATAAATACGAAGCTTACGCACATATTTGCAATTTCAAATCTAGCCAATCTTAGCGCCGCACAATCACGCGATTTCAAATGAACGAATCACACCCAAGCACGCACACAAGCACGCATATCGTAGCACGATCGCGTGTTTCTGTAGAGATACGAGCGTTTGCTCAAATCCTTGGCGCGTCTGCCCCGCCCACATTTCCATTCTAACCTCTTTGAATATGTTCTGTGCAAAGAGCGCTATTTGACGCGCGTTCATTATGTTAAACCACAGAACATGTTAAAGAGGTTACAATAGAATTATTGTGGTCAGACGCGCCAAGGATATGAGCAACGCTATGAAGGTGGTAGAACTATTATGGTTCGCCCGGGGAAGTACCACTGCTGCACCCACTTCTGCCGTGAGCAATTCTATTGTGTTTCGGTGGAAAGATGCAGCTGCCGGCCACACTTACATGAAGTTGCTGCCAGATTATCATGATTACTCACCGTTTTCTCTTCGGCCCCGTAAACTTCTTTCGCGACTTTTTACTCTCATCCCCAGAATCATCAGAGTTTTCACTGGAAGACAGCGAGACCACATCTTTTTTACTCTCCACGATAACCACGTCCTCTGTCGGTTCTTCCTCTTGAGGTTTATCATTAAGTTTCAAGAGGTCCTGCAATTAAAATAACGTTAACGTTTCACACCCATAGCCCCATAGTAGGGTAGTTATACCGTGTCGTAGGCAGTGGCGGCTAGTGAAATTTTTCGACATTTTCGACCCGTTGCCATCCCAGCAGATTCACCACCACTATCGGTGTCAGTTCCAGTTGATAACCACAAGACACGGAAAACAAATTAATTTATTGCTTTCTTCACATCCACAAAACCAATGTGTTTTGAAATATTGTTCAAATTTAAAAACACGCGTAAAAGATTTAGTTTTCGTACTACATTTTTGTTTTCAGTTCAAGGCGTATTTCGAAAGTTTTTTTCACACTGCTTATTAAAAGATACAAATGATAAAAGATATACGGTACTGTTCCATTTTTAACACAAAATGTCGCGCAAAACTATTTTTTAAAATATTCATTTAAAAGAAAAACTACGAAATAACTGACAAAGACGACGCGCGACACGTTTGTTTGTATACATAAGAACGGCAACATCGCATAAGCAGGCCGTCACGGCCGAACCCACGGTTTGGCAACGTCGCGCGTGAGCGGCGCTCCAGATTAGGTTAATTTCTTATACGAAATCTTTTGTTTCACGCGTCGGCCTGTGTCGATGTTTCTCTTTCGCACTCATTGAATACAGCGCTAGGAATCGTACTAAACTTCGTTTCATAGGAGCGCAATCGCTGGCGCTCCACTCGTTACATCTTGACGCTAAATGTACGCGTAGATATAGGTAATAATTAATATAATATACTATGTATAGGTATAGTAGAATAGAATGAATGTAATGTAAGGATGGTGCAATTATGAAGGGACATAAGTTACCTATGTAATTTTTTTGGGAGTGCACTGCACCAGCGCTCTTTAGGACGAGCCGCCTCTGGTCGTAGGTACCATGGACACATACAAAGACAGAAACACAAACACCCAGACCGAGAAGAGAAATTTAAATTCATCATTCAAACTGTTTCGCCGGGAATCGAACTCGGGACCCTCCGATTGGCAGTCCGGCATGATAACCATTGCGCCACACGGGTCGTCATGATCATTTATTTGGATTCTTTATTATTATTATTAAAAAAAAATCAACCATTTTTCTTATGTCCCACTGCTGTGCACAGGTCTCCTCTAACAAGTGAGAGGGATTTAGGCCATAGTGCACCACGCTACGCCATAGTGCGGATTGGTGGACATCATACCTTCGAGAAATAATGAGTTTCTCTGAGGCAAGCACGGCGATGGAGAACTTCGTAATTAATAAAAAACGACCCGTGTGGCGCAATGGTTACCATGCCGGACTACCGATCGGAGGGTCCCGGGAACGATTCCCGGCAAGGCAGAAATTAAAATTATGAGTTTTAATTTCTGTACTTGGTCTGGGTGTTTGTGTTTCTGCCTTTGTGTGTGCCCATGGCACCCACGACACAAGGAATCCTAGTGTAGGGTAGTAATTAAATATCACAATATTTTCCATCACCGTGGAGCAGCGATGAAATGCGCACATAACAAATTTCTTTTTGTCAGAGGTGCGCGCTTAGGATTTGAACCCGGCATCTCCCGAGTCAGAGACCGTGGTCCTTACCACTCGGCCATCGCTGCATTTTACATAATATTCTATCTATCTGATTCCCTTGCCACCTTCAAGACTCGTCTTCATAATTTTTATCAAAAGCAGAATGAGGATAACAAAAGCTAACACTATGAAATACTAAAATTACATCTTGGAATCATAAGGATTCTTGCATAATATGTACTCATGTATATATGTATATATTTGTATGTATGTATATATTTATATATATGTAGTTATGTATTTAAGTAATTTATGTTTATAAATATATATCTATGTATGTCTATGTATATTTAAATTTTTATTATTTATGTGCACCTTACTGACTTTTCCTCTACCCTAAGGTAGTCTGGAAGAGATCGCTAGAAGCGATAGAAGCGATAAGACCGCCTTTTGTTCACTAAAAGTATTAAAATGTAAAAAACTGTATGTGATCATCTTACTGTTATGGTGTGCAATAAAGCATATAAATAAATAAATATATAAATAATATTTATAACATTGTATTATTTGTACTCCTATAGTGGTAGAATAAGGAGCTTTTTAAGATCCACTTTTGTTTTTGTTGCGTATATGAGGCTTGGATTTGAAAATAATTCGACTTCTTTCGTGATTAAGACGTTTACTCGAAATTCTGATAAGTTACAGACAAGGTGTTGCGTATTTAAATTCAAAATTGCGAATGTAATAAAAAAATAACGAAAAATCGAAGCTTCTCGCTGTAGGTAGGTTGGTTGTTAGTAGCCGGCGTCACATCCCCTGCAGCCAATCACCATCGCAGACGAAATCTATCGTGATTCGCTGGAACCATGCGCATGCGCACGGCGCGCGAATTTAAATGCTCCAACATGCTCCCGGCCTTGGAAGCAGCAGCTTCCAACAGTTGAAATGACGCATCGGCTACCGGCAGCTCACGTGTATTACACCTTCGTACTCGTGCGTGTATGGTCGTTGTTAAATTCGTCGTTTAGTGGAAGTGGGCAAATTTTTGAAAAAGCCCTTCGTACAATGCCATCGGCTTTGCGAATGTCGGCGACGCGTGATATGCCGTCTCTTCCTGGATATGTTTTGATGATTCTCCCTAAGCTCCATCTCAATGGTGGCTGGTTATCGTCCTTAATTAAGACTAACGTATTTTCTTTGAGATCTTCTTTATGCTGATACCATTTGCTTCTGGTTTGCATCTCAGAGACATACTCTTTCGACCAGCGATTCCAGAAATGCTGTCGTAATTGTTCCACCCTCTGGTATCTGGTGAGCCGACTCGCTGGAACGTCTTGAAGGTCGGTGAACACAGGTGCAGTCAGAGGGCGACCAACCAGAAAGTGAGCGGGTGTGAGAGGGAGGTAGTCATGGGGATTTGTAGACAAGGTAGTTAAAGGTCGGGAATTTAGGACAGCTTCAACCTGAGTAAGTACCGTACTAAATTCTTCGAATGTCAAGTGTGCATTGCCCACTATACGCTTAAGATGGTACTTGCAGCTCTTAACACCTGCCTCCCATAAGCCCCCAAAATGGCTGGCATAAGATGGAATCATTTTAAAAGTTATATTTTGCGATGTAGCGTATTCTTTTATATCATCAGCACAAGATTTTAAAAACTGTGTGAATTCATTCATAACGCCTACAAAATTCCGCCCGTTATCGGAGAAAATTTCTATAGGTTTCCCACGACGTGAAATAAAACGTTTAAGCGCTAATAGATAAGCATCAGATGAAAGGTCGGAGACTAGTTCGAGATGAACAGCGCGTGAAACAAAACACACGAATAAACATATATACGCCTTCTGTAATCTCGCTCCCCTGCCTTTACGGTTCAAAATTAACATTGGACCCGCGTAGTCCACACCGCAGCGCAAAAACGGAAAACCTGGAAGCAGTCGTTCCTTAGGTAGGTTTCCCATTATCGGAGTAACAGTAGCCGCGCGCAGCCGAGAACATTTCACGCAATTGTAAAATACCTTTCTAGCAAGGTCACGACCACCCATAGGCCACCAAAACTCTCTAATTGTGTATAAAAGAAGCTGCGGTGCACCATGTAACGTTCGTTTATGTTCGTGTTGAAATAATAAAACCGTAAAATGATGCTTAGAATTAATTAAAATAGGATGACATTTATCATAAGAAAACTCAAGCGAGTTCTGAATACGTCCTCCGACGCGTATTAAATTATTATTATCTAAAAATAAATTTAATTTTAATAATTGCGAATTCAATTTAACATTTTTGTTTTTAGTAAATGATTCGTATATATCAGCGAAGGATTCCCGTTGACTTAATCTAGCTAATGTTAATTCTGCGTTATTAAGTTCTTCGACCGATAATAAGCCCGTGCGCTTGCGAGCGGGTTGCGTGTATTATGTACAAAACGTTGTACATAGGCTGCCGCACGCTTCATCCTATTGTACTGAGAAAATCTGGAACACGGAAAAATAATATTATCACTCGTTTGATTAAGTACGTGACAGGAAACCGTTGCTTTTACCTCAGGCAAATCGATGTATGCAATGTTTTCTTTGCATAAATAAGGTAATTCAAAATGTGGATTGTGTAAAAATTGTGGGCCCTCCCACCACAGTGATGAGGCACCGAGCGTATTTAAACTTACACCTCGCGAAACAAGGTCAGCTGGGTTCTGTTTCCCCGGTACATGACGCCACGAGTGCTCATTAGTTAAATTGTGGATTTCTGAAATCCTATTTTGAACATACGGTTTCAGTAAATTAATGGGCATACCTAACCATCCCAAAACGATGGTAGAATCTGTCCAGAAAACAACTTTATTAAATTTAGAACGTAACGACTGATTTATTTTTTCATACAACCTTGCAAATTCTAATCGCGGAATAGTTGTAGGTTTCGTTGGTGCAACCTTACCCTTAGCGCACAATAAGCGTACAGTAACCATCGACTCATTGTTAATCGTACGAATGTATGCGCAAGCGCCGTACGCTGTTTGTGAAGCGTCCGTAAATATGTGTAGCTCAATACATGTCGGATCATTGCACATCGTATAGCGAGGAACGCGTAAACTGCTAAGAGAAGAAATGTCTTTTATAAATTTACACCAAACCTGCGCGACATCAGAGGGCACCGGTTCATCCCATTCAAGTTTTAATAACCAGCACCGTTGAAACAATGTTTTAACTGTAGTAATAACCGGACTAAGAAGGCCTAACGGGTCGTAAATTTGTGATGCACTCGATAGAATAATACGCTTTGTTACATTATTACTACAGTCGTGATTAACTTGAGAATAAAACATTAATTCGTCCTCTTTATTATTCCAACCAATTCCTAGCGTTTTGTTATGTACGTTCTCGCCGAGCGCGAGCTGCTTTGTGAAACTGATAACATTGTTTTCATCGTTAGGGTTCGCGCACTCAAAGTTAAAAACCCATTTGCGTAAAATAAGACATGCGGATTTTAATACTTGGTCTGTACCTTGGCAAATTTTATTTAATTCCGAAATGCTATTTGCTCCACAAATTAAATCGTCTATGTAAAAAATGTTATTTAAAGTTTCTTTAATGTACGGAACCTCAAATCAGAATACAATTTAATATACGTGAGATTATTTTATAAATTTCTTTCTACGGCAAAAATCGACGTTCAGCTTGCGTATGAGTTTCACCCAAAATCGTTGGCGATTGTTTGAACGGGAATCGAACTGTGAACCGACCGTTCCCAAAATTTTCGAATTAAATTGTCCAATGAGCATGTGTCATTATTATTAAATTGTAAAAAATTACAGCTTATGACTTCCTTGCGTTTATTCGTAAAATTATTATTTTGAATGGAGCCTGACACTACCCAACCAAAATGCGTATTTTGGACATAAGGTCCATTTTTAATGCGAATTTTACCATCCCTGATTAACTCCCAGAACAAATCTGCGCCTATTAACATGTCAATCGGTTGACTGTCGTAAAATGTCGGGTCCGCGAGAATAATGTTTTCAGGAATGATAAAATCTTTTGTATTTAATGAGATTGTAGGTAAGTTTGCCGTTAACTGTGGTAGAACTAAACACCTAACGCGTGTGGTGAAATTACTTATGCGTGATTTTAAATTTATATCACAAGATTGCGTACACTGTGTGATATAATTTCCTACACCGTGAATTTTATGAGTGGACTGTATAATCTGCGAATTTAATTTTTCACAAAGAGATCGCGTAATAAACGTCCGTTCACTGCCGCTGTCGAGTACCGCGCGCGCTTGTAGGTATTCTCCCGACCGGCTACGTACCTGCACGATAGCCGTTGACAGTAAAACAGCTGATCTCGCCTGATCTACCTTGCTATTATTTGCGTGAATTAATTGCGTATTGAATGAATTGTTATGATTTTGCGCGTCATATGAAGTCGAACCGTTTTCATCGTGTATATTTTTATCACATGATGTAAGTGTAACAGCAGAGGAATTGTTATTATTTTCACAAATTAGCGTGTTATGTTTCTGGTCGCATTTCCTACACGGGCCAAATAGACACGCGTCAACAGAGTGGCCGAAACGCATACAATTAGTACATAATTTTTTATCTTTCACGAACTTAAGTCTGTCATGAACACTAAGCTCGAGAAATTTTTGACACGAATACAACGGATGTAATGCATTGCACATAAAACATGACTTATTCGTACGTGTGTTTTTATTACAAGAATTATTAGTAAATTTATTAGTCGTTACATTACAATGAACCTTTGACGTAGGACCTTGATTATTTGAATGTTTTTTCGTGTCACCGGCGTTAAATGTACTATGTTTACTATGCGATACTATCAGCGTCTCCAAAATATCAGCCCTGTTTCTTAAAAACTGTAATAAATCGACTAATTTAACGTTATTGTTCGAATTACTCTTCTTATGAATTACACTGCATTTATACTGTTCCCACTCGCGTTCAGATATTGGATCTAGTTTTGTAACAATAATATAAATAATTATGGTATCCCAATGTTCAGTGGGTTCACCTAACAGCTTTAAAGCCCTTAAATTCTTTAAAATAGTGTCTGTCAGTTTGCGTAACTGAGCTGGCGATTCTTTATTTAACTGCTGAATAGAAAATATTGATTTTATATGGTTGTGCACTAATAACTTCGTATTATCAAAACGATTCATTAATAACTCCCAAGCTACGTCATAGTTGTCGGCAGAAAATTCTAGAGAATCTATAACGGACTTTGCGTTACCCTTTAACGATGATTTTAAATAATGAAATTTTTGAATTTGTGGAATTGTACTACAGTTATGCACTAAGGAGACAAAGGTATCGCGAAACTCTAGCCAATGTTCATATGAACCGTCGAAACAAGGGATAGATACAGTAGGCAATTTAATGGCGTTATTAGTTGTAGCTGGAACCTCAGACCTTTGATCACAAGTAGTTAGACACTCGGCTAAAGCTAAAATAAGATAGTATTCTCTTTCAAATATTTCCCGCGTTTCTAACTGTTCCTCCATGTCAGATTCGTGACTTATGTCCTCAATTTGTGTCTGAACATGGTTAAAATCATCCATAAGACTCTGTGACCCTATAACACGTAATTTAAGCTCTGCTCGCTGATGAGCATTCAAATCTACACCCTCGAATGAATTCACATACTTTTTAAAATTTGTTAACCGACACTTTAAAGACGCGCGTTTTTTCTTTAAATCTTTCATCGATAAATCTGATTTGTTTTCTGATGTAGCCATTGTGTGTGAGGGAAAAAGAGTGCAGTACTTACAGTTACAACTGTATGATGTGGCAAGCTGCAGCGTATATCCTTTATAGGTATTCACGGGCGACTAGGCAATGCACTGGAAATCCGAACAAAAGCACAGAATTACTCAAGTGAAGTGGAAAGGTTTGAAGGATTCTGGTTAGCACACCTTACCAAAAGCACTGTGATCCCCAACGAATCTTCTGGAATCCGGAATCTCTCAATCAAATTACTCCTCAGCCTTTGCGTTTATTTGATTTTTGGTCCAAACTTGAAGCGTATTTCATCCGGCTCGAAGGACCACAAGATATGTTGCGTATATGAGGCTTGGATTTGAAAATAATTCGACTTCTTTCGTGATTAAGACGTTTACTCGAAATTCTGATAAGTTACAGACAAGGTGTTGCGTATTTAAATTCAAAATTGCGAATGTAATAAAAAAATAACGAAAAATCGAAGCTTCTCGCTGTAGGTAGGTTGGTTGTTAGTAGCCGGCGTCACATCCCCTGCAGCCAATCACCATCGCAGACGAAATCTATCGTGATTCGCTGGAACCATGCGCATGCGCACGGCGCGCGAATTTAAATGCTCCAACAGTTTTGTTCGATATAGGTTAATTGCAGTGCACGAGTGTTGTGAAATAAAATAACCTCAAAATAAGGGTGAGTTATCATTGACTTAATAATAAAGTTGTATCAGGGTTTATTCTATAAAAAAAATATTTAAAAATCAGACTACTATTTAAAAAAACTCACGCATGATCGATTAAATATACAAAAAATATATACGCGTTGTAGATGTCAAATCAATAACGGTCTACCGGAATTCCTCAAAATCAAAACGGGCAACGAGTTTAAAAAAGAACTTAAAACTTATTTACTGAAAAAGGCGTATTACTCTGTCACTGATTTCTTAAACGACAAAACGGCATAAAGGAATTCCATAAAAACCTGGGAGGTTTATTTTCCGCCGGCTTTTTTTCCTCTTAGTGTACAAAAACCCTGCAATATGGGTACCCAAAGCCGACGATCGGATTCGATCCGAAGTACAAATAAATATGAATAAATAATTAAATAAACAAACAACTAAATAAATACATACTTACTTGAAGAAATAAAATTTAAAAATTTTAATTTTCAAAATGCGCAATATGGGATCAAATAAAAATAAAATTGATATGATAATAATGTACATTTTTATAAATTGTGTTATTATTAAGTTTTTTTCTTTTATCTTTGTAATATTTGCATACCTCATGAAGGTAAATAATGGCGTACTAAATATGTATTAACAACTTTTGTAAACACCCATATTTGTGCAAATAAAGTTCTTTGTCTTTGTCTTTGTCAAACATAGTGTTCGTAATAGTAATATGCATAAAAGACTAGATTACGACAGTAAATAAACACAGCATAATGAAAAGGATGGGTGTCAGTAAAGCTAAACAATTGCGGTCAAAATTAGGATGGGTGGCCATGAAGCAACATCTGATTCGGTCATAAGAAGGATGGGGGTCGATAAAACTAAGCTATGTCGAGTGCGGTCAACAGTAGGATGGGTGGCTATTCAGCCACATCTGGTGCGGATGACGACTATTAATTATTTAATAAACATTTATTTTTATTTAATACAAAAATGCAATATTAATTTTTCAAGTTGCTACAAGCTACAACTGAGCGTGGCGACCCGTCACCACGGCAAGCGTCGCCACACCAACAGTCCGGTTTACCCGCGCCTATAAATGTTTCACATCAAAAGTTAGAAAATCTACCAATAAAAGATCAAACTCACATTCAAACTGGTAACATCCGATATCTGTATACAGCTGACTGTATCAGTCTCCTTTTTAATTTCCAACGGTTCCACCCTCACCGCTGCCATTACGTTATCATCCACCGGCTCATCCTTTATCACCACGTTGATGGAGTACATGGGCTCTGGTATCGGCTGGGGAACTGCATTAGACAAGTCCTGAGATCCACTCTGGGATTTTGGTCCGGATGTCACTTTCATTGGAGCTGGAAGGAAAGTCAGTTTTTTTCCTCAATAACGTTTCACACTAATAGGCCCACCCACAGGCATAGGCAAACAGAACAGAAATTTAAACTCAATCAAGTTTCTGCCTCAACGGAAATTAAACATTTTAATATAATTATTATTAGCAATAATCAACTTAAATATAAAGTATGCGATTCTTACTGACATCTATTGAGTATTAGTAATATTGTGGCGTAGAACGCCGTCAAACGCCATCCGCCAATCCGAGGTTCAAAGAAATGACAATGTCGATTTTAAAGAGCTCTTAAAAATTTCGTTCACTGAATTAAGGTTTCCTTAGGCTAACATGTGGAGTTATCAAGTTGGAATTTATTTCAAATACTCAGGTCTACTGTCCCTTGCAGCTGTGAAAAAATGAAACTTCTAAACCAGCGCAATCAAAAGATACAGACGTTTATGCAAATTTCCGCAAATTTTCAACACTCGCAAGGGAATCAAAACTTACAGGGAACTCAGAATCTTGAAATTTAGTACGAAGCATCATCTTATAGCACAGATAAAGGAAAAATTGCGAAAACCGTTAATTTTTAGTTACATCGTTTATTAAAAATATTTTACGGAACCCTCGGTGCGCGAGTCCGACTCGCACTTGGACGGTTTTTTTTTGTATGGAGGCAGTAAATATCATAAATAACAAAAACAATATCTTGGGCAATTTGCTCTTTCTTTACAATAACTTAAACAATAAGATAGCTACATAATATTGTCTTGATTGCCACTTAGTTACTTACTGTTTTTGTTTATTAGGTAAGTAGGTACATATTTGTTAATTTAGGATACGATAACTTTTTGGTTTGTTATATTACGAGACTACCAGCATGCGGACAAACTGAAATAGTTTTTGCATGCTGATCAATTATAAATTGTAAAAATGTTTTTTGTTATATGGCTGCAACCCTTTTTGCGTCCCACTGCTGGGCACGGGTCTCTCCCCATTATTGGGGAGGCCTGGAGCTTATTCCACCACGCTTCTCCAATGCGGGTTGGTGGATTTTGTTATATAAATAAATGAAAAAAAAAGTTGAGGAAGAGTTGGAGAGTGACATATTTTTACCTAGCTATTCCTATGGGCAAAAAGTGTAGCCCTGGACAGAATTGCAAGCGGAAAGCTAGTCAAGAATATTGACTGACAGTTTGATATCAAAATTATGACTTGTACCATACACACCTTGTTGCTTATTTTCTATAGCAGAGCAAGATACATCTTTTCTTACTATATCCAAGCACTGTTTTGGAAGGATTACCTGAAAATAACAAACAAATTTAAAAGGTATTAATATAAATTTTATTTGATGTGCGATGTGATAACATTTAATGTAGTAGGTTAGCTGATTTTCAGTATGGTGACGTGCCGATATGGCGAACGCCTGGCTGAAAAAACATTGATAGTGTAATTCAGAAAACGGAACAGCTCCGTCTAACTCGACTTATTCAAAATAATAAAAAGATCTAGCAACCCGTAACTCCATCTGACTGGTTGCAACCCTTTTTTGAATCCCACAATTGGGCACGGGACCTCCCCATTTTTGGGAAGACCTGGAGCTTATTCCATGGCGCGGTTGCAGCCTTCAATTTTGGGGGGGTCGCCAAGAAATTTGGGGGGGTTCACTAAGAAATTTGGGGGAAGAGGTGTCTCAAATTGGCTTGTTTCGCCTTCCACCTACGCATGACAGATGGGTTTTGGGGGGGTCATGTCCCATGTGACCCCCCCCCCTGGGACCGCGCCTGATTCCACTATGCTGCTCCAATGCGGGTTAGTGCCCAACACGCTGTCGATGTTTTCAAACCGCCTAAGGCCTACGGAGTTTTATGACTGTCAAAAACAAACGGGACATACGCTGGCACTTTCCCAGGTGGGGGGGTCACAGGGGACATGAAATAATTTTATAACTAATTTTGATACTCCTAAGGGTTAAGGGGGACTCACCCTAAAATTTTTTTTGGTAATTTTTTATGTTGTCGCATTAAAAATACAAACAGTCTTTTTTCACCCTTCTACCATCAACCCCTATTTTTTAATAGCCATATTAATAGGCGGTACGGAGTTCGCGGGATCAGCTAGTACATTTATAAGAATTTACTTATGTTTCTCTATATAACCAAAAAATATGTGAACCAATAAAAACATGGATTCACAGTCCGCTTTGCACGCTCCTTTTTACCACGGACATGTAGGTTATGGGACAACCTTCCAGCTGAGGCATTTCCAGTGGACTATGACAAGGGGTTCTTCAAGAAAGCTGTAAATAAGCTCTCCTCCAAAGCCGGCAATGCTCTGTGGCTCCCCTGGGGTTGCCCGTGTCCATAGGCGACAGTGATCGCTTAACACGCGGCCCGTCTGCCTTTTTGTTCAGTTTATTTTATTTAAAAACATGGATACAAATTAGGTACTTATTCCAGGATAAATACCAATATATTTACCATTTCCAAGTATTTAAATTTCTTCTCAAATTTCCTGTTATGAACAGTTTCAGTGTGATGTGCAATAGAGTACTCATCAGGATAATACCTCCCAACGATACATTCAATACATTTGTACATCAGCGCAAACCTATCTGTGTGCTGCAAGAAATGGGACGGCTCCATACAAACAGCCATCAACTGCTTCTCACAAATCCTACACTGAAACGACTTGTGGTAATTCTTCACATGCATTTCCTTATAAATCTTCTTTTGGAAACTTCTACCACAGTAGTTGCAACCATAGTTGTTCGTCTTCTTTATGCATGTGTGAAGTGTTGGCAGAATGAACTGACGTTTACAAAGTGCACACACCACATCTTCCCATGTAGTCACAACATCAGATCTTACTACGTGATGGGTACCTAAATGCTCTGCCAACTTGAAGTCTGTATAAAATCCAGCCTGGCATATACGACACTCTTGTAGGGTCTCATCATCGGGAACGAATTCATTTTTATAAGCCAGGCATTTCATCTCGTGCATGTACAATTGTGAACATGTTGAAAATGTCACTTTACAGGGTATGCACCTGTAATTTTTCACGTTCTTCGCAAACGTGTGGTTGTCAGCCGATTTGTGACACTTAAAACATTTGCCAGCTGGATATTCAAAATCTTTTTTCAACAAGGCATCCTTGTAATACACCAGAAAACATTCATCATTTTCAGTTTCAATTGTCAGTTGATACTGGTTTACATTCTTCATGTGATTATGTATTGGTACATGCTCTCTAAAATCATACAAATGCCAAAATGTTAAGCCACAAACGTAACATTTGTATAATAAAGGCGAGTCTCTAACTGCAGAATATAGCTGACACCACTCATTCCATTCTTGAAGCACCTTTTGAAAATAAATTCCCTTTGGTTCATCAGGCACTCTTCCCACGTAATTCAGAGCTTCTATCATTAGAGCTTTGTCAGCAAAGTTATTAGATTTCAGAAGTGAGTTTGCAATTCGTAAGATCATTGGTTTATATGTAGTGTATTCTTTGAATTGTTTTTTATTGTCCTTTCCTGGTTTTATATCTTGCCTGTTGGCATCATTCAAGTGAGCTTTTAATTTATCCTGAATCTTATCTTTGATGGAAATTTCAGAATTATTTTGTTTGTTACCTACAGTAGCTACGAAAACGCTGGATGTGGACGCATCAACAGTTTGAACATCCGACGTCTTACTACTAGCAGTCTTATCGTTGACAGTCATATCCGGTGCAGCAGGACTGTCATCTGTCACGGCAGCATCACACTCTTCTACTTCTACTTTTACTGAAAACTTCATTAAAGGTTTGTGGCTGATTGGTACTAATGCTGCATCTTTGTCTTCTATCTCTGTATCACTTGACTTCTCTTGCTTCACCACTGGGTCTCCAGAAATTGATGATTCATTTTCTTTATCATTTTGGTCTTTAATCTGAAAGGAAGTCATATTCTCAGTGATTATCTAGGAATACAAATATTATAAATAACTATCCAGCAGCCTTAATACTATCCGGCCAAATACGGGATAGGCATCCGGCTGAATTAAAAAAAACTGGATAAAAAAAATTATTTTTAAGTAATTATTTGCTTTATTTAGTTAGTCTTAGTCTAGTATCACTTAAGAAATATAATTAGTTTTACTTTTAAATTTTTAGTCACTCATTGGTAAATAAATGTAATAAAAAGAAAATGAATTAATAAGTACTCATACTGAACTGAGGGCAAATTATGGTGAATAAATACTAATTTCTCTGCATTGAGAGGTAGCAAGCGGTTTCACTTCTCTTCATAAATAACGCAGGTGTGTGTGTGCGATACACCAAACGGCTAAGTTCTACTCGATATCTGGCTATCCAGCCACATGGTTGGCCGAATAACCGGTAGCCGGCCAAGCGACTATCCGTTTCATCTCTAATTTTAATTGCCTGTATTGGCATTTTGATTTAGTAATGAATTCTTGTCCTAGAGGTTCTAAATTAGTTATTTACTTTAAGAATTAAAGAAACAACTGACTCAATACACCATAAACTAGATATTTATGGCTCTGACTTGTCTTAATTGGCCATCCAGTGGAATTTAGAGCGTTGTTAGAGCTACATGAGTGTAACTAATTAATTGGCGTTATAGCGAGGAAGCCTGCTCACTGGTTGGATTTACACCCCCACAATGGTTAAATTGGTGCCGCTCTTCTCGACCCTAGTTGCTCACGCCAATGTTACTTTCTAGGCATTACGCCATTTTTTGGGGGCCCATTAGTGAGTGGCGAGTCACCACTTTTTTTATTTGAATGTAGTAGCAGACAAGCATGCAGGCCACGTGGTGTTAAGTGGTCGCTGCAGCCCATGGACATCTACATGCTACCTCAAGCAAGCATAGGTATTGTCTGAGGTTGCATGCAGTTGCGCTGCTACTCCAGAGGCTGGTGACCAGCTCATGT
The DNA here is from genome assembly GCA_911387765.1 of Pyrgus malvae. Lineage (NCBI taxonomy): Eukaryota > Metazoa > Arthropoda > Insecta > Lepidoptera > Hesperiidae > Pyrgus > Pyrgus malvae. The sequence goes on along the minus strand of OU426976.1, from coordinate 5,004,977 downwards.
AAGTGTGGCCGGCAACTGCACATTTCCACCAAAACACAATAGAGTTGGTACACAGCAGAAGTGGGTGCAGCAGTGGTACCTCCCCAGACGAACCATAATAGTTCTACCACCTGCCTCACTTTAGATTATTTATTAGTCTGAAAGGCAGGTGTCCAATAGTTTTCCACACAGGACCTATATCACCACACAAACCTTCCAAAAGACTAGGTCAAATAACATCTTCAACCCATGACAGATAAGGAGAGATACATAATAATTTTGTTTCACAGTCATAGCCCCACAGTAGGGTAGATATACCCTGTGTTGTGGGTACCATGGATACACACAGACAGAAGAAACACAAACATCCAGGCCCAGGAACAAAATTAAAATTTCTGCTTCGCCGGGAATCGAACCTGGGACCCTTCCATTGGCAGTCCAGCAATGGAATTGTCAAATTGAATTGAAATCAATTAAATTCAATTTTTATTATTCATTACAACAAATTTCTACTGTAGTTTACTAAAATATCCTAACAAAGTCTGCTTTAGTTGCAGAAAGAGGTGATATCCACATACTAATTAGAGATACTATGTATGGTAATATCTTACTAGAGTTAAAAGAAAAAAGAAATAAGAACATAGATCATACATAACCCATGTTTACGAAAATTAAATTTGTTAAAAATTCTGCCATTGATCAGGGTACCTAGCAAAAAAAAGTTATATGCAGTAAAAAATCCAATTAACAATATTTTTATCATTTAATACAAAAATATTTAACTGCTGTTCATCTACTTTCGTAAATGTCATGGTTTTCTAAAAATAGGTTACGTCATACAAGAATAATACTGTCTCTAACAGTACCCGCAATATGTAATCAGTGATTCAAGATTAGTAATAAAAAGATAATAATTGGATGGATTTTTAATAGTTATTTTCGAAATTAACATTCCTTCCATACAAATACGTAAATAATACCTACTACCCACACGGCAGTATGACATGTCGTAATTTTAAAATTAGATTGCAAACTTATACCCTGCTAAATTAAATTAAAATACCTTCACAGAGTATAACTAACTAAGATAAGAACAAAGATAAATATTTAACACGTTTGATTAACGAATTAAAAATTGTCGGTAATGTGGGTTTTTTAGGGTACCCTGATGTTGCTGTCAAAATGGTGGACCTACCTGCGTATACACAAAACTGTTATCCTCTAACTCCACTCCTTCTCGCAACTCCAGTTTTGACTTTCTAGACCGTTTCCTGCTATTTTCCATCATTTTGAACTTTAAACGTATGTTTGCAACATATTAAATGTAATTACAACTTAGCACAATTTCTTTCAAACTTTTTCAATGAACTTGTGGATCTCAAATTCTCATTCTCAATGGAATCAGCTTTCAATTGCAATGATAACAAATAGTGTTGTAGCATAGTTGTAGTTCGAATGTTACGACATGATCTTAAAACTTATCGGATCTCTCTTTCTAACTTACTAAATGTAACGTTGACGCTAGCGCCACTTACCACCGCTGTCATTTTGTAAATAAATAATTTGATGTACCTATCTTAATTGTGGCAGTATTATATTTTGACAGAATACACAAATCAAGAGTCGGGTAGTTCCACGGGAAAAGGAAAGTTCGTTCGGAAACATAGATTTATTATTCGGAAACTTAAATAGAACAGCGTATAAGCAATGAATTTGGCCGTCGGCGATTTCATACCAGCGCGGTAGTATTATTTATTCTTATGCCAGCGTACTATACGTGCGCATAAGCTCGTATTTTGAGATACGTTTAAATGTAAACGTGTTTTTAAGATTTAGACAGTTTCAAATCAACGATTTTTTCCTCGCATGTACCTGTATGGTCGTTTCAGTCAAAGCCGTGTATAGTGTGGTCAACGCGCTTATTCCAGCCTTTTCGCACTCGGAAATGTGGAAGAGTTCGCGGCAGACTTATACGAGCTCATTATGAGCCTCATAAGTGCCTCAACGTGCTTAGAAATATAAATAGCTAGCTATACATAAATTAAACTAGTTTCTTGGGGTTTGATTAACTGAAGACTACTACAATTATTAATCATTTAAATCATTTATTTCTTGAATAAGATCACAAAATATGGTTTAAATATCATATTGATATGATAGTGTCTCTTATCCTGCGATGGACAAATACTGCGTGCAAAAATATACAATTATTATTTGATTCTTTATTCAATGAAATTAATTACAAATTATACTACGATTATTTCGCTTTGGTTCAGTAAAATTACCAAGAATCTCAATATTTGATTTTACATGATACTGGCAATATATGTTGTTACCATGATGTCATTAAAGAAATTTAAAAAAATATCAGAAGATATTGAAGTTGACAACTGAAGTTTTGGCGGGAAGTCAAAAAAGACAGGTATTATGCTCTTGTCCTAAGAATATTTATTCTTATGCTCTTGTTGTATTTTTACTTTCTTGGTGTATTTTTGAGTTATATCGGATATATTTGATTGCATTTCGTACGATATAGGTTCATTATTCATTACAGTTCACGAGTGTTATGAAATAAAATATCAGTACGAAAATATATTATTATATCGCACCTTCTCGGTGCAACGAAATCACAAGTAGCTAAAAATTATTACGTAGTGTTTAATTTCTCTATGCTAAAAATGCAAAATTGAGTTAAGTATGCCAAATTGTCTATGAATCATGCTTTCAATTGGGGAGACAAAGTCACCCACTAAATTATTACGAAATTCCACTAGACGGTAGAGGTGAGACGTATTTACTGGAATAGGTTTTTGGAATAGGTTTTGGCCTGGACGCGTAAGTACGCGTTCCCGTCCGCGCGTATTTTAGCGTATCGAGTCTTTAGGAGTACGACGACTCTGCCTACGCGCGTTCGGAAGTAATCGGAAGACGTCGCCGCACTTCGGGTAATGCAAGTCGTCGAGTCGCGATGGATTCCGGTAATTAGGGGCGAGTTATTGTTTGCGTAAATAACACTTAGATAAAACGCAATAAGGCTCTGTATTCTTTGACAAAATTATTTGTTTTGATTTGATGTTACTTTTTGGTTTACTTCGAATTAGCAATTTTAAAAACAAATTATTTTTTAGATTGAAGTTTTTACAGAAACTGCAAGTCCTAAGCCTGCATAAAGTATGAAGGGAAGTTTTTGATCGTTATTTATATTAGAATAAAAAAAGAAAATGTAAAAATCTATATACTTATATACCGAAGTCGTTTTATCCAATTTGTTAAGTATTCTCGTGTATACATTTTCTTGTTACGTTACGTACATAAATGTATATTCCCATTTATCCATATTTAAATTTGTAGACCATCCATATGAAGTACGAAGGGAAGTGGAAGTGTTAATGTTTAGTCGTATCGTATCGTAAGAAACAGAATTAAAGTGTCAATATTTAGGTATGTACCTACCAATGTAGGTATGTACCTTTTTAGACCAAACTTGCTTTGGAACACTCGCTACATCCGACATTAGCGTGTCGTACAATTTCGATACTCTTCAAACTACAAAAATTAGTACGTATTCGCAAGACCCGCATTTACGGGAGTCACTTGTGTACGTGTTGAATCCCGTACTCGTAAATACTCGTGGACCTAGTTTTTGGATCTAGTATTTTTGTGGACGCGTACTCGCAAGACTCAGTACGCGTTTTGCCTAGTACGTCTCACCTCTACTAGACGGCAAGAGTGTTTTTGTCGAAATGAGTGATTTTTCCGTGAGTTCTGGGCCGACAAAGTATTATTGGCCAGTACATAGTGCCCCCGCTCGACTCCCGCGAGTATTCCAGATATTCTGGACTTACAGCCACACAAATATATTTATGACCATTTTTTTTGTCACTTATTTGGAGCTAAAAAAAGCGTATCTATATTTGAGACTTCAATTTTTTTTTTGTAAATTACAAATATTTTGGAGCAACAAAGGCATTAGAAGAAAAGCGGTTTTGTTGATCCAACATTATTGTTTTGAACTAAACTAATTGGGACAACTATGTCCTAACTAAAAAAGTGTCTTTGTAGATCCAATAATATTTATAATCAACTACCCTTATTTGTAATTATAAAGTCATTTACTAAAAAGTGTTTTTTTTTGGTCCAGTATAATATTCCATTTCCACTAAGCTTCTGGAACCCTTAGTGGTAAGTAGTGGTGTTAGAATAACAAAATACTTATGACTATTTAGGTCCATATTTAAATAAATATAAATATAACTAACTTGTTACTCCATAATTATTTACTATTTTTTTCGTCATAGTTGCATCTTCAAGTAGATACCCGGTTCTTTCGATATTTTCGGGAAATTTAATTTAATTACGTGTTGCGCACTATTACACACCATGACACCACTACTTACATAGGTACTATTACTTTTATATAGTTTCTACTGTTTAAAAGTTCATAAGTCACGAGAATAGTAGGTAGTAGTCGTAGAATGCAGAAAGGACAATGTCCCCTTTGTATTGGTGTTGGGGCTGTATTTATCTATCTGTGAGCCTGTATGTTCAGCTCGGAACCCTGGAAATGGCATAGGCTACTTCTTACTGTGGAAATAAGTTTAATTCCCATGGGAAAATTAATTTAGCCATAGTGGTGATAGGGGATTTCAACACAAGACTGGGTATGTGAGGCGGCGACGAGCAGAGAATAGGGCTCTTTAGACAATGAAACAACCTACGTGCGACCTACGAGTACGTGCTCAGAACACAAAGCGCATCAAAAATACAACAGAGCGGAACGAAGGCACCAAAGTCTTGCGCTATAGTTTCGTCTAAACCCAAAGTTCTGAGAGAAATTGAGCGGTCTACGGACAGTATATCTCCTCAAAAGTTCCCGTTCCCAATGTGGTGAATGACAAGAGAGCCAAAGTGACCCGACACTATACCGAAGATATCCCGTACGTCAGCCTGTATGAAATTAGAGGAGCCTTTAGTCAGTTAAAAAACAACCAAGCACCG